>OX327707.1:5081666-6350833 GCA_946807835.1 Ailanthus altissimus | reverse complement strand
TGAATCATATTTATGAATATGTCTAACAATAATCTCTAAAGAAATTAACACTGTGAATTCAAAGGATTTGAAGCTATATTATCAACTGATCGGTTCAAAATCACAACAAGATGATCTCCATAACGAACTGTATAAGTACACTTTGGATAGAAATGCCATATTGGTTAATCATTAACGTTCACAAAATCAATTGGAATGGACAAAATATCATTATAATCAATAAGTAAAAAGTCTATTGAATTAGTGTTATATTCTAGGTTCCATAATCATGCATCGAGTTAGCAACTCTTAGGAGATCACGACTAAAACTTGGTGTAGTTAATTTAAAAGAAAAAAGGCTAAGGTAGCCAAGGATTAGTGAAGAGAGCAATATGTTGATGATTATCGAATTGCCATTAGACCCTTAATTAAATAAGAGCTCTACCCCAAACAAGACTTTCCCATAAGTATAAACATCTATTTTTACATTTTATATTAAGAAAAAAATGAATGAAATAAATATTTATCTTCGAAAATATGTGCAACAAGAGTTTTAGGACAAGAAAAAACTCTCAAACACCGTTTTGTAAAGAGGGCCTAATTGAGGGCTTATACATCCTTAAAACCTAAGCCTTCTTCTTTTATTGGCTTACAAAGGTGAGGCTAAGCAATCTGAGGAATTTTTCTAATGATAAGGTAAGACTTCATATTTTTTGGCAAAGAAAGTTAAAAAAGCTTAAAACCACTTATCATATATATAAGAATAGATTGCACTATAAGATTTCTTTCTCATCGATAAAAATTACCTTTGTTTCTATAATTGAAGGCACTTTCAAACATGATATTTAATATGATAGAAAAAATATGACATTCAAAATGACCAATCACCAAGGAAAGACAAAAACATTTACTATGAGAGCAAACTTTTTCCAATCCAAAGAGCTGTAAAATAGAATGATGATATAGAACTAACACATTAGGACTAAATATAGAAATAGATTTAAGAAATCAATAAAGAATAGCTCACTCACCTATCTTAAGGACCTTAAAGGGAAAGAAGCTAATCAACCTAACTTCTTTCTAATGGTGTTCATCCAACACATCAGAGTCATCATTGGCAAGAGTAGCAAAAATGTTAGCAGTAAAAATATCATATTCTTAAGCAGTGAGACTAACATGAGGTCCTTAGGCCAATAACACACTAAGAAAATGCAAGGCACAAGTAAGCGAAACACAGTTATTAGCCTCAAATGAGAAGGAGTTTCCTTAACTTCGAAGGTTACACCAAACGATGTAAGAACACTCAGAAAGATAAAGAATTAAAAAATTAGTATAAACACATACCTTTAACGAAAATTTAGGATCACGCCCTCTTCAAGGCCCAACTAATCCTAATTGTGAAACCACAATCCTCACCTATAAATAGCCAGTGCACTTTCCAATAAGTTTAGGATATATACTCTCTAATGGGATTAGTGTTCCTATCCCAAAAGCTCATGTAAAAGGTACCTTTAGCAAGACTATTCCTTATAAGGCAAAAAAGGTTCTTAAAATCTTTTATAGAAAAGTCAGCACTAAAGGTTTTCTTCTACAACATATAGTACCTTATAATCGACCTCTAAGAGGCCGGGGCAGTTGGGCAGGAGGTAATTCTAAAGTAGCAAGCAATTCCATAAATAGAAGTTGTAGTTAGAACTTAAAGCCAAGAATGAAAAGATCTTCAAAAATGACAATTTCCCTCTTAGGGGGGACGATGAAGACTATCCAAGCAAAGGTACCCTAAAGGTGACAGAGGAAGGAATTAAGTAGCTCTTCCTAAAGAAATCAAGGTCCATCTCGCTCACTTTAAAACACAGAGGCATGTGTGGATGGGTCTTTGAAGCATAAAATTTATGATTAGCAACCAGAGCTGAAGATGTAGAACCCATAAAGGAGGATTTCTTAGAAGATGGGAAAGGAGACTATTTGAATGGTAGTTTACTTTTTTTCTTAGGAGAATGTGAACTATGCTTAATGGATGTTTGCTTAAAAGGCTCACCGCTAGCACTTTTAAGGGCAAGGTTAGAACTTCTATACTTGCCTCTCATCTCCTGTACCTCTATAGACTCATTGTTACTACTAAGCTTCTAAGAATTCAAAGGTCATCACTACTACTTAT
Source organism: Ailanthus altissimus (assembly GCA_946807835.1). NCBI lineage: Eukaryota > Viridiplantae > Streptophyta > Magnoliopsida > Sapindales > Simaroubaceae > Ailanthus > Ailanthus altissimus. Next base: position 6,348,696 of record OX327707.1, on the reverse strand, counting down.
TCCTTCTCTAATTTTATGCCTTCTCCATCTTATAACAATATAATCAATATTGGGCCTCAGTCACACCAATCAACCCAACTACAAACCATCTATACATAAACAAAAGCGCCAAGAAAACTTTTTTTTAAAAAAAAAAGAAGCATAAATGAGAGAGAAGCTGAGCAAATCCTTACCTCTTGAAAACTTTTGCAAGTAAATCAATTTTGGATAAATCGGGGAAGTCATGACTGAGAAGACTGAAGCAAGACCAAGACCAAGACCAAATGAGAAAAGGGTGAGAATAGTTCTAGAAAAATGAAAAGGAAAGAAAAAGATTCAAATATAGAACATGAAAATGTCTCTACTTATTAAAAAAAAACAACCAAAGCTTAGTTAGAGTTGTGGTGGAAGAAAGAGATTTGCCCAGAGAAAGCTAGAGAGAAACAAAAAGAGGAAAAGATGAAGAGGCTTCTTACTCTAGGCACCAAGGCTGTTACTTAAAAGTTTGAATAAAGGAGTTAGGGAGAAAGAGAAGGACAAATCTGAGTTGTCCATCTTAACTGTACTTCAGATTTCACCACCTAGCATTAGGGGTAGGCAAACACGGTTCAGTTCGGTTTTCATTGTAAACCAAAAATCGAACCGAGTCGGTCGAATTTTGAAGAATAAAATCAAAAACTAAACCGAGTTCGTAGAGAATCGAACCGAACCGGTTCGGTTTACAAATTCGGTTTAGTTTTTAATTTTTTGGTTCGATTTTTGATATTTCAATTCGGTTTTTTATTTTTTGGTTCGGTTTGGCTCAAATGGACTTAATTTAGGCTTATTTTTTGTTCGGTTCGATTTTTTTTAATTTTTTTACTATTATTTTTTCAAAATTTGATTTTTCGATTTGGTTCTTGCTTCGGCCTTCCGAACCGAGAACCAAACCAAATTTTTTTATTTTTTGAATTAAAAAATTGAAAATCGAATTGACCAAAAGAAAAATCGAACCAGCCAGTTCGAGTTCGGTTCGGTTTTTCACTTTTTTGCCTACCCTACCTAGCATAACGCTAAGAAAATAGCATGTGCCATATTCTGGCATAGTGGGGCCACGATAGAACCCTACTTAATAAATGGGGTAGGGGCAGAATGACCTCCACACCTTCACTATTTGTACGAAAGGATAAAACTGCCCTCAAGAAATTTCCAAAAATGAGAGAAAGAGCGGGAATTTTTCCACCAAAACCTAAAATCAAAATAAGAGGGAAGAGAATAAATAGAAGAAAAAATAAGTAAAGAGATAGATAATATAAGCTCGTCATGTATCACTAAAGAGATGTAGTTCCTATTGTCTCTTTACCTCAATACTAAGAACTATAAGAGTTGATGCTGGAGAGAAAATTAGATGATACTTGGCCTACTCACAAAAGCCAAACTTGGCCCTTAAGCCCAACTTTCTTTATAAGTAGGCCAGTATAATCAGACTAACTCAACAGATTGAATACGATTCTGAATACATGGGCTTAAATAACTCGACCCAAAAATGCCATCGAGTAAGACTCGCACAAGAACATGTGCCACCATTCAATATCGCTTTTAAAGGACACGTCATTGGAGCCTAGTCACCTACCATGTTATCATCAGGCCTACTAATAGGTACACATATCAACAGAGTTCTCGCCCTACCATGTCACCATCAGGTCCCACTAATGGTCTAGCTGGAGCCATATCATTTTATGGTTAAACCTAAGATAAGGTTTAATCATCAAATAATGTGACTTCAATTAGATCACTAATGAGACCCGATGGTGATATGGTAGGGCCTAAACTCTACCGACACATCACTATCTGGTCCCATTAGTACTCCATTAATCATCAAATGATATGGTTCTAACCAAATCACTAATGAGACCCGATGGTGACATAGCAGGGCTTGAACTTTGCAGACACGTGTCCTTGCGCAGGTCCCACTCGATGGCCTTTCTGAGTCAAGTTATAAAAGCTCATGTATCCAAACTCGTACTTAGCTCATTAACCTAGTTCATTTTGGACTAACCTGCTCATAGAAAAAGTTAGACCTAAGGGCCAAATTAAACTTTTGTGAGTGGGTTATATTACGTAAATTTCCCCGACATTAAAGAACTACTAATATTTAAGCATCTATTTTAGCAAATTTAGTGGGAAGGTCCTTTCTCTATTTTTAAAATTTTAATTTTCATTATATCTTATAAAATTGAATATTTTGAATTTTATGTAGTTTTAGTTTCTAATCCTTAGCTCTTTAATAGAGTTGTATACATTTACGAAGTTATAGTTTCGAAGAGTATTTGAGATTATCTAATATTTTCTAAAGTTTAAAGGGGATACTTATCTCTTTATTAAAGTGTTTAGAATCTAACGTGAAATTATGTCAATCTTTTAGATGTATGTGAAGTTTAACTTTATTATGATCATGAAGTTCTCTTTATTACTAGCGTACCTCACTTTGTTAAAGTTTCAAAGAGTATTTGAGATTATCTGATATTTTTTGAAGTTTGAGTGGATAATTATCTCTTTATTAAAGTGTCTAGAATTTAATGTGAAATTTTGTCAATCTTTTAGATGTATGTGAAGTTCTTTTTATTACGAACGTGAAGTTCATTGCAATACTGAAACGTAGATTTTATCTTTTCTTTCCCTGCTCCTTTCCTCCTTTAACTGATAAAACATGTTGAAAAAGTTTTTGAAAAAGTCTTGGTATCTGTAAAGTTATTCTGATGTTTATGTCTGTAAATCTGTGTTTATTTATTTAACATGGCAAAAAGGAAAATTTTGGTAAAACAGTTGAAAAATATTGATTTTCTTGAGAGAATTTTTAAGTAAATTGAGAAAAATGCCTTGAATGCATGAAATATATGAATGAAAATCAAAACTTCCTTTTGTATAGGTAGAATTTGGAGTGAAATGCCAACTTTTCTCTAAATTCCCAATCTTAGATCGTTAAAGGGTCTCCATTATTATTGGTCGTCGATCCTTTAGATTTATTTAATTGCGGCACCAGTCAATACATCTTTGATTTCTTGGGATTTTTCCCACGTGTTCATTTATATGACAAGTTCATGTATAACTCAAGAGTGGACAAGTGGCATAAAATCATTAGGCTAAACTGAATTTAGTCCCAATAAAGTGTAATTGTAATATTTTAAAAGTAATTGTATTGATTTAATATTAAAGTAATACTAACTATCTTAAATTATATTTTAAAAAAATTATATGTTAAATAATTATTAGACGATAAAATAATAAAAATATTTAAAATTATTCATTAAACTATTTTATCATCTAATAATTATTTGACACAATTTTTTAAAATATAATTTAAAATACCTAACATTACTCTATTTAATATTATACAAACTGCAAGGGAACTATCTAGAATTATTTCTTTATTAAACTTTTATCATCAAAATCATGGCACAGTTAAGCTCTATCTACTCTAATTTGGAGATGTATTGTCGTACGTCTTAAAGGTAGTTTCAACTTTAATATCACATTGCATAATATTTACAAGAGAAATTAAAATTTGTATTTTCATTATGTTTAATATATGCATAATACTAGCTTACATAGACTTCTCTCAAAATTAAAAAAAAAAAGTAAGAAAATGTATTGCAACAATGTACAACATATTCATGGAAAGAGTGGATAAGGTTGTAAGGTGTATGTAATTGATGATATTGTGAGGTGTGCATGAGTTGTCAATCGACAGTGATACTGTATATTATTAACATTCCTTTTTTTATAGAGATTTGAGTTTAGAAACTAAATCATGAAAATGATCGAGAAGCAGTGATAGAGATATCTGCACACTAATCATTAAAAGAGATTGAGTGGAGTTTAACAGTAGCTTAAAAAATATATTAACGAATAAATGACAATCTATTTTAATGTACTTGGTATGCTCATAGAGCATCCAAAAGAGTAATAACCTTATCATTAGAAAGTCATTAAAGTCAAACAATGTCTCACACAATAATGGTTTGTTTCTTACACAACCTAAAAAATAAATCTCCCAAAAAAATAAATAAAGCAATAATTAAGCATCTATTAATGGAATCACTAGCCCTGCCAACATTAACAAAGAAATGTAATTCATTATAAGAATGATTTGAAAAATGAAGACTAAGAAAGAAGGTATCCTTAATATAGCGCAAAATATAGAGAACTATGGTATAGTGAAAGGTACGAGGAGCAGACATAAAATATCTTATGACATGCACAACATAAGTAATATCATGACGCATGATAGTAATATACACTAAACTTCTAACCAACTGTTGATAATAGTGGTATCGTTAAGAAGTTTTCAATCAAATGGCTTAAGTTTAACATTATAATAGCTTTAAGAAAGTATAAAAAGCTTTAATGTTTATCAAAACTGCTCAAATAAATAAACTAAATATATATTTTACTTATGAAAGATATTATCCAATAAACTTTATGAGCACTTCGAGGCCCAGAAAGTAATTGAAGTGCCTAACATAACATTTAAAAATGTTATTGAAGAAAATCTTTAAGATGAGAGATACTGGCAAGATCATCTCTCATAATAATCATATGATCAAATAGATAAATAAAAGCTCCCAAGGGTATGTTGCCACCCTGGTTCGACTCTGGAGGAGGTAAAGGGGTGAAAAAAATACTATTTGTACTTTGGTACATCCCTTTACCTTTTAAAAAAATAGAAAAAAAAAATAGATAAATAGAAAAATACAACCTTGAGCTATCTTGCAAACAAAGTGTCGAGTCATGTGGATTAAAGGGAAAACCATGTATTGAATAGTAGTGCTAAAATTAGTAAATCAAGCATGATGAGTTTGCTTAAGACTGTATAAAACATGATGTAGTTGGCACATCTTGTTCAAGGAATGTGAATAATCAAAAGTAGATTTCATATAAACATCTTCAATGAGACCACCGTCTAGAAAAATATTCCTTACATCCGACTGGAGCAATGTATTACATAAATTTAGAAACATAAAGACGTTATCGCAAATAAGTAATATAAAAATGAATAAAGTATTATTTCCGTAAGGACTTGTTAATATTTTGTTAAGTACTAACTTATATCAGTTCTCAATATATCTAAATGACTGATTAATAAGCTATAGAATTTAACTATAAAAAAACCTAAAAAAATAAAAGATAATAAGAGTTCAAGTAGCAAAATTTATGAATTCGCCCATAAAGATAAGCCTAAGACTTCAATCTTCACTCTACACTTCGCCTAAATTACTAATTCCCCTCTTTGAATCAATTATTCAACTAGAATTGTCAACCAAGTATCTTAAGTTACCTACAAGCCTCTTTCGATAGTCAACTAAGAATATTATTTTTAATTAACTCGCCATATTCTTATTTGAATTAAATTAAGAAGAGATTCATTAAGCCTAGGTTCTCGTTAATAGTTGCATATGTCATGTAAGTATCTTTCAATCTTATATGAACTCATCATTACAATCAATGATCATATATTATTATATATATGGTTAAACCTAAAATTCCTTTTTCAAGTTAATAAAGGTTACCTAATCAATCTAGATGACGATCAAGCATCTAAAAAATATTAAACACAAAATAGAATAAATAATTCAATTATTGAATAATCTAAATCAAAGAGGTAAATATAATTTAAACTATATGTAGAGATTTAATCGAAACTCTAAAAAAAAATTTAATTTATGATAAATTTAAGAGTTCGAGAGTATATTAGGTTTAACATCATGAAGAAAATACAAAATTAAGAAGAGATTAAGAGAAGGAAATAAATAAAAAATATGTTACTTTCGTACTCTAATCTTCAATCTTCTCTTATTTTCTTAACTCGCTTTGGTGTTCTCTCTCTCTCTCTCTAAAAATCTACTCTAGACTCTCTAAAAGACTGCTAACTTCTCGAAATAGGTTTTTTGCCCTTTGTTTATAGATTTTCCTATGTAAGTTAGGATAAAAATCTGAGTTAAAATTAACTTAAGATTCAAACTCCAGCTTTCAGCACCGCAATATTATTTTTCAACATTGTGGTACTGGTCAAATTATGCTTCTAATGGCTCGAGAATTAATAGGGAGAATTAAGATAACAGTTAAAGAACTCCAATGAAATCAAAACCTAATCAAAAAAATTGAATTTCAGAAAACTCAAATTTGCAACTACTAAGAAATTCATCATGCTTCAATTAATGTTATCAAACCCTATATTACACAATTCAACCACCATTGTCATTACAATTAACCTCACATCTCTAATAGAAAGGGAATTCTCTAATTGTCTATTGCCACGTGTCACCCTTGAAGGGTACTCTTTGTGCCACCTTTCTCTTTATCACTCAAAGTGTATCAAAAACATTTAAACATAAGGGAGACAAGTAACTCAATATAATGGATAACTAAGAAAACATATTTCTCATTCTCCAACTCTCTTTATGGTTGAAACCCTAGAAAAACATCAACCACTGAAGTCATTGCCTAACTTGAGTATTAGAGGGTCTTCGACGACCACCCTATCAGCACTTACCTTTCACCAAGTGTTTTATGTGCTCAACAAGTCTAAACAGCTCAGCACTATTCTCGTTTGTTCTAAGTTATATCCAACTCTACACTTTAGTTTCCACCACTCATTGGACGGCCTAAGTCCACCTCTTAACATGCCCACCAAGCTCGAAGTAATCCCCACTTCAACAAATTCTTAATACTTGAGGTCATGACTAGTTTTAGACCCCAACATATATATCCACAAAATATAATTTTGTCTTAAATGTTTTGTGTTTGTCTAAACATTTTAAAAATTACATGTATCATATTGTAAACATAATATAAATATGTTAGAGAACACCAAAATAAAATATCTATTAAACTTGTTTATGTTGGAAGTGTAGTTTAAAAGTATGATTATTTGTATTTGGATACTACTCAATCTAGCTCTAATTATGAACACTTGTGGAGATTTATCTATATGAAATTATTATTAAATGGGCAAAAAGAAGTTTTTGTTTTATAATTTATCTGCAAGATTAAGAGTTCAGATTTATATTTTTAGTAGAGTAATATAAAGTTAATAAATAAATTATATTGATTAAAGAATTTAATCAAATGATTTAATTTATTGGAGCTTAATTTTGTAGGTCCATCAAGTCCTCGTATTGGCTCCGTAAAATACTAAAATGGACTATAAATTACTTGTTAGATTTAAAATATAAATTATCCCCAATTTAATTTGATTAAACTATTAAGATCAATTAATTAATTTTATTAGCTCAATCTATAATAGTTATACAATTAAATTATTTGTTTTGGATAATTAAATTATTTATTTAATTTAAATAATTTTATTTAATTAGATATAATATTAGATATTATCCTAATTTTTATTAGATAAAGATTTATTCTTTTAATTATTTAAATTTAAATAATATAATAATATTATATTATCCTAATTTAGAGTTTAGATAGAATAAGAATATATTACTACAAAAAAGAATTGCTGTTTTCTTTTAAGCTAAATTTTTTTCTAAACAAATAGAAGTACAAAAATTAAATTTTTTATAATTAATCAACTCCCTTATTCGAGTAATTCATTATTAAGAGACAGTAAAAAATTTATTGATGTTAACAAAAAATATTCATTAAAAATTCGGACTAAAGTAATTTTTATACCTTTTATTGCTAAAACTAAATAGATATAACAATTTTTTTTTTAAATCATTCCAAGTTTTGTTTGCACATGCTTGTTTGATAATTATGTTAACTACACTTTTGATACAATTAGTTTAAATGCGTTATATTAATATTGACTACACTCGCATCTTAACTATAAGGAGTTGTTAAACTTAAAGAGCGTCTCCGGTGAAAAAGAATTTGAACTATCATTTGGAGGAACTCGGAACTCATTTACAGCGTGATAAACATGGAAAGGTTACATTTAACAATGGTGATTGATTTATCCACTACGGCATTGGCATGGGTCGCAGTGATGGATGGGGTTTTGTTTTACAAACCAAGAGCAGAAAGTGGGGTCTTGCCTTGTCCAGCCTCAAAGTAGAAAATTAACATGGCCAACATAGCAATCCTAGCATGCTTAATCTCAGCAACCTTGAGTCTGTCAAGCTTCTCATTATCAGGAATGTAAAAACCGTCCTGAATGGTTCCTGCCAAACACAAGGGATCAAAGAATTTTCCGCCAGGGTAGCCTTGCTCACCAGTAGCATTGGCAAAGTTCGCAGCAGTTCTTGACCAGGGTGTAGCCCATTCAACAGATTGAGACTCGGGGTTGAAGAAATCGACCCAACGCTTGCTCTCGACCCAACCCATAAGAAGAAGCTGAGTTCCCAAAAGGGAGCCGAAAGAGAATGGTGCTATGGCACCAGGGTCAGCCCCTGCCTCGAACCAGGGAACACCACTCCAGGCCTGTCCAACGAAGATGCCAACAACTGCAGCCATGGCCCATCGCCCGTGTATAAGCTCTGCTTCTCTGTACCATTTCAGGAACGCTGGATCCTTGCCAAGCCCAAGCGGGTCGAATCCGTAATCCCCAGGGAGCCTTAATAATAACAGTGTCGTGAAAGAAGATTAGATAGATTATTTAAATAACATAAAACATGGACAAAAGATGGATCGACATTTAAGAACAAGAACGAGAAGCTTACGAGCCATCGAGCCACTCAGGGTCAATGAAGTTGCCACCACCTTTGACAGCAGGGATCCAAGATTTCTTCGGGGGAAGAGCAGCTACAACAACGGACTTCCTAGTACTTGCTACTGATCGTGTACCATTACTAGCAGTGCCTTTGTTCCAGCTTCTATTTAAGAATGAAGAACCCAACCCATTTAGCACAGCCCCGGATACTGTTGCAGCCATCTCCGATCTCTACCTTCTCTCACTCTCTCTCTCTCTCTCTATATATATATATATATATATATTCTTATAAAATTAGGCTGCGGACCTGAGATGATAATATACCAAATTTTGCAAAGTACCACACTAGAGAGCCAAGTAGGATAATGAAATCTAGAGAGGAAATCTGAGCCAAGTATCGTGGATAGGTTACGGACCAATGGGAACTTTAGGTCCATCCACATTTGTAAATAGCTTCCAACCATGTGCAATATCAACACACGATATCACCTAAGCATGGGCCCATACATGTTTTCAGTCTTTTTTTTTTCTTTATATTGTTATTGATATTTTACTCAACAGTTTAAGTGTTTTATATTTATTTTAAAAAAATTCGTAAATTAGTTATTTAAGATATAATTTTTATTTGATTAAAGTTAAATTCTTTAAATTTTATTAACCATATGTCAAGTTGACCATTTTACTTTTATTATAATTTTAACAATTTTTCTTTTTTTTCTCATTTTTCTTCTATTTTCTTTTTCTTTTATATAAATTAATTAAAAACTTAAATTTTTAAATAATAAATTTTTAATTAATTATTAAAAAAAATTATTTATAATAACAATAATAGTTTTAAAAAATAAATAAAAACAATTAAAAAAATTAAAATTATAAATAGGTTGTTTTTTTAATTTAAAATTTTATTTTATTTTTAAAAATAAAATAATTAGTAAAAATAAATTTTCTTATTTTTTATTAAATTAATGAAACAAATTATATTGTAATTAAATTATTTAACTTTTTATTTTTTAGAAATTAATTAAAATTAAGTAATTTAAAAATAAATTAAAAAGTAAAATTTTAAAAACAACTTAAAAATAAAAAAAATTTAAAAAAAAAAAAAGCAAAGCCTTGGGTCGCATGCGTGAGGCGTGTGCCCCAAGCATGCGTACAGCGCAGCCAAAGCAAGCTTGGGATGCAGGTACCATGCACCCCAAGCTTTTGGTTTTCTTTTTAATAAATTTAAAAAAAATAAAATTTAATTTAAAAATAAAATAAAATAATTAGTAAAAAACTAAATTAAAAATAATTTTTTCTTTTTCATTAAATTAATGAAACAAATTATATTTTAATTAAACAAATTATTTAATTAAATAAATTTTATTTTTTATAAATTAATTTTAAAATAAATTAAAAATAAAATTGTAAAAACAAGTTAAAAAAAATTAAAAATAAAAAAAAAATTACTTAGGGCGCACGCCCTATATATGAGGCATAAGCTTTTACTTTTTTTATTTTTTTAATTTTATTTTATTTAAATAGTTAATATATATAAAATCAAATATATTAATTTTTTCTCATTTTACCCCTTATAAATAATATCTTTGGGCTCTTTCTTGTCACTGTCAAAACTCTTAAAAACTCTCAACCTTCTCACTCTTTCATCTTAAAAACTATCTCTCAACGCATCTTTCACCCATCTCTCTTAGATTTGTTACAATTTTAATAAATTGTGAAGATATTTTGAAGATTTAGCTTTGAAAATTTTTGTGTGAATAGTGAAGTTAAAAACTAGTAAGTTTGTTTTTTAATTAGTAGTAATGTATATATTTTATATTGAAAATGAGTGTAATAGATGAGAAATAAATGATCGCAAATTAATATTTATATTAAAAATTATAAATTTCAAACTCCACAGTTACGGGATGTTACCCCGGCGCGTTACAAGACGGACGGCACGTGGGTGCACGCATGCAAGGCACGCATTGTTGCGCGTCGTGGCACCACCTCTAAATTTTTTTATATATTTTATATATTTATATTAAATATATATTTGTATATATTTATTTATATATTCAGTTTTATTTTTAATTTAGTTGTATATATAATTATACTAAAATTGCGTTGTATTTTTTAAGTGCTGCTGATCATGTCGCAAATTTCGACTATTATATGTTTTGAGGGAAGATGGAAGAGCTTTAATGATGATTTTAAAAGATACAGTGGATATCAAAATATGTATATGGTAATTCTAAAATATATTAGATATAAAGCGTTGTTGAGAAGAGTTTGTCATCTTCTGAGAGTTGATCAAGTGCATTATAAAGTAACCCTAAAGTTTGAGGTTCCTTTAAGTACCATAAAGTTGAGACCTATTCTACTTGAAAATGATGACAATGCGATATTGTAGTTGAGTTTACAGAATAATATGGTTACACCTATTTATGTAGCAGTAGATGCTCGAGGACCTGAATACGAAAGTAATACAGAAGCACCCATGGAGCAAAAATAAGGTTATGTTAAGCAATTCACATCGACAACTCTTATGTATATTTCAAATTCCCCGGGGTATTATCATTATTCTCCTCCAATGTTCAACAAACAATCAGGCTACACATATTATAATAGTCATATATATAGAGATATTGGCATTGATCTTAGCTATGATGTTGGTCAATATGTTTGATATAATGTAAGTAATAAGGGAGAAAATGATGAACGTTATGAGAATAATAATCATGGTTATAATGTTGTTTATGAGGTTGATGATGATGGTAGAAATGATGATAATAATGATGATGATTATGATTATTAAGAGACTGGGGATGAAAATAATGATGCTGGTGATGATGATGATGACAATGACGATTAGCATAATAATGGTGATGATTAGGGTGATAATGATGATGATGATAATAATGATTATGGTTGAGAAGAAATGGTTAAGGTAGAAAATTCATTTCAGTTTTAGCCTGAAATACCATCATTTGACTTAAATATATCGAAAAAGATATCTTCTACTGAGATTGGTAATGTATTTGTAGAAAAATTGTATAACAACAAAGATGAAATTTATGAAGCTATAAGTATAGTTGCACTGAAGGGCAAATAGAGCGTTAGAGTTTACAAATCCACCAAAGATCGTTTCAAGTTGAAATGCAATGATGACAAATATAAGTGGAGATTACGGGCAATGTCAACAGAAGGGTGGCATTTTTTTATTATAAGACGAGTAGATACAAAGCACACTTGTATTTTGAGTCAATTACGGGATGGTCATCGGCAAGCCAAAAGTTGAATGATTGCTAAATTAATAAAAAAAAAAAAAGTTTACATCGGTCAATAGAAATTATAAGTCGAAAGATATTCAAGTAGACATACGTGAAGAATTTAGTGTTCAGATAATGTATACTACATTTTAGCAAGCTATGGAGTGTGCATTAAGATTGATAAGAGGTTCTTCAGAGAATTTGTTCAGATTGCTTCCTGTACATAGCTATGTGTTGCAACAAAATAACTCAGGTATAGTTACTAATTTGGAAATTAATGCAGATAATCACTTCAAGTATTTCTTTTTAGCGTTAGGACCCTGCATTAGAGGTTTTAATTCATCAATCCAACTGGTGATTACAGTGGACGGAATATTTTTAAAAGGTTTCTATCTTGGTACAATGTTTGTGGTCATTTGTAAAGATAGAAACAATCAGATTTTTTCATTGGCTTGAAAAATTCCTGACTCAGAAAATGATACTTCTTAGGAGTGGTTTATAATTAAACTGCGAGTAATTTATAGACCATCAAAATCTTGTCTTTATATCTGATCGACACGCCAATATTGAGAGGGATATACAGCGTGTGTTTTCTCATGCATATCATGGGTTCTGCATCTATCATTTGAAAGGAAATTTGATAACACAATATAAGTTACCATCAGAAAAGTCTAAAAATGGGTATACCTATCTGCCTACTTCACTGCTGCCAAGGCTTATCATGTCCCTGATTTTCAACACCAATTAAATAAGATGCGACAAATAAGACCCGACGTAACAAAGTATTTGGAGGAAGATGTTGGTACGGTGAGATGGGCCTGATCAGTCGATGCTCTCAAAAGGTACAACGTTATGACTACAAATATCGCTGAGAGCATTAATGCAGTTGTAAAAAAATCAAGAAAGCTTCCAATGACTAATTTGGTAGAGTGGATGCGGGATCTAAAGCAATTGTGATTTTACCATAGACGATTGGCAGCACAAAATATGATGAATGTCCTGATGAACTGAGCACATCATAAAGTCATGAAACATAATGATAACGCAAGTTGAATGACAATTTCTCTTGTTGCTGATTTACGATTTATAGTTATGGATGGTGGCGTGAACTGGATAGGCAAAAGAACATGTAGTTGTTGGAAGTTTGATTATCGGCAACTGCCTTGTTCCCATGCACTTACCGTATGCAGATACGTCAAATTATTGCACGAGAGTCTTTGTTCAACTTAATACACATCTGAAACTTTATTCCATGCCTATAGTGAGCTAGTACTTTTGGTTGGCCAAGTATCGAATTGGATAGTCCCGGAGTATTTAAAAAATATGAACATTCAGCCTCCGATAGCACGTCGTCAGTCAGGCAGATGTCGGATGAATCAAATTCTATCTCAAATGGAGAAACCATCAAAGAATATATGTAGTCGTTATAGACAACATAGACATAACCGAAAAATATGTCGAAACCTATCCCTTTACAGAGCAGGTGATGTATATTCGTTTATAAAACTAGCTTATTGATATTTAATTTCACTATAATATAAGGCTAATATTTAAATTTTTTTATTTTAGACGGATCTGAAAAATATGAAAACAAGCTGTACCCGAAGGCTTAATTATATATGAGTGTCGAGTTTTGTAACTTCTGTTCACTTATTTTGTAACACACTTGTATTTTTTATTATATACTTACTTATTTCGTAATACACTTGTACTTAGTATTGATGTTGACAATTTTTACAAAATTTCGGTAGAATCTCTTTTATTATATGAACGTTTCAAATCTGCCATATTGAAAAAATACACTTCTATCTAAATATATCTCACCTTCGTACACATCCACCTAATACATAAACATCAAAATAAATAATATAACATAAATGCATATAAAAAAGTTATAGTACTGAATATCTATGAAGCAAATCCTGCAGCGGTCCACAAATAAACGATAATTTTTTGTCTATAAAAAGTACCAATGTGAGGGAAAGAATCAAATAGCTATCCTAACATAAGATACTCAATATACATACAGATGAAGGAGCCATAATCCCTACTCTGGACTTTTTGTTGCGACATATTCTCCCGTAAACGAATCACCAGCCAAAGGAATAAATTTGGGCCTTGTATGCTCCTCAAACTATAAAATCTACACCTTTGAAGGTACAAATGCATTGTAACACGCAGAGGCTCCATAAATTTCATAATGGTCTCGTCTGAGTGGCCATTCACGCTAGAATCATAAAGAACAATCGTCATCCTAACAAGGTCGAGCTTTGCTACAAACTAATGTTCTTGATTGATATTCAAAATGATATATACCTACAAAAATAATTATTGTATTATTTTGAACTTAATGTTGTTTTATGCACAACAAAAAATTATTACTGTTTTAAAAGTACCTTATTGACCAATGCCCAAAATTTAACACCAAGTACCTTGAGCTTTGTTCCGAGTGCATAAGCCAATAACGATTCCAGCCATTGATCGTCATTTGAAGGATTGACGATGAAAGACCTTTGCCACATTTTTCGAATGTATTCCTAAAAATAAATAAAAGATACTCGTTAATATTTAATATACACAATGATATGATAATGTTATATTCAAAATAGCTCAAGTAAAAATATACATCTGCAGTTGTGTAATCTTGTGAGTGCATGTCAGAAAATATTCTTTGACATAAATGCAAAACCTTTAAATACTTATTTATATGCTGCAAAACAAAGAATATGTATAAATTTCGATACTGTTAGACAACTCACACAAAAAAATACAAATACAAGTCCTCACCGAATCGTCAAGCTAGTGTTGTAATAGGTCATTAAACCATGTATAGTTGGGATCGAGTCCGTCCAAATGAACTCACTGCATTGGGTCATTATTTTTTATCCAATCTTGAATCTCAGTAAATTTAACCTAATCAATAGGAATCAGCTGCCCGTTTACGTCAATTGTAGGTGCTACTTTGCAATTCCACAAGTTTCTTCTTAACGAATTTTTTTAACAGATTGGTATATGAACTGACTTGGGTTGCTGCCTTCTTGCGAAGGCTCTCATACCTGCTCATGTTTTGACCCAACGAGCCGGTATAATTTTTACATTTACAGGCTATCAGCTACATACTGTATATCCATTGTCATAGGTTGATGCTGAGACTTGTTAGCAGAAGCAAATGCCCGAAAGTTAGCAACCATGAATTCGGTACCCTACAAAACTAAACAATACTAGTTAATGTATTAACCTATTAAGCTTTATACCCAATGAAATTTAGGTTTAAAATGTACCATACTCCACTCTACATCCTCAGAGATCTTGGATGGTTTAAACTGTTACACCAAGAGAGATATCTGATGCAAGATATCTTCTTCGGCCTTGGCCACCCTACTTATCACCTCTAAGCTAACACAATCAATCTTGGTGGAAAACTCTGAGTTAACCTTATAAGTCCTAATAAATAGCTTTTTTTCAAAATCATCCATCCTCTTCTCCATAACATGATACTGCAATGATGACGCGTCGGACTCAAACTATACATAAGTAATTATAATCAATTTTCACAAACTAATACTCATCAATAACATAAGTAATTATAATTCAAGAAAAAAAAATTAAATTATTATACCATTAATTCAGTCGCTGGCGAGGCTTGAAATTCGTAGCCAGGCTGAAGATCATCGGTGAATTAGGTGTCTGAAATCTCAACTTTCTCTAACTTAAGACTCCTTCCCTATTTTTCTGATGGAATGCGCAAGTTTGCCGCCACGCGATAGTCCACACTCTTCTCATGTTTATGGAGTACCAATTTCCTATGAATCATCAAAACTTTAATAATATTTTAGATTTATTAATCATTATTATGAAAAATAACAAAAGTTATAAGAAAATTATATCTATTTTTTTGTTGAACATAAAAGTATACCCCAACACCATCGGAGAGGATGTTTACAACACTTCCGTATAATAGGGTGCCCGTACCAGACCAATTTAGAATATGAAAAAATAGTCTCCATTCCTACAGGCAAACAGTTCCTTACATCTCAGAATCGTCTCGTAGATCCACATCTGAGATGATAATAAATAAAAAAATTACAATGTCAACAAAATAATTTTTTATGTATCATAATATGATAATGAATCGAAAAAATAAAATTACTTACCAAGAATGCTTGACTAAATGAGAATAGGTTGTATGATTCCTTATCTAGAGTGTCCACTTTTTTATCTTCACTAACTTTATAATTAGGCATTAAACTCATCGAGATTATCTACGAGACGAAGTACAAAATATTGTATAGTTCTATTCTGATCACGTGGCATTAATAATTTATGAAATATATAAAATAGACACATTTTTACTGCATCTACATTATCGTCATCGTCAAATGTAACGCTCACAAACCATTGATCCAAATCCCTGTAAGTCAACTCACTTTTACCCAAAAAATATTTATGTCATAGTCTATTACCTAACTCACTTATTACGGGATAATCCTCCATCCTCAAACTAGTAATTAAATAAAATTCTAGACTAAAAAATCTAATACGTCTTTTACCTATATAGAACCATAATTCTTCATATAAATTTCTGGTATGTGCGCGTCTTAATAAAATCTCATGTACTAAAATACCTAAGAATGGAATATCTGATACATCTAAAAAATAACCAACACATGTGATTCTAAATATTTCGACCTGCCTCGAAGTCAATTTATCTTTTATATTTTGTATAATCCATAACTTCGAGTAAGCATGTACGATCGCTTAGTAGAATTTATTTTCGGCAATTATGTAATCTTTTGAAACATTCTCCTTCTTGAAAAAGTTAAAAAAATTATTAACATATAATATTCGAAAAAAGTATTATCAACGTATAACTTACTATTAAATAAATAAAAAAAATACAACTAACCAAAATAATATAAATAATATTGACAAAATAATTTAAATTTATAAAATTAAATAATTATCAATTAATAAAATAATATATTTTTAAATTAATAAAAAAATTTAAATTGCCACATGGTGCCTTGCCATAGCCATGTGGCAACAGGCCCTACGCCGTGAGCCACGCACCATGTGGCGCACCCCACGGCGTGACACAGTGTGCACCCCATGTTATGGCACATTGTTGGCACGTGTCTCAAAATAAATAATCAAAATTTGCTATTTCCAACTATTTTTTAGCTTTTCTAATATTTTACATATATTTTTAATTTATGTTTTACATTACTAACACTACATTTGTACATTTTTAACAATTAACTATAAAAACAACTCAAAATCATAAAAAAAACTAAATTTTAAAAATAAACTTACCAATTTTTTTTATTTTTTAACTTCACAATGAATTATTTTAACTTCAATCTTTCAAATTTCTTATTTTTGTACTAGATTTATAAATTTTATGAAAAGAATTTAAGTAAAATTTGTAAGCCCGTGAGAGAGGGAGTGGTGGTGTTAGAGAGAAAAAATGAGTTTAGGGTAAAAGTAAAGTTGTAAGAAAAAGTAAAATTTAGTAAAGTGAGACGAATTTTTATTCGGTCAAAATAAAAAAAAATTAATTTTTTTTTTGTCAACTACAAAAAATTTCCTATTTATTTTCCGTTTCCCAATTCCCAGTGTGATATTTACAGTTTTAAGTATCCTATTTCGTTAAAATTGTCTTAGATCAATAGGATAGCTACTCCTATAATTATGAAGTATAGTTAATATAATTAATAATTTAATAGTTTAATTAATGGTTTCAAACAAAAAGATAGTTTAATACTAATACATTTGAATAAATATGATTAATATATCATAACATCCATATTTGAAATAAAATATTAATAAAAATGATTAATTTATAATAATTATAAACATGATTAATATATTTAATCACATAATTGGCAATATAGTAATTATTTTTGGTGTTGAAAGAAGTAATGTCTAATTTAAATTAAATATATTATTATATAATTAATATTCATACAAAATATTATATAAGGTAATTGATATTTTATATAAACATATTAGTTACAAATTTATTAACAAAATATTTAAAAGACCAATAATAGTTTGTTGTAATAGTTAGCATAAAACTAGTAAGTTAATGGTAAAAATACAACTAAATTAATAATCTAAAATATATATTTATAGGGTGAAGAAATATTAATTTAAATTTTTGACTTAAAATGTTGAGACAAATTTTTAACTATTGGTCTTATACAATTTAGTAGTTAAAATTAAAGTCAAGAAATAGTGTCAACTCATTAGTTTTTTCTAACTTTGATATAAAATCAATAACTTAATATTTTTGTTCAAAATTTAAGTCAAAAATTTAAGTTACAAAAATAGCTTAAAATTATAATATAAAAGTTACTAATTTAATATTGTAATTTCAATTATTGCCCATAATTATAATATACAAGTACTAATTAAATATTGTTATCGAAATTATGATTGAAATTAAATTAGTATTTACATTATTTTTTATTTAAAATAATTTAACTTAGCCCAATTCGATATTACACCATACACAAGATGATACCATAAATAATCTAATATAATGATATCTTAAAAATTAGTCCAATTTAGTCTTGCAAGCCTAACATACTCTATAAGTATGTTTGATATGTAAGATTGAATTTGACAAATTTTTAGGATTGAACTATATTGAATTGGACCATATGTAATATTGTTTTGTGTTAGGCTAATAATATATAACAAAAAACAAATTTTAAAAAAACTCAATTTTTGTTATTAGATTTACTAAATCAACTTAAATGAGGAGTAAATAATTATTAGGCTATACATTCAAATTTAAAAATATAATATTTAAAGTTACTAAAGACTTTGCCTCTATAAATAAAACTTATTATAAGGGCACATATGAAATGAGCATCTTGACCCATTAATATACAGTTGGTTTATGAACAACTAGTAAATAATTCGATTCACAGTCTAAATAGAAACTACAATCGCATCATTATTATTCTTTTCTTTCTTCTCTCTTACTTTTTTTTAAAAAAAAAATTAATTATAAGAAATTTAAACCATACTCCTCCCTACCCCAGTGCAAAGTGTGAACCCTAAATCTCTTAACTTATTCTTTGTATCAATACAATCTTTAATAAAATGTCTACAATGTCAACACTTTTTTGTAAATGTTGTAGTTCTTTTCTTTACCACTTCCATTATATGCTCTCTTTTTTCCCTAGCAGTTACCTGAAGAGGTATCTTTGTCATCAATCTTCTTATGCATATCCATAGAGTTAAGTGATGCTTTAAAATCAGTCATAATTAAAGTTTATTTCTTCTCACAATGTGCTCATATATACTTAGTAGAGAACTTAACATAGTAATAACTTGATCTTCAGCTTCTACTTTTGCATCAATATTTCTCTAAGTTGAGGCTAATCTTGTTAAACTGATCAAAGTGCTCCTTTGTGACAACCTTATCTTACATTGAGAAAGTATAAAGTTTCCTGTTTATATAAAGTCTATTAGCTAGTGTTTTTATCATGAATAAAACTTCTAGTATATTTCAAATCCCTTTTAGTTGAGATCTCCTTCAATACTTCTCTTAGAACTTCATTATCAAGACTTGAGACAATCAACTATGATGAGTCTTTTTGTCAATATCCTCTCAGGCAGTTTATGAACTAGGTTTTAAATCACCTTCACCCTTTACCTCTTCAAGAGCTAAGTCCAAACCTTGACTGATAAGCAATGCCCTCATCTTCACTTTTCAAATCTTACAGTCATTAACTTTTTTTAACTTCATATTTAAGAGCAGTCATTATTATGAGGCCCTAATATTAATTTATTAAAAAACTCATAAATATTTAATAGAAAATTGATCATATACCATCAAAAAAAAATTAAGTAATAAAACAGAAGAAAGATTTATATTATAAAATAAAAAAAGAGAGAAATTGTCACTTTTATCCTTATTTTTATCTTATTTTATCTATTAGGTCTCTTTTAAAAAAAAATTATATTCAATTATATTCATTTTATACTTAAAAAGTGATCACTTACATTTCTAAAAAGACATAATTGAATATTTTTTTAAAAACAAGGATGAAATTGATAATTTGTCAAAAATAAACAAACTTAAACAGATAGAGACTTAGCCTACATCCACCGGAGAAACAACCATAAGCATATTTCTTATTGATAGTGAAGAGTGATATACATGAAGATGAAAGTTGCAAAGATAACCAAAAATTAAAAAAAAAAATTAAAGCAACTCTCAACTTTATCACGATTGCCTTGAAAAGTCGTACTCTCAACATGAACACTCTGTTTAAATTTCAGTAAAAATCAGATTTAATTAACTTAAGCCCCAAACTTTGAGCTTTGACACATCAGCAATGTCAAATTACCAGTCCTATATAACTAATTGTTGAATTCAACTAATTTTTAAACCAATAGATACTTCACCCTTACAAGAAAAAAAATTTAAATAATTGTGCATCACACTAAAATATGCACAAGAATTCATTTATATAATGTAATTTATATACATATAAAGAATAAAATAGTTCATATTTTTGTTATAAGGTTCATAAAATTGACTAGGGTGTGCAAACTTTTTTTTTTTTTTGGTTTTATTGTAGTACAAAGTTTAATTTAATCTAAATTTAACCTATACACAATAAGCACTAATTAGTAATTAGCAAAAAATTCTCTACAGGGGTTGTAAAAATTAAAAATTAAGTTGTAGAAAAGAAAGAGGCATACATTTGATTGAATTTAAACAAATGAAATCAAATAGATAAAGCTATTTGTGTTGATATAGAAGAGTTGTACATAACTACACTTTAATTGCACCAAAATTAAAATATCATCAAATAGATATGTAAGTTTTCAAAACTAAGAATCAAAAAGTTCAGCACTTGTTTAAATGGCTTAATGGTAAAGAGCTTGTAACGTATTTTTCTACTAAAGTGGAAGTCTTAAATTCAATGTCTCCATTTCTATTTAAATATGATGTTTTGAGTTCAAACCTCTCATTTTATATGACAAAAAAAAGTTTTTAAAAAAATTAAATTTATAGATAAAATTTGTCAAAAAATATCAATTTCATCCTATTTTTATCTTAATTTGCCCATTAAATCCTTTAATTATTTTAAGATACTCAATTACATCCTTTTAAGAATGTAAGTAGTCACTTTTTAAAGATAAGAATGGTAGCAAAAAGGATGTAATTGAGTATTTTAAAAAATTAAAGAATATAATAAGTAAATTAAGATAAAAGTAAGGATAAAACTAGTAATTTTCTCTTGATAAACTATTAACTAGATCCAAGTCAATCAAGACGGAAACGATATCAAAAGAAAAAAATAATTTGTAATTTATTGTTTAAAAATGTAAGCATGAGAGAGATATTTTTCTCTCCGCTTAGTTGTGAGCAAGATTTGAATTCCAAACCTCTTTAATGGAACAAGAGTTATTATCTATTCAACTAATTGACATCCACAATTTAATCTTAAATATAACTTATTTTAATAATTGAGATATTTTAACGTGCTTATTTTTAGGCCTAATATTGAAATTCAGATGTTTAAATAACATAAATTATAGGTAAAATGTAAGTTTAGTCTTATATAGATATTATGGATATCCACTTTAGTCTCTAAATTTTTTTAAATTACCACGTTAGTTTTTTATTATCAAAAGATAACAACTTTTGCTTGCCTACTGGTTATTTTACCAATTCTCCTATGATATGATTGGTGACATCACGTTGATATACGAAAAGTTGTATAAATGATATAGGTACCCCTGAACAATTTAAAAAATCACAAGTTGGACTTGTTCTCAAAGTCTTCATCTTGTAAACAATTGAAAACACGAGCTCCACCATCATCAAACCTGTTTACAAAAAGTAACCATACCTATAAAAGTTGTTTCATCTATTTCATAAGTAGTCGTCAAACAGCAATTGTTTGCTAGGAGTTAATGAATCGCAAGTAAACAAGAATTGTAAAAAGATCACTCACATAATAAAGAAACAATCACACATAAGGTATAACAACTTTACGTAATTTGAAAACAAATGCCTACATCCACTGTAGATCACGGGATCCTAACTTCTTCATTATTTGATCTAGTGATTACAAGGAATCCATAGAAACAAGAACCACTCATAATGATTTTGTAAACCAAGAGATATGAGTGCTTCAAAGTTGTACATGAACCAGCCTATTTATCCACAAAAATGCAGATTTTTTGTCAACAAAAGCTACATTAATTAGCTGTCTTTGGGTCTTCAATGGTTTCACCAACCAATAGTCTTTTTGGTCTTCAATGGCTGCACCAAATATCTATTATTGTAGACATTTTTTGTCATCAATGGCTGCACCAATTTAGTCATCAATGGCTGCACTAAATAGCCCCAAAAATGGATTAAATTTAACCACTTTCTTTTACCACAAAATCACAATTTTGAATTACATCTTTAACAATTCCCCTATTTGATTCAAAATCACTCAAAAGCTTTCCTTGATCCATCCATACCAATGCTCAATTTACTGAGCGTTAACTCTAGTTAAGTCTTTACACAGACTTAACTCATTTTAGGCTCGTGATTTCGGTTTCTAAAGATACGAATGTATCTTCTTTCGGGTAGACCCCGTATTATGATTTTCAGTATCACTATTGATACTATCACAACATCTCAGTGGCTTAATCTTGTCAACAACACCTTTACTATACACTCTCTTTTGACCCTTATCACTTCAATAAGTATTACAATGATGTCTCACAGTATTCCCCTCCTCAACAACATATCATAAGGAATTTCTAGAATGCATCTTCTCAATAACCCATGATGAATTACACTTGGACTGCATTCCCTCAATAACACGTGTTGAACTATACTTGGCATTCTCATCAACAACACAGGTTGATTTTTGCACAGCATTCCTATTAAGCATATAAAGCCCATTGTGCTTCTTACCCTTCATAATCACTCTACATCCTTTAATCATTTTTAGTATTCCTTTTCTGCTGTAAATGAGCACCCTACTTAATCTAGTACTCATATGGATATCAAGTTTCTTTTACCACTAGGAGCATGCCTTACACTAAGTAATTCTTTAACTTTTCCATCATGCAATCTCATCTTTATACTATCAATCCCCATGATTTAACAAGACATATCATTACCTATTAGTACTTTACCACCTCTAATGGATCTATAATTGGTAAATAAAGATCTATTAGGATACATATGAAAACTACAACCAGAATCAAGAATCCATTCACCCGAATACTTTCCATTAAAAGCTACCAAGGTTTCTCCAATTTTCTACTCATCCTTACAGACTATTGTTGCGTCTCTACTTATATTTGTCTTTCTCTCTGGACAATCCCTCATTAAGTGCCCTTCTTTTCTGTAATGATAGCACTTCTTGGATTTTTCCTTTGACTGATTTTTCTTTCAATCTCTATATCCAGCCTTTTCTTTTACAGTTAAAACTACTGCACTATTAGGCTCTAATTTGTTTTTCAATTTTTTTGAGTTTAACGAGGCTTTAACATCAAACATCGTTAAAGTCTTTTATCATACATAAGTGTATCCATGAAGTGCTCATAACTTAGAGGTAGAGAATATAACAAGATGATTGTCTTATCTTTATCTTCTATTTTGATGTCAATCATCTCAAGATCTATGATAATTTTATTGAAAATATCAATATGGTCTTTAATAGAAGTTCCTTCAGCCATAGATAACTTATACAATTTCTTCTTGATATACAAACGATTTGCAAAAGACTTCATCATGTATAGTTCATCAAGTTTCTTCCAAAGACCAATTGCAGTCTTCTTTCTAGTTACCTCCCTCGGAACTTCATTACTCAAGGACAAAACAATGGTGCTAAATGGTTTCACGATCAGATTAAGAACTAGATGTTGTATGCTTCTTCTTTTTGCTGAGTATTTTTTTAGTCTCCTCAAGGGTTGAATATAACCCTTGACTCACCAGTAAAGCCATAACCTTCATTTTTCACATATTGAAATCATTCTACCCATTGAACTTCTCAACTTCATACTTGTGGGTCGCCATGGTTGAATAACTTATACTCTGTAATTTGGCTCTGCAACCTATGCTTTGTAATTTGCATCTCAATCAAGCTCCTACTATTTCATCGTGAACAATATTATATATATAAATAGTAACGTATATGTGAACAGTTACACGTTCATAAATAATACTTCGTGAATGAAATATCTTAACCTGAATACTCTGATACCATTTGTTAGGAGCCAATGAATCACAAGTAAACAAGAAATATAAAAAGATCACTCACACAATAGAGAATAATCACACACAAGGCACAATAACTTTATGTGGTTCGGCAACAAATGCCTACATCCACGGTGGATCAGGGATCCTAGCTTCTTCATTATTTAATCTAGTGATTACAAGGAATCTATAGGAACAAGAATCACTTAAAATAATTTTGTAATCCAAGATATATGGGTGCTTAAAGATTGTACCATAAACCAGGTTATTTATACATAAAAATATATATTTTTTATCAATAAAAGCTACATCAATTAGCTGTCTTTGGGTTTTCAATGGTTGCACCAACCAGCAGTCTTTTAGTCTTCAATGGCTGCACCAAACATCTATTATTGTGGATATTTATTATCATCAATGGCTGCACCAATTTAGTCATCAATAGCTGCACCAAATAGCCCCAAAAATGGACTAAATTTAGCCACTTTCTTTTACCACAAAATCACAATTTTGAATCACATCTTCAACATTGTTTCATTTCATTTACACATTCAAATGATTCAAAAACTAATCTAAAAGTCTAATCCATCAAACCATAAAGTAATGGTGCCATCAACAATAATGAATCTAAAATAATTAAATGGAGAAATAATTAAGTTTAAAAACAAGACTTGTAAATGTAGGGAAAAGGTTGTTGTACAAATTTGTGAAAGAGACACAAATGCTAACAAAATTTTTTTTCTATAAACAAGTCTCAAACTGCAAGTATTTTGAAATTTGGTGTCTATCCAAAAAAGAGCTCAACCTCGAAGGCAAATCTCAAGTTTTTATACATAATAAAGTGAATGGGGATATCAATTCAAGAACAAAGTATGCATATGCATGAATTTTAGAATCAAGAATGAATCCACACAAGTTGTACTACTATTGCAACCAATAATAAAGGTGTCAATATTTCACATTTTAGAAAGTTGAAAAACATGAGTTGAACCTATTGGCTAGCCAAATTAGTCAATGTGAAAACAATTAGTTTTTCAAGTGATGAAGGTATTATTGTACCAATAGTGCAAGAAGGAGATCGTGGTGTTAAGTTTCAAATACTAAGGAATATAGAGAATATGCTAACAACCATTAATAAAATAATGACATTTAGGTTGATAGTATTAATTGTTTGTGCACTTGCTACATGCAGAAAATTATATATTATGACAAGTTAATAATGATACAGGTAGAAATATAGTTTAGTAGTATTGTATTTTTCTTAAACTAATATAATCCTAAAACTAAAGTTTTTTGTGTCTCTGCATTGTGTTTAACATATATGCATTAGCTTTCAAGAGGAATCATCCTCTTTTGAGTTAAACACGCATCCTATGCACACATGACCGAAGTATCAATCAGACATGTTACAAAAAATTTCACCAAAATATGGGATTACAAAAACATGTGGATCTTTGTGTATACTTTTTCTATACATTGTAATATCCACTATGTGATTTATTAAAAAATAATAATCCCCTGTCAAAATGGTTGTTTTTATCCATCATTTCTATAGAAGGAAAGAAAATAAGAAGTATACAAGGGTAAGTAACATGCTTCCTTCACTAATTCCACAACCTTATATCTTGTCTTGCTTATTTTTATAACCATCAATTGCCTTGTTGCCTTACCAATCCTCCTTAGTTTTTTCTGGACCCTTGGAGATAGTACACAATCCTACTTCTCAGCCTTCTATCTTCGTCTGATCATTATTTTCATTATCTTCACCTTGATAAACTCAAGCAACTCTAAGATAAGGGTGTTTTTTATACTCATTGAGAAAGCCATTCCAAGACTCACATATGTTGTTTATAACATGATCAGCCTTGTAAAAAGGGTCAAAAAAGTGAGATGCCTATAAAATAGGGTCACTATCGACCAACCACTTGTATGCTTGCTTATATTGATCCCTAATTGCTTCCATGGAAAGTTTATAGTTATGTTTGTTATATGCTTTAGAAGCTTTTCAAAAATAATCCTTAAGAATCTCACTTGAATAATGCCTTTTGTAATTGGTATAAACATGCTTGCAACAAAACCTAACATTAGCCCCCAAGCATTACTCAACCCATTGCTTCAATAAACTCTTTTGTGAGTTTGACATAAAAGTGATTACTGAATCATTTTTATCTCCATATGCTCTTTGAATAGTTCTAAAAATCAAATCCAATTATCCTTGCATTCCTGCTTATATATGCACATAACTAGAGGAAAGATGCCATTGTTGGCATCCATAAAAATAGTATACAACAAGATTCCTCCAAATGTGCCTTTTAAGTGACATGCATTAACTCAAATTATCCTTTTACAACCTCTCTAAAACCCCAACATCTGAGCTTTAAAACTAATGAACATTCTCTTGAAGTAATATCCATCATCCCCTTTCACTTCTTCTACAATATTCATTATTGCCTCATTATTTGTTTGGCAAATTATGTTGGCATACCTAGGAAGAAGTGCATATGACTTGGAAAAGTCATTTTTTTTAAGCTTCAAACTTTCCTCTTATCCCTATATAGCCTCCTCCTAGAGGTGGCAATTTTAAGTCTCCTACTTAGAAGCCAACAAATGTTTTAATCCCTAGACTGCTTTTAATATTGTTTAACTTTTATGCCACCCAGGTGCTGGTAGCTTCCAGATTCTTATAAATTTTCAAATAATTGTGCTCTTCAATCGTTAATGTTTTAACCATAAAGTGACTTTTATCCACCATGGCATATGCATGGATTCTCCTGTTGCAATTGGCCAAAGCACACCTAGCAATGACTCTAACCTCATCATACTTAATCATTTTCAACACTACCTCTTAAATGATATAGTCTTTTAATGCACTCTTTAACTCATTCACAAATCTAAACATTTGTCCAACTGCAAAATGGACTTCTTCATCACCAGCTCTATCTTATCCACCACATGTTCACCTTTTTATCATTGTCAATCAATGTTGCATCATCACTACTCTCACAATTTGATAGTTTATGCTCTCCCTTTGAGTTTAAGTCATCACTTAGCTAAATCTGAACATCGAGATCTATATTACTATTACTTTCCAAGACATTCTCAATATCATCATCTGTTCAAAGAGAGAATCCTCATTAAATCTATCATCTTTACCTTCTGAATCACCTTCTTCTACTATGAATACATTACGTGAGGCATTATTTGTTTCAATTTTTTTTTTAACCTTTGTTTTTAGGCTTCTTGTTATTCACATATTTTTTCCACAACATCGAAAATCTCATCTTCAAACTCATTAACCGTTTATGCTGGTGAGTGAAGATTCATACTAATAAAGGGTGGGTCATGAGGTGGTGATAAGGGCAAATTTATCATATTTTTTCTCATATTTTTATTTTGATATTTTATTATTTTATGAGAATAAATGGCTATTTATGTGCATCATTGTTATTTATAGGGACTTAAACGAAAGTTGAAGTAAGGACACAAAAGGAACAAAAAAACAGGAACTAAAATGCAAAGTTTGGCACCCAGCATTGGAACATTGATTAAAATAAAAAAAAATAAAAAAAATTGACTTGTTTAAGTCGCAGTTCATCGCCCTAACAATAGTCCAGCGCTAGACCTTCACCACTTCAGTGATACAGCCTTTTACACGCAATGCCCTAGTAATAGCAACATAGTGCCCAGTGACAATGAGATTCCTAACCCGACAAGAATTGGAGATTTCAAACTTATATCAATCTCTATAAAAGGCCACTCATCTCTAACCTTTAGAGATCATTCAAGAACATCAAGAACACACAACACAAGTCTTAGAAAGCAATTGGAGATTAATTAAAGCAACCATAGAGAGAGATTCAAGGCGTTCTTCAGCATCAAGAGTTTCTTAGGCAGCACAATCAAGAGTAATTCGACATCTATATCAGTTTGTTATTGATTGTATCATGTTTTCTTATTCTTTTTGCCGTTGTTCTCTTGTAGCTATGAACTAAATTTTCTTTCTAAGGTTAATACTTGAACTCAATATGTGCACTTAATTGTCATATCTTTTTAATATTTAATAAACTAAGTTCTTTGTTATTCAAATTACTTATTCTTAATGCGTCAATATATCTGGCCAATATATGATGAATGAATTGGTAATATTTTGATAAACTGGAAGATGAATCATTATATTTAATTTGATGTATGATTGTAGAGTAACATTCAATGTTGCATATGCAAGTTTCAATATCTCAATGAATCTTAATTTGTTACAAATACCATAGGAATATAAGTATTTGATAAGTTAAGGTATACCTGTATGACCTTAGGAGAGGCTTGTGAATACAATAGTGTCTTGAACAATAACAAGGATTAAGGGAATTAAATATTAGAGGATTAATCATTAGAAAGCATATTGAGGGATAATATTAATCCTAGGTTTTCTCTATATTGCTATTTTTTAAATTTCTTTACATTGTGTCATTGTTTTTATATTTTCTAACTTCACTCTTAGATTTTTATTTTTCTGACTAATTACTAGAAAAACATAATTTTAGTACTTTGTTAAAAAGTAGAAATCATCTATGTGGGTTCGACATCCAACTCTTTTTTCCCTTTATTACTTATAAACAATAGTATATACTTGCACTCAATTTTAAGATATAAAAATATTGCATCAAGTGGTAATGCAGAACTTATTGAATGGTTTAATGATATTGAACTTAGAAATGGAAATTGCCTTGGTGCTTGGGAAGTTTCTAGTTGTGCTTGTGAAGGGTCCCCCCCCCCCAAAAAAAAAAAACATTATGGTCATCAAGTCTATGAGGTTCATGTAACCATGGCATAGTTGTTATGACCTTTAAATTCTCGTAAGTAAACTTATTTATATTGAACACTCTTGTCATCACACTATTGATTAGTGCAATTATACTAATATAGCATATATTAACTTCTCTTAAAGGTACCATTATTTTGAAACCTTTATTAAGGGTGGGCAAAAAAAATCAGGAACCAAAAAATCGAACCGGCCGGTTCGGTTCGATTTTTTTGACAAAAAATCGATTTGATTTTTTTAGAGAAAAAACCAACCGGTCCGGTTCGGTTTTGGTTCAATTTTTTTCACCAAAAAAAAAAAACCGAAAAAATCGAACCGGACCAAACCCAAAAAAACCGGTTCGATCCGGTTCAATTTTTCTCATTAAAAAAATTGATTTTGATTTTATTTTTCCAAAAAATTGAACCGGACCGGTTCGGTTCGGTTTCGCAAAAAATGGGATTGAACCGGACCGTGCCCACCCCTAACCTTTATCATGTAATCACCCATTTGTGAAAATAAAACAAATTAGTGTTCATTATAAATTATACAAGTAATCACTTTCATAACCAACCAATTGCAAAACAGAGCATAACAAAACCAACGAATGAAAAAATATAAAACAAGCAACAAAAACCAACAAAACTCATCCATCTGCTTATTAAAATAACCCATTTCCATTCCTATTAAGAAAAAAAAACTCATCTTCATCAACAAATTCCCTTTTCGTACCCATTAAAGAAATAACCATTTTCATGAACAAACTCATTTTCACACCCATAAAACAATCCTATTTTTGCATCGATAAAATAAGCATCCATTTTCATATCTACAATCACACCCATAGTAGAAACACCCATTTTGAAACCAATCAAAAATAACCCAATTACTACCCATATTCGAATGCCACTTTCAAGCATATATCTAGTTTGCATGTTGGAATATATACAACAAAACTATTCCATCATCTTAATATTGTTATCCCTTTAAAAAGTTGTTAGTCTTACCTACAAATTGATCAACACCTCAATAGTTGCAACAAGCTATCTCCAAGGGCAATAAACAGATCTCGATTTGTGAAAATCTAATAGCTTACACGTGCATCTTGTAACACTCAACCACTTCAGCAATAAAATATGACTTCAACAATGTTTGGGATTTAGGTATAAGTGGATGTTGTGTTATTGGCGAGAATATGCATCTCCCTTATCTAGTAACAGTGAGAGAGGAAGAGTATTTCTTAAGTAGAAGTGTTTTTCTTGTCTAAATAAATTATAAGACAACCTTTTGCAATTCCAATTAAAAATTCTCTCATGTCACTTTACGTTTTTCCCCTCTTGACTCAACAAAAATCGTTATTTTTTTACGTTAGGGACTAACATAATAAAAATTTAGAAAGTTCAAGGACTAAAGTGGATATTAGTAGGTGTTTAATCTAAATATAAATAAAATCATTTAACACATTTATATTATTGTTCATTCGCCCATCATTACCCTAAAACAAATTCACACATTTCTAATCATTTTTCAACAACCATATTGCTTAGAAAATACAGATAAAGGCTCTAAAAAAACAATAAAAGGGTGAGTTCTCTTGTAACTCTAAAATACGGTTACACTACGAATTAAACCATAAATATCACATGCATACAAAATTTCAACTTAACCAAATCTATTTAATCAAACAGAATCCTGACATTTACATACTGTATTTCTCCATTCAAGTGTTGAGCAAATTCTACTCCTACACTTTTCACAGCTTGAGGCTCATACACTATTTACCTAAGCGCAATGCATCAAGTTGTGCAAAATTGTAACACCAAACCCCTTAAATTCTAAAAGATCTTCAAAGACACAATGGACCTATCTCTGAAGTCAAAGAGGCAACGAAGTTCACTAGATAATCTAGTGAGCAAGCCCAACTATACCATATATACCGCCGACATGTCACATAAGTATTACTATCAATCATTCTATCACTGAGTAGTTCAAATTTTCTATCTTAACACTTGGTAATTATTTTTTACAATTTCACTGGATAATCTAGTGAGCAAGCCCAACCTATATCACATATACATAACTATGTATTACAATACCTCAATTTGGATTGTAAAAAACATGTGCATGATTAAAGTTTGAAGGCCTTTAAAAATTCTCAAGAGTATCATAATTTTGCTGAGATATGCTTACTTGCTTTTATATTATGATTATTATTTTTTTATGATTTTTTGGATTAAATTTTTTTATTAAAAAAAAAGATAGACAATAATGTCATCAATTGATGGATATCAATCACTATTAAAAACCCACAAGTTATCAACATTTTATTGGTCCATATCTTGGCAAAATTGTATTGGTTAGCAAGTGTGGCCATTAACCAACTCTTTGATAGTACAAATATGTTATGCCCCCTCGTACTCATGAATTTTACGTTGTTGAATGAATTATCTCTTTTACTCTTTCCTCTCTCCTTTTATTTTCTAATTATTTTCTATTTCATTTATATCATATTATCAATTATTGTTAAGTTCTTAACTTTTTATGTCACAAATTGTTGTTAAGTTTTTAACTTCTTTTATTTTACGTTCTTTATTTTATGTGTTTCATTTATTTTTAATTATTATTTGTATTGTATTTATATTTATTGTATATCATATTATTATCCTTAAGAGTAATGCCTTATAGTTGTTATTCAGTTAGATCTTCCACATAAAAAAAATAAAGACAAATATTTTTTATATGTTATGTCCTTGTTATCTCATATTCAAATTTATAGTATTTAATATTATGTCTATTGTTTATTCTTTTAATATTTTTGCAACCTGAAACTTGCAAAATAAAGAAATAAATTAGAACATAAAACTCTAATAACTGATTTCATTAATAAGAATTTAAAGTTCTGTATTATAATTCTAAATTAGAACTTGAAGTTCTATATCAAATTTTTAAATATGTCTCTTTATTTTAATTAATTATTCAAATAGAAGGCTATACCTCTTAATTATTATTATTTTATATATAGAATGTCATATCTCCTAAATATTACTTTTGGTGTTTATGTTTTACATTATTAATTTGTTGAATTATATTTACCTTTCATCATACTAATTTTAATTCCATTCTTCCATATCCAAAAGCCCCTAAAAATATCTTTAACAAATTTACAAAAATTCTACTCTTGATGTCTTTGAAAAAATTATCTATTATAGATATTGGATGCCAAGATCTACCTCCAAACCAATGGATTGGAAAAGATAATTAAAAAAGAAAATAATATGCCTCTGCAGGACAAGCTAAGAGCTTTTTTTTTCGTCATTACCTACATGAAAGCTGAAAGCTCAATATTTGACAATAAAGAACCTGTAGTCCTCATAAAAAAATTTAAAGTTAAAAAATTTGACCATTAAAATGACGTATTTCTCCTAAGAGCAAGGCATGAGTGGTTGAAACTAAGATTACAAGATTTTAAAATTGTTACTCAACACAATTTTACTCTATTCAAAATCACCACACAGTTAAAATTATCTTGTGCGAAAGTTATAGAGCAAGATATATTATAGAAGACATTCTTTACTTTTCATGCTTGTAATATTGTTCAACATCAATAGCATTACGAATATTGATTTTAAAAAATATTTAAAATTAATCTCATGTCTTCTGCTTATTAAACAAATAATAATAAAAATTAAATACTTATAATAACGTTAGACGTAGTAATAAGAGAGGACGTAGTTGTCACCCTCTAGTGACCATTAAATACCAAGAATATAGAAACGCCAAAAGGGGGAAACAAACACCAAAACAAATGCAATAGTGTATAGAATAAACACCATAAAAGTTATGAAAATACTTATTATCGATATAGTACAAAAGAACATTGGTCAAATACATATTGTACCTCAAAGCACCTAGTCTAACTTTATGATGCATCTGTAAATATAAAGAAAAATAATATGGAGATCAATCTTATTGATGACTCAGATTTGATAGATCTTACTCATTTAGATGTCTCTAATTTTTTTTGGGGGATAAAGAAGGAAACGCCAACCATTTGCTTGATAATGGAAATATGTATTTAACTTTAATTAATAAATTTATGTCAGATTTTTTGTACTTTTATATAAAATATAACTTTTTGTAATAATGATAAAGAAATATACTTTTTGTATGAATGAAAGAAAAGTGTAACCTTTTGTAATATATTACTTTAATGTCTAACATGACCTTTAATTTAATGTGAGAAATTGCTTTTAGAAATAAATTGTCCACTCTAAAGATAAAAGTTAGAGATATTTGTTTGGCTAATAATTTAACTACATATACTATCCTTCAAGATAAGAAATGCTTTTCAAAAATAACAATAATCGAGGAAAAAAATTAATATTATATTAGATCCTATAGATTTAATTGAAGACTCTGAAAGAGCAATCTTATTAGCAAGTAAAATAAAGTTGCATATTAATAATGCTTTATATGAAGGTAAATTCATAAAAAATTTGCTTACTTTTAAAGATATCTACCAAAATAGATATCACATTGACACTTGATTGAGAATAGTGTAGAATATCTCTACATTACCTATAAAGTCTCAGACAAGAAATGCATACTTAAAAAACTTTTTACTTTATCATCTGGCTTGTAAGGGTTGGCAACTTCGAGTTTCGGTCAGGTTTGGGAATTTCAAAACATGATTGGGACATATTTTGAGTTGGTCAAAAATTTTTGAATTTTTTATATATCAAAATAGCGTAATTTGTTTCGAGACAGGTCAGGTTGAGAATTTTTATTTTAAACGACATCGTTTTGAGTTGTTTATCAAATAAAAATTTTAAGAAAAGATTTCGAATTTGGGAAATTCGCGGACCCAACCAGACTTATTTAGGACAAAAAATTTTGTGTTAAATGGGTCCTAATACTATTTCTGTTTCCGTCTTGATCAAAAATTTTGAGACGAATCGAGTCGAGAATGGGAAAATCGCCCACCCCTACTGGTTTATGTTATATTTTCATAAATTCAATTAAAAACTACACAATAATGAACTAGAAGTTCAATGATCCAAAAATATTTATGCTATGGTATAGCCGCTTTGGTCATCCAAGATTAACAATAATGTGTTGGATCTATTAATTAAGTATGTGATTAATTGAGTGTACATATAATTTTAAATTTTTATTACACACAGTGAAAGTATCACATACAAAATACACTCAATCTAACATAATCATATGCATATATCTCATATATGTTCATATGTAAATTAAATTATATAACAAATAAGTAAAACTTACTCGGATTGAAGGTAGCTTTTAATTCTTCAAGAATTTCAATCTCCAAGTCTTAAGCTCACCTTGAAGTGTGCTGTTGCACAATTCTACTTCACAACAAAATTGGTGAGATTGTGAATCTAGAATAGTAGGCACAAATTTATTCCAGCAACAAGTGTTTATGTTTAGAGTGAAAAATAATATGAATACTTTGTGTATATTGGTTTTGTTCTTCACAACTCTTTGTTTAAAACACTTGCCAAAAACTTAATACCAGTTCTTTCTCAACTCTCACTTACATATTTTTCTTTCACAAATTGAATGAATAAATTCAATTCTCTTCCCAACACATAATGCCATACGTGACCTATTGATGTGTGCTTTAATAGCCTAGTGCAAGCGCATACTATCATATCAAATAATATAGGATTTTAAGTTCAGATATCGATCCTACAAGGACTCTGCGATCTAATTCTATAAATTAAATACTAAAATTGTAGCTACTTAATTTTTATTCAAAAAATCATAATCTGAAATTTAATTAACTATTTTAACTCTATCAATTAAACTAAATAAAAAAAATGGTAGAATTTACAAATAAAGATAATCTAGGGTTTTGACTTGTCCCCTAATATTTTATTAGATTTATTAACCTCTTAGTTAATCTCTTAATACCAATTGTCAGTTTAGACACTAATCTCATCATAAGCCTCTGTTGATGGTTGAGTGACTATATTATGTATTCTAACAATCACCTATATGTCTATGGTAATTAAATCATAATGTAATTCATTAAGATTAAGTCTAAATTATATCATACATGCCACCTAGGTATATGTCTATCCTATACGAAACTCATAGTTGTTACCCTATTATCATGCATCAAATTATTCTAGGCCAAACACATGAATCCATCTATCGAGTTCATCATGGTTCCTTAATTATTTAAAATATTGATCAGGTATAATGAAAGCAATAAACAGAAGATAGAATGAATCAATTGTAATAATTAAGTTCATAAATTAAGAATCAATGAAATCTAACTATATACTAGGTTCACATAGTCTAACCCTAGAATAACAAGTTTAGCTCATCACAAAACCAAAAGTATCAAACAAATCCATAAAGAACAACAAGAACAAGAACATAATAATAATAATAATAATAAAAGGGAAGGAAAACTAATCAAAAAGATGTCTTGGGTTGCTTCTCTCTTAATCTTGACTTGAAACTTGAATCTCGATTTTTTGGCTTTGATCTTTGATTTTGTGTTGTGAATTCTTTCTTTTTTGTTTTTATCTCTCCAAAGTCTGTGTATTTGACCTCAAAAGAGTATTTTTATTGGCATAAGAAACCCTAAGGGTGAGGGGCTTCGAATCCAAGTCTAAATATGAGAGTTGAGATGGGTTTTTATATATTGCACGAGCGCTGCGGTGCTGGGGGCTTGGTGCAGCGGCGCCAAGACCAGAAAATACGACTTGAGGAAGCATCTTCAAGTACTACAATGCTCAGTTGTGGGCTCCTCAACACTCAGTTACTAACCTGGGCGCTACAGTGCCCAACCCTGGTACTCACTTTCGCATTTTGAGCGTAACTTCTTCGTTTTACATTCAATTTACCTCCCGTTTGTTCGTATACGTCACATTTTCCATCGTGCATCTATTTATGATAAAAAAAATACAATTAAATAGCCATCTATTTATGAGTATAAATCACACTAGTGCTTTTACGCCCCTATTAAATACCCCCAAACTTAAAACCTTGCTCGTCCTCGAGAAAAACAAAGAAAAATATTCACAAATTATTCATGGCTCAAAAATAAAAACTAAAAATAAGCTCAGGTTGATTAGATGATCATCCTTATTATCTTATAGGCTATTTAATAGCACAAGACTTTTTAAAAATTGACAAACAACTTTCAACAATCCTTATACCATTCATCAAGTACTTCATTCTTCCTTATAAATGATCACTTATGCGTGTGTGTAATAAGCAAGTAATTAGCTAAATAGAACATAGATTTACTCAATATTTAAGAAAGTACATAAAGATGATGTCTCAGGATATTTTAATTTATAACACTTTCATAAGCTTACTGTTCATACTACTCTCCACTAATGTATATATTCATATGCTAGGGATCTATTTAGGACTTTAATTAGCTTGTAAAGTAAGGCTAAGGTCAATGTGGGATATAAGGATAAAAATACGAAGCATAACTCACACCATGAACACTTAGACTTTACTTAAAAACCTCTTGATTCCTTCTTTTTCTTGATTTATCACCTCCCCTAAACTTATGATATTTCCATCTTTCTTTTAACTACTTTCGCAAAGAATTTTTCTTTTTCTCAAGCTAGGGGTATTGTGCTCTAAAGCTCTTCTATTTCTTTTGTTTTTTTATATGTACCCCCAAACTTAGATTAATAAGCGCTTTCAAGACTTATTACTTTACAATTTAGTATCCTTTTTTAAACATCCATAATCTTTTTTTTTTCTAAAAATATTTCTAAGTAAGCTCAAAGTTTATGGTGCTACCGGTAATTTTAGGATAAATAAGTGAAAGCTCTTTAAGCTTGTAATGTGGTTAAACAAAAAAAAATGGGTAATTAGACTCAAAAGGGGTAACTAGGGATAAATATACATATAAGGTAGGCTCAAAAATGCTCAAACGATCCAAAGATGACCTAATGTCATTTGGTTAAGCAAGTGAATTCTAGGATTTCGCCTTAAGTAGTAATCAAGCAAGTTCTAAAGTATTGGTCTTCGAGTATGTGGTGTAATACTTAAGCAAAAAGTATCTCTAAGTAAAAAATTTAACTAATACATGCTTATTTCATTGTGCTCAAGAATAAGTGATCAAAAATAAGTTTGAATTCAGTGCAAGAATCATGATATAAGAGTTATCTCAAGCATCTATTATTTTTTAAATACTTATGAAAATAAATTCAACCAATATTCTATTTCATATCATAGACTAATGATCATCATCTCATCCAAAACTAGATAAAATAAAATTAACCCACAAGACAACCAACCAATATAAGAAGAAAAATAAACACAAAAAAGTGTGTTTTTTAAATACTTGTGAAAATAAATTCAACCAATATTCTATTTCATATCATAGACTAATGATCATCATCTCATCCAAAACTAGATAAAATAAAATTAACCCACAAGACAACCAACCAATATAAGAAGTAAAATAAACACAAAAAAGTGTGTTTTTCACCCCAAAACTTAAATTGGACATTGTCCTCAATGTCTAAAAATAAATTTAAAAGTAAGAGAAACTCCTTTGGTAACTGAAGTTGAAGCAGTACAGCATTGTGTTCTGATGAATGTGATTACGATTTTCTTTACTTCCAACACTTACAATTGCTCATGCTACCTCTTTGAATGTTCCTCTTGCTATTTTATTCCTACAAAGAAAAGCAATAACCTAACTAAAACTGAAACTAAACAAAAATAAAAATAAAAACCATTTGGGTTGCCTCCAAGAAGCACTTGATTTAGCCTCGTCGGCTTAACGATGTTCTTTCTACTCTTATGAGAATCAAAGTCAATGGTGGAAGCATCTTTATATGTGAGCTTGTTATGGTTTCTTTTTTTCGGCTTTCACATCTTCTTTATTAGATCGTGGGCAGCAACTTGTTTGTCTTTCTCTTCGTGTTTCTCTAGAAAAACTTTAATCTTACACTGGTGAAGTGTTTCTTTTGTGCCCTTCTCTTCGATCCTGTCATCGTGTTTCTTCTTCTTTTTCTTCTTCTTTCTTCTCTTTCTATGCCTTAATGCCTTCTTTTTAATGTGAGGATTTAATATCTTCATACCTTTGAGCTCTTTGATGTTTGATGGCACCATAATAATGCTACAACAGTCAAGTAATATAGTGTGCATGGGCTAATTCTGCTCTTTATTACTGGTATTTTCTATTGTATTATCATTTTTCTACACTTTAGAATGTTGCTGCACTTTAATACCAGTTTTTGCATGCTCTA
Organism: Ailanthus altissimus; assembly: GCA_946807835.1. Taxonomy (NCBI): domain Eukaryota; kingdom Viridiplantae; phylum Streptophyta; class Magnoliopsida; order Sapindales; family Simaroubaceae; genus Ailanthus; species Ailanthus altissimus. Next base: position 6,310,523 of record OX327707.1, on the reverse strand, counting down.
TTGTTGAAAATTTTGCACTTTTATGAGATTCTGCACTATTTTCTAGATTAGTATGCTGTTAATTTTCTGTTTTCACACTTATTTAACACCTCTGTAGCCTTTGAAGAAAAAGAATAGGCCGTCTATATGCTTGCACTTTATTTTTCTACACTTCCTTCTCCTTTATACTCAATGGTGGTGGTGTGGATGTATTTTCTTGTAAGATCTTACCATTTCTCAAGTTGATGGCTTGACGTTATTCTACATTCCCCTTTGGATTTGTCTCAGTATCGCTTAGTGGAGTGTCTTGAGGTCTCCTATTAATTGCAGCAGCAAGTTATCCCATTTGAACCTCTAAATTCTTCAAAGATGCTGAATGATTCTGTAGGAAGACATTATTGGACTTCATATATTACATAAACATGTCTTTCAATATCGGCTTCTTCTCTTATAATGACAAAAATCCTGAAGGATTCATTAGTCTAAATGGCTTCTCTTGATTGTAATGCTAAGAGAAGTTTGGATAATCTCTTCACCCTAGATTGTAAGAATTTGATTGTGGGATAGGTTTTTTATGATTGAAATTGCCTACATGTGGTTATCACCACAAAAGTCGCATGTCACTTGTCAAATTTTGACGGCATTCAATACATCAAACTTCTTGGATAATGAATTGATTTGTGCTGCCAATATATTGAATGTATCAATCTCATGTATACTAGCAACTCTTCTAGGTGTAACTCTCTCTGCTAGCCATTGATAACTGTTAGACGCCATCTCTTCTAATAAATTATAAGCCTCATCTGTAGATTTATTCATTAAAGCTCCTCCAGTAGCAACATCTACAATGGTCCTCAAATGGCCTACTAATCCATTGTAGAATATTTGGACTAATAGCTATTTAGGGACTCCATGATGAGAACACTTTCTCAACATGTCCTTGAAGCGTTCTCATGCCTCATACAATGACTCTCCATCAATCTGACTGAATGAGGTGATGTCATTCCCCGTATTTACTGTCTTTGCTGATGGGAAGAACTTGGCTAAGAACTTCTATGCTAAATCTTCCCACGTCGATATGAATCCTAATGGCAATGGCATCAACCAACTCTTAACACTGTCCCTTAAAGAGAAAGAGAATAATCTCAATCTGATGGCATCGTTGAAGACTCCATTGTATTTGAAGGTATCACAAATTTCTAATAAATTTATGATATGCATGTTAAGATCGTCATTAAGAGCTCTGTTAAACTATACAATTTCTTTTAGCATTTGAATAATATTCGGTTTAATCTCAAAGTTATTAGCGTTGATGGTTAGTCACTGACTACTAAACTAAACATCATTTATAGTTAGGACAACATACTCTTTCAAAGTTCTCTATAGTGTCATAGGCTCAAACACAGAATTCTTGATGCGATCATTGTTTCTCTCTATGGTATAAACTGTAAAAGTAAAATAAAAAGAAAATCAAATTAAAAAGAAGAAGATAAAACGAAAATAAAAATCTGAATTAAAAGTAAGTAGCTTGGTATTAGTATTGATTTAAAGAATAGATAAAACTAGTCCCTGACAACAGTGCCAAAAACTTGATGTGTGCTTTAATAGCCTAGCGCAAGCATACGCTATCGTATCAAGTAATATAGGATTTTAAGTCCAGATATCGATCCCACATAGATTATGCGATCTAATTTTATAGATCAAGTACTAAAATTGTACCTACTTAACTTTTATTCAGAAAATTACAATCTAAAATTTAATTAACTAATCTAACTCTATCAATTAAACTAAACAAAAATAAAAATTAGAATTCACAAATAAAGATAATCTAGGGTTTTGACTCATCCCATAGTATTGCATTGGATTTATTAACCTCTTAGTTAATCTCTTAATACTAATTATTGGTTTAAACACTAATCTCATCATAAGCCTCTGTCGATGGTCGAGTGACTATATTACGCATTCTAACAATCACCTATATGTCTGTGGTAATCAAATCAGAATGTAATTCATTAAGATCGAGTCTAAATACATGTCACCTAGGTATATGTTTATCCTAGACGAAACTCATAGTTGTTACCATATGAATATGTATCAAACTATCATAGGCTAAACATATGAATACATCTATTGAGTTCATCATGGTTGCTTAATCATTCAAAATATTGATTAGGTATAATGAAAGTAATAAACACAAGATAGAATGAATCAATTATAATAATTAAGTTTATAAACTAAGAATCAATGAAATCCAACTACATACTAGGTTCACATAGTCTAACCCTAGAATAACAAGTTTAGTTCATCATAAAACCAAAAGTATCAAACAAATCCATGAAGAATAGCAAGAACAAGAACATAATAATAATAAAAGGGAATGAAAACTAATCAAGAAGATGTCTTGGGTTGCTTCTCTCTTAATCTTGACTTGAAGGTTGAATCTTAATTTCTTAACTTTGATCTTTGATTTTGTTTTGTGAATTCTTTCTTTTTTGTTTTGTGAATTCTTTCTTTTTTGTTTTTGCCTCTCCAAAGTCTATGTATTTGACCTCAAAATAGTGTTTGTATTGGTATGAGAAACCCTAGTGGCAAGGGGCTTCGAATCTAAGTCCAAATAAGAGAGTTGAGAATGGCTTTTATACGTCACACGGACATTGCGGCGCTGAGGGCTTGGTGCCACGGTGCCAAGACCAGAAAACACAACTTGGGGAAGTATCGTCGGACAGTGCAGTGCTGGGTTATGGGCTCCCTAGCGCTCAGCTACTGACCTGGGCACTGCGGCGCCCAGCCCTGATATTCACTTTTATATTTTGAGCGTAACTTCTTTGTTTTACGTCCGATTTGCCTCTCATTTATTCCTATGCGTCATATTTTTCATCATGCATCTATTTATTATCAAATATACAATTAAATAGTCAAATATTTATGATTTGGAGTAAAATACGAAAGTTGAGTACAAATCATACTAGTGCTTTTACGCCTTTATCACCAACCAAGAGACATACTTAAGTAAAACTATTAATGACACTCACTATATTGATCCACCACTTGAATAATTACTTTTACCTTACTTGTTTTTACTGGCAAGATTAAATGATAAATTCATGGTAAAAATAATTCATGAACCAAATTATGCTACTTGTCAACATCCTATTGGTTAACAACTATTGTTAACTAATTATGTGATGCACTTAACATTTAAGTCTCGATAGGTACACACCTTGAGGAAATCTAAAACAAATTTTCAGTTTGCTAGAATTTCTTGGATCGAACTGTTTAATCTAATATGTTGTCCTAGTGCACAACAAGTACACTTCATATTGTGAGACTCTTTATGTCCATGCTCGGTTTGTCATATGAAACTTCTCCATATGTCCGTAAACAATGTCCTACACATATGTTACGGATATCATAAAATAGTGCATTAGACCAACAAGTTTAGATTATAACATATCCATATAATCCATTCATCATGTATATCCTAGTAGAGCGAAAACATATATTAACACCGTCAAGTCTTTATATGCTTGACCATAAACTTGTCTCCAAATTCATATTTCAATAAATAAAAAATTCACAAACACTTTTGTGATATTATTTATCCCTAAGATAAAACTCTTTTCCTAAGTATTATTGCTTATTGCCATAAGACTTTTTGAAACACAATACTAAAGCATCAGGATATATTACTAACCCAAATGAGCTTATGGATCTCATATCTACACACATCGAACTCCATAAGCATCGAACCATACTTAGTAACACTCGACGGTCAGACTTTGAAAGGTTTCTGACGTGTGTGGAACCAAAAGATTATGGATCACTCACAAGCTCACCGTACTGCTCAGGTTAAAGGATTACGAATATTACTCAACTCGAGAAGACCATCTATTGAAGGCTTTATGGGATGTCTATTGGAGGTCCTTATGAGTCTGTTCAAAACCCAGTCCTTACTGAATACCTGTATCTCTATACGAGTTTTTATTAAACTCATGGTCTGCTAAGACTAACTATCTGGGCCATTCAGATATAGACATATACTAATCTATACATAATAAGGTCTTCACCAAAAGACCTGCATCAATGAAGATAGATAAGGAACATAGTATTTAAGAATATATGTGCATAATGATATTTTCTAACACTATTAGTAACTCTTTACAACTATGTCATTACTAATATATTCTTATGTCTTTGTCTCATTTCAGACAAGGCTCTAACTCCTTATATTTTGCTAACTCTTATAACCTGTTAATTCTTATCAGTGTTAACTCTTAGCATTTATAACTCTTAGTGTTACTAATTCTTAGCACTGATCTAAACTCCTTTAGACTAGATCTGAACTCCTTCAGATCATATAATATCTGAAACATTACAAGTGTCTTACCATGTATTAAATACAATTAGCAATTTTAATGAAATTATGATAATATAAATACAAAACCAAATATTTATACATCAAAGGAAATGGTACGTAAGCATAAATCCCAACAGAATTATCAAAAATTCTCATGACATTCATTAAAAAAACTTAAAGATTTTGTTGCCCAATGAGAATATTTTACCACTTGCTCACATGAAAAACTTATAATTAAATAATCCTCTTCTAAGATTGGTTTAGAATCTCTATTATTTTTACAAATGATCCAATGAGATATTTACAAACCAATCCATCTACCAAGTGGACTTTTTCTTGTTATTTTATAGTTTTAATTGATGGATCTATACGATGGTCAGATATTTATTTATTGGCTATACGAGATATTACATTAGCTAGATTACTTGCACAAGTCATTAGATTAAGGGAGTAATTTCCAAACTATCCAATTAAAACTATAGTTTAGATAATGTTGATGAGTTTACATCTAAAACATTTGATAACTATTATACATCAATGCGAATCGATATAAAATACTATGTTCCACATGTTCACATATAAAATAGATTAACAAAAACATTAATTAAATGACTCCAAGTAATTGCACATACTTTGTTGATGCATACATAATTACTAATTTTTGCAAGGGGTCGCACTATTTTCTATGTTGCAGTATTAATTCATTTTAGACCCATTATATGTCATTAATATTCTTCATTACAATTTATACTGAGTTATCAGCTTAATATATCATACTTTTGGTTATGCTATGTATGAACCTATAACACACTAAAATAGAACCTTCACATTACTTAAGGGATTTATATTGGCTTTAACTCACTATCAATTATAAAGTACCTTGAATCCCTAATAGGTGATCTGTTTATTGCATAATTAGATTGTCATTTTGATGAAATAGTATTTTCACTATTAGGTGAGAGAATAATGCCTCCTGAGGTATCGCAAGATACCACTATGTCTTATTAGGATCCTCACACAAATTAATTTGACAATGAGGTATAAATGATTGTTCATCTTTAAATAATTGTAAATGATTACCAAAACACATTTATAAATGCATTAAAAGTAATAAAGTCATATATACTTATGAACACTTGAAATTACACATTTAATAAGAGTTTTTCATCATTATTTTACCTTAGTAGTAATATTAACCTCCCTAACTTGAACATATTTTTAATATTATACCTAATTAAGTTCTTAACAGTTTTGGTGTAGGCTCTTAACTGTTTTAGCGTGAGTATTGATTTGTTGTAGACAAATATAATGATTGGCATAATAAATGCTTGAACTTATTTATAAGATTTGGCATATGATAATGAAAAGAAATGAATAAAAATTAATATATAAATTATGTCAAACCATATTTGTTATATCTTTCAATTTGAACCTCTTTTACGTGAGGATTTCAATTGAATTATAAAAGAGAATAATATGCCAAGAGTGGATCCTTTAACCTTAGTATTCATTTTAATTTATTATTTATATCATTATCTATATCTTTACTGCTTTATTTCTTTTGAGATTATTGATACTTCTATACTTTAAATAACATTTCCTTGTGGATCGACCTCGTTCTTATTGAATAATTTATTATTTTGACATTCTTACAATTGAGAATAAAATCTAATATTCTGGATGTGACATATATCAACTGCCAATACATTAGCAAGGGTGATTATTTTCATAAAACAATCTAACTAAAAGGTAACAAATAATCATCTGTTGCATGCCAGAAGTATGGCAAACTACTTAATTCAAAAGATATTGTTCTGTCAAAAAAAAAAGATAATGAGAAATCAGAATCCAATTAAAAAATATGCTTGAACCAATATATCCACAATCTCTTCAGGAATATGTGTCTCTCAAATGACTTATGTAGAATACATCTATAATATTCTAGACGTGACATATATCAACTGCCAATACATCAACATGGGTGATTGTTTTCATAAAACAATCTAACTAAAAGGTAACAAATTAATCATTTGTTGCATGCCAGAAGTATGGCAGACTATTTAGTTTAAAAGATATTTTTCTGTAAAAAAAAAAGATAGTGAGAAATCAAAATCCTATTAAAAATTATGCTTGAACCAATACATCTACAATCTCTATCACTAATATCAAAAAAGTTAATAATCTTGAAGAGACATAAGTCCTTTGAGGAACACATGTTCCTGAAAAGATAGAAGTCCCAGAAGAGACATTAACTTCATAAGAGGCACAAAAAAATTGATGAGAAAAATACAAAAAAATTATACTTATATAAGAGAAATGTAAAAATATGATAAAATAATTGTTGACAATATATTTTCATTGTAGTAACTATTGAAATTATAAATGATGATTTTAAGCTATAAATTGTTGATGAATGCAAACAAAGTTATGACTAACTCTAATATGAAGAAGCAATTCAAACAAAATTGACTTCTCTAACCAAGCGTAAAGCATTTGGACCTATAGTTCGGACATCTGAAGATGTCAAACTCATAGGATGCAAATGGGTTTTTATACGGGAATGTAATAAAAACAATGAGGTTACCAAATATAAAGCAAGACTCGTTGTCCAAGTTTTTCTCATAGTCTTGATAATGATTATGATCCAACTTATTACCTTGTAATAGGCAAAATTACATTCGATTTTTAAGAAGTTTGGCAACTTTAAAAAAGCTTAACATGTATCTTATGGATATAAAGACAACTTACTTATATAGGTCACTTGACACAAATATTTATATAAAAATTCCTAAAGGATTCAGTGATGCAAACCAGGCTGCTCCATCTAATATTTCATTTGGTATACACATCTTGTATACCAAATGAAATTATAATTTATATTTAATCACGGTACATAGATCTTTATCTAAACTAAAACAATATGAGCGCATGTGGTACATCCACTTAAGTGAATACTTAATAAAAGAATGATATAATAATGACCCAATATGTCCATGTATCTTTATAAAGAATTCAAATTCTAGATTTCCATTGCGGCTGTATATAAAGATGACATGAATCTTATTGAAACTCCTGAAGAGCTCTTAAAGATTGTATAATACTTAAAACGAAAATTGAAATGAAAAACTTTGAGAAGACAAAACATTGTTTAGGCCTGCAAATAGAGCATAAATTAAAGGAATCTTTATCCATCAATCTATTTATACTAAAAAGATTTTAAAAAGATTCAATATGAATAATGCTCATCTATTAAGTACCCTTATAATTGCTCGGGCTCTTGATCTTAAAAATGATCTATTTCGTTAAAAAAAAGATGATGAGAAAATACTTAGTTCATAAGTATCACATCTCAATGCAATTGGTGTTTTACTATATCCAATCCAATGCACCAAACTGATTATAGCATTTGTAGTAAACTTAATGGCAATACTTAATTCTATACCAATTTGATATCATTGGACTAGTGATAAACATATATTATATTACCTTCATAGAACAACAGATTTATGAATATTTTATTTTAATGAACTTATAGAAAATTCAAATCTAGTTGGTTATGCAAATGTTGAATACTTATCTGATCTAAAAGCCTACTCGTAAACAAGATGTGTTTTACTTACAACAACACAACAAGCTCATGATGATCCATAAAATAAACTTCTATTGTTATCTCTTTCAATTATTTTAAGATTCTTGCATTACTTAAAATAAGTATGAAATATATATAGTTGAGATTTGTCATTCATCACATCTATAACACATACAACCTACCTTTTGCAGTAAATACTCCAACAATATATGAAGACAATAATATTTGTATTGCTTAAATTAGAGATAAACACATCAAAAGATATAAAGCTAAACATATTTTTCCAAAAAATATTTACACTCATGAGTTGCAGTAAAGTAAGAAGATCGATGTTAAGTAGATATGCTCTACTAATAAATTTACAAATCTATTAGTCAAATCTTTGCTAACGTCAACTTTTTAAAAATTTATTCACAAGATTGCCATCCAATAGTTTAGCAAATTGTCAAACTAATAAATATTATTATGAGGAGGAGGAGTATTAATTTTTTTTAGGGGGGGGGGGGGGGGGGGGGGGTTGCCATCCAATAGTTTAGCAAATTGTCAAACTAATAAATATTATTATGAGGAGGAGTATTAATTTTTTTTAGGGGGGGGGGGGGGGGGGGGGGGGGGGGGGGGGGTTGGTGTCTCTTTGAGGAAAAGAATTGCATTAATTATAAATGTTTTTTTTTCTTCGACCAGATTTTATCCTATTAAATTTTTTATTGATAAAAATTTTTATGAAACAATTTTGAGCGCGTTCAACGCCACTATACATTATAAATTTAGATTTATTTTGTTTAAATTTTTCTTCTATTTTCAAAATTACTTTAATGGATACCGAATTATGTATCATTTAATTTTAATTTTTTAAAGAGTTCATTTTTTTAATAATTTAAATTCGATAATATTAGATTACAATGACGAATAGATACATAAAAAAGAAAAGGTGACATGATGGCATTTATTTTTCAATATTGATGATACCATTGTGTAAGTAGAAAGTTAAAAGAACATTGTACTATTTAAAGATTGCAAATATGCTATTGATGCTAATACTATAATATTATTAGTTTATGAATTTATATTATTACATATATTAAGCTTGGGTATAAAAAAATTAAATTTTAAATTAATAATCAAATTTTTTAAATTAACTATATAATTCTATCTCAATTAACCCAAAAAAATTTATACAAGTATCTCATTATAAATAAAATATATAAATCTCATTATAATTATATCATCACACATATCTCAAAACAAATATAACTATTAAATTATAACTATATAATTATCAAACTATAACTACGTTTAAATTTTAAAAAATTAATATTTTAATCTCTCTTAAAATTAAAATTCCGAACTTAAATAAAAAAAAAAGTACACAAACATTGCCGCTTAACATAATTGGATGCTCTCAAGTAACCCAATTTGATTGTCTAAAAATAAAATTAGTCCCATTTAGACAAATTCAGTAGATGGGATCGAATTTTAACTTAAATAGTCAAATAAACGACTTGGGAAAACATTACAGAGAGGATATAATCACGCTCCCACGTTGAAGCAAAAACACCACAACATTATGTCGTCACATTTTCAGTTTCAGTCACAACCCCTGAATCTCTAGGCGCTATCCTTATCCTACTTCCTGCGCCCGTGTGTTTTCCCTCCACTCAACCGCGCGTGAGGTTCATTTCAACGCCGGCCTGTTAGAAATTAGAGTACGTCAGAGCGCGTGAGTCGCTAGCTCTCACTTCCCACACTTACCAAGCAGTTGGATCCCATCTCTCTCGTGGCTATTAATCTCCCACTTTCATCCTACCGTCCTTCGCACGCACTCTTACGGCACATGGTATCATCTTTCTCCGAAAGGGTGATTTTCATTTTTTCCCCTGAATTTTTGTAATTTTTCACTTGGAGAGAAGGAATGATCTGAAAATTGGCATGTACCTCCCCTCATGATTCACCGGGCAATTGGAAGGGGGATATTAATACTGTTACCCCTTGAGGTTGGCACAATTACACTTTGATAGAGATTTTAATTTTAAAAATATTGTTACCCCTCAACTTAATTGAAAAGATAAAAATATTTTTAAATGTTAATAATATTTTAATTATTTATATAACAAAATTATGAGAATATTTTAATCTTTTCAATTAAATAAAAATAATAATAATATAATTAAAAATAAAATTACCATTAAAATATAATTTATGCAAACCTCAAGAGGTGACAGTGTTAATATCCCCAATTGAAATCACTTAGTAGCCAGCCAGCTTTCAATCAATAACGTAGTAAACTAGAACTACTTCTACTTTTCTCTTTCCTTAAATCTGAATGTTAATTTACTTTTAATTTGGGGTAGAATTAGAAATCTAAAGAAAATTTATTTCTTTTTACCAGAAAAGTCAATTACAATTATGTGACCATTGTAGTTTCTCAATATTTCATATTCATTTTCATTGCATTATGGAATGTGAATCAGCTGGGAAATTATAGAAAGCAAACTTGGCTGAAAGAGAATCGTAATTTGTCAATAGAAGTGTATCTGGTGGTCAGGGATCGTGTTGAAAGGCATATATGGTTGTGTGGGATTCTATTCATTTTTGGGCATTGCATTATTAAACTTTTGTTTTGTCTCGGAGTTTTTTTCCCCAAAAAAGTCCAGTAAATATGTAGGTAAAAGAAAAAAATAAATACGGAGATGAAGTATTCATGTTGTGTCAATGAAATTGAAGAAAAGGAATATGAAGTAGGGCCAGTTTGGGATTATTATTATTTTTAAAATAATCACTATTAACGGTGCCGGAGAAATAATCAACTGTAAAGAGAAACAGTTAAGTGTTTAATACTTTATTATTTTAAAAAGTGTTGTAAAATAAAATTAGTTTATATGCGTTTGATAAATTTTATTATTGTAATGCTATAGAAACTGATATGATTAAAATAGATATTAAATATATATATATATATATAATTAATTTAATGGACGTAAAATTCACCTCTTAATGAGTTTTAATATACTGTTTATTATTGTTTGTTATTGTTGACACAATACTAATATATTATAAAATATTAACACGTTTTAAATTTTATTATTGTCCAACAGATTAATTATATATATAATGAGAGAGAGTAATAGAAGTAGTAGTAGAATTAATACTAATTAGTATTATTTTGTAAACATAATAATAATTTAATGATGTTGTTGGCGTCAAAGGTCTCCAAATATTCTAAAAATATAGAATACATCCTATTCTTACAACCTCAAGTATATTCCATTTTAAAAATACAGGAACATATCCGGTTTTTATAAGACTCGAATAATAAAGGTGCATAATGGAGCTTAATAAAGGGAAATATATTACTTAGAAAAGAAAAAAATTTCTTGAGACACAAAAATAAAGTATGAAAAAAGAGAGCGAAAGCTCATTGAGAAAAACCTTATTTATAGTTTGTTTTATAAAACTTTTTTTTTTATATTTTTTATAAAGAATTTCATTATTGATTTAAGCATGGAGAGTTATTGTTAAGAATAACCATCAGTATAGTTTTACCAATTTTGTGAGTGCATATATTAATCTTGTAGATTAGCAAATACTTGGGTGATTTACAATTTGGAGTTATGACATTTAATATAATAAAAATTGAAACTGGATTAGAATTATAATATTTAACATAATTAAAATTAAAATTAAAATTTAATTATAATATTTAACGAATTTAAAATTAGACTTCGAATTGAAATCATAATATTTAACGTAGTAAAATTAAAATTGGATTTGAAATATAACTTTTAACATAATTAAAATTAGAATTAGAATTAAAATTATATTTAGATTTTGAATTATAACATTTAACATAATTAAAATTAGAATTGAATTTAGAATTATAACATTTAACGTAATTGAAATTAGATTTACAATTTAAAATCATAACATTTAACGTAATTGAAATTAGAATTGAAATCAAAATTATAATATTTAATGTAGTTGAAATTAAAATTGAAATGAAAATATGACATTTAATATAATTAAAATTGAAGTTGGATTTGCAATTTGAAATTATGACATTAACGTAATAAAAATTGAAGTTAGATTTGGAATTATAATACTTAACATAGTTAGAATTAAAATTGGATTTTAAATTATGATTTTTAACATAGTTGAAATTAAAATTGAATTCAAATTATAACATTTAATATAATTAAAATTAGAATTAAAATAAAAATTATAACATTTAATGTAATTGAAATTGGATTGCAATTTGGAATTATAACATTTAATGTAGTTAAAATTAAAATTACAATTGAATTATAACATTTAATGTAGTTGAAATTAAAATTAAAATCGAAATTATAACATTTAACTTAAATAATATTTAATATAATAGAAAATGAAATCTGAATTGAAATTATAACCTTTAAAGTAGTTGAAATTAAAATTATAATTATAATTATAATATTTAACATAACAAAAATTGAAATTGAAAATGGTAATACTTAATGTAATTAAAATTGAAATTAGATTTGCCAACTTGAAATTATAACATTTAATAATAGAAATTGGAATTGAAATTAGAATTAGAATTATAACATTTAACGTAATTAAAATTAAAATCAAAATCAAAATTATAACATTTAATGTAATTAAAATTAAAATTAAAATATTAAACATAATTAAAAATTAAAATTGAAATCAGAATTGTATTAATGAAATAAGAAACTATTTATAAAAATTGTTAAAGTCTAAAAAAAATTCAAAATTAATTTTTTTTAACCAAAAATACAAATTTAGAGTAATTAAGGAAATAGACACAATGGATCTAAGATTTTTAGACCAAAATACAAAATTTGATCAAATTAGGGACATGGACAAAAAAATAGCCCATGTCCCGAATCTGGTTCCATGTCCCAACATGGCTTGTCCTAGTTCAAGTCGTTATACATCTCATCTCAAAATCTATCTCAATCAAAATAGATTTTAGTGTCCTGACTAAACATGGGACCAATCAAGTTTCGTCTTGGTTCCAATTTACTCACCCCTAATTGTTGAAGAGGTTAAAAGTAATTTTAAAAAGTCAAAAATTAATTTAAGTATTTGATAAAATTATTTTAAAATTATTTTTGACGAAATCACTCCCTCTCCTCTTAGAGCAAATTTTGAAAAATAAAGAGGTTGCTTTTCAAAATTTGATTTTAAATATAATTTTAATTTTATTTTCATACAATAAAAAAATCTAAACTTATCCTGCCATAAATTAGTTAATTTAAATATATTTTTAAAGTAAAATCATTAAAAGTTAACCTAAATTAAACTTTAATATAGGCCTTTTATAATTTATTATTCTTTAATAATAATAATAATAATAATAATTGTTGATTGTGGGATTCTTTACTCATAGGCTAAATTTATTTTTTAGACATAGTGACTGGTCCACCTTATGTTGGAATAATTTTTAATTTTAATTTTGTTAAATATTATAAATTTGATTTCAATTTTAATTTTAACTATGTTAAATGTAATAATTTTAATTCTAATTTCAATTCTGTTAAATGTTATAATTTTAAATTATAAATGTAATATCATTTAATTATATTAAATATTATTATTTCAATTCCAATTCTAATTTTAAATTTGTTAAATGTTATAATTTAAATCGAATTTTAATTTTAATTACGTTAAATATAATTTTAATTTTAATTACATTAAATATTATAATTTCAAATTTAATTTAATTAGTCTTTAATATCAATTTATTTAAAGAAAACAACGAATACAAATTAAGATGAAATATTAAAAAAAAGAAAAGAAAATTTATAATTTATTAATTAACTTATAAAATTTTAAAATTGCGTTAACTTATAATTTATTAATTAAGTAATAAAATTCTGTCTTTAATTTTTTTTTATAAAAAAAGGATCCGGGACGAGACCAGTTTAGAATAAGAAATGTTCGAAATAAAACCGGAATATTCGAGTTTATCATTTTTTATCTCAAACATGTTCCAAACCACCGTCCTGTCTGGCAACAATAATCCCAAACGGGCGTAATTATATTCATACTAAGCAAAGGAATTATTGAAAGCCTCAGTTCAGATAGCCCAAATAATCTTTCTCTATCTTTGCCAAATTTCAGTGAAGGGATATTTTTGTACTTTCGTATGATTCCGTCATCTCTTCTACTGAATCATGAGGGGAGGCCGTTGCCAAATTTTAGACCATTTCTCTGAATGACAAATCGCGAAAGGGCAAAAAAAAACTGAAATTCCCCTTCTCGGAAGTGAAACAATAAAGCAAATGGGATAATAACATTTGGATACCTAGTTTGTTTTGGTAATTTTCATACGAGGACATAAAACTTTTTATCTGATCGCCTTTTGAAATAACCGAAAACACTTGTTGGTCAAAAGTCAATACAATGAGAGTATTTTGGTAATTTCATTAGGGTATATTATGTGAGCACCTATACGATGCTAATCTGCTATAGCTATTGAACAGATTACGTGCTCATTTAATAAAATATAAAAAGATAAAGGAGCCTAATGTTATTATCCAAATATACTTTGCGTGGAAAATCTCGACGAATCCGATAAAAGTAAATGAAATAATTCATTAATCACTCCCGCCCTTAAAAGCGCCTCCTTCTCTCTGTCTCGATTCGATCACCAAAAAAAAAAAAAAAACCTAATATTTATCTTAAATTCTCTAAATTCTTCTTAATTTATTTCCAATTTACTTCGCGCTTTTCATTTCAACATTATCCGGGTACGACTCTCTCTATGCCGCACTTTTTTTTTTCTTAGTCCAATTTTATTCGTCAAATTGTAATTCTTCCTGTAAATTAGGTTTTTCGAATCTCGGGCAATTTGAATTTTAAGGGCTTTTTTCTTTTTTGTGTCATAATGTTTCGTATTCATGGAAGCAAACGAAAAAGGGTTAGCTGATTAATCTATTTATCAATTTTGTCAAATATTTCACTTTTAAAAAAAAAATTAAAATAATAGTTGTGGATCTGAAATGGATATAGAGATAGATCCATGTGGGTAAGATGGTAGCTTCATGTTCATCTAAATATTATATTAATTTGTAATATCTGTCTTGTAGCGTGAATCTTTGCTTGAGCACGTTTCTTTGATTCGCTCTCACTTTATGCTCTTATATATACATATAAAGTTCTTAACTTTGATTGTCAATGTTTTTATCAGATGCACTTTGGTTTCTCCAATTAACTCATCGTCCTTTGATCTAAATTTTTCGCGCTTTTCTAGACAGGTATACTTTTAATTCTTTTTTTTTTTTGGGTATTGTCCAGTTAAATTCAAGTTAATGCCTCGCAGGCTTCATTCTGATATTGTTATTCAAAAATTATTTATTCCTTTGTTCATTTGCTTTATTTCAATGGCATTTTTTTGGTCAAATCTTTCCATTTGAAGTTATCTGAGCGTGGGTACAATTTTGAAGCATATATGAAGGTGTTAGTTTGTTCTCTGAATAATTTCTCTGGAGCAGTTGAATATTGAGAATTTTAATTTGATAGATTACTTTGTTGATTTGCCAATATTTTTTATGAATGTTCATTTGTGAGGAATATTTCGTCATGTCTTAGCAGTGACGATGAATTGCTTTAGTGAAGCTATATGAAATTTGGATATGAACATACTCTTTGCTGATAATTTATTGCAAATCCGCCCATCTTTAAGGTGCATTTGCTATGATGTAAGGCAATTTATGTAAAATTTTGTTGTAGTCCTTCACTAACAACTAGCCTATTTTGTTCATGGTACTAAATTTCTACCTCCTATTCATATGGTCCATTTAATCTTGCAAATGGAATATATCAATGTTTTGAGTTAATGCTATATTTTTGTGTTTTGCAACCTTCAGAGGTCCACTACCATCATTGATCTGTACTCAAGAAGTACAGTTGAAGTTTTTCTTAATGGGTATTGCTAAGAATGTTATCCAGAGGAAGATCTCTTGCTAGATTGCTGAAGTCTTTCTGCAGATTTTGGCATCTAGCTTGATTTGTGTCAGAGGATGGTGTCATTATGTGGTGCCTTGAAATTGTTTGAATTGAGCCTCTAGTTTTATGGCAATGGAAGCAACAATCATTCAGGATATCCCTAAAATCTTGCTGTCGTACCTTCATGTTGGTATCAATGCAATTTCTTATTTTAACTATTCATTCATAGGTCACCTTGGAAAGGTACTTTCCCTTTCAGGGGGGATGAGTTTTCTCTTTAGATGTGTTGTATTTCCGTCTTGAGCCTTTGTGAGTACATATGCATCCAAGCAATGTGTCATGCTGAAATAAGCTATACGAGTAGCAAGATCTAGGATGGAGGAACTGGCAATTATGTATTGTAGTTGCTTAACTTATATTTTATACTAGGCTCCTTTTGTGAACCTATGATTTGCTTCTTCCACCTATGGACAGTATGTGATTTTGAAGATCTCTTCTGGTGTTCTTGATTTATGACATTGATCTTGGTCCCCGTGATTGGTGTTGAGGAAACAATGTGTTAGAAAGAAAAGAATTAAGAAGAAAAAGAGACAAGGATAGGAACTTAAAATGTTTTCTTTATGCCATTGGTAGATACTTGTAATGGCATTGCAACTGAGTATGAGTACTTTCAGTTAAGGATCTAAGGAAGTTGGTTAGAGTGCTTTATCCTTAGATAAAGAATTTACATGTGAAGAAAAGATGAATTTCTTGCATATATGTTAGCTGTGTTATACTTGTTGATGCCTGACCACATATCAATAGCATTTGAAGAAAAGATGAATTTCTTGCATATATGTTAGCTATGTTAAACTTAGTGATGCCTGACCACGCATCAATAGCTTTTGAAATTATTCAAAGTTTAGAGAACTCGTCAGTGCTTATTTAATATAGATTACAAATTAAAATTAGCCAAGATGATGCAGAACAGCCTAGGGATCTCCAAGATGCAGTGTTATCTTGTTGGTGTCTTTGAAACGAGGACAGGTCCTTGTTGGACATTGAACTTCCAAAGTGATGATTTTTATTTATTTTTTTACTCTTTCTCTTTCGTTCTTTATTCAATTTTAACCATTAATCACATCTTTCTCAGACTTTTTCAATCGATTGGACTGTATGAATTTTTCTGAAGAAATAAAAATCAGAGTTTTCTCTCCCCTACATTCTGTGCACTTGTTATGCACTGCTATTGCCCCTTTCTTTTTTCATGTACTGTATACAGAATTAAAAGGGGAAAGTTATTGATGGTGGTGTAACAATCACTCTTAGAACATTTATATGTCAGAAGTGTTAAGTTAATGTAAAATATGATGTGGCCTAGTCCATCATTAGTCAACTAATTTGTTTCCCTTGTTGACTTGAAGGGCTGACTAAATATGGTAGCAATTCTGGTCTGTCTTATCTAAAAACTACTATTTTTTGAGCATTTTTGCAAGTGCTTTGCATTGTATGCTCTAATGACGATATTTGAGATTTGGTTCAGAGCATATTCTAATTAATGGTCTGTCGAGAAAAGGATTTCTGTTGCTAATCCCCAATGTAGGGTATATTGACTAGTCTTGATCCATTGGTGAAATCATATCCTCTCTGGAGAGCAAAGAAAAGTGTAGCTGACTAACAACAAAATGACTGATAATTCATGATAAATGTAGCTTGCTTTTTCACAATTAAGTATACTTCAACATGAAGTAACTTAAACAAATGTAACAAGTTGTTTGCCAGCTGGTTGCTTTGAAATTTTCTGATGTTATGAGCTGTATTGTAGCATATGGGCTTGTAGCTCTTCTGAAAGCAGTTGAATACTTTACTGAAAGCATTTTGTGGTAGAAAGCTATAAATTGTTTTGAATATTAGGAAATTCAATGTAAAAAGTTCTGCTCACTGTAAAATGATTCCACTATTTAGAAGTCTTTGGATAACTATCTCTTTCTTACAGAAAAAGTCACTGATAAATGCTTTCTTTTTCTTATTATGTACATATAAACACTTGTTTTATAATCTGTTTCCTGATATTTGAAAAAAAAAAGAATATCTATAATTATGATAACTTGGTACTTACAAAATTAAGTTTTTCAGGTGTAGTTTCAAAATGGCAAAAGGTAGCAGCAGAGGAAGGCGCAGAATTGCTTCTCGACGATACAGGTCAACCCCATACTCTTTGCCATCTTGTAATCGTAGCATCTCAGAGGATATGTACCCAAAAAAGTGCTCCAAAGCCTTGGATAAGAAAGACTGGGAAGATGCAACATGCTCTGTTTGCATGGAATGCCCTCACAATGCTGTTCTTCTCCTTTGTTCCTCTCATGACAAGGGTTGCCGTCCTTACATGTGTGGAACAAGCTTCCGATACTCGAACTGTCTTGACCAGTACAAGAAAGCGTACACTAAAATAATCTCATCTAATCATGGACAGTTATCGCCTGGTTCAGTTGACAATCCAATTGTGATACCCGATTCCAGTTTGCCCGTGGAGAAGTATGATAATATGCAGCTTGCATGCCCCCTTTGCAGAGGCCAGGTGAAAGGGTGGACTGTGGTCGAACCTGCACGAGAATATCTAAATGCAAAACAGAGAAGTTGTATGCAGGATGACTGTTCTTTTGTTGGAACTTATAAGGAACTGAGGAAACACATGAAAGCTGAACACCCATCTGCAAAGCCTCGTGAAGTGGATCCCCTTCTTGAGCAGAAATGGATAAGGCATGAGCATGAGCGCGAGCGAGATGATGTGATCAGCACAATAAGGTCAACAATGCCAGGGGCAATGGTTGTTGGAGACTATGTAATAGAAGGAAATAATTATGGGTTGGACACGGATGGAGAGGATGCTAGGTTTGATGCAGATTCTGCAGAGAGAGATGGAGGTTTTGAGGTGGGCATTAATAGTAATTTGATGAATTTCTTTTTGCTGTTGAATGCATTTGGAGCATCAGGGAATGACCTTAGTAGACGAGTGAGGCAGTCTGAGAGGAACTTACGCCGCACATCAAATGAGAATGATGCTGTAGTTCGCCATACAAGCCCCATTGATGGTTTAGATTTCTCTGATCAAGACGAAGACGATGACAGCAATAATGACCATGCTGGTATTTCATTGGTTAGCCGCCTCCGCCGCCATGGCAGAGTATTGTTGAACCGTTCAGGTAGGAGACGTAGGCGTAGAGAAGTCAATGAGGTTAGAGATAGATAAAAACGTACTGATAAAAAGGAGGGAGAGAAACAGGTAAAGGTTCTGTTGATACAGTAGTAGGAAGAAAATTTAGAAAACAAAACATATAAAGGATTTGACTTAAATTTGATGGGTAAATTTCTTATTGATAATGCGTTCAGCATGAAGATTGGCTGAGAAGAAGTGGGAGGTGGAAAAGATTTCTGTTTTTTCTTTCCCTGTTGTGTAGTTTTAGATGTAATTCCCCAATTACCTTTTTCCTTCTACCTCCTGTATGCCAAAGTATAAACATTGTTTATTGTGCAAATAACCTTTGTAAACATTGTAATTTCTTTGGTCATCTTGTCATCTGTGAATTTAATGTTCTTTGTAATTTCTTCAATAAGCATTAGCTTGTTTATGTGAACATGCTAAAAAAACATGGGAATTTATTTGAGACAACCTATCTGATAACAAGTGATATGTTATTGCCTTTGATAAGCATAGCTTTTATTTATTTATCCTGGCTTGTAAAATTTAAACCCTGTAGCCTTTAAAATCTTACAAAACATGCTTCTGTTGGAGCAAATAAATTGTGGCAACGATCATAAGAAATAAATTGTTGTAATTGACTAAAACCTGAAGACAATGTCACACTGGAAATAAATCTCCAGAATGTTTCACCGGGAGGCATCTGGAGGGCAGATGAAGGCTATGGCGTCCAGCGTAGTAAACCATGACATTTCACTGTTCCTGAATGAATTCTTTCTTACAATCAATATGTCAAAAAGTTAAACGATGGCTCATTAGGTTAATCCAGTGCGTTCCAATTGTGTTCTATTTACTTACCATCTGATTTCATGATATTAAACAACATTTGCCTGTCATCCCTTGAAGCTCCCAATAAATGAAACACCTAGTACTTAAAATCATTAAGATCAAGCATGTATGATTCTTACAGACTACTTGGTAAATTAACAGGAAGTAAAAATTTACTATCTGAAATTAGAACGTAATGAGTTTTGCTGAAAAGCAATTTCCTTCAAACAGTTATCGGTGATACAATACGGCTATGACGAGCAGAAACTAGACATTTCTTTTCATTTACAATCGGCAAGTGTTTAAACAAATTTCTCTTCCACTCATTATCATAAGAACTCAAGAGGGGGCAAAAAAGAAACGAAAAAGAAATAGCAAGAAACGAATTACATGGGACCTTTCTTCCCCCTTTTCTTCTATCTGACTGCATTGTACAAGGTACATGGAGATCCACATAATTTAATTGAAAAGACACCTTGTTTGGTGCATCTAAATTGTAATTGAAAACCCAAGCACGCTACAAAATCACAGGGGTAACGCTGTAAAAGAAAAAGCAAATGCTTGCCAAATCTTAATTGGCATTGCAACTTGCTATGTATTTTTTATTGCTTATAGGACCAGAAACCAAAAAGGGTAAAAAGAAAAAAATATCATATACACCAAAAATTGGAATGTATTGCTACAAACTTGGGTTTCTCCTTATACCTGTTGGGACACCATAACATACTGGTGAAGCACCAATCAAGAAAGGGAGTGTGCATGCATCACGAGCCTGGCCCATGAACGATCCAAGTTTTGGTCTATGGTCACAACCATTCTTATACAAACGAGAATCACAAATTACAGGTAATTTCTTTCTAGAAACTTTCCTCTTATTACCTTTACCTCTTGGGTTTGTGGCTTCGTTTTCTTCAACTGATGTGCATTCCTCACAACCCGCAGAAATACTTGATGATCTTTCTCTCAACCAAGCATCAAGCATGGCCTTCCCAAATCGGTCAATGTCCCTGTCTGTTACATCCCATAGATTGGCAATGATGACAGGAGACCCAGCTAGCAGATATAACAGAGGAGGACCTTGAGGAATGTAACACCCATTTAATGACAGAGAACCGCTACTGCATCCCATCAGGAACGTAACAGCACATTTTTCCAGCTTCACAAGATCATGCCTAGACACATACTGCAGCCCTGTTATCACCAGAACAGAAATTCAATATTCAACATTACTGCAAAGGGAAAATTTGTCAAACAGAACAACAGTGGCACTGAAATGACACAGATGGAACACTAGCATATTTGATTAACTTAGCATACCACTTCCGTGGCCAAAATATATAAAGAGGTCATGACTTTTCAATGCTACAGCTAATTCTTCAGCTGTGGGTGCAGAGCCAGCCTTCCCCTGGAATCGAATTGGACATATTATGATGAGAATTGCAAAACATGTATGTAAAAATTAGTACATTATTACATCTATAAGAAAGGGTGGAGCAATGAACTACAATTTGATTTTCACGTTCATTCTCTTTTAGACCAAAGGGAAGGTTAAAGATACCTCCAAGTTTTGATCTCTGAACCAGTCCTCAAAATCAAGTTGGGTTCGGCTGAGATCACCACTGGGATTTAACAAATAAAATGCATCCAAGGGATCTATCAAAGGGAAGGTAGCAACCAGCTCCTTAACATGCTCTTGATGGTGATGGATTCTCTCCAGTGTCGCAGATATGCTACCAACAGAAGGCATGCGATAAACCTCCTGTTTTCTTAGAATAGGTATATTCTCCCATGGAAGCATCTGAAAATATTCATCAATTTAATCAGTTAGGTTTAAATCTAAGTGTTAAAAAAGGTTAAATCATCATCAACTCCGAGATGATGCCAATAGAATGATCCGCTACATCATTATGTGTCAAAGCCTACATATAACCATTAAGAATATATCAGGGAATTTTCAGCCAGGCAATTCGGTTATTAGGAAAGGAAAGGGACTGATCTTAACTCCAATAATTTAAGATCATTACACTTCTAGACGAGCCTATCTTTATTAGACACCGAAAATGACAGACATATTTGATGCTGAGCCCAATAAGCCAGTATGAATAGCAGAAAAGAAATTTAACACTAAACACACTATGCCACATAGATGAACTGTGTAAATTCAATTTCACAGCTATCTACACGAACAGATATGTTCTTTCTTTCTTAAATCTCATCCTAATCTTAATATTAGTGGGATTCAATCCCAAACCTCTTGTACCACCCAAGCAATTGAATCAACTAGATACCCACATCTAAATAAATAGGCATTGAATGCATGAACTGCCAAAAATAACATCAGATAAATATAGGGGATCAAAGATTTAATAGCTCACCTGTACTTCGCAATCCAGCACAAGAATTGTAGGTTCTCTATTTGTTGAGTCCTCTTCTAGATCATTCACTGCTTCATGTATTAGTTGAAGGGCTAGCTCAGAAAGTTCTTCAACTCCATTCAATGTATCAGATGACATGCTACAACCATCATCATCTTTATATCCAACCGAACCAATGTGGCAACCTTTCTTGCAACTCAGTTGTGCTAGACATTCCTCTCCTTTAACACCACCCTTCAAACCTTCAAGAACAACTCTAAGAAGACTTTCATTTACATCAACTTTGCATTTAGATTTCAGATCACGGGCCAACTTTTTTTGTATTGTGTCCAGGTTCTTGCAGTTTGACCATTCTCCTAGAAGCATGTATTTCCAGGGTCCCAACCACGAATCTTCTAATTTCCTGGCGCATGACAACATAAAATTATGTTAGATCTACCAATATATCAGTTCTCGCAAATCAGATCTTCCAAGCTACAATAAAAACATAAACCACTTTTGGGTGTCACTCTAAAATCATATAGAATTTTCAACAATCATCACCAGAACAGCTCAATAAGTTTGTCAAGTAACCATTTAAACCAAGGCTTAAGCTTATGAGGGGTCGTGAACAGTAATTAATATAAACACAACTTAATATAGTTTAATTAATAGACTACAGGGATTTGAACCATGTCAAATTACCACTCAAGCCAAAAAAGCTTAAGCTCATAGGTAGGGCCTAAAAATAGTATGAAGCTCCAATAAAGTGCTATTAATTACATTGAACAAAATACATTCAAGTGGAGAAAAACTAACTCTAATCATAAGTTAAATTGACATGTCTAGTAGCTGTGCCCTCACTACTACATTATAGATAGAAAAGACAGATATATAAAGCAACTACCACCTCAGCAATTCACCAAGACGATGATCAAGCTTTCTCCTCCACATCCACCATAAAGATCGATTTCTTCTTGTATCTTCATGGAAAATTGAAGACGATAAATAACTGTCCTCCAATATCAGTTTAAATGCTGGAGCTACATCATCAACTATGGTGGAGCCCCAGGGGCAGTGCCAACGTTTACCGCAATCCTTGCTCTCATATAATTTCCCAAAGCCAGTATTTGTGTCACCATCACTGTCTGCAGCTTCTGATAAATATTGAAAAATCGATACTATAATATACACGCAGATATGCAGTTGCATGTATTTATGTCTATGGATTCCCATTCTATAAATAAAGCAAAATACCTTCTAGTACTGCATTTACTGGTAGAAGAACAACAACAGGTTGGTTTTTAGAATTCAGGCGTGACAACAACATCCATGCATGAACACGTGAAGGGAGTGATAGCAACTCTTGTAATAAACTAGCATAAGCACCTCCGAGCAACGTCACGCAAATTATCGCGGTGCACGGGAGGCCTACAAAAAAATCATTTACAAATTGTTCAAGATCATTGATGGACTCGGGAGAAATCCTGCAGCATGAAGAAAAGATTTAGTGAGGTTTGACTTGATCCAGAAAAACAAGAAAAGGCAATCTGAAAATGCAGCAGCTCAGACCTTAGAAAGTGGTACATTTCTGTCCCCATGTATGATGAGCCAGGTACATGTGAGCCCTGCAAATATAATTACCAGATCCAACTAAATATATGTCCAGAATTCTAAGTAATGATGAAAAATTCTGCATAATTCAATTAGACGTATTTAGCAGGATACTCCTCGCATAATCTGAATAAACAAATAGAGGAAATGTGGACATGTTTTCTGACAAACAACAATATGGCAAGAGCAAACAAGATACTTATGACAAAAGTAGGATCAATGCTGTTAGCATAATATTTTGACTTGGCTGGTAAGTACATGCAGCATGCATAGGACAATGGCTAAAAATTTTAAAATGTCTTCTTTCCTTTATTAAGTAATGAAATTCCCTAGAATGATGAATAGAACTAGATTTTGTACTTCAATTAGAATGAATGGGAGCAGGAGAACAGGGATAAAGCAATTTTCAGCCTATCCCCACCCCCCAGTGACATAGTTTCAGAACCTTTGCATATATTGTTCTAAAGATAGTCTAAAGGCCTTAGATCAGACCATCATAAAAATAAAGACAAAAAACATTGCATCTACTGTTTTAAAGATACTCGAAAGGCCTTAGATCAGACCACCATACAATAAAGACGAAATACTGCAAAATATATTCAAAATGCAATATAATATAAACTCCCAACTCCTTTATCCATTCTTTCATTTTGGAGAGCCTAAACATTTATCATTGTTAAAAGTTCAAAGTATAATATTTATTAAAGGAAAAGGACACCTGGACTCCCAATTTTTTTTGAAAGGAACTTATACATCCATGTGCTTTCAAAGGGGACAAAAAGATCCCTGTCAAATGACGAATTTCGTCTCTTTAAATGGTCAAAAGACAAATTTGTCTATTTACCTTTAAAAGAACAAATCACAAATTTAGAGCGACGTGTCAATATACACAAAATGACATGTCATTATAATTGGTTTATATTTTTTTAATAAAATTATAAAATAAAATGAAACATATCATTTTATAATAAGTTACTAATGACACGTGTCACCATATTATTAGAAATTTTAATAAAAAAATCTTAAAAAATGAATTAAATAAAAAATTAAAAATTGCAAAAAAATGCAAGTGACCAGTAAACCGTCGCCGGTGACTGGTGGCATTGACTCAACCTCTACATCATAGGAATCAAAATTTTGAGATCTATAAGATGATGTGATTGTTTTCGCCAACAAAGCACCGAAAGAATGCCAAAACATAAAACAAAGTAACGGCTACCATATCTCCACCACCAAACTACGGCGAGTAAAAGGCACCACCACCATCATCGAGGTTGTCAGCTAGCAATCTAGCTGGTGAAGATGGCGGTGCACCTCTACTCATCATCATTTGGTGGTGGAGATATGGTAGCCGCCACTTTGTTTTTTGTTTTTACTCTCCTTTAGTGCTCCATTGACGAAAATAACCATACTATTGCGTAGATCTCAAAATTTTGAGTCCAATGATGTGGAGGTTGAATCAATCTAACACTGATCATTGGCGGTCAGTTGCTTACCAGTGGTAGCAGTGGCAATCATCGACGGTCGGTAGCTTGCCGGTGGCTGGCTACTTCTTTTTTCAGGTTTTTAATTTTAAATTTATTTAAAGATTTTTTATTAAAAAAAAAATCTATGGTGACACGCGTCATTAAGTTTGTTTAAGTAGGGGCATATAAGTACTTTTCACTTTTTTGATCTTTTAACGCCTGATAAAGTCTTTTTGTCCCTTTTAAAAAAAACTTGGGGGTTCAGGTGTCCTTTTTCCTATTTATTAACTAACAAAAATTTTCCTCAGTTAAAATAGCTAAAATTTCCCAAAGAAAGCATTTTACCAAATATTTATGGAAGTAGGATTTACTCAGTTGCAATTTGCTGGACATTGCCTAAAATCTGTATGAAATTTTAAAACTTTAAATGTCTAAGAGACTCTCAAAATAGTTAGAACTTTTAAAGCGGCATGCAAATAATAATTACAGGACCCCCAGAAAGAATAGATGAAATGTATGTCATGCATGTCCTTTTGTAGATCTCAAAACAAGGCGTAAGGATGACTTTGCTTTCCCGCAAATATGATCAAGATAACAAAAAGCATTCAAGAAAGCTTCCAGACAGAATAATAATAATAATGATAATAATAATAATAATGAGCACTAGAAAAATGGGAACAGAACTTTGAAAATGATTAGTATAAGTCATATTTGCTGCTTGCAGGTAAAATGACAAGGATTCAGAAACTTGTCCAAAAGAAAGCGTGAAGGCTAAAGATAAGCATGCAGGCTTACCTCTGGATCCTGGAGGTCTTGTGCTTTACATTTCCAATTCATATTTGATAAGAACTGGTAATTAAGATCAGTTCCAAGTGAAGCTTGATGGAAAAAGGAAGCCCAATGACTTTCAGAGAGTTTTTTACATGAAGACGACAGAGAAAACAGCTTGCTTGTGGAAGAAAGTATATACACAACCGCAAGCAATCTTGAGACCTGTTGTTTCATAATTAAGGAAAATAATTAAAAAATCACCAAGAGTCAGAAGCAAAAAAAGAAAAAAAAAAGGTAAAGGAAGAGAAAATAAGAGCTACAATTACAATTGCAATTAGTGAAATTTAAGTAAACAATATAGCAAATTCAGAAAAGTCCACAATAATTTCACATCCCAAATTCAAAAGGTATTACACAGATAAGTACCCAGAACTACATCAGACTTGAACTCGTTTATGTACTTCAAACAATTACCCTTTTAAGCAAAAGTATATAGACCTCCCAGAGACTTAAATCTATATAACCTGGACATCACAAGGCAAATTGATCCAGTATATGATATGCAGGAAAATAAACAAAAAACGGATGGGGAGAGAAAAAGAAGACGGAAAGAGTGGAGAATTTGAAAAGGGAGAAAATTGAAAAGAATTTATAAAGAAGCCAATTTTCATAAGTCAATGATGAAACAAGAAAGCTACAAAATACATCTTGTAACCATCTATAGTGCCCAAAGCCTATTTAAAAGGAAAACTCTAAAACCAACTCAGACAAGAAATCTTGCTAATATAAGCAAATGGCTCAAAAAACAAAAAAACAAAAATAAACATCCAATATTCTAACAACTCTCAAACAATTGATAAATAAATTCTATTAACATCATTTTGCATCATTTTGCATCAAACCACCAACTTTTTCTAAACCTTGTGCAATCTTCAGGAGCTTGAAGAAAGAGGAATGTGAAATTGATGCTTCACATGCAATGATACAGTTACCACAACATGAAGGAGTCTAAATTATTGCAGTTCTGTTTCAACAACTCCATTTATTATGAATTCTCAAGCATTTATTCAAAGCATAGTTCACATCTCATTTCGCAAAGATAACCTCAAAATGGAGCACATTTAGAAACTTATGAACACAAAAATCATACCAGAATAATGTCTATCCTAATCAACACGGTGTTTGCCTTTTCTCAAACCTTTAAACCATCTTAGATAATATAGTATTCAGTAATAATGGAGTAAAGTTCTAACCTTCTGAAAAAGGATGGGAACCTCATGGCAGAGCACAAAGGCAAGCATCAACCAAGCCACTAATTTCTGCAACTGAATGTGAGACAAATCACAGCAACTGTTCCTGAAGAACAATCATAAACCGAAAAGAGAAAAGCAGAGGAAAATTAATTATGCAAAAGATATGCTCGTAAAGAAGCTATCAGAGCTGAAACAATGATAAAATGTGATTGTCTTTCTAAACTACAATTCCAGTGTATGTAATGTATACAAGTCATAAGTATAACATGCATTCTAGGGTGATTAAGTTAGCCATACAACTATTGTAAGGCTATCGTTTTAAATGCTGTGATATATATTTTGTCAAATAACCCAATTTGGAAATCTTGTCTAACTATAAACAAAGAAAAAAAGAAAGAGAGAAAAAAATTATGCTTATGCAATGCTGCAAAAATTTTATTAGGGAATTGCACTGTGATCAAATTCCAGTTATTATTTTTAACTTTACATGTCATTGTTTTGACATAACACTTTGAATTACAGAACATGTCAATTAAATTAAAAGGACGTAGAAAAGTCATGAAAACTATTAGACCTTGGTCAAAGAGAGTAGAATCTTATCAAAAGCCATACAGTGTGGACATCTCTTAAATTCAGAAAGAGTTAAACTTAAGAGCATCATATTATATATCTGAAGTGTCAATATGTAATTAACACCATTACCATCTACTTGAGATTATATTTAAAAGATTAATTAATTGTCTTGGTAATTACTATGTACTAAAAGAGGTCATCATCACCCACACTCAACCAGACTCCAAATGGGCCTAACAACAGTTGTTTTTATTAATTTATTATCCTAAGGACAATAAGATGAATACTTTCTTCTCCACCTCTCTCCCTTGCAACCAATACCTCTGCAAATTTCCTTATCCACTCTCTATCTTATAGCCTTGCCCTTTTCAGAAAACATGAATTATGTTAAATATTACATTTGGCAATGCTTTATTATCAAAATAAATAACTGCAGTTCCTTATCCTTTCCAATTAAGACAACCTATATCAAGTCTCATACTCCATCTATAGCTGGTAAACACTCATCTTAAGATTATAAAAGGGCTGAAGCTGGGTTATGATTCCTCAATCACTTCCTCTACTCTTTCCAAATATTTGGCACCAACAACATTTTATTGGCAAATGGATTATCTTTGTGATACATTGGGAAGGAAAATCAAACCAATTGGCAGATTGACATGGGCGGTCCAAAGAGTCCAGAGGTTCCACAGACTTTGTAGATTTATTCATTAGTCTTCTTCAAGTTAACACAATTACAAAACTGTCTCTGTAGGTGCAACAGATATAACAGCATTGGTGATACTCAGCATGATTAAATAGTTGATGATTCTAAATTGTCCAACTAAAACACCAAAAATAGCGGTCTTTGTTGATGCTATAGTAGAAGAAATTGAGGAAAATGTTATAAAATTTCATGTTTGAACCTTTCTAAATTGCATAGGAAAAAGAGAACTACTTCTGCTTGAAATTGAGACACCACTAACCTCTCTGAAAAAATAAAAACAAAACAGATTAGTACCTAGAGTTACAAATACCTCATTTTCTTAGAATGGTAACCCTTCAAAGAGAACCAACACATGTTGTAAAGTAGTCCTGCACGTTCAACAGCAAAAACATCTCCTGAGAATTCCTTTCCAATTAAATCAAGCAAGAATCCTGGTGGAAAGGAAGAATAAGTATGACAGTATGGGTTCCGGCTGAGGAGGAGAGATACACTTTGCAAATTTATTTCATGTGCCTCATGAATTCGACCACAATTTCCATAACATTTTCCTGAAACACAAAAAGATATTATGTCTTAAGAAGGAGAAAGGAAATGAAACTCTTCATGCTAAAAAGATGACTAGTTGGTCTGTGATTTAGGATAGGAAACACCTACTTATTAACTCAAATACACCACACCCATGCATATATGGGTGTCAAACAAATATGCATTGTCATGAAAAATGTGTCACACTATCACTCCATTCTCCTTTTTTTTATACATATTTACAACACAAGCACACAAAACTACACCCAGGCAGTGGGGGGAATCGAACCCCTGACCTAACGGTCGGGGTGGGGGGGGGGGGGGGGGGGGTGAGCGTTGAGGTGCTAGCCAATTCGGCTAGCACCCTAAGCTCATCACTCCCTTCTCCTTTGTAGGTATCTAAAGCAAAAATTATTTTCAATTAATTTTTATTAAAGAGAAAAAAAACCTATCTGCTTTCTATCACTTGTCGATCTATCAAAACCTAAATTCCATCATCTTCCCTAGAAATCATCATATTTCAGTATTTCATGAGAATTTAATATTAAAAAAGTGCATAGCAAGCAAGACATAAGCAAAGCACAAGTTGTTGCTCATGATTCCAACCATATACTAGATAAATCAACAGCAGCAACATTATCATTGACCTCTCATTTGGTCTATCAATTTAGAATTGCACCATTTATGACCATGAAGCAAGCTTGCTACAATAAAGTCTAGACACCCTTTTACTCTCAGCTGTAGAACTGAAGTAAGATCGGAAGAAACTCACCACAACAAGCCCCCTCTTCTCTAATCCTAATGTCCATTAACATAGCCAAACAAGAAAGAGTAAATTAATTTCTCATAGATGGTTGCACCGATTTACAAAGTAATGATAAGAAATACTTGGTTTGAATTATTTAATGTAAAGGTCTCAAGCAACAGATGATGCAAGGTTGTGAAATCTTTTTTTCTTTTATGTTTGGAACCATCATTTTACTTAGCTCATACCTCACAATAAGCTGTCATAGAGTGTACCAACACACAAAAACTCATCCCTTAACTCAGTCATCATTTCACATTTTACCTGGAGGAAAATTCATTTTGATTAGTGGTAAAGGAAGACATGGTACAAACTTGTGCTGAAATGAATACAATAGGATTGGTAGAGACAGGTTCACTGTTTCAGCTCACTGGTGACTTTCAGGCACTTTTTTGAGGATAACACAGAAATCCCATGGTGGTTATACCTGTTTTAAAATTGGGTACTACTACTGGATCCCAAACCTTGGAATTCAGGAAACTCGCGAGACACCAAAGGGCTTATGTTCAAACCACAGTATCATCCAGGTTGCTTCACTATGATATGCACAAAGACAAAGAAAGACTCCTATAACACATTGTTAAATATGTAATTAGACATGCACCCTATTGCATAGATAGATTGTCCAGGTAATGCAGAATGAAGAATTTAGGTATTTTATTTTCGAAAAAGTTTAGGATTTTGATGTTGATTTGATAATAGTGTAGATAGTGAATGAATAAGATTTGTATTATCCATTAAGTCTATCTTAGTAAGTAGATTATGTTTATCTTTTGGCTTATAAATAGGCCTTGAATGTATTTATTTTGTCAAAGTTGTGTTCTTGATTATATCTCCCCTCTCTATTTATATTGTCTACTTCCTACTTCTCTATTTGCTCTGTTTCCTACTCTAATTTCTGTCTCTATCTTGAATCTCAAATTTCTCATCTTTTCTCTCTTCTATTCTTCTCTGTCCTACATCACCAGATATAAGAAAAGAAAATATCACCATCACACTGAGCTCATACTAAAAGTTAAGGGTAGAGCACCATACTCTTTCATAATCTAATATCATTATTAAAAAGTCTTTCGATGGTGGGAATTAAAACTCGAATATCGTTGCCCTGACTATTTCTACCCCTATAGTCTAATTAAACAATTTAAAGGCTAGACCAAAACATGCATATGCAAAAAACAGAAATGTCACAAGAACTGCATAAAGGTATCAAAAGAAAAATATTTAACTTGTGCTCTCTAGTTTGAAAAAATTAATAAACAAACTGAGACTAATTAGGTTAGCATTCACAATTCATGCAAAGAATACAATAATAACTATCATAAGAAAAACATGGACAGGGAGCAATTCTGACCCCCTCTCTTCCTTGGCAGCATATGCTGCATGTAAATCAACAACATGCTGCAAACTAGTTCCACTTTCTTAGTATTATTTTTTCAGTATCCACCACCCACTGCCTCTATGCCAAATATTTCATTCTAAAACTCTAAATTCACTATTTAAAAAGTAATCTGCTAAATCTGGATCTTCACCTCATCAAGAGAATATTAACCAATGAAATGATCTTACATATTTATATATTGGATCAGAATTAATGGCCATGGTTTTACACAAATTATGATAAAAGTCAAAATGCATAGGATTAAAGCACTTTCAGTGGTCAAGATTATATATCATATCTACATCATCTACAATTTCCAATAATAAATTATTATAACATGTCAAATGCAATAGATTAAAGAACTTTTCGCAGACACAATAAACACACACATTAAAAGAATTAAAAAGCTTTTGCAAACACAAGAAACATGCACATTACATAGATAACACCTAACCTAAGGGACTGGAGGATGAATTAAAAAGCACAACATCAGAATTTTAAACAATAGTTCCCTCGTAGTTGACATGGAAAGCATAATGTCTTCTATTTTTAAATATACAAGGTTCACACTAGCTAATAAATTTGAGTTTGCCTGTCTTTGCATGAACCATAGCAATAAGTTATAACATGCAGTTGCAATCATACCTATACCAGCAAGCACTCTCAGTGACAGACGCCTGCGGACAAACTCCCATTTTATGTTTACGAAGTTGTCTAGTAACCCAGATTCAATAACTTCCCCAGGAAGGCACCGCCAGCACTTCATTTTGTTGCAAATGCAAGTAGCTTCATACCCAGTATTAACAATACAAGTTTGTGTCTCCAAGATTGGCTCCTCTTTACTAAGAGTATCAGAAAGATCAGATACATAATTGCCTTTGGATTGTTTTGAAATGCCTGATTGCACCTCGATCGAACTGTTTACACATTGGTTTTGAGAAGACCGATATTTGGAACGAGTTACCCTGGCATTGGGCTCAGGTACCAAATATTGATCCCTTAGCAGAGATTTTGTTGCATTCTTACTCTTCCTACATTTTTTACCCTCCACCTTTGCATTCAATCTGCTCCGTGTAGTAAGTTCCATTGTATCAGGCTGATTTAAGGTGGAAAGGACAAAAGTGTTGCTAGCACCATATTCAACATTTTCTGCAGAAGGGTTCTTAAGCAATTTGCTCTCACACCTTGCTTCTTCAGCTAGACTAATTGAGTTTTTCCACTCAGAAAGATTTAGTTTCTCTAAGGCCGCTCTGTAGAGCTTTTCAGCATGAGATAATCTTTCAATTGAAATACTCTCTATAGCACCATCAGAACAGCTTCGTGATAGATCACCAAGTTGTTGATCAAT
Organism: Ailanthus altissimus; assembly: GCA_946807835.1. Classification (NCBI taxonomy): domain Eukaryota; kingdom Viridiplantae; phylum Streptophyta; class Magnoliopsida; order Sapindales; family Simaroubaceae; genus Ailanthus; species Ailanthus altissimus. The sequence goes on along the minus strand of OX327707.1, from coordinate 6,277,849 downwards.
AGTCACTTCCAGAATCAATCTGCACTTTAAACAGGACAAATTTCTGCCTCTCTCAACCAAAATTTGTTTAGCACTTTTAAGCTCCCTCTCTGCCAGATCCCAAAGCTGTTTCTTACGGTATAGTTTCCCTAATGATATTTAAGAGTAAAGGGTAAGCTGTAGCAATGTCTCCTTTTAGCCAAGAAGAGTGAAAAAGATAGTTAGAAACAGCGCTCATAAACAAGGCTTATAAAAATTGATTTCATACCTAAGACGGAAGAAAATGCAACTATAAATTGCGGCAAACTTTGAATGCAGGAGATGCTTTTTCCCCACACTAAAAAGGTTTCAGCCTCAACTCCATTTCCAACTAATTCATGGATCATTCCAACCTGTGTATGAAAGGTAAACGAACATGCCAATAAGATATAGAAGTCTGTATTGATTCCTAGATTTGAACAAGGATAAATGAGAAAAGATAAGTCAAACCTGGAGAGTACTTTCAAGATAACACTGTAACACATTCCACGGACTAAGATAACAACAATCTTCATTCCATGAATAAGCCTCAACAGACCAAATTTCATTAGCAACAGATCTGGCTATTTTCAAACTTTTAGGACCATAAGTTCCCTTCTGAGTCATGTCCCCAGCTTCGTCATACTTTTCAACCTGCTGCTCAACAGTGCAAGAAAACTTGTCTTGAAAGAGTTGAGTACGTAGACGAAGGGCCTCTTTGGCATATGAAAGAGCCTAATCATACAAAACTTATAAGAAAAGACATTTTACAAGGAACAAAAGAAAGTGATATAGTAATTATTGAAACCGTGCTAAAATCTTCTCCATGCAAATTGGCAAAACCAAATGCAGAAAGATATCAAAGAACTCAAAATCAGTCAAGTTCTCTGCAGGAATTTCAATAATTAAAAAAACTTGAAAAAGTTAAAAGCAAAAAAGGAAAAGGAAAATGTTGCTATGCTGAAAATGATCCAAAAAACATTTCCAATTCATTTATCTACTATCATCCTCAAGGGAAGGATAAATATACCCGATACCTCCAGACGTGTGTGCATGGGTGTTTGTTTATAGAGTGTTCATGTGTGTAGGCAATTCTTTGCCAAATCGTTTTTGGAAAGAATAAAACTGTATATGGATGAATTATTATATATCTTGATAGTTAAATACCTAGACCACCATTACTAAACATGAAAAAGGTGCCCTTTTAATCCCTCTATACAAGCTAAAGCAAGTATGTATATGGCATTCTGCCTGCCAGCAAACATGAATTCCATAGAAAACTTTTAAAGTAAATTCTTTGGTGCAAAATAAAGAAATAAATATTTAATGAAGAAATGTCATATAAATTGGTGCAAGTTCTTCTTTCTAGGGTCATGGAATAAACTCCTTCAGCAAATTAAATAAAATATACTGTTTAGTAGGGGTGGGCAAATCAGGTTTCGGTTCGGTCCACCAATCGGTTTCATCTAAATAAAACTGATTGATTCAAGCATAAGAAACCAAATTGAACCAGCTATTTTTAAGTGTATTTTTTCGGTTTGAATCAAACCGAAACCGAATTGAAACTGAACCGATCAGTTCCAAATAAATAGAAACCAAATCAAAAACTGAATTCCAAACCGAATGGACCATCGGTTCGGGTTTTTTTTTTTTTTGCCCACCCCTACTATTTAGATAATGTTTCAAACGAAAGCAAAATAATGAAGCCTGACAAAATAGGAATATTAACAAATTAAAGTGCCAATCACTCCAACACATGATTGAATGATGAACACTTGAAAACAGGAAGTTCATCTAGATAGAGCAAACCCATCTAAATTAACACCTATACAGACACATGATCATTAGACTCCTCACAGCCCTGCTCCCTCTGAAATTAGTTTAATATTCTACTTCATGTCAAAGTTCAGAATCACTTGCCTGAAAGTCATATAGTTTTTTTTCTTAAAAAAAGTACCGTATTTCCACAAAAAGGGGAAAAGAGGAAGCCTATCTTAGTGTGATCACAAAAGTCTAACTTACATCAACTGCATATCAGCTAATTACACAAAAGTTCAAGATGTTAAGATGTCATATTAAGGTACCCCCACAGATAGATTAAATCTTCTATCAAGAATAATTACTAAAATTTTATTCTTGTTTTGTATTTAAGAGGAAAAAAAAAGGAATTGAGAAACAGACTTAGATCCATAAAGTGAGGAACAATGCATTCTTAACATCCAAGAGTAAATTACATCTGTTGTCTAGATATCTGCACATCTTTTCAGAACAAAAATAACTTTTCGCAACTCAAAGAAAGCAAATCCACTGGATTACCTCAAACAATCGTCCATTTGCAATGAGTTTTTCACATAAGTCATAGTAGAGATATCCAACAAGGAAAACAGAACGAGGGGGTAGCGGATCCTAAAGGTAGAATAGCAGACAGAACTGGGATCATTTTACATCAGTAACAAAGAAAGAATTGAGAGAAAACTGGAGCTACTTAGAAAATTCTTACACTTGAAATGAGTTCAGAGGCAACCTCTTTAACATCATCAATTGTGATGCGTGGCTGAACAGAACTTTCACGCATATAACAGCCATGAGAAGAATTAGCAAATAAAAGTAAGAAACTCTGTTGGAATCCAACAAGTAAAGGTTGGGATCCTTTTAAACAGCTTATCCAAAAATCAACAGACTTGGAAAGTTCACCACATTCTTCTGCTAAGTTCATGAGGAATGCATCATTTACAGGTGAAAAGCAAAGACCATGAGTAAGCCTTCTACTCTCCCAGAGAATGGACAGGCACTTTTCCAATGAAACATTCTTCCATTGTAATAATCTAATCATCAGTTTGTATATGTCATGGTGAAATTCAATGCAACCCTGGAGATTACCAAAAAAGGAGAAAAAGAAAGATAAAACTAACATAAAAAATCCATTAGAACATGCTTTCTTGCAAAACCCACAGCACCCAACCAGTTGAAAAGCATACCTTTATTGATAACAAATCAACTACATTATACAGCAACAGCATTGCATTTCCAGAGACCATATCACAGTCGTCATTAGCAGAGTGAATTGATATGCCTAACCACAGATGTAAAGCAGAACCAATATCTTCAATGACTTGCTGTTTATAAGAAACACCAAGCAAACATTCAGTAGAGGAATATACTTTGAAGCCAATCTTGAGCACAGATATCAAGTGAACATATAAAACCATTAAACATTAATGACTCAATCCTGGAGACTGGCCTTTTATGTAATAACACCTTAGAGTTTGGTTCGGATTCCTGGGTAAATATCGCACGTAAGCAATATGCCACTGCTAACTGATGACAAGGCAATGTTCCACACATAGACGTATCTCTGCACATGTCATTCTGTTTCAAAAATTACTTAGAAGTTAATCACAAGTCCAACTCTAAATAAGACTACTCACAAACATTGGTTTTATCAACTAGGAAGAAAGATAATTAAGAAATAAGTAAATCACCATAATAGATATTGCTTCTGACAAACACTGAATACTGTCCTTCCACCATTCAATTCCCTTGACCCTCAAAACCCTTCCTTTTTTGAGTAAAATTCTTGATCTCTGTAAACAACTATCCCCTGCAACATACACATTATGCAGAAGGATACTTATAATTTTCATTTGCATTCTCTGACATAATTCTGGGGCCAAAGGATTCAATTTTTCATATGCATGAAGCTCCTGGAGAAGTCCCGGGACAAAAGATGAGGAGATAGCTATCAGTTGTAGGTATACACACACAAAACCTGTTTACAAGTATCTAGAAAGGAACACTATAAAACAACTTCTATTGAAATGAAAAAAAAAATGCATTCCTAAAAGGGGCCAAACCTCCTCTAAAATGACGCCAATTGTCTTCTCCAACAATTTTCCAGAAGATGACAACAAATGGTATAATGATGGAGCATCATCGTCTACATTCGAATTCTTACGAAGTTTACATTCTATCTGACAATCAATCAACAATCAGGAAGAAGAAACAAGAAAAATTATAGTGAAGACATTTGGAGGCTTTAACATGTTACCTTAACCCACTGTTTCACCAAAGGCATAGGAGCAGGCAGCATTCTAAACAAATTTGCAGCAACAGACCAATTTTCAAGAGTCTCTACAATTACTCTTCCCATCTTCTGGTTGCCACACTGATGGAGAATGTCCAAAAGGAAAGCACTTTTTGCACATGCCTCATTAACAAAATCTACAATAGCACCTTCTGACATATCACCATGGACGCCGTCTGATCTGCACACAAACATTTTGCACAGAAGTACAACACAAGCCCATGAAGCTCTAGAAGATAACTTTAGTGCCTTTGAAGCCTGCAAAGAAAGAGCAATGACTTGTACAAACCAGAAGCCTTGAATGCAAAAGAATTCAATGACAAAAAGATTAGTAAGGGTCCTCTGGTATTGTCTTTTTAATAGTCTTCGAATGTGTTTTTGAAAACAAAAGTTATGTCTTATATGATATTTTTGAAAAGAGGAATGTGAGAGACAAAATGTTCAGAATGGTGAAAACATCATTTCAGTGTTTTCATCTTTCTTGACAAAAAGTGAAAATACCATTTTCGGTTTCCATTAGTCATTTTCATGAAGTACCTTGCTAAACAATTTTTGTCGTTCTCATTTTTAAAAATGAGAAATGGTGTTTTGGAAGACAATACGAAACACACTCTTACTATTCAAGTTAATTTACAAGATAGGAAATGCGTATGTGTGCTTGTGTGTGTGTATCAATGGTGAACTCAACTCCCCAGTCTCCTCTTTGTATATACCAATGATAACGTAATTAAGTAGGTCACTACTCTCCTTTTCACAACCCAAATCCACATTTTTCGAATCATCCATGTCAACTATGTATCTTCATTATCTTTTTTTGTTCTTATATGCAATCCTCTCCATAGACTTAATCTTTCAGGTTAAAGTGGTCATTTAACGTATCAATGGAGAGTTGACCAAGACACCTTGTTTTCAAATTCCCCATTGTATTCATTAAATTATAAAAGGTGTTGTTTATATGTTCGTTGCTATGTTTATGGTTGTGATTGTGTTTGCTCCATTTGCCTCACATGTCAAAGGGAAAGTCGACTCTTTAATATTATTTTTGGACCCTTACTCAAAAGATTAAGCTTTTGGAATTACTCACTACTCAATGTAGAAAATGTAAATAAATAAAGAATTACTAATACTGTAAAGAAAGCAAGTTAGGAACCATATCAGTCCTTGAAGATACCTCTTTCACTTGCTCATTTCTATACAAAAGTACACCAATATTGTAAAGGGAGGCAAATAGATATTTTAGTCCTTGAGGTTGAATCCATTCACTAGCAATGATGTGCTTAATCAGATCTGCACTATTCTGAAATAAGAAAGATAATGCAATTAGCTAATCAATAATTAAATATTTCAATCAGAAATGACTAATAAAATGAAGATTGAGTTGATAAATATGATTTCAGGCCATCTTCATGTTACATAGTAAGATTTGCCACCTTCATTTTATGATTCGTTGATATGGAAATTATGAAAGCAGCCACAGCTACACTAAGTATTGTCTTGTTATCATCATATCCATCTCTCCCCTTTTCAGATGCATAGCTGCAAATACAAATAAGCAAGAGTTCAGTATTTATAGATGCACTGGAGAATGAAAGAGAATTTTCTAAGAAATGTGCTCCAAGCATTATGTACTCCACCAATTTCAACACATTCCATAAATTGGACTGATCTAATATTCAAGAAGGCTGCTAATTTGTAATGTTCTTCATTGCATGTACACTATGGAAGGACCTTCAAGGCCCTTAAAAATTTACTCCTAGCACAATCAGAAGTCATTGAGCAGTAAATTTAGACTAAAATCCGGTATATGGCATTGCAATAGCAAAAGTTTCAAGAAATTAAAAGCACAACAGAACATTAGGACACTCTTTTAGTACACAAACAGCTCTTAGAATACAGTTTATGGACCATTACCCTTTTCATACATATTCAATAACAAACTTTTCAAAAATTAAATAAACAACAGAACATTAGAGCTTTTTAGTGCACAAGTAACTCAATTTGAGGCAGTTAAAGCAAACAAATTTAGAGATGGGAAATTTTCTATTCACTTGCCTCTGAAAGAAAACAGAAATGTCAGAAAACTGATATAATGCATTCTGTATACTGCAGAGCTGTGGATGAATAGAAGGTGCTTTAGTTTCAGCAACTAGCTCCTTTTTCTCCAAATTAACTAGATCAGCAAGTGGCTGACACAAGAATTTCAATGCATTTAAGTAAGACAGCAGATAAGCTTTTCTGCTTTTCTGCGTGGAAGTCATTGAGGCCTCATGTCTAGAATCTGACTGTAAACATATTTGATTGATAGAACCCTCCCATCCAACACTAGACGACGTAAAATTCTCTTTGCAGAAAACAGAAAAGTAACTTTCCAATGCACCAAGCAAAGAAGACAAATTGTGCAGTTGATCCCCGTCATTAAGCAAAATTTTCATCACATTCTCATCTTTTGCACCTCCAGAATATGCTAAATCACCACCTCTACACTTAATATCATACTTGGTCAGGTACAAACCAGTAGCATAAAGCCTCAGCATCAAATCAACGGGTGTCATAGCCTGCCAAATAGTTCAACTTAAACTTATTATACAAAAATATCCCACCAAAACAATGGTGACATATGCACAAAACACTATAAATGGCAGAGTGCGATCACAAGATACCTGAGGACAGTCACCTGCTATGTGGTTTAGATGTCCTGCAACAGTACAGCAAAAACTTGTACCCGCAGTGAGACATTTGTTGGCACAATAAGAGACAAGTTCAACCAGCTCTATTCCACTATTATCCATCTCAACCTGCCAAAAATTAAGAATTTCGATGTGCAATGACTCTATGCATTAGACCACCATATGTTGGACTTCAAATATAACAACCAGCATATTCTTCCAACTTAGGAGCACTACATAAATGGTCCTAGGCAAATATTGTCATACTGTTAATTTGATGCAGAAAGAAAGCGGCTAAAGCATATTAATTGCAATAAGGTATCATCAATCATAGATAATGAACAAGCCAAAGCATGATAAATATATGCAAGAATTAGAAAATTAACCTAGAATGAGATGTCTAATCATAACAAAGGGCAATGAAAAAGAACAATTATATTAAAAATGGAGAGGACATATCTAACATCTTTCACCAACCCATCAAAGTCAGACAGCAGTTAGCCTAAACGGGTCTCATTCCAGAAGCAAAAGAAAGAACTAACAAATAGAAAATTTTCTCGTAAAACTTAAAGATTGTACTCCCCAAGTCAGAAAAAACCACTACCAGACAAGTCACTGAGACCTGGGATGTGTCATACTAATTTATAAATCCTAACAGGAAACATTTTTCTTAAGTCAAGCCCATATTATTGCATAAGAATCAAGCAAAGTTAATGAAATGCTAGCAATAGTCATGAAATACCATGAAACAATAAGCAATTTACTATGCTAATTATATTGGACCTATTATAATACCATACAATTTAACAGAATTCAAACACTGTATTTTGAAGATATATTGTTAAAAGAAGTAACACTTAAGTCACTTTACATGAAATTTAATCAGTATTTAAAAGTATCTCCTAATTATTAAGAATCTCTTTGTTGTAATTAACTTCATTTTACCTTGCATTGAGAGGCAATGGAGTCCAACACACACAGTATTATTTCAATGATAAGTGACGACTTATTCTCCTGAAGCGAGAAAAGAAAAGAACACACCCGACGGCAAAACTGCACATGGAAAATTTGGTTAAACAATTTCATAAAGAACTATGTGACATAATTTGCTGGAAAGCAAAATGCATTCACCTTGTAAAATTGATCTTTCATAGATGACTTTGCATACTCGGTCAAAGTTGCCACACAGAATTCATGTACTAAATCCCCATCAAAACACATTAGCTCTCCAACTAAATATTGAGTGCATTTACCCAGATAGGACACAAGCACCCTATGTAACTTCTCATAGGCATTTGCATCTAACACCCTGAAATATCCAAACTCAGTTAAATCAATCAATCAACTACTTATCTCTGTAAGAGTTCTAAACAACATACTTATACCTTATTACGCGATTATATCTCAACTTTTCACATAATTTTTTTACCACAGTAACCCCAAACTAATAACTTGTAAGCAATTAAATTGCATATATACACCAGTTTGTTAGCACCCTGAAACTACTATTAACTCCTCTAAGACCTTAAGCCAACACAACTGTCAATTCACTCATAAAAAGAACAAAGGGCCACATCAAATCATAAACCCGACAATGAAAAGGGATCATAATTACACAAATGGTAAAGTTCAACAAATAACATTTTCTGCCGGTTTGATGTATACAAGAAAGACCCATCTCAGCTAAGCCAATTAGCCACAGTAATTAGTATCCCCTCTAACAATTCACAAAACTTTACAGTGCCTGCAGCAGATTCAAAACAAAGGATTACTGCTAGACACTACACCCTTGTTAGTCAAGAGATTCATAGGATATAACATCCCAGGAAGGTGGCCCCAAAGAGATATTGCATAAGTTTGGAATTGAGGTGCTATGACTTCTAATCCACAGCTACTGTAAAAAATAGCTAGTGTCGAGTATAAGTGAAGGTTAGAAAACAATAGTAGCAAGAAAAAGTAGGCATTTACCAAACATAACTGTTATGCTTACAAACATGCCCTCAAACCTATGAGCTTTTACGTCCAGCTCCTAAATAACTAAAAGCGTATGCAGTCACAAGCTCTAATTTCCTAAACTTCGAACATTTTCTCCTCAACCAATAGATATACCCAAAACATAATTTCATTAACGAATAAAAAAAAAATCACCTGAACCAATGCCTAGCCTCTTCAAGCAATCCAATTACTCTTCTATAAACTTCGCCATCCTTGCTCCGCTTCATGGCTGCACACTTAACCATCGCCGCAACGACCTCCACAAACACCGTTGCAAACTCCTTATCGCAAGCCTTTCCCTCAAAATCCATCCCTCTAAGCCTCTCCAAAACCTTAACTCCCTCGCTCTCAGCCTCATCGCACTTCCCCGACGCCTCCAGGCAGCACACCATCCTCACCCTCTGCACCTGAATCGTGTACGGCTTGCACGACAACTGCGACGAAATCGCTTCCAAGCAATCTAAGCAGAGCTTGTACGTATCAAACAGTTCGGTGATTTGGTTTTGGTCTAGGGTTTGGGAATTCGATAGGCTCCTGGGGAGAACGGAGAGGGATTTGTTGAGGAAAGAGAGGAATTTCTTGGCGAGTGGACGGATTTGGGTTGGGTTTTGGGTTTTGAGATCCGAGAAAGGACGGAGATAATCGGAGAAGAGAGAGTAAATGCCGGGAGTTAAATTGGCGGATTCGAGCTTGGAGAGGAGAGAAGATTCGGTTGAAGACGCCATGACGGAGAGTGAGCGAGAAGATTTGTGGGAAAAAAGAGGGAATTTATTTATGGGCGCCAACACGGGGAGCCGGGGAGGTTATTTCAAACTTTCTTTAAGTAATTAAAATATTTTATATATTTTGAAATTTGGCCCTTTTTATTTTAATTTTCTAGGAATTTATTATGTCTTTTTTTCTTTTAAAAGATTATTTTGCTAAGTCAAATAATAATAATTAGAGGAATTATTATGTCTTTCTTTCTTTCTTTTAAAAGATTATTTTGCAAAGTCGAATAATAATAATAAGATATAATTAACCTATTCGGTATTGTTTACCCAAAATGTAATCTTTACATATATTTTTTTAACACAAATATTACAACATATATCTATTATACATTATATCACTCGGGACTACATATTATTTATAGAGCTGACAATAGGGCGAGTTACATATTGTTTATAGAGCTGACAATGGAGTGAGTTGGGGTGGAAATCACATTTTCATTTTTCGTACTTGTATAAGGTGAGATTTTTCATACTTACCCTATAGTTGATTTATGTAATTAGAGTTTAGGATGGGGATCCCTATAGATACTCTATACCTATTTTTTTGTTAATGTTTTAAAATACTCCTTAATTTATATTAATTTAATTTTGAAAATTAATATTTTATTGGTATAATCACAATATATCCAAAATAAATTTTCTAAATGAAAGATTTTGATATTCAAAGTTCTTTTTACAAATTTTAAATTCTAGTAATTGATAAACTTCATAAAGAAAAAATACTAATACCATAAAAATTTTGTAGCACACTTTTTATATTTTGATTTAGAGTCTTATGAGATAATAAGTCAGTTTAATAAACAAGTAAATTGGTGGAACACTTAATAAGAAGTCAAATACTACTAAGTAAGTTTCTTTATTCATCAGTTTAATTTCTTATATGATATTAAATAAATAGGTTTAACACAACAAAAAAATGAATATATTTATATTTTATCAATATTAAATAATGAGAACTCATTTTGATTTAAATAATAAATAATAATTTCTAATTCTTAAGAGAATAAATGTTATTATTAATTTTGTTTATTTGTATTATTAAATCGAATTTTCAAGTTGGGTTTAGGGAATCTAAACCATCTCTATCCCTAACCTGATTTTGATTTAGAGACGAATTTGACTTCCTCATGTCCATTCCATCCCTAAAATATAATAAAATTACAACTAAAAATTCACCCCATTTAAGACGAGTCCCCACGAGCCCTAACCTCGTGGTAAATTATTACCCATAATCATTTATACACTTACGCACATTCAAACTCACACCATTAATCAGGATTATACATTATTAACACAATTACATATACCCCGATTCACACCTTCACAATGGGAGGACAACACACCCTCGTTAGAGGAGTAAAATATTTACAGTATTTACATTGACTTGTCTTTCAATTAGGGCTTGAACACTAAAATTAAATTAGGAGGGTATAATACTTACCATATAGGCAAAGTAGGTGCCTTTATTTAAAGGTATAGATGAGGGAAATTAATCCCATGACCTTTCATTAGTTTATATTGGAGGTAAAGATGCACACTAGCCTTTTATCACTGGGTATAATAACTTATGCACAAGCTATAACATTTTTAAAATACAAGAGTAATAAAAACCAAATTTAGTAAAGTATTTTATAGAAATGATCGATGAAATATAATATTGTTGTTTTTATTATTGAGTTTTATTTGTGGGTTAGGAGATTGAAAGTTTGGAATGCAGGAGTTCTAAAGTGAAATGACACTAAAATATAATTAATTGTCTTGAAATAATAAATAATTTTAAAAATTACATAAAAATTATATATACTAAATTACTTAAGGAAACAACAGTTGCTTTCCCTTTTAAATATTCAACAAAACACATTTCTTTATTTTTATTTTAAGATGCAGATTTAAAGCACATTGCCAAATACTTATTGAAATTTAAAAATAAGCATTAGTTTTTTATTTTTAAAAATAATACATGAACATCATCTAAAAAATAATATCAAATATTATAATTGCAAATTTTTATTCTCAATTGAAGCTATACACGAGTTTACATATATATATATATATATATATAATCATTTTTCAAGACTTATCAAAATAACCTTTTTTTTATTTAAAATTGACTCCAAAATGGCATTCATTTTTACTAAAATATTATTATTACTATTATAATAATAAAAAGAGAGTTAGAGAAATTATTAGGTGTGAATGTCTAAATAAAAAATCGCACGAACTTCTCCAAAACAATGTAGTTTTGGAAGCTTTTTTGGCCCAAAATATTCTAACTCAAACACAATATGGGTATTGGCGTATAAAAAATAATGCAATATCCAGACCTCAAAATGACTGTATATATTCTTAAACCATTAAAGATATCTCGTGCCAATTAAACTTTTTGCATTTTGAGTATTTGACAAAATTTACCGAAGTGTCTTTTTTGTTCAACAAGTCCCTTCTCATTGAGCATTTTTTGTTCAACAATTCCCTTCTTATTAGCTCAATTCTTGAATGTTTTTTTTTGAAAGAGCATTTCATTAACTCAACATCCTTACAAAGGAAAAGACGAGAACCACACTTTGGTGGCAGGGAAATTTGGAGCCGTTTTAGCTAACGTGTGGGCTATAACATTGTTACCCATTGGCAGCAGACCCTTATTAAGCATTTGAAAATTTTATTGAATAATCTATCTCATGTCTGATATCGACTGTATATCACCTTTAACCAAACTCACAACATTACAAGCATGACTCTAGAGCCATTCTGCTAATGTTGAAACTGTTGGGTTATGGGGGGTGTGGTACAAATAAAATTTAGGGTGCTTGCATGTGGGTGGTGTTCATCATACAAACAATATACATATCTCATACATACATGTGCACAGCGGAAGATTAAATATAATGAACACAGAAAATAACATTTGATTAAACTGAAATTCGAAATTGAGAAATATCACCAATGAAGCCTTTGGATTAATTTTCTTTGAAGTCCACCATAAAATGAATCTTTGATCAATTCTAGCAATCAACAAGGGTGGGTTTGATTGTCTAGAATGGCAGCATCTTAATCCAGCATATATGTTTAACTCTTAAACATTTTTCAAAGTTAAACAATTTAACTTAATCAAATTTGTTTTTCCTTTTATTCAACTCTTGAATAAATAAAACAAATCTTGTTTTTAGTTATTACATTTAGTAACCATTTATCTAGTTTGTTTTGTTGTTCTAACACTTAAAACACAAAACAAACAATTTCAATTTCTCAAATTGAATTGGCTCCCAAAATGCAAAACCTAAAAACTAAAACCAATTTCAAAAATCTTATGATTTTCAATTTCATTTCACTTTATATACTAATGCATAAATTCCAAACTAATTTGAATTTCGTTTGCATTTCATTTGGCTTAACCTAACCTTAGTTAACATTTAACCATAGTTAGATTACTTTAACTTAACCTTTAAGTTAATAAATATTTAATTAATTTAACCATAGTTAACTAACTTAACCATGGTTAGGTTAACCTTTACTTAACCATTAAGTAAAGTTAACTAACTTAACCTTATGGTTAACTTTTAACCTTAGTTAAGTTAATTCATTTATTTAACAATTAAACAAATAAATATTTATTTTAATTATTTAACAATTAAATAATCATAAAGTGAAATTACTATTATATCCTTACTCGGTTACCAAGTTAACCTAAAGTGGGTCCCACCATTTAACCATATACTTTAGTTAACGTAACCTTAGTAATTGCTGAATTATACTGTATTGAACAATTCAATACGGTACACTGCCCAAGTGCTCAAAGAGTACATTTCATATCGGGACTCTCTAGGTCTACACCCGATTTGTCAAATAGAACTATTCCATTAATCCGTAATCGATGCCCCACGCACACGTTACGAATATTACAAATCAGCGTGTCAGACCATACAAGTTGAGGTCATAACGTATACGTATAATCCTTCCATCATTTATACCCTGGATGTGCGGGGATATAGATCAGCACCATCAAATCCCCATTTGCTCATCCAATAATCTTATCTCCAGATTAGTATCTCGATAAACAATATACGCAAACATTTTTGCTATATTGTTTAACCCTGTGGGAAACTCTTTTCCCGGGTTTATGCTTGTGGCCACAAGACTTTATGAAATACAATCTCGGAGCATCGGATATACAACTTACCTACGTAAGCTGATGGATCCCGTATCTACGCACACCGGACTCCATGAGCATCGGACCATACCCAGCGACACATAGCGGTCAGACCATGAAAGGTCTCTGACATATGTGGAACCAAAGCATGATGGATCACTCACAAGACCACCGTGGCGCTCAGGTCAAAGGACCACGATTACTACTAAACTCGAGAGGACCTTCCTTTGACGGTTTCATAGGATATCTATTGGGGTCCTCATAAGTCTGTTCAGTATCCAGTCCTGACTGGATACCCGCATGTCTATACAAGCTCTAAGCTCATGGTCAGCTAAGAACAACCATCTGAACTAGTCAGATATAGACATACACTAATCTATATATTGTGAATTCACCAATAGACCCGCATTGATGATCATAGATCAGGAACATTATATTTGAGACATACTTACATAATGATATTTCTTAGCTCCTATTGCAACTCTTTGCAACTATATCATTACAAGTATACTCTCAGGTCTTTGTCCCATTATAGACAAAGTTCTAACTCTTTAGACCTCGCTGACTCTTATAAACTGATAACTATTAACAGTGCTAACTATTAGCATTTATAACTCTCAGCTTTGATAACTATTAGTTCTGGTCTAAACTCCTTTAAACCAGATCTGAACTATTTCAGATCAAATAATGTCTGTAATGTTACAAGCATTTTACCATATTAATATGATATTAACAATCTTTATTCGAAATGTTTATTGTATAAATATTAACAATTAATATTCATACAATATTGGAATGGCACGTGAGCACCATCTCCAACAGAAACTTGTAGCCAGCTGTATATCTAATCTTAGGGCATCTGCCTCTGCTGATTCCACCTCAAACTAATTTTTTCTTGGAGCTACAGCTATAGCAATTGGGTTACCTTTACTGGTTTTTATTACTATGCCCAGCCTCGTTATTTGTTTTGAATGGTTTATGAAAGCATCCACATTAATCCTATACCATCCTTCGGGAATTGAGTTTTGCGTTCCTGTGTCTTCATTCTTATAAGTGTGTATAAGGTTGTACTTGGATGATACCTGCAATTAATATGTATCGCAATAAGCTTGAATTTCTGCTACAATCTGATTTGGAAATTGTTCCTTACCTTACATCACTTGACTGTTTCTGGCTCTCCAATTGGCCTAGCAAATCATTAGAAACTCTGCCCATTCTTGGCCTGATGTGCTGTTAGAAACCCTCTGTAAAATGCTGCCTAAATCCTCCTTCTTCAACCCTCTTAACACTTCAGCAAACTTAGTAAGCTTTCATACTCTCATAGCTATTTTGCAGTAAAATACACCATGACTTGTTGTTTTTATTTCTTTGTAGCATCTGGGACAAAAAGGATTAACATTAATCCGTTTCCTAGTTAATGCCAGACGAGTAGGCAACATCTCACTCAAAGCCCTCCAAGGGAATATTTTGATCTTAGCTGGAACAAGACTTCCCCATAGAATTCTCTATAGTTTATCTGTCCCCATTAATGATTCAGGATTGCATAACAGCTTATCTTTGAGTGCAACATAGTAACCACTCTTAATTGTATAAAAATCATGCTTATTATAATGCCAGCATATTGAATCTTCATCTTCTGTCTTAGCTATAGGAATGCATTTGATTATGTCTATATCTTCCTTCATGAAATGGTCTTTAAGGAGTTCTATATTCCATGTCTTTTCTGCATTGATTAAGGAAGCCACCTTGCTATCAAGTGGAAGGGTAACAGGGGACAATGGTTTAAGGGTAGTTTCTATGGGTATCCAGTTGCTGTTATAGATCTTTATCTTCTCACCTGTGCCAATAAGCCATCAAATTCCTTTACTAAGTAATTGTCTTCCCTACAAGATGCTTCTTCATACATAAGAAGGGTTATTTCCAACTTTGGCTTCCAAAAAGTGACAATGCTTAAAGTACCTAGCCTTTAAAATCATTGTTGTCAGAGAGTTGGGATTTTGGATTAGCCTCCAACATTGCTTGGCCAACAATGCTTGGTTGAAGCACTCAAATATCCTGAAGCATAGTCCTCTTTTACTTTTACTTTGGCATATTGTAATCCACCTAGCGCAGTGTATCTTTTGGATGTTTTTTTCCATAATTACCCCACCAGAATTTAGAGAAGGCTTGTTGTATTTGCTCACAGAGAGTGATTGGAAGTTTGAATACACTTATATCATATGTGTGGGATTGCCTATGCTATTGATTTGATTAAGACTTCCTTTCCCCCACTTGAGAAAAATCTTTCATACCACCCATCCAGTCTTCTTAGTGTCCTCTGCTTGATATCATTAAAAAACCATCTTTTATTCCTTCCAATCATAGAGGGCAAACTCAGGTTTCTCTTATGAATTGATACCCCTTTAAAGCAAAAAATATCTTGCAGTGACTTAGCCTGATTACTGGATATATTGGGGCTGACAAAAAAATAGGATTTCTTAAAGTTGAACATCTATCCCGAGGCCTCTGTATAGCTATCCAATATTCTTCTCAAATTTTTGCAGTCGTGAGTGGTAGCTTGAATGAATATCAAGCTATCATCTGTGAATAACAGATAGGAAACTAATATTGATCTGCCAAAATTGATACCTCTGACCAGCCTTTCTTCTTCTGCATGAATCAGTCTTGAGGAGAGAACTTCTGAACAAATGAGGAATAAGTAAGGCGAGAGAGGACAGTCTTGCCTGAGCCTCCTGAAAGCTAGGATGTTGCCCTTAATTTCTTTATTAACAATCACTGAAAAAGAGGTTGAAGTAATACACTTGAAGATTAAGTCAATCCAACTGCTATTGAACCCAATTTTCCTTATTACATCTCTCAAAAACTCACACTCTACTCTATCATATGCTTTGCTTATGTCTAACTTTAACATAACATAACCCCATTTTTTCTTTCTTTTTGCTTCTGACTCTATGAAGACATTCGTAGCCAGTAATAGCGTTATCACTTATCAGTCTATTTGGTAAGAAGGCTGATTAGTTTGGGGAGATAATGAAAAACAGTATGTTCTTTAATCGATTTGCAATAGTTTTTGCAATAATTCTATAACTCACATTACAAAGACTAATTGGTCTAAAGTCTGTGATTTTTTTAGGGTTAGAGATCTTAGGAATTGATGTAATATAAGTGTGATTGATAGGTCATGGGTTACCTTTGCAGTTCAGTATGTTAAGGCATGCCTTGATGGTGTCATCTCCAACCGCCTTCCAGTGTTTTTTATAGAAGCCAGCTGATAATCCATCCTGGTTCTGGTGCTTTAAGAGGGTGTAACTACTATACAATTTTTAAAACTTCTTTATTTGTGAATGGCCTTTCCAAATCTTCATTCATTTGCCTTAAAATTCTAGTTGTCAACCTTTGAACGGCTAGCTTCCTGCTTGATTCAGAAGGCCTGGATGAAAAAAAAAATCTTTGCAAAATAGTCACAGAACACATCCCCGATTCTTGCTTCATCTACACCCATTCTCCTGTTTTATTGAAGATCCCTCTGATAGTATTTCCCTTTTTCCTCTTAGTGGCCACAGCATGAAAATACTTGGTGTTTCTATCACCTTCTTTCAACCATAATACTTTGGCTTTTTGTCTCCAATATATCTCTTCCTCATGTAGCATATTATCAATTTGCTTTTCCAATCTGACCATTTCTTTTTCCCTACTATGGTAATGAACATCTTGTTTACAAGCCTTGAGTCTATCAATTAGCTTACTCAATATCCTCTTTTTATTTTCAAATTCAGCTTTACTCCATCTCAATAAGCCATTTTTCACTGCTTTAGTCTTTTCCACAAAACCTTGGATTGGGTTTTCTGTTATACTTCTCATTTTTTGCCAATAAGCTTGGATAGTTTCAGCACAGCTACTATAGGCATTCCACATTTCCTCATACTGAAACCTTACTACCTTGTTTCTATTTTGAAGAAGCCATTCTGACTTTTCCCAGCCTTCTAGTAAAATTAGACAATGGTCTGATTTTGTTGACACCAAATATTAAACCTGAAATCTATGAAACAGTTTCCTCCATTGATCATTACACAGAAAATGATCTAGCCTCTCTTCAATTAATTTTAGACCTCATCTTTTGTTCGACCATGTGAAGAGATATCTCATCCATCCCATATCTATTAGGCCCAAATTCTCCATGGCCTTATGAAAATCTTTCATGGCTTCCACCATTCTCGGCAGCTCACCACTTTTTTCAGAGCTCTCTACTATTTCGTTGAAGTCGCTTGTATATACCCATGATAAGTTAAAAAGATTGGCCAGTCTCGTAATTAATGCCCAAGTGTGTCTTTTATTAACAGCCTCAGGAAGGCCATATATGTCAGTAAACCTTCATTGTACATGACTTCCACTTCCAATGGCCAAATCTATATGACAGTTATTGAATGATAAAATTTGTACGTCTATATCATTCTTCCATAACAATGCTAGTCCTCCACTGGGACCGTTCCTGTTTACAGCAAAACAATTCTCAAAATTAAGCTTCCTACTCACTTGTTCCATATGGAACTTATTTAATTTAGTTTCACATAAAAACATTATACTAGGTTTCACATCTTGGAGAACTTTGTTCAGAGCTCTGAATGTCCAAGGGTTTCTCAGGCCTCGAATATTCCAGCATATTGTTTTCATAGCTGTCGGTAGGGTTGGTCATCAGCCACTACCGATTCTGGGCTTTCTGCCTTCATATCTACTTCATTTTCACACATCTGCCTACTTTTCTTTTCATTTGTAATCCCCAGTCCATTCTTCAGTTTTTTAATTTCTAGGCCGTTAAAAACCTTGGTCTCGTCCTCGCATATCCTTTTTCCTAACCTCACATCTTTTGGCCCATCTATTTCTTTCCCCTCGTTAGCCCGTGCTAGATACTTTCATTTCTTTTTCCTATGCTTTTCTTGAGCTTTAGTTGATTCATCTTATGGGCTTGTGTTGCCTTCAATTACCTTTTCTAACTTTTGGCCCATTCGGTTTCCATCTAACTCGTATATTGCTTTCCCGCCTGAGCCTATATTATGTATATTTGTTTTTTCGCCTCTTTTTCCCCCTCATCATCACGTTCGAGGCATTTGAGTCTTCCATCATTTCCCTTCTAATAGCTTCCCTGTTCTAGTTCCATCCCTACTCCCGTGCTCTAGTCAATCATATTAATTGACGCTTGTGCTGAAGTTATCTCTCCTCTTAACAGTGACATCTTAGTATCTGGATCTGGCTTTTCTACTTTTTCAGGTCTACCTTCTTGGGTCAGATTATCTCCATTTAGGTCTGAACTTGTTCTCTCTTCCATCTCTACACATTCATGCCTTACTGGTTTAAGTTGTTGAATCCCTATCTCTGTCCTCTCTAGGCTTGGCGTGCTTCGACTTCTCTATTGGGACCTCTTTTGTCTTACCATATCGCTGTGTGCTATTGCTCGCATCCAACCTTCATACGCAAATTGAGTTTCCTCCATTTTTGTTTCATGTTGTCATTCTTTCTCTGATTCTTTTTATTTCACCTGTTGGAGGTCTGCAAATTCACTATGTGTATAACCAATCCTTCTACAGAAATAGCAAAAATTCAGAAGCTTTTCATATACTAGTGGCATTGTAATTTGTTCAGTTTGCTTCGAGTCTCTACCTTTGACAAATCTACGCAAAGGCTTTGAAATATCAATTCTAACTCTTATTCTTGCAAACTTACGCCTCTGTCATCAAGATCAACTTCTTCAACTTTTCCAATTTTGTTACCGATCATTCTAAGCATCTCTCTTTGCATACATATTACTAGTAAGTTGTGCATCCGTATCTAGAATGAAGTATGCAAAAATTCTATTCGACCAATATTCCCTAAACCATTCACAGTATTAAGTATCACAAGGTTCTTATTGAAGTGCCAAGGCTCCTAGGCTATTACATTACATATATCCGCTTCATTCTCAAAGTGACATAAAAACTTGTTTGCTCCTAAGCTCTCAATTTGTACATTATCCACAGTTCTCCATATCTGTTGCATTATTATTTTGAAAGCCTCATAGTTTACATTTCTATTGGATAACACCTTTACGACCAACCTGCCTTTATTAAGTTTCTTGCCTTTATCCATCACTTGCCCTGGAATTTGAATGACTTCTTCTTCTTCTTTAGAAATAGAAAGGGAACTACATAACTTAATAAGGTTTTCTGTTTTCAATTCTAAACTTGACTTTAATGATTTCGCCTACCTTAAATCCGAAGTAAATGCTTTCCAAAGAATTTCTACTCTTTGAAAGTTTGAGAAAACTGACATTTTAAATGGTAAAAAACCCCAGCTTCTAGCACCAAGTGACTTCTACACTCAGGTTGAGCGAAGAAGAAAAACCATTATGGCTTTATTCTTTCTTACCTATCTCTACAGAGGAAAGCTGCAAAGAAGAGAGAATCCTTGTTTTGCCTTTCCACTTTTACAAAAGTTAAAAAAGTAAACTTTTTAATTTTTGAATGTCAAAAGAAAGAAAAAAGCTTTTAAAGTCTTTTGATGTCTTAAGTATTTTAGAAGAAATATTAGCAGACATGCAAATAGAAGAATCACTTTAAGAACCCAAGTTAGAAGGATATATACTTATTTTAATGTTTAGATTTGATCATACAAATCCAATGGGTTATCTAAATATAATTAATCAACATAATCTACTCAACTGAAATTTGATAGCAAATGAGACATTTTGTGTGGTATAAAGATTATAAATTTAGAACATGAAATGTAAATTTTTAAATTTTAATTTGTTGAGTGAGTTGGTTGTTTTACATTGACTAAAAAAGCATTAATATTTTAGTTTATATGTATGATGATCCATCCATCTACTAAGTTAGTCTTTTCAGTTAGACACCTAAATCATATCTTTTCATCTTATAAATCTAAGGCCCTCAACAAATAATATCAAAGATAGACCTTAGTAGTTAAAATATGGATGGATTTACTATTGAATAAAAAGGCCGATGTTGGGCTGCCACCGACAGATATTTCATTTAAGATGGAGATTGCTAAGTGAGTTAGGTGTCCCACATTGACTATAATGTGGATGGATTCACCGTCGAACAAAAGGGTCGGTGTTGGGTCACCATTGACAGATATTTCGTTCAAGAGGAAAATATTGAGTGAATTAGTTGTCTTATATTAACTAAAAAAACGTTGATAATTGAGTTTATAAGTATATGACCTTCCACCTACTAGATTAATTTTTTTGAATTAAACACCTAAATTTCATATTCTTACCTTATAAACCCAACATAATTAAATAGTTCAATTGAGAGAATGAAACATTAAGATAGAATAAATAAAAATCAATAGTAATTTTTTATGAGTAGTGAGGATTAAAGGGAGCTCGAGTTTAACAGTGTTGTAGAGAAAAGAGTTTGAGTCATTGAGAAAGAAATTATATTAATAAAATTATAAAAAGGAGAGAAGTTTTAAGTTAAGAGGTGTTTTTTGCAATTCGTATTTCATAATTATTTTATTTTATTTATAAAAAATTAAAGGTATTAAAATATAAAATACAAAAAAAAAAAAAAATCATCAACTTTTGGAGCTATGGATTATAACCTCTTTTATCTAATGTCTATGAAAGATGTTGGACGGTTGGAGTTAGCAGTGGGGTTCGAAAAAATACCAACCCCCCCAAAACGCCTAATAAAAATTACAAGTTCGAAGTCTTGTTTAGAAATTAGGTACTTGTACTCTAAATATGATGGATGACCGAATTAAACATATATTTATGATCTCCAAGAGAAAAAAATAATTAATTTTAAACGACAACACTTCATTTATAACTTTGCAAAATTATTTACAATAATTTTACTTGCATCCGTTTTTTAAAAATTAATATATTATGTTGGTATGCATCGATTTAACACATTATCAAATTTATATATTTTTTTAAAAGGGTAAGGGTATGTAGAACATACACAAGGAGAGTATATTGTTATGAAAAAAATTATTATAATTATATGAGATAAATAATGTTGTATTATTTTTTTCTTTAACCAAGTTTAGAGTTGAGTATCTTAAAATTTTGATCAAAATTAAAAGTTGATATAAATTTATTGGTTTAGGTTTATATCAGTTTAGATCATGGATAAGACTGGCCATGAGTCGGTTTGGTTCCAACCCAACTTAATTTTGGTCGCTTTTCAATGAAAAATTAATACAAAAAAAATATAACCTAATTGATCTTTTGCTAGTTCAGTCCAATTTGATTTTTTTTTAAGTTTTAGGCTTGAAGACGAATGTGGACTTTTAATGGAATATTCTAACTTGTAAAGAAAACAATTTGAGCATATTAACAATTATTTTTATGAATTTATTATGTTTTACTTCTTGAATTCAAATTCAACCATAACATATTTATAATACCAAAATTTAATTTATATGAAAAATGTTTATATATTATTTTTTAGGAAGCATTATTTTATTAATACTAATATTCCATCAGATATATACTTATATTATTTAATATTTGTGTATGCTCACACCCATACTTCCACAAATGAGAGGATCAGAAGCCCTCACATAAGAACAAAAAATTACATTACTTTATATCTTTGTAGAAGCTTTAACCTTTAAACAATCAACCAAGTGCATTATTTAAATACAAAATTAGGGTACTTTATTTTATAACCCATATTTTTTTGTACTAAATGCAAAATTATAAGCAACAATGCACATTGGAATCTTCAAAACATCTTTAATGGTCTAAGCCAAAACTTAACACTTTGACAATTTAAATTCCCACCAACTCAATATATCAAAATTTAC
Source organism: Ailanthus altissimus (assembly GCA_946807835.1). Taxonomy (NCBI): domain Eukaryota; kingdom Viridiplantae; phylum Streptophyta; class Magnoliopsida; order Sapindales; family Simaroubaceae; genus Ailanthus; species Ailanthus altissimus. The sequence goes on along the minus strand of OX327707.1, from coordinate 6,255,379 downwards.
ACATTTAGACTACTCTCAATCATAAATGTCTCTTGATCTCATAATCTAGTTGAACTCCAAGTCTAGTCATCTTTAATTTTTTGAATCTCGACAAAATATCACTTCGATGACTTTTATTTATTGAATTTTGACAATGCATCACAAGTCCCTTTTCTTCGTCCATCTAGCCACCTGAATTGCCAACTCCATATTATTACAAGACTAAATTTGACTATACTAGACCCATCACCACCACCACCACCATTAATGAATTATAGCTTTCATTAAACCTAAAGAATATCTGCTTGATAGTAATAGTTATCTCATCAACATTTGTGCCATTAAAGAATATTTGAAACTCCACTCAACAAATTTCATTTGTAGGGATGATTAAAATCTTATTAATCTTATCTATATATCATAATATTTGCCAAGTTTCTTCTTTATAGTACTAGTCATACCACTATAAAGAATCGTTACTTTCACTAAGTGTCTTCAAATGTTATTAATATTTCATATTTCATTTAAATAGAGATCTAGAGACACATTTGTGGATATCTAGATTTTAATGTTACATCATAAAATATTTTTAAAAACTTTAACCAATCTTTGAGCGTTACCCAATTCTCATATACCATTGGCTTGCCCTTTTCCCATTTTCATCCTCTAATAATTTTGATATAAGCTACCATCGTCCTCCTTCGTCTGATCAAATAATTTTCTTAATTTAAAAGCATTTTCAAATATTAAATACATTGAATTCCATCTCATAGGCACATTTAGTTTTTTTGGATAAAATTTTCCCTTAATCTGCATATCTCTTAAATTTTTATGGATACTAGCAATTGATTCATTGACCTCTTTCATTCCATCTTACACTATCCAATTGATAATTGGTGAAATTAAGTGCATGTATTCATCACCCAAAACAAAGAATCTCCCTTCCAATTCTTAAACTTCCTCTTAATATAACTAACTTCAACATCATTTGTACCTGTATTGCCATCATAATCAGAAACACACTTTTAATATCTAATCAAGTAAGCAACTTTTTATTAGTTTGCCAATGTTACCTCTATTATGGTTTGAGATTTTTCTGAAACTAAGTACCATCTTATGTAACTCCCAACAATTATTAATAAAATGAGATGTAATTATATGTAATTCTCATTTTGTATTTAAGTCCATATATTTGCTGTGATACAAATTCTTTATTGATTTGCACTAAAAATATATTTTAACATCTTTTCATTCATATGTAATTTAAAAATGTCTCTTGTAACTATTTTTTAGAGATGACACATCAAACATTAGAAAAACTTTTCTCATAAATTCTAAATAATTTTTCGTCCATACAAATTTAAAAAGCAACTCATCTTAAATACTTATTCAATTAAGTGCCTTCCTAATTTATTCTTTATTAAACCATACAAATATAATATCTTGCAACAACTGTTTTCTATTTCTCATGATTGTTGTATTCTTCTACAATCACTTTAATCTTTTCGTGTATTAACCTTTATTATTTGTCATTAATTTTTGAGCTCCCACGAGCGACACATCTTTTCAAGTGCAACCACACGTGTGAAGTTTAAACTAATTACATGTTAGTTAAATCTTAAGTTAGAAACTTCATACATGTGGTTGCATTAATATCATGAATACACACTTATTTATTATTTTTATTACAACGGTAAATGTGCAACCCTTGTTTTGCATGCAAATAGGTTTACTAAGAAGTTGGAGGGGTGCATTTAGGTTCACCACATAGTTTTTCCAATCCACAATAGTAGTAACACTTGAATATTAGGTGGAGTTCATACAGCGGCGCTCTTGTTGAAGATGCTTTAATGGGCCCGGTGGGAATTCGATTACAGATTACCCATAAGCTAACCTAGGCCCACCATTCCGCTCTTTCATTTTTCAATTTAGAGATTTGAGTTTGTTTCCTGTTAGTTATTTCCAATTCTCCGCAAAACCCTAAAAACGAAGAGGAAGTAGTAGCAGCACTTGCAGAACCTCAAGAGAGCAAAGCGCCGCCGTCTTCACCGTCAATAACATGCCGAAATCTAAGCGTGACAGAGCAGGTATGTCTTCAACTTCTTCGTATCGCTCTTTAATTAGCTAGGGTTTTTTTTTATATTTTATTTTTATGTGAATTTGTTTTGAATTGGAATGAATGAATTGTAGTTACTTTATCGAAGACCAAAAAGAAGGGAAGAGAACACAAAGAAGCAATTGTAAATGGGATAAGAGAGGCCGCGGAAAGTTACAATTCGATTTATGTGTTTTCTTTTGAGAACATGAGAAATCTCAAGTTCAAAGGGTTCAGAGAGCAGCTTAAACCTACCAGCAGGTGACTTAATATCGCTTCTTCTTTTCAGAACTTGTTTTATTGCAGCTTTTATTTACGCTTAATGTATTGTTCGAAGAAATTGAATTTGTGTATTTTTTTTTTTTGGGTTTTGTTTGGTGTCAGATTTTTTCTAGGGTCAAATAAAGTCATGCAGGTAGCTCTTGGTCGGTCTGCTGCTGATGAGATACGGCCAGGCCTTCACAAAGTTTCTAAGGTAAGCTTGCTTCTTTAGCACCCAGTAACTTATGGTGCTTTTTTGGATGCTTTTGGATACTCAAAATGCTTTCTGTGTTTCTTTGTAGCCATTAGCCGAAATAAATAAAGCTTTTTTTTTTTTTGAATTTTTAAGTTAAGAAGCATTTGAGTGCTTTTTGGAGAAGCACTTAATATGCGCTATTCTGGAAAGTGCTTTATAAAAGAAAGCACTTGATAGGTGTTTTTCCTGAAAGTCCTTTTCTGCAAAAGCACTTCCAAACACGCTCTTAGAGTGTTTTCCATTATTGTTGATTGAATTGCCTTTTCTCTCAGCTTCTTCGTGGAGATAGTGGACTTTTTCTTACGAATATGCCCAAGGAAGAGGTTGAAAGGTAACTTTCAGAGTCTTGTTGTTTGTTTGAAGTTAATTTCTATTGAATTTTCTGCTGGATGACTTGTTGAGCATATGTTATTTCTGACAGTTCTACTTTTTATGTGCTCATAACATATTATTCTGACATGGTTATGCTGGATGATTTGTTGAGCATGTTTTATTTCTGACAGTTCTACTTTTTATGTGCTTGTAACATAATATCTCTTACATGGTTATGCTGAGATGGCATTTGGATATATACGTTGAGTGTATCTGAGTTAGAAATATGTTCTTAATTAGGTAGATGGATGAAGATTGGTGTTGCTTTATCATTTATAGATAGGTTGTCCATTAATATTAGGTCATAGCTGGTAAAAAGAGGAAGGAAATTGTACTTGCTTTCAAGAGCTAAAAGCCATTCAGTTGAATATTTGGAGATTATAACTAAATTATTTGTGGTGAAGATTTTCTCAATTTTCTTTTTCTGGAGAAGTGTGACGATCTCAAAATCTTTGCTGCAAGACTCATTGCAAAAAAAATGTTTGTTGGATATTGAGCAATGAAATCTTGTGCTCAGCTTAATTGATTTTGATGGATCAAATGGAACTGTACTTTCTCTGTCTGCTTACAACTCAAGGTAGATTTATCTCTTGTAATATTTAGTGTAGCATTTTAATGTTTCATATTTTTTACTTTTTATCTACATATTTTTCTTTCATCATTATTTTTCAGCTTGTTCAATAAATATGAAGATTATGACTTTGCAAGGACTGGAAGCATGGCAACAGAAAAGGTTGGAATCTTGCATGCCAATTTTTTATTTTAAACAAGCAGTTGTAAATGTATTTTGGTTTTGAGCTAGCTTGCTAATCTAGTTAAAAATTTAATTGAATTCGTACACTGTTAATTTTGTCCATGACCAAGGATAAAGACTTGAACATTCAATATTTTTATAGTGCTATATTTAACATAAATATATTTGACTGTTGATAATGCAGCTTCTCTTTGGTTCATATAATGTTTTGACCTGAGACATCTGTGATTTGTGGTTATTTTATTAGATATACTAGCATTATAACGTGCACGTATGCTTCCAAAATATCTCAGGTGGAACTTGTGGAAGGTCCTCTGGAACAGTTCACACATGAAATGGAGCCCTTTTTGCGCAAACAAGGGATGCCTGTTCGGTTAAACAAAGGTGCATTACAGCTCTTCTGCCTGTTCGGTTAAACATTGCATGAATATATGCAAGGTTGATTGTAGTATTGAATTTTGTATTGGTTTGCAGGTGTGGTGGAACTTATTTCAGATTTTGTTGTTTGCGAAGAGGGAAAGCCTTTGTCACCCGAGGCATCTCGTATACTGGTTTGTCCTGGTCTCATATTTCATTATTAAGTTATAATACTGTTGGACAGGAAAAGCCCTTTTCAATACAATATTTATTTCTTTACCAAAATTTGTTTTTAGCTATATCATTCTCATATAAGAGAGTGGAAAATGAATTGCAGTCGATGTGTTTTAGGTTTAGTACTTGGTGTGTCTGTGTTCTAAATGAACCTGGGTATATAGTACCGTGTCATCATCTGTGATGTCAGTCCTATTACTGCAACTCAGTATAGTAGTATTTTACTGATGCTCTTATGTTAAGGTTGTTAAATATTGCACTTCTATATAAAGCCATGCAGTTCTTGCCATGTTCATCGTACCAATGGGTTTTTACTGCTTGGCTCCAGTTAGGTCTCTGTACTAGACAAGATTTTATTCTCCTTCTCTGTAGTTCTTTGTGGTTAAGTTACAGGATTAGTGTTCTATTTGGTGCCCCAAGCTTTTGTTATTATGATTAGTTGTACTAGAAGTTACTTTAATCAGTAAATTATATATTTTATTGTTTTTGAATGTTATGATAGGCATCTCTAAATACTTTTCGGCCTTTTCATTCTCTCTCATAGTTGCTTAGAAAAACTGATGTGCAACTGAACTTTTATGTCTTTTGGCAGCGTTTGTTGGGGATCAAGATGGCTACCTTCAAACTTCACTTAATTTGTAGATGGAGCCCTGAGGACTTTGAACTTTATAAGGAAGGACTTGATGAATCAGATGTTGAATCTGCATAAGACAAGTATTCTGGTTCATCTTAATTTTGTAGTTTAGTAGATAAATGGGCTTGAAATATTGAAATGAAGTTAATGAGAATCTAGGGGACAGTGATAACCATCTTTGTGGCACAGACTGGTGAAACCACTGTATCTTATGGTGGCTCGCGAGTTTTGTCCGAGCTGGGGTGAAGTGGCTTGAAATTGTCTGTGATGCTAAGTTTTGGGTTTCTATTTGTTGGCTTGATGATACTTTTTGGCTTGAGAGGGAGTTTTCATTTTGTTGTAATATCTTATATAGTAATGGCATTGCTTTCTGAACATTGACAGTGAACCTGAGCTCCAAATGTCTGTTTATTTGTTTATAATTAGATGAAGATGAAAAAGTAAGAAACAAATCTGTTTCAGAACAAGAAAAAAATACATATGAATTGCTTGAAAAATAATTAGCATCTGGCATTTTCTGGTTTGGGATTTAACTAAGATGGGGAAGTTTTAGATTATTGTTTGGAGTCTTAGCTTCGTATTTCACGGTGTAGAGAGTCGAATTCTTTTTTTTTTGGTTGATATGAAATCTTGAGGTGAGGTAATTATTCATTGCCCCTTTTTTTGATTGTTTTTTAAGGCCGGTAATTAAATGGATGTAAAAAAATAAATTAATGTGAAATGAAAAAAGAAAACCTTAAGAAACTGGTTTCATTAACGGCCAACGCGTAAACAAAAGATGGTGATGTCAAATAAAATGAGCTTACTTAGAGGTTTATAATATCTTAATTGTATTTCTTCTTTGCTAAATTCGAAATTAATGTAGGGGCATTGCTTCAAAATTTGAAATAAAGGTAAAAGGACTTTCAAAATGGGTCACGCAACGGACCTGCAAAGATGTTATCTATTTATGGTTTGGTTCAAAATAATGTTTTTTTTGTTTAAAAGGGATAATACAAAATCTTGCTTGCTTAAATGAAAGAGAGACTAAATTGAAGAATGCATTTAACGATCAAGTATGCCCAATACTCGTTGCTACAGTGTTATAAATTGTTTAAAAGAGATCGAACAAATCTATTATATGCTTGCAGAGAAGTGATAGTGGGGTTAAAATTCTGTTGATGGAGAAGAAGATATGAAAAGAAGATGGTAAAAAGCGAGCGTTGGCACTGAAGGAAACGAGTAATGTTTTGTTTTGCCGCACATCTTTGGATCAGAGAGAGAGAGACTGCAGTGTATCTGTATCACATTCACATGGCAATGTGATCAGCAGTGCAGTGTCCACAGCAAAGGGGATCCCTCCCTTCCTTCAGCAGCCCCTTCAGTGTTTGCTTAGCGAAACAAAACCATGCGATACTGGGCACAAATTGATATCTTGGTCGTTTGATTATGTTTAAAACTCAACACATGACATGGTGGTGGACGTGGACCATTGCATTTGCAGGGCATCATTTTGATTTATCGGCTTAAACTCACAATTGGTCCATCTTACATGAACATCAATTTCCTTGCAAGATCTGTAGTCACGTGAAACCAAGTAACCAGAGACATTTGGCCCAAGATGCTTGTAAATTTTTCAGACGGTGAATTTCCATTCGAAAAACATCAAAACCAGCATTGCTTCCTCCAAGAGCTAAAACTTGATAGCAGCAAGTCTGTGCTGGTCGATCCAGGCAGCATGTGAACTTGTATATATATCATTGTTGACAAGCAGCAGAGTAATCCTATACAAACAAACACGTATTATGGTTTACAATATAATCAAGCTTCAAAAGTGTAGCTGATGATTGAATACAACGAAACCACAGTTTCTGGACTTGAGAAATATTATACTTATATCTACTCATCACTTACAAGGAAGTCTATATTATTAGTAACGGCAGACTAGTGCTTGCTGCTTTCTTTGCCCTTCCAAGGAAAAGCGACAGTGATGAGCAGCAATTGGTGACTACAGTCATCAGCAAAACTTTTTCTACATCTTTAGCAGCGCCACGTTAACAAGACTATATACTCCATAAAGGATGCATCTCGTGGCAATGTAGTAGGACCATCTACCTCCAACCCAAACTCCTCCTTAGACAACTTCAATAGTTCTATAAAATCTTTTTATTGAGATATTTCTAAGGAATTAAGAAGCGCTTTTGATCAGCTGTATAGACTACAAAATGGACCTTATGAGCCATCATTTTCAGTAGTGAAATTCTCTTCCTTTTGCTGACAGCTAAATTTTCCCACTTGCTTGGCGTCTAGAAGAGTTTCTTGGAACTGATCATGCTGGATAAAAAATTCGGAAACTTGGAAAAGCAGGATTTTATGCTAAGTGCAATACAACAGATATGGTTTGTTATGTATATATAATTGATGTATGCTATAATAGCCTACTGTAAGCGCACGCTATCGTATCAAGTATTATAGAGTTTAGGTCCAAATGATTGTTCCCACAGAGATTATTAAACCTATTTCCTTAAATCAATTATTAAAATTACTCTACTTTACTTTTGTCTAGAAAATTTAAGGGTGAATGTTAATAAATTAACATATTGTTATTAATTTAACCTAATTTAATATCAAAAGTAATCAAAGATTGAATTCACTTAATGAGAAGCAATTTAAGATTTCGACTAATCCTCTAATATTTCATTGAATTTATTAATTTCATAGTTACTCATTTAATACCAATTGATTGGCTAGACGACTAATTTCATTATAAGCATTTGTCAATTGTCGAATGACTATATCATACCCTAACAATTACCTATATATCTATGGTAATCCGAATAAAATACAATTAATTAAGAACAAATGTAAATCAAACTATACATGCCACCTAAGTGTTGCTGAAGCGGCTGTGTTTGTGGATCTGGGACATTGGTAATCAGGTTGATCACATCATTGTCGAGGCATGAGCTGGGTGGAGTAACTCCTCAGAGGGTGCTCACTCAACTCCAACTCGAGCGTAAAGAGTTGTGATCAAGGATGGGCAGTAAAGACCCATTTTGTGTATCTTATAGCTTGTAAGATGTTGTCCTTGATCACTTTTTCATTATCAATAGATTGGCCTGTCAAGATAGCATATAAGAGAATGATCCTCTATGCTGTAATTGAATTGTGGTGGCAAACTGGCATATGGCGAGCAGCAATAAAATGGTGCCAGACTTTGTATTCACAGCGCATGAAGTGGTTAAGAAATTCTTTGGGAATGCTCCATTTGAATTATTATACGACATCTAAAGCTAGAAAATTAATAATTTCATTGTAGTTTGACTCTTTTAATAGCTCATCATAGTCATTGTTGCTATCGTCGGAGTGCCAAAGAATGAATTGATAGCCGTGTTAGTGAATTCTACGTAACTGCCCCACATAAAAACTTTTAAACTTTGATGGTCTTTGGCATTAGCGTAGAATTCTCTAACCACCGGTATAACAGCTACTTTAGGCTAGCACATAATTGCTTCCACTCTTATCTTCAATAATCTGATTTATGGTTGGGTAGTGACCCGCCAATTGAATACCTCTTTCTAGTATGACTTTCTGCTTGATGATAAATTTAGTATGAACGTCGAAAGATTTTTCTGAGAAAAACTGTTTTATATCATAAGTAGCAGCTAAAGATGCATCGGACTTCTTTGATTTGCGCAGAGGCATAGTAACTGTACCTGAAATAAAAAAATAAACACTCATAAATTTGTGAACCACAACCCAACTACGCTGCAACATAGCGCCATTCACATTCTCAACATTATATAGTACTAATCCAATCCAAGCATACAAGCAAGTGATTTATAGGTGAAAACATGTTGAATTGGGTTCATTACTACACAATGTCAATATAATAAACCAGTACCCCTTATAATATATGTTAATAAGTATAATGGAACATTTGAAGCATATAACACATGTTATCCTCAACGTATAAATGTGAAACAATATTAGTCTTGAGCATGATTTCACAATTAACATTCTCAATCCTAAGTTTTGTCACAATCCAATCTCAAACATAATTCAATCAATAACACATTTCTCATCTTATAAATTGGCTAAAGAAATCACTACCATATAAAGATTTTAAAAATTTAAACAATAACTATCTAAATCAATACACGCTTATATAATCATCAAATGTAAACAAAAAGTAATAATATATGCAATAATCTAATGACTAATGATGTGTATATGTTGAATGCCTTAAATTTGTTTTGATGATAATGGCACTTTAGAGAAGATTCGAACAAATGTACTGAGAGTGATGTTTGGAAGAATTTGATGCTTAAATTGGAGTGATTTTAGGTTGTGTTATTGTGTAAATGTAATTGGGTTATGTTTGTTGTGTGATTTTGAAAGTGGGTCTGGTGTGTAATTGAAAGATTGGTGAAAGGATTATGAATGGTTGATTTGGGGATTTGAGAGTTAGGGTTTGTAGAGTGAGAAGTAAATGGGAAAGATGTGGGTAAAATGGGCAAGCTAGCACCGCGACGTGTACGCCTGGGCAAGTGTTACATTTTCTCAGGTCCTAGTGTTGTGGCATTGACAAGCCAACGCTACAATTTTGTACACTTAGCTTGGGATGTTGCAGTGCCTAGGCCTGGGCGTGTGGCTATGATTCATAAGGGGTAGCACTACGGCGTTCGAAAGCCAGTGCTGCGGTGCTGAGTCTCTCCCATTTTTTTTTAATATTTTAAACCTAAACCTATAAACATAAGAATACATGATGAAAATTAACAATAATAAAAGAAAAATAAGAATTTAAAAATTAAAATCAAAGGATACTGGGCTTGGGTTGTCTCCTAAGGAGCGCTTGATTTAACATCTTCGGCTTAACATCATGATCCCTCAGTTATTTAGGTTCAATCAGATCAACGCTGACTTTCCATTAATCAATGTATCCTCCAAGATAATGCTTGAATTTCTGTCAATCAACGTTGGCCATTCACGGTAAACAAAGCTTGAGTGTTTGGATCCATAATTTCGACAGCTTTATGTGAATATATTGTGATAATTTAGAACAGCTCAGACCATCGAGACTTGAGTTTCCCAGAAAATAACTTTAGTTGTGAATTGTAAAGTAACACTTGTTGTCATTTTTCAAATAATCACTTAAGTATCTTGCCATCGTTTCATTATTTCCTTATAAAGGTTAGCATTCTCATATGCTTGTAGATGAATTTCGTCCATGGCGTTGAGCTGAAATAACCGTTTCTCACCCATAACTCAGAGATCAAAATTAAAGGCCAATATGCTTTATGTTCCAACTCCAAAGATAGGTGACAAGCTTTTTCAAAGATCAACGAAATGGAAACATACTAATTAGGGGTTTTGTAAGTAGTGCAATATGCTTATAAAGTATCGTCTAACTATAGTACACAGTCTTTACCGTTTGGCTTAATCGTCTTTTTTAAGATATGTTTTATTTCTTGATTGAAGATCTCAACTTGTCCACTTATATAGGGATGATATGCAGTGGCTATTTTATGCTTGACCTTATATTTTAACAAGAGGACTGAAAAAGTATTTATTATGGAAATGAGAGCCCTTATCACTTATGATCGCTCTCGGGGTTCTATATCTTGTGAAATATTCTTTTGAAGGAACTTAATCACTACTCTAGCCTCGTTTGTTGGTAACGCTGCTACTTCTACCACTTTGAAACGTAATCCACCACTACAAGGATATACTTAATATTATGAGATGGCGAAAACGGTCCCATAAAATCTATGCACTATACGTCCAAGATTTCTACTTCCAAAATATTCTGCTATAGCATTTCATGTATTTTGGAGATGTTCATTGTCCTTTGACATCGATCACAATCTGCAACAAAAGAATATATATCTTTAAATAATGTGGGCCAATAAAAACTGGATTGAAGTACCTTGGCTGCTGTTTTATCACCAGCAAAGTGTCCACCATAACTAGATGCATGACAATGGTGTAGGATGTTTTGAATCTCTTCTTTAGGGACATATCTTTGAAGGATTTGATTTGCATATGATCTGAATATGAAAGGTTCATCCCAGAAGTAGAATTTTGTGTCATAGAGGAATTTATTCTTTTACTGAAAAGTCAAATTAAAAGGTGTTAGACCAGAAACTAAATAATTGACAATATCAGCATTCCATGGGATATCATAATATTTTGTTGCAAGGGGTTGTTCATCTGAAAATGTCTCATTGATTTGGATTTTCTCCTGGCGTTGAGTTGGTGGTTCCAAATAAGAAGGATGATCAGCAATTTGATTTTTAAATCTTTTTATATCTTTAATCTCAAGGTCAAACTCTTACAGCAATAGAATCCAACGAATGAGTCTAGGCTTTGCATCTTTCTTGTTATGAGGTACTTGATTACTAACTGATCTGTAAATACTGTGACCTTGACTCCAATAAAGTAAGCATAAAACTTGTCAAAGGAAAAGACTACTGTAAGAAGCTCTTTTTTGTGGTAGTGTGGTTAGACTGCGCTTAATTAAGAGTTTTGCTTGCATAGTATATAGTGTGAAAAACTCTTTCTCTCAATGTTGTCCTAGTACAACACCCATAGCCATATCACTTCCATCACATATTACCTTAAAGTGTAAGTTTTAATCTATTACTATAATGATAGGCGTAGTGGTGAGCTTCTTTTTCTTTAAAATGAAACTACACCTCATTCTCTAGTTAGTTGTATAAAGGTTTGAAGATCTCCGAAAAATCTTTTATAACTTGTCTATAAAACTTGGCATATGCAAGGAAACTCCGTGCTTCTTTCACATTAGTGGTGGTGGCAACTTCTTAATGGTTTTTATTTTTGCTCTATCAACTTCCATACTATGAGCAGAAATTTTATAACCTAAGACTATGCATTCTTTGATCATAAAATGACACTTCTTTTAATTAAGCATTAAATTGGTATATTCACATCTCTTGAGCACAAATGCTAGATTATCAAGGCATAGATAAAATGAATCACCAAAAATAGAAAAGTCATCTATAAATACCTCTATGAATTGCTTTATAATATCTAAAAATATGGCCATCATACAACGCTGAAAAATGGCTGGAGTGTTGCATAGGCCGAATGGCATCCTCATGAAGGTAAATGTACCATATGGGTATGTGAACGTGATCTTTTCTTAATCTTCTGAAGAAATTTCAATCTGATTATAGCCAGAGTATCCATATAAGAAACAATAATACTCATGTCTGGCTAATCTATCCAGTATTTGATCGATGAAGGGTAAGGAAAAAAGGTCATTGCAGGTAGCTTTATTCAGTTTACGGTAGTCTATATATATTCTTTAACCAGTGATAGTACTAGTAGAGATTAAATTATTGTTTTCATCTACCACCATAGTGATTCCTTCATTCTTTGATATACATTGTACTGATCGTATCCATAAACTGTCAGAAATAGGGTAAATAATTCAGCATCTAGCCACATAATGATCTCTTTCATTACTGGATTCAACTGCCTTTGATACTCTATTATAGCTTTATCTTTTTCTATGATAGAATTTTATGTATACAAAATGAGGGACTGATTCTTTTAATGTCAGTAATTGTCCTTCCTATTGCTCTCTTATGATATCTCAAAACCCTCAATAATTTTTCTTTTTGGGATTCATTAAGTTGTGCAGAAATTATGACTGGTAAAGTAGAAAACTCTACAAAAAATGCATACCTTAAGTGACTTGGTAAGGGTTTCAACTTTAACTTAGGCGGTTCTTCTATGAAAGGCTTAATGTGAGCTTACAAGCCCTCAAGTCTGTCTAGAAGTTCAACTCTCGTCTTGAATCTATCATATCTTAGAGAAAGGCTTGATACACTGTAAACACTCTTGAGCTTCTTTTATCTCTACCTCATTTATATTTAACACGATATCTTCTAGAGAATCATGAATGCTATTTTTGTTGAAGAACTCTTGTACTTTTCTATTAATAACATTAATGCTCATACATTCATTTTCTTCACTTGGCTCTTTCATGGCTTTGAAAACATTGAATGTTCCTTCCTCGTTCTACACCCTTATAGTTAATTCTTATTTTTGAACATCAATAAAGATTCTTCCTATAGCTAAAAATGGTCATTCTAGTATGATGGATACTTCACGATCCTCTTCAATGTCCAATATTATAAAGTCCATAGAAAAGATAAACTTATCAACTTTTATCAAAACATTTTCAATAATGTCCATTGAATAAGTGAGTGAATAATCGGCAAGTTGCAAGGTGACATTAGTAGGTTTAATCCCCCCTCCCTCCCCAAACCTAACTTCTTGTAAATGGATAATGACATTAAGTTGATATTGACACTTAAATCACATAAAACTCTCTTAAGGAATTTCTCTCATATAGTGCATGGGATAGTGAAACTGCTCGGATTTTTCAACTTTGGTGGCAATTTCTTTTGCAAAATTACGCTACATTTTTATACTCTAATAGTCTCATCTTCATTGATAGGATATCCTTCATGAACTTCACATAACTTGGCATTTGTTTAAAGGCATCCGCAAAAGGTATGTTAATATAAAGTTTCTTGAAGATATCTAAGAACTTTGAAAACTGCTTATCTAACTTATATTTCTGTAGTCTCTAAGGGAATGGTGGAGTTGGATAATATGTTCATGCTAATTTTTACTAGTTTGTGGAATTGCTGTTCGCGAAATTATACACACGCGAATTGTAACCGCAAGTACACGGATCGTGAGCAAGTAATAAAGTGATGAGTGAGTATCGTTCCCACAAGGATTGGTATCTTAGATTAACGCTAATTACCATAGTGTTGGAAACCTAACTTTATCTAAACGAATTTAAAGGATAAGTTGAATTATGGAATTAAAAATGATTTAAAATAAGTAAATTGATAAATTAAAGAAATAAGAGTTCAATGGCTTAAGAATAATCTTATTTCATCTCCCGAGTGCCGAATAAGACTCTATGCATATACAAATAAGTTGATATCCCTATCTAACCCGTTATACATTCACACATTAAACAACTCTTATGTGACTACCCTAAGTCCATTAGTCTCCCAACTCAACAAACTCAAAGCTATGCCTTTTACAACCAACATATGGATTAAACTTTTCCAAACACATAACTCAAATGTTTAATTCATCCAATGCATCTCCCAATGCAATTAGAAGCATTAAGCACATAAAAGGCATAAATGAATAAACATCAAATAGTCACTAATCACAAAATAACATTAATACATAGAGTTCAATAGAGTTCCATCAAGTTCATAGTGAAATATTTAATTACATTCATCCAAATGTTCATAAAAGAACTCATGTTCAAATCAATACAAAATACAATTACAAACTAAAAATAAATGTAAATGAAGTAGAGAAAGAAGAAGGAAATAGTTTGAGAAGCCTTTTAAGTCTTCAATCTTCAAAAATCTTCCTTAATCTAAGCTTCAATGATGTTTCTCTCACTAAAAGCCAGAGTTTCTCTCTCTATTTTGTGCTCCCCTTTCATATTTTGAGAAGTGGCTAAAGGGTGATATCTATAGGTTTTAAATTAGGGCAAAAAAAAGAGTACTAAAACAGGTGGTGGCACCTGGGTGCCATTTTTTGGTGTCTGGACGCTGAGCATTCTGCCAATGGGAGCCCGTTTTGGAGCCTGGGTGCCAAACCTTGGCTTTTCGGTGCCTGGGCGCCATTTTTCGACACTGGGGCGTGATACTGTAGCACTGTACTTAGCATGACACTGTTCAGTAATACTGTTCATTGCACTGTAGTGTTTTGGATTTTTTGCTTGTTTACTTTGAATATTCACTCCAAATAGCTCAATTAATTTGAAACCTACAAAATGAATTTAATACACATAAATAGTCATAAATTCACATTCAAAATGAGCAATTATCAAATTAAGAGGGGTATAATATCATATGTAAAATGCGCTTATCAACTGCATCTACATTTTTCTGTATTTCTGCATTGTTTTATGCACTTTCTTTTTTTCTGTTGCATGACACATTTTTCAGTATTTTTTGATTTTTCTGTTGTCTTGCACTGTTTTTTTTACATTATTTATTGTATTTTTTTTTTTCATTTTCTACATTGTTAGACTGCGATTCTTTACTAATTCTCAAAGAGACAGCTTTACACTGCTTTTTATCCCTCTTGGATTAGCCTCAATGTTGCTTGGTAAAGTTCATTGAGGTCAGTTATTTAGGGTTGCAGCAAGTTACCTTATTTGAGTCTCTAGAGTCTTTAAAAATACAGAATGCTTTTGCAAGATAGCATCATTAGATTTCATATCCAGCATAATCATCTTTTCCAAAGATGAGTTCTTCTCTTATGAGGGATGAAATCCAAGTGGGTTTGGTTTAGACTGTTGCTCTTAGTTATTACCCCAAGAAAAATTAGGATGACTCATCCACCTCAGATTATAGTAGTTTGAATATGAATTATTCTGCTACTTATTATAGTTTTCCACATAGCTTGCGAACTTTATGCATTACCTATTCATGTAATTATCACTACAGAAGTCACAAGTTATATTTTGAGTGTTGATGGTATTCATGGCATCGAATTTCTTTGTCAATATGTTGATTTGCGCAACAAGTGCGTTGAATGCATCAATATCATGAACTTTAGCAATCTTTCCTCGGTGTAACTTTCTCAACAGACCATTGATAATTATTTGATGTCATCTCCTCCAATAGATCATACGCATTGTCTATGGACTTATTCATCAAAGCCTATCCAGCAACGACATCTAAAATGGTCTAATAGCCCATTATAGAATGCCTGGACTAATAGCCTATTATAGAATGCCTAGACTAGCCCATTATAAATGCCTACTAGCCCATTATAGAATGCCTGAACTAATAGCCATTTAGGAACTCCATGGTAGGGATGACAAAATCTAAATCCGAATTTAGATTTTTTCAATGAACCTGGAACCTGAGTTTTACCTGGGTTTTTTTTGAGTTTTTTCGAATCCGAATTTGGATTTATACCCAAATTTGATTTTTTTTTTAAATTTCATTGTGTTTCAAACTTTTAAGTGAAATTTAAACTTTTGGGATATTTATAAACCAATTATTAGATTCATATTTATTAAAGATTAGAAATTTTATGAATTAATTTAGGACTTTAAAAAAATAAAAATAAAAATAAATAAATAAAATCCGAATTCGGGTTTGGGCTTATAGGTTCCCACAAAAGCCCAAATCTGAATATTTCAAAAAAATTAGACCCACATCCGAAAAGAAACTCGAATTTTTTGGGTCGAATTCTGTATTCGGGTCTGAATCTGGGTTTTTTTAGGTTTGGATCCAAGTACGGGTTTTTTTTAATCCCTACTCTATGGTGAGGGCACTTCCTCAACATATTTTTGAAACGCTCTCATGCCTCGTGTAAAGATTTTCCATCAAACTGGACAAATGAGGTGATATCGTTCCTTATCTTGACTGTCTTTACTGGTAGAAAAAATTTTGCTAAGAACTTTTATGCTAGGTCATCATACGTCGATATAAATCCTAATGGTAACGACATCAACCAACTTTTTGCTTTATCCCTCAATAAGAAAAAAGAATAGTCTTAGTCGGATGGCATCATCTGATACTCCATTGAACTTGAATGTATTAAATTTTTGTTTAAGAAATTCACAATATGCATATTGGGGTCATCATTGGGAGCTCCACTGAACTGTATTGTAGTAACCAGTATCCACGACTGGTAAGAATAAGTATTTATATATGTATAAATATACGTATTTTATTTGTATGTTGGTGATACTTGAATTATATATAGTTATTAGTAATATTTTTATAGGTTAAGGATATACGATTAGTATTGGGTTTATTTGTATGACTTTAGATTTATTTTAGGAACCAAATTGTTATACTTTGAAAGTTTTGGGGGCAAATTCGTAAATACCAAAAATTAGCCTCTTAGTATAAAAATACACTTTTAAACCCTAATTTACCATTTTTAGGTCGAGCTACCCATTTTAAGAGAGAGAAGAGAGAAATAGAGGAGAGAGAAAGAGGAGAAGAAGAAGAAAAAGAAGAAGAAATTGGAATTTTGAATTTCAAGAGGTATATCATACGTATTTCTCAATTTATTGGTATTAATTAAGTTAATTCCTTTAAGTTTTGATTTCTGAAAATATGTATAATTGAGAATTTGTTGTGTATTTCGTAAGATCATATGAGAATTGATGATGATCTATAAGATAGTTTGATAAATCATGATGAATTATGGAATTTCTGCTGGATAACCTCTTGATCTAGGAATTTTATAAATTGTTGTGATTCGATTCTGGTTTTGAATTTTGAGTATATGAAATTAGACATATTAAGGATCATCTGAGACTTTGAATCGATTGAAAATTCTGGAAATTGAATTTATAGTGAATTTACCAAAATGACCCTGAAATTCTGGAAATTTCCTGTGTAAACAGTATAGTACAGTGAAAAATAATTTTTGTCCTACTGAATGATCTTCACAAATTATGAATTTGTGGAATATGATAATTTTATATGTCTAATATGATATACTCGGAATTGAGAATTTAGATCAATGTGGTTGAAGTGTTATGAATTTCTAAAGTGTATCAGCTCATTGTAATATTTGATTAACAGATTTTTAAAGTTATAGAATAAAATAGTTTTAAAATACTTTTGGCAGTGATTTGGAAGTGAAATATTTATCATGGACTGAGATATGTGTTAAGAGTAATTATGTGGTAGTTTTATAATTTTTGAGTTAGTATATGATTTTATAAAATTGGGAGATTGAATACTGTTCAGTAAGTATCTTGATCCTGTCAGGTTTGTAGTTTGGATTCGATGGTGTGTATGGAATGGATTGTGTAGGAAATTTGATATAATATTCATATATAAGAAGGATATATGAGTCAAGAATGGTATATTCTGATTTTGGAGTAATTGGACATCATTTGATGTATTAGAAATTTTTGTTAAGTGTAAGTGGTCAGAATGACAGGTTTTGAGAAACCAAATATTTAGACCAATTTGATGTGATAAATGCATTGTGTATAATTTTGTAAGCTATTTAAAGTATTTTGTGTGAATTGTGAGGCTTATGAAAGGATTAATCTCCATTGATAGGTTAAGGAGATTTAAGCCTTGTAGCTGAAAGTGTTAAGAGGTAAGTATACTAGACTTTTTACTGAAATCACAATAAACATAGTAATTGTTTTGTATAATTTTGCAAATGGGGTTAAGAATATGTTTATGTTATGTCAAAGTATATTTTGATATGAAATGTGAATATATGTTTCTGAATGTGAGCATTGACATTGAGCACGGACATACATGTGTTTTTGTAAGTGAGTTTTCAAAATAAGATGTGTTTAATAAAGAAAGCTTTTGAAGTGTAATATGTCCATGAGAAATATTTTGTATTTTGAGGGTACTTGAACTCACTGTTAACTTAGTAGGCATTTTATGTGATTGTGGAGCCTTTATGTGTGGCCTTTCCTTTGAGATTGGTATATGTTATGTGTTCCGTATGTAGGGAGGATCCTATTGGTACCTAAAGGAAGAGTGAGTCATCACATTCGTGTGGTGGCGTATTGGTGCACGTGAGAGGACTCACCGATGATCAGGGTGAGAGTTTGGCTTTTACCTTCGGGCATAAGCATTATATATGTGTTATTCAAGACCTCACTTGTACTATTCCTCTCATACGGTATGTCACCTACGAGTGACATTTGGCTCATTATGTGATATGTAAGTCCTACTAAGTAGTAGTTGAGTGATGGTATTCCTATTATGTGTTTTGAAAGAATGTGTAAGCGCTTACATGATATGTGATTTGATAATATTATGATTTTGATTGATCACAGCATATCATACATATGCATTGTGTACATATATGTATTTGTATTTGATATATGAAAAATTAGTATGCTTACTGAGTTTTATACTCATTATAGTTTATGGTGATTTCATGTAAATAAGGTGCATGTGTGCTTAGCGGATTTGGCAAGGCTTCTGCTGTTCCTTGGGTTCCCTAAGTTGCTAGGTTACCGAGTGTTTCATTTGGGGACACGTGGGATATGATATTTGATTTGTCCCTATTGAATAAATACTTATGTATTATTTCATTGTGTGTGGATTGGATTTGGTTTAAGTTTTATAAGTGTGGTTATTGGATGATTTTAAGTAAGAATTTGCAATGGATATATTTTGGGCTCCCGGTAACAAAGTTGCTACTGGTGACGTAGTAGAGTGTTAATCTCTGAGAAAACTCTGCGTATCTCCGGTTTAATAATTGTCCCAGTCATAATTCAATTGCTATAATTCTGAAAGAAATTGAAATGAATGTTTAAATATTGTCAAGAGAAGTTTATATTTATATGTTAGGTTATGGTTGATTTTAGTGTTGAACTTACTAGCAACTTGCTAAGGATTTCTGTGTTGAATGAAAGTTGAAAATTTTGTGTAATATTATTTATGAGTGCACATGCAGTGAATGAATGTAAGTGATGTCGTGTGTCGGATCTTTTGGGTCTGGGGCGTGACAGCTATTAGTGTCCTTTAGTATTTAAATAGTACTTGTCTTGATCTTGAAGTTGTTTGCATTAATAGTCGGGCGTCGAATAATAGACTGAATATCTTCTGTTGTAGGAACAACACAATCTCTCTAAGTTCTCTGCTCAACCAAAGGTTTATACACAGGATTATTGATGTTGTGGTGATCCTTTTCCATATTTCTGCGTTAATGTTATTCACATCAACGTCTTCAAATGTTTTTTTAATCTTAGGATCAAAAGAAGTAAAATCTATTTCTTTTGATTCTTTGTATGAACTGTCAAATTTCAAAACAAATAAAAATAAACAATACTGAAAAATAAAATTTGAATTAAAAGCAAGATAACATGGTAATAGTATTGATCTAAGAATAGATAAAAATAGTCTCTGACAACGACGTTAAAGACTTGATGTGTGCTATAATAGCTAGCCCAGACGCACGTTATCGTATCAAGTATTATAGGGTTTAAGTCCAGATTATCATTCCCACAGAGATTATTGAACCTATTTCCTTAAATCAATTACTAAAATTACTCTACTTTACTTTTATCTAAAAAATTCTAAGGATCGATGTTAACTAAATCAACCTATTGTTATTAATTTAACATAGTTTAATATAAAAAACAATCAAATATTGAATTCACTTAATGAGAAGCAATCTAAGGTTTTGACTAATCCCCTAGTATTTCATTGAATTTATTAATCTCTTAGTTACTTCCTTAATATCAATTGATTGGCTAGACGACTAACTTTATTATATGCCTCTGTCAATTGTCGAATGACTATATCATACCCTAATAATTACCTATATGTATAAGATAATCTGAATAAGATGTAATTCATTAAGAACAAGTTTAAATCAAACCATACATTCCACCTAGGTATATGTCTATCCTAGATGAAACTCATAGTTGTTACCCTATGATCATGCATCAAACTATTATAGGCTAAACACATGAATTCCTTCATCGAGTTCATAATGGTTCCTTAAACATTCAAGATATTGATTAGGTATAAAAAAAGCATTAAACACAAGATAGAATGAATCAATTCTACTGTATTAAGTTTATATCTAAGAGATAATGAAATTCAACTACATATTAGGTTCAAAACATCTAAACCTAGATAAAAAGAGTTTAGCTTATGACTAAACCAAGAGTATCAAAGAAAGAATTAAAAAAACATCATGAACAAGATCATCTAATTAAAAGAAGAAAGATAATAACACAAGCGATGCCCTGAGTTGCTCTTAATTCTCTTGACTTGAATGAACAAGAACTTATTCTTCAATCTTCAATAATTTGCCTTGATCTCTTAATTTGAATGTCAATCCGTTTGCTCTAGTTTTGCCTCCAAAATTCTGAGTGTTTTGGCTCTAAAAAATATGTTTTTATATATATTTTGAAACCTTAGGGTTGAGGGCCTTCAATTCATACTCGAAATAAGACTAAAAATAAGGCTCTTTCTGGTATCGCACGGGTACAGCGGTGCTGAGCCTCGAGCGCCGTGGGGCTGACCTTTCTGCCTTGAGTGCTGCAGTGCCTAGTGTCACGCCCCAAATATTCTCAAGCAATTACTCGAGTATTTGGCGCGCGACAGGACCACCAAAGGAGGACTTAGTCCATTTTGGGTTAAATTGGCTAGGGCTTCTAGAAGGCCCAATGGATTTGGGTTAATGCACATGTGTGTGGTAGGTGGGGGAGTTTTCTAGAAAAGGCATATTCCTTTGGATATACTTTTGGTAGTTGGCATCTTTTAGAATATTCCTTAGCATATTCTCCTCTTTAGATTTGGACCCTTGGATTAGAGTTAATCCTAGCCGTCCATTGTATATAGCTTTAGCTATAAATAGGTGGAGTTCTCATTTGAGAATCCATCCTCCAAATTGTAGAAATACTCTTAGCTTGTAAGTGTATAGCTTTGTAATCTCTCTTTAGTAATAAAATACGAGAGCATTCTCTCAAACACTTGGTGTGCTTCTTCTTCATCTCTTTCTTTGGTTATTGGGGTCTTGTAGGCTGCTTAGCACTAGCAAGTGTCTAAGGCCGCACGGTTTCGAGAAATTAAGTCCGTGACAAGTGGTATCAGAGCGGGTTCAAAGAAGATAGTGAAGGAAGTTGCTGGAACATCAGGGATTACTCAAGGGAAGGGTAGAGACCCCAAAGCTAGGAGACATGGGAGTATTTCGCCAGAAAAGTTCGTTGATCCGAACCACGATCTAGGGGACATGGTTATGAAGCTCGGTGGTGCTGTGAGCAAGGCGACGGACCGCCTTGGAGAGTTGGAGGAGCAAGTCTAGAATGTCGAGGTAGGCCTCGATACTCAAGGTGACGAGCTGCGCTCCATCATCGAAAGCTCCATTGACGAGCATGCTGACAAGCAACGGGACTGGATCAAGGCTTTTCAGGAGAAGGTTTACAACACTATGGACAAAGTTCAAGCCCAAGTAGAAGAGCTACAAAAGGGGTTTGAAGATGTCAAGGAGGATGTGGTGTTGTGCAAGCGAGCGGTCGCTAATAGCGTAGTTACTCAAACTGCGGAGGCTGCACCAAGGGTCGAGGCCCCTAAACCGAAGGAGTTTAGCGGCAGATGGGATGCCAAGGAGCTTGACAACTTCTTTTGGCAAATGGAGAGGTATTTCGGCGCTATGGGCGTGCGGGACGAACACAAGGTAAGTACCGCAACTTTATACCTTTCCGATCATGCAATTCTGTGGTGGCGTAGGAAAAGCGAGGAGATTCGCAAGGGTACCTGCACCATAGACACATGGGAAGAATTGCAACGGGAGTTAAAGCGTCAATTCTATCCGGAGAATGTGGCGCACGACGCTCGCAAGCGGTTGAAGGAGTTGAAACAAACGAAGTCCATTGGGGAGTACGTAGAGGAGTACTCTTTGTTGATGCTGCAAATCCGCAACATGACCGAGGAGGACTTGTTGTTCAATTTCCTGGATGGGTTACAATCCTGGGCAGCCAATGAGTTGAAGCGGCGTGGAGTACAGAATATATCCGACGCCCTTACAATGGCGGAGACGCTCATGGATTACCGCAATGGGGATTCCAGAAATTCTAAACCCAATCACAGTAAGGGTGGGGAAGCCAAGGAGTTTCAGCCTCCGGAGAACAAGGAGGAGAAAGGCAAACCGCCCAAGTGGAAGGAGCAGAAACGCAACGGCCATAGAGGTAATGGTCCGAAGTCTAACTGTTTTCTCTGCGATGGGGATCATTGGGTGAAGGACTGTCCGAAGAAAAAGGCTTTCAATGCAATGTATGAGGCACAAGATGAGGGCGGACAGAGCCGTATGGGTTGCATGCAGCTGTTCAATTCCCTCAAATCCAAGCGGCGTGCAGACATGCCAACGGGGACGACGCTCATGTACATTGAAGCCTATGTCAATTGCATCAAGACTCAAGTGTTAGTTGATACGGGGGCTACGCATAACTTCATTAAGCGTGCGGAAGCGGAACGCTTGGGCCTTTATGTAGAGAAAGGAGAGGGATACCTAAAGTCCGTGAATGCAAGAGCCACGCTGCTAGATGGGGCGGTTCGTGGAGCTGAAATTCACATTGGCAAATGGCACGGTGAGGTAAACTTCTCGGTAGCACCTCTCGATGATTTTGATGTAGTGCTAGGTATGGAGTTCTTACGGCAGTACAATGTGGTGTTACTTCCTCAACACAACTATATGTGTATTTTGGAAGGAGGGCCTCGAATGATACCGACGGTAGACATACCCAAGGGTGGGCGATCCAAGCCAAACGCCAAGGTCCTTTCCGCAATGCAACTAAGGGTAGATGCTGGGCGCAAAGGCGGGTTACATTCAGCCTCAACAACGGGGGTGGATGATGCGGCAAATGGGGGCAAGGATGACATACCGAAAGTTGTTGCAGAAGTGCTCGGGGAGCAGAATGGGGTCAAGCCTACTGCCATACCGGAAGAACCGCCTTCAAGAGATGTAATTGAGGGCAAGTTGGAGCTTGAGATTACGCTTCCAACTATGGGGTTGATGCCTCCATCGGAGATGGGAGAGTTGCAGAGGCAGCTCGAGGAGTTGTTGGATGCGGGTGTCATCCAAAAGTCCAAGGTGTCACATGATGTGTAGTTTCAGCACAAGGAGTGGGTTGAAGGCAAGCAGCGGCGTGTCAAGCATAGTGCGGGGGACTTGGTGATGGAGACGATACTTCCACCACAACGCAAGTCAGCACGCCCACTTCACAAGGGCCTTGATCGTGGGGACGAGGGGCCAAGGTTGATTGCCAAGAGAGTTGGCAACGTCTCGCATAAGGTGGAGTTACCTTCGAGACAGCGGCAGTGGCGACATCAGGTGCATTCCGCAAGCTGTTGGAAGTAGTACCGTGGAGGTACGGGAGATGCAGAATTTGAGCCACACAACCGGAAACCTTTGGGGATTTCCACATGCCATGACAAAGGGGAGAAACTCAGCATGAGCCTTGAGTACTTTGTCGAGTGGAAAGGGTTGCCGGATGGGAGAACACGCTTGGGACACGAGAGCGCACAGCCAGAGTTTGCAGAACGGGGTGCGCAAGTTCCAGCGAAGACGCGACGAGGGCGTCGCGTGAATTTGGTGGGGGAGAATGTCACGCCCCAAATATTCTCAAGCAATTACTCGAGTATTTGGCACGCGACAGGACCACCAAGGGAGGACTTAGTCCATTTTGGGTTAAATTGGCTAGGGCTTCTAGAAGGCCCAATGGATTTGGGTTAATGCACATGTGTGTGGTAGGTGGAGGAGTTTTCTAAAAAAGGCATATTCCTTTGAATATACTTTTGGTAGTTGGCATCTTTTGGAATATTCCTTAGCATATTCTCCTCTTTAGATTTGGACCCTTGGATTAGAGTTAATCCTAGCCGTCCATTGTATATAGCTTTAGCTATAAATAGGTGGAGTTCTCATTTGAGAATCCATCCTCCAAATTGTAGAAATACTCTTAGCTTGTAAGTGTATAGCTTTGTAATCTCTCTTTAGTAATAAAATACGAGAGCATTCTCTCAAACACTTGGTGTGCTTCTTCTTCATCTCTTTCTTTGGTTATTGGGGTCTTGTAGGCTGCTTAGCACTAGCAAGTGTCTAAGGCCGCATGGTTTCGAGAAATCGGGTCATGACACTAGCCTTGGCTACTGCGGTGCCCAGGCCTGGGTTGGGTTTGTTGTGTATTTTGAGCACATCTTGCTTGTTTCTCATCTGATTCGCCTCTCATTTATTCCTATTCGTTATATTTTTTCTCAGGCATATATTAAGATAAAAAAAATACTAATAAATAGTCAAATATTCATAATTTAGAGCAAAATACCTATATAGGAGTACCAAATATACTTTACAATTATTCCCTTATCAATAACTTAATAGTAAGGCCTGAAGACATTTCATCTCTTAGAGCTGTTCCTCAGAAATCACTTTAACCACATTAACTTAAAGTAATTTTGTCATGTAAACAAAAAGCTAGTAGTTTTTGTGTCCCTCAAATTCTTTTTCCTAACTTGATAGGATTTCCAAAGAACTTACCATCTTTAAGGAGTTCGTCTAAATAAATTATCAAGGATAAAGCTAGTGCGAACATTAAAATGTCTTAAGTGCACTGCAGAAATCTCACACTTATAAACAACTAAGAAAAGAAAGATTACAACACACTAATTTATGTGGTTAAAAAAATCTGCCTATATCCATGGTAAATTTGAGGATCCTGACTTCTTTTATTCTAGTTTTTTTATACCCAAAGAACCCCTTAAGAGTTACAAAGAATGCCTGAATACCCAAGAGTTACTAAGGATTTATACTACATTATCTTGTGTGCTCAAAATACTCAAGTATGACATAAGCTCTTTATTCTCTCTTGTGCTAATTTGATGCATTCATAAGAATTATAAGAAGTTACAAAGGTATATATAGTGATTACAATGACTTTAGAAATCCTAAATCTAGTTGGAATAAGAGTCTTATAAGAGTTCGAAATCTCTTTAAAGAAGTCAAATTCAAGTCAAAATAGAATTTTCTGAAGTCGCACCACTACAGCACCTCTTGTCATTTCGTTACAGTGGTGGCATATTGCGGCATTGGCATGACATAAATACCGTTGTGGCACTGAGTGGCCAGTTCTGCGGCACTGGAGCTTTTGTCTCCAACACTGCGGTGTTGAAAAGCTAGCGCCACAGCCCCAGACCTAGAGTTTATGCCCGCATTTTCTTTAATTCCAACGCTCCTGATTTGCTCCTCCCTCGTATGCATATCGCGTACTCAACTTCTTGATAACTTTTGTCTTGGTCTTCCAACTCAAAATCAAATTATCTTTAATTTCGAATAAGCAAAATTCCAAAATAAATGAACATAAAAAGCAATAAGAAAACCTTTAGGGGACATGATAAATGGTTGGCTATGTACTTAAAAAAAGATCAAACTTCTCTAATGCAACTACAAGAACAATAAAAATTACAAAGTAGAGGTAGAGCGCTGGGACTAAGAGTGTAATTACATACATTTCCATGCATTGCTTGAACACTAACTAAAAGGTCAACAACTTTAGTTTAATCAGAATGGCTCTACAACTTCATGGATTAAATTTTTGCCAACTACCTAAATTAAATATATACTTCTTATTTAAGTTCAACGTCAAACAAATATCTATTGATTATCGCCGCTGCTTCATAGTTTTTTCATTTATTTGTTGTAAAATTTTCATAATTTAGCCCCTCCATAGTTCTTGAGAAGGTGCTTCTATTTTTGTACTATAAAAGATACCATTCAATGATGTCACATTAGTATGTTCATATGTGTATTAATCTTCATCTTTTATTACTTTGATTTAATTATAAAATATTACTTATATTTTTGTTAAATATAAAAATAATCTTATGTTTTTCTAATATTTGCATTGTTATGGAGATTAAATTCTAAAAATATTGGAGAAAATTTTTTATATTATTTATTTGTGCAGTTGTAATGTATCCCAAAATCAATTGGTCTGATATAAAAGTTTTAATTATTGAGATCTCAGAAAATTTAAACTTTGAACTTTCTTATGATTTTGATCAAATTTACTATTTTATCACATAATTATTTATTTTGTATGAAAATAAATTTGGATCAGTTGTACCTATGGAAGAAATACATTGTCTGTTTATGATCATGCTACTTGGAATATTTTGTTAAATGGTAAAAGAAAGTTGGCTCTAGTTCCATATTTTTACTGTTTTTAAATTGAAAAAATTTATTGATACTGATTATTTTTTTATATTGAGTACACAATAATAAAGAGAATTTGATATTTTTGTCATGGTAAAAATCAAAAGAAATAGTTTATCTTATGTTATCCATCATGACTCGATATTCACTAACACCTCTAGTGTCCACTGTAGTATTAAAATATGCTTTTAGTATAGTGGATAAGATATTAGACGAAAAGCAATTAAGATTGTCTTTAAAAACTTTAGAGGCTTTAATATGTGTGAAAAATAAGAAGATGAAGAGACCGAAAGCAAAATTCGGAAGAAGACACGATCATATTTTCAAAACTTTGAGATTTGATCATTAGAATTTAAAAATAAAAATTTGTAATTTATTAAAAAATGTTGAATTTACAAATGATAAATAGTTTGATAAGTACCAACTTAGTTAGGATATATTGTAACTATAGTGATATAAATTTGATAATTTATTTTTATATTTATATCCAATAATTTTAAATTTAAAATAATATAAAAAAATTTCTATCTTTATTAGAATTACAATTTTAATTATAAATTTATAATTATAACATAATTCCAATCAAATATAATTTTAATTGTCATTACAATTAAATTTTTTAATTATTATTATAATATGTATAATTACTATTAAAATATTGTAAGAAAAATAATTATAAATATTTAAAAAAATTAAAATATATAATTAAAATTAAATATTAAAAATAATTTTTTTTCCGAACTGTGCTATACCAAACTTGTGATGAACTGTGTCTAGCACAACTATGCATGACGACCCAACATGACACGACTACCCCCACCTCTAGTTACATGAGATTTTCTGCATAAAAACAGCTAAAATTTATCCCATGACACTCATTGCTGGCAAACGCCCATGTGTACAATTTTGTTTATTGTTTTATAATTTTTCACCACTTAACCGAAAAAAATTTGTTTAAATTAATTGATGAAATTATTAATATATCAATAACAATTAATCTGAAATTGTATTTGCAATTGAGCGTTTGCCAGCGGCGAGCTCTATGCATTTTCTGACTTAAGAGTTTAGATATTAGAATAATGTAATTATTCTTTCTTTAGTTTTGGTTGGGTATGCATAAAAAATTTAAAATAATATTTTTAATTATCTCAATTATACAAGTATACATAAAAAATGTAAAACAATATTCCCGCTGATCTCAATTATATAATTTGATAAAATATTCAATAATATAATCTAATATAATATAGTAACAATGTATATAAAAAGAAAAATTAATCCGAAATTTCACTGGCGAATGTGGGAGAGGCCAACCCATAATCTCGTGATTTTCTCCAAAATGTCAATTAATTTTAAAATTTGAACAATTTATTTTAGGCATTTGATAAAAGTTTTAAATAGTATATTATAGGAGGCATTATATAAAATTAAAAAAAAAATGTAATTGGGTAATATACACACGTAACAAACTTAACATTATCCGTCATGAATAATTTATTTTTGCACACATATAATTATAATGTTGAATTCAGAACTTGTGGAAATTTAGAAATAGCTTTAAGTAAAATATAGACGATACAGGCAAAAGGCCAATAATAAATCCAATTATTGATTGAATTTTCTGAAATTCAATTATAGGAATTAGAACAATAAATCCCCCCAAAATACTATCCATCTAAACAAAATTGTAATGAACAAAAGCAAAGATGAGCTAAAATAGACAATGAAAAGTAATCTTATCAACAATTTTGTGAAAAAAATTGTTACTTTAAGGACAGAGGTATTGATTGATTACCACCAAGAAAGATTAACTTTCTGAAATTACATTAGCTATAATAATATTAAATTATTAAGTATTAATAATAAGAGGATTAATATTACAATTCTTCGCAAATAAAATGATTATTAACAAACAAAATTAGTACATGACCACAGAAGTATTATAATTTAATTTTTAATTTACCAGAAAAAAAAAACTGAACTTATATTGTGTAAAAATGGACCTTCCAGTGCATTCCTTCTTGCACCAAATGCAACTCATTAATCAGTATTACATATAATTAAATACAGTTCAACACAATATGATCCCATTACAATTCCACAGAAAATATAACCATATGATTCAACTTGCAATAAGTGTCATCCAGTGAATACAAATTCCGGAAACACAAAAAACATCTTTTCAAACCAACAACACTAAAATGTTTTACATCAGTTTGATTAGTTAGGATGCTTGAAGTGATTTTGAAATTCTGATGCAGGGTCATTCAAAGATTGAAAATTGGAAATTAGTTTGGCAAGTAATTTTTTTTTTTCTTTTTTGAAGGAAGAGTTATATTAATATAACCCACATGGTCATATGCAAAAATCAAAATCTTGATGGATGAATCCCACAATCCAGTGTTTACATCTTCATCAAGCAAACTTTAAATGAGAACTACAAAAGTTTCTTCATACTCACAATAACCAAAATCATGGAGCCCCCGGTTCAGCCTTTTTGTCTACCAAAAGCTTTAGCTCATCACGCCAACCTTCCAGTTTTGACAACTTCTCCAACTGCTCTGGCTTCAATTCTTGCTGCCCAGTTTTTAGCTGTTGAGCTTCTGCAAGCCGAATCTGCAGCCATGAACCAAAAAAATACATGAGCGAGTAAACTTAAAAGGCATTGAAGTCAGTTGCTTCTGATGTTTCTAAAAGAACCAAACAAAATTGTAAAATTCATCATTTGTAGGGTAAACCTTGTAATAACGCATAAACCTTACAATAACACATCACCATAGGCAACAAACTTTTAGGAATTTGACTTAAAAATGAAAAAAGAATAGCAACAAAACAAAATTTAGGCTACTATAAAAGCCAAACACATTTTTTATGCAGTGTAGAATAAGCTGCCCCTCGAGTCATTGTTTCTCCTCATCCTCTATCATTGCTATCACCAAAGTAAATGCAGTACTTGTCCAATCAAACTAAATTTTGAGATTTATTACTTTATTTAAGTTCACATAGTCCTTGCAATGGCATAGATGCACAAAAGCAAATAATTATCATACACTGTACTTTTTTCTGATATATGTAATTTGTAACAATTGAAGTACATGCTAGATCCTACAATCCAGATTGTCATGGTGAATACAATGAGACAACAGCGAAAATCCTTCATAATGCATTGGATAAAATTCTCTAAATGCATGTCTCATATAATACTATCTTAACTAATAAGTTCATGGCCTACATTCTACTCTCTTGTCATTTCTTTTGTTTATTTTTTTAAAAATAATTATAATAAACAGTCAAAATTTTATGAATATAAAGAAATGAATTATCAAAAAGAGTACCAGCATTTTACCAATAGAAATGATACAAAATACAAAATATTGTTAATCATGAATCAACAAGGTCATCTAACAACATCTAAATTTCATTGGAAAAGAGAGAAGGTGCTATCCTTGAAAGAACTAGAAATTGAAGCCTATAGCCAAGTAAGAATGTAGCTTAATCCAATAAATATTTAAAATTTTCCTCCACGAATCTTAAAATATTCTTCTAATCATATCCAACCAAACGAACCCAACTATCTCTACAAGTGTTAAGTACAAAGAAAAAGAAGAAAAAAACGAAAGAAAATAGAAGATGAGGAGAAATGGTAGCAGCTGTTGCTATTATTAGCCTTAGATGGTGTTACCCTTTAGCAGGATGAGAGAAAAGCTTTAAAAGACCTGTCTTTAAGGGATAGGTATTGACATGTAATTGAATTTTGATAGGGCTATGTGGTGACTCAATTTGGTGAAGATAATGTTAGCTACACAAAGAGACTATAAATTGTAGAAAGTGTATCCTCGGTATTCCAGAAGTTAAGATGGTTTAATAAATCTTGACCTAATTGGTTTTTGGTTGGGTTCTCTTTACAAAAAACAAGGGGAACAGAGCCCGACTTTGCCCAAACCCTACCGCCGGGTTAACAGTTCTATCAATTAGGTTACTCTTGTAATAGCATCACATCCATAAAGCTTCTCATTGGGGACATCCTGAACATGTAGTTATCTTCTAGGAAACATGGTTTGGTAACAAATGCAGGCTCCAGTACCAACTTATTATACAACTAATTATGCATAGCTACAAAAATTGATTATTGATGAATTTAAGTTATTGGACTGACTAGGATATCACAACAAAGATTGGAATGTTCAAGGTGCTTGGATTACATCTAAGAATGCATTTGTATAAGAAGATTAGTTCTAATGCTTATTGTTTAGGAGACCATCCTAAGGAAATGATGATAAAATCAACTTCGGGCGGAATTTCTCTACCTTGATGGAGGTGGACAAATAGTATAGCTCTGGATTATCTGGCCAAGTGGGATCAATGGGAAGAATAAATATTACAGGATTCTTACATCTATCTTCAGTTTTAACTACTATTTTTGCATTTATATTTCACGTATCTCAATTGTCGGTTTATCCTCGGCTAGTGGTTGTCTATTCTAACTAAATTTGACTAGAACAATGACATGGTCTACTTAAAATTTCCTTTTCTAGCATTATAATTTGTAATATTCTTGCAAAACCTATCTGTTGGGTGTGAATACCCATAAATCCCTTTCTCATTCTGCAGTTCTAACTGAGGACTATTGTTGGTCATAACATCAGAAGTCGACAGACTTGTGGGGTATAATAGGATGAGTAGTGGGGGGCTAAGCGGTTTGAACCCTAAAGATCTGGTAGGAACCGAAGCTCTCAACCACTCATCTCAAACTTTAGGATTGCTGATTTATTTTATTTGTAGCCTACATTACATTATTACAAGAGCCTTTTAGGTGTTCAAGGAAATATCCATACATTTGTTGGAACCAAAGGTTTTAACCACTCAGCCCAAACTTTAGAGTTGCTTCATCAGTGGCCTAACACGACCAGAGAGAATATTTTGGTGTTTAAAGAAATAAGCCTATGTGAGCGTCATATTAGAGATATATTACAGACAATGAACTTTGAACTGATCAGACAATGTACCTTTCTTAGATTGTGTGTGTGTGTGTGTGTGTGTGTGAGAGAGAGAGAGAGAGATGCACTTGATTACAAGAAGCTCAAAAGATAAGGACAATATAAGAGGTGAAACTCAACTCGGAAGGGAAATAGTAGCCACTCAACAGACTATCATGAATGAAGTGATAGAGAGAAAGAGAGACATAAGTGGAGCAAAAAATGACAAATATGAAACAAAGCGTGAAGCTGTTATTGACAAGGGAGATTAACAAATGTGCGAATGAAAAAAGAAAAGCAAAATAAGTTTTCTATAATAGTTCAGGTGAATTTTAATGTATTGAAAAATTATGTGTAAACTGCTTATATCGAGTTTACAATTAATAAAAGTGCAGAAGATTTTAACATGCCAAGAAGTTATTCACAAAACTTTTCAAGTAAAACCAAGGTCCCTCTATGTACAAAATCAGGATGAATTTCTAGATGCTAACAAATAATGAGTCCGCTTTTTTTGTAAATCTTCATGTCCACTGTATCTCATAATCAAAGTTAGCTAGAATCTTGCAAGCACAACAAAATTAACCAACAGTTATTATATAAAGCAATAATTTTGGAAAGCACAAACCGCGTAACAAATTTCATCAACCACGTATAATGAAATGCTTGGAAGCTAAAACTTGTGTCATCTTAAAGTTCAGAGACATTCATGCTTCATAAATATTATGAATGCAATCACTTCGTATTTTATAAGCTCATTGGATGATTTAAGATATAAAATACTATGACTAGTGTTTCCATCAAAATGAATTGAACAACAATGACTATTCAGAATATCGTGTGCATATTTGAAAGGTAAAATTTTAGCATGTGACTGGATGTTATTAGTTTGAATGTACAATATTTCATTCTTCTTTGACTCCCTTCATGATTGTAGAATTTCAAAGTCGTACATTAGATTTTTCCATGAAATAGCCAAATTCTTACTTCCATTTTGAACATAGGAAAAAAAATAATGTTATAAATTCCTTAAAGAATTTGTTAGATCCAAGGTTAAAACCAAGATGAATTTCACCTTCTTTTTAAGGGCCCGTATCCTTTTATCAATATCTTGACCCGGAGCCCATGCATCGGTAGTGTCCTTTGCATCTGACAGAGGGGTGTCTAGGACGGGATTTGCAGAAACAGACAGTTCATTCATCTGAGATGTCAATGACTTGAGAGATGTAGATCCTGGATTTTCAGCAGGTAGCACTCCTTCCTCATTTGTCTCTGCGGCTTCCATGCTTTCGACATTCTTACCCTTTTCAAGAGCAACCTGCTACTCATAATTTGACAAATAAACTTGCATTCAATACAATGGGGGAAGAAGCTGCTTGCATGAAACTAGTAACTAAAAAGAGCATTAGCCTTTTTCATAGCACTTCCAGTAGAGAACATACCAGAAAGTAACGCCTTCCTGAAACTAACCAGTTTTACATTATTAACTTATTTCTATGCCTAAAATTTTTTACTTGGCACAATTATAGATGTTAAATAATCCTTGAATGAATAAGTTGTGAAAACAAAACTGGAATGCCACATATAGAGACTGTGGGGACTTCATCCTTTTCACTATAGCACTATACTATTTGTAATTAATTGAGGAAAAATCTCATTTCATCAGTCAGATGCTTCAATACAAGATTAAATAGGCTGTAAAAGTTAACCGTCCTATCCTAAATGAGGCAACTACATAAATGGTAGTAATACACAATCAAGAAAATAAAACAGATTCCTAAAGATCAGAAACAGCCAATATACACCCTAAGGACAGTTGTAATATACAGCTAATTACAATAAATTCACACAGCATATTCTAACACTGCCCCTCAAGCAAATGCAAAGATACTTCGCATTCCAAGCTTGCCAATTAATTTCTGGAAACTTCCACTTGTTATCATTTTGCGGGTACATCTACAAGCTGCTTGTTGGAGGAAACATAAGGAGCACAAATTTGGTCATAGTCAAGCGTCTCCTTTATGAAGTCCAGTAATTTTGCACTGGATTGTGAGCATTGCTAATTGCTGCTTTATTGTCACAGTATACCATC
The DNA here is from genome assembly GCA_946807835.1 of Ailanthus altissimus. Classification (NCBI taxonomy): domain Eukaryota; kingdom Viridiplantae; phylum Streptophyta; class Magnoliopsida; order Sapindales; family Simaroubaceae; genus Ailanthus; species Ailanthus altissimus. The sequence goes on along the minus strand of OX327707.1, from coordinate 6,221,646 downwards.
ATTGGCCCTTAATCTTCACTTTCAAATCTGAGAGGTATATAAGCTTCCTAACATTCTTTGATAATTGTCCTTCTATCAACCGGTTCTAAATCTTGTAATTGTTCTCCTAATAGATGATTTGCTTCAATTGGAGTTTCAGTGGGCTTGCTTCCTATCAGACCAGCTTCTTGGAAAATATTTTTGTTATATTTTAGTTGAGAAGTGAAAATGCCATGTCTCAATCGTGCCACTTCAATTCCTAGAAAGTATTTCAAGCTTCCTCAATCTTTAATCTCAAATTCCCTTGCTAGGTAGGCTTTTAATCCGCCTATCACCTCACAGTCATCCCTTGTTACAATGATGTTATCTACATACACAATTAATGTTGTGATTTCCCCATCTGTAGAAGACTTTATGAATAAAGTATGGTCACCTTGACCCTGAAAGTATCCTCGGTTAAGCATTAGTTTGGTAAATGTCCCAACCCAAGCTCGTGAAGATTGTTCCAACCTGTAGAGAGATTGTCTTAACTTACACACTTCATTCTTCTACAATGTCCCAATAAGCTAGGGTGATATGTCCATGTACACCTCCTGTTCTAAGTCTACATAAAGGAAAGCCTTCTTTACGTCAAACTAGTGAAGCGACCAATCTCAAATAATTGCTAAGGACAAGAGGATTTTGATTGCGTTCATCTTGGCTACTGGCGCAAACATTTCAAGGTTTGTTCCACCAGATTCTTCATTTTTCGTTTTCATTAATTCCTTGTAGCTTTCTTACCTTTGAACGTGTGCAAATGCCTCATCATGATCTGGAAATGGCTCTTTTCCTTGCACACTATTGCAAGCTAGATCTTATTCCGGGTTGAGTCCTCATAGAAATTGATTTACACATTCCCGTCCATGATGTTTTTCACCTTTTTTGCATCAACTGCAGACTCCAGTCCCACAGCTTGATAAAGATCTACTTCTATTAGGAATCCTTTTAGACTATCGTAGTAATCTGTGACACTTAAGGATCCTTGTTTGGTGTGGTAAATCTGCCTCTTGATGTGGGATATTTGAGAAATAAGCCCAGTTTTTGAGATTCACTGCATCCCAGATGTCTTTGATCATGGAAAGAAGCAAATAGGTTTTGCTCAACTCCAGTTTAATTGAATGGAGAAGCCTCAGATTCCTAACTTTCATACTTTGGCTCGTTTTCAGCAGGAGCTTTCTCCAAGCCTTAACATGTTTGAACTTTCCCTTGCTTTTCAGAGAAATTTCCACGGATTAGAAACATTCTATGAGGATTCAACCTTTGAGTTTGAACTACCACTCCAGAGACTAGGATATTGGGTATGAATGGATAGCTAGGAACTTTATAAGGCAAAGATAAGATTGTTTTTGAATTAGTCACAATAGAATTTTGAGAAAGTGGAACAAATAGTATTTTTGAATAAGGAATATATCAAAGTACTCAGTATGAAGGAAATGAAGGCCCACAAAAAAAAAAAAACTGTAGGGCAGGCAATTAAGCTGGCCAAAAAGGCTTCAGGCAATGAAGGTCAAGAAGCAGCAAATGAAGGCCGTTGAAAAGAAAAAAAGAAGGTTTCAGATTTTGAGCATAGGCTCTGCTGCCAAGTAACTAATTGAAGAAAAATCTTATTTCATCAATTAGAATAGCTACAATACAAGACTAAATAGGTTGCACGCGTTAACCCTCTTATCCTAAATGAGGAAACTACATAAATGGTGGCAATACACAATCAAGGAAATAAAAACAGATTCCTAAAGATAATACACAGCTAATATACACCCTAAGGACAGTTGTAATACACAACTAATTACAACACACTCACACAACATATTCTAACAATATTTATATGCCTTAGTGGTCAAATTGCAGGAGTTGGGAATGATTGGTATAAAAAGGAATTCTATTCTTCCATAGTTTTTTTTTTTTTCTTCTACTTCTCCATGAAATCGCCTTTCTCTTTAATTCCTTCTACAACATTCTACATTCTGAGATTTATCCCCAAAGCAATAGTTACATCACGATTAAAATCCTTTTTTCTTAATTGCTACTACAACATTAGAAATTCTCTCGTTCATGACCACAAAACAGTAATCATTAAACGTCCAAATTCAATTTTTTTGTGAACTGCTAATGGAGAATAAGCCAATAGGCTATTTAGCTTATTGAGATACAGAAGGCTAAATTTCAATTCAATAGATTGATTAAAGATTCTAACCTATCTCCCTTAGGCCCTTCAAACTCGACGTGGAATGCTAAGGTTCCTACAAAATGGTGAAATTCTTGGCTGGTCGATTTCCATAGAAAATCAATACCAATTACATGATTGAAAGGAAATTCTCCATTATGTTTCTTTCCCTCAATTGTGTACCTCTTGCAAAAGGACATTGAATGTACAAATAATCTCTTCCTTCTTCGCCTCTTTATATTGCAGAATTTTATGAAAAACTTCAATTCAAGCTTGACTTTTCCTCATATTTGTTCTACTCTTGTTGAACGCTCCTGTCTTTAAGGGAAGAAAGAGCTGGGATTTATGCAAATGTGCTGTGATAGTCATCTTATGGGTGATCAAAATTAGAGGAACAGAAGAATATTGATGATTAAGTAGGGATTCTCCACCATCCTTGGGGATGGCAAAATGCCCCGTGGGAATGGGGACCAGCAGGGCCCAATCCTGAATGGGACAGGGATGGGGTAATTTTTGTGAAAATGGATTAGGGAATGAAAAATAATTATTCTTCGAATTATTAATGGGGCGGGGGTGAGATTAAGCCTCCCCATCCTGTCCCCACCCCGTTTTCTACGAATGTATTAAGTGTAATTTTTTAGTATGTATTTATATATTAAATAATTTATCAATTTTTTATTTTATAATTTATATTTAACTAGGACATGCTTTAATAATATATTTTTATTAATAAAAACAAAAAAATATATAATTAAAAAACCCATAAAATATACTTTTTTTCCTTTATTGTAAATGACGAAAAGACTTTTGTTTTTGAGTTGGCGGCCATTGATTTTAATGAGAATATAAAGCAATTAATAGGAAAATCAATGATGCTAGACACTAGAACATTATTTCAATTCTTATTTTTTCTAATTTTTGTTTTATTTGTTATTTATTTAAAAATTTGTTTACTAATTACCATTCACACTATTAAAAGATATTGTTATATTATTCTAATTTATTAGTTTGATAATTTTTTTAATCACAATATAGATTAACTTTTTACATTGTTAAAATTTGCGAATATAAATTAGTATTTAATATTAATAAATAGAAAATGGGAATACAGGGCGTGGATGGGAAAGGCATTCCCCACATGGGAATTCCCCATCCCCGCGCCATTCAATTTTTAGGGAAATGAATGGGGAACAAGGCTTAAAATAAAAAATGGGGAAGGCTACAGTAAAGGCCTCCTCACCCTATTGCCATCCCTAAACATCCTTATGGGACAAAGTGAAATTGTTGGCTTCTTTGAGGACATCAATGACAACGGGATTTTGAGGTATTCCTTTCTATTTTCAACATTTAAAATTGGTGAAGAGGTTGTTACTTTATTTTGTTTTAGATGTTTACTTTCGAGGTCTGTTTTTGGACTCTTGCATCTAGCCATAAGTGTATATATCAGAGATAGACGGGTAGTTTTAGTTTTTGCCACCTCAGTGGATTTTTTGTCCACCTCAAATCATTTTCTATCAATACTTTTTCAGTTTCCTATCACATACATATCTATATCTTTCTATTAAACAGATAAGATGGAGCACAAAAGTGTAAGCTTTGCAACTGCATTAAAATAACACTTAATTTCCTATAAAACATCGCTTGTTGATAAGCACCACAGGGAACAATGCTATATTAGAAATGACATAAAAATAAACACAAAGAAACAATTTTTCCCTAACAAATCAAGCTCATGAAAACAGCTAGAAGATAAGATTCAGTTTACAAAAATGATCATTAAAATACCTGTAGCCGTTTCTCCTTCTTTCTTTCATTCCTCTTTGCAGACTTAGTCTTGGGTTTTGCATCAAGAACTGGATCATAACCCGGCGGCACCTCTTGCAATGCCATCAATTCCTTTTTCAACTGCATATAAAGAACAACAAAAACACAACATCAAACTGCCCAAAAAGACACTACAATCTTCCTTCCATTTGCTGAGCTATTGCCATTAAATTAATTTCAAATACAAAAACCTCATAATAGAGACCAATATAAGGAAGAAAAAAAGGTCATTGTTTAATTCAATTACTACATTTCAGAAAACCAAAAGATAAAAACTTAGAGATTTTCAATTACGCAAATGGCTATGAAACAGAACTTAAATAAACAAAGAAAATGATTTTAAGTTTTAATCGAGAGGAAAAGGGAACATACCAGGGCACCTTTGGACTGATAGATGGCAACTTCTTCTTGAGGGGTGTAACCGGCCCGAATCCGAATGGGCTTCCGGAGGGTACCATCGGGCCTACGTGTGGGGCCCACAATCCTCTCCCCTTCTTTTAGGGTTTTGCTCAGTTCTGCCATTTTCTTCAGCTCTTCTTCTCCTCCTCCTCCTCCATTAGTGCTACCCATTGATTATACTTAATAGCTTATCAAGCAAATTGTTCGATGGGTTGGATTTTTCTCTGAATTGATTATCACTTCCCACTTCACTCAGCTTCGCTTCCTTCTTCAACTCGGGACTTAGACGGCAATTTGTTACCTCTGTTCTTTTTGGGAAGTTTTTAGAAATAACCTTATTTTATTTTTTAACCACAAATGAAAGAGACTAATCTTTTATGATTAAGAAATAGACAGTTAAATGATTATATTTTTTACTTATATTTTCTCTCTACATTAAAAAGTTTAAATTTTTTTTAAAAAATAATTATTAAAACAATTAAATTATGAGTAAAATAAATTAAAAGAATAGATAAATTATATTATGATGAAGATATGAAAAAAAAAGATAATAAAAATTAAAAAATAAATTTAAAAAATAAAAAGTCTAAAAATTAGTTCAAAAAAATTTGTGCGAGGCGGAAAAGCCTAGCGCGAAATGACTACATTTCATTTTTTTAAAAATAATATTTTATTTTTAATTATTAAATAAAAAATAAAAATTATTATTATAAATATTATTTAGATAAAACCTAATTATACAAATACGGCATGCTATCGATTTTATTAACAATACTTAAAAATTTAAAAAAAATTCGCAAATATTTTTTTATTAAAATATCTTCGATCAAAATTAAGAGAATAAAGATAATAAAATTATTTTAATATTTAAATATTAAATAAAAAATTTAAAAATATTAAAATAAAATAAATATCAATCAAAGATGAATAAGAAGAGTTCTGATTTTGAATAAGATCGAAGTCGCCACCTATATGCCTCCTCTATCACCACCGGAGGCTATAGTCATCAGATCGAAGCCACCACCATCCGTTTTAACTCCCACCGTTCTCTATCACCATTAGAGACACCAATCGATCAAAGTTCGAAGCCATCGCTATGTACGCGTCCTCTATCACCACCGGAGGCACCATTTGTCGGATCGAAGCTCCGATCAGTTCAGGCACCTTAGTCATCGGTTCAGACACCAACTATTGGATTGAAGTCCAGATTTGTTCAAGTGCCGCCGATTCAAGCACCACAGCTGTCACCACTAGTTCATCTCCGTCCATTACACTTTTTGGCTCTGGCTATATTTGGCCCGACCTGACGTTCGACAAAATATTGGTACTTACCCGTCGTCCGATGTCGTTACACTTTTTGGCTCTCGCTATGTTTGACTTGTTTGTAAGCCCTTTGTCAAACTAGTTTTCCTCTAAATTTTTGTTCCATTGATTGGCATTTTTTATTCAAATTTTACATCTCTTTTCAATATTCTTTATCTATGTTCAATTATAATTCTCCCTTTGGTTGTTGGCTTTGAAAGAGAGGACGAAGGATGAATATAACATTATACTATTATTGACAAAAGAACAATAATAACAAGATTTGGGCATCTTGTTGTTGAAGAGAGAGGAATAAATGGAATTATTACAATATATTTTTGTATATTTAGCTCAGAAATTAAGATGGTAACCATTGTTTTTGCCCAAATGTTGTGTTGAAAAATTGGTGATTCAACAATCTTGGTTGGACAAAAATGGAGATGAATACTAAAGTGGAGAGTCACAAGAATTCTAGAACGTGTGGGACATGTATGGAGAAGTCTAGGATGTGTGGGACACGAAAGAGGAAGTGAAACGGGACTCAAAGACGCGAAGGAAAAGAAGGAATCGCAGGGAGTTGACCAGCGCCTCGACGCCCAGGGATGAGCGCCGCGGCGCTCAACACAGAAGACCAGCACCGCAATGCTGGGTCATCAGCGCCGCAGCGCTGGATGCGAGAAGGGACAGCGCTACAGCGCCTAGGGACGAGCGTTGCAGCGCCAGAACGTGTGAAAAAGTCCGTTTTGGCTCGGGATTTCAAGTTTTGGAAAGTTTTTGTTGGAGCTGGTGCTTACGTGCCATTCCAATATTGTATGAATATTAAATGTTAATATTTATACAATAAACATTTCGAATAAAGATTATTAATATCATATTAATATGGTATAATGCTTGTAACATTACAGACATTGTTTGATCTGAAAGAGTTCAGATTTGATCTAAAGGAGTTTAGATCAGAACTAATAGTTATCAAAGCTGAGAGTTATAAATACTAAGACTTAGCACTGTTAATAGTTATCAATTTATAAGAGTCAATGAGGTCTAAATAGTTAGAACCTTGTCTATAATGGGACAAAGACTTGAGAGTATACTTGTAATGATATAGTTGCAAAGAGTTGCAATAGGAGATAAAAAATATCATTATGTAAGTATGTCTCAAATATAATGTTCCTAATTTATGATCACCAATGCGAGTCTATCGGTGAATTCACAATATATAGATTAGTGTATGTCTATATCTGACTAGTTTAGATAGTTGTTCTTAGCTGGCCATGAGCTTAGAGTTTGTATAGGCATGCGGGTATCCAGTCAGGACTGGATACTGAACAGACTCATGAAGACCCCAATAGATATCCTATGAAACCGTCAAAGGAATGTCCTATCGAGTTGAGTAGTATTTGTGGTCCTTTGACCTGAGCGCCACGGTGGTCTTGTGAGTGATCCATCATGCTTTGGTTCCACATATGTCAGAGACCTTTCATGGTCTGACCGCTATGTGTCGCTGGGTATGGTCCGATGCTCATGGAGTCTGGTGTGCGTAGATACGGGATCCATCAGCTTACGTAGGTAAGTTGTATATCCGATGCTCCGAGATTGTATTTCATAAAGTCTTGTGGCCATAAGCATAAACCCGAGAAAAGAGTTTCCTACAGGGTTAAACAATATTGTAAAAGTGTTTGCGTATATTATTTATCGAGATACGAATCTGGAGATAAGATTATTGGATGAGCAAATGGGGATTTGATGGTACTGATCTATATCCCCGCACATCCAGGGTATAAATGATGGAAGGATTATACGTATACGTTATGACCTCAACTTGTATGGTCTGACACGCTGATTTGTAATATTCGTAACGTGTGCGTGGGGCATCGATTACGGATTAATGGAATAGTTCCATTTGACAAATCGGGTGTGGACCTAGAGAGTCCCAATATAAAATGTATTATTTGAGGACTTGGGCAGTTTACCGTATTAAATTGTTCAATACAGTATAATTCAGCAATTACTAAGGTTACGTTAACTAAAGTATATGGTTAAATGGTGGGACCCACTTTATGTTAACTTGGTAACCGAGTAAGGATATAATAGTAATTTCACTTTATGATTATTTAATTATTAAATAATTAAAATAAATATTTATTTATTTAATTGTTAAATAAATTATTTAACTTAACTAAGGTTAAAAGTTAACCATATGATTAAGTTAAGTTAACCTTACTTAAAGGCTAAGTAAAGGTTAACTTAATCATGGTTAAGTTAGTTAACTATGGTTAAATTAATTAAATATTTATTAACTTAAAGGTTAAGTTAAAATAATCTAACTATGGTTAAATGTTAGCAAAGGTTAGGTTATGCCAAATGAAATGCAAATGAAATTCAAATTAGTTTAGAATTAATGCATTAGTATATAAAGTGAAATGAAATTGAAAATTAAAAAAAAGAGTTTTTAGTTTTAGGTTTTGCAATTTTGGGAGCTATTTCAATTTGAGAAATTGAAATTGTTTGTTTTGTGTTTTAAGTGTTAGAACAACAAAACAAATTAGATAAATGGTTACTAAATGTAATAACTAAAAACAAGATTTATTTTATTTATTCAAGAGTTGAATAAAAGGAAAAACAAATTTAATTAAGTTAAATAGTTTAACTTTAAATCATGTTTTAGAGTTAAACATATATGCTGGATTAAGATGCTGCTATTCTAGACAATCAAACCCACCCTTGTTGATTGCTAGGATTGATCAAAGATTCATTTCATGGCGGACTTCAAAGAAAATTAATCCAAAGGCTTCATTGGTGATATTTCTCAATTTCGGATTTCAGTTTAATCAAATATGTATTTTATGTGTTCATTGTATTTAATCTTCCGTTGTGCACATGTATGTATGAGATATGTATATTGTTTGTATGATTAACACAACCCACATGCAAGCACCCTAGTGATCTATACGACACACCCAACAGTTTTGGACTTCCAAAACAAGTGGACTCTTACTCCAACAAGGAATAGGGTTTGTAGGCACGAAATACACCCTATATAAACACTTGTAAACCCTTGTTTAAGATTAAGCATCTAAGGTTTCAAGATGTAACCATAAGAGAGAATAGAAGAGCTACCTAGGCACTAAGTGCGTGGTGCACTAGGGTGTAATCTTTGGGGGTGTTTTCTTCTTTAGGTTCTTTGAGTGAATAAAAAAGAAACACCATAGATCCTTTTGGCTTAAATGCTCGGGCTATTCTTGTGTTTCTTGTAAAAATCTCTTATGAGGAGATACAAAGAGGTCTTAGGGAGTCATAATGATCAAAGGTAGATGCTTATAGGTCTCTATGGAAAATACTAAGGGGTCTTGTGGGATTATTGATGATGTAAGAAGATACTTTGTGATCTATTTCAATAGTAAGAAGCTGGATCATGGATCCTCCGTGGACGTAGGCAATTTGGGCCGAACCACGTATATCTTGTATCTTGTGTCTTGTGATTGGTTTGTTTTCTTTATCTTTATTGGTGTGTTAATCTTATATGTTCTTACTTATAATGTGAGTTATAATTTTTCGCTGCGCATAGGGTATCAAGGTTGTGGCTTAGTTGATGTCATAGGGGTATCAAATTGAAGTGCACGGCTTGATATCCTCAATAAACTGGTATCAGAGCTAGGGTGAAGCTACAAACTGCTATCAGAACGTATGTTAAAGTACAAACTGATGACAGAGCTTGAGTTGAAGTCCAAACTGATATTAGAGCCATGGGTTGAAGTCCAGATTGCAGAGCATAGGCGGCAGAGTCAGATTGCAGAGCAAAGGTTGTCAACCATAGGGACTCATAAATGCAAGAGAAGAACAATAAGGAAGATGATTATCTGAAAGAGGAAAAGATGATGGCCTTACTTGAGAGTTTTGAAGTAGAGATCACTCTTGAAGAAGACTTCCAAGAAGATTGTGTCATCTAGGTCCTAGTTAGAAGAATCATTCCGATTGAACACAAAATAAAAATGAAAAAAGAAGAACAATCAAGATTAAAAGGGCAGATCTAAAAGGTGTCTAGGGCGCTCAAGGGGATAGTCCTAAAAAAGGAAGACAAAGATAGAAGGAAGGTGGATTTGCAAGTATGTTGGATGATTAGGCAAAGACCTTAATCGCATGAGAGCTTCTGGAGGAATCAGTGTCTGATGAACGAACTATTTTTTGGATCTAAGGTAGTATTTTCATATGAGTCGTGGAGAATCGTTATTTGCCAATTGGAGTAATATGGCTTATGGTAAGTCATAGGGGATTGATAGAATAAGATTGAGACTACATAGTGAAAAAGACAAGGGAGAGACTAGGTATGAGATTTTATTCCTCATCTCATGAAGACCTAGAGGACTCGGGACTGCTAGATCAAAATAGGGAGATTCATGGAAGGCATACAAAAGGAACACTAAATAGGGAAGCAAAAGGACCGGGGAGTGATAAAGCACAGAAGGAGGCTATGTGCTTGTAAGAAAGTGCTTAGAATGGGATCAATATAGGGGTTGATTTGAAATAGACCATAAAGCAGCTTTCGATATATCACTTTGTGATAGGGGTCGAAAGAGAATGTGTGGGAAGAGTAGCAATGGCGAGAATGGAATTTTCACCATCAGGGGTTATGGTCATGGTGTCTTCGGGATATGAAAGATTATAACATTGAACTACTCTAGACATCAGCATTCAGGAATCTTTGGAGACCGTAGTCTCAAGACCCTTAGTTAAATCGGGGACTTGACTTATAGACCATGCTAGTGAGCATTGGTCAAGGAGGGGTGACGGTGATTAGCTTCATATGAAGAGATTTTGAATCAAGGAGGGGATTTGTTGGAAAATTGGTGATTCAACAATCTTGGTTGGACAAGAATTGAGATGAATATCAAAGTGGAGAGTCACAAGAATTTTAGAACGTGTGGGATACGTATGGAGAAGTCTAAGACGTGTAGGACACGAAAGGGGAAGTGAAACGGGGACTCAAAGACGCGAAGGAAAAGAAGGAATCGCGGGGAGTTGACCAGCGTCGTGGCGCTCAACATAGAAGACCAGCGTCGCAGTGCTAGACGCGAGAATGGACAGCGCTGCAGCGCCCAGGGACGAGCGCCGCAGCGCCAGAACGCGTGGAAAAGTCCATTTTGGCTCGGGATTTCAAGTTTTGGGAAGTTTTGGACTTCCAAAATAAGTGGACTCTTACTCCAACAAAGAATAGGGTTTGTAGGCACGAAATATACCCTATATAAACACTTGTAAACCCTTGTTTAAGATTAAGCATCTAAGGTTTCAAGATGTAACCATAAGAGAGAATAGAGGAGCTAGGTAGGCACTAAGTGCGTGGTACACTAGGGTGTAACCTTTGGGGGTATTTTCTTCTTTAGGTTCTTTGAGTGAATAAAAGAGAAACACCATAGATCATTTTGGCTTAAATGCTCGGGCTATTCTTGTGTTTCTTATAAAAATCTCTTATGAGGAGATACAAAGAGTTCTTAAGGAGTCATAATGATCAAGGGTAGATGCTTAGAGGTCTCTATTGGAGTACTTAGGGGTCTTGTGGGATCATTGATGATGTAAGAAGATACTTTGTGATCTATTTCAATAGTAAGAAGCTGGATCATGGATCCTCCGTGGACGTAGGCAATTTGGGCCGAACCACGTATATCTTGTGTCTTGTGATTGGTTTGTTTTCTTTATCTTTATTGGTGTGTTATTCTTATATGTTTTTACTTATGGTGTGAGTTATAATTTTTCGCTGCGCATAGGGTATCAAGGTTGTGGCTTAGTTGATGTTATAGGGGTGTTAAATTAAAGTGCACGGCTTGATATCCTCAACATGCTGCATTCGGAAGGATGAATATAACATTGTACTCTTATTGATAAAGAACAATAATAACAAGATTTGGGCATGTTGTTGTTGAAGAGAGAAGAATAAATAGGGTTATTACAAGATGTTTTTGTATGTTTTGCCAAAAAATTGAGATGGTGGCCATTGTTTTTGCCTAAATGTTACATTTGGAAGGATGAATGTAACGTTGTACTATTATTGACGAAGAATAATAATAACAAGATTTGGGCATGTTGTTGAAAAGAGAGGAATAAATAAAATTATTATAAAAAGTGTTTTGTATGTTTTGCCCAAAAATTGAGATGGGGCCATTGTTTTTGCCCAAATATTGCATTTGGTCTAATTAAGAGTTTAGGGAAGGATTGCTTATATTTGGGTTTTTATGTGTTGGGGGTTTTGGTATTCGGAGTTTTCCAATTTTGGCTGTTGGATTCTATAAAACAGCAATTTCAGTGTTTCCCATTTTCTCTGCAATTAAACCTTGATTCTTCTCACACTCACCACTTTTTTTTGAATCTTGTTTCGTATGCTTGTCGTCAATTCTTCATTTCTTGCTTTTTCAAGTGAGAAAAAGCTTTTCGAGTTTTCCATTTCTAGTTAGAAAAATTTTTTAAAGGAAAAAAAATATGTGATAATGAATAAGCAATTAATTGTTTTAACAAATATATTATTTAATAAAATTTTAAATTAAATATATTATAAAAAGTGTAAAAAATAATTAAAATTAAAAAACCAGTTTTTAGTGTTTCACACGCGCAAAACACCAAAATAAACTGGGGACGCCAAGTGGGCACGTTTAATTTGGCAACCCACACATGTGCTCGCACGGCCCATGCATTTAGCTCGCAAAACGTTGTGAAACACTAAATTTTATTTTCAATTATCTTTTATAATTTGTTTTTAAAATATATAAAAATTAATTAAATAATTATTATTTTTATTTATTATTTTAAATGATCATTTTATTTATTAATTAATAATTATTTGTTTTAATAATATAATATTTATTAAAATACAAATAATAAATAAATAACTTTAAAAAAATAAAAGAAAAACATTTTAAAAAATAAAAGCCATTTGCGCAGCTAATTCTCGTTTTCATTAAAAAAAAATAAAAGCCATTTACTGTGAAATTTTTCTTTGATCCACCGATTTTCGTACTTTCTAATTTTTTTTATAAATTTTTTAAGATTTTCAATTTCATTCATTTTATTTTTTTTCACAATTTTACCACAACATAATTTATTAAATTTTCACTTATTTTACTCACAATTTAATCATTTTTACTATCCAAATTTTAAGTATTTTTTAGAGTGAGAGTTCAAAACTTTTGGTGGAGAGAAAATATATATGTCATAGGTATAATTCTTGACTATAAAAAATTAGTTCATTTTTTTATTGCTAGAAAAGAAAATAGTTTAAAAATAAGAGCCATTTTTTAAAAATTTCTATATTCTTTATATTTCTACTCGGATTATTCTACAATGTTAAAATTTTTTAACAATATTAATAATGAAATTATTTACATCCGTTAGATTGGTAATTTAAATATCATTACATTTAATTTTTTGATTTGACCTAACGATTCAAACTATTTTTAATATTATAGTAAAACTTTAATTTTAATATCATAAAATGACGCATATTATTCCGACTAAACTTAAACCCCCTAGTGTTACTTAATTATTTGAGTCTTACATATTCGTTGGCCTTTACAAAGTTTTGATTAGTCTTTTATTTTGTTTTATTTACTTTTCTTTTTCTTGAAACCAAATGAGTCATCTTATATTTTTTTTAAGAGGTATAAAACAAAAACAGCCTATGTATCAAAGAAATTATTTGTTCCACGCCCTAGTCAATTAGTTCACTTATTATTGTCAATGTGTGAAGAGAGTCACCATTTCTGATTTGTGGCTGTACAGTAATCAAAACCAATGTTCTGACTTTATATTTAGAGCAAATTGAATAACAACTGATTGTATAACACAAGGGCTTCCACTGATACTATGCTTAAAAATATTTAAGATTTTGAGTTAATTATACAAGAAAATGTTTCAAAAAGGTTAAAAATTAGTGATTTAATAATTTTGTACGAGTAAGAATTAAGATGAATATTAATAGGAGAATCATTATAAAATTAAATACGTATTTAGTATACAAAAGAGAAGTAAAACAGAAAGTTAAAAGAATGGGTAATGTTTATGCGGTAATACTGTTCACAGAGAGTACTGTTCATCAAATACTGTTTATGCATGGGTACTATACACGCAATTTCTATTTATGAGGTAACTTAGGATATTTTATGTTTTGACTCAATTGACTTCTTTAAGTGAGATTAATACTTATATAAGTGAAGACTCTTGTTCTAATTAGGTTTATGATTTTTAAAGGGGTTTTATTCACTATATAAACCTTTCTAAATATAAGAGAAAGATAAGTATTTAAAATTTTAAGATGTAACCATAAGAGAGAATAAAGAAGCTATGTAAGCACTAAGTGCATGGTGCGCTAGAGTGTAACCTTTGAGGAGTGTTTTCTTTTGGTTCTTGAGTGAACAAAATAAACATCATATATCCTTTTGTCTTAAATGCTCGAGCTATTCTTATATTTTTTGTAAAAATCTCTTATGAGGAGATATTAAGAGGTTTTGGGAAGTCATAGTAATCAAAAGTAGATACTTATAGGTCTTTATAGAAGATACTAAAGGGTTTTTGTGAGATAATTGATGATGTAAGAAAATATTTAGTGATCTATATCAATAATAAGAAGTTGAATTATAAATCCTCCGTGAACGTAAGCAATTTTAGACCGAACTACATATATCTTGTGTCTTGTTAATTGATTTATTTTTTTTTTATCTTTATTAATGTGTTAATCTTATATATTCTTATTTATGATGTTAGTTATAATTTTCTATTACACAGAGTAAAAAAAATATCAAAACTATAACTTAATTAATGACATAAGAGTGTCAAACTAAAGTGCATAATTTGATATCCGCAACAATAAATAATTAATTGAAGAGTAATATTAACTTTAATTTTTTAACATATATTTAAATTATTCTAAGTAAATTTATTTAAAGATGTTTAACAATAATAAAAAAATACTAAATGAGCTTGAAATATCTATATATGTATTTTAACACCCAACATTTTCAGCGAAGTGTGCCGAAACTAACTTATGAGTGTATTTAAAAGTGTTTAGTTTTGTATTTTTAAAAAAAAAAAAAATTTCATACCATTTCATATGTATGTTCATGAAAAAGTACTTTTTCTTTAAAAATAAGCACTTCCAAACACTATAAAACTTCAGTGGCATGGCCCAAAAATCTTGACTCAAAAATCTTAAACTCATGATAGGCCTAATCTATGACCCATTAAAAAATCAAAGTATATCTCCACAAAATTAAACAATGTTTAGTAAACATGTATAAAATCAAGCACTCTACAATATGGAACGGGACAAAGAGCACAATTCAGTCAACAATAAACCTCATATCGGGCACTAAATATTAAGTGATTTCAGCCTTTGATTTTGCAATATTTCATTGACTCCCTATCCAATCACCCATTTGCCACGCTTAACTTTACAGAATGAACAAATTTAAACTGTGAACAAATACAGCTATCTGCAAAATCATATTTCAGCAAAACTTTGCAACTCCACATGGCAGGTGGATGGATTGTTGTTCGGATAAAAGTTACCAGAGGCTATCGTAGGCTAATGTTACCGTGATCTTGCACTGACAAGATGGTTACGAATTATCCATAAGGCCGCCAACATATATGTTTTCAAGTGATTATTCCCTCTTATCCTCTTCCACGTCATCTTCATCGGAAACATCGGCATTTTCAGCATCCTTCACCTTTTCCTGCTTGACTAAACTCAGATCACCCTCTGGCTTGCCCCTTGTTAAAGATTGAGTTTCTTCATCATATTCTTCTCCTACTTCATCTGAGTAGGCATACCTGATATAGTAGAAAAGTTAACATAAAAGTGAATTCGAGGGTAAAAGTATTCTTCCTTTTGTCTTTTGTTAGTGTAAAGCTAAAATCCATTTAGAAGTTCACCAAGTGCAGGTAGATCAACAGAAGTGATGGTACAAAAGGTCTTAAGATTGAATCTTACTCACACTATGGTCAGGTTAGTGTTTGATTTGTATTGAAGAAAAACAAAAATAAATAAATAAAAGAAAGTAGAAGTTTGTACTACGAGCTTTTTTTTACTTTAGCAGACTAAGTTTCTTTAGACAATTTAATGCTACACAAACCATCCTTTTTTTCAAATTCTTGTAACTACACCTTTGGGAGTTCTGAGATGGAGCCCAGAGATAGCAAATAACACATAGCAAGCCAAAAGCAAGAATGTCCCAGAAAGCAGTAATGATCCAAGCACTCTGCCATCGCTCATTGAAAGGATCTGTTGCTTTGAAGTAAACCTGTCAGAGCGAAAATATCATCTGCACTATAATAGCAGAATCTGACAAACCATTGATCAACTAAAGGAATTTATATAAACTGCAGAAAAGAAAGAATAACAAATAGGAGCAATGCTTAAGGAGGAATAACCGCTTGTCAATTCAGTTAAGGCGTAGAGCATTACTATGTTCAATCCTTAAATTTTTAATAAACATCTTAGGCCTTAGTGTGTTCAGATATGTGGATTTGAAAGAAAGAATAAAAAAGGTGGGGTTGGTAGGGTGGGGGGAAAAGAGAGAATGTAAATCCTTCTATAATGAGATCAATAGCTGATAAACATTTCTGCCTATTACTGATGGAGTAAAGGTGAAAGGAATATTGATTCTCAAAAACAATTTGTCTGGAGTATCTCTCAGACTTCAAACTTGCTGTTATTCTTATAAGCTTTCTGGCTTTTCATTAATACATAACGAAATGACACATAGAGTTGACAAAGTTAATAGGCAAACACCCACATGCATCTGAGGTCCATTGCTCTATGGGGAACTGAAATGTCACATCAGTGTGAAAAAAAGTGTCCATACTCTGAAAAAAGTCACAAGAAAAAGGTTTGCCTGAAGTTGTGGCCCTTGAATATCATGGTGACAAATGGAAATTTAAAATAATGAAATGATGCATGCAAGGTATACTCCCCTAAGAGAGTCAGAATGATATGTCCTAGCTAAGATATAGGCCCCAAACTATAAAAATAGCCACAAGAAAGTTTACAAGGCAATAAGGCCCATTAATATAAAGGTTGCAAATGAAAAGTTTAGATCTAGAAGTGGAAAGAAAAGAGTTCTTCTTGATCTTCCTAATCCACGAGATGATGATACTCAGACTAAGAGATGAGGTTACAAGAATGACATCCCATCTACCACTTACCGGAAACATTAAACAGAATGGTATTAAACAATAGAACATAAGCTGCAGAGTGAAATTGAGAATCTCACTTCATAAGATTACTAGCATTCTGACCATATAAATGGTTGTCGATGAATAAAAGCAGTTCCCAATAGAACTATAGAACAGCATGCCCAAAATTGAACAGAACCAATTCAAAATGGCACGTAGCTATTATTTACTAATGAACTGAACACTCTCAAATCATCAAGCCAGGCATATTATGTTTCCTTTTTTCCTTTTGTCGCTTTTCTCATTACAAACACCAAACCTTGTAAAACAGGATCACAAATCATAGAATATCAATTCAATTTCGCACAAAAGGAAGATAAATCTTTGACTAGAAATCATACCTCATAAACTATCCAAACAACCGAAGCAATCACTGTCACAGCTAATGTATTTGAAAACTTCCTATATATATCCAACTTGATAGAGCTCCTTTTTGCCTGGATAAAAATAATTTTAGCATCTACAAAGTGAATAGAGAAAGATGAAATAAACAGACAAAGTTGTAGTTACTACCAAGTTCAAGGGATATATAATGTCTGAGTAAAAGCACAGGATCAGTAAAGAGGTAGTACCTGTAGCTGCTCCAGTGTTCTTGAAAGAGAAGTAAAAATCCACAATATCAAAAAGGCATCCAGGAATGCATCAGGAAGGACTAGAAAGAGTCTTGCTTTTCCTGATATGTCACTTATGGTTCCAACAAACTCAGTAATATCCAGCAACTCAGATGCCAAAAAGTATGTTACTCCAATAAGAAGCACCTTTGAGGTAAGGCCACCAAGAGTGGGCCGCACAACACCGTAACCCATTGATACACAAAGTATTATAAGGCGAGAAAATGTTTTTCTTACAGCTCCAACTGTCACAACCCAAGCTGTAATAACAACTGGTCTCATTCCTGTATTGTTAAAATTTGCATACTCAAAATACCAAAGAACCATCTCAAACAATCCCAGAGTTATTGCAGCTGTGATGCAATGCTGAAGTTGCAGTATATCCTTCCAAAATCTCACATATTGAATGAACCAAATTACACTAAGAACCACATATGCAAGAGACATATACACATAAAAATTCATTAAGGGGGCCATCCTACCAGGTAAGTAACCATTAGGATTTTTCCATATTGTCTTCCCACTCATTACTAGTCCCCTGAGTTCAGGGTCACATGCTACGAAGAACAAATTATACATTCCAGTCTTTGTGATAGGCACATCCACAGTATCCATATGTGTAGACAAGTGGTTCCCACTGAATTGTACATTTAAAATCATTGGCCAATTAATATCTGTTGCAGATGGCATCCTTATAACTTCACCCTGCTTGCATCCTTCCAGCTTTGCAAGATCAGGAGTGCAGCATATAGACCTCTGTCCACCATAAGCAGAACCACCAATATTATTACGATCAGCTGCCTCAAAAATCACAACTTGTACCAAACCAGTACTATGCTCCATCTCTGAATGCTTTTCAGAAGCAGCCTTTGTCCTCCAGAAAGTAATATTTGCAAATCTATTCCAATTATACATATATGGGATCACATTATAAATTGAAATGAAAAAAAAATCATAATGCAAAAGAAGCTAAACCAATGCAGTAATGGAATAGCATTTACTTTTAATTACATGATCATAATAGGAAAGAGCAGAAAATTAGTACCACCAGTAGGTATTCACTGAAAGGTTAGAACCAATGGGTTTACACTATCTTGTTCCTTTGTCAACTGCCCAGCTTTACAAAATGGTTAGTTGAATAATTTTCTCAACCGCCCAACTTTAGAAAATAAAGAAACTTATTGATAGTAGAATGAAAGAACAGCTAGTAAATACTAGATTACCCACCCACATTTACACTTTAAAAACTAAAATTTTAGATTAATTGAATCTAATGTCGTGAGATTTAGAAATTCACAAATTTCATCCCAAGATTTTGAAGCATTTAATGTGCAGCACCATGTCTTAGGCTTAAATGTATCCCAGCTAACAGAAAGTGACTTTGCACCTGACGGGTAGCAGAAAGTGGTCTTGTAAAAAACTTAAAAGTGAAATCTACAGATGATAGTTCAATATTTGGGTGAAAGCAGAAGCCAGGACTTTAGCCTAACTTATCCTTTCATGCTGCAAATTGGATTGAGGGGAAATTTTAACTTACACACATAGGCCAGATCTATCAAACAATTCTACAGCAAGATCAATATGTTTAAATTATAAGAAAACCACAGTTGTTAATGTTTAGTTTCCCAAAAGACAATGCTTTAAATCTACTAAAGAACTAATTACCAGATATCAACATGTCTTCACCTGGAAAATTTGTTATACTATTTAAAAGGAAACAAAAACCCAACAATTTTAATAATTTGTCGTAGTTGAGAGGACATCTAAAACTCCACATTTGAATTTTGATTTTTTTTAATTCAAATTATGTTCGCAAGAATATGTAACAGAATCAAATAAGGCAACTCAGATCTAAATAATCAAAGAAAAAAGGTTCACTATCCGATTCAAAATAACAGAAAGGTTTCCAAAAAACGACACCGTGCAGGTAGAGTTCTAGTTGTAGAAAACAAAGACGCCCTACTTTATTTCAATTTATAAAAAAGCCAGGCCGTATATAAAAATTAAAATATTGAGAAATGAACGAGTTACCGAATATACGATCGGCCGTCGCGGAGGAAAAAATCGGCGGAGGAGGAGGAAACAGAAGCGGCGGCGAGGCCTTCGCTGCCGCCGGGGAGGAGGAAGGCATTGCCGACTTCTCTGAAGGGATTATTGTCGTAGATGTGAATGGATGCATTGGCCGGTTTTAAAATGAGGGAAACGAATAAGAATAGAACGAGTGCTGTTCCCGTTATTTTTTGGTGAAATGGGAAATCCATGGCGGGGAATTGGAATAATGCAAGGGAGTTTGGAGAGACGAGTGGCGGATTTGAGAGGAAGCAAGGAGTGTGAAGTGTGTTTCAAGCAAAAGGTTCGTCACTGTCGGTGAGAGACAGCGACTCACTAAGGGGAAAATGTTGGAACTCACGTGCCTAATTAGCGCGTGTAGATGAAGGCGAGATCGGCTGGCTGGCAGGTAGTCTTTCTCTTTTTTATTGCTGATATTTTTTCTCTGAGAAAATGACATCTGAATCTTAATTTTTTTTTTTAAACCAGAATTTTCTTTACTTAAAACAAACGAGAATCTTCCCGCCAGATATTGACATTTGAGAAGCTGAAAGCTTCTTGGACTGAATTATGAGGCAAGACGTTTCTTGTTCTGGGTACATGTTTGATTACAAATTGATCTTTTTCCATCACAATTCCTTGGATTTCCTTAATTGTTCAGTTAATCTCCTTCCTTGAATGGATTTCACCCTTTACTAAATCAACTACATTCTTTGCATCAGCTTCGATCACCACGGAATAGAAGCCACAATCCATTGCAATTTCAGGCCAAAGAGCACAGTCTTCGTTTCTGCATACTCCACCCACTTATCATTGCCTTTCTTGAGAGTTGCCATCTCCATACATACTCTCTTGGCATATCTGAATACTGCCCCTAAGCCCACCTTGTGTTCCTCCCTTCTAATGGCCGCATCAACATTCATTTTGATCCATCCCCGTGTAGGGGCCTCCCATTCTGGACATGAGCTAGTACATACCCTGGAGATGCTCGAGTACTTAATTGCCCCCTGACACAATCTTGTTTCCAAGAGAGCTTCAGCTCATCAGGACCTCCTGTTTTCTCTCCATTATAAAATTGTTCCCGTCTCTCTATATGGCCCACATCATAGTTATCAACTTGCAAGTTCTCCTTCAGTGATGCTAGATATTACAGAATTCAGGAATCCACTTAACTCTTCCTTCTAAACTCCCTTAGTCGAGCCAACAAATTGTTTTATTCTCTAAATCATTTTAGCTAATTTACATGTAATAAGGGCTAGACATATAGTATTATTTATGTTCTTAAATTATGTAAAATAATATTTTATTTAATTAATAAAAATTTATTTACATATATAATTAAGTATATATTGATAAGTTCATATTTATAAAATATGTTATTTATATATTAAGTGTATGATGCTAATACAGAAAATATAGATCACAAGTTTTTTATAAATTAAATTATGTTCACAACTATTAATAAAAAAAGTATTTTATTATGTAAGGTTGTAGTTTTTCTACTTCTTATAGTGGATGATTTATCTTGATCATCGAAGTAAAGACTTCAAGTAGAAAAACTAATGTATATGTTACATTAAACAAGACTACTGTGAATTTCAATCTAGTTAATGAAATGTTGTAAATCTTAATTCACAAAAACTTTAATAAACTTGATTGATCTTAATTCTGAGTAGGTAATGAACTTATATTCATGCGTTGTATCTTTTGAGTTATTATGGAGTGAGATCCATATAAACGATCAAAACCTCGATAGTTTAAAAATATAATTTCATGGGTCGTAAGAACATATATATTTGCAAGATGAAATCTAATAATTAATGTTCACCTAAACTATTTGCAGTACTTGATCATTAGAATCTGTAGTCACAGTTTATTCAATAAATTATTTATTGAATAATAATATTTATTTATAAATTTATTTACAAATATAGATATATTAAAACTTATTATTAGAGCATTTAGTGACTTAGGGGCAAATAAGTAATTAAAGAGGCAAGACATTTTTTTCAAGGTCTAACTTTAATTATGGATATCAATTAGAGAGTCAATTAAGTGATTATTATTGGTCTAAAGATCAAGCCCAATTTAATTAAAACTTTAATTAATTTTTTTTAATTAAATGAGTTTTTACTTAATAACATGGGTTACTAAAGTATAGACCTTGGCTTTTAGTAGAATAGTCTAAGGTTAACTTAGAAGAATTGGTTATTATAAGATAATAATGACTAAGCCTTTTAAGTTGAAATTAGGAAGCTCATGGGTCTTGCAGTTCTTCTACTAACTCAAATCTTAATCAAACTTTAATTTTTTTAATTCTAATCAAATTCTAAATACCCAAAATAGATTCCTATATATATGGGAGGTATAGGGTAATAATAAAAACTACAACCATATAGAGAAAAAAAAATTCTTTTTACGTATTCTTACGTGAAAAAAGAATTTAATTAATATCATTATCTCAAATTTGAGTATTAGTATTTTTAGAGATTAAGAAAGATCCACATGCCCCCATGCATTGAGTTTGAAAATTGTGGATAGTAGAAAAGATTGCAGCAAATCAATTCAATATTTTTCATAACGAGGAATTGGGATAATTTTTTATCCCTATACATGTAATTATGAACAAGATGATCTGGCTTTCGCGTTTATTTTTATTAAACAAAAAAAAATTATGTACTACCAACAACAAGAGCATAGAGAGTGATTTCAATCTTGCTAAAGCATCTACAGCATATTGGGTTTGCCTGAACATTCCTTAACTCCAAAGCCTTTGTTGTAGGCAATAAGTTCTTTGTAGCACACCACATGAATACTTCAATTTTCTAAGGGATTTGACATAATCATATCTTTTCTCAATGTGTGTTGGTTTTTTCAGATGATTCAGGCCAATATGCAAGGTCCTTCTGTAAGGCTACGACGTAGCCACTTTTGACTTATACTTGTCTCATTTGTTGTGGTGCCAACACAACTCATCATCTTCTTTCTTGGAGTAAAGGAATTTTAAGAATGTGTTTCAAGCTAATATAAAAGAACCTAAATTTAAGAAAATGATTACAAAGACTTAATTTTTTTTTTAAATTTCATTTATATTTTTATTAAATAATAATTTTCATATTTTTTTAATAAAAAAAGTAAAAATGATAAAAGTCCAATTATATTCTCATAGTTTCTATTAATTTTAATAGAAAAAAGGATAAAAATAATGAAAATATTATTATACTCCATTTTGATTTTTAAAAAAGTCAAATTTTGCACAATTTTTATTAACTTTGACAGAAAAAGAGTAAAAATGATCCATTTTGACTTAAAAGAAGTCTAATTTTCTCGTGGTTTGTATTAAACAAAACAAAAATGGTAAAAATATGATTATACCCCATTTTGATTAAATTGAAAAAAAGTCAAAAAATTTCACAAATTTCATTAATTTTATTTGGAAAAAGAGCACAAGAGGTAAGAGTATGATTAAGCCCTTATTTTAATTTTAAAAATAGGTCAAATTTCAATTAAATACTAGAAAAAATACTTGACCCTTTGACTTATGGTTAAAGACCATATGTTAACTTACTAAGTTATTTATACTTTATGTTTATGTATGACTCTGTAAATTTATTAATATGCTATCCACAATACCACATATTAATAATTTTAAAAAGTTATATTAAACTTTGTCACCCATGACAAGTAAAAGTATTTATCATTGAGCTACAATAAATTTTGTTTATATAAAGTCAAAACAAAAAAAAAATATAAAAATATAAAATGACAGAACCTTAGCCATTGTAGATTGCCATTGATCATCATTGTCGACCATCGTATATTGCTGGTCACTGCTGATTCTGTTGGACAGTGATTGGTGGCGGTGACCAATAACGCAACTGGTAGCTAGGGTCTTGTCGTTTTACGTTTTTGTAATTTTTATTTTGAGATTATATCAACAAAATTTATTATAACTCATCAATGAGTACTCTCACTTATTATATGGATAACTAGGGGTTTAAACCCTATTAATAATGTTTTTAAAATTATTAACATATGGTTTTGAGAATAATAGATTCGCAGACCTATATATGAACATAAAGTTAGAATAACTTAGTTGATTAAAGTGTGCGGTCCTTAACTATGAGTCACCCTGTTAATAGTATTTTTAAATTATTTACATGTGGTCTTGAAAATAATATACTAATAGATTCACAGACCTATATATAAGCACAAAGTTGGAATAACTTAGTTGGTTAAAATGTGTGGTCCTTAACTATGAATCACTTTGTTAATGGTATTTTTAAAATTATTAGCATGTGATCTTGAGGATAATATGTTAATAGAATCGCAGACATATATATAGTTGACCGAAAAAAATAATTTTAAGCCAACGAATTTTGAATTTATTTTGTTGTGAGAATCAGCACGTTGGGCTTCGTCTTACTGGGTTTAAAGGTTGAAATATTAATCTTCCTCTCTCTATTAATGATGGTTACAAGACACTTGAAACTTTTATTAAGACCTCATTGGGGTTAGTTTCGGTGAAGATTCTCCAATACTTAAGTTTAAAAAGGTTGTTTTGTGAGATTTAAGGGAACAATAAGAAAAGAGTCGAAAGAATGGAGGTTGAATACAAAAAACATTGAAGCATAGATCTTCAATATGTAGTCTCTAAAAAAAAAGTTCTTAGGTAAAAAAATAGTTTTGATATGTAGTGAAGTGAAGTCTCTTATCTTGTGATTTTCTCACATATTTATAGCATCGGTCTTCTGAAAATATTTTTGACATATCCCTTGTGCTTATCTTCGCCAGTGTTGTGGTTAATTTGGGCAAGTCTATGTAATTTTGGGTTATCTTGATCGCTTTGGCATAATTTGGGGATTCTCTTAAAGATATTGTAGTTCTTCTCTTTCTACAACTCTACTTTTTTTATAATACTAGTTTTCTCTTTAAACCCGTTTATGTAATAAGCTTGATTGTTCTCTGTTCGACTTGGCTGCAGTCTGGATTTATTTCTGCTATCACAACAGTTTGGCATCACCTACTGAGCTGGTCTCCTTATAACGTACTTCATCCCTACTGGTCGAAGTCTTTGTTTTCTATTCTCGTGATAGTACCTGGTCGGAATGTAGAGGTTGTTCGGCATGTGTTTGATCTGGTACTTCTACCGAGAGGGTTTACTTATTCATCTTGGTCAAGTGGTCTTTTCTAACCCTAGTCGGTTCAGTTGGGAATATGTGGGGCTAATATGTAATGTCTTTCACTAAACCTGGTTCAAGTAACTGAGCAGGTTCCTCGTTGAAAGTCCATCCTCAAGCTTGGTTCCGACATCTTCTTATTGCCTCTGTTATCTTGGACTTGAGCCCTCGAGGTTGGCTCACAAAGGACTTCGTTGAAGGGTTAAACTTTTGGACCTATAACGGTTGGGCCTTGTGGTGACTTTCAGGAGAGGGATATATATAAATATAAAGTTGGAATAACTTAGTGTAGTTTAGTGGTTGTTAAGCCTTTGTGCTATGCTGTCACGCCCCAGACCCAAAAGATTTGATACATGACATAATTTATACTTATTCAATAATATTTAAACATTCATTTTTATTTCTTTCAGAATTATATCAATTGAATTATGACTGGGACAATTAGTAAATCAGAGATACGCAGAGTTTTCTCAGAGATTAACACTCTACTACATCACCAGTAGCAACTTTGTCACCGGAAGCCCAGAATATATTTATTATAAATTCTTACTTAAAATCAATTCATAACTACACTTGGTGAAACTTAAACTAAATCCAACCACACACAATAAAATAATACATAAGTATTTATTCAATAGGGACAAATCAAATATCTTATCCCACGTGTCCCCAAATGAAACACTCAGCAACCTAGCAACTTAGGGAACCCAAGGAACAGCAGAAGCCTTGCCAAATCCGCTAAGCACAAATGTACCTTATTTACCTGAAATCACCATAAACTATAATGAGTATAAAACTCAATAAGCATACTAGTTTTTCATATATCAAAATACAAATACATATATGTACACAATGCATGTGTATGATATGCTATGATAAATCAAAATCATAATCTTATCAAATCACATGTCAGGTAAGCGCTTACACATTCTTTCAAAATATATAATAGGAATACCATCACTCAACTACTACTTAATAGGACTTACACATCACATATCACATAATGAACCAAATGTTACTCGTAGGTAACATACCGTATAAGAGGAATAGTACAAATGAGGTTTAAATTACACATATATAATGCTCAAGCCCGAAGGTAAGAGCCAAACCCTCACCCTGATCATCGGTGAGTCCTCTCACATGCACCAATACGCCACCACATGAATGTGATGACTCAATCTTCCATTAGGTACCAACAAGATCCTCCCTACATACAGAACACATAACAATACCAATCCCGAAGGAAAAGCTATACATAAAGGCTCCACAAATCACATAAGATGCCTACTAAGTCAACGGTGAGTTCAAGCATCCTCAAAATACAAAATGTTTCTCATGGACATATTACACTTCAAAGCTTTCTTTGTTAAATACATTTCATTTTGAAAGCTCACTTTCAGAAAACACATGTATGTCCATGCTCAATGTCAATGCTCAAATTCATAAACATATGTCTTTCACATTTCATATCAAATACACTTTGGTGTAACATAAACATATTTCTAAGCATATTTATAAAATCATACATAAACAATTACTATGCTTATTGTGATTTCAGTAAAAAATCTAGTATACTTACCTCTTAACACTTTTAGCTATAAGGCTTAAATCTCCTTAACCTATCAATAGAGATTAATCTTTTTATAAGCCTCACAATTCACACAAACTACTTTAAATGGCTTACAAAATTATACACAATGTATTTATCATATCAAATTGGTTTAATTATTGGGTTTCTCAAAACCTGTTATTCTGACTACTTATACTTAACAAAATTTTCTAATACATCAATTGATGTCTAATTACTCCAAAATCAGAATATATCATTCTTGACTCATATATCCTTCTTATATATGAATATTATATCATAATTCTTACACATTCTATTTCATGAACACTATCAAATTCAAACTATTATTCTGGTGGGATCAAGATATTTATTGAACAGTATTCAGTCTCGTAATTTTATAAAATCAGATACTAACTTAAAAATTACAAAACTATCACATAATTACTCTTGACACATATTTAAATCTATGATAAATATTTCACTTCAAAATCCCTGCCAAAAATATTTTAAAACTATTTGATTCCATAGCCTTAAAAATCTGTTAATCAAATACGGTAATGAGCTGATACATTTTAAAAAATTATAACAATTTAACCACATTGATCTAAATTCTCAATTCTGAGTATATCATATCAGACATATAAGCTTATGATATTCCATAAATTCATAATTTTTGAAGATCATTCAGAAGACCAAAAATTGTTTGCCACTGTATTATATTGTTCACACAAGAAATTTTCAGAATTTCAAGGTCATTTTGGTAAATTCACTAAAAATTCAATTTCTAGAATTTTTAATTGATTCAAAGTCTTATATGATTCTAAACATGTCTAATTTCATATACTCAAAATTCAAAATCAGAATCGAATCACAATAATTTATAAAATTCCTGGATTAAGAGACTATCAAGCAGAAATTCTACAACTCATCATGATTTATTAAGCTATCTACATAGATCATCATCAATTCTCACAATATCTTACGAAATACACATCAAATTCTCAATTATACATATTTCCAGAAATAAAAAATTAAAGAAATTAACACCAATAAATTGAGAAATAGTTGTGGTATACCTTTTAAAATCCAAAATTACAATTTTTTCTTCTTTTTCTTTTTCTTCTTCTTCTTCTCTTTCTCTCCACTCTATTTCTCTCTTCTCTCTCTCTAAAGGGATAGCTCAACCCAAAAGAGTGAATTAGAGTTTCAAAAGTGTATTTTTATACTAAGAGACTGATTTTTGATATTTATGAATTTGCCCCTAAAACTTTCAAAGTATTACAATTTGGTCCCTAAAATAAATCTAAAGTCTTACAAATAAACCCAATGCTATTAGTATGTCCTTAACGTATACAAACACTACTAATAATAATACATAAATCAAGTATCACTCACATAAAAATAAAATACGTATATTTATATATATATATATAAATACTTATTCTTAACGGTTGTGGATACTAATTACTACATATGCTGCCACCCAAGTTCGACCATGAGGGAGATAAGGGGTAAAAAAAGCCCCCTGTACTTCAGCATACCCTCTTTACTTTCTTTTTTTAATAAGAACTTAATTAATTAAAATGTGTGGTCCTTATCTATAAGGTCAAATGTTTAAGTTTTTTTAGTATTTAATTAAATTTTAATTTTAATTTTTAATTAAAAATGTTAATTTTATTCTTTTTACTATTAAAATTAACAAAAACCGTTACCTAATATAAATATAAATGAAAATTTTAAAACATTAGAGTTTGTATATATTTTTCTTAAAATTTTAACGATGTAGGTATTATTTCTTCTTTTTTAACGCGAAGTTTATTATTATTATTTTTTTTTTGGAGTATGTTAATGTGCTGTTTAAGGGTGGGGATGGGCAGTTCATTTGATTTAGACCGAAATCGAAACAGCTGGCAATTTTTCGGAAAAACTAATTTAGTTGTAGAAACTGAAATGACCAACCCCATTTTTCCAGTCGATCCAGTTTGGTTTTAAGCCATAAATTAGTATTTTTTTATTTTTTATTTTTTAATTTTTTAAATTCAGTGATTACTTTTAAATGGGTAAAAAATTTGGTTTCTTGCGAGTGCGTTGTCATAGTAAAACTTTATTTTATCCAACATGTTACTGACACATGGCATGCTTTTTAAAATTTTAAAAAAATAAATAAAAATCCAATTTTTTTTTTTTGTTTTGGTTCCAATTCCCTATAAAGAAAATTGAAACTAAACTGAATTGATCTTCTTCAGTCTGTTTCAATTTATTCTGTTTGTAATTTTTTTTCCTCACCCTTAATGTTGCTGACTGAAAGGGGATTGCGGAAAGAGTAATTAACTAGTGATGTTATATGCAAAATTTTGTTTTTTTTTTGGGAAATACATATGTATAAATTTATATTTAAATAATTTATATTTGTGATTTATCAATGAATATTGTAAAATTACTATATGAGTATAAAGTAATAAATTAATAATTTCCAAGTACAAAAAATTTGAATGTTGTATTCTAACTTTTTTTCCTAGCACGATTAAACTAGCACTATTAAAACTCTCTTTTATATAGATCGAGTTTATAGTAGAAACATAAATTAATTGTGGACAAACATTTTTTTGTGAGTGCAAAATATTAATATAAATTATTGATAGTAAAAAAAAATTATTTATTCAATTGAAACAAATCTTGTTAAGATATGATAAAAGATTTAGAGTTGGAACTTATTCGCGGTAAAGTAAAGAATGTGGTTTTAGATTCAGATTATATCTTGTAATAAAACTAAAATGAAAGTTGATGGCAAGATATAATTAAAAAAAATAAAAATGAAATTTGTTATCATTTATTACAATATATAGCATAAAAGAAATTTGAACCCTATAATTTAAAAAAGAAGAATAAATGAAAATTTTAATATTTTTTTAAAAAAAATATTTATATTCTATCAAATGATTTTTAAAAATTGTAATGATTTTTATTCTATCAAAAGAAGGATAAATGTCTTTGGTTTTGTTGTTTTACTGAGAAGATTCTTGTTTCGAAATCGTAAACACAGAAAGAAAAATCAAATAAATAAATAAGAAATAAAAAACAAATAGATCCTCTTGGAAATCAATCACACAAAACACTGTGTTTCAAGTTCTAATTTTGAAAAAAGAAAATTAGAAATCAGTTTTTTTTTTTTTTGTAAATTTTTGATTCAGTCGAAGATGCATAACAAGGAAGAATCTGGACCGTCTGTGAGTTCGAAGATTGGGCGAATTTCATAGACGACGATATCATGCAACACCAATCCGATATTCATGCTGAAGAAGCTAAGAAGATTTCGTTTGTGGCTCAAAAACACCAAACCTTTAAATTATTTTGTTCATTTTTTTTTTGTTAATTTGTGATTTTTGATTCAATAATTTTTTAATATTTTTATTGTAATTTCGTAGAGAGTGCCAGCATGGAATTTGTAATGTAAATTGATAGGCTCGTAAAAGAAATTGAACTGAATGTCAAATTTTTAAAGAATATATGGAATTTTTACTTGAAAGATGTGACTTATAATTAGAAACGCGATGAATCACTCACACGCTAAAATTTAAAATGTTAATGATTGAAGGAGCAATTGCAGATGACTTAATATAAGCACCAAAATATTTAGGGTTAAATTTAGTATATTTTGTAAGGATAAGGGTAATTTTATAAAATACACAGTTAATAAGTTTTTGAGTAATAAATAATTTAGCTTTCTTACTCACTGACATGAGCATTAACAATATTAAGATAAATGACCTTTAACTCATTTGAGGTATAATTGTATTTTCATTAGTTTTACCGAATTTTTAGTTAAAGTTAATAGAAATAATGAAACTCTAAATTAATAATAGGTTTAAAAAAAATTTAATATTTTATTTTTTAAATAAATACTAATATGAGTTTAAAAGTATTTTCTTTAACTCGACTCATTGTCTTTCTTAAGCTTATTGCCATTTGTTTTAATAGAAAAATTTATTTTATTATATAATGATACATTTACCCTTTTTTGTTATGTTAATTACACATGATGATTAGAGTAGCAGAACACATTTATCAAATTTTTTTTTTAAAGAATAAAAAAGAGTAAGCATGTGAACTATTGATGTATCTGGATAGAATAGTAAAATTACTTTTTTTTTTACCTTTTTAATTTAAAATATCTTTTAATATATAATAAATAGACATAACTAAATAAATAAACACAATTGTAGGAAACTATCGTAGACCCGAGGTTATTGGCATCTCAGCTAACAATCACATCTTAACCTGCATTACATGTCTTAAACATTGCAATTTCACAAGTTTTTTTTTGAATTACGAATTTTAATTTGAAATTTTTTTAAAATTTTTTTGTTTCAAGTCATATGAAGTATGATGTAATTATTATTTATTTAAAAAAAAGTGGGAGAGTTCTAGTGATGAAGGAAAATAATTTTTTAAAGATTTTTTTTGGTTTCATATCTAATAAAGTTTTGTTGATTATAATAATTTTGTAATTTCAGCTTCAAAAGATACTAAATTTAAAGATCTTTTGAATACTGTATGTTATACTATTAGAGTTGACATATAGAGTATAAGGTGAATCTAAAAATTAAAATTTATGCAACAAGGTATAAATTAAATCCCATTGCGATGAGTAATGATAGTGATGTTAAATGATTTTTTAGGGCGAACAAAATATCGTACCATCCTCTATGTGTAATAATGAAATTTAGAGCTCCTGTTTATGAAAAGAATACACAATGCCAATCAGAACCTATTGCCTATTCATACTCATTTTATGTTGGCCAATGGTAGCAATCAAGTGAGTCACACAACCCCAAAAATACTAACAATGGTTCCCTCAAATAAAATGGATGACTATTATCATTTTTCCCTATAACGTTCAATGAAAACCCAAGTTATACATGTTAAGGTTTGTGCTTATGTGCCAACCCTGTTTATATGAATATTTATTTTATAATATTTATATAATGAATAATTTATTAAATCGCAAATAACCTTTATTAAATAGTAATAAAACTTGTAATACTATAGATATTGTATGATCTGAAAGAGTTCAGATCTGGTTTAAAGGAGTTTAGACTAGGGTTATAAATACTAAGAGTTAGCACTGTCAAGAGTTAGTTGGTTATAAGAGTCAGCGAGATCTAAGAAGTTAGAACTTTGTCTATAATGAAAAAAAGACCTAAGAGTTTACGTGTAATGATATAGTTGTAAAGAGTCGCAATAGTCCGAAGAAAATGTCATTATGTAAGTATGTTCTCAAATATAATGTTCCTGATCTATGTGCATTGATGCAGGTTTATCGGTGAATTACTATTATATAGATTAGTGTATGTCTATATCTTTATTGTATAGATAATTGTTCTTAGTTAACCATGAGTTTAGTGGAAGCTCATATAGACATGCTGGTATTCAGTCAAGATTGGATATTGAACAGACTTATGAGGACCCTAATACATATTCTATTAGTTTGTCAAAGTAAGGTCCTCTCGAGTTGAGTAGTACTCGTGGTCCTTTGACCTGAGCGCCATGGTGGGCTTATGAGAGATACACTATACTTTGGTTTTATGTATGTCAAAGACTTTTCATGGTCTGACCGTTACATGTCGCTGGTATGGTCAGATGCTTATGGAGTTCGGTGTGCGTAGATATAGAATCTGCCACCTCACATAGGTGGGTTGTATATCCGATGCTCTGAGATTGTATCTTACAAAGTCTTCTGGCCATAAGCAATGAACCCAGGAAAAAAGTTTCCTACAAGGTTGAACAATATAGTAAAAGTATTTGCGTATATTATTCATTAAGATAAGAATCTGGAGATAAGTTTAAAGATGATATTATCAGGATTTGACGGTGATGATCTATATCTCGCCCATTCAGGATATAATGATGGAAGGATTGTATGAATATGTAGTAACCTCAATATGTATGGTTTAACGCGCTAATTTATAATATCTGTGACGTGTGCGTGGGGTATCGATCATGGACTTATAAAATAATTCTATTTAACGAATCAAGCGTGAACCTAGGGAGTCCCAATATAAAATATACTTTTTGTATACTTGGATACCTTATCGTATTGAATAGTTCAATACAGTAAAATCCAACAATTTATTATGGTTTAGTTAATTAAAGTATATAGTTATATGGTAAGACTCACTTTACGTTAACTTAGAAACTTAGTAAGGACATATATGTAATTTTATTTAATAATTATTTAATTGTTAAATATTTAAAATAAATATTTATTAATGTAATAGTTAAATAAATAATTTAACTTAACTATGATTAAAATTAACCATACGATTAAGTTAAGTTAACCTTACTTAATAGTTAAGTATAGGTTAAAGTAACTATGGTCAAGTTAGTTAACTATGATTATAATATTTAAATGTTTATTTAACCTTAAGGTTAAGTTAAACTAACTAATTATTGTTAAATATTAACTAAGGTTAAGTTAAGTTAAATACAAATTTAAATTAAGTGAAATTAAGTGAAATGAACTTCATTTGTACATATTATCAAAATGTAATTAAAATTTAGAATGTTATTTTTAATTTTTGCTAAGTGATTGGCCAGCCATTAACAAAAAAGAAAAAAAAAATTGTTTTCTTAATTTTGAATTTAATTGTTGAATTTATAATTAAAATTTATTTTTATTAAACTTAAAACTAATTAAGCAAAAATAAACTTTTTGATTAATTGATTAAGTATTAATCAAAGGAAAATCAAGAACATAAGTTTAATTTGTTAAACTTTTGCTGGATTAAAATATTGTCATTCTAAATAATCAATCCTACCATCGTTGATTATCATAATTGATCAAAGTTTGCATTTCGGTGGACTTCAACAGTTTTGATCCAAGGGCTTCAAGGGTTATTTTTCAATCTCGTTAGTAATTTGATTAATATGCAATAATTGTGTTTACTGTAAAATTTTATGCTTCTGTTGTATATGTATGAGATATGTATATTTTGTTATTAAACATATATACCAAATGCTTACACCCTAAATAAATCAACATTCAACAATTGGTATCAGAGCAAGTTATGTGGCGATCATCTACCTTGAGTAGGGGTTCTCATAGTGTGATACTTTGGCTTTTACCCTACCAAGGCCTTTTAAGGGTTCGCCATAGTCAAAAGGCACGGGGTAAAATCTGCTTTGAAGGACCATTGTTGGTCACCTGAAAAGTCTGATAAGTCAACAATACATACTATAATAGTGATGACTTTTGAAATGTTGGTAATATAGAAGAAGACTATGATGTTGTTGAAAACATTTGTCATATAAAAAAATATGTTAGTTTGGATGATTTACCGAAAAGCAAACGTTGTTATATTTCAACGAGCTCCTTAAACGTAAAAGATAGAAGAAGAGATTAACATGAAGTTGGGAACCCTTTTGTGTTTATGTTGCCAATACCATTATCAATCTTGGGCATATCCGATAAGGCTCATGTGGTAGGATTGAGGATGTGTTTATGAAAAAGTTGTTTGATAACAAAGATGAACTTCATCAGGCTATTATTGTGCATAAACACTTAAGGGTAATTGAAACTTTAGAGTCTTAAGGTCGATAAAAGATTATTTTGAGAACAAATAGGATGATAATAGATTCCAATGAAGATTACAGGGAATGTCGACGGATGCAAATAAGCATGAAATTGATGCAGATCACTTATTCTAGTTAGATTGGTTACGTAATGGTCACCGACAATTAAACTCTTGAATTATTAGCAAATTTAAAAAAACTTACTTTACATTTGTGAGTTGACTTTACAGACCGAAGGAGATCGAGATAGATATACGTCAAAATTTTGGTGTGGAGATAGCTTACCTGCTGCTTGACAAGCTAAAGAGCATGCATTGAGGTTGATAATTGATATTACAGAGGCTTTATATAAATTATTTCTTATATACTGTTGTGTGCTAAAATAATAGAACCCAAGTACAGTTGCATTTGAAAATTGATGATTGTAATCACTTTAAATATTTCTTTATGGTACTTAGACCATACATTAGAGGGTTTTAGTCATCCATCTGGCTGGTTATTGCAGTTGATGGTATATTTTTGAAAGGTGCATACCTGGGTACAATATTTGTGATTTTTGTAAGGATAAAAACTGTTAAGGTCGGTGCTTACGTACTATCCCTGAATATAAATATACTTGTGTATTTATACAAGTGTACATTTATATTAAATTGTTAATACCAATTTATATGGTACAAGGAGTTGGCGAGTTCCACACACTCTGACAAAAAGGTCGACCTTTTTGTCAGAGTGTGTGAGACCCACCAACTCCTTGGTCTACGGGCTGGATGACACCTCAGAGCCACCAGCATCCCAACACACAATTACTCAAGTTACCTGCACCCCCAAGGAATCAAACCCCCGCCCCCATCTCCATGGAGGCCTTATAGGCATTTAGAGGTTCGTCTTTGTACCCATCAGGCTCCAGCCTGATAGGTACAACCATCAAACCTTAAAGGCCTATAAAGGATGAGATCCTAGGTTCGATAATGGTTAGAGATGCAGGTAACCTGAGCTGGGTGTGTTGGGATGCCGGTGGCTCTAAGGTGTTATCTAGCCGGTAGACCAAGGAGTTGGTGGGTCCCACACACTCTGACAAAAAGGCTGGCCTTTTTGTCAGAGTGTGTGAGACCCACCAACTCCTTGTACCATATAAATTGGTATTAGTGATTTAATGTGAATGTATACTTGTATAAATACACAAGTATTTATACATTCAGGGATGGCATGTAAGCACCGACCCTAACAATCTCCCACTTGCTCTAGTGCCAATTCTGATAACATCTCATACACATCAACTCTACGTGTTTCATAAATATTTTTAGAGTAATGGTCTTAGAAAGTGAGTCCGTTAAATTATTTATGGAGCACTTCTATAAATAATCACATCTTCTTCAGCCAAGATCCCTCTAGTCATATGAGACCTCTCGCAATATAATTAGAGTACTGGTGTCCGCTTGGCACTTCAGCTTGTACAATGGCCTTGTTTTTATCACAAACTTATGGGATAGGATCTATCTGTCTTGAAACTCTTTTAAGTCCAGCGATAAATCTTCACTGCCGCTTCCGCTCCGCCACTGAGTTAGCAGTGAATCCCAGTTTGGTATAATTCCAACTCACTTAGTACTAATGAGAATGAGCACATTCTCAGATGTAGACTCTCTATCATCTAGGTCAAACTTACGGGAGATGTAAGCGGAATGGTTATTAAATCACTAACAAAATATTTTAAATCATATGTATACTAATGATATATTTTTTAATTTAAAACGCCATCCTACTGCTTTACATAATCTCGGTAATCTTTCAAACAGGAAGACGATAATTTAAACTCTTTTAAATTATACAGTGGAAAGTAGATCCCATTGAAATTTACTCAGGCCTCACGTTGTAGTAATATTGACCTTTGTAAACTCAACAGGTAGACAACACTTGTCAATTGTATCTCATGCAACTCTTACCACTTGATCATAAATACACCTTATCCTCACGCTGTAGCAATATTGGATAAGTGTATTCCAGATTAACTTGTTAATGATCAAATATATGCTACCAATACTACCCTCACGCTGTAACAATATTGGGCAATACTTTTGCATATATTTACCTCATCTCATATTTAACCAGTATAGTCCAAGCCCAACCAACCAAGTCCCTCACGTTGTAGCAATATTGGAAAAAAGCCAATGTGACTCGTCTAACACAGTATTGACAAGACGGATCAGAATAAAATATTATCTCATAATGTAATATTCTTCAATCTGATTAAGAAAGATTTTTTTGTTGTATGCTATGGTCTCTATACTCCTAGGATGGGTGATTCTCAATTAATTAATTTTTCTATGCAAGCACAACTAACCCCCATCAGTAGGACTCCTATTGTGGTTACTAGTATAGAAAAATTAATTCTGATTTATAATGAAGACTGATAATTTTTTATCACTGCATCTTATAAACTCCGATTTATAATGTAGATTAATAACTTTTATTACTACATCTCATAAATCTATACATGCAAAATTAATTTTGAAATACTATTCAAAACATTGTAGCAATAAACAGTAACTTTTGCTGTACAGTGAACAATATTTTTACTATTTATATGCTACTGTTCATGTGAATAGTACACCGCTGCCACACTGGGTAACAAGCCCTCAGCGCTGTAGTGCCATTACACGTTGCTACAATGCTTTCCAGCGCTAGCGTCGCATTACGGTAGCACTCGGAGGTCAAACCTCTAGCATTGCGGCGCTCGTGCTTTATTCCTGGGGAGCAAATTCCAGAAACTCGGGCCTGAGCACAGATTTACTAGCGCCCTAGTGCTGTGAGAAAAATCTCCTAACACTGTGGTGCTAGGCTTTCAGTGCTCCAGCGCTGAGGCACCA
Organism: Ailanthus altissimus; assembly: GCA_946807835.1. Lineage (NCBI taxonomy): Eukaryota > Viridiplantae > Streptophyta > Magnoliopsida > Sapindales > Simaroubaceae > Ailanthus > Ailanthus altissimus. The sequence goes on along the minus strand of OX327707.1, from coordinate 6,184,876 downwards.
AACCCTGGGCGCGACAGCACCTAGTGAACTCCTTAGTGGCATAGTCGTTTCAACATTTGAAACGCGCTATTTTCACCGGGTCTTTTGCAACCATCCACTAAAACCACACCAAAATAGAATCTAAATGGCTTTGATACCATTTGTTGATGGATCTAAGGCACATGTGGGTGTATGCATGTGCGATTGTGTTTATTATAAAATTTACATGCTTTCGCTGCGTTAGGGAATAGACACAATAACACATGCATACACCCACACATGCCTTAAATCCGCCAACAAAAACAACAAAAAATTTTCACTGGCATAGGGTACTACTGACTTGAAAAATGATGCTTTTTTGAATGTAGTTTACGGTGAAACTCTGATGAGTCATTGGTGATTTTAAGAACCTTATATTTGTATCCAATTAGCATACTAGTATTGAGAAGACTATTGGAGAAGTATTTTTTAATGCATATAATGAGGTATGCATTTATCACTTGCAAGGCAATTTGATCACAATATATAAAATACCATCAAAGAAGAAAAAATGAGGGGATATATGGCTTTCTATTTTATTGCTGTTAAGGCGTAATGCCTTGCTGACTGTCAAGAGCAAATTAAGAAAATGTGAAAAATAAAGTCGGAGGTAACATACTTGGAGGAGGAGGTTGGTTTGTCGAAATGAGCTCGATTAGTAGGAGCATATTAATATTGTATAGAGCATTAATATTGTCATAAATGATGCACGTGGCCTCTCAGTGACTGCCTTGATTGAGTTGATTCGAGAGTTCATGCAAAAATAATATTTTGAGAGACGTGTAGCTGTACAAAGTATGTCAAATTTTTTGATGAATTAGGCCCATCGCAAGGTTTGGAAGCACAATAATGTGTCCATTTGCATGATAATGCACCCAATAGATCAATCTCACTTTGTTGTTAAGGATAGAAATAGAAATGCAATAGTGGACATTTCAGTAAAGTCATGCAATAGCCAAAAGTTTTATTTTCAATAGCTATTGTGTGCCTATGCACTTGCAGTATGCATACAGATGGATTACAGTCTTATACTTTTTGTTCGCCTTATTACACGACTGAGTCTTTATTACGTGCATACAACGATCCAATAAATCCAATTGGTCACCTGTTGATAATAGCATAATGGCAATAGTATATTTAACACCTTAACTTGGGTATTTTACTTTAAAATATAAATATTTAGCTATTTATTTGTATTTTTGATCTTAAATAGGTGCATGAGAAAAAATGTGACACATAAGATCAAACGACAGGTGATTCAGATAAGAAACGAGCAAGATGCGCTCAAAAGTCAAAAGTGACTCAGCATATGGCTGGGCGCCGCAACGCTCAAATCAGTAACTGAGCACCGCGACACTCAGTAGCCATTGCCGTGGCACATGTTGAAGAACACTAGTCTCAGGTTCTAGTTCCCAGCACCACAACGTCTGTACGATGTATAAATACCCCTATCAACTCTCTTATTTTAATTTGGATTCAAAGTTCCTCGCATTTAAGGTTTTTCATACCAACAAAAACACTCTTTTGAGGTAAAAATAGAGAGATTTGAAAGGGAAAAAAAATGCAAGTAATGGATACACATCCAATTCAAGAGATCAAAGCAAATTTATTGAAGATTGAAGATAAAAGAACCAATTCTTGGGAATTCAAGTCAAGAAAAAAGAGAACAACTCAGGACGTCACCCTTGTTATTTTCTTCCTTAACTTTAAGTGATTATCTTGTTCATGATATTTTCTTATTCTTGCTTTGATACTCTTGTTGTAAGCATAAGTTAAATACTTTTGATTTAGGGTTAGATGTTCTTGAACCTAATATGTAGTTGAATCTTTTAAACTCTTAGTTATGAATTGGATATCCTATAATTGATTCAATCCATCTGTGCTTAATGCTTTCATTATATCTGATCACTATTTTGAATGTGTAGGAAGCATGATAACTTTGACAAAAGGGATTTATGTGTTTAGCATAGGGTAGATTGATATATGATTATAAGGTAACATCTATGAGTTCCATATAGGATAAACATACACTTATATGCCATATATAGTTTGATTTAGACTTGTTCTTAATGAGTTACATCTTATTCGGATTACCATAGACATATAGGTAATTGTTAGGATGTGATATTATCTTTCAACTTTCGACAGAAGCTTATGATGAAATTAGTATCTAACCAATCAATTGGCAGTAAGGAAATAACTAAGGGGTTAAAGAATTCAATGAAATACTAAGGGATACGTTGAAATACTAGATTACTTTTCAAATTAGTGAATTTTATCTTTGAATGCTTGTGATATTTAATTAGGTTTAATTTAATAACGGTAGTATAGTTAGTTAAACTCCATCTCAGAAATTTTTCTGGATAAAGGTAAAATAAAGTAATTTTAGTAATTGATTCAAGAAATAGATACAATAGTCTCTGTGGGATCAATATCTGGACTTACTCCTATATTACTTGATATGAAAGTATGCACTTGCGCTAAGCTATTAAAGTATACATCACCCGTCAAATTAAATTATTTCAAAAGAGTTGAGAGCTACTGACATCCAGCCTCTTATAACACACCATCAATCAGGGGGACGTTGGAGAATCAAATTCCATCGTAAGGTGATGAACTAACGAAGAATGTGTGCAGCTGCTATAAACCACATAAACATAACTAGAATACATGTCGAAACCCGATTGTATTGTACAAAAGTTGATATATCTTTTCTCTTGTTTTGTATTTGTAAGTTTAATCTATTTTGTACTTTGTTACTATTATCCTAAAAAATGCATTTACCTCATTTTATATATATGACTAGTTAAATTAATTAATATAAATTTATGTCAATTTGGTTTTGCATTTTGTTATTATTGTTTGATTTAATACATTCATTATTTATTAAAATGAATAAAATATATAGAATAAAGAAAAAGATTGTTAATTGATTTCATTTACTTTTCGACACTGATCCATAAATTAATTATCATTTTGGTCCTAAAAAATGACTGATGTTCAAAGCCAAAATTCAAGGGACCACAATATTAGAAACTTTAAAAATATATAAACATAAGCCCCACAGTTCTCATTATTGACTATCTATTGGGGCACTTCCCTATTTAACCTAATTACATGAAAAGGGGTGAAGTCAAATATAATGTGTCATTGCTCATAAAATCTACAAGTATCTAGGTAATGAGATGATAATATAGATAATGATGCAACATGATTCTTCATCATGCCATCAGCATATCTATTGAGGTTGAAATTGTAGATGACAATCTGCCGATGTAAGATATCCACCTTAATTGTAAACTAATACTCTTGCTTATAGTTTACAAGAATATAAACTTACATGAAATTGGATAGTCTCATAAATAATAATATATAAAAAATAAAAAAATTAACTTTTTTACTATATAATATTTTACCTTGTCAATTTCAATCCATATACGTGTATTAAGTAAATCTTTGTTAACCCTTAAGTCATACGGCAACACGTTATTATTCCATACAATGGTATAAATTTTTGTTTTGTGCTACTCATAGATTACCCTAAAATTTTAACAAAATAAGTAATCAATGATGTGTTTATAAGAAACATATTTTAATTTATTTGAACACTTAACAAAGAAGTACGAATTTATAGAAGTTGACAATTTTGGCAATGCTTTAGTGTAGTAGCATTACTTAAGTTGAATCATTTTCATTTACTCATTCATGTGCCGCATTGGTCAACAAATGAAGTTGTAAAGTAAATAATTTATTTGAACATATATGAATAAATTCAATAAATTTGTAAATAATTTTCACTTATAATGTCATCTAACTAGTTGTGTAATAAAAATGGAAACCATGCCGGGTTAACTTCAAATCTAGGTAAGATAACTACACCTTCATCCTTGTCCAACTAGGCTTAAAACTCAGATTGGATGGGTAAGTTTATCTACTGTAGCAGATTTACATCTATTTAAGATTCTACTCAAGGCTTAATCTTCCTTTTATTCATCTTTTACGGTATGAGATTTGTGTATACGGTGTGCAAGACCCTTGCAGGCCTATACTATCTCCTATACATGCTCACATCTTTAGGCGGATCAGGTAAGATCTAGATGTTTGCAGGACTATCAATCGGCTGTAAGTTATACCGAGTAGTTGGGGTCTAAAAACAACACGCTGCATTTTCTCTGAATTGAAAGCTTACTGGTACATTTTCTTCAAGATTAAATTTAGTTAATACAAATAGATATTAATACAAGTCAAATTGAAATTAAGTTATTGTAAGCGATTTTAATTTTATTTTGCTTACCATATTTTGACTTTCATCAACTTGGAAAGAGCATAACTGCCAAATGTATTGCATCATTTATTGCATCTGATGTGTAAGATTAGTCCGAACTTGATCAACCCTCTTAAAAATATCCTCTAGGGCTTTCTCCAATCTTTACATCGATGTAGTTTTAGTACAATCAAATCTCTTAACCATGTCCTAATGCAGTTGCTCAATCTGATGTGCAATGTCATAGTGTGCAGATGCATTATGTTCAAACTATATAAAAAAAAATCATAATCAATAATTTTTGCAATTATATTAATTCAACTAATCGCATAAAAATAAAATATACTTTTGCTCTAGGCATCGATTGATCTCACATTGGTGGGTCTGCCTCTTTATGGCCATCTTCCTCCACATCCAAATCATCATCACCAATGTTGGTGAAATGGACAAAGCTCTTCTAGCTCTTGCTGCTCTTGATTGAAATGCCCAGATATCTGATCAATCGCATGACCTTCTCTTTATTCTTATAATCTTTCGGTACTAATTTATGATGTACTGAAAAAATCTATTAAATTAAAATTAAGTTGGACATATTATAGAATAATATTAATTTAATTATATGTGAATTGATTAAAAACATACTAAATTCTTAGCCAAAATTATCCTCTTAACATACTCAAATAGTAGAGTCCCTCTAGTCATCCAATTTAAAATATAAGGGAAGCTGTCATCGGAGAACATACCAAAAATCAGACCACAGATTGAAATGACCTCGTAAATCTATACCTAAAATAATTTTAAAAGATGAGTTTACTATAAATAAAAATAAATAATTAAGATCAAAATGTTAAATACAAAAAAATTATTACGTACCAAAAATACATGTGCAAATTCATATACATTATAACTCTTAACCTTGCTCTTTGCAAATTTATATTTTTCTATTTTCTCCAACTTCTGGAATATAGCCTTTTTGAGTGAGCCATGAAATACGCTAGATGCAGTGTTGCCCTATTGTTAATTATTAAACTCACCAAGGTTATCAATTAAACATAGAATAAAATTTTAAATCTCAATACGTTCGTTGTGTGGGATTAAAACACGATGAACAACATAGATAAACTCAACTTGATTGTGGGATCGTTTATTTTTAATAAGTCTAAGCCTTTATACCAATTATCAACGAATGTGTATGTCAATTTTTTTTGGCTATAAAAGTAGTTTTTCTACAATTGATTCATTAATTTTCTCTTTAGTTGTTGGGCGGGAGAGTAATCTCGTATCTCTAACCCGATAATCAATAAAAACTCATTTTAGCTGAATTAGATGCATTTCTTGTTGATGTAAAATCACATCTCTTTGTATAAATTTGAGGTATACACCTCATACAATAATAACTCATGCACCAAAATATCGTAAAACAAAATATTCTGCATATCTAAAAAATGTCTCATATAGGTCCGCTTAAATAATTCCTTCTGATTATCTGTCAGTTTAAAATTTTTAGAATTTAGAGCTTATATCTTTAAATAAGCGGTCACCAATATATGAAAAAAATACTCTCTCTAAAAATTTATGTTATTTGGATACGTTATTTTTTTCTGTAAAAATAAACAAAAAAAAAATTATTATTTATAAATAAAAAATATACATATTATATTAAATTGACTAACATAAAATATTCTTTCAAAAAACCTAACATACAATATAATCAACTTATTAATTAATTAATCAAATTAAAATTATTTAATATAATTAAATAATAATTTTACTATTTAAATAAATCCAACAAAAAAATAAAGTTATTAGTATTACTAAATAACAAATATACATATTGTATTAAATTAACTAACATACAATATTCTTTAAAAAAAAAGACTAACCTACAATATTAATAACTTATTAATTATTTAACCAAATTAAAAATAATTAATATATTAATTAATCATTTTAGAATTAATTAATATATTTAATTAATTAATTTACTTTTTAAATAAATCTTAACAAAAAAATAAAATTAGTATTACTAAATAACAAACATACATATTATATTAAAATAACTAACAAATAATATTCTTAAAAAAAAACTAACATATAATATTAATCAACTTATTAATTAATTAATTAATTAATTTACTTTTTAAATTTTTTTTACTTTAATTATTAATTTAATAATATTTTTCAAAATTCATTTTGTGCTCCACGTTGCAACATAGGGAGATGCCACGTGTCACAAACTGTGCAACATCGTAGATTGCAGGTCTGCCAAACTGAATCAAGATACGCATGAGGGCGTATCTGGGTTGGTATCTCGGAGCCATCTAAAATACATATCTTGTGTGGCTATCTCAGGGTCGTAAAAGGCCCAAGATGCACTAAACCCAGATATGACCAACTGTCATATTGGTTCAAAATAATCCTAAGTAAGTCATTTTTGATCGAATTTGAATTTTTTATTTATCATTTTAATTCATTTTTCATGTTTAATTTATTTATTTTACATATTTTTAACTCAAAATGTAATTTCTAATTGATTTATAATAAATATAAAAAATTTTCTAAAATAAATTTTTTTATTAAAGATCGGCTATTTTTTAAGTTTGAAGTAGCAAATATATTATGTAAAACTTAATCTACATAATGATAACTTTTAAATCTTTAACTAACTGAATTTTTGTTAAGAGAATTTTTAATTAAAAAGAAGAGAATTTCAAGTCGAGAAAGAGTATATATTTTTTTAAGGGTATAAGAGTCTATTTTTTTTTTTTTAACTATTAAAAAATATTAAATTTAAAAATATAACTAAAAAAATATATTTATAAAATTTAGGAGTTATTTTTAAAAATTTCCTAAACATATTTCTGCTTTACTATATTTGTGATTGCATAAAGCCTACTAAGACAAGCGAGAGAAGGGCTATTCAAACCCAGCTTTATTAAGGAGGTCCACCAGCTGTTCCGTAGTAATACAAATTCAAGCTACTTGGCGCAGAATCAAATTTCCAGGTCAACACTACGAAAATTCTTTGCCCCGTCTAATAGGTTCGTCTTGCTTAGCGTTTATAATACATATTTGTTTCCGCCATTATTGACCAGAGGCTTTTGGTATCTTTCAACCTTTGCTTGGTCTCTGTCTCATTATTTTGTTTTGTTAGACTACGTACCCTGATTGCTTTCTTTTCTACCAGAAAAACCATGGCTGTGGGAGAGCTCTTTCTTTCTGCAACCCTTTCGGCGTTGTTTGCCAAATTGGCATCCCGCGAGTTGCTGCAGTTTGCTCGTCAAGAAGGGGTGTATACGAAGCTCAAAAAGTGGGAAAATAGATTTCTGATGATTCAAGCATTGCTCAACGATGCCGAGGAAAAGCAACTGACAGACAGGGCTGTGAAAATCTGGCTAGATGACCTCCAGGACTTGGCTTATGATGTTGAAGACGTACTGGACGAGTTTGCGACTGAAGCTTTGGGGCGTAAGTTGATAGCGGATCATCATCAGGCTAGTACTAGCATAATGAGAAACCTCCTCCCTGCTTGTGTCACTGGTTTGACTCCAAGTGCTGTTAAGTTCAACGTCAGTATGGGGTCCAAGATTAAACGTATAGCTAGCAGATTAATGGAGCTCTGCAAACAAAGAAGTGAACTTGGATTGCAAGTGACTCCTGGAAGCGCATCAAGTGCTATGCCGCAAAGACCACCCAGTACAAGCGTGCCAATAGAACCAGCTGTTTATGGGAGAGACGGAGACAAGGCCACAATTATTGAAATGGTATTAAGCAATGATCCAAGTGATGCTAACTTTCATGTGATTCCCATTGTTGGTATGGGGGGAATCGGCAAAACTACGCTTGCTCGCGAGGTGTACAATGACAAGGCAGTGGAAGGTTTCAACAGAGCATGGGTTTGCGTCTCTGATGACTTTGATGTTCTAAGAATCTCAAAGGACATTCTTGAGTCATTCACTTCCTCGTCCTGCAACCTGACTAGCTTAAATGAAGTGCAGGTCCAACTCAAATATGCAGTAGCCGGAAAAAAATTCTTACTTGTTTTAGATGATGTTTGGAGCAAGAGTTATGACTTGTGGGAGACTTTGAAGTCGCCTTTTATGGCTGGAGCACCAGGAAGTATGATGATTGTGACAACACGCAGCGTAGAAGTGGCATTAACAATGGGATCAATGGAGTATTATAATTTGAAGCTTTTATTCGATGATGATTGCTGGGCCATTTTTGAGAAGCATGTATACAGGAGCAGAGTTTTGGCTGGATGTCCAAATTTGGATTTAATTCGCAAGAAAGTTGTTGAAAAGTGCAAAGGTTTGCCCCTTGCAGCGAAGTCTCTTGGTGGCCTTTTACGCTCGAAGCAGAGATACGATGAGTGGAAAGATATATTGAGCAGCAGATTTTGGGATCTACCTGAAGAAAGTGGCATTCTCTCAGTGTTAAGATTGAGTTATCACCATCTTCCTTCACATCTTAAGCGATGTTTTGCTTATTGTGCAATTTTTCCGAAGGACTACGGATTTGAGGAGAAAGAACTTGTACTTTTGTGGATGGCAGAAGGTCTTATTCAACAATCAAAAAGTAGGAGGCAGTTGGAAGACATAGGCGGTGAGTATTTCCGTGATCTATTTTCAAGGTCCATTTTTCAACAATCAAATAGCAATGATTCCAAATTTGTAATGCATGATCTTGTTCATGATTTGGCTCAATGGGTTTCTGGGGAAACAAGTTTTAGGTTGGATGATGAATCGAGTGTTCATATGCAGTTGAAAAGATTTGATAGGATTCGTTACTCTTCTTACACATGTAGTCTTTATGATAGCAAAAGTAAATTTGAAGTCTTTGACAAACTCGAGCACCTGAGGACATTCTGGTCGGCGAATCCAGCTATAGAGCATTACCCTTTTAGTTTACACATAACTAGCATGGTTCTTTTCGATTTGCTGCCAAAGCTCAAAAAGTTAAGGGTGTTTTCATTAAGCAAGTACAATATTTTTGAGCTACCAAATTCTATGGGAGGTCTGAGACATATAAGGTACCTCAACCTTTCAAGAACCATGATAAGAAGTTTACCGGAGTCCACAAGTTCCCTATTCAACCTGCAAATTTTGTTGTTAAGAGATTGTTTTAATCTTTTAAAGTTGCCTTCCAATATGAGAAATTTGATCAAACTACGCCATCTTGACATTTCGGGAGCATTTTTGTTAAGGGAGATGCCACTGGGGATGAAGGATTTGAAATGTCTCCATACCTTATCTAATTTCATTGTAGGCAAACATACTGGATCGGGTTTGAAAGATTTGAAGAACTTAAAGTTTCTCCGTGAGAAACTTTGTATTTCAAGATTAGAGAATGCCATTGTTAGAGAAGACACAAGTGACCTCATATTAAGCGACAAGGAGGACCTAGAAGTACTACTACTGAAATGGGGATCTCCATCTAACTGTTCAAAAACTGATGACTTGAAATTTGATAACTCACGAAATGAGTTAGCAGAGAAAAATTTACTAAACATGCTACAACCTCATAGAAATCTCAAACAGCTCACAATCAGTTGCTATGGTGGCACAGAATTTCCTTCTTGGATTGGAGATCCTTCGTTCTCAAACATAGTGGCTTTAACATTGGAAAGATGTGAAAATTGCACATTATTGCCCCCACTCGCACAGCTGAGTTCGCTCAAGAATCTGACAATTGCAGAGTTGCAGGGGCTAAAAATCATAGGTTCTGAAGTTTATGGGGAGGATAGCCCAAAACTTTTTCAATCACTGGAGACTCTTTGCTTTAAACATATGTGGGAATGGGAATACTGGAACCCAGTTGAAGTAGATGGACGTTTTAAAAGATTCCCTCGCCTCCATGCTCTTTCTGTTGAATGCTGCCCCAAACTCTCAGGAAGATTACCTGATCATCTTCCTTCCTTGGAGAAACTTGTGGTTTGTGAGTGTCCGCAGTTGGTACTTTCAGTCTTAAGCTTTCCAATGGTCATCGAACTAGCAGTAGCTAGTGCTTGCAAAATGATGGTTTACAACAATCCAGTTGACTCCAAGGCAATTAACCCTACGACTCTTTCAACTAATTCAGAGATTGAGTATTGGTTAAGGCGAGGATTTCATACAGCGGAAAGTCTATGGATTCGCTATAATGAAGAGCTTATATATTTGTGGGCGAATGCTATCTGTCTTGACAAGCCACCACAAGGCCTGCATAGCTTCACTTCCCTGAGAAAATTATTTATTAGTAACTGCAACACTCTGACATCCTTACCTGGGGAAATGAAGCACTACGGAGGACTTGAACTTTTGCATATTGATCATTGTGATTCTCTGTTATTCATTGTAAGAGGCCAGCTGCCTCCATCTCTAAAAAGGCTCTATATAAGTTTTTGCAAGAAATTGCAGTTTTTGGTGGATGATGAAGACAATACTTGTTGTTGTTCTTCTTCTTCCTCTTCAGATTTGTCCAAGAAGAATGCCAACACCAACATATCTCCTCCCGATTACATACTTATAGAACATTGCCCATCTTTGATGTGCTTGTTATCCTCAGGGGACTTAATTGTGCCAATCACAAGTCTTGATATTCAGTATTGCTCAGAGTTTGCAATTTTATCATTAAGAGGCCAGTTATTTGAGAAGCTTCAAGACCTCAGAATTAATGGGTGTCCGAAGATAGAGTCAATAACACAGAGGATTCATAATAACACCCCTCTTGAAAACATTAGTATCTCGAGATGTAAAAATTTTAAATCCATGCTTGACGGTTTATGCAATCTTAGCAGTCTCATTGACATTCATATATTAGACTGTCCAAGTCTTATTTCCTTCCCAGAAGGAGGGCTTCCTAATTCGATTAGACATGTTTCAATCGAAAATTGTGAGAATCTAGAATCCCTGCCTGACCGCATAAACAGCCTTCCCTCTCTTCAATCATTAAGCATAAGAAAATGTCCAAGCATATCCTTCCCGGAAGTAGGCCTTCCCCCCAACCTAACATCACTTGACATTCAAGATGTCAATATCTGCAAGCCAGTGATTGAGTGGGGTTTGCACAAGCTCACCGCTCTAACATCGCTTGTCATTGAAGATGTCAATATGTGCAAGCCAGTGACTGATTGGGGTTTGCACAAGCTCACCTCTATTACATACCTCAGCATTTCTGGATGCCCAGATGCAATATCTTTTCCACAAGAGGAGATGGGGATGATATTGCCCTCCTCCCTAACCGGGCTGAGTCTGGAAAGATTCCCAAATTTGAAATACCTTTCTTCCAAGGATTTTCAAAATCTCACTTCTCTTGACAATTTGTCCATTATTGATTGCTCAAATCTCACATCCTTTCCAGAGGAGGGCTTGCCATGCTCCCTTTTGCAGTTGTATATAAGAAATTGTTCATCTCTGAAAAAACAATGCAGAAGGGACAGGGGGAAAGAGTGGTCAAAGATAGCCCACATTCCTTGTGTTTACATAGATGAAAAATTCATCTATGATCCAGAGATGGAAGAATGATGAGCTCTATGATCCCATAAATAAAGAACAAGAAGAACCTGATTCGATACTCTAGTTCAGGCATGTAAATTTCTGATACCCAAACCCGTTGGTTTTACTTTCACAGTGATTTATTCAGATTTTTTTAGTTTTAAATTTAAATTACTTTACAGTTATAATACTGCATTTTCTAATTAATTTCATTTATCAGACAGTTTGTGAGGGTGAATTTGATTTATAAATGCTGATTTGTTGAACCGTCAACAGGATGCTCAAAATAGAACTCAGTTGGCAAGCTTAGGTTTAGCTAAATTTGATTTTAGTTTCTCTGTCTAAAATTTATTTGAACTTTATTCTCAGCTTAAGCTTAGATCGAACATACAGTTCCAAAACCGTCTTTTTGATCCGACAGAAACACATGATGGTATGCAAACTCTCTCTGGAGGACAGGTAATAAAAGCTTGCTTTATTCCTTGTTATGTAACTAGTAGTAGTACATATTATTCTCCAGAACGCTGGATTTCAACTATTCATTTCTGGAGCTGAAGAATTTTTCTTTCAGTTTCCAGGAATTTCTGATTCTGCAGGATTCTCCCATTTCTCAAATGTGGAAGACATCAGAAAATGATGAGAAGTGCATCAGGTTCAATATTTATGAAAGAATCATGGTGGAAACTGTCACGTGATTGTAACACAAATTGCCTCTTTTTTCTGGTTGACGTAAGGTTTGCCTCTTTCCTCATTATGCCATCACTACATTAAGTACCTAGTGAATGTTAAGCAAACAATAAAGTTGAAAGAAAGGAATTAATTTTTTCTTTATTTTTGGTTGTAATTTTCTTAATTGCATTAGCCAAAAGTTTTCCTACATAGTAATTTTCAACCACTAGTTCAAAGCTTGAAATGAGTATTGTTCTGCTCTATGGTTATAGTTATTTGCTGAGAGTGCTGCTGAGCCAACCCCAGTTACCTCTCTTACTGTTGTATAGTACTTAGCTGGAACCTGGGTCGACTATCCCTATCTAGATATTTAAGACGGAAAAATATTTTAACCGAATGTTTTGTTACCAGCCTCGAGCCCTATATTAAACATTTCTTGAAATTTTGTAGGTTTATGTTTGGTTTGGGCAGTCGACGCCAGTAGCTGCTACAAAAACTGCGCTTGGAAGGATGGATCAAAATGTTGACAACAGAAGTTTTCCATAAACAATAAACATTTGCAGAATCTTGCATTTTATCTGAAGACTACAGTTGGGATTGTGATGCCGAGTCTTTATGAATTTCCAGAAGTTTCAGCTACTATATGGGCTTCCTGAGCTGCTGTTTTCCCCCATGAAGTGTTAAGGTGTTAAAAAGTTGGAATTTTGGTTTCCGGAGAGTTATGGGAGTGATGCTCTGAACTACAGTGCTGATGTCTCAAATTTCCCCCAAGCTTTCATTGGGGGCAGAGTGTCTTTTCCCTTTGTAAGCTTATGCAATACTACGCTCATTTGCTCTATGTGCGGAGTAAAAGAGAGAGATTATGCTCCAATGAGTTAAAGCTCTATAGATTGGGTTTATCCGTGTTTGTGAGGGATGTACAGAGAGTTTTGTGCTCTGTTTTTTTTTTTTAACCTACTTTACTGAATTTCTATCACCATCCCATAGAGTCTAGACATTGGCTTTATTTGTGTTTGCGAGTGGAGTTTAGACACATTTTAAAGCTATGTCTAAGCAATAATATACAAGATGAATTAACCTTGAGCACACAAAGATTCTTTGTCCTGATGGCCAGTTTCAACACTTGCTTTACACAAATGATCATCCAAGACTGATTCCTTTTCGGTCAACTACATACGAAGTGATACTTTACTTTCCAATTTTCATATAGGATCCCAATAATTTCATTTCTAAGTGAAGTGTCAAATAACAACCAAGTGGAGAAAAGGTAATAGGCAATTTTAAAAAGTATAAAATTTAATTATTTAATAAGTGATTGATACATCATTTGTGTGAAAAATATTGGAATATCACTTAAAACATATAGTATTAATAATATGAAGAATGACGATTAAAATTTATGTAGAAGATAATTTTGAGTCGAGCCATAGAAAAGGAGATGACAAGCAGTTAAGAATGAGCCGAAGAAAAGGAGAGATTACCCAGGTTTGAGTGTTGTGGCACTTGCCATGGCCTCAATGTAAGAACCTCTAGTGTTGTGGTGCTGGCTGGTTGGGCACTATGGTGCCAAAGATAGAAATTCCACTCTTGCAACGTTGGCTTTGGAGGGCTACGGTACCAACAACTGGAAATCCAGTGCCACAGCGCTACAAGAAGAGCGCCATAGCGCCAATGGCAATTCATTTTACGATGTTACCTCTTTTAAGAGGTTACAACTTTCTTTTCAAGTGTAGCTTGGATTAAGGTTTTCCTAAGATGTAAAAGGTTATAAATAGTATTGTGTTATATTAAAACACAAGTACATGTTATTGTAAACAAGTAATAAAGAGTGAGTAGAGTATTATTTTCACGAAGAATTATTATTATTGTTATGTTAAGTACTAAAATTATATCTTCTTTCTTTTATTTAGGCGATTGATGAATTAAAAGATAATTAAACTAAACAAAATAAACGGAGACTAACAAGATAAGACAAAAGATAACAAGAGTGAATCATCAATAATAGATAAAACCTAGGGTTACAATTATCCTTTGATACTTTATTTGAACCAATTAATCTTTTCTTAAGTTAATCCCTCAATATGAATTTCTTGCTAGATCCCTAATATCACAACCCTTTTTGATGGTCAAGTAATTATATCTTACTATAACAATTACTTATATGTCTATGATAATTAAATGAGAATAAGATTCATTAAGAATTGATCTATTACTACCATATATGTCATATGAGTGCATGTCTATCTCATATAAAATTTATAACTGCTATAGTATAATTATATAACAAATTCTTCAAAATCAACATCTAAATTTTTTTCGTCAAGTCCAATAAGGTTATCACAACAATCTAATTAGTGATCAAATTAGTATCATTCCCATGAAGAATATTCTCACAACAATCTAATTAATATCATTCTCATGAAGAATTATTGTTATTGTTATGTTAAGTACTAAAATTGTATCTTCTTACTTTTATTTAGGCAAATGATGAATTAAAAGATAATTAATCTAAACTAAATAAACAGAAACTAATAAGAAAAAATAAAAGATAATAAGAGTGAATCACCAATAATAGACAAAACCTAGAGTTATAACTATCCTTTGATACCTTACTTGAGCAAATTAATTTTTTCTTAAGTTAATCTCTCAATATGAATTTTTAGCTAGATCCCTAATATCACAATCATTTTTTGATGGTCAAGTAATTATATCTTACTATAACAATTATCTATATTTCTATGGTAATCAAGTGGGAATAAGATTCATTAAAAATTGATCTATTACTACCATATATGCTATATGAGTACATGTCTATCTTATATAAAACTCATAACTGCTACATTATGATCATATAACAAATTCTTTAAGGCCAACACCTAAATTTTTTTGTCAAATTTATTAGGGTTCTCACAACAATCTAATAAAATTCATTAAAAATTGATATATTACTACCATATATGTCATATGAGTACATGTCCATCTCATATGAAACTCATAACTGCTATGTTATGATCATATAACAAATTCTTCAAGGCCAAAACCTAAATTTTGTCATCAAGTTCATTAAGGTTATCACAAAAATCTAATTAATAATCAAGTAATTAGAAAGTATTAAATATATAATATTTGAACAACTTTATTATTGAGTTCATATAAATAAAAAAAAGAACTTGAATTCATTCACATATCTAGTTCACAGTTATAACCCTTTATATAAAACTTAGTTTATGTTGAAAACTAAAGTTTTAGAACTTAGATTGATAGATATAATGAAGAAAAATGAAAGACATAAGTAAAAGAAGAAGAAAACAAAGAACATTGTCCTGAATTTGTTTTACACACACTCTTTAACTTGTAGTTGAATCCTTTCTTCAATCTTTAAATTACGTTCTAAACTTCTTAAAACTTGTTCTCTTTTGTGCTTTTGATTGATGCTTTACTAGCTAAGTACAAGCATACGTTATCGTATCAAGTAAAATAGGATTTTAAGTCTAGATATCGATCTTACAGAGACTATGCGATCTAAATTTATAAATCAAGTACTAAAATTGTACCTACTTAACTTTTATTTAGAAAACTTAAATCTGAAATTTATTTAACTAATCTAATTCTATCAATTAAATAAACAAAAGTAAAGAGTAGAATTCACAAATAAAGATAATCTAGGGTTTTGACTCATCCCTTAGTATTTCATTAGACTCATCAACCACTTAATTAATCTCTTAATACCAATTGATTGGCTTAGACATTAATCTCATCACAAGCCTCTGTCGATGGTCAAATGACTATATTACGCATTTTAACAATCACCTATATGTCTATGGTAATCAAATCAGAATGTAATTCATTAAGATCAAGTCTAAATTAGACCATACATGCCACTTAGGTATATATCTATCCTAGATGAAACTTATAGTTGTTAACCTATGATCATACATCAAACTATCCTAGGCTAAACACATGAATCCCTTTGTCGAGTTTATCGTAGTTTCTCAATCATTCAAAATATTGATTAGGTATAATGAAAGCATTAAATATAAGATAAAATAAATCAATTATAGTAATTAAGTTCATAAAATAAGAATCAATAAAATCTAACTACATACTAGGTTCACATAGTCTAATCCTAGAATAATAAGTTTAGCTTATCACAAAACCAAAAGTATCCAACTAATCCATGAAGAACAGTAAGAACAAGAACATAATAATAAGAAAAGAGAAGAAAAACTAATCAAGAAGATGTCTTGGGTTGCTTTTCTCTCAATCTTGACTTGATTTTGAATATTGATTTTGAATATTGATTTTGAATATTGATTTTGAATATTGATTTTGAATATTGATTTTGAATATTAATTTCTTGACTTTGACATTTGATTTTGTGTTGTAAATTCTTTCTCTTTGTTTTTGCCTTTTTAAGTATCTGTATTTGACATCAAAAGAGTGTTTTTATTGGTATGAGAAACCCTAAGGGCGAGGGACTTTGAATCTAAGTTAAAATAGAAGATGAGAAGGGCTCTTATATGTCGCACGGGCGTCGTGGCACTCAGCTACTGATCTAGGTGCCACGGCGTTTAGTCCCTGGGCGCTGTGGCACCCAGCCCTGATACCCCTTTCATATTTTGAGCATAACATCTTCATTTTACGTCTGATTTGCCTCCTATTTGTTCCGATGCATCAAATTCTTCTCGTGCATCTATTTATGATCAGAAAATACAATTAAATAGCCAAATATTTGAGTAAAATACAAAAGCTAGGTATAAATCATACTAGTGCTTTTATGCCCTGTTGTGTGTTTTCTATAACACAAATTAGCGCAAGTGCACGTTATCGCAACAAGTAATATATGATGAGAAAAGTGTCGATCCCACAGAGAATGATTTATCTTTTCTAGTTTAAGTACTGAAATGGTATCTTTCTACTATTATCCAGAAAATGATTTAATGTATGATATTAAACTACTCAAGTAAAAGAACAACTTAATTATGCTAAGTGATAAACTAAATTATGAACAAGTTAAATTCAATAAGAGAAATCCTAGGATTACAAACTATCCCCCATTATGCAAACAAATTCAGCAGAATCTCTTTTAGGTCTATTGGTTCTCAACTTGATATATTGACCAAAACACTTAACACATCACAAGCCTCTTTTGCAGGTCAAGCAAATATATTCTATCCAATCAAATATCTATATGTCTATGATAAATAAATTGAACAAAATTCATTAAGCACAAGTTTTATGAGCCATACATGCCTTATGAGTATATGTCTATCTCATATGAAACTCAAGTGTACTACACTATGATCATGCATCAATATGCTTAAGACTGAATACCTAAATGCCTTTGTCAAGTTTATTTAAGCATTTCTAGATCAATTTAACTACTGGCCAAGTAATCAAATAGCATTAAGCACAAGCACAATGAATATATCAAAAGCTGAATTAATACCATAAAAGAGAGAGCTAAAATCAATTACATAATGAGTTCAAGGATGTAATCCTAGATTAATGAAATTAGCTCATCATTAAACTACACAATCTTGAAGCTAATTCCATCAATACATGTAAACTAAACATCTTACAACAAGTAAAGAATCAAAGAAAAGAAGACATCCCTGTCAAATGCCTTTGAAGTTGAAGCTTACTTTCCTCCTCTTTGATTTCTCCAAACTTAGAAGTTAGGTGTTTCTTTTATGTTTCCAGCTGCTGTCCCAACTGGAGTCCCTTCCAAAATGTAAGTTTTGAGCAAATAAATAGGTAAGAGCACGGAATTAGGGCGCACTTAGGGTTGCTTTTGGGTTTCTTGATTTTTAGGAACCTGTCAACATTTGCTGTCCAGGTCCCGGCGCCGCGGCGCTGAGATTCAATGCTGCGGCGCTCACTTTCTGCAATTGGCGCCGCGGCGCTGAAATCCAGTGCCGCGGCGCTGCACTGTAGAAAACAGTGGTACTGTAGCAACAGTAGCACTGTAGCAACAGTGTCTCCATTTGTATTTTTATCTCTAATGCTCCCATTTGCGTCCGTTTTCCGGTATTTTTGCTCCGACAATGTTTAAACCTATAAAATAACATTAATATGCATAAATAGCCCAATTATTGAGATAAATTGAACAAATATCAAGTTAGAAAGATAAAATAGTTTATACAATTACGCCTTATCATGCCCCTATTAGCTCTCTCTTATTACTACCCTTTGAGGCTTCAAAAAGCTTCTATATATAGGTTTCATGGCTTCAAATTATGAAAACTTTGAGTCCAAAGCTAATTAGTAGTTGCTTTTGGTCACATAGGCGCGGCGGCGTTGGAAACACTAACTTGGGTGCAATGGTACTGGTACTGTAGTAAAATTATTGTTCACAGTACTACAACAGTTTACATTAGTAATATTTTGTTCATAATTACTATAACAAATTTGATATATTTTTTTGCTTTGTTTCCCTCAAATTTTCATCCTAATTAGTTTTGTTGATTTTAAACCTACAAAATGCAATAAAGCATATAAAAATCTAATATTCACACTTAAAATAAACAAATTCTAAGTCTACAAAACCCTAAATAATTTATATAAAATATGCTCATTAAACTCCCCAAAATTTAATAATTTTCTCATCCTTAAGTAAATAGACAGAAAATTACAACTAAAAACTTGAAAAAAAAATTTAAAAAATAGGTTGGTTGATGCTTAACAATATGTCTAAAAAATTACATATAGTGTAAAACTCATGAAAAATTTCAGATACCATAAAAGTTGGAATAACAATCCATGCACTAACTTTACCCCATATGTGATCTACTTCGTGTGTGTGTAAAATTATTGTTCACAGTACTACAACAATTTACATTAGTAATATTTTGTTCATTACTATAACCATTTTGATATTGTTTTTTGCTTTGTTTCCCTCAAATTGTCATTCTAATTAGTTCCGTTGACTTTAAACCTACAAAATGCAATAAAGCATATAAAAATTTAATATTCACACTTAAAAAAAAACAAATTCTAAGTCTACAAAATCCTAAATAATTTATATAAAATATGCTCATTAAACTCTCCAAAATTCAATAATTTTCTCATCCTTAAGTAAATAGACAGAAAATTACAACTAAAAATTTGAAAAAAGAAAATTTTAAAATAGGTTGGTTGATGCTTAACAATATGTCTAAAAAATTACATATAGTGTACAACTCATAAAAAATTCCAGATACCATAAAAGTTGGAATGTCAATCCATGCACTAGCTTTACCCCATATGTGTTCTACTTGGTGTGTGTGTAAAATTATTGTTCACAGTATTACAACAATTTACATTAGTAATATTTTGTTCATAATTACTATAACAATTTTGATATTGTTTTTTGCTTTGTTTCCCTCAAATTTTCATCCTAATTAGTTCCGTTGACTTTAAACCTACAAAATGCAATAAAGCATATAAAACTTTAATATTCACACTTAAAATAAATAAATTCTAAGTCTACAAAACCCTAAATAATTTATATAAAATATGCTCATTAAACTCCCCAAAATTTAATAATTTTCTCATCCTTAAGTAAATAGACAAAAAATTACAACTAAAAACTTGAAAAAAATATTTAAAAAATAGGTTGGTTGATGCTTAACAATATGTCTAAAACATTACATATAGTGTACAACTCATAAAAAATTTCAGATACCATAAAAGTTGGAATGTTAATCTATGCACTAGCTTTACCCCATATGTGATCTACTTGGTGTGTGTGTACAATTATTGTTCATAGTACTACAACAGTTTACATTAGTAATATTTTGTTCATAATTACTATAACAATTTTGATATATTTTTTTGCTTTGTTTCCCTCAAATTGTCATCCTAATTAGTTCCGTTGACTTTAAACCTACAAAATGCAATAAAGCATATAAAAATCTAATATTCACACTTAAAATAAACAAATTCTAAGTCTACAAAATTCTAAATAATTTATATAAAATATGCTCATTAAACTCCCCAAAATTTAATAATTTTCTCATCCTTAAGTAAATAGACTAAAAATTACAACTAAAAACTTGAAAAAGAAAATTTAAAAGTAAGTTAGTTGATGCTTAACAATATGTCTAAAAAATTACATATAATGTACAACTAATTCCAGATACCATAAAAGTTGGAATGTCAATCCATGCACTAGTTTTACCCCATATGTGATCTACTTGGTGTGTGTGTAAAATTATTGTTCACAGTACTACAACAGTTTACATTAGTAATATTTTGTTCATAATTACTATAACAATTTTGATATTATTTTTTGCTTTGTTTCTCTTAAATTTTCATCCTAATTAATTCCGTTGACTTTAAGCCTACAAAATGCAATAAAGCATATAAAAATCTAATATTCACACTTAAAATAAACAAATTCTAAGTCTACAAAATCCTAAATAATTTATATAAAATATGCTCATTAAACTCCCCAAAATTTAATAATTTTCTCATCCTTAAGTAAATAGACAGAAAATTACAACTAAAAACTTGAAAAAAAAATTTAAAAAATAGGTTGGTTGATGCTTACTATATGTCTAAAAAATTACATATAGTATACAACTCATGAAAAATTTCAGATACCATAAAAGTTGGAATGTCAATCCATGCACTAGTTTTACCCCATATGTAATCTACTTGGTGTGTGTGTGTGTAATTCATCTCATCATTTATTTGCACTCGGATAAGTTTATACGTATAAAGATGCGATAAATTTGGCTCAAAAATAATTTTTATTCACATTTCATATGTTTACTTTTTACACAACTCTTTGTTAATATCGATACATACAGAATCAAAGATAAAATAGTTTTTTATTAAGCTTGTAATATATAGCTAGGGTGAATGTAAGATAAAATGGATAAATTTTAGTTTAATTCACACTATAAACACATATTCTCGTTCTCAAATCATTCTTACCTTTCATCAATTTTCCCAAAGTTTTCCCCAAACTTAGTTCACAACTTTCTTTATCTAATTTATTGCTCAACTTTTTTTTTAAAAAGCTCTCTCTCTCTCTCTCTCTCTATATATATATATATATATATATATTATTGAATAAGTCTCTACACCCCCAAACTTAAGTATTTACAACTTCTTGTGAGCAATCAACTAAAACCCATAAACCAATTTTCTTTTAACTAATTTTTTCATAAGCTCAATACTCTTCATAACCATTAATAAGAATACTATACCTATGGTGTGAAGGGTGTTATAAAGGAAAGTTAATATAAAGGTTAAGGTATATATGTGATTAGCAAAGAAAAATAATCACTAGGCTTAAAGTGAGCAACTAGGGATAAAAATAATAGAATAGGCAGCTTAAAAAGGCTTAAACAATCCAAAAATAGCCTAAAATTATTTTCTTAATCATGTATGACCTATGATTTTGCCTTGAATAATAATCAAATAAGTTTTAAAATGTGTAAAACTTTTTATATCCTTGTCATTCATAAACGTTCTCAAAGAAGTAAACAAACTAAATAATTATAACTATGTGCTCAATATATTCAAAGAATCACAAATAAGGTAAAGCTTGATATACAAATCAAACATAAAAACAAATGCAACATCTATCATTTCTTAAGAGTTATATTTATCACAATCAAGTTTCTATCATCAATTGATAAAGTTATATTTATCACAATCAAGTTCTTATCATTAACTAATAAACATCATACTAAACCCAAGATTAACAACTAAATAAAAAAATTAACATGCAGAATAGCATGCAAAATTGATGAAGTAGTGAATACACATAAATAAGTATTTTCTTTCTCTAAACTTAAATTTAACATTATTTTCAATAGAAAAAAGAATAAGAAACTTTCTTGGTAAATGAAGGCTTAACGCTGTGGCGTTTGGGTCTTGGTACTTCATCACTAAAATTTGGAACGGGGATTCTTTTTTCAGCTTCTAGCTCCATAACTTTGAATAATGGTGTCACAGTGCTGAAGATACTGATTTAGGCACTGTAGCATTGGCTTCCTGCTTAGCGTGTTCCTTTGCTTCTCAAGTACTGACTTGCTATCCTATCATTACAAAAATAAAAGAAACTATATTGAGCATAAAAACTACTTAGGTTGCCTTTTAAGAAGTGCTTGATTTAACATCATCGACTTAACATTTTTCAGATTCACAGTGGATCAAATTGCATGTCTAATGCATCTCACGTATAGAATTTTAGTCAGTGTCTACAAGTGTTGGCATTCCTTTTCTTTGACTTTCAAAGATCCATGATAAAATTTCTTAG
Organism: Ailanthus altissimus; assembly: GCA_946807835.1. NCBI lineage: Eukaryota > Viridiplantae > Streptophyta > Magnoliopsida > Sapindales > Simaroubaceae > Ailanthus > Ailanthus altissimus. The sequence continues at coordinate 6,162,195 of OX327707.1, read as the reverse complement.
ATGCGGCCTTAACCACTTTGATTTGAGCATTCACAGAAAGAGTTTAATCTTAGATTGGAAGAATGAACTATATTGGCCATTATCAACTAGTTTCTTTGCACTGAACTTATCATTCTACTTCTTTGTCTTTATTTTATGTGTCAATGCATTTTCATAAGCTTGGTGTTAAATAGCCTTTATCACCTTTAATTTATGAGGCTATTATGCTTCATTGAAAGTATTATGTTGACTATCTTACAGTCTTTATATTCATTTGAGAGTTGTAATACCTTAAAGACCTTAAATGTTACTTCCTCACCTTGCACCTTTATCATTAATTCCCCTTTTTGTACGTCGATTAGAGTTCATCTTGTGGCTAAGAAAGGTCTACTTAGGGTGATGGAAATCACGATCTTCCTCCATGTCTAGTACATAAAATCTACAAGAAATATGAATTTGTCCACCTTCTATGATACCTCTAAGTTATGTGAGAGATTAATTCACAATTTGTAAAGTTACATTGGTTATCTTTGCTTCCCTCAAACCTAGCTTCTTTTAGATTGACAACGACATCAAGTTGATACTAGCTCCAAGGTTATAGAGGGCTTTACCAAAGAATTAATTTTTAATTGTGCATGGTATGGTGAAGCTCTATAGATTCTTAAGCTTTGGAGATAAATTTTCTATAAGATTGCATTATATTCTTTTGTTAGAGCCATTGTCTTAAGATCTTCCATATGTTTTTTCTTTAATAAGATGGCTTTTATGAGCTTAACAAAACTAGGCATTTGCTCCAATGCTTCTGCAAAATGGATGTTGATGTGCAATTTCTTAAATACTTTTTAAAATTTGAAAAATTGCTCATTTAGTTTCTTCTTTTGGAGACATGAGGGAAAGGTGCAGTGAAATGTATGGCTTGACTTGATTTTAGTGCTACTAGTTCCTTTTCTTTTATAGTTGTCTTTTCTTTTATCTGCTAATTTTCTCTAACATGGCTCTCATTTGGCTAAGATGTTTTTATAGTAGTTGGTAATTTTTTCCACTCTTTAAGTGATGGCTTGGCATTGCTTTTTATCTTTCATTGGATTCATCTCGGCATTGCTGGGTAAGAAGAATTATGGAAGATTGTTTAATAATGTGGCCAATTGGCCTACTTGAATTTTTAACATCCTTAAAGATACTATTTGGCATTGGATGAGGTTTGTTTGGCTTCAAAGGAAGGTATTTGTTTGCTTCATGTATTGTATGAATATCTCTTCTAAGGCAAGTTTCTTTTCATACTGCTACTGAGATTATGTTAGAAATCTAGGACGATTTTTCTAATTAGATTATAATAGTTGGATTAAGGTTGTGCTATTGCCTATGATAATTTCTTATGTAATGTCTCATTTTTATGCATTTGCCCTTTGAATGGCTATTACCACAAAATTTACAGGTAACACACTAACTCTTCAAAACTTAACTCTAATAACATCTAACTTTTGGATAACAAATTAACTTATGTAGTTAGTGAGGTGAGTGCTTTTGTATCATATATGCCTGGAATATTTCTTGAGGCTGCTCTTTCTACTAGCCATTGGTAACTGTTGGACGTTATTTCTTCAAGCAAGTTATATGCTTTATCAGTTGATTTGTTCATAAGTGCTCATCCTGGTCCATAATTGCCCTATCAAATCATTATAAAAAGTATGCATGTAACCACTTTAGAATCCTATGATATAGACATCTCCTCAACAGGTCTTTGTACCATTCCCAAGCTTCATATAAGGACTCTCCATCTTATTGCACAAATGAGGTAATGTCATTTGGAATGTTTTGCTATTTTGGATGTTGAAAAAAGTTTAGGCAAGAATTTTTATGCTAGATCATCCTATATTTCTATGTATCTAGATGAAAATGACATCAATCAACTATTTACCTTATCTCTGAGTGAAAAAAGGAATGGCTGAAGTCTTTTTTCATCATCAGAAATTCTATTGAACTTGAATGTATCATAAATCTCTAAAAAATTCACAATGTACTCTTTAGGATCATCATTCAGTAGCCCATTGAAATATGCAAAATTCCTTAGTATTTGAATAGCGCTTGATTTGATCTCAAAGTTGTTGATATTTATTTTTGATCGGTGTATGCTAGTGTGAATGCCATCAGTCAATAGAACTGTAAAATCCCTCAAGGATCTATACTCTGTAGCTTGCTATTGAATCTGAATTTGAGTGATCATGATGTCTAGTTGAAAGGTAACCTAAAAACAAAAATAAAAAAAACTTGAAAAGTAGCTAAAAAATTAAAAATAAATGAAAAAATAATTATCGTACAGAAAAAAAAAGAAAAAGGTCTGAAGTAAAAGTAAGATAGATTAGTATTAATGTTAACAATAACAATAAACTAAGTCTTCGACAACAGTGCCAAAAACTTATTGTGTTATACTAAAACATAAGTACATGCTATTGTAAACAAGTAATAAATAGTGAGTAGAGTATCATTCTCAATTATTGTTATTGTTATGATAAGTACTAAAATTATGTTTTCTTACTTTTATTCAGACGAATGATGAGTTAAAAGATAATTAATCTAAATTAAATAAATGAAAACTAACAAGATAAGATAAAAGATAACAAGAGTGAATCACCAATAATAGATAAAATATAGGATTATAACTATCCTTTGATACTTGAACAAATTATCTTTTCTTAAGTTAATCATTTAATATAAATGTTTGGCTAAATGCCTAAATCCTTAATATCATCACAAACCTCGTCAAGTGACTATATCTTACACTAAATATTTTTTATATGTTTATAGTAATCATATGAGAATAAGATTTATTAAGAACTAATCTATTACTACCGTATATATCATATGAGGATATCTCTATCTCATATGAAACTCGTAATTTCTATATTATGATCATATATCAAATTATTCAAGGTTAATACCTAAATTTCTTCTTCAAGTTTATTAGAGTTCCCATAATAATCTAATTAGTGATCAAATAATTAGAAAGTATTAAAAATATAATAATTAAACAACTCTACTATTAAGTTTATAAAAATAAAAAAAACTTAAATTAATTTACATACTAGTTTAAAGTCGTAACCTAGATCTAAAATTTATCTTATGATGAAAAGATAGAGTTTTAAAACATAAATTGATAGACATAATGAAGAAAAACAAAATATATAAGTAAGAGAAGAAGAAAACAAAGAATAGTGCCATGATTCTTTACCTTCTCTCTTTAACTTGTATTTGATTCTCTTCTTCAATCTTTTAGTCATGATCAAAGTCCTTAAAACTTATTCTGTTTTGTGCTTTTTCTTCTTGTCTCTCTTTAAGGCTTTAAAAGCTTTTGTTTATAGGTTTCACGACTTTAAATTAGAGCAACTTTGAGTCCAAGGTTGATTAGTAATTATTTGTAGACGCATGGGCATCGCGACGCTGGTACTTTAATAAAATTATTCTTCACAGTACTGTAGCAATATTTTGTTCATGGTTACTATAGCAAATTTGATATTTTTTTTTGCCTTATTTCCATTGGATTTTCATCCCAATTATCTCTATTGATATCAAACCTACAAAATGACAATAAAGCATATAAAAAGCATAATATTCACACTTTAAATGAACAAATACTAAATCTACAGAAGCATAAATAATATATATAAAATACGCCCATTAAATAAGCCTTTATTTTGGTTTAAAAATATTATCAAAAGAGAGAGTATTCATTGTGTTTCTAAGAAAGAGATCTCTTGTGATCAATTAATTTAATAAAAAAAAGCTAGGATCTTGATCCATTATGGACGTAAGCAATTGCCAAAATCAAGTAAATTTTGTGTTGTATGCTTTGATTTTTGTTTTTATTTTATTTTATTGATCTTTTGTGAGTTTCACATTCTCAATCACTTGTGTGTTAAGAATCTTAATAAATGGTATTAGAGCTTGATGAGCTTAAAAGTGGAGATAGACTGCAAACTTCCATAAGTACCTCAAAGAGCACCTAGAGATAACTTAGAACTTTAGAATCCGAACTTGAAGAGTGCTAATTAGTCAGAGATAGGCTAAGAATGAGATTTAGAAGGAAGGATATACATTTTATAGCTACAAAGTTTTGAAAAACTTGAAAAAGAGAATCATGCTTATTTGGTAAAGAAGTCTTTGTATAAGTTAAAATAGTTTTCTAGGTAGTATTATAAGAGATTTAATGATTTGATGCTTCAGTGTGGCTTTACTAAAAGTAAGTATAATGGATGTTTGTATTTTAAGACATTAAGAGATAGTTTATGTATGTATTTGATAGTTTATGTGGATAATATATTGATTGCATGACAAAATAAAGGAGAGATATATAAGTTAAAAGCTCAATTGAATGGTGAATTTAAATGAAATGCTTAAGGTTAGTCAAGAGAATTTTAGGTTTGAATATCATTTGGGACAAGAGTGATATCATATTCTTGTCTCAATAAAGGTATATACTGAAGGTCCTTAAAATATTCAGAATGTCTTATACAAAGGTTGTATCGACTCCGTAGCTATGCACTTTAAGTTATTAGCAGCATAGTTTTTAGATGTAATGTATGCTAGAAGTTAATTTCGCAGCATATAGTGGCACTATCAACTATGGAGGTTGATTATATAGCTATTAGAGAAGTTATTAAGGAGGCCATATGTTTGAAAGGTATATGTCCAAAGCTAGTAGCAACGAAAGAAGTGAAGGTTTATGGGCATTATGATAGCTAAAGTTCCATACATCTAAGCAAGTATTAAATCTTTTATGAAAGATTAAAATACATTGATGTGGGGTTACATTTCATCAAAAAAGTTGTACAGAGTGATAAAGTTAGTCTAATAAAAGTATCTACATCATAAAATTTTGTAATATGTTAACTAAGCCACTACCTTCAATTAAGTTTGGTTTATATAAGAACTTAACTGGAATCACTGTTGTATAGTCAAGTGTGTGATGTGAATAAGATGGATCCAAGGAAAGCTTGAGAGAATTTGAATCAAGGAGGAGATTGTCAAGAATGGTGATGAAAAAATATATAGAAAATGGTTTTGAGTCGAGCTATAAAAAAGGAGACGACACAGAGTTGAGGAAGAAGCTGAAGAAAAACAGAGATTACCCTAGTCTTAGGTGCTGCGGTGCTAGCCATGACGCCAATGTCAGAACTTCCAATGCCACAATATTAGTTGGTTGGGTGTTGTGGCACCAAAGACAGAAACTCTAGTTCTGCGGCACCAACACCTATAAATCCAATGCCACATGTTATGAGAAGAGCACCATGGCACTAGTAGTAGTTTCTTTTACGATTTTACCTCCTTTAAGTGGTTTTACTTCCTTTTTAAGTATACCTTAGATTAAAGTTTTCTTAGGACGTAAAATGCTATAAATAGATCCTTATTTTAGCTTGAGAAATATCATCAAAATTGAGCATTATTATATTCCCAAGAGAGAGATCTTTTGTGATCAATTGATTCAATAAAAGACAAGTAGATCTTGATCTACCATAAACGTAAACATTTGCCAAATTGTGTGAATCTTGTGTTATATGCTTTGATTTGTATTTTCTTTTCTTCATTGATCTATTGTGAATTTCACATTCTCAATTACTTATGCATAAAGAATCCTAACAATTACTATTGTAAAGTTTCACTTTTACACTTCATTCTATCAAGATAGATTTAAACTTCTTCACAACTTGTTACAGTAAGTAATTTTAACTCAAGTATAACTAAATTTTTGCTTTAGTATTTCTAAATTTGATATTTTCTGATGCTTTATCACGCATATGATTTTATCTATGTGTTCATTTTGAATTTATTAGTTTAAAATTTGATATTTATGAACAGTTCATAAAAACAGATTTTTGATGATGGTCTTCTTTTTAAATTTGTACCTTTAAAAATAGAGGGAGTTTTTGCACGGAATTTCGAGGATTTGTTTGTGATACAACGTTTTTCTTCGGTTTAAATTTTGTACTAATGAAGGTTCCAAAAATAAAATTTTGTTGGGATCAAAATCTATCTTAGCATATGCTAATTTGTGTGACCTTTTAGGCTTTTAATTCTATACTTTTGGGAATAGAGTTGATAAAATTACGAAATTCGAGATTTAATTAGGATAGATAGATATCTATCAAGGGTCATATTTAATTTGATGATTATTGGAGTTTGTTTGGAATGCTAATTAGCTTCATGATTTGGACTGTAAAGCGGAAAATTGTCATGATTGGGACTGTGAAGTAGAAAATTGGTTTTAATAGAATTAAACTTTGTGAGTTTTTTTTGTCATAACTCCGTTTGTGGTGCTCAAACTGTTATGAAACTTATGATTATTAAAGGTGCACTTACAGAGAACATCGAATAGTTAGAGTTTGTAATTTTACGAGGTTACGAAGGCTTTCAAGTTTGGTCCAAAGTTTAAATTAGTTGTTGGAAAACAATTATCACAACGTTGACTGTTGCTTGTTATAAAACTTAACTTGAGAAATATGTGATAGAGAATTATGAATTTTGGATATAATAATATAGAATTATGGGTGTCAATTTGTATAAATTAATAATATTTGTATTTATTGGAGTTTTAATAATTCAACAATTTTATTCGAGCATGAATTTTGATGCTAACATGACTTAGATACTTATGCCTTTTTTAATGCTAACGTGAAGTTTGTCTTGGACTTGGCTTGACTTTACTTGTTTGACATGGTTTTAAATTTATAAAATATATGGACTCTTATTTCAACTAAATTTAGCATTTTTAGGCGTGTTTTAACTCTTATTTAAATCTTTGTAAACTCTTTAGATTGATTATCAAGTTTTAAGAAAGACTAAAAAGACTAAATAGACATTAAGTGCTTATGTACATTAGAGTGAAACTACTGTTTGGGTGTTCATTATTTTTAGAAGAATAAAAGTACACTATTCATAGATCCTTTGAGAGTTCTTCATTATTGTTCTCTTGTAAGTTCTCCAGAAGAATTAACAAAAGAAGTTATGATTCTTTTATCCATTATGAATGTAGATAATTAACTAAACCATATATATTAATTATGTTGTACTCTTAATCTATTTTGATTATCTTATTTATTTATTTGATATTTAATTATTTCCTTGAGGTATTAGAATTTGCGATTGAAATTATTCTAAGATTTTTTTCCTTTTAACCTAATTTATTAAGGAAAAATGCTTTTTCTTCATATCATAAAGAAAACAAGGCTCTTCTTGCTTTGTTTAATATCATTTTTCTTCTTTTCGAATTAATTTACAAAAAAAGGATAGAGAAAGTAATGATAAATTAACCAAAAAAATATGAAAATTCCACCCATTTTCGAAAATTGCATTGTCACTTTTTAATTGCTTTCTCATTTCTTTTTATTAAACTTCTCATCACTTTTAATCACATTTTATTAATACGTCGATTATATTTAAACGAAAGTCATAGAGTTTTAGCTCTCATATATTATTCTAGTTAAGAGGAATTGCCAGTATAATCTTTGAAGTTTAATTAAATTACTCCATTGATCTCTAAATTTGTTTATACATCTCAATTAGTACGCTTGATGAAAGTAGTAAAGAAAATTGATGTGTTTAGTCATGATAATTAGCCTTATATTTGATTGAATTTATATTATTGCCTATAAAACATGCTTAAATATATATATATATATATATATATATATATATTACAAAGGTAAGACTAATTTAAGTATTTACAAAACTTAAAGACTAATTGAGCATTTTAACTAAGTTTTAAGGATTATATTTACAATTTATCATATTAGTTAGTTATTAAATAGTCATGTTTGAATCCTCTTATATCACACCTTGCATAAACCATGATCAGATCTGTAGTCCCCTTTTTTTTAAAACAAGATTGTAACTATTTAGTGACTTGTTAGAGATTGTTTAAAGAATTTTTAGAATTTTGGAACGAAGACAATATATTAAGTGTGATTTGGACCCTCGTTCTAATGAAGGAAATTTAGTTAACTCTACATGATCTAAATTTAAATTTAATTGTAGGGAAAGAAAAACCTAAATGTTTAGCTATGGTCATTTAATATTGTTACCCCCACCTAAAAAATAAAAACACTTTTGGGCACAGAGTCCTCAAGCTTAAAAAGAGTTCGAACTCTAAGGATATAGTTAAAAGACTTTTCAAGAGACAGCCTCTCCCAAAGTTCACTATTCTTTGTGGGATGGCCCACTCCGAGGATGAGCTCATAAAGACAGTCATGAGGGTAGGTTCTAGTATGGTTGGACTATCTAAGATCTATTCGAATTTAGGGGATTGAGTCAGTAAACTGAAGCACCTACTCAGCATGACAGATCGTGATGCAATCGAAACTGCCCTTCGAAATATTAACTAGATCAGTTCGTCTCGATGAACATGATCAAACACAAACACCAAGACAGAATAGCTATCTGCCAAATAAATATAGCCGCGTTACTATAAAAGACCTCACAAAAAGACCTCAAAAAGCATCAAAGTTTTATAGGAATTGATTATCAGAAGATTGACCCGAACAGATCCTTTTTAGCCTCACTCAATCTAATCCACCGGCGAAGACAGATATAAGGAATATGTCGCGAATATACCCAAAATTGATCAGAAAGATAATTGGCATGTGTCAGACGTATGGCAAATGGATATTTGGTGTATGTTAGGTACGGATATTTGGCTTGTGTCAAACACGCAGTAGAAAGATATTTAGCATGTATTAGAAGTGTAGCAGAAGTGAAATACCTAAAAGGTCCTCTGAAGACTAGTACTATATCAAAAAGGGAGAAAATGACACTGAATAAGAATGATGCCCGAAGATAAGAAGAATTAACATAGAGAAAAGAAGTTTTCTTTCTTGAACTCTGAATACACTTGTCACCTCATTTTTATCAAATGTCCCTCCTACACAGAGATTTATTCTGACTTAAGCATTAGAGAGTTGCCATTGGAACCAACCTTGGCTAGATCATCACATTAAGCTCTACTTGTGGTTTACAAGTTTCGTTGTAGCTGCCGAAAGGGAGAAGACCCAGGCCCTCACAAACAAGCCCGACTAGGACAAGTCCCAAGTGCTGATTCTTGCCAACAGTGTAAATTCAAAGCTCATTGGGTCAAAGAACTAATTTTTTTGGTCAACAATTTTCAGCACTGTCTATGGGAAGCGAGATGAAAAGCTCTATCCAAGAAGACGGGAGGCTATTATGGAATAGTCCTCTACCAGCAGAAATTGTGTTACTCGGGAATAAGGCTCAGACCTAAACAGGAACGGGGGCCACGAAAACAAGACTTTTCCTTTGATAGAAGACTCGCTGCCACTTAAAATACAAGCAGAGTTAAGAACCCTGAGAGAGAAAAAAGAAAAACTGAGACAGCTCATGGCTAAGTTGATCAGAAATAAACAAAGGAAAGTAGAAAATGGTAGCATGAGGGAATCTCAGAAGGAGATTTGAGAACAAACAAAACGGAGAAACAGTTGGGGACTTTGCATGATTTGGTAGGAGCAACCAGGTTAAGTTAGGTAATACCCGAGAGAGAAGAGGCTAGGGCCAAAGATTTTGAGTACACGGTTAGAAAAGAGCTGTTTATCGAGCAGCGATAGCATCAATAAGGAGAGTCAAGCCTGGAGAGCAAGGTCTATGATATGGAGGGGAAGCTGGAGAGCCTCTTGGCAGAGAATAAGAAAAAAGGATTAGCCTCCCATTAAGAATTTAGAAAGGGAAAGAAGATCACTACTGATAGACAAGCTAAGAGATATAGAGATCTCGAGCAGGTTTCGACTCCCAAACCTGTCCATTTATAGATAAGTCACAAACTCTAACCACTATATCGACCTAATTACTGACCTGCTATCAATTACATGACTAAGGAAGGACTAGATGTGCAGACTTTTTCATATAAACTTAGAGGGGCCTACTCTACTATAGTATAAGGGTTTGAAGTAGTGTAGTATCATCTCCTACAACAAGCTAACCAAAAAATGCATACAACATTTTTTAGGGTCGTACGAGGTGGTCAAAGATACGGAGCAATTGAAACGGATCAGACAGGGCAAGGATGAGAGCCTTAGGAATTTATCCAGAGATTTCACAAGGAGGCAATAGCCTTAGGAGCTTTTGATCAGCCCATCGCCTTGAATGCCCTTACAGCTGGACTAAAGCTGAATAGATTCTGGTACTATATGGCAAAAAGAGGCATCACTAGTTATGTGGTAGCGTATAACAAAATGCCGAAGTACATATCAATAGAAGAATGTGAGAAAGCTAAGAGATCCTTTACCAAACTACCCCGAGGACAAGTTAAGCCCAGAGAAGAAGTTAAATACAGGGGAAGAGAAGGACCCCTACTCCATCTGTAGAAATACCAAAAGAGGAACGATGAATACTACCTTCTGCAGAGGGAAAATTTTGTAAACTGGCATAATGCGCCTAACAAATAGAGGAATAGTACGTTGAACAACGGGCCTAAAAATTAAAGAGACGGGCCAAATAGATTCCACTCAGGTAACCATCTCGGGCAGCCTTAGAGCCCATGAAATCCTGATGAGCATCCGGTCGGAGAGAGAATGGTGGCTTGTGTTGAGAATTTTCTCCCCCTAGCTGTGCCATTTGGAGACATCTACGAAGCAATTCAAAATTAGGTGCTGTTACACAGAAATTTCAAAGAAAATGAGGTAGAGCGGTAAACAGACCCAAAGAAGTGGTGTAATATGCACAAAGGGCTAAGACACGCCATAGTGGATGTTCCGAGTTGAGGAAGCAAATCTACGCTTGATATTAACGTAATGACAATTATATATTTAGCACATTAACTTGGGTATTTTACTTTAAATTATGAATATTTTACTATTTATTTGTGTTTTTGATCTTAAATAGGTGTATAAGGGAAAATGTGACACATAGGATCAAACGAGAGGCGATTCGAACAACCAACAAGCGAGATGCGCTTAAAACTCAAAAGTGACGTAGTACATGGCCAGGTGCCGCAGCACTTAGTAGCTAGCGCCACGGCGTCTGTCAAAGAACACCGGTCTTACATTCCCCATTCTTAGTGCCATTTGCTTGTGCAATGTATAAATACCCCTCTTAACTCATCTATTTAAATTTGGGGTTCAAAGCACTTCGCACCTAAGATTTCTCATACAAACAAAAACACTCTTTTGAGGCAAAAATAAAGAGACTTGGTAGGGAGGAAAAATACAAGTAATGGATACACATCCAATTCAAGAGATCAAGGCAAATGTATTGAAGATTGAAGAACTAATTCTTGGGCATTCACGTTAAGAGGAAGGAGAATAATTCTGGACGTCACTTGTGTTATTTTCTTCCTTAACTTTAAGAGATGATCTTGTTCATGCTATTTTCATATTCTTACTTTGATACTCTTGTTGTAAGCATGAGCTAAATACTTTTAATTTAGGATTAGATGTTCTTGAACATAGTACGTAATTGAATCTTTTAAACTCTTAGTTATGAACTTAATATCCCATAATTGATTCAATCTATTTATGCTTAATGCTCTTATTATACCTGATTACTATTTTGAATGTGTAAGAATCATAATAACTTTGACAAAAGAGATTCATGTGTTTAGCCTAGGGTACATTGATATATGATCATAGGGTAACATCTATGAGTTCTATCTAGGATAGACATATACCTATGTGGCATGTATGGTTTGATTTAGACTTGTTCTTAATGAGTTACATCTTATTCGAATTACTATAGACATATAGGTAATTGTTAGGATGTGATATTATCTTTCAACTTTTGACAGAAGCTTATGATGAAATTAGTATCTAACTAATCAATTGGCAGTAAGGAAATAACTAAGGGGTTAAAGAATTCAATGAAATACTAAGGGATACGTTGAAATACTAGATTACTTTTCAAATTAGAGAATTTTATCTTTGAATGCTTGTGATATTTAATTAGGTTTAATTTAATAACGGTAGTATAGTTAGTTAAACTCCATCTCAGAAATTTTTCTAGATAAAGGTAAAATAGAGTAATTTTAGTAATTAATTCAAGAAATAGATACAATAGTCTCTGTGGAATCGATAATATGGACTTACTCATATATTACTTGATACAAAAGTGTGCACTTGCGTTAGGCTATTAAAGCATACATCAATACCCTAATGAGGAATGCATATCTGGAAGAGTTCTGAGCTGATCGATAGCTCATAATTACTGAATAATAGCGGATCGAATCCTAACCCCATCACGATTATTTTTGGTAGACCCACACCAAGTTATGTGTAATGATCATCTACCTAAAAGGCTTAGGTTGCAGCAAGAGGTGTCGATCATATTCACAGAAGAGGATGCATAAGGAGTCAGTTATGTTCAAAATGAGCACTCATAATAGAAGTGCTAGTGGTAGGGGAAAAGGTAAACAGGGTATTCGTTGACCCAGGTAGTTCGGTCGACATAATCTTTAAAGAGACCCTAGATGAGCTGAAAATTAAGAACTTTCACATGGAAGGAACCCAGACACTGCTGCAGGGGTTCGATGACGGCTGTGTGATGCTGATCAGGGTAGTGGTCATACCCCTCACCATATGATAGAAGCTCAATGAAAAAACTTTGATGATCAAATTTGTGGTGGTCAGCCAGCTCTTTTCATACATGATCCTCCTCGAGCAGCCATTCATGGTGGGCATGAACGCTGCTATGTTTATTCATTACTTAAAACTGAAATTCCCGATAAGGGAAGGGATCAGAGTTGTATTAGAAAACTAGAAGACAGCTAGAAATTAATGTGCAGTAACGGCGAAGAGGTCATTCTGTAATTTCACTGTCAAACCAAGGGAGGACATCAGCAAATTCTTAGAGCCGGCAAAAGAATTGCAGGAGCTAAAGAACCTGAGAAAATGTTCAGGATGGTAGCCCAGTTAAAGCCAGGGATCAAGGAAGGGCTGGCTCGGCTGATTCAAGAATTTTTAGACGTCTTTGCTTGGTCCTATGAGGATATGCTTGGGATCGATCCAAAACTAGCTTCCTACAGGCTAACCGTCAACCTTACGTCTCGACCAGATAAGCAGAAGAGAAGAGTCTTCAACCAGGAATAGAATGAGGATGTGACAGTAGAGGTAGAGAAATTATCAGTAGTAGGTTTTGTCAAAAAGATCCATTACCCTCACTGGTTGGCCAATGTGGTAATAGTAAAAAGACCAATAGAAAGTGGAGGATGTACGTAGATTTTCCAAATCTAAATAAGACGTGTCCAAAGGATAGTTTTCCCCTCCAAAAAATTGACTAGCTCGTGGATGCCACTGCTAGACATGTGTTTACTAAGCTTCATAGATGTCTTCTCTGACTATAATCAAATCTCGATGTTTTCCCCCAACTAGGAAAAAACATCATTTATCACCTACCAAAGGATGTATTGCTATTGGGTAATGCCGTTCGGATTGAAAAAATGATGTAGCTACCTACTAGAGACTGATAAACAAGCTCTTCAAAAATTAAATTACTAGGAATACAGAAATCTACGTAGATGACATGATCTCTAAGTCCATAATGGTGGAAGACCACGTGGTCGACCTGAAGGAAATTTTATAATATTAAGAGAGAAGGGAATAAGGTTAAATTAAGAGAAATGTACTTTTAAGGTGAAGTCCAAAAAATGCTTAGGCTTTACGGTAAACCAAATGGAGATAGAAGCCAACCCAGATAAAGTCCGAGCCATTCTGAAAATGAAGTCTCTGACTACGGTAAAGGAAATGTAGTAACTCACAGAAAGAATCGTGGTCCTAAACATGTTCATTTCTAAAGCCACAGATAAATGCTTTACTTTTTTTTAGGTTATAAAGAAGAATGAAAAGAATAGGTGGACAGAGGAATGCGAGTAAGCCTTTCAAAAGTTGAAAGCCTACTTCTCAGAACTAGTGTATTTAGCTATCCCTATACAAGAAAAGGCATCGGTACTGTACTTGAAGTCTCCAAATAGGCTGTAAGCTAGGTGCTAGCTAAAGAAGAAGAAGAGGTGTAACGACCTTTATACTATACAAGTAAAACCTTTACAATAATCGTGCAGAAAGAAGTTGTGGCCCTACTTCTAGGCACACACCATCATCGTATGAACTAATTTGCCACTAAGGCAGATCCTAAACAAACCAAACTTATCTGGCCTACTGGTTAAATGGGCTATAGAGTTAAGCGAATTTGACATTCACTATAAACCCCGAACAACTATCAAAAGGCAAGCCTTGGCCGATTTCGTAGTCGAATGCACTTGCGAGTTAACGGGGGTCGAGGAGATGAGAGCCCAAGTCACTGACCCCGCTTTGACAAAATGGCTACTTTATATCGATGAGGCATTCAACCTGCAAGGAAGTAGAGTAGGGATCATCCTAGTAAGCCTTGAAGGAAATGAGGTTAGCTACATAGTCCGCTTCGGGTTCAAAGCCTCGAACAATAAAGCGTAATACGAAGCCTTCCAGGCCAGGTCAACATCAGGTTTGAGGCTAGAGAGGGAAGAATGATTGCATATCTAGCAAAGGTGAGGAGCCTGGCCAGTCAGTTCTAAGAAGTGCAAGTAAAATTGATCTCAAGAAACGAAAATCACCGGACAGACATTATCGCCCGAATAACATTAGGAAAAGATGCTCATTTTCCCTTAACGATCCCAATGGAACTTTTAAAAAGCCTAACATCCATGAGAAAGAACAAGTTATGCAAATCAAGTCAGAACCAAATTAGATGGAACCTATTAGGAGCTGCATTTTGAACAGGACAATCTCAACTAATAAAAAAGAAGCCCGGAGAATAAAATACCGAGCAGCTAGGTACTCTGTGATCAACGTCGTATTATACCGATGAGGTTTATCACACATCTATATGTGGTGCCTGGGCTCACTAAAGAAGGAACAAATCCTTAGGGAAATTCATGAGGGGGTCTGTGGTAACCACTGTGGGACAGAACATTTGCTTACAAGGTGTTTAGGTCTTGCTATTACTAGCCGACCGTCTAACGGGGTACTAAAAATCCTGGTTCAATGCTGCGATGCATGCCAAAGATTCGTGGAAAGATTCAAGCACCCATAGAAGAATTGACAACAATAAAAGAACCCTGCTCGTTCGCTCAGTAAGGGCTTGATTTGATAGAACTTTTGCCCAAAGGTAAAGGGTCTTGTAAATATGTGGTAGTAGCACTCGACTACTTCACCAAATGGATCGAGGTCGAGCTGCTATCAAAGATAATACAGAAAAGTGTCATGGACTTTGTTGGGAGAAATGTGATATGCCCTTACAGGATCCCCCAACACTATCATTACTGACCACGGGAAGCAGTTCGATAACCACAGCTTCAAGAACTTTTGCGAACAGCTCAGAGTGCAATTATCATTCGCCCCCCTGTCCATCCTAATACCAACGGTCAAGTTAAATCTTTCAATAAGTTGGTTAAGAAGCTGTTTAAAAAGAAGTTGACAGAAAGAAAGTGAGCATAGGTAGAAGAGCTGCTAGAAGTACTTTGGTCACTCTGAACAACTAGTAAGACAGTAACATGTGAGACTCTGTTCTCGTTAGCTTTTGGGAGCAAAGCGGTAATTCCCATAGAGATAAGAACCTTAACTCATCGGGTGCTGAACTTCTCTGATGCCATCAATAATGAGCTGATATAAGAATGACAAGATTAGGTTAAACAACTCAGAGATCAGGCTTAAATTCAAGTAGCGACGTACTAGCAGAAGATAGTCAGATATTACAACAAGAGGGTCAAGGCCAGCGAATTTAATGAGGGATACCTAGTGCTGAGGAGAGTAGTATTCAATACAAGGAATCTAGTAATTGAGGTTTTCAACCCAACTTAGGAAAGGCTCTAAAAAGTCTTCAAGTGTATTAGAGGAGCCTATGAGCTTGAAGGGGGAGACGGGCGCATTATGAGAAAGCCATGAAATCCTGAACTACTAAAGAAATATTACTTAAAACTACTTTTTATGTAGTGATAATTCTCTATGTACGAATACCGTATTTAATAAAGTTGTTTGCATTTTTGCATGTATGACCATGGAAAATGAACTACTTGGAGTCTGAGATCGAATGCTTATAAACGTCGCCCCAAAGCTATCTAACAAAGGCTCTGTGAGGATCGTTCCAGAAAGGTTATCCGGGTCGACCTAAGTGAGATGACTCTCTCTAAAGGTATGCCCTGAATTGATTAAAACGTCCTATCACATCATCCTATCACGACATTGTTATCATAATTGTTATATCTCATTTTCATCTCTGCTATTACATCATCATGTCGTCCACATTTCATCGGGACTGGTTCGATGCCCATGGAGCACTTCACCATCATCAACTTGATGCTTACGGAATAGTTGGTCGAGACCGGTTTGATGCCCATAAAGCACTTCACCATCACTGACTCAACGCTTATGGAGCATTTCGCTGTGATCGATTTGACCCCCATGGAGCATTTCGCCGTGATCGATTTGACCCCCATGGAGCATTTCACTGTCACTAACTCGATGCTCACGGAGCATATAGCAATCAGTGGCTCGACATAAGGATAATTAAGACCGCTCGGTGGGGCGAGGACTATAGCATTTTCACCATTACTATGGGTTACATTTTGACGCCTATTAAAGAGGGTTCGACTGTGGCCTTTCCATGGCATCACTATAGCCTTTCTACAGTGCCTATAACATGTTATTTAGTGTTATTATGCTAAGTCGGTCTCCAAAAAATGCTAAAAAGTTGCTCAGCCAAACTTATTACTATAAGCCAACCTACGTTCCTCTAACAGTCGCAATAATCGAAAGTTATCTGTTCGATGATATCATGTTAGGCCAACTATTATACCCTACTTACTTTGGTATGAACAACTGCTCGGTCGTACCTTTGTCAAAAATGACATTATTATTTAGTTGTATTTATAGGATGCTCCTTATCACAATGATAAGCTAGCTATTATTTTGACATGCTTGGATAAATTATATTCCTGTAACCAAATTAGTCGAGCACCTTTGATGACTCTGATTCGGACGTCTTTATCAACACCAACCTAGCTATTACGTGAAACTTGTGGTTAACAACAGTCAGCAACTCATCAAACTGGTTATCCCTATAAAGCACGCCGAGCAAGTCTCTATTTTGAATCAAGAATAAATTCGCAAAACTATCATTGGCACTTGATTAACCAAGCCTAATTGCTCTAGGGCTGGGGAAAAGCTGCTCGTTTATAATGAAAGCTCACCGAAGCATCTAGAGATAACCATTATTGTTTGAACATGTTATTCAAAAGTATGGTTAGCTTTTCTTATTGCCTATTTTATTGTCAGTA
This sequence comes from Ailanthus altissimus, assembly GCA_946807835.1. NCBI lineage: Eukaryota > Viridiplantae > Streptophyta > Magnoliopsida > Sapindales > Simaroubaceae > Ailanthus > Ailanthus altissimus. Next base: position 6,144,917 of record OX327707.1, on the reverse strand, counting down.
TGGTTATAAAAAATGAATGATCATTTGCAGCTTAGTTACTATAAACAGCCTAGCTATAATAGCATGTTACAAGTTCAAAATGTGGTTCAACTATGTTATTAATAATTCCCCCACAAGCAAACAGGTTCACTACAAAAAGTTAAAAAAAAGAAAAAAAGCAACGCAAGAAATACTAGAATATATTAGATTTATATTCATACATAAAAAACGTTACAAAAAATTCCAAACCTTACAAACACTTTGCAAATATAAATGAAAGAAGGAAAAATAATGAGAAAGTAGAGGAGAAAGAAAAGGTTGAAGAGAAGCTTGTCGGCTTAGGTGGCAGGGCCCATATTAGGGATCTTCAGGTCTATAACAGGAACCGTCAAAGGATTATCAAGAGCAAGAAGACCGGTTAGAGCTTCAGCTGGCTCAAGAAGCTGAATGGTGGCAGCTGCAGTAGTAAGGCTCTGGTTAACAGCAAATGCCACCTTGCTAGAACAAGCAACAACAACACCACTAGCAGCAACCGCAGTTGCCTCAGCTGGAATAACTGCATCAGTACTAGTATCAGAAAGTACTGATGCCTCTTTAGAGTCTCTAGTCCCCTAAGGTCTCCCCTTCATGGTATAAGCTTTCAGTGGCCATAACGAACTACCTCAATAAGACTAAGTCCGAGCCCAAACACTTGAACCTTTACAACTCAGCCTATGAAACACATTTAGTGGGAACTGTATCAAGACACGTGTCACCACTCAGTAACATATCAAAGGATGCATTATGTGAGTTTAGACACTTGCCACGTCAGCATAGGCTACTAGTAGGCGTACACTTCAGCACGGCTTAGGTATTACCACAACACTAGCGCGACCTATTAGAAAACTATTTGGATGCCACATCATCTAGCTATTAAACCTAAGGATAAGGTTGGATAAGAGAATCCCCAAAACCCAATGAGCAAGCACCACGTCAACTAAAATAAGGGCTTTGTCTCTTGCTAACACTACTGACACAGTAAACAGAAGATGTCTGGGGTAGTTGAGTAATTTACACTAAATATGCTGAGCTTAGGGGGATAGAGTCAGATGACCCCTTAGTGCTTTTCAGGTCTTACCAACCTAGGTTGACAGCTCCAAAAAAGTAACCAGTCAAGAGACACTTAGTACTCAAAGCTTCAGAGAAGCTCTAATTACCCCTTTTCCTCCATTGAGAAAGTTCTCCAAAATACCCTTCATGATAGGTACGGTTCTTCAATAGTATTTCGCCATATGTCATCCTTGAGAGGTAATCTTAGGACAGCTCCCTCCATCTATAGGGTTCACCTCCACTATAAAGTATCACTTTCTTAATGAGACGAAGATAAGTTAAAAATAGAAGTTCAAATTCATAGATGAGAAGCTCCACTTTCCCATATTCACTCATTCTCCTTTCTTCCTTTTCATTTTTATACTAGGGTTTTCCTTACGACCTTACTTGAAAAGCTCCAATCATTTACCCTTACTAAGAAAATATCCACCAAAGTACAAGCTCCACTAAATGACTTGTCAATGATAAGGTATGTAGCATGATTATTGATAAAGGGAGTTGTACTAATGTGGCTAGCACTAGTTTGGTAGAAAATTTCAATTTGACAACTTTGAAACATTCTAGGCTATATAAGCTACAATGGCTGAATGATTATGGAGAATTTAAAATAAATAAACAAGTGCTTGTTTTATTCTCAATTGGAAGGTATAAAGATGAGATTTTGTGTGATGTGGTTCCAATGCATGCTGGACATATTCTTTTGGGGCGACTATAATAGTATGATAGACGTGTTATCTATGATGGATACACTAATAGATACTTTTTTGTAATTAGTGGAAAAGAAATTACTCTTGTACCTTTAACTCCAAAATAAATGTATGAAGATCAAGTAAGGTTAAAAACAGAGAGTGATATAAAAAAAAAGAGTGAGAGTTCAAAAGAAAGAGAGGCTGAAACTAAAAGGAGTGAAAAAGAGAATGAAAAAGAAAGAGAGGCCGAAACTAAAAGGAGTGAAAAAGAGAATGAAAAAGAAAAGAAAGTTTCAGTTAGCAAAGAAAGAAAAGAGAGAAAACAAGTGAATTTTTATGCAAAAGAGAGAGAGATCAAAAAGTCTTTATTTTTAAACCAGCCTATGATTATGCTTTTGTACAAAGAGGCTTGTTTTAGTACTAACGAACTTAACTTCGCTTTGTTTAGTGCTGTTGTTTCTCTTTTACAAGAATTTGATGATGTATTTCCTGAAGAGATACTTAATAGTTTACTACCAATAAGGGGAATCGAACATCAAATTGAATTTATACCTGGAGCATTAATTCCAAATAGACTAGCCTATAGAAGTAATCAATAAAAAATAAAGGAACTTCAAAGGCAGGTTAGTGAGCTCATGAACTAGGGGTATGTGCGTGTGAGCATGAGTCATTGTGTGGTTCTAATATTACTTGTGCCTAAGAAGGATGGGTTATGGAGGATGTGTGTTAATTGTTATGCCATCAACAATATCACTGTAAAGTATAGATATCCCATTCCTATATTAGATGATATGCTTGATGAATTACATAGTTCTTGTATTTTTGCCAAAATTGATTTGAAGAGCGGATATCATTAGATTAGGATGAGAAAAGGCGATGAATGAAAAACTACCTTAAAAAAAAAATATGGTTTATATGAATGGTTAGTTTTGCCATTTGAATTAACTAATGCACCAAGTACTTTCATGAGACTAATGAATCATGTTTTACATCCTTTTTATTGGCAAATTTGTGATTGTATACTTTGATGATCTTTTGATTTATAGCAAAAACTTGGACGAGCATATTGAACATTTAAAACTTGTTTTATATATTTTAAGAAAAGAAAAGTTATTTTCCAACCTCAAAAAGTGTAACTTTTGCATGGATAAGCTTGTATTTCTTGGTTTTGTAGTTAGTGTAAAAGGAATTGAGGTAGATGAAGAAAAGGTTAAGGCAATCCAAGATTGGCTGAAACCTAAAAGTGTGGGTCACGGTCAAAGTTTTCATGGCTTGGCTTGCTTTTGTAGAAGGTTTGGGAAAGATTTTAGTAGCCTTACTGCACCTTTGACTGAAATGATAAAAAAAAATGTAGGTTTTAAGTGGGGCGATGAACAAGAAAAAACCTTTAATTTGATTAAAGAAAAATTAATTGATGCACTTTTGCTTGCTTTACCTAATTTCACAAAAACTTTTAAAATTGAGAGTGATGCTTTAAAAATAAGTATTAGAGCTATTCTAATCCCAAAAGGACGTCTCAATGTATATTTTAGCGAAAAACTTAGTGGGGCAGCCTTGAATTACCTTACATATGATAAAGAGATGTATGCATTATTTAGGGCATTAGAAAATTGGCACTATTATGTTTGGCCAAAGGAATTTGTGATTCATATGGATCAGAATCGTTAAAACATTTAAAGGGACAACACAAGCCGAACAAGCAGCATGCTAAGTGGGTAGAGTTCATTGAAACGTTTCCTTATGTGATCAAGTACAAGCAAGGTAAGGAAAATATTGTGGCCGATGCACTATCTAGAAGGTACACCTTACTATCTACTCTAGATGAAAAATTATTAGGTTTTAAATACATTAAAGACTTATATGTTAATGATTTTGATTTTGGTAATGTATTCAATGCATGTGAGAAAATGACGTTTGGCAAGTTCTTTAGGCACAATGAATTTTTGTTTAGAGAAAATAAGTTATGTGTGCCTAATTCTTCATTACATGAATTACTTGTTAGAGAAGCTCATAGAGGTGGCTTGATTGGGCATTTTCGTATATCTAAGACTTTAGATATTTTGCATGAACATTTTTTTTTTGCCTTTTATAAAACATGAATTCTAAAAAGTTTATGAAAAATGTGTTACTTGTAGACAAGCTAAGTTTAAGATTAAGCCTTATGATATGTATACTTCTTTTCCAATACCTAGTGAACATTGGATTGATATATCAATAGATTTTGTGTTAGGTTTACCAAGGTCAAAAGGGGGTAGGGATTCTATATATGTAGTTCTTGATAGGTTTTCTAAAATGGCGTATTTTTTCTATATCATAAAACCGATGATGCATCACATATTGTTGATTTATTTTTCAAAGAGATTGTAAGATTGCATGGCATATCTAAAAGTATTGTTTCAAATAGGGATGCAAAGTTCTTAAGCTACTTTTGGAAGAATTTGTGGGGGTAAGTTAGGAACTAAACTTATATTTTCTACAACTTGTCATCCACAAATTGATGGATAAATTGAAGTAGCTAATAGAACTTTATCTACTTTGTTGTGTGCTATAATACCAAAAAACTTGAAAACATAGGAGGAGTGTTTTCCACATGTAGAATTTGCATATAATAAGAGTGTTCATTCAACAACTAAGTTTTTACCTTTCGAAATTATATATGGTTTTAATCCATCAACTTCTTTTGATTTAACTTCTTTACCTATAGATGAGCATATAAATTTAGATGGAAATAAGAAAGTTGATTTTGTTCGGCATATTCATGAAAAGGCACGGCAAAACATTGAAAGAATAACTGGACAATATACTAACCAAACTAATAAGGGGTGCAAGAAAGTTGTATTTGAATTAGATGATTGGGTTTGGTTGCATAAGAGGAAGGAATGGTTTCCAGTTCAAAGGCATTCTAAACTACTTCCAATGGGAGACAAACCATTTCAAGTGATTGAAAGAATCAATAATAATACCTATAAGTTAGATCTTCCAGGTAGTACAATGTAAGTGCAAGCTTTAATATGACTGATTTAAGCCTTTATGGTGTAGGCAAAGATTTGAGAACAAATCATTTTCAAGAGAGAGAGTAATGCGAATTAGACTGCTAAAGCTTTATAAGATTTGTTACAAGATCTGTTGAGCATCTATGGGGTCCGATGACAAGGGAAAAAACAAAAAAATTGAAGAAAGTATTAAATAGGCTAATTAAGCACATTTCAAACACATGCTTTTCTGCAAACACAGTGTAGAGTTTAAGGTGATCAACTAATCTTTGAGACACTAGGTTTTCACCACTACAACTATCAATAATTAGTTTACACACCTTATTAGCAATTGAACACTTTTCTGCAAAGATCTTCTTTTGTCAGGTCTCCTCAATTTTTGTATCATCTCAATCTAGTTTATCTTCTTCTCTTAAATCATCCACTATAAGGGTAAAATGGTTAGACCTTCTTCATACAATATCGATTGCTCTTATTGCTTACGACCTAGCTGTAACTTTTTCTTTGACTTTTTCCTCCAAGTTGAAATTGAAAGGTGTAAAATGTGGTTGTTTGTGTGGTAATCTCCCTACCACCATTGGTTCTTGTGGCAGCAGGTTATGAGTTATCAAACCCATAAGATGTTTAGTCATTGTTTCTATATTTTTCTTAATTTTTGTTATACGAATTTCTATTTTTTGCTTGAATGTATATTTTTATTTTTGCATGTGCTTTAGTCAAACAAAATTGAAAGCACAAAATAGTCTCTTGGTGGCATTGACTTGAGACAACACTTATCTCGTATTGCCACCTTATTCTTTATTTTATAAAAAAGGCATATGCATATATGAATATAAAAGAAATAATAAAAAGAGATTTTGGGTCTTAGTTTTTATTTTTTGAAACTTTTTTGATTAAAAAGTGAGAGAGAAGAATATTGGTCTTCTTAACTCTTATGTGTTAGAAAGGTTCCAACAAGCTAAGTTCAAGACAAAAACAAGAGTGAAAGAAAAAAAGTAAAACAATTAAGCTTGTATTGCATAACTATTTTGCTACTATTCTAGAATCAAAATCCATATATTTGATTTATGCCTAGAATTATTCTTGAGTTGCATTTCTAACTAGCTCTTTACTTAAGCATAGGAACACAAAGAAATTTGAAAACTACCTTCATTGGGTTAAGTATTCTTCATTTATAATTTAATGTATAATTGTTGTATATGATTATGTATGAGATACATGTATTAAATTGACTTATATGAGATATATATAATTCAATGAAGACAATAATTGTAACATGCAAAATCTTTTGCTGTGCATTATAATTTTTAAAATTGTACTACACTCTCATATATCATCATACTCACACACTCTCTCTCCAACAATAGTATCAGAGCATGCTGCATATTGAGTGTGGGATACAAGAGTTGGGTCTAGTTGGACATAGAGTGAATTTTTTATGTTTGACATCAAGGCCTAAAACAATGGGCATAACTTCAAGAGCTAATGATACGGTGCCAAGTCTTTGTTTGGTGCAGCATTACAGTATTAATTGTGCAATACTGTAGTGCTTAATGTATTGACCTTAGTGCTATGACGGTGGCATCCCAGCATCGCCAGTGTTCATGATTTTTACTCTCTTTCAATTTTATATGCATGTGATGCTTATATTATACAATTATATAATTATTATATAAATTGTGATTATTTATTAACATTGTTAACTACAATAAGAGTCCTACTGGTGGAGGTTAGTTGTGCTTGTATAAAACAAATGTGTATTTAAGAATGATATCCTTATGAGACGTAGATAGTTACAATATCTCTCTTAATAAGATTACAAATGTAGTTCATTTTGAGATAATGTTATACAAATTGGCTTGGTCTTTATCACTAAAGTGTGAGGGATTGGTCGGAGTAATTTGGACTATATTGGTTAAACATAAGATAAGGCAAATATAAGCAAACGTATTGCCCAAAATTGGTAAAGTGTGAGGATAGTATCAGTAACCTATGTTTGATAATTGACAAGTAGATATGGAATACACTTACCTACTATCACTAAAGTGTGAAGATAAGGTGTATTTAAGACCAATGATAAGATTTACATGAGATGCAATTGACAAGAGTTATTTACTTTTAGGGCTTGCAAAAACTTATATCATTAAAGTGTGAGGTTGGAGTAAATGCTGATTGGATATACTTTCCACTATAAAGTTTAAAGAGTTAAACTTTCATTTTTCTATTTGCGATATTAAAGGGAAAATATAAAGCAATGAGAGGGCATTTTTAGATTGAAAATATATAAATTATTATATTCATGATCTAAAGCATTTTAACTATTTGAAATGTTCCACTAACATCTCTTCTTTTATCTTGTAAAGATAAGATGGCTTCGAGCAATCCGTTGGCACGCATACTAGATGCACACAAACTGAAAGGTACCGAGAATTATACTAACTAGTGTATAAATCTCAGAATTGTTTTAGATTAAAAAAAGCTTAGATATATCATTGATCAAAGAACAACTAGAGGTGTTTTTTATCATGCCCCTTTAAAAGAGATTGAAACTTATTAAAAATGGATAAGGGATGATTCAAGAGAAATTATATATCTTGGCCTCGATGTCTATTGATCTCTGAATGAAGCATGTGCACATGGATAATGCAAGTAGTATTATACTTCATATGAAAGAGAGTTTTGATACATCCAACCCACAGAAAGAGTGTAAAGGCAATGAAGTGTTTCCATTATGGTGAGGTTAGACGTTGTAAGCGTTACTATCCAAAGTACCTTACTATCGAAAAGATAAACCCCTTAGGTGTATACTTACCTATCATTGACATTTCATTAGCTTTTTATACACCAACACAAGTTGGGTATTAAATACCATATGTTCTTTGCACATTTGCAAAATGTTACAAGGTGAGAGGTGCTAAAAAGCTACGAAGAGGAGAAGTATAGCTTCGCATAGGAAATAGGGATTTTCTAAAGGTTGAAGCTGTTGGAATTTTTAAGTTGCCTTTTCCGTCCAATAGAACTATTTTGTTATATAATTGTTATTTTGTGATAAATATTGTAAGGCAAATGATAACACTTTCTGTACTTGACAATGAGGGTTATCATATAGTTTATTATATTTATATGATAAAGATAATACTTTGCTACCTGATTGTCAGTTGATGAATGACCATTAAATTTTAGATATAAGAGGACATACCTTGAATGTAAAGGTAAATAAGAAAAGAAAAAGTTTAGAAACTTTAAATAATATTGAATTGTGGCATATACGATTATGTCATATAGGCGTAAGATGCCTAACCTATCTGGTTAAGGATGGTCAGTATTTGATCTTACCATAAAGCCTTATCCAGTTTGTAAATCTCGTATTCAAGGGAAGATGACCAAATCTCTTTTTGTTGGTGTTGGACATCGGTCCACTGATTTATTGAAACTAGGACATTATGATGTATGTGGTCAAATTTATCATACTACCATGGGTAGGTTTTGATACATCATGATCTTTATCGATGATTTATCATAATACAGATATGTGTTTCTTATGAAATACAACTTAGAAACCTTTGAAATGTTCAAAGAGTTTCAACTAAAGGTAGAGAAATAAACCGATAAGTTTATTAAATGCCTTTGATCAGATCGAGGCGATGAATTATGAGTAGTGAATTCACTAATTATTTGAAGGAGAATGAGATTCTCGCTCAATATAATTTTTAGGTACTCCTCAATACAATGGTGTTTCGGAGAGGAAGAATCAAACTTTATTAAATATGGTTCGATTAATGATGAGCTTTACTGATATTTTTGAATATCTTTGGGGCTATGCTCTACAGACTGCTGCTCACTTATTAAATAAAGTTTCATCAAAGGTTGTTCCTACTACTCTATATGAGATATGGACTAAGAAGAAATCAAGTCTTAAGGATGTTAAGATTTGAGGTTATCTTACTTATGTAAAAGTTACACAGTAAGATAAACTTGCATCTAAGGGGTACAAGTATTGGTTCGTTGGATATCCCAAAAAATTTATGGGATATCAGTTCTATGATCCTAAGGAACAAAATGTGTTCGTTGCTCGTAATGCCACTATCCTAAAAAGTTAATTTCTAATGGATCATAGGGATTGTAGAAATAGTGAACTTAATGAAGTTAATCAAGATATTGATGAACCGATTATGGAACCTTAGGTTCAACCGAGTGATATACCTTTGACACACCCTCTCTGTAGGTCAGAAAGAATCTTGAAGCTATCTTTAAGGTATGGTAAGATGCCTGAAGGTGCCTCTGATATTTTCTTAGTTAAAGAAAATATCATTTGACTTATAGAGAGGCGATATTAGACATTGATTCGAAAAAATGGCAAGACAACATGAAATCCGAGATTGACTTTATGCATGACAATAAAATTTGGGACTCGGTTGAACTTCGAGAATGAATTATTCTTATAAGTTGTAAATGAGTTTATAAACGGAAGCATGGGCCCGATGGGAAGATAGAGAACTTCAAAACCTGACTGGAGACAAAATGTTATACTCAGAATATGGGATAAATTATGAGGAGATCTTTTCATCAGTAGCTATGCTAAAGTTAATTTGAATTTTGTTAACTATTGCTAGACATCATGATTATGAAATCTGGCAGATGAATGTAAATCTGAATGGATATCTTGAGGAAGAAGTATTAACAACCTGAAGGTTTTGCATCCAGCCTGAGTTCTAATATTGTATGCAAACTAAAGAAGTTAATTTATAGACTCAAACAGACTTCCTGAAGCTGGAATCTCTATTTTGATAAGATAATCAAAAGGTCTAGTTTTATCAAAAATAAAGAGGAAATGGGTGTGTATAAAAAGGTCAGTGGTAGCATGATTGTTATTTTGGTACTCTATGTAAATGACGAACTTATTATAAAAAATGTTATTGGTGTGTTACAGTCAGTCCAGAGTTATATGAGTAAGAACTTCTCTATAAAGGATTTGAGAGAGGTTTTTTTTATACTTCCTATCAGTTTTTTTATCTCTATGTTTACGAAGCTTTAAACCCAATATAAAGCTTCATAGACATAGAGCTAGAAAGCTGATAGGACTCTCCCAGTCCTCGTATATAGATAGTATTCTAAGAAGGTATAACTTTAGTAACTATAAGATAGTTAATGTACCTTTCAAACATGTAATTCATTTTTCTAAAAGAATGTGTCAGCAAAAAGAAAATGAAAGAGTTAAAATGTCTACCATGCCTTATGTATCAACTGTTTGTAGCATAATATATGTTATATTATATATAAGATCTAACATCAGTGTGGTTATAAGTGGTATAAGCTAGTATTAATCTAATCCAGGTAACGACTATTGGATGGGAATGAAACATATTCTAAAACACCTTAAGGGTATAAAGGATAAGTTTTTTATTTATGAAGATTGTGACTTACAAGTGAGATGTACACTGATTCAGAATTTTAGACAGATTCGAATGACAAAGTCTACATTTGGATATGTATTTCTTCTCAATAGTGTCTCTATTAGTTGGAAGAGTGAAAAAAAGGGGATCCATAACTGATTCTACCATAGAGACAAAATATATTGTGGCGTTAGAAGCTGTAAAGGAAGTGGTGTGGATACATAAGTTTGTTGCAGAACTAGGAGTTATCCCAAGTGTAGTAGATCATATCCCAATATTTTGTGACAACAATGAGGCAATTGCTCAAACCAAAGAGCCAAGAGCGCACTAGAAGTCTAAGTATGTGGAGAGAAAATACCATATATTATAGAGATCTTGCTAGAAGAGATGTAATAGTATCTAGAGTAGATTTTATAAATAATGTAGTAGACCCATTCACTAAGGCCTTAACTCCTAAGGTGTTTGAGAAATACGTGGAGTTGATGGGTATTAGATATCATCGTAAATAGCATTAGAGCAAATGTAAGTTGTTGAAGATGGTGCTTATGTGTCATTCCATTGTTTGTATGAATATTTATTTGATATTTTATTCATGTCCTTCTGAGCTGTCTTCAACTTATTGTACAGCTCAACATACATAGGAGTTAACCCTTGCATATTAAAGTTTATAATGAATTGTGCAAATGACCATGACAGAGACTGGAGAATCAAACTATTCCCTAAGTTATTATTTAGAGATATATCTATAGTCTTCAACTTCTTGATGTATGAAATCATCTTAAGTATGTAGGGACTGATTGGATTACCCTTGGCCAACTTAAATTGAAAAAGGGTTTTGAAGATTCTGTATAGATCAACCTATGATCTATCTCTAAATAAATACTTCAGATGGAGGATGATACTACTTGTGCTATCTATATGTGCATGCTCATTCTGCAGTTCAGTTGACATCGAGGCGAGGATATATAATTTGGCTTCAAATCATCATGGACCCATTTTTGATAAGTCTACAACTCTTTCTGTAATATCCAATCCCTATTAGTAGTATTGGCGCCTAGATTTCGGTATAGAGCAAATAAGACACCGTAGGGTTACTCGATTTTAACCCTATTAGAAATATTCCCTTTATAGTGCACGTGAGAGATATTAGACCTAATTTGGTAATTTCACACTCGATCGGTGCGCCGGACAACCCTAGAATATTTTTGGAATTTTTTCTCTATTGGCTTAGAAAAGGAAATCCTAATTTACTACATGAATTTCCATTTAAGGGTTATGAATGGAACAAGACTTTGTTGAGAAATACAATCCATATATTAATGAATAGACCAATTAGAAATAATCTCATGGATTGCCAAGTTGGAAACTCTAGTTAGTTATTTTGACTATTCTAACTAGATAGTTATAAAGAAACCAATTAAATCTTTTCATTTGAACTAATGGCAAATTAGAAGTTTTAAGTAAGTTGAAGGGCAAAATGGTCAATTGAGGGAGCACTATATATATGTTAGAAGTGTGTAGAAATTTGAAGAGAGATCAAAACCAACACTTAGACAAAAAAGAGAGAAATTCGAGCTTCAAAGGGGGGTGCTGCTAAGTGACTATTTAAGTTTTTTTTTTTTATGATTTTTCATGCTTAATCAAGCCAAAATAAGGTTACATACCAATTCCTAAGCTCAATTGAAGACTCAATTAGTGAAAATTCAAGAAAAAGAGGTAAGAAAAGCATTGTTTTATGAGTTTGATAAGTGAGCTTTCAAGAATGCTTAAATTGATATTCTTATGTGTATTCTTGGCTTAGATTGAGTTGAATTCTAGTTTGGAGCTTAAAGGAGTCGTCAATTTGAAGAAATTGGCAAGGTAAGAAGAATTAGGGTTTTGGTGATGTTGTTGTAGAGATTTCAATTGGTTGTAATTAGGGCTTTAGAATGAAATTGGCATGATTTTGTTGTAATTGGAACAAGAAATTAAGAAAAGGAATGTGTTGGAACCTAGGGGTAGAATTCTGCCACTTTAGGAAAGTTAGGGATTGAGTGGTGTTTTGAATGAATTGTTGTGTGTAAATGGTGCATATTGTAAATTGAATGTATATGTTGATGGAAAAATAAAAAATGAAGATAATGGGACATAATTGTCCATTTTAGAAAGGTGAAGGGAAATTATATCCAACCAAGATTATAAGGCGTTCAATAAGTTTTAGGGCACCGGATGGTGAGATATGTTAGATTAAATGGCTCCATAAATAAAAATTGGGAAGTAGTTTACATTCAGGCTTTGAATGCTGATTAGGGCATTTAGTAGTTAAATGAGATTCTAGCATTCGATTTGGTTCTAAATGTCATTTATGGCGCGTAGGTGAAGATAACTGAGAGCGATAACGGGAGCAGAAATCAGGAGCGAAATTGAGCATGGAGCGGTCGTGAGTGGAAATCTGCCATTTCTTTTACTTTTTGTTTATTATGTTTTTGCATAATGAATATGCATGTTTTATGAGCTTTCGATGCATAACCATGATTTATGATCTTGATATATATTCATAGACATGCCTTTACATGTTCGAATTGAGAAACAGTTTTAAAATTTCTGCATTCGTTTTTAAGGCCATTGGTACCCTCAGATTATAGTGGTGATGATTGTATTAGATCCGGCCGGTATATCCCGTGCACATGGGCAGGTCTTGGGGGTGTGTCACTAACTCTGAGAAGTTGGGATGTTGAGTCATATGAGTCGGTCTATGTGTACGGGGTATTGTCTCGCTATATGCGTGCGATGTAGGATTTCGCTGCATAGCCAGTGAGATGTCTTGAGATGTCACTGTGGGTGCTGCTAGTTGAGGTGCCCCGTGACTTACTTACGTGTGCGGTGCTAGTTGAGTCGCTGTGTGGGTATAGAGCTTTAGGGTTACCATTGGTACAGTTTAGAAAGAAAATGGCAGAGCAAGAATTTTACTAGTTTTCGATTTACCGATAGCATTTATGTATTTATATGCACACAACAGTTATTATGTTATACAGATTCTGAATATAGTTTTTCAAAGATGTAGATAAAACCCGCTCGGCAAGATTTCAATAGCATATGATGTTAGAAACCATTTTACAGTTTTACATCAGTTTTAGAAGCATGATTTCTGCATGAACTTTAGAATTTGCTATCTATACATGATGTTATTTTATTAAAATTTTATTTGTACTCACTGAGCTCCTTTAGCTCACCCATTTTGTGTTTTATATTTTTTGAACCCCTTTTCCAGGTGCAGGTCTCGATACGCAAGCTATTGATTCTCCTATTGCCGAGTAGTGGGCCGAATCCGAAGATCATTTTTTTGTACATGTAAATGTGCTAAATAGCACCCTTTACTTTATGCATAATAGTTATAGGCATGTATATTTAGATGTATGTTTTGAACCGAGAAGAAGAGATTTCAATTTTATGATGATCGTTCTTTTTACTTTTATGATTACGCTTATTTGTGATTCAAATGAATAATTGAGTTGTGTTGGATTTGATTTGGAAAGGACCGGAGGTTCGAATTGGTAGAATTAAGATGTATTGGAAATAGAAGTAAAATTTCTTTACAGGTTTTATATGGATTTTCTGAAAAATAGGGGAAACTCTGTCCGTTTATTTTTAAAATTAAGATGTCGTTTTCATGTATATTACTAGACCTTCTTAGTAGTAATAAGAATTAAAAAGGGGTTCGCCTCGCGGAATTTCTCAACTTACCCAGTTAGGTTCGGAGAAACTTCCGTCGGGGTGCCCGACAGGACCGCTAGGATCTATAGTAGAGGGTCTCGGGTTGGGTTCTGTCACTTTCAGACTTGCATTATCAAAAACATCTCTGGGCATCTTCTTATCAATTATATACCCAAGCATTTCTGAATCCAGAACTATTTTGAGATTCATCAGCCAATAAAAATAATTATCGGCACCCTTCAGTTAGTGTGCATCATGTATACGAACCAACGGGTTATTCGAAGCCATCTTATCTTCATAAGATAAAAATTAGGAGATGTTAACAGAATATAAGAACATTTAGAATCATTAAAAATTAACACTGTAGATTATGGATATACATAGTATATATTTTTTAATCTAAAGACGTCATTATACTATTTTATATATTTCCATTAAACTCTTAAACGAGAAAATAAAAATTCAGACATTTTAAATCTTACAATGAGAAGTAGATTCAATCAACATTCTACTCAGGGCTCACACTTTAACAATACTGGCATTTGTAAAACTTAAAAGGTAGAAACTCATATTAATTGCATCTCATGTAACTCTTACTTCTGATCTTAAATATACATTATCCTTACACTTTAACGATATTAGGTAAGTGTATTCTAAATCTACTTGTTAATAATGAAATATAAGTTATTGAGAGTACCTTCACGCTTTAGCAATATTGAGTAATACTTTCGCTTATATTTGCCTCATCTCATGTTTAACCGGCATAGTCCAAATCATACAGACCAATCCCTCACATTTTAGCAATATTGGAAAAGACCAAAGTGACCTGTCTAATACCGTAGTGACAAAAAGGACCATATACAACATTTTTTTCAAAATAAAATGAATTTCAATCTGATTAAGAGAGATTTTACAATTATAACAACCTTTTTTGGCATCCCATAAAGATCTGATTCATAATCAGAATTATTTATTCTTTACAAGCACAACTAACCCCACTAATAAGGCTCATATTGTCGTTACCGGTACAAAACAAATGTTTTACAGTTTATAAGACAATTATATATCACATGAATAAAATGAAAATTTAATGGAGTGAAAATGGGTTTCCACTAATACGCCAGACCTCTACTGCTGCAGCGAAATGCTATGCCTTCACCACTTTAGTGAAAATCATTAAACGTCACAACACTTACATTCCCATTGTCGCAGTATTGAGGATAGATCCTCTATCACCAATGCATGAAAGCTCTAGTGAAAGGCCATGCACCGCTGCAGTGAAACACCAAAGGGTATGAACATTGTAGCAAACACCAATTCCCCACCCCCCTCCCTCCGCACTTATGTGAATAGTGATCTGATTTTGCAATTTCAACACTTGAAAATGCAAAATCACCATTCTAAAACATCCTAAGTCACTCATCAACACTCCATTAACCTAGAAACACATAAAATATGCTTTGATACCACTGTTAGAGTGCATTAAATGGTGTATGCATGTGGTTGTATGCACGTTGACGATTTATCAAAATGCATGTCTTACATACATAATTGCAGTGGAATTAAACATAACAATCAATATATATACATTATAATTAAATCATAATAGCTTATGATTATAGAAACTCACCCTTGAAGAACTTCGGTGAAGATTGAAGCATAGAGCTCACCTTAAAGTGATTCTTTGAAAAATGATAGCTTGATTCTTGATTTTTGACAAGATTAAAATTCAAAATACTATCAATTTAGTGAAAATTGTAGGGAATCTACTGTGTTTAGGTGTATGCATGTGGTAGTGTGTTAATTCAAAAATTCGCATCTATTACATATTTTAACGCAGCGGAATATAAAGACATAAAATTAACACACTAATCATATATT
This sequence comes from Ailanthus altissimus, assembly GCA_946807835.1. Taxonomy (NCBI): domain Eukaryota; kingdom Viridiplantae; phylum Streptophyta; class Magnoliopsida; order Sapindales; family Simaroubaceae; genus Ailanthus; species Ailanthus altissimus. The sequence continues at coordinate 6,129,200 of OX327707.1, read as the reverse complement.
AATCAAATTAATACATAAATGATAAAATTGAGAAATTACCAATACGTGTAACGTTTTACACGTATACTTCCGAAGTCCGCTTGAAGTTGTACTGGTTGTCAGTTCTAGTTATTAACTTGGTGGACTTGATAATCTAGAACAGTAGCTCCTTAATCCAATGTAAGATTAACCCTTAATCCAAATGGCCGGTTCTTAAAATTGCTTTTGTCTCTCTCACGGTGAAAAAAGAGTAAAACAAGAAGCAACAATTGCTTCTCCTTTGTTGAGCGAGAAACGAAAAATAGAAAGGAAAATGGCACCCTTGTTTTTTCTTTCTTTTGTTTTTCCTTTTTGTTTCAATTGAATTCAACAATTCAATTGCTCTTGTTCTATTCCATTTCACACATATATATATATATATCTCATAACATTAAAATATTATTATCACAATATAATAATAATAAAGCATGCATAAGTGGTCAAAAATAATAATATTATATATATAATGCATGACAACTATCATGCATTATATATATATTATATTATTATAAATAAAATAAAATATTTTATTGAAGATATTTAATTATTTAATATTTAAATAATCAATGTGTGAAATAATTATTTTACCCCTCATAAATAGTTACTAAGTATACCTTTTAGTGGGTTTCACCAAACCCCACACTTGGGTAAACTCAATCAAGAGCCCACAATGCATCACGTGTCACTTTACAATTAGTGAATAATAATTATTAATAAATTATTATATTTAACACTTAAATACACACATGCACGTATTTCTGTGGTTACGTTGGATATTACTGGATTAAACAATTTAATCCAGTACTTTGTCCTAGTACACAATGAGTACACTCCATATTACGGGACTCCTTAGGTCCATACCCGATTCGTCAAATGAAACTATTCCATAAGTCCGTAAGTCATGCCCCACGCATACGTCACGAATATATAAATCGACGCGTTGAACCATACAAGTTAAGGTTACAACGCATACGTATAGTTCTTTCATCATATATATCTTAGAGGTACGGGGACATAGATTCACACCGTCAAATCCCCATATGCTCATTCATAAACTTATCTCCAGAATGGTATCTCAATTGAACAATATGAGCAAAACTCTTTGCCATATTGTTTAACCCATGGAAATACCTTTCCGGGTTAACTACTTACGGCCATAAGACTTTCCTGAGATACTATCTTGGAGCATCTAGATATATCACTCCCTATGAGAGCTGATAGATCTTATATCTGCACACACCGGACTCCATGAGCATCGGACCATACCCAACGACACCTAGCGGTCAGACCATTAAAAGTCTCTAACATGCGTAGAACCAAAGTATGGTGGATCACTCACAAGCCCACCGTGGTGCTCAGGTAAAAGGACTACGTATACTACTCAACTCGAGAGGACCTTCCATTGACGGCAACATAGGATGTCTATTGGGGTCCTCATGAGTCTGTTCAGTACTCAGTCCTAACTGAATACCTATATGCCTATACAATCTTTAAGATCCTGGTCAGCTAAGAACAACCACCTGTACCTGACAGATATAGACATACACTGATCTATATAAATTAATAGGATCTACTAACAAACCTGCGTTAGTAGAAATAGGCCAGGAACTATGTATTTGAGAACATGCTTGCATAATGACATATCCTAGCAACCTATTGCAAATCTTACAACTATATCATTATTAGCATATTCTGAGGTCTTTGTCCCATTACAGACGATGCTCAAACTCTTGGAATATTTACTAACTCTTAGCACCGATCTAAACTCTTTTAGACCGTATCCAAACTCCTTTAGATAAAACAACGTTTGTAGTATAACAAGCATTAAACCATATAATTAAAAGATAATTAGCAATATAACAAAATATACTATGTATAGATATCAAATATTCATACAAAACTGGGATGGCACGTAGGCACAACCCTAACAAAAATGAACCAAGTATGTAAAAGGTTTTTTTATATTGTTTTTAAAATAACATTTTCAAAAATTATTTATATACTTAGTAAAATTAGGGTGGCTAATTTCAACACTTGCAAACTATTAGCCACCTCATCACATGTATGGTTGACACTTGTCACTTATGCATCTATGTATGCTGTCAAGTGTCAATCATACAAATCCATGCATGTGTCACTTGTCACACAAATAGCCATGTAACTTGCCATGTGTCAAGATTCCATTTTCTTGCAAAAAGAGATTAATTTGCAACATTTGCAAATTATGTTTTGCACTTTTCATAGAGGTCTTAAAATGGATATTGCCTTTCGAAAAACTCTTAGATAAAACCATTTGATCTATCCCGCTACTATAGTGCTCAACGAGTACACTTCATATTATGAGACTCCTTAGGTTCACACCCGTTTATTTTACAAAACTCTTTTGCAAGTCCATGAGCAATGCCATACATGCACACTACAGATATTACAGAACGTCATCCATATTCGTATGAACCATACAAGTTAAGGTCATCCATATTCGTATAATTACTCTATCATCTATATCCTTTGAATAGCAAAGATATAGATCTTTACTGTCAAATCTCTATATTCTCTAACATGAACTTATCTTCAGATTCGTATTTTTATAAACAATATTGTAAAGGTATTTACAGATAAGACTTTCTAAAAATACAATCTGGAAGTATTAGGATATACAACTCACCTATATGAGCGAACGGATCCCATATCTACGCACATCGGGCTCTATGAGTATCGAACCTACCCAACGACACCTAAAGGTCAAATAATAAAATGTCTCACATGCATGAAATCAAAGTATGATAGATCACTCATAAACCCACTGTAGTGCTCATATCAAAGGATTACAAATACTACTTAAGTCAAGAAGCCTCTCCATTGAAAGCTCTATGAGATGTTTGTTGGAAGTCATCATGAGTTTATTAAGTACCTATTCCTTACTAAATACTTGTATGCTGTTTACGCTCAAAACATAACGCGGCTATCGCAGTATAGATTGAGGTGTCGATCCCACGAGGAAGCTCTTGGAAAAATAGGTTGGTGAAGTAAAATATTAAAGCAGTAGCAAAGGGTTAATTGATTTAAACGGATGAGATAGAATTGTCTATGAATTGAGAAAAATGTCTTATGATGATTTAAGCAAGGCTTTGAGAATCACCATTATGCTTTATAAATCTACTCTATACTTTGATTCGATATTTATAACTCAACTGAAAGTTTCACATCCCAAACAATCAATCAAAAGGTATGTAATATATAGCACATTTGATAACACATGTATTTGATTTAGTTAAACTCTTTGCAAGCATTAACACACATCATGCTATTTATACAAGTTATCTAAGATCGACAATATATCATTTTGACAATATTGCAATAAAAGATTAACTTGAATATCAAACATTTATTGCCCTTACATGTTATCCAAGATCGACAATATATCAAATTGACAATACTGCAGTAAAAGATTAACATATAAAACAATGTAACCAGTAACAATTATAAATCAACATGAATCACATAAGAAAAGCATGACTGAACATATATGAGACATGAGAATTATAACCTCTGGATTATAGAAAATAAAATAGATAAGAGTTTAATCAAAACCAAACTTACAACATTTGTAGCTCTTGACACCGAATCAAAGCATGGAAGTAGATTTATTACACATAAAAGTTCATCTCTTAGCCTTGCCAAGAACTCTAGCCTAAATTACAATACATGTTAATGAGAAGAAAATAAAAGAGAATTATCTCCTAAAAACGTCCTAAGGGTCTCCTTATATAGGCAATGAATGGACATATGTCATGCATGACATCAATCTTCAATAATTATAAGCCAATAACTCGTGTATCCACTTGCAGCACATTTTTGATAATGTAAATTATCAATTCAGCTTCTGCAGCCGACATGAAAGTTGTAGAATTTTGACTCTTCTTTCCATAGGCACTGATTTCATGCAAATTGGATGAGTATCCAATGAGATATGAGAAAAATTCCAAAGATACATCAGAATTCGGCCAACAACCATTTTACCCACTTGCAATGCGATTTGGTCCATGATAACGGCTGATTTGGACTTTACCATAAACATACGAGTTGTTGATAGTTAAGTCAGTAATTCACAGCTTCAAGAAATATATCAATTGAGTATGTAATTTGTGAGATACGGTCCAAATACGTGAGTTGGGTCAAGCTGGGTAGGAGTTGTAGTCCGATTCTATTATATCTCAATTTTTGGCCTATAACATGTTGGATTTGGCTTTTCTATTATTCTTAAAATTTGTGTAAGATTGAGTCATGTTGCACCAGGTTCAAGAATTTCTTCATTTTGATTTCTACATTGAGAGTTATGTCCATTTTACCTAAACCTGTCCAAATAACATTCATTAATCACAATTTAAGGAGAACACTTTATTTCAAGCTAAAAATACAAAAAATACTAAAATTAGTGACATTAAATGGTGATTGAATCTCTTAACAACATGCATTTTCATATGTTCATCACAGCCCCCAACCAGCTTATTGCTAGTCTCTAGCAATTCAAGCGTAAATAGAGTATGCAAAACTACCTAAGCATTTCAAACAAAACATCAGTTCGAGATCACTGTTGCTATCATGGTTTTTTCAATTACAACTTCCATAATTTATGTGTGTGTGAACTAAGCCATAACTATCTAACCACAAACCACAATAGATATAGCCTTGAGAATTTTTCCAAGTAAAAGCCTCAACTCCATATCCTCACAGGTGTATGACTGTTTAAAAGGTTAGGACTTCTCTTATGGAGTTGGAAAACAGTTAAGCACTCAAGAAAAAGTCAATTTTAAGGACAGACTTATAAACTAACATTGATCCAAAGATAGGAAAATTATTTGTTTAAAAATCAATTATTCATATCATACGCCAGCTTTAGAACTTTAATTGGCTTGTGAGAATAATACAATTATAACTTGGTGAGAAAACTGTTTTACAAGATATTTGTCTTCTAAAATTGAATGAAGACTTTATTAAACTGAATTGCTTTTTTTTTTTCTTCTTGTTTTTGGTATTTTTGTGTTTTTTTTTTAGTATTTTGCTTTTTTTTTTGGTTGTATTTTTGAAGAATACAAGGAAGCATTACAAAGGTTTCTCACCAAATTATATTATGCACAAATGCAACCAACTTATCCCTTAATTCAAATAATATCATTCTAAACAAAAATTAACCAATTCAAAGGATCAATGAAGGTTCATAAGCTGTTTTCTCAACCTTTCCACTTATTCACAAAAGATATGTGAGATTAGAAAAATATATACTTAAACATGAGAATTCTCTTGGCTATATAAATTGAATCATTCGTCTTACCACAAGGCTTAACATTGTACTAAAAAATATTTAAGAAGTCATTCTTTAGTAACCTAAATAGAAACAGTGACTCAACCTAAACAATTTTGAAATTATACTTAGGCAGAAAAGCAAATTCCTTTGTACAAGAATTACAAAGACTACAAGCAATAAACGACAATGCATAAAATATAAAACAAAACAACAAAAAGTTAGTTAAAATGCTTTTCAAAAGTTAGTACTAAAACTCCTTACTCTGCCATTCTAATTTGACCTAGAATGCGTCTCAAGAGTTCAAGAATGAACTCTTTACTCTGCCATTTTAATCAAATGTCGGACCACAATTTTTTTTTTTTTTTTTGCAAAATGCAACGTATGTCTACTATCTTCCCCCCAAACCAGATGAAACATTGTCCTCAATGTTTAAATAGAAAGAGATAAAGTATAGGAGACATTACCTGAAACGCCAGTTATTTGAAAGAAACAAACCTGAGAGACACTTAAGCAAATATAAACTAAAATGATGGTACTGATAAATAAATAAATAAAAAGAAAAATTTACAAACGAAGTGTCAGATCCAATTTTCGCTTGTTAAGGCCCACTGACCAATCGATCCGAGTTATTGATGGGTCAGGTTCATAGGTAACTGCCTGTAATTTGTTAATCAATTCATCCACCTCAGTAGCAGAAACCAGGATCTGTCGCGCTGAATGTGAAATAAAATTCTGTTCCACAGCTTGATCAAGAAAATAAAGTAAGCAATCAAAATAGTTATTAACATTCAACAAACCTATGGGTTTTTGGTAGATATTCAGTTGGGCCCAAAAGACAATTTGAAAAATTTCTTCCAAGGTACCAAAACCACATGGTAAAGCAATAAAAGCGTCTGCATTGCAAAGCATTCTAGCTATACGTTCATGCATGGATGAGACTTGTAATTCTTCCCCTATTATTTTCCCGGTCAGGTTTCCTACGACCAAAGCTGTAGGAATAATACCTAAAACTTGACTTCCTCCTAAATGTGCAGCTGTTGACACACACCCCATTAGCCCAAGGCTACCTCCTCCATAAATCAAATGAATTTTTCTTGCAGCTAATGCTTTTCCTAGATTGTTTGCTGCTTCTACGAACACTTTACTCTCCCCAGGACTAGATCCACAAAATACACATATATTTCAAAATTGTCGAACTTGGGTTTCCTCCATATCTACACTCACTTTTATCTCAATATATGAAAATAAAGAAAATGAGGTGCTATATTTATAGAGTACCAAATGATAACAATGATTATGGTAACCCGACAGTTTGTCAAAAGAGAGTTAAAAATAAAACACAAAAATTTAAACATAATGACCCACATGCATTATTGAACAAAAAGATTTGAATTTAAGACATCTACATGAGTAGCCCTACTATTCATAAAATAAAGTTTGAAATTAAAACACATGTATTTACAAGTAGTTGTGATTGTGGCTCACATCTTCCTCTGGTTTTACGTCCAGTAATGGCTTAAACGCCCTCTATAGGTCAGGGATAGGCTTCCCATCCAATTTTCTTATAAATTGGCAAACAGGGTCTTTTAGAGTAAGATTCCCGAGACTATACCGTTGATGTTCATTTTTGAATTTGTTCCACAAATTGAAAAGTTCACGTTGCAAGAGCCCACAGGGATGCGTCTCAAGAGTCAATAGGATATCATCCAAAGACTCCTTACTCAGTCCATCCTCAATGAACTAAATTTTGTCTTCTCGATTTCTAGATACGAATCCTAAAGAACGACAACTTCGGTTACAATTCCATCGAGCACATTTATGACAGACTTGTAACCTCTTTGCTCGTCGCCTTTTGGCATAAGAGCTTCTTCCAAGACCAGGCATATGAGAAACAAAATCATTTTCAAACTCACCAGACAACCGAACCTTGGCTTCAATTAACCAACGAAGGTCCACAGGGATATTACCCAACATCAATAACCTTAGTCTTTCACACCGTGCTTTGTAAATCTTAAGTAGAGCATTTTGAGGCAATGAAGGAAAACGCTTTTTAAGGTTGGCAAGAATGCGATCCATTTTGAAAGAAAGAAAAGAGATGAATGTACAGTTTGAGGGACAGTTTTTAGGGAACTGAGAAACCAACTTTAATAGTCACGGAGTACCGTATCCGCCACTTGACCGGAAAATAAAATCACACTAAAGAAAAAATAAAAAGAAGAAAATAAAGTAAAATAAAATGTGCAAGAAAACAAAAGCAAAAATAAAAAGTCAAAAGATAAAATATAGACAAAATATAAAATATGGTACAGATAAATTGAACCTGATCAATCACGATAGACAGGATCCATAAGAGGGATCTCGCCTAGGTACATAGAGTCGTCTACCTTTTTCACGTAACTTTTTAGCCGCTGTCCATTCACTTTGAAAGTCCGTCCATCAGTGGGGTCTTCTATTTCAACAGCACCATTAGGAAAAATATGTCTTACCATAAGTGGACCAGTCCATCGAGATCTCAACTTTCCAGGGTGTAAATGCAATCGAGAATCATAAAGATAGACCCGTTGATTTGGCTCAAAGTGTTTTCTTGAGATCTGTTTATCATGAGCTACTTTCATTTTAGCTTTGTAAATTCTGGAGTTGTCATATGCGTCATTTTGTAGCTCTTCTATTTCTGACAATTGTAACTTTCTCTGGAGACCTGTAGCATTCAAATCAAAGTTAAGGGCTTTGACAGCCCAATAAGCTTTATGTTCTAGCTCAATAGGTAAATGGCAAGCTTTCCCATAAATAAGCCGGTATGGGGACATTCCTAAGATGATTTTGTATGCAGTACGATATGCCCATAATGCATCAGAAAGGCATAGAGACCAATCTTTGCGATTCGGGTTAACCGTCTTTTCCAAAATCTGTTTAACCTCTCTATTTGCTAGCTCGGCTTGTCCATTTGTTTGTGGATGGTATGCAGTGGAAACTTTGTGAAGAACACCATACCTACGCATCAAAGCTTCAAAAGAACGATTACAAAAATGTGTTCCTTGGTCACTAATGATGACACGTGGCGTACCGTACCTAGATAATACATTTTCTTTTAAGAATTTTACCACAGTTGTATTATCATTAGTACGACAAGCTACAGCCTCTACCCATTTTGATACATAGTCAACAGCTAAAAGGATGTAAAGATAGCCAAAAGATGAAGGAAAAGGACCCATAAAATCGATACCCCAACAGTCAAATATCTCGATAACAAGAATAGGGTTAAGAGGCATCATATTTCTTCGAGATAAAGCACCTAACTTTTGACATCTTTCACAGGAACGACAAAAATTATTAGTGTCTTTGAACAAAGTGGGCCAATAAAGACCACACTGTAAAATTTTCATAGCTGTCTTCTTCATAGAAAAATGGCCACCGCAAGCAGCACTATGGCAAAAATTTAAGACACTAGAAACTTCACTTTCAGGAATGCAACGTCTCATGATTTGGTCAGGACAGTATTTGAAAAGATATGGATCATCCCAATAAACGTTACGTACCTCAACCAAGAACTTACGCTTATCTTGTGCACTCCAGTCAGATGAAAGTTCACCACAAACCAAATAATTTACGATATGTGCATACCAAGGTATTTGGCTTATATCAAAAAGATGTTCATCTGAAAAATCGTCTCGAATGGGTGGCAAATCAGTGGAGTCAGTGAACTCAAGGCGGGATAGATGATCAGCAACAACATTTTCAATGCCTTTCTTATCTTTGATAGTTATATTAAATTCCTGCAAAAGAAGAATCCACCTAATTAAACGGGCTTTAGCATCCTTATTAGAAAGAAGGTACTTAAGGGCTGCGTGGTCAGTAAAAATAACAATAGGTGAACCAATCAAAGAAGAACGAAATTTATCTAAGGCAAAAACAATAGCTAATAGTTATTTTTCAGTAGTAGTGTAATTCATTTGAGCATCATTCAAATTCCTACTAGCATAATAAACAACAAAGGGTTTTCCCTCCCTCCGTTGCCCAAGAACTGCTCCTACAGCATAATTACTTGCATCACACATAATTTCAAATGGGAGGTTCCAATCCGGTGATTGCATGATAGGAGCGGTGGTGAGTTTGGCAATGAGTGTTCGGAATGCCTCCTCACACTCTTGTGTCCATGTAAATTCTGCATCTTTTAGCAAAAGGTTACACAATGGTCTAGATATGGCAAAAAAATTTTGTATAAACCTTCTGTAAAAGCCAGCGTCTCCAAGAAAGGATCGAACATCTTTGACCATTTTGGGTGTAGATAATTTAAAGATTAATTTAATTTTTTCCTTGTCAACCTCTATCCCTCTTTCAGATACAACATGCCCCAAAATGATTCCTGAAGATACCATGAAATGACATTTCTCCCAATTTAGCACAAGTCCTTTTTCTTCACACCTACTCAAAATAGATTTCAAGTTAAGTAGGCATAAATTAAAAGAATTACCAAAAACAGTCAAATCATCCATAAAGACTTCCACGCATTTTTCAACCATATCAGAGAAAATACTCAACATGCAATGCTGGAAAGTAGCTGGTGCATTACATAATCCAAATGGCATTCTACGAAAAGCATAAGTACCAAAAGGGCATGTAAAAGTAGTTTTTTCTTGATCTTCTATAGCTATCTCAATCTGGTAATACCCCGAATACCCATCAAGAAAGCAATAAAAAGGATGTCCAGCTACATGTTCTAAAATTTGGTCGATAAAAGGCAATGAAAAATAGTCTTTCCTCGTGGCTGTGTTTAACTTTCTATAATCAATACACATTCTCCAACCACTTACTACCCTAGTTGGAATAGGTATCCCATTCTCATTTTCAACAACAGTAACCCTAGATTTCTTAGGAACTACTTGAGTTGGACTTACCCATTGACTATCAGAAATTGGGTAGATTATACCCGTATCTAATAGTTTCAAGACCTCTTTCTTCACTACTTCTTTCATTGTTGGGTTAAGTCTTCTTTGTGGGTCTCTACGAGGTTGGGAACCTTTCTCTAAATGAATTCTATGGGAGCATATCAATGGAGAAATATCTTTAATATCAGCTATGGTCCAACCTAGTGCAGACTTATGTTCTTTTAACAATTTTATCAATTTTTCCTCTTGTTCAGCACTAAGTTCAGAAGAAATGATGATAGGAAAGGTATCACCTGGTCCCAAGAATGCGTGTTTCAAACCTTTGGGCAGTGGAGAAAGCTTAATTTGTGGTGTCTCGAGGTTTGATGGTTTCGGTCTCTCCCTCTCTCGTGGCAACTCTTCAAAGCGTGGCTGCCAAAATCGAGTCCCTTTTTCCTGTGAGTCAAAAATACTAAACACATCAGTTGTTACATCAGGATAATACAATTCTTCAAAATCAAAATTGAGAAGGTTTTTCGAAGAATCATAGCCATGATTTTTATAAGCTTCCTCTGCTACAAGTATGTCTATCATATATGAATGATAGCACTCGTCTTCTTCTCGTGGTTGTTTGCCAATGTTGAAAATGTTCACCTCAAGAATCATATTCCCAAAAGATAATTTCATTAGACCATTTCTACAATTAATAAGAGCATTAGCAGTGGCTAGAAAAGGTCTCCCCAAAATAAGAGGGATTTTTGACTCCATGTTAACAACAGAATGAGTATCTAAAACAAGAAAATCAACAGGGTAGTAAAATTTATCAATTTGCAACAAAACATCTTCTACTATTCCCCGTGGTTTCTTGATTGATCGATCAGCTAATTATAGAACTACAGATGTTGGTTTAATCTCACCAAGTCCCAACTGCAAGTAAATAGAATAATGCATTAAATTTACACTTGCTCCTAAGTCCAATAAAGCTTGACCAAACTCATGTGTCCCAATTTGGTAGGAGATTGTGGGACATCCTGGGTCTTTATACTTGGGTGGTGTCTTTTGTTCAATCACTGCACTTACCTGTTCTGCCAAAAATGCAGTTTTCTTCACATGGTGTTTTCTTTTGATAGTGCATAAATCCTTGATGACTTTGGCATAAGTTGGAACCTGCTTAATCAAATGTAACAAGGGAAGATTAATTTTAACTTGTTTCAAATGTTCTAAAATCTCACCTTGAATTTCTGAATTTTTCCCAACCGGTCGAAGAGCTTGAGGAAAAGGCACTGGGATTGAAAACTTATTTTCAGGCTCTTTTTCCACTGTGGCCTCTTTTTCAAGGGGGGCGTCTTTACTACTCGTAGATGTGTTAATTTCAGGAGATGGCTCACTTACAATCTTACCACTTCGAGTAGTAATGGCATTGACTTCTTTGAGATTTTGAACATCAGAAGTAGAAGCTTGTGCCATGAATTGTCCTTTCGGATTGGATTGAGGTTGAGATGGAAACTTACCTCGCTCTTGTACAGTTAAGGCACTGGTCAACTTTGTGATTTGACTCTTAATTTCTTTATTTTCGTCCACCACCTGTGTAAGAATTATTTTAAATTTTTGATTAGTCTTACTTTGAACCTCCATAAATGCTTGTAATGTATCCTCTAAAGAACTCCTAGTTGGTCGTGCATTATATTGAGGTGCAGCATAAGACTTGGGTGCTTGTTGTTCTTGTTTCCATTGGTTGTTGGCTTGTTGGTCAGATTTCCAACTGAAATTTGGGTGGTTTCTCCAGCTAGGATTATATGTTTCAGAGTAGGGTGAATAAGGCTTCTTGTACATCCCTAGGGCATTACATTGTTCCTCATATATCCCTCTCATCTCACTATACGTAGGGCAATCCTGAGCTAAGTGTTCCGCTCATCCACAGACAAAACAAACATCTTGTGACTCAACTCTAGCAACCGTGTGGGTGACCCTTCTATCTTTGGTTTTCAAGGCCTCTAACTCCCTAGTTAAGACCTCTAATTGGGCTTTGAGGTTATCCTCTTCCCTAAGATGGAAAACTCCATTGGGTCGTGACCTATCTGTGCTTTCAGTAATGCTAGGTCCAGTCCATGTATGGGCTTTTTCGGCTAAGTCATTAAGGAATTCTATGACTTCCTCAGGATCTTTGTGAAGGAACTCCCCATTACACATCATCTCAACAAATTGACGCTCTCTAATTGTGAGTCCCTCATAGAAATAACTAACCAAGCGCCAATTTTCATACCCATGGTGGGGGCACAGATTTAACAACTCTTTAAACCTTTCCCATGCTTGATATAAGGTTTCACTGTCTTTTTGGGAGAAGGAAGAAATTTGTCTTTTAAGGCCATTAGTTTTGTGTTGTGGGAAGTATTTATTGAAAAATGCTTGGGTCATTTCTACCCAAGTTCCTATAGACCTCGGCCTCAAAGAGTATAGCCAACTCTTTGCTTTGTCTTTCAAAGAAAAGGGAAAAAATTTAAGTCTAACAGTGCCTATGGCTTCAGGTTGGCTGTGGAAGGTGGCAATTACCTCTTCAAATTCCCTAACATGTACATAAGGATTTTCACTATCTAGACCATGAAAAGTGGGAAGAAGTTGTATCATTCCAGGTTTAAAATCTGAATGTGGTGTGTTAGGTGGAAATATAATGCATGATGGTGTGGCTGTGCGAGTAGGATGCAAGTACTCTTTTAGAGTTCTAACGGGGTTTTCTTCGTGTTGGCTCATTGTGTTAGAATTACAAGATGAACTAGAAGGTGAATTCTCTTCACTTACAAATTGTGGGGGTGGTTCTAGTTCTAGTTCTCTCACAAATCTTCCTCGTTTGTCTCTAAGTCGATACATACATCCTAACTTTTTTTTTTTTTAGGAAAGAAATGCTTAAGGAAAATTAAGAAGTGGAATAAACACAACAAGAAATAGAAATGAGTTAGGTGGTAAGATCAACCATGAAATATAAATACAATAACTAAACAAAAGACTATAAAGTACGAAAAAAAGTACAATAAATAAATAATAAAAAGAAAATACAATAAGTAAATAAATAAAAGGTTAGGCGGTAGAACCGGCCATAAAAAGAAAATACAACATGTTAACTAAAGTAAATAAAGTGCAATAAATACGTAAAAGAAAATGAAAATAAAGTGCAATAAATAAATAAAGTACAATAAAAAATAAATAAACTAAGTTAGGCGGTAGAACCAACCACAAAATAAAAAGAAAATATAACAAATTAACTAAAGAAATAAAGTACAATGAATAAATAAAAGAAAGTGAACGAAGTTAGGCGGTAAAACCAGCCATTAAGATAATATAAAATATAACAAATTAACTAAAGAAAACAAAATAAATTAGGTGGTAGAACCAACCATGAATAATAAATAAATTACAACAAAGAAAATAAAACTAAGATTTTACAAAGAAAAGAAAATATACAAAGTCACCACTTTAGTATTTATAATCGCAACCGACTTTCGCTTAGTGTGCCTCCCCGGCAACGGCGCCAAATTTTGTTTACGCTCAAAATATAACGCGACTGTCGCAGTATAGATTGAGGTGTCGATCCCACGAGGAAGCTCTTGGAAAAATAGGTTGGTGAAGTAAAATATTAAAGTAGTAGCAAAGGGTTAATTGATTTAAACGGATGAGATAGAATTGTCTATGAATTGAGAAAAATGTCTTATGATGATTTAAGCAAGGCTTTGAAAATCACAACTATGCTTTATAAATCTACTCTATACTTTGATTCAATATTTATAACTCAACTGAAAGTTTCACATCCCAAACAATCAATCGGAAGGTATGTAATATATAGCACATTTGATAACACATGTACTTGATTTAGTTAAACTCTTTGCAAGCATTAACACACATCATGTTATTTATACAAGTTATCTAAGATCGACAATATATCATTTTGACAATATTGCAGTAAAAGATTAACTTGAATATCAAACATTTATTGCCCTTACATGTTATCCAAGATCGACAATATATCAAATTGACAATACTGCAGTAAAAGATTAACATATAAAACAATGTAACCAGTAACAATTATAAATCAACATGAATCACATAAGAAAAGCATGACTGAACATATATGAGACATGAGAATTATAACCTCTGGATTATAGAAAATAAAATAGATAAAAGTTTAATCAAAACCAAACTTACAACATTTGTAGCTCTTGACACCGAATCAAAGCATGAAAGTAGATTTATTACACATAAAAGTTCATCTCTTAGCCTTGCCAAGAACTCTAGCCTAAATTGCAATACATGTTAATGAGAAGAAAATAAAAGAGAATTATCTCCTAAAAACGTCCTAAGGGTCTCCTTATATTGGCAATGAATGGACATATGTCATGGATGACATCAATCTTCAATAATTATAAGCCAATAACTCGTGTATCCACTTGCAGCACATTTTTGATAATGTAAATGATCAATTCAGCTTCTGCAGCCGACATGAAAGTTGTAGAATTTTGACTCTTCTTTCCATAGGCACTGATTTCATGCAAATTGAATGAGTATCCAATGAGATATGAGCAAAATTCCAAAGTTACATCAGAATTTGGCCAACAACCATTTTACCCACTTGCAATGCGATTTGGTCCATGATAACGGCTGATTTGGACTTTACCATAAACATACGAGTTGTTGATAGTTAAGTCAGTAATTCACAGCTTCAAGAAATATATCAATTGAGTACGTATTTTGTGAGATACGGTCCAAATATGTGAGTTGGGTCAAGCTGGGTAGGAGTTGTAGTCCGATTCTATTGTATCTCAATTTTTGGCCCATAACATGTTGGATTTGGCTTTTCCACTATTCATAAAATTTGTGTAAGATTGAGTCATGTTGCACCAGATTCAAGAATTTTTTCATTTTTATTTCTACATTGAGAGTTACGTCTATTTTACCTAAACCTGTCCAAATAACATTCATTAATCACAATTTATGGAGAACACTTTATTTCAAGCTAAAAATACAGAAAATACTAAAATTAGTGACATTAAATGGTGATTGAATCTCTTAACAACATGCATTTTCATATGTTCATCATATGCCTATACAGGATTTCGTTAAGCCTGCGATTTATTAAGACTAACCATCTGGATAATCTAGAGATACACACATAATGATCTGGAAGAAATAGCTATCGACCCATATTGATATTATATATCAGGAACGATGTTTTTGCGAACATACTGTATAATGATATTTCTTAGCACTATTTGCAACTATGTCATCACTAATATATTCTTAAGACTTTGTCCCTATTTCAGACAAGGTTCTAACTCTTAGAATGCTAATCACTTAGCAGTGACCCAAAATCCTTTGGATAAGATCTAACTCCTTTAAATCTATAGTGTCTGAAAAGTTATAAGCTTCATCCCATATAATTAATAACTAATGACTTTAATAGAAATGTTCATTACGTAAATATTAAATAAAAATTTATACATGATTTGAAATGGCATTTAAGCACAATCTCTAACAAAAAGTAGATGTATTGACATTTCCATGTGAAGCTAGATGGTCAAGCTTTATTATGGTACAAAAGCCAGAGGCAAATAAGTATATTCTCTTTCAGTTAGCTGATCGACAAATTCTTTTAGCATTTTTTAGCAGCATGTGAAGAGGCAAAAGATCCTCAATAGCTCTGACGACTTAAACAAGGTCATAGTAAGAGGCTTAGATATTTCATACAAAGGTATCATAAGGAGGTGATCCAACTCGGAGTGTTTGACTTGGATGTTATACATAAGGCAATAAAGAAAGAGTTCAAGATCAGTTGGTTCTTGTATTCTCTATTAAAGAACTCATCTACCACCTATGTAATTGTTTACAAATAGGCTCTTTGCTATATAAAAATTATAGAAGAAAAAATAGCAAAGATAGTGGCTAAAGCAAATACATGAGGAAAACCAAAACAAAGAGAATCTAAAAAGTCCCCGAATATAATGGTAGCACGAGAGCAAAGATACAGTACTTCTCTAAAGAACATGAAAATATCTACAGAGAGATCTACCTTAAAAAGTAACAAAAACAGAACAAGCAAAACCCATTTAAAAGTGATCAAAGTCTAGGAAGCGAAATACATCCCCATAATAGTTCCATTAGTCGTGATATTTGAAGTTGACAAAGACAAAGGCCTCATCGAGAGCCTAAACCTCTCTTCACACTATCTAAATGACAAAACATGAAAAAAAGGTGTGAATTCCACCAAGACCATAGCCACACCACTAACAAATGCATAAACCTATGAATCTAAATAGATCAGCATATAAGGAACAGATATTTTAACGAGTTCAGAGCTAATATTGGCCTAAAAAAGCCTTAAACTAGAGTGAACCTAGAGCTCGGAGACTCTTTAATAGGAGATACAACCATAATCATCTCTGGGGCTATGAGTTTAGTAGGTGATTTGAACTAGCAGAGAAAGAGTTATTCTCGATATTTTCTAGTGGGATACAAAGTAATATGTAATACTCTGACCACTAAGAAACTACGAGTACATTTAGTGTCGATCATGCTCACCGAAGAAGATGTCAAAGACATTAGTTATCCCATGATGATTTATTAGTCATGACTATTCAAATAGCAGGGATAGAGGTAAACAGAGTGTTTGTCGACATAGGGAGCTCAATCAACCTAATCTTCAAAGAAATACTCACAGAGCTTGGCATCAAAGATCTCAAGATTATACGCATACAAACTCCTCTCCACGAGCTTAGAGATAACTATATGACGTTCTTAGGAGTTAAAGCCTACTAGTATCAATAAGGGATACTCTATAGCAAAACAATGATGATGAAATTTATAATGGTCGACCAACCTTTGCCCTATAAAGCAATGCTGGGAAGGCCCTTCTTGATAAACTAAAATACCACTTTATCCATCCACTAACTAAACCATAAATCTTATCGAAGATGACGTTGGAGAAGAAATAAATCCCTATAAAAGTTTTACTAGTTGTTATATTTGAAGCCATCAAAGACAAAGTCTTATTTAAGGAGCCTAAACCTCTTTTCACACTACCCAAATGACAAAACATAAACAAAAGGTGTGAATTCCACAGACTACAATAACACCACCAATGAATACAAAAACTTGTGAATCTAGATAGATAAGCTCATGAAAAAACATTTATCTAAATGTTTTTAGAGCTAATATAGGCCTAAAAAAATCTCAAACTAAAGATAACCTAGAGCTTGAAACTCTTCAATAGGAGAAATGACCATGATCATCTCTAGGGGTTAAATGCTGACAGGTGATTCGAATAAGAGGAAGAATTATTCCTGATACTTGCTACTAGAATTCAAAGTAAACTGTAATACTCTAACTACTAAGAAACCGCGAGTACATTTAATGTCGATCATGTTCATCGAAAAAGATGCCAAAGACATTAGTTATCCCTGTGATGATTTATTGGTTGTAACCATTCAGATAGCAAGGATGAAGGGAAACAGAGTGTTCGTTAACATACAGAGTTTAATCAACCTAATCTTCAAAGAAACACTCACAGAGCTTAGTATCAAGGATCTCAAGATGAACACATACAAACTCTTCTCTATGATCTTAGAGATAACTATGTGATGTCCTTGGGAGTTATAAGCCTACTAGTATCAATAGAGGAGAAACCCTATAACAAAACAATGATGATTAAATTTATAGTGATCGACCAACACATATCTTACTAAGCAATGGTGAAAATTCCTTTCTTGGTAAATCCAAATCAGCTTTATCCATCCATTAACTAAAGCTTAAATTTCCTGTCGAAGATGAAGTCAAAATCTTTTGAGGTGATCAAAAGACAGCTAGAAGTTGCCATATAACCACATCAAAGAGAACATTCTGCATCACAATTATAAATCCAAGAGTAAAAAGCAAAAAAAAAATCTCTAGTACCAGTAGGATATCTACTCCCAATACTTGTCCATCCAAAGTTCTAAAAAATGACTATAAAGATTGGTTCGCAGCTAAAGCTGAAGATGAGGGAGAATTTGACCACTCTGATAATAAAATTTTCAGATATCTTTGCTAGGTAGCACGAAGGCATGCTAGGGATAGACCCCACCCTTATCTCACATGTACTGGTTGTTAAATTCATCCTTTAAGCCAGTCAAACAGAAGAGAAGATCTCCAATTAAGAAAGAAATGAGGTTATTGCAGCAGAAGTTGAGAAGCTCTTAATAGCAGAATTCATTTAAGAAGTCTACTACTACAAATGGTTAGCTAATTTTGTTATGATTAAGAAAGCCAGTGGGAAATGGACAATGTGTGTAGACTTCACAGACCTGAACGAAGTTTGTTTAAAAGATAATTTTTCTTTACTAAAGATTAATCAATTAGTAGATGCCACATCCAGACACACTCTCCTCAACTTCATGGACACCTTCTCAAAATATAATCAGATCAAAATGTTCCTGCTTGATCAAGAGAAACTTCTTTCATCACTCATCACAGAACCTATTGTTACAAGGTTATGACATTCGAAATCAAGAACATAGGTGCTTATTCGTGAAACTAACACACTCGAATATTAATCACAAGTGCATAGGCTGTGAGCAAGTAATAAAGTAATGAGAAGTATCATTACCATTAGGATTAGTCTTTTAAATTGATGCTAACTATTATGGTGTTAACAACCTAACTTTATCTAGGCTAGTTTTTAATTCTATGATGATTAATGAAAGTAATGATGCTTAACTAACAATTTAACAATTTAATAATTTAAAGAGGTAAGAAATCTATGGTAAAAGATCTTAGGGTCTTGATTTCATTCTATCGTCCCTATGTTCTTCATGTTTTAGTGATTCAACTACTCTTGTGAATTCATTAATCAAGGGATTCAATATTAATCTCATTTCCTCTCCTAAGCACCAAATGAGATTCTATGTTTACATATTTAAGTTGATATCCATATCTAACTTGTCTATCTATACATGCATTACACAACCCTTTAATTGATTGCCTAAGTTTTATTAGTCTCCCAACTCAATAAAAGTTAAGGTTATGCTTTTGAAGTCCAACAAATAGATTAATTTTTTATAAGCATACAACCCACAAGTCTAGATCATCTAGTCAATTTGCCAATCAAACTATAAGCATTATATTTAGAGAAGCACAAATGAATAACATAAGAAATAGTCATTAATCAACTAATAATATCCGAACATAATATATGGTAGAGCTACATCAAGCCCTTAGAATAAGAAATTTAGCCAACCATAGTCAAGCACAAAATCACAATAATTCAAAAGTATACAAGAGTAACCAGGTTTAAAGCAAAACAAACTACAAATATAAACTTTAAATTAAGGTAAATAAGAAAGCAAAAAGAGAAAATTAGTTGGAGATGTCTCTTTGGTCCTTCAATCTTCAAGAGTGTTTAAGAATCTAAGCTTCAAAGTACTTTCTCTTACTAAAATCCTTTTGTTTGTCTATTTAATTTCATGCTCTCCCTTCTTTTAAAAATGAGGCTTTTAATCTTCTTTATATAAGTTCCAAGAATAGGCTTAAAAATTATGGCACAAACTTCAAAATGACTTCTAGGTGTTGGTAGTACCTAGGCGCTAAATATTCTATCCATGAGCCTTGATTTGGTACCTAAGTGCCAAATGCTGAATTTTGTTGTGCCTAGGCACTAGATCCTAGACTTGGTTCCTCTTGAAAGGTGCTGTAAATTGTTATTTTGCCCTTATTTTTGCACCATTTGGTTGAAACCCTGCAAAATAATAATCAATTCATGAAAAGCTACATTTTTAAATTCAAAATGAGCAATTACCAAATTATGAGGGGTAAATCATCGTACGTAAAATGCGCTTATTAGTGCTTCTTAACAAGCTATTCAAGTTCTTAATGGAGAAAAGCATGAAAGTGTATATAGATGACATGATCAACAAGTTCAAACAAGTAGAAAGCCATGTCAATAACCTTAAAGAAACATTCAAGATCCTAAGGTAATATAACATAAAGCTGAACTCCCAAAAATGTGCATTTGATATTGAATCAGTAAAATGCTTAGGCTTTTTAGTAAGCCAAATAGGATTTGAAGATAATTCGAATAAAGTTTAAGTAGTCCTCGAAATGAGGTCTTCAAGCACAGTCAAAGAAATACAGAAACTCATAGGCTGAATAGTTGCTCTTACCCAAGTTATTTCTAAAGCAACAAATAAATGCTTCAACTTTTTCTAAGAAATCAATAGCAAAGACAAGAGAAGATGGACCCTATAATACAAGAAAGCTTTTTGAAATCTAAAAGAGTGCTTAGCTCAACCGCTTTACCTCATTATACCAAGAATAAAGTACCAACTAAGAAAATGTTTAGAAATCAATCTATTTTAATAGCAAGGCATTCATAGACACTGAGACTCAATATTCATCAGTAGAAAAGCTAGCCTTTAAGACAAATTCTTTAGAATCCAGATACATAATTGTCATCCTCACAAATCAACCTTTGAGATAAATTCTTTAGAATCCAAACCTTTCTAGATGCCTAGTCAAATGGGCAATCAAACATAGCGAGTTTGATAAATAGTACAAGATAAGAGTGGCCTTTAAGGCACAAGCCCTAGTTGTTTCATTACCGAATGTACACATGATTTCTAGGTCGAAAAAGATATTCAATTTAAAGAATCTCCAAGCACCCAAGAGAAAGAAGCCGCCTACAATCATACCTGGACACTCTTCATCGATGGGGCCTCAAACTAAAAAAGGTATAGTGCTAGTATAATATTCATCTGTCTGAAAAGAGACAAACTCAACTATATAGTCAGATTTGGCTTCATAGTTACAAATAATAAAGCTAAATATATAGCCCTCCTCATAAGACTTAGAGTTGAATGAGCACTTCTAGTTAAAAGAGTCCTTATCAAAAGTGACTCATAACTTATCATCAACCAAGTCAATAAATGATAAGAGGCTCGAAGAGAACACTTGGAAAAATACCTTAAAGTAGTTGAATCAGCAAAGAAATCATTTGAGGTGATAATTTGCAAATAGATACCCAGAGAACAGAATCACAATTTGAAAATCCTAGCATGCATAGCTTTGACAGAGGAGGCTTGGATACTGCTATCTATCCCCTTCAAATTAATTCCTAAACTAAGCATAGAAATGGAAGAGCCTGAAGATGCCATGTAAGTTGATCCAAGACCTAGCTAGATGGATTAGATTCGAGACTATATAGAGAAAGGGGTTCTGCCACAGAACAAGAAAAAATCACAATAGTTAAGGTATTGAGCAGCACGTTACACTATCATTAACAACATCCTTTATCAACAAGCGTACTCCCCTCTCTACCTAAGATGTCTAACACTTAATGAAGCTGAATACATGCTTTATGCAATACATGAAGGAATATGTGAAAATTACTCCAAAGCAAATGCCTTAGCTCATAAAGCTTTCAAATGGTATTACAATAAGTGGATTCGAGCTCGAGAATTCGAAGAAAGGTACCTAGTCTTGAGAAAAGTCTTGCCAAACATAAAAGTCCCAACAAATCTTGAACTCAATTGGAAAAGCCCTTAAACATACTCAAAAGAATGCAACCAATGACATATGAGCTCAAGCATGCTAATGGATGAATAGTCAGAAAACCATAGAATGTTGAGTTATTAAAAATGTATTATCCATAGACTTATCCTTGTTTTATTAGAGTAGATCATTAATAAAAGCTCCCATTATTTTCTTTATATAATATTTAATGTTAGAATAGGTCCATAGTCTTAAAACAGTTGGTGTTCTTAGAAAATAAAGAGTCAAGGCAAAAATAAATGTATAAGACATATTGTTTCTCATTCAATTATACAAAATTATTACAATTGTCCAATGAGAAATACATTTAAAAAATCCAAGAATGAGGGGCTTAGTCATCAATAGCATTGTCATTCTTGAAATTGTCCATATCTTTATTTGAGACATGCAGGGCATCATTTGGCTACTGGTTATTGATGCCAAGATAGCTCTCCTTGAAAAGATTGACATTATTATTAAAGCTCCTAACAACTTCGTTTTGATGGACCCTGCTTAGCCTCTCAAGCTCAGAGGTACGACTCTCAGCAGTGGTCGCCTTAGTGAACATCTTCTCGAGTTTCTCCTCCAAGGACTTCACCATCCTATCTTTTAGCTGACGTTGTTTTTTAGAGTCACCCAACTCCTTTTCGTGGTGAGGAAACTTAATACTGTCATAAATGCCCTCGAAGATAAATCTTATAGTAGAGCGATAGACTATATGCCACCTAAAAACAAAATAGTTATAAGAATGTAGAAAGGCTAATATAAAAATAGATGAGATAGGGAGACAAGGGAAATAGCTCTATCGCACTCACTTCACCATATGAAAAGTAGTAAAAGGATCACAATCCCATATCTAATGAGCACAAAAAGGGCCAACAACACGTTCTACTTCCCTAAAAAGTAGAACCAAGTGCTCATAAAAGCAAAAAAGCAACCAATGGTAAGGATTGGAGCATTCTCAATTATTAAATCATAGACAGCCTCCTAATCACTAGGCTCATCCCTCATAAGAGTAGGACTAATTTTTGAAGGGTTAAAAACCACTAGTCATTTTCATTCCACTAACAATGAGAGGTCTTCAGCTAGTAGGCCTCTGATCACCTAAACCCCCTTACCATGGGCACTGGTTTGATCCCCTTGACCACGACCAAGAGCACTCCCAAAAGTCTCTTAATCAAGGGGATGTGGAGTAGTCGTCTCCAGCCAAGCATGTTTCCTGCTGCCATCACCACCATTCATACCTATAAAATACAAAATGAAATATTAATCCAAAAGGCTGTAAAAACAAAATATAGTTTGTGTTTTCTCCCTAAAAGGCAACTCACCCTAAAGAAGAACACCTTATTGTTCTTCTTCGTTAATAGGACTATATACTAGGTTCAATAGTCTAACCCTAGAAAAACACTGTGTAGCTTATCACAAAAGCAAGAGTGTTAAAGAAATAATACAAAGATATCATAATCAAGAGCATAATGATAAGAATAGAGAAGAAAAATTAAGCAAGGCGATTCCTTGAGCTGCTTCTCTCTCTCAAACTCGACTTAAAGCTTGAATATTGATTTCTTGGATTTGATCTTTGATTTTGTGTTGTGAATTCTTTCTCTAAGTTTTTTCTTTCAAAAATTCTAATTTTTAGCTTTTAAATGAGTGTTTTTATAGCTATAAGAAACCCTAGGTGCGAGGGGTTTCAAATATAAGTCGAATTAAGAGTAAAAATGGGTTATTTCTTTATATGTTAAGTTGGCGCCACGGCACCAAGACCTGGCACACGTTCGTGGTGGTTTTTCAGCTGAGTACCATGGTGCCCAAGGTTTTAGTCTGGGCACTGCGGCGCCGAGCCCTAAGTTTCCGTGGTGACATAAATTAAGTGCATCTCACTCATTTCTCTTCCGATTAGCCTCTCATTTATTCCTATTCATCATATTTTCCATAGTGCACCTATTTATGATAAAAACAAACATAATTAGATAGCCAAATATCCATAAATTTGATCAAAATATGAAATTTGGGGACTAAATATAATATTGCATGTATGCCCATATCAAATACCATTACACTTAAGACTTTGCTCGTCCTCAAGCAAAACAAAGACAAATAATCACAAATTGTTTACTCTAAATAAAAACAAACTAAAAACAAGTGTCGATTGATTAATCATCCTCATTATCTTAAAGGCTGTGAAAATAGCATAAGTCTTGTTAGAACGCAATAAACAACCTTCAATAAATCATCATACTCTTCATCCAGTCCTTCATTATCCCCTATAAATGATCACTTGTGTGTGTATAATTAGTAAGTAAATAGTTAAATAAAACTTAAATTTACTCAATACTCAAGATAATACAAAAAGATGATGTCTCGGCATATTTCAAATTGTGATAACACTACTATAAGCTTTCTGTTCATACTACTCTCTACTAATGTAGAAATACACATGTACATGGATCTATTTAGGACTTTAATTAGCTTATAACATAAGGCTAAGGTCTAAGTGGGATATAAGGATATATATAATGCACAAATCATACAATGAACACTTAACTTTACTTAGAAACCTTTTGATCACTTTCTCTCATTGATTTATCAACTCCCTCAAACTTATGTTATTCCCAACTTTCTTTTAATCACTCTTGCAAGAATTTCTTCTTTTTCTTAAGTTGGGAGTATTTGTGCATTTAAAGCTCTTTTTTGTATATAAGTGTACCCCTAAATTTGGACTGATAAATACTTTCAAGATTTATTACTTTTTATTATAGTATCTTTTTTCATATATAAAATCTTTTTCCTTTTAAGAATATTTTTAAGTAAACTTAAGATTTATGGTGCTGCTGGTAGAATTTAGGATAAATAAGTAAAATGTCTTGTGGCTTGTAATGTGTTTAAACAGAAAAAATAGGTAATTAGGTTCAAATAGGGTAACTAGGGATAAATATACTCTAAGGTAGGCTAGAAAAGGCATAGTCAATCCATAGATGGCCTAATATCATTTTCCTATTCATGTGTTTCCTACTCTTATAGTGGATCAAAGTTAATAGTAAAAATGGTGCTTACATGCCATTCAAATTGTTGTATAAATGTCTTTTATTCATCAATTATTATTATTTATATGGTAAGAAGCTGTAACTTTTTGGCCACTATAGATTTAAAAGAGTTTAGAACTGCTCTAAAAGATTTTAGGTCAATGCAAAGAGTTAGTAATTCTAAAGAGTTAGAACCTTATCTAAAATAAGGACAAAGACCCGAGAATACTATAGTAATGACGTAGTTGTAAAGAGTTGCAAATGGTGTTAAGAAATGTCATTGCGCAATATGTTCTCAAAAATATCATTCCTAATTTATGGTAACCGATAAGAGTCGATCGATATTCCTTTTGGATTAGCCTATGCCCATATCTATATTGTATAGAGGGTTAGTCTTAGCAGACTACGGGCTTTGTAGAAGTCCATATGGTATGCACGTATTCCGTAAGGACTAGATATTGAATAGACTCACAAGGACCTCTAATAGACATCCCATGAAACTGTTAATTGAGGGTCTTCTCAAGTTGAGTAGTATTAATGATTCTTTGACCTGAGTGTTATAGTAGGCTTGTGAGTGATCTACTATACTTTAGTTTCACCTATGTAAAAAAACTTTCATGGTCTGACCGCTGGGTGTCATGAGTATGAGATGCTCATAGAGTCTTGTGTGCGTAGATATGAGACCTGTCAGCTCATATGGGTGAGTTGTATATCCTAATACTCTGATATTGTATTTCAAGAAGTCTTATGGCCATTAGTAGAAACCCCAAAAAAGAGTTTCTGTAGGGTTAAACAATATCACAAAATAGTTTGCGGATATTATTTACAGAAATATGAATCTAGAGATAAGTTCATAGTCGAGCATATAGAGATTTGATGGTCAAAATCTATATCTCTACTCTCCAGGATATAGATGATAGAGGCATTATACGAATATGTTTAACCTCAGTTTGTTTTGTTTAACACATCATTCTGTAATATTCGTAATGTGTATATAGGCATCATTCATGGACTTACAGAAGTGTTCGTAAACATAGAGAGTCTCACAATTTTATGTGTACTCATTGAGTACTGAGGTAGCGGGACGGATTATACGGATCGATTCGAAAGGTTTCAAAAAGCATGATACATTTGAAGACCTATTTAGAAAGTGGGAAACATATTTTACAAATGTTACAAACAAGTTTCTATGCATAGAAAAGTAAACTGCACACATAGCATCCATGCATAGCCATTTGTGTGACAAATGGTAGCATGTATAGAATTATATGTGACAAATGTTACATATGCAAAGTGCTTGTATAGCCACTGTTAAGTAACATTTGTCACTCATTCATGATCTTGCATGGTTAAGCACGACTCTATGATAGACATGTGTCCACATATGAAGTCTTTGCAACATAAAACAAATGAAATAGTTTCATTTGTTACAGAATTTAAATGAGAAGTGAAAAATTTGTGCAAGAGAGTTGAGAGAAAATGAAACTTTAAGAAAGTTGCATTTGATGCTTAAACCAATTCAAGAGTTGAGTTGTTTGTTCATTACTATACAAAATTAACATCAAAGGCTACCATTCTAGCTACTCTAATCTCACTAAATATTGGAGTTTAGAATTGTTCAATGAAGGACTTCATTGTGAACTCAAAGGCTTGAAAGTTCAATAATCTTCATTGAATTATCTATAAGGGTATGTTTACAATTCTTATACTATTGTTGTCCAATATTAGTGTGTATATGTTGTATGATTACAAGTTATTCCGCTGTGTAATGTATATTGGACATGCATTTTGAAAATTTTCAACATATATATAATCGCATGCATGCACTATAAAACATGTTTAACACTTTGGTAGCAAATTTTGCCTCATTCTCCTCATGCTTCTCCAGAAAGACTTGAATCTTAAACCGATGAAGTATTTCTCTTGTGCCTTTCTCTTAGATCCTCTTTTCAATGTGCTACTTCTTCTTCTTCTTTCTTCTCTTTCTATAGCTTAATACCTTCTTTTTTATGTGAGTGTTCAACACCTCTATGTTTTTAAGCCGCTTAGCATTTGGGTGTACCATATCAATGCTACCACAGTCTTCACTCTCAGATAGTAACTTAATCTCCTTGAAGACTTTGAATGTTGCAGTGTTATCTTATACCCTTATGGTCATCTCTCCCTTTTGAACATCAATGACCGTATGTCCCTTGGCTAGGAAGGGACTTTCAAGGATGATGAAGATCTTCTTATCTTCTTCTATTTCTAGAACAATGAAATTTGCAGAGAAGATGAACTTATCCACATTTACTACCACGTCCCTTATAATTTCTTAAGGGTAGGCGATAGAGAAATCAATAAGTTAAAGTGTGATAATGATTAGTTTCACTTCTCTCAAACCTAACTTATTATAGACGTAAAGGGGCATGAGGTTGATATTCGCTCCTAGATAGCTTAAAGCTTTACCAAGATCATGATTACCATTGAAGCACGGTATGGTAAATTATCTCGGGATCTTAGAGCTTAAGAGGTAGCTTCTTTTAAAGAATAGTGTTACACTCCTCTATTAATGCTACGGTCTTATAATCCTCTAGCCTTGTTTTCTTTGAAAGGATATTTTTCATGAATTTGACATAGTTAGGCATCTTTTTAAGCGCATCTGCAAAAAGAATGTTGATATGTAATTTCTTAAAAATTTCTAGAAATTTTGAAAATTGCTTATCTAATTTCTTATTTTGCAATCTTTGTGGGAATGATGAAGAAGATGTGAATGACTGTAAAGGCTGTTTCTACACACTTTTATGCTGCCATATTTATTTTCTGCACTTTTAGGATTGCCTTGCTGTAATTTTTCAATTTTTGCACTTGTTAAACACCTCGGGAGCCTTTGAGAAAAAGGAATAGATGGTTTATATGGCTACACATCCTTCTCATTTATATTTGATAATGGTTGTGTGGATGTTTCAACATGTAAGCTTTTACTACTCCTCAAGTTAATGGCTGCACATCCTTCTCATTTGCTCTTGAATTTGTCTCAGTATCGCTTGGTAGAGTTCCTTGAGGTCTCCTATAAATGGTAGTAGCAAGCTATCCAATTTATACCTCTAAGTTCTTCAATGATGCTAAATGATTCTATAAGATGGTACCATACCCTAAAAGAGCATTACTAGTGGAAGGGCATGAAAAAAGATATAGCCGAATTTGTCTACAGATTTTTGACTTGCCAACAAGTAAATGCCGAGCATCAGAAACCTGCAAGGCTCTTATAGCCCTTATTATTGTTGAGTGGAAATGAGAGAGAATAACAATGGATTTCGTGGTAGGACTTCCGTGAAGAAAGAAGAAATGATACGATATGGTAATTATTGATAGACTGATAAAATCTGCCCATTTCTTACCCATCAGAAGCAATTATTCTTTAGATAAATTGGCCCAGTTGTACGTAGATGAGGTAGTATGACTTCATGGTATTCCAGTATCCATAGTGTCAGATAGAGATCTAATGTTCACTTCCCGATTTTGGCCAAGCTATAGAAAGATCTAGGCACTAAATTGACTTTCAGTATGGCCTTTCATCCACAGAAAGATGGCCAGTTTGAGCAGATAATTCAAATACTTGAAGATATGCTTAGAGCGTGTGTCATGGAGTTTAAGGGGGAGCTAAGATACTCATCTGCCATTGATGGAGTTCGCTTACAATAATAGCTATCAGACTAGCATCGGTATGGCACCATATGAAGCATTTTATAGAAGAAAGTGCAGAAATCCAGTTTGTTGGGATGAGGTAGGTAAAAGGAAGCTGGTTGGCCTAGAAATTATCCAGATTACTTCAGAAAAGATTCAAGTGATCAGGCAGAGATTGAAAATACTGATGATAGATAGAAGAGTTACGCAGATAATCGAAGAAGAGACTTAGAGTTCCAGGTTGGTGATAAAGTTTTCCTAAAAAGAGTCCTCAATACATTGGGCTATATGAGATAGTTAAAAGAGTTGGGGATGTGACATATCATCTTCGGTTGCTAAAGGAATTAGCCAGAGTCCATGATGTGTTTCACATTTCCATACTTCGTAAGTACTTAGCAGATCATTCGCACATCCTATTGGAATAGTTAGTAGAGTTGAATAGATAAGGTTGAATCTAGTTCACAAAAGGAGTAGCCACCTAGAGCTCCTAATATGCAATGAAGAGAAAGGAATCAACTTAGGTATGATTATGAAGATGATTGTGGGGATGACCTAAATGATGATGATCATACCAATAATGTTAATTTTGACAGATTTGGGAATGAAAATAGAGATAGATGAGGTAGATATGGAGATAGGATTGATAATGACTTGGGAAGCATTAAGATGAAGATTCTATTTTTCTAAGGTAAAAATGATCTTGAATCTTATTTAGAGTGGGAGAAGAAGATGGAATTGGTGTTTGATTGTCACAACTACTCTAAGTTGAAAAAGGTAAAATTGGTTACTATTGAATTCACTAATTATGCAATTGTTTGGTGGGATCAGTTAGTTTCAAATAGGCGAAGAAATTGTGAGAGGCCTATTGATACATGACAAGATATGAAAGCTATTATGAAGAAGCAATTTGTCCTTAATCATTATTATAGGGAATTGTACCAATGGCTACAAAGCCTTACTTAGGGTTCCAAAAGTGTTGAAGACTACTACAAAGAAATGGAGATAGCTATGATTCGAGCCAATGTTGAGGAAGATTGAGAGGTAACAATAGCCAGATTCTTGCAAGGTTTGAATCATGATATTGCTAATATGGTTGAATTATATCATTATGTAGAGTTGAAAGACATGATGCATATGGCAATGAAGGTGGAAAGATAACTCAAGAATAAGAGTTCCACAAGATATAGCTAGAATTCAGGATTTTCATCCTTGTGGAGATTGAATTGGAATAAGAAAGATGAGCAGACTAATTCCAAATCTAAGACAGAAGGACCTAAAGGCCAAAGTATGAGAGGCGCAACAATCAAAGGTAAATTTGATTCCCAACCTTCTTGAAATAAAGATATAAAATGCTTTAAGTGTTTGAAAATAAGTCATATTGCATCACAATGCCCAAATAAAAGAGTGGTGATTTTGAAAGATGATGGTGATATTGAGATCAAAGGGGAATCTCATGATGAGTTCATGCCACTTTTGGAGGATGCAAGTGACATTGAGTATCCAGTTGATGGAGAGCTTTTAGTTATAAGGAGAGCTATAAATATGCAAATAAAAAAGATGAGAAGTTACAATGTCATTTAACACAATTTACAGCCAACTAACCTCTTGTTCTTTGGTTTTACCACCAATTTCCAGGTATGATTCTTATTAAGAGAAGTGATCTCTTCTTCCATAGCTTGTTGCCATTTAACACAATTTACACTCTCAATAGATTCAGTATATGATTTTGGTTCATCATATTCTATAGTGTAAGCAGTGTTAAATGCATAAGCTATCAAATCAGCATGTGCATACCTGCTTGGTGGTCGAACAACTCTCCTTTGTCTATCTCTAGCCAACTGGTACTCTTCAAGTTCAGCTTCAGGAGTGCTAGACTGCAATGGTGCTGTTTCAGAGAAATTTTCAGGTTCTTGTTCTTCATGTGCATCATCATTGAAGTGCTGACCTATAGGAATGTCAGGTCTTAAATCATGTTCCACCTCATGATGTTCAGTTTCAGATTCAGAAACTGAACTTGGCACATCTTCAGGCTTCTTCAAAACTGAATCCGAATTGGTTTCCAACAATGTAGATTCATTGAACGTCACATCCCTACTAATGATACTCTTGTGCGGATTAAGATCAGTACACCACACCTTGTATCCCTTAACACCTTCTGGATATCCTATGAATATCCCCTTCAAGGCTCTTGGTTCTAGTTTGCCTTGCTTGATGTGTACAAATGCAGGGCATCCAAATACCCTTAGGTGATCATATTTTGGAGTGCCTCCAGACCATTTCTGTTTTGGTGTCATAAAGCCAATAGCTGAAGAAGGACTTCGGTTTATCAAGTAAGCTGCAGTTACTACCGCCTCCCCCCAAAATGCCTTAGACAATCCGACATTGGTTAGCATGCACCTTACCCTTTCAAGTAAGGTTCGGTTCATCCTTTCTGCAAGTCCATTCTGTTGTGGTGTGTACCGCATCGTTTTATGCCTTGCAATACCATACTTAGCACAAAACTTATCAAACTCAGTATTACAAAACTCAAGACCATTATCCGTCCTAAGTCTTTTGATTTTCTTACCCGTTTGATTCTCCACAAGTGCTTTTCATTTCTGAAATGTTTCAAACACTTGCTCTTTGCTCTTCAACACATAAACCCACAACTTCCTTGAATAATCATCAATGAATGACAGAAAATACCGTGCACCACCATGAGTGACAGCTTGAGCAGGTCCCCAAAGGTCAGAATGTATGTAATCCAAAGTGCCCTTGGTGTTGTGTTCACCCGTGTTAAACTTAACTCTATGAGCTTTCCCAAGTACACAATGTTCACAAAACCCCATTGGCTGAATCTTTACTTTGCCAAATACACCTTGATCATACAACTCCTTAAGGCCTCTCTCACCCAAGTGCCCTAACCTCAAATGCCATAACTTGGTTTGCATGTTCTCATTATCAACAGAGAAAGATGCAGAACCAATAACAGCCTCTCCACTCAACACATACAACCCGTGTTTACGCTCACCTCTCATTACAACCATTGAACCCTTAATCACTTTCAATGTACCATTCTCACCCTTGAATGTGCAACCGGATTGATCAAGCATGCCTAAAGAAATTAAATTTCTTTTAAGATCAGGTACATGCCTCACATCTAACAACTCCCTCATACTCCCATCATGTAGTTTCAGCCTAATACTACCCATCCCAATGACTTGACAAGCCATATTGTTGCCCATTAATACCTTACAACCATTAATGGACTGATAGCTAATGAACAAAGCTTTATTAGGACACATATGGAAAGTACATCCGGAGTCAAGAATCCACTCACCGGTGTTCTGCCCATTCGAGGCAACCAATGTTTCTGCAACTTCATAATCTTCTTCATAGACTATAGCTGCATCTGCTTCAGGTCTCTTCCCTTGATACTTAGCTTTCCTTTCCGGACAATCCCTTCTGAAATGGCCTTCTTTCTTGCAGAAGTAACACTTCTTGGATTTACCCCTCGATTTTGATCTTGAAGAATTTCTCACTTTAGATTCTCTACTCTCAGCTCTCCCCCTCGCAACAAGTACAGCTGCAGAATTTTGTTGTTGTTGTTCTGACTTCTTAACTAACACCTTTGAGTTTAAGGCTGCTCTAACATCCTTCATTGTCAATGACTCCCTTCCATATAGAAGAGTATCAACAAAATGTTCATAGCTTTTAGGAAGTGAACTCAATAACAGAATTGCTTTGTCTTCGTCACTAATTTTGACATCAACCGTCTCCAAATCAATGACAGCCTTGTTGAAGGAATCAATGTGTTCATTTAGTGAACCACCCTCAACCAAAGACAACCCAAACAAATTCTTCTTGAGATACAACCGGTTTGCAAGAGACTTAGTCATATATAACTCATCAAGTCTTTTCCACAAACCAAGTGCTGATTTTTCTGCACCCACTTCCCTCAAAACTTCATCACCCAAACTCAAGATAATTTCACTCCGGGCTTTTCTATTAATGGTTTCAAGATCCATGTCTAACTTAGATGTTGAAGACTTATCACTAGTACTAGAGGGTTCCTCAAGGGCTGATTCTAGTCCTTGACTCTCTAACAAAGCCATCATCTTAAGTTTCCATAAGTTGAAATCATATGCCGTGTAAATTTCTCTACTTCATGCTTATGTGGTGCCATGTTCAACCAATAACAAACTTAGACAGCCAATAATAGCTCTGATACCAATTTGTGGAGATTAACACGCAGCGAAATAAGTAGAGAATACAAGCAATGAAGTAGTTTAAAACAATCTAAGCAATAACAACAAGCTAAATTGTAGAGCTAAGTATTGACAATAGAGAAAAGTAGAAATATACCATACCAAGACACAAAATACGTGGTTCAGCAAATTGCTTACGTCCACAGTGGATCAAGGATCCAAGTCTCTCTTATTCTTTGGTTGATTACAAGAGAATTTATCATACAAGATTAAGGAATGATACAATTGAATTTTGGAGCTCTAGGGTTTGTTCTAAAGAGTTTTGAGAGTGTTTCTCATCTTTAATAACCCTAGGCATAATGGGGTATTTATATGAAGTCTAAAATACCCACAAAAAATGGAAAGGAAAAGCCTAAATTCGGAATTTTCAGATTGTGAACAGTGAACAGTGCAGCGCCGCGGCATTGACATTCTGGAACCAATGCCGCCGTCAACGCTTCCTGCGCCGCGGCGCCCACACCTGGGAATTTTTCCCTGTTTTCTTCTGCAATTTTTTCAACTATTCCATTAGAATTCCACTTCTTCCACACATGCTTCCGGCTCCAAAATAATTCCGACATGTTTCCGAATTTGTTCCAAACATTACCAACATCATAAACATAATTTTGAATCACAAATTTCACAATAATAATGTTGAATAACTCTCTTATCAAATGTTAAAATTAACACATTCTATTTTGTTGTTTTTAAAAAGCCAAAAGTCTATCAAGTGGACTTCTTGACTAATACTTCTTTTTGGCTTTTCGTAAATAACATGAGAAATAGGGTAATATTCTGTTGAGGGCTAATTAGTAATTTTATTAATATTTATTTGGTAGTCTACCAGTAATATATAACTTTTAAACAAATATCGTAGTTACTAATTATTCGTATTGATCTCTGTCTGTCTGTGTTTCTTTTTTCTTTTGACAGAATTTGGTTAATTTAAAAGTGATATATCTCTGTTGCTCCAAACAGCTAACGAAACTTCCAGACCTCTCACTGGCTACAAATCTCGAGACCTTGAACTTAGGTGACAGCACGAGTTTGAAAGAGATTCATTGCAAAAGTTCTGTACTACATCTGAACAAACTTTTTTCCCTGCCTCTATATGGCTGCGTAAGTTTGGAAAGTCTTCCAACCAGCATTCATGTGGAATGTCTTCGAATTCTCTATCTTATGGACTGCATAAATCTGAAGAGTCTCCCAAGCGGTCTTTGTAAGTCGAAATCTCTTCAAACTATTATTCTCAGTGGTTGCTGCAAACTTGAGAGACTGCCGAACAAATTAGGAAATTTGAAATCATTGGGGCAGCTGCTTGCTAATAAAACTGCAATCAAAATACTGCCCTCATCCATCGGGCGTCTATCGAGTCTAACTTGTTTGGAGCTTTGTGATTGCAAAACCCTTAAAAGTCTCCCAAGCAGTTTTTGTGAGTTGAAATCTCTTATAAATCTTAAGCTCAATGGTTGCTCCAGTCTTGAGAAACTGCCCGCCAGACTTGGAAATTTAAAATCGTTGTCGAATCTGGAAGCTGAAGGCACTGCTATAAGAGAAATACCACGAAGCATCATACATCTTTCTGAGCTGAACCATCTCAACATAAGTGATTGTAAGAGGATTCAATGCTTACCGAGGCTTCCACGCGGTATCGATAGTGTGTATGCAGGTGGCTGCACGTCACTTAAAGATTTATCAGGTTTCTCAATTTTTTTCGCATCTCACTGGTCACACAAAATTTTTGACTTGAGAAATTGTTTGGAATTGGAACCGGAGAAGATCAGTCAAATAGTCAAAGAAGATTATCCAAATATTTGGAAAAAATATTATTATTGGGTATGTCCCTAATTATCTATTTTTATACAATGTTAATTATTATGGTTTATAAGGTTGACTATTTAAAAAAAAAATGATGTTTTTGTTTTTTGGCACAGGTGGATAACATTGGAAACAGAATATGTTTCCCTGGAAGTAAAGTACCAGAGTGGTTTAGCTATCAAGGGACGGGATCTTCTATAACTCTGCAGTCGCCATCGGGTTGGTATAATAATAAATTTGTTGGTTTTGGATTATGCGCTATTGCATCCTTTCCAGAAAAACATCACGATAATAACTGGGACTTGAAATTTTGTTGTCAACACAAGGGTAAAACAATCATCACTCCGGCAAAATATACTTGCGACCAACCTAATGTGCTTGGGACCGATATTGGTGATATTCGTTCAAATCATGTATTTTTGGGTTTTTTATACAGACAAGTTTTGGATAAAGAATGTTGTTCCTTAAGCGAGGTATTTTTTCAGTTCTATGTTGAATCTGAAGATGGTTCACAGATAGAATATAATGCGGTGAAAGAATGTGGAATACATTTATTGTATAAAGAAGAGGAAGAGGAAGAGGAAAGGAAATGGGACGAAGAGGAGGAGGAGGCGGAGGAAGTGGATTGGGACGAAGAGGAGGAGGCAGATGAAGTGGATTGGGAAGAAGAGGAAGAAACGGAAGAGGAAGAATGTGGAATTCATTTATTGCATAAAGAAGAAGAAGAAGAAGAAGAGGAAGCAGAGTCTTTCAAAGAAAAAAAAAAAAAAAAAGAAGAGGAAGCAGAGTAAGACAAGGAACCACACCCCAAAAGAAAAGATTGAAGTTGTGTTGGGACGAAGAGGAAGAAATGGAAGTGGAAGAAACGGAAGAGGAAGAGAAGGAAACACACCACAAATGATTCAATTAGTTTGGTTTGGTTTGATTCATTTTTATATTTAAAAATTGTAATTGATATTTTCTCTTTAGAATATCAAAATTTTCTGTTTGATTTTAATTTTATGTCATAAAATATCGAATTTAATTAAACCAAAAATAAAGTTTCAAGTTTTTAAAAGTTTTATTTATGGGCGTATGCATCTCACATTTTGATTAATTCCTAAAATTTAGTACTATAAAGTTGTACACACTATATTATGCCATCCAAAAATTCCTGTTTCTCTTTTATTTAAGAAAGATAAATTTTTTTTTTTTTATAAAGTAAAGTATTAATTTAAAGTGAACTTGTGCTATCGAGTATTTAATTTGTTGATTAATTTCAAATATAAAAACAAAAAAA
Organism: Ailanthus altissimus; assembly: GCA_946807835.1. Classification (NCBI taxonomy): domain Eukaryota; kingdom Viridiplantae; phylum Streptophyta; class Magnoliopsida; order Sapindales; family Simaroubaceae; genus Ailanthus; species Ailanthus altissimus. The sequence goes on along the minus strand of OX327707.1, from coordinate 6,093,456 downwards.
ATAGAAACTTTCATGAGAAATTTATATTTGTTCAATTATGAGCTATCTTATTGACTTTCTTCATCAGCCCCTACATCTGCAAAACAGAGGTCTTTAATTCACTTTTATTAATAATCTCTTCAATTCTTATTTTCTCACTCTCTCCCATTCTCTTTAATTTTCATTGTCTTTTTATCTCTCACATTCTCTTTAAGTTTTTTTTTTTTCAAGAGAAAAATCATTAAAGTTTTTTTTTTTAAAAAAAAAAAACCATCAGGAAAAATGGAAGTAATTTTCAATCGGGAATGATATTAATGTCATAAAATTATTAATTAGTATGATATTAATTATTATCATTTTTGTTTAACACTGTAATAATCAAGTATTGAATGATGAATAAAAAATTATTTATTTGAACAAAAAGAATAAAAAATTATGCTATATATAATACTGCTTGAAATATATAAAATTGTAAATTTAAATATAACAATTGAAGCTAAAGAGTTATGTTTTATATGTTAGAAAATATAACATTTAAATTGATACAAATGGTTTATAAAAGTATAGTTTTTTTTCTCTTCCCAAATTTTTATTATCAAATTAACTACAGCCATTTTCTTGTTTCTCATTTTGTATTTTAGTGCTTTTTCTCTTTCTTTTTTTTTTCTTTTTTAACCACCAACATGAACTTGTAATATACGCAGCCTAAAAGTTTCATATGAGAGTCAACAAAGCTAACAGTCAGGGAACCTTCAATAAAATTATTTGATGAACTTCAGTAAAAGTTAATATAAAATGGAAATTGAGATAAAATTACCATGGAAATTTCCTGAAAATTCAAAGGTAGCAGCAGCTAAATCACTTACAACAATATAAATAAATAAATAAATATCATAATAGCATCTTCTCTAGGAGGACCAAATCAATACAAACACAAAACCATTCTTCTAAAAACATATGTTTCCCAGTCAAGATCCAAACCTTCAAAATATACAGAATCCAACCATTTTAGGAACATGATGGAATCAAGAAGTATTACTTGTCTTATTTCTTATTCAACTCACATTTAACAAATACTTCACAACAAATTCACATCACAAAAATAATTAAAAATAAAATAGTTCCTTCCGTTCTCCTTTGCAAATGTTCACAAAATTTTCCTCAAAATGACAAAATTATAAGGGATAAATTACAAGGGAGATTAAGAATCACTATCAAATGATTCCTCTAGGAAATCGATGACATCAGCATGTGCTTCTGAGGCTACCTCACCAGCAGAATCATAGTTGATCTGTCAAGGCTCATCACTGAAATGCCCCACGAACCACCCACGATATCATCCACACTCTACATCAAAGTCCCTTGACAGCTCTTGGCAAGTGGCAGGATCACCCTTAGACCTAAAGCTGCGCCTGACACTACAAGTGGACACCACCAAAACTTGGCCATCCATAAGATCCATGATGGCGTCCACCCTCCTCTTCCACAGGCTATTTCCAACCTCAACCTCAAACTTGGCATCAACAAGGGGTTGTTGAGAACCTTCCAAAGTTTTCCTCAATTCCCCAACTACCACTTGCAACTCAGCTACATGTTCTTCCATATCTTTTAGCAGATCCACACTTAAGGAAGCTCGGTTGCTGACCTCTAGTAATTCGTCATGCTTCCTCTGCAACTGCATATTGGCCGCAGAGACCTAGTCTTGAAGCTATCTAATAGTACTCTTCATAGCATCATTCCTCTACTTCAAATTTTCTATTTCACTATCCAGGAAAGTACTGTCTTCGTTAGGCCTCAGCGAGGCCTGCATATCATTTCTCTCCCTCAGAAGGTATTCATGAGCCCTTCCGACTTCCTCAACCTCCAAGTTCTGCAAATCTATGGTTTGTTGCAATTCCACTGCCAACAAACCATCTGTAGCTTCCACATGTAGCTGCCTAACCTTTTCCTTCATCCTCCGAATATCACTTTGTAAGGTGAGTTTACTGCCTTTCATCAATAAAGGATCCTCAACCACCTCCATTACTTGATTATTTAGACTAATTGCTTGAAAGCTCGCAGCTCTTCCCTATGTGCTATAGCTCTGCAGAAACTGTCCGGCAAAGTGTGCAAAATACATCTCAGGAAGCAACGCTTAAACAAGAAAACACATTAGCCAGAAAAGATTAAATTTTTTTTACCATAATCCAAGAGGAAGCATTCTTCAACCTCCAGCCCTTCCCGCTCATTAAGCAAGCCTTCATCTGCGTGGGTGAACAACCTTCCTAAAACTGCAAAAGAAAAAACTCTCCCCATCCATTTTGAGGACTGTAAATTCCTTACAACATCACCATATTACCCTTTTGAAAATCAAGGAGCAAACATGTTCTCCTCTCTTCTTGGGGCATGTGGGGGTGATGGTGGAGGAGAGTACCTGCATGCAGGACCCTCTCCTCTTCCTATATCTCTCCTAGTAATAGAAGCCGACCTATTCCCACTTTCTTTTCCCATTCCCGTTCTTTTGGGGGGTAAGTAGGACCCTCTGAGTCACTTCCTATGACTATTAAATCCTCTACAAAAAATGAAATTGTGAAGAGTCAATGTCAGTAACAAAAGAGAAAAAGAAAAGGGAAAGAACTAAGAAAGAACATTTACACGGAGGAAAAAGGATATGGGAGGAGGATTAGAAGGAAACAAAAGTTCAAATGCTGTATGTATAAGATCATGAAAGGAAGCTCCTTTTGCTTACAGGGTAAAGAATTACATTGAGAAGAATGAACAATTGATATGGTCCATAAGCTGGTGCGAAATGCAAAATCAACAGATAAATAGAAACTAAAGCTTGATGCTTACCCTACTGTTTTTGCACAAATACCCATTAAAAAAATCCAATTAAGCTTAATTGTTTTTACAGGTAAAGTGGGTGACAACTTTTATAGGGCCTCATTTTCCTCCAATTGACTAGGTACTTGGTGAGTTCTCCTGTCTTGCGGCATGACTCCGAGATCATTGGTGCTACTGCTATCTGGAATCTATATTCAATGTCTTTGATTAGATCGAGGTGGTGAATACATGAGCAGTGAATTTATAAATTATTTAAAGGAGAATAAGATTCATGCTTAATAAAGTCCTCTAAGTACTTCTTAACACAATGGTGTTTTAGAGAAGAGGAATTGGATTTTATTAAATATGATCCAATTAATGATAAGCTTCACTGATCTTCCAGAATATCCGTAGGGTTACACGCTAAAAACCGCTGCTTACTTGTTGAACAGAGATTCATCAAAGACCGTTTCTACTACTCCAGAATATCCGGTGACCGTTGCTCCTTAAAGAGGTTAATCAACCTTAGGAACCCCTCTATCGCCCCTCGGCGGTGGCCTTCATCATAACCGGCAGACCATTAATTCTTGTGCTGCTCAAGTTTTGTTGCCAAAGAATTTCTACCTTGTTCTATCAACTCTTTATCTCTTCAAACCACATTGAGCTGCGCATCGAGTTCCTCGCTTTGTCCATCAGCTCAGCACTACGAGTTCCCGCCACAGCCAGAGAGTTAGTCATCTTCTGCTCGACTAATTTTTTCTTATGGTTAGCTCAGATAACTTGCTCTCTACCTCAGCCCGAGTGGTTATTATCTCCTTTAATTTAGCCCTTGTCTTATCCACCATCCTCCTCTCAGCTCGATAATCTTCTTTGTCTGCTGGGTCTTGGCCCGAGACCTAGCAAGATCATCCTCAACCCTTTAAGCTTAAATTGCCATGCCAAGAATATTGGCCCGAAACTAGAAAAGAAGGAAGATGGACTATATGAAACATGAAAAGAGTCAAAATAGGTGAGTACGTAAACAAGAACAGAATAGGAATACAAGAAGTGCTTACGTTAAGAGCTGGCCCTATTGCGACATTAAACCCCGTGACAGGATCTAGAGAAGACACTTGACCTGCCTAGGTTAAGGTCACGTACCTCTCCAGATCCTGCATCACGGAGAGTAGGAAACCCAGGTCTTCCCTTGTTTCAGGGACTAGCATGAAAGCGAACACTCGAGAGAGAGGACCTTTGGTGGATAGCGGCCCCTCCCACCTCATAGAGCTGGAAGTTGCCACGGCTCGCCCTACCTAGGTAGTTTGCATTATGGGACGAACCGATGAACCTTGCCCCTTGCCTTGAGTTTAAAGGGGGTAAGGGTGTTTTGTGATCAAGGAGTTTGGATAGAGGCTTGCCCTCTCCATGAAGAGTCGCTCTGATCTTATGGCCCCTTTTGGGCAGTTGAGCTCTGTATGGTCTTTTTTTCACAGGCTCACCAATAGGCAGTTTGAGCAGACGACTCCCTCCCTTGTGATGACCTGCTTGCTAGGCTTCCCCCAGAGCCGAAGAGTATTCTCATAATATAATTAGGGTTCAGAAGACCCTGACCACTAAAAGAAGAAGAGCCCTTGGTTTGGCTCTATTTTTTCCTTTCACTATCGCTCTATTCAGACATCTCTGCATAGTGTATATAGTGTAAGCTCAAAAAAAGATAAGAGATTGGTCTTAGATTGAAATAAGAACTCACTTCAAATTAGGGAAAGGGACGACATACAGGAAACCAAGCCTGATCCAACAAGGCTGGCTGGTGACAACAACTCTTGAATCAGACAGATATGTCGAAATGCGATGGTTATCCAATTAAGGGTTTGTTTGGATATCGTTACATCGGTAGCCCAGGTTACTGCAAAAAATTCAACGATGTCAGCTGAGCTATGCAAAAAAAAAACAACAAAAACAAGGACAATGACCTACATTCGTAGAAAAATCAACAGGAAAAATCCACTTTCTCCCATCTTTCTTGGGGACTCTCTAACTTCACTCTCCCTCAGCGAAGTACTATTCCCCCTCCCAATATTTTATAGAGGTAGGCTGATCAGGAACTGAGTTTTGAAGACCATGGAATGAGTGATAATAGAAGCCTCTTTGGCTTCTACCATTGCTCATGAAGTGGTACAGGTAGTATAGTTCCTAAAAAAGTGAGAGGGGACTACCCTGCCCTTGCCCACAAGACGTACAAACCGACTAATACCCTCAAGGAATTGGGCCTTAGTTGAGATGGAGCTACTCCTAGGAAGGCTAACATCATAGCAAAGTAACACTGCATGGGGAACTTGAGGCCTAGCCTTAAGAACTCTAAATAGATAACTACCTCATCGCTGATGGGACTGCTTGGGTAATCCTCCTCAGTGGGTAGACTAAGGGTGGCCGACTCAGGGATATTATAAGAGTGCCTAATAAGGCTCAAGTCAATCTCGTTCAAATAGGATGTACGATATCTAGTGTCCATCTCAAACCTTACCACCTTCGCGTCAATTGCCCCTTTAGGGTCTATTAGATCATTACCTTCTCCCTCTCTAGTACTAGAGATTGACTCGGCCTCATTAAAAATTACTCCTAACAAAGAGGACATATAACCTGCTGAGGTGGACACCTTATCACCATATCTGGCCCCACTACCCCTCCTGACCAGTGGGATTTCAAGGGTCAATTCCTCCTCTTCTTCCTTAACCATGTTCACGGCCAAAAAACCTAGATTGTCTCTAAAGGCCATTAGAGCAAAAGAATGTTTCCTAAAAAGGCTACTGGCACAATGGGACAAGGACATATACAAATCAATCGTACCTAAAAAATAATGAAAGTAGGCAACAAATATCAGAACTAGAAACACTAAGGCAAACAAGCAAGGAAATAGTGACGGAAGCACAGAAATTGGTCTAAGAAACTATAAAGTTACCCATAAAAATGATACAAACCCACCCCCTAAATATCAAAACACCAAAGAAAAAGCTTTATAAAAAAGAAGACGAGAGGAATATGAACTTACCCAAAAAAAGCGCAAAAATAAATAACCAGCAGCCACAACAGTTAAATTCATCAAATAGAGAGAATGCCTTAAAGGAAATGGAGTCACACTAGCGCAACAAAATGATGGTAATGAAGAGAAAATACAAAGTAAAGAACCAAAAGAAGAATAAGATAACTATTTATAAACAATAGTGGAGTAATCTAAGTCGTCCAGATTGAGCAAATGGATGGGACAAGATCAATCGAAGAAATAGAGAAATGCCTGTTGGAAAAAGTGAGTGATGATATAGGTTTTCAAGCACATTAAATGCGCCTCTTCAGAAGAACTGAGACCCAAACCAACGAATCTAGCCAATTAATGGCCTAAATTGCCTCGACATACCAAACGCCACTTAGAGAACAAAAACAATGCAGACTTTTTAAAACTCAAATAATCACAGCAGCACGTTCAGGAGTAGATCAGCAATTAGTAGTGAGTTCCTTGTTTAAGAAGCTTCTCACACTCACTAAAGTCAATGCTTGAAAAGACTTATTATTATTAGAAGATATGTGAGATAGGCGCATATAACATGATAGTGACTCTCCAAACAATTGTAGCATCATAATGCCAGGCCGAGCAGCCCTAACATTCTAAACCATGGCCAAAGCGATTGAGGACAGTTCACTCCCAAAAAGCTCGTTCGGCCCAACATGGACAAAATGGCAAACCAACTGAGGCAAAGAAATCCAACAGATATTAGCACGGACTAGACCAGCTAGAACCAAATAGAGTTTCCAGTTTTGAATATATTTAAAAACTAAAAACTAGTGGACCCTCAAAAAAAAAAACCTCTAGGCCTAGAATCCCCAGGCCTAATAAGAGTTCAAACGTTAAGGACCCAGCCAGAAGAATTTCTAAGAGACAATCTCTCCTAAAACCCATCACTCTTTGTAGGATGGGCCCATTCTGAGGATGAGCCCACAGGGACAGTTACAAGGATAGGTTCTGGCATGGATGGACTGCTTAAGATCTGTTTGAATTTAGGGGACTGGGTCGGCAGACGAAAGCACTTGCTCGACATGACAGACCGTGATCAACCAAAACTGCCATTCGAAATATTAACCAGATCAGTTCATCTCGAAGAACATGATCAAATGCAGACACCAGGATAGAACAACTATTTACCAAACAAATATAGCCGCGTCACTATAGAAGATCTCCCAGGAAGACCTCAGAATGCATCAAAACCAAACAAGAATTGATTATCAGAAGATTGACCCTAACAAATCCTCATTAGCCTTACTTAACCTAATCCATCGGTGAAGACAAGTATAAGGAATATGCCCAGAATATGCCTAGAATGGATGTCAAAAAGATAGTTGGCATGTGTCAGACGCATTGTAAAGGGATATTTGGCGTATGTCAGACGCATAGTAGAAGGATATTTAGTGTGTATTAGAAGTGAAGCAGATACGAAATAGCCAAAAGGTCCTCCGAAGGCTAGTCTATAAAAAAAGAGAAAAAGATACTAAAGAGGGATGATTCCCAAAGATCAGAAGAATTAACACAGAGAAAAGAGGTTTTCTTCCTTAAACTCTGAATATATTTGTCACCTCTTTTTTATCAGATTCCCTTCCTGCCCAGAGATTTCTTCTGACTTAAGTATCAGAGAGTCTTTATAGGAATCCACTCCAGCAAGACCATCACGATAAGCTCTGCCTATGATTTGTAAGTTCCGTCATAGTCGTCAAAGGGGAAAAGACCCAGGCCCCCGCAAATAAGCCCAACTAAGACAAGACCTAAGTGCTTATTCCTTTTAACAAATAAATTCAAAACACATTGACTCGAAGAATCGCTTTTTTTGGTCAATATATATATATATATATATAAAGAGAGAGAGAGAGAGAGAGAGAGAGAGAGAGAGAAATAGTTGATCAAGTAGGCGACGTTGCCCATTATTTAGTGGGCGATGCGACATTGTTTAGCACTGTACACATTGTTTAAACAATAATAAACAGTGCCCATCGCGAACCACTTTTTTCGGTCTATATATATTGAAATAGCCAAAATAAGAGAGTGGTGAGTTTTTATCTTAGACAAATTTCATGATTCTAAATAGACCCCAAACCCAAAACAAAAACGTTTTCATCTGAATTTCCTCCAACTCTTTATTTTTTTAATATGGCTTCTCACAAAAACCTTAACAAAGGTCTTCATTAGAATTAATTTCATGTGACCATAGCGAACATGCGGCACTGCAATGTTATTGATTTTTTTTCCTTGAAATATATATATTTATTTACTTTTATCCAAAGGGTTTTTTTGTTAGGTTTTTTTATTTTCCTTATGTGCCCTCACATATTAATTATATATTATATGTTATTTTAAATTATGGCCAATTTAAGTGATTTATTTATACTATCTCTTATTGGACTCTAAAGATATTTAATTAATATATAAATTCTTATATGTAAAAATTTAGTAGTAGTTGGATTATGATTAATAGGATTATATTTCAAACTAGTGTATAAAGACCTCTTTTAATGTTGTGATCCATAAGTTAAATTAATATACTTAGAGATCTTTTTCTCTCTTCAATCACAGAGAAAGAACCCTTATTGAACACTACATATACTTAATTGTGGAATGCTATTATAATCTTAGTTCTCATTTAAAATTACTAATTCTTTGAGTTCAAATTATTATGGATTCCTCATGTATTTTTTTTTTTCACAACACCCATCTTAATAATTTGACATAATAGATATTGGGTTATATTCATATAGGTATAAATCTTAATTATGATTATGTCTAACAAGTGGTACCAAAGTAAAAATTATATTAAATTATTAGAATTGTTCATGTATATATTAATGATTGAATTTTTTTTTCACATGATTTGTTAGGATAGAGATATTATATAAATGAATTTTTAATAATTTTGTTTAAGAAAAACATTAGGTTTATGTTTTAATTGTAAGCTAATAGTTTAAATATGGTTAAGAAATCATTAATTTTAAAAAAATTAAGAATGAAAATATCAATATAAAATTTATAAAAAAATTAAAAATGAAATCATTAATGTATTTCGCTTTTTTTACAATATAAAATTTATTTATTATTAAAAAAAATGGCAACGACAGTAGGAGGAAAAGGTCAATTAGAGTTTTATCTAGTAAAGACTAGATACACCCCTCTTACTTTTGGTTAATTATATTTTGGCTAAAAGTTTAAAAATTTTGTAAATAGGCTTTAATAGAATTGGCTATTTTCATACAACCCCTTAAATTTTGAGCAATTATGTTTTAGTTAGAAAAGTTTACAATATTTGTAAATAGGCCCTAAAATAGTTATCTTTTCTCACTCGACCCTCTTCAACTTTGGATAATTATAATTTGACCTAAAAATTATGAAAAACATGCAAGTAAGTCATTTTTTGACCTAAATTATTTGTGGTCTATTTTTCAGGTTCTTGCAAATTCAAAGTTGACAAATTTAAAGTCAAATTTAAGGTTTTTTTAGTTCTTTTAGGAAATTGGGTCAACCCAACTTAGTTCATGGAGATCCAATCTAAAACTTGACTCATCTAAATTTGACTCGATAATTATTGACCATATTTTGGACTATTAGTAGCACTATAACTATAATGGCGTTGGCACCACTTGCTACTCTAGTGTGTAACGAAAACTAAAAATTTTTATTTGTGGACATTTTGGTTTTTTTTTGCACTAGTTGCCTTATGTTTCAAAATAAATAAATTAAAATAATATGTTACTAAAGTAACATCCGTTGTGTAAATTTATTTATTTTAGAATATTAAGATGAATATGTGTGTTGTTTATGTGAAAAATAATCGGCACAAAAGAAGTTTATTTTTTTTACCTAAAAATAAGTATATTTACAATAATAAATGTATGATAACTATCAAGTTTTCCATGTATACAATAAGTTAATCCAAAGAAAGGCTTGTTGTTGGCAAAATTTATTTTCAACATTTGATTACTACATTGAGAGTCCTTACAGCTGATATTTCTGTCCAAAGATTAAATATTAATATTGTACTAAGTATCTCATGATGGAACCTACCTTTGTATATGCTTTTGCTAATGATATGATTATTAATTATGAGCTTGTTATTTTATTACATGTTCTCTGTTCAGTTTCTTTTACTTCTTTTATATTTGCCAATATAAATTCTATTCTTATGCTTAATGACACAAACCTTAAGGATTGAAAAAACAACATTAGGATTATTCTCGGTTACATGGATTTTGACCTTGCGCTTTAAACAAAATGACCTACTGCTCTCACTGATTTAAGTTCCTCTAAAAATAAAAAGGACTTAGATAAGTAGGATCGTTCTAATTGCATGTGTCTTATGATCATGAAATGTTCTATTTTGGAAACATTTAAGGGCATTATTTCTGAAGAGGAAGATGCTAAAATTGTTTTTTGAGGAAATTAAACAACACGTTGCCAAAAATGAAAGGTTGAAATAAGTATACTACTAGACATCTACTAATAGCTAACCTTGTTTCAATAAGGTATAATGGTAAAGGAAATATAAAGAAGTACATCACTTAGATGTCTAATTTTGCTTTATAACTAAATGCACTAAAGTTAGAGTTGTCTAATGACTTGCTCATACATTTGGTTTTAATTTCTCTTCTTATGCAATACAATTAATTTAAAGTAAGTTACAACACTTAATAGGATAAACAGACTTTTAATGAACTCATTCCCCATTGTGTACAAGAATAAGATAGATTAAAGAAAAAAAAAATACTGAAAATGTTCACTTAGTAAGTACGTCTCAGTTTAAGGTTACCAATAAGAACAGAAAAATAAATAAAGGAAAGGAAACTGCATTAGGGACTTTACATAATATGATGTAAAAGAAACAAGATACGATCATTACTTGTTTCTTTTGTAAGAAAACTTGGTCATATGAAGAAGAATGGTCCTCAATACACTAAATGGCATGTTAAGAAAGGTACAATTCTCAACTTTGTTTTTTCTAAAGTTAATTTTACTTCTATGCCCAAACACACTTGGTGGGTAAATATATATATGTAACTGCTCACATAAGTGTATTTATACAAACATAAGTGTATTTATACAAGATTTTCTAAGGATTCAATTACCAATTGATGCTGAAAGATGAATTTATGTGGGAAATGGCAATGTAGCTCCTATAAAGGCCATAGAATTTTTTAATTACAATTAGAGGTTAAATATTATTTAGATTTAAATAAGACTTATTATGTGCCATCATATAGACAAAACTTAATTCCTATTTCTAGTTTGGAAAAATTAGGAGAGTCTTGTTCATTCAAAAATAATAAGTGATACATTTAGAATATAAAAATTTATTCCCAAATGCAAGATTGTCGAAGTAATAAATAACCTGATGAGAACGGGGTCGATCCACAAGGAAGTAGAATTAAAATTATAAACTATAAATACTCTAAAAATAAATAAAGTAATATAAATGTTTGCAAATAATAATTCAATTAACCAATTAAAATAAATGTCAAGGTTAGGGAGATCCGCTCTTGGCATACGAAATAAGAATATATTCAACTCTTTTTATAACTCAATTAGAATTCTCACATAAAAAAGGTTCCAATATAATAATTAAAGTTCATCACCATTTATATATTAACTTGTATTTATTTTTTTCAATTATCATACACCAAATCTTGTTAATGGGTTCAACTATTTATTATGCCAATTTTTATATTTGTTTACAATAAATCATGACTCTCACTTTACAAGAAAGGGTATCTATACCAAATATTGTAAGTGATTTCAAGAATTTATTATGCCAACTATAAAAATTGTCTATAATAAATCAAGATACACTATTTTGCAAGAAAGGGTATCAATTTTGCAAACTAAAATAAATACATCATAAATAAATTTGCTAAACTTAATAATGAAACATTAAATTCTAGAACAAAAGTTGAAGTATATCTTATTACCTTACCAAGAGTTTCACACTTTCACTTTAACAAAAAAAAAGTTACTTGAACATAATATAATTAAAAGAAAAAGAAAGAGATGAAAGAAGGGATAACATGAACTATAGAATAGTAAAAAAAAAGAAATAATACTATAAAGAGAAAATATAAAAGGCAAGTGTTTTTAACTAAAATTTAGTTTTATAATTACATGATTTGAGCATACACATGTCACTTATTTATAAAAAATATTGATAAATCAAGACAAATAAAGAAAAAACCACTTTGATGATAAAAGTCAAGAAGGGTGACAACTAATTTGCATTGATTATCATTAATGCACCCACTTGATTGTCCAATTTATAATTGATGTGGTCTAAATTAGCTTCTACTCAAAACATCAAAGTTATATATAAGTCTCTTATCTTTTCAAATTAAGTTGTCTCATACGTATTAGATACGTATTTCTCATTTATGGGCTAAATACTGGTGATTGTTTGAACTAAACCTATACTGCAGATTAGTTTTGTTTTATGCCATTTTTTTATCCTTTAAATGCTCGGATTCTAAATTTCTTATGAAATACAATATTTTAGCCATTAAGTCAGCTCTTCACAGGATTAATAATAACTCTAATTGGATTCCTAGGTAGAATGTTATGCTTATTTTACCAAATCTATCACAAAATAATTAAAAGTTAATTAGGTACAATATTATAAACATGCTTAAGTCAGGGAGGTAAATAACACTAGTAATATATAACAATGATGTAAAACCCTTATTAATGTGTAATTTTAAGTGTTCATCACCCCCTCACCCCCCAACTAGCCTATTGCTAGTTCTTAGCAATTTAAGCATAAATAAAGTTTGAACACTACCTAAGTAATTCAAACAAATGTCAGTTCAAGATCACAATCACTATTAAGGTTATTTCAATCATAACTTTCAAATTTTGTGTGTGTTAATTAAACTGAAGCTTTCTTATCATAAACCATAACATATGTAGCCTTAAAAATTTTCTCCAAGTAAAAACCTCAACTCTATATCCTCACAGGTGAATAATTATTTAAAGAGCTAGGATTTCACTCTTGGAGTTGGAAAATAAATAATCGCTTAAGAAAAAGTTACATTTAAAGACAAATAAACAAACTAACATATGTATTAGATTCCACTCAAAAAATCAAATCTGTAGATAAGTTTCTTATCTTTCCAAATTAAGTTGTCTTATACAAATTAGATACGTATTTCTTTAGTTATATGCCAAATGCTGATGATTGTTCGGACTAGGCTTGTACTGTAGATAGATTCTGTTTCAGGTAATATTTTACCCACTAAACGCTCGAATTTTAAAATTCTTATGAAATGTAATTTTTTATCTCATTGAGTCAGATTTTTACAGGATTAAGAATTACTCTAATTGAATTTCTAGGTAGAATGTTATACTCATTTTACCAAACCTACCACAAAATAGTTAAAAGCTAATTAGGTATAATATTGTAAATATGCTTAAGTTGGTGATATTAATAACACTAGTAATACAAAATAATAATGTATATATCACAAGTTTCATCAAATAATTACCTTATTTTAGTTTTGAGGAGAATACAATTGATTAATGTATATATCACAAGTTCAATGAGAGTAAGTATATCTTCTTAATTTTATATGTCGATGCAAGCTACGATATAGGCTTATTACATGAGACCAAAAGATTTTTATCAAAAAGTTTTTGAGATAAAAAATGTTGGGAATGTATCTTTTGTATTAAGAATTCAGATACATCGGGATTGCACTCGAGGTATCATTGGGTTATCATAAAAGAACTATAACGATAAGGTGCTTTGCAAGTATGGTGACATGTCTAAAATATATGAGTTTATTCCCAAGTAATAAATAACCCGATGAGAACGGGGTCAATCCACAGGGAAGTAGAATTAAAATTACAAATTATAAACACTTTAAAATAATTAATGCAGCATAAGATGTTTGCAAATATTAATTCAATTAACCAATTCAAATAAAAAGCTAAAATTAGGGGGATTCACTCTTGGCATAAGAAGTAAGAATATATTTAACTTTTTTTATAATTCAATTGGAATTCTCACACAAAGGAGGTTCCAACTGAAAAATATAACAATTAAATTCATCATCATTTATATATTGATTAGTATTTATTTTTATCAATTATTATACACCAAATCTTATAAATGGGTTCAAGTATTTATTATGCCAATCTTTATATTTTTTTACAATAAATCAAGACTCCCACTTTATAAGAAAGGTTATATACACCAAATCTTGTAAATAGTTTCAAGAATTTATTATGCCAAGTATAAGGTTTGTCAATAATAAATCAAGAATCACCACTTTAGAAGAAAGGGTATTAATTCTACAAACAAAATAAATACATCATATATAAACTTGCATAACTTAAGAATGAAGCATTAAATTCATGAATAAATATTAAACATATTTTATTACCTTGCCAAGAGCTTCACCCTTTCACCTTAGCTTAAAGAAAATTATTTGGACATAATAAAACTAAAGAAAAAGAAAAGAAATGGAAGAAGAAATAACATGATTTAATAGTAAACAAGAGAAATAAATTTACAAAGAAATTGATACAAAGGACAAGTATTTTAAAATAAATTCTAACTTTCTAATTACATGCTTTAGGCATAAACAAGCCACCTATTTATAGAAAAACATAGATAAATCGAGACAAATTTGGAGGGAACCACTTGGATGATGAAAGTCAAGAATGGTGACAAAATAATTTGCATTGATTATCACTAAGGCACCTACTTGATTATCCAATTTGGAATTGATGTGATCCGAATTAACTGTCACTTAAAACATCAACATTATAGATAAGTCTCTTATCTTTCTAAATTGAGTTATCTCATACGTATTAGATATGTATTTCTATAGTTATGGACCAAATACTGATGACTGTTCAAAATGGGCCTGTACTGCAAATCAGTTCTATTCTAGGTCATTTTCAACCTCTAAACACTCGAATTTCAAATGCTTTATGAAATACATTATGTTAGTCCATTGAGTCATTTCTTCACAGGATCAAGAATCACTCCAATTGGATCTTTAGTTAGAAAGCTATACCCATTTTACCGAACCTACCATAAAACAGTTAAAAGATAATTAGGTACAATATTGTAAACATACTTAAGTTAAGAAAATTAAATATACTATAATACAAAATAATGATGTAAAACTCTTATTAAATGTGTAATTTAAATGTTCATCACACCCCCCAACTAGCTTATTGCTAGTCCCTAGCAATTCGAGCATAAATAAATTTTGAACACTACTTAAGTATTTCAAACAAAGCATCAGTTCAAGATCACAATTGCTATAAAGGTTATTTCAATTATAATTTTTACAATTTTGTGTGTGTGTGTGTGTGTGTGCATTAAGCCAAAGCCTTCTTATCACAAACCACAATATATATAGCATTGAAAATATTTTTTTAAGTAAAAGCCTCAACTCCATATCCTCAAAGGTGAATAACTTGTTTAATGGCTTAGGATTTCACTCATGGAGTTGGAAATAGATAATCGTTCAAGAAAAAGTTACATTTAAGAATAGACGAACAAACTAACATTGATCCAAAGATAGAAAAATCAATTATTTAAAGTCAACCCATTATTGCCACATGCTAGCTTCAAGACTTTAATTATTTTATACGAATCATACAAATACAATGTCTGGTGATAAGATTGTTTCCTAATGACTTTAGTATTCTAAAATTGAATGAAAACTTTATTAAACTGAATTGACTTCTTTTTTCTTTTTCTTTTATATACTCATTTTTGTTTTTTTTTTTTTTTTGAAAGATATAAGGAATCATTACAAAATAAGAGTAATTTATCACCATAATACTTTTTCAATTTTTTTTCCTTCAGCTAAGCAACCAAATCATTCCTAATACCAAATAATGTCATTCCAAACAAAAATTAATCATTTTAAAAGATCAATGAAAGTTCGTAAGTTGTTATCTCAAACCTCTCTACTTACTCACAAAAGATATGTGAGTTTAAAAAATAACATGTATACTTAAACATAGAAATTCTCTTGGCTATATATATTGAATCATCCATCTTACCACAAGGCTTAGTATTGTTCTCAAGAAATAATTTCAGAAATTATTCTTTAGTAACCTAAATAGAAAAAGTGATTTAAACTAAACAATTTTGAAATCATATATCGATAGCAAAGCAAATTTATTTACGCAAGAGTTACCAAGAACTTAAGCAACAAACATAAAATACATTAAAAATAAATCAATTAGAATGTGTTTCAAAAGTTCAGTAATGTACTCTTTACTCTGCCATTCTAGAACTAGAATGCGTTTCAAGAATGCATAAATAAACCTTTTATTCACACCATTCATGATTTTTTTTTATAGAACAAAGTGATAACAACAATAAAATAAAATAACTAACACTAACATTAATATATCAACTATCCTCCCCACAACCAGATTGAAACATTGTCTTCAATATCAAAATATAGAAAGAGTAAAGTATACAAGATATCACATAAAATATTTTTTATCAAAAATTAAACCTACAATAAAATAAAATAAGCCACACAAAATGCTTAAAAATATATAGAAGTAGATAGGCTACAAACGAAGCGTCAAATCCATCTTGCGTTTCTTTTCAATGTCATCAATATACCAATCTATCTGACTTATTATTAGATCAGATAGAGGTGTAAAAGCTTGTAGTTCATCGAGTAACTGATCAACAGTTGAAGCAGAAATAAGGATTTGTCGTGCTGCAGATGAGACGAATTATTTTTCCACCGCATAGTCAAGAAAAGATAACAACTCATTATAAAAACCATCAACATTTAACAAACCAATGGGTTTTTTTATGGATTTGCAATTGTGCCCATGAGACAATTTGAAAAATTTCCTCCAATATTCTGAAACCTCCAGGTAGAGCTATGAAGGCATCAGCATTACGAACTATAAAAGACATTTGTTCATGCATTGATGATACCTGTAACTCATCCCCAATTGTTTTTCCTATAATGTCTCCAACAATTAGAGCTTTTGGTATGATACCCAAAACTCGACTGCTATTATTTTGTGCAGCGGTTGCCACATGTCCCATTAATCCAAGACTACCCCCCCCCCCCCATATACTAAATGAATATTTCGCTTAGCTAACACTTTACCAAAGGTTTCTGCTGCTTCTACAAACTCACTGATTTTTTCAAGGCTATATCCATAAAAGACACAAATTTTTGTGAATTTTTGAGCTGATGATTCTTCCATGATTACACTCATCCTCTTTCTTGAATGATTTTGAGTTTATACAAAGATGCAGAAATAATGCAATGTATTTATAGAGCCAAAAGGTATTGCAAAGTTAAGTTACATGGATGTTGGCTTGAAATACAAGATTCAACACCTTTTTACCAATTTTTAATTTGTTAGCTAGAAAAGTCACATGGGTTGTCGGCTTAAAATGCAAAATTTTCAAAAAGAACTATGGGTGGTTGGTTATTGAAAAGACGTTTTGAGTTTGAAATAAACCATTTAAAAATAATAGCTATAGTAAATATATACAAGTAGTTGTGATTATGGCTCACATCTTCCTCTGATTTTACATCCAGTAACGGCTTGAACGCCCTTTATGGGTCGGATATAGGCTTTCCATCCAATTTTCTTATAAATTGGCAAACAGGGTCTTTTAAAGTCAGATTCCCGAGACTGTACCGCTCATGTTCTTTTAGGAATATGTTTTATAATTCACGAATTACAATATGCACATATCCACTAAGATGCGTCTCAAGAGTCGATAAAATATTATCTAAAGACTCCTTACTTAGGCCATCCTTAATGAACCTAATTTTATCTTCGCGATTTACAGACACCATTCCTAAAGTGCGGCAATGTGTGTTGCAAGTCATGCGTGTACACTTGTAACAAACATTTAATCGGTTTGCTCTTCATTTTTTTTGAAAAAGAACTTTTACCTAAGCCAGGCATGTAAGAAATTAATGAGTCTAAAAATTCACCGGTCAATCGAACTTTGGTTTCAATTAACCAACGTAAATCAACAGGTATATTCATAATCATTAATAACCTTAATATTTCACATCTTGCTTGGTAAATTTTCTTCAATGAATTTTGAGGCAATAAGGGAAAACGCTTTTTCAAATTCTTTAGAATGTCATCCATTTTTTTTTTAGAAAAGGGGGAAGAAAAGAAGATATCAGTAATTATGAAAAACTAACAAAACTAACTTAAAATATCACGGAGTACCGTTATCCGCCACTTAACCGGGGTGCAAAACAAAACTTTTAACAAAACTACTAAATTAACCTGTAGTAAAAAAAAAATGTTAGAAGAAGAATAAATATATATAAATATGTAAATATACAAAACAAAGATTAATTGGTCTCGTAACAAGGGTCCGACAGAGACGTAAATTCTTCATGAAAAGTTTGATTTTCTAGAAATGGCTTGAGTCTTTGCCCATTTACCTTAAACACATTCCCATTTCTAAGATTTTCAATGTCAATTATTCCATAAGGGTACACAAGTTTTAGAATAAAATGGCCACTCCATCTTGATCTTAATTTTTCAGGGAATATGTGACGTCGAGAATTATAAATCAAAACTTTCTGACCAGTGTCAAATGTTTTTCTCTGAATTTTTTTATCATAAAAAGCTTTGATTTTAGCTTTATGAATTTTTGAATTCTAATATGCATCATTTCTCAATTCTTCAAGTTCATTTATTTGTAATTTACGTATGTGTCCAGCAGAATCAAGATTTCCATTGAAAGTTTTAATAGCCCAATAGGCTTTATGCTCAAGTTCTACAGGTAAGTGACAAGATTTTCCATAAACTATCCTATAGGGAGACATACCCAATGAAGTTTTAAAAGCAGTTCTATAAGCCCACAGTGTATCATTTAGTTTTAAAGACCAATCTTTGCGATTTGGGTTTACAATTTTTTTTAAAATTTGTTTTATCTCCCTATTTGCTAATTCAACTTGTCCACTTGTCTGAGGATGATAAAGGGTGGCAATTTTATGAGTAATACCATATTTTTTCACTAATGTTTCAAATGGTCTATTACAAAAATGCTTACCCCCATCACTTATAATGGCTCGAGGGATTCCAAATCGACTTAAGATATTTTCTTTCAAAAATTTCATGACTGTTTTATAGTCATTATTTCGACATGGAATAGCCTCAATCCATTTTGAGACATAATCTACTGCAACTAAGATATATGTAAATCTAAATGATAACGAAAATGGTCCCATGAAATCTATCCCCCAACAATCAAAGATTTCAATAACAAGAATGGGGTTCAAAGGCATCATGTTTCACTTTGAAATTGATCCCAACTTTTGACAATTTTCACACGTTATACAAAATGCATGAGTATTTTTAAATAAAGTGGGCCAATAAAATTCACACTGTAAAATTTTTGCAGTTGTTTTCTTTGATGAGAAATGTCCCCCACATGCTTCAGAATAACAAAATTTAATAACTTTACTTACCTCATTGTCGGGTATACATCTTCGAAATATTTGATCACGATAATATTTGAAAAGATAAGAATCATCCCAATAAAACTTTCTCATCTCAATTAAAAATTTTCTTTTGTCTTGAGCATTCCATTGAGGTGGCACTTCTCCTGTTACAAAAAAATTAACAATATTAGCATACAAAGGCATTGTAATAGTAGAAAATAAAAAGTCATCGGGAAAAGAATTATTAATAGGTGTTAATTTTGTTGATGAATCTGGTGTGAGTCTTGATAAGTGATCTGTAATAACATTCTCAGCTCCCTTTTGATCCTTGATAGTGATAATAAATTCTTGAAGCAATAGAATCCATCGAATCAGCCTTGGTTTTGCATCCTGTGTTGACATTAAGTACTTTACAGCATCATGGTCAGTAAATACAATAGTTGAAGAACCAATTAAGTAAGAATGAAATTTGTCTAATGCAAATATTATAGTGAGTAGTTCTTTTTCAGTTGTTGTGTAATTCATTTGTGCACTGTTTAAAGTTCTACTTGTGTAATAAATTACATAGGATTTACCTTCCTTTCTTTGTCCCAATACAGCACTAACAGCGTAGTCACTAGTATTACACATAAGCTCAAAAGGTAAAGACCAGTCAGAAGATTGTATGATAGGAGCAAATGTTAAGAGGCCAATTAATTTTTTAAACGAATTTTGACACTCTTGAGTCCACTTAAATGATACATCTTTTACTAAAAGGTTACAAAGATGTTTAGATATAGCACTAAAGTTTTTTATGAACCTCTTATAGAATCCAGCATGTCCTAAAAAGGATCGGACTTTTCTAACTGTTTTTAGTGGAGGCAAATGTGTAATGAGTTTGACTTTTGCCTTATCCACTTCAATTCCTTTAGAAGATACTATATGTCCTAAAATAATTTCAGAAGTAACCATGTAATGACATTTTTTCCAATTCAATACAAAACTCTTTTCTTCACATCTTTTTAAGACCTTTATAAGTTTTTAAGATAATTATCAAAAGAATTTCCAAACACAGTTAAATCATCCATGAAAACTTCTAAATAATGCTCAATTATGTCACTAAAAATGCTTAACATACATCTTTGAAATGTTGCTGGGGCATTACAAAGTTCAAAGAGCATTCTTCTAAAAGCAAATGTTCCAAAAGGGCATGTAAATGTAGTTTTTTCTTGGTCTTCTAGTGCTATGGGAATTTGATAATAGCCAGAGTAACCATCTAGAAAGCAATAGTAGGAATGTCCTGCTACTCTTTCTATAATTTGATCAAGGAATGGTAAAAGCAAATGGTCTTTTCTAGTGGCCGAGTTCAACTTTCTATAATCTATGCACATCCTCCAACTAGATGAGACTCGAGTTTGTATTAACTCACCATTTTCATTTTCAATGACTGTGATTCCAGATTTTTTTGGTACTACCTGAGTAGGACTTACCTACTTACTATCTGAGATAGGATAGATGATTCCTACTTCAAGTAATTTGAGAACTTCAGCTCTCACTACCTCTTTCATATATGGATTTAATCTCCTTTGAGGTTGTTGAAAAGTTTTGGCATTATCCTCTAGGTGTATTCTATATGTGCAAATCAAAGGATTAATACCATTTATGTCTTTTAAAGTCCACCCAATTGCATTTTTATGAATTTTTAATAGTTCAATCAACTTACCTTCTTGTTTACTTGTGAGTGTAGAAGAGATTACCACCGGGTAAGTTTGTTTCTCTCCAAGAAATGCATATTTCAGTCCTTCAGGCAGAGGTTTTAACTCTAACTTTGAAATTTCGTTACGTTTATCCTCATTTTCTCCTAATTCTTCAAACTTTAGTTTCCATCCTTTATTTTCAATCACCTGTGTACAGTCAAGTAAAGAACATATGTCAGATATTTCAGGATCTAATTGTATATTTGACTCAAATGAATTTATTAAACACATTTCTAAAGGATCGGTAGAACTCCCTTTTTGAATATAATCCTCCACAATCATTTCAATCATATCATCTTCTTCACTTTCATCCCCTCATTCATATAGTTGGTTACACATATTGAAAACATTGAGTTTGAGTGTCATGTTTCCAAATGAAAGCTTCATTACTCAATTCCTGCAATTAATCAAAGCATTAGAAGTTGCTAAAAATGGACGACCCAAAATAACAAGTATCGGATTACATCTTTTAACAGGTTCTATATCCAAGATAATAAAATTCACAGGATATATGAATTTATCAACTTGAACTAAAACATCTTCCACTGTTCCTCTTGGTACTTTTATTGATCTATCAGCAAGTAAAAGGGTTACAGAAGTTGATTTTAACTCACCGAGATTGAGCTGCTGATAAACTAAATACGGCAGTAAATTCATACTAGCACCAAGATCAAGTAAAGCTTGTTCAATTTTATGACTTCCAATAATACATGAAATTGTAGGACAACCAGGGTCTTTATATTTCAAAGCATTATTTTTCTGAAGAACGGCACTTACTTGTTCATCTAAAAATGCTTTCTTTTTCACATTCAGTTTTCTCTTTACTGTGCATAAGTCTCTCAAAAATTTTGCATAAGAGGGAACCTATTCAATAGCATCCAGTAAAGGAATATTAACTTTTACCTGTTTGAAGATTGTGATTCATCTTCTTAGTATTACGTACTGCATGAGGAAATGGAGGTGGAGGTGAGGGTTTGGTGTTTTCTTCATTAGGTATAGGTTCAACACTTTTTTTACCCTTAGAGATTGATTTATCGCTCTCATGAGGTTCAGGAATTTCTTTTTCAACAATTTTACCACTCCGAAGAGTGATAACTGCTTTAACTTGATCCATGTGTTGGCTTTCTGAACTACATGCATTTGAGTTATGTTATCCCTTGGGGTTTGGCTATGGTTGAGAAGAAAATTTTTCTTTCTCATGAATGTTCAATGCAAATGCAAATTTAGCAAGAGTATCTTTCAAATCAGCAAATGTTTGAGCATTTTAAGAATTAACAAACTCTTGCTTTTCAATGAATGTATGCAAAGTTTCTTCAAGATCTTTCCTACGAGGTGGGACATATGGTGCATAACCTTGATGATTTTGAAAATTTTGGTGTGGTTGGAAAGGTGGTTGTGAAGTTTGTGCTTGAGTGTCATTCCTCCAACTAAAATTCAGGTGATTTTGCCATCCAAGATTATAGTTTTGTGAATATGGGTTATTATTTGACCGCTTGAATGTTTTTAGAACATTGGCTTGTTCATGGAGACATTCTCTAAATGCAGGTAAAGGTGGACAATCATTGGTAGAGTGATCATGGGTTTCACAAATGTGACACACAATTTCTTGAACAAATTTTATTTGACCACTCTTTTTCATTTCTAAAGTTTCGACTTTTTTAGCAAGAGATGCTAATTTGGCTTGAAGGTCATAGTCTTCCCTAAGATGATAAATACCCCCACTAGATGTAGTGATTTGATTTTTGCTAGGTGCCTCACAGGTACCAACAGTGTCCCAATTTTGAGCATTTTCTGCTAGTAAGTCAAGATAGCTCATTGCCTCTTCTGGGTCTTTTTCCCCAAATGTTCCATTACACATCATTTCTACCATTTACCTAACTTGTGGTGTTAAGCCCTCATAGAAATTTGAGACTAGTCTCTATGTTTCAAAGCCATAATGAGGACAGGTATTAAGTAATTCTTTATACTTTTCCCAACATTGGTAAAGGGTTTCTCCTAGTTTTTGGGCAAAAGTGGTGATTTGTCTTTTAAAAGAATTTGTTCTATAGGAGGAAAAAAACTTTTTCAGGAATTGTTATTGCATCTCATCCTATAAAGAAATGGATCCTGGCCTAAGGTTTTGTAGTCATGTTTTAGCTTTATCTTTTAAAGAAAAAGGGAAAAGCTTAAGTCGAATTGTGTTCATGTGCAATTTTGAACATTATACGTGTTACACACTTCTTCAAATTCTCTTAGATGTAGATAAGGGTTCTCTGCATCTAAACCATAAAACGTGGGTAAAGGTTGGATAATGTCTGGCTTAAAAATAAAATGCGTTGCATTCGGAGAAAAACTTAAGTAAGATGGTGCACCGGTTCGTGTAGGGTTCATATAGTCTCTAAGTGTCCTAGGTCAGTTATGGTCATTATGTTGAGACTGATTGTCCCCTGGGTCTATGAGTCCTTCAATTTGATTTTTGCTCATGGTGTTAATTAGTAAAGAATGAGAAGATGAAGGAGAATCTAACAAATTATCAAAGGAAGTTTTGAAATTACCTTTCACCAAATAATGAGAATTAGGATCTCGAAACCAACCGCTCATAAAAGGACATAAAACGGAATACAATAACAATAAATAATACAAATAAGAGAAAAACAAATATTAAACATAAGTAAATAAAATAGGAAAAACTAAAAGATAAATAAAGATAAATAATTAGAAGTTAGATTAGTAATGTTAGATTATATAATAAACAGAATAATAAATAAAGCACGTTAGGAGGCTCGGCTTTCTATAAAATAAAAGGAGAAAATAAAAATAGAATAATAAATAAAGTAAAGCACGTTAGGAGGCTCGGCCTTTCACGAAAATAAAAAGCAAATAATAAATAAAGAGTAAGAGGCTCAGCCTTCCATGAAAATAAAAAGTAAAAATAATAAATAAACTAAAACAAGTTAGGAGGCTTAGTCTTCCAAAAAAACAAAAACAAAATTAAAAACAAAAAGCAAATAAAATAAAGTAAAGCACGTTAGGAGGCTCGGCCTTCTATGAAAATCAAATAAACAAACAAACAACAATAAAACAAAATATTAATTTTACCTTCTCGGTAACGGCACCAAAAATTTGACACGTCTAGAATATAGGAGTTTATTCTCAAATGCAGGATTGTCGAAGTAATAAATAACCCGACGAGAACGGGGTCGATCCACAGGAAAGTAGAATTAAAATTACAAATTATAAACACTTTTAAAATAATTAATGCAGTATAAGATGTTTGCAAATATTAATTCAATTAACCAATTCAAATAAAAAGCTAAGATTAGTTTGTAACACACTTTAGGTTTGTGTTCGTAGTCTTCTATCCCCTCTGGAATGCTCAGTCTTGCTTCTATCTTCGTCCATTCCCCTTGGGTTAAATGTCGTCTTTTGAACACCTCCTAAAGCCGCTTCTGTAATACCGCTTTATCTTTATCCCACTCCTACTTTCTCTGGACTATGGGACACTCCTACACGAGTATTACACTAGCCTTCTCAATAGCCTTACCAACTACGAGGCTTGCTAAAGGAATGCTTACCAATGCCGCTGATCTCCCACTTGAAGTAAGGTATGAGCGTACGACAACCCTTGCATCAGTCTGAGATCTATTGGTAATTGATATTTAGGAAGAAGCCCCGTTAAAGCTGTCGAATAGGCGGTCCCCTGCCTCTTATTTATTGGTAATTTTTTTTAGTAAACAATCGAATAGGAGCAATGTGGCCTTCAGCTCGCTATGCTCAATCTCTATGTGCTCAATCAGTATGTGCGACATCTGTATTAATGAATCCTGTTCGTGTTAGCTCTTATCGAATCGATCCATGAAGTCCGTCATCGGATCTCCCCATTGACAGATAAAGTTGAAGAATCAATTAGCCCGGGATTTAATATTTAGATCTTCAACTATCACTCTTGGCATAAGAAGTAAGAATATATTTAACTTTTTTTATAATTCAATCGGAATTCTCACACAAAGGAGGTTCCAACCGAAAAATATAACAATTAAACTTCATCATCATTTATATATTGATTAGTATTTATTTTTATCAATTATTATACACCAAATCTTATAAATGGGTTCAAGTATTTATTATGCCAATTTTTATATTTTTCTACAATAAATCAAGACTCTCACTTTACAAGAAATGTTATATACACCAAATCTTGTAAATAGTTTCAAGAATTTATTGTGCCAAGTATAAGGTTTGTCAATAATAAATCAAGAATCACCACTTTAGAAGAAAGGGTATTAATTCTACAAACAAAATAAATACATCATATATAAACTTGCATAACTTAAGAATGAAGCATTAAATTCATGAATAAATATTAAACATATTTTATTACCTTGCCAAGAGCTTCACCCTTTCACCTTAGTTTAAAAAAAATTATTTGGACATAATAAAACTAAAGAAAAAGAAAAGAAATGGAAGAAGAAATAGCATGATTTAATAGTAAACAAGAGAAATAAATTTACAAAGAAATAGATACAAAGGACAAGTATTTTAAAATAAATTCTAACTTTCTAATTACATGCTTTAGGCATAAACAAGCCATCTATTTATAGAAAAATATAGACAAATCGAGACAAATTTGGAGGGAACCACTTGGATGATGAAAGTCAAGAATGGTGGCAAAATAATTTGCATTGATTATCACTAAGGCACCCACTTGATTATCCAATTTGGAATTGATGTGATCTGAATTAACTGTCACTTAAAACACCAAAGTTATAGATAAGTCTCTCATCTTTTTAAATTGAGTTATCTCATACGTATTAGATATGTATTGCTATAGTTATGGACCAAATACTGATGACTGTTCAAAATGGGCCTGTACTACAAATCAGTTCTATTCTAGGTCATTTTCAACCTCTAAACACTCGAATTTCAAATGCTTTATGAAATAAAATATGTTAGTCCATTGAGTCATCTCTTCACAGGATCAAGAATCACTCCAATTGGATCTTTAGGTAGAAAGTTATGTCCATTTTACCAAACCTACCACAAAACAGTTAAAAGATAATTAGATACAAATATTGTAAACATACTTAAGTTAAGAAAATTAAATACACTAGTAATACAAAACAATGAAGTAAAACTCTTATTAAATGTGTAATTTTAAGTGTTCATCATATGGCATGAAGGATTGTGCTCTGAGAGATATGCCTATTGCTAAAGGTGATAAGTTCAGTCTTAGTCGATGCCCTAAGAATGAGATTAAACAAAACAAGATGCAAAAATTCCCTTATGCGTCAGTAGTAGAAAGTCTCATGTATACTCAAGTGTGCAAACGTCAAAATATTGTGTACAATATTAGAATACTAGGCAAATATTTAAGTAGCCTTAAGATGGATCATTGAAAAGTAACCAAACGGGCTGTATGGTATTTACAAAGAATAAAAGATTACATGCTAATATATAGGAGATCAAAAATATTGAAAATTATAGGATATTTTAACTTTGATTTTTTTGGATGCCTAGATAATAAGAGATCTATATTAATATATATATATATATATATGTGTATATATATATACTTTGGTCGAATGAGTTATTTCTTGTAAGAGTGCTAAGCAAACAATCATAGCTTCTTCTACAAGAAAGGCTAAATTTATAGCTTATTTTGAGACATCAAATCATGAGATATAGTTCCATAACTTTATCATAGAGCTGCAGATTGTTAATAGTATTAAAAGACCATTGAAAATTTATTATAATAATAAAGCCTAATGATTATTCCCATAACAACAAAAACTCTTCAAGTTTAAGCACATCGACATTTAGTTTATAGTTATTAAAGAAAGATTTCAGAGTCAATAAGTGTCATTAGAACATATTAATACAAACTCCATAATTACGAATCCGCTCACTAAATGATTACCACTCAAGGTATTTAATGAGCATGTTGCTCCTATGAGTGTTATATTATTTAATGATGTGTATGAATAATGAGAGTTTGTTATTTGATATTCACTTGGTTAAAATACACTCATGGTTTATTTTCTATAGAATAAATTTGATGGATTCTTTGTTTAAAACTCTAAAGTAAGATTGCACTTTCTATTGCGATTTTGCATAAAGTTTAAAAAGTATTCAGTACTTTTATTATAGTTTTGTATAATGTTTAGAAAGTATTTAATTCGTTAGAGTTATTAAGTAGGATCAGATGAAAATAGGCATATTTAAAATCATATTTTATGTAATTTTTATGTTACACATTTATATTTAAGCTATATCATTAATAATATTAATATGGTGACCATTGACGGGTTTAGTTATAAATATGTGCAGCAAATGTTGATTTGATCTCATATTGATATAGTTAATGGACCATATTATATTTAGGAGATGTTTCAATATAAAATAGTATTTATTGTACACACTAAAGTTTATAATTTATAATTGTTTTTAAATGACATATGTGACCTAAGTGGGAGATTGTTAAGTTTTATTATTTTCTTTATGTGGGCTCATATATAAATAATAATAATATATTATGAGTTATATTAAATAATAGCTAATTTAAGTTATCTATTTAAATTATCTTTTATTGGACTCTAGAAATATTTAATTGGATATAGATTCATATGTCTAATAACTTAATTCTATTTAGATTATGGATGATGGGATTATGATTCAAATTGGTATATAAAAATATTTTTTTAAGATTATGATTTTCAAGTTAAATCAATATAACATAATTTTTTTTTCTTTTTTATCACAAAGAAAAAACTCTTATTGAATGCTACATAGATTTAATTATAAAAAGTTATTATACTCTTAATTCTAATTTTAAGACTACTAATTCTTCAAGTTTAAATTATTGTAAATTCTTTAAGTATATATTTTTTTTAATGTCCATCCTAATAATTTAACACATAGATCTTATATTACATTAATATGGATATGAATTCTAATTATGATTACATCTAACACCACAATGGTCATGTATTTGTCAGATGTTTGCACAGCTTGTAAGGTGAGTTATTATGTCGACAGGTTAACATGATTCATAAAACTAATTAATCAACTTTGCCTATCATCTTATCAAGTAGTGAACAAATTGGTAACTCACAAGTTGACTTTAGATCACTATTCATGCTTCAACAATATGTGTAGTAATTATATTGTAGTGGCTACTGTCAAAATGAGATTAGATCCTTGGTGTGCACAACTTTTAAAAGGTAATTTAAGTCATTTTACTAACTTTATAAATCTCTTCCATGCAATAATTAAATTTGGTAATGCAATGTTCTTTCGTTACCCTTCAGAGACGCTATGTAAATTTACTTTCCTAAAGTTAAAGCAGATGTTTTCTTTTAGGTGATAACTATTAGGTCTATAACAAATGTCTGAAAATACTCTGGTAACCATTTTCTTGATACTTTCATGATGATATAATCTAAACATTAAGCCATCTATTACATTATTGTATCATTGAATGGTGTCAGAAACTATTCCCATAAGCCATTTTTCTCACTGTCACTAATACCAAATGCTAGGGGGAACTTGAATTATTATCATCTTTGCATACAACTGCAAACAAGGTTCCCTTGTTGTGAAAAAAAATATTGTCAACAGTGATGACCGAACTAATTATAGAATTGAACCCATGAAGACGAGACTCGATTGCCATGAAGAAGTATTCTAAATTGTTTTTTCATTAACTTTAAAAAGGATTTTGGTTATCAAGAATCTTCTACCAGAGCATTGGACAATATAAAAAGAGTAACCGGAAGGACTCTTCTGCAAACCTCTAATTAACGTCTACCCACATTTTCATCAAGTCAAAACACAAAAGTAATACAAATACAAGTAAAAAAAAAAATCAAAATAATATCATCTCTGTCCAACAATTACATTACATTGAAACTTTATCGCCAAAATTATTTGATTTGAAAAGTTCAAGTGCTTCCTGCAATATATGATTATGATCTCGAAAGTATTGTCAGTGGTACCAGAAAGAAACCATATTCTATCATCATTACAGTTGATGAAGAAGATAATGTCATGACCACACCTAATTCAGAGTATGTTCTCTAGATGAAGAAAGCGCAACTTCTACTCAACTGACTTTTATCCACCATGACAGAGAATATTTTTAGCATAGTAGTTAACTGTGCTACATCACATAAATTATGGATAGTCATCGGAAGACTCTTTTCGTCTCAATCTAAAGTAAGAATTCCTCAACTTCGAATACAACTTTAGACCACTAAAAATGGAGGAATTTCTTTAAATGATTTCTTTGTTAAAATAAAAATTATTGCTGATTATTTAGCTATTGCAGGGAATCAAATTAATGATGATGATTTGATCATATACATCTTGATTGGTTTTGGTTCTGATTTTGACTCTACAATGGTGAATATAACATCTAGAAATGAGTTGCCTTCTCTGTAAAAAGTGTATGCTATGCTTATCAACCATGAAAGTAGAATTGATAAGTTTAACTATGCATTCAACTCTAGACATCCAAACAAATATTGCTAAAGGCAATTCCTTTGCTTACTTTACTCGGCAACATAGGTAGAAAAGAAACAATGCTGGTAGAGGAAATTTCACTCAAGTTAGAGACTGTTGGAAAATTGGTGATTCAACAATCTTGGTTGGACAAAAATTGAGATGAATATCAAAGTGGAGAGTCACAAGAAGCTTAGAACGTGTGGGATACGTATGAAGAAGTCTAGGACATGTGGGACACGAAGGGGGAAGTGAAACGGGACTCGAAGACGCGAAGAAAACAAAAAAATCGCCAGAGCTTCCAGCGCCGCGGCGCTTAAAACAAAAGACTAGCGCTGCAGCGCTAGGTCCCTAGCTCCGCGGCGATGGGCGCAAGAAGGGGGAAGTGAAACGGGACTCGAAGACGCAAAGAAAATGAAAAAATTACCAGAGCTTCCAGCGCTGCGGCGCCTAGGGCTGAGAGCCGCGGTGCTCAAAATAGAAGACTAGCGCTGCAGCGCTAGGTCCCTAGCTCCGCGGCGATGGTGCGAGAAGGGCCAGCGCTGCAGCGCCCAAGGACGAGTGCCGCAGCGCCCAGATGCTTCAGAATGTCCATTTTGGTTCAGGATTTTGAGTTTTGAGAAGTTTTAAACTTCCAAAACAAGTGGAATCTTACTCTAACAAGGAATAGGTTTTGTAGGCATAAAATACACCCTATATAAACACTTATAAACCCTTGTTTAAGATTAAGCATCTAAGGTTTCAAGATGTAACCATAAGAGAAAATAGAGGAGCTAGGTAGGCACTAAATGCGTGGTGTAATAGGGTGTAACCTTTGGGGGTGTTTTCTTTTTTAGGTTCTTTGAGTGAATAAAAGAGAAACACCATAGATCCTTTAGGCTTAGATGCTCAGGCTATTCTTGTGTTCATTGTAAAAATCTCTTATGAGGAGATACGAAGAGATCTTAGGGAGTCATAGTGATCAATGGTAGATACTTAGAGGTCTCTATGCGAGATACTAAGGGGTCTTGTGGGATCATTGATGATGTAAGAAGATACTTTGTGATCTATTTCAATAGTAAGAAGCCGGATCATAGATCCTCCGTGGACGTAGGTAATTTTGGGCCGAACTACGTATATCTTGTGTCTTGTGATTTATTTTTTTTCTTTATCTTTATTGGTGTGTTAATCTTATGTATTCTTACTTATAGTATGAGTTATGGTTTTTCGCTGCGCATAGGGTACAAAGGGTATCAAGGTTGTGGCTTAGTTGATACCATTGGAGTGTCAAATTGAAGTGCATGGCTTGATATCCTCAATAGAGACAAATGCAAATCATCAAGAGACAAAAAAGGTTAACAAAGCTAGTGACAAAAAAAGTCCCTATGTCAAATATGTGGCAAAACGGGCAATAGTGCGTAAGACATCAGGCTATATATGATATGAACAAGAAATTCACTTTGAAAGACTTAGAGCCTTTACATTATTTTCTTATAGTTGAGGCTACTCGAGATAATCATAGCATGAAGCTATCACAATTTAAATACATAAGTGATTTGCTGCATAAAACAAATCGAAGTTAAGCTAATAGTTGTGCCACTCCAATTATCACTAACCAGAAACTCAATAAAGAGACAAGGGATGTCTTCTTAGAACCAAAACTATATTGAAGCAATATTAATGCCTTACAATACCTCACTATTACTATGATAGCAATAACCTATGTTATCAATAAACTCAATTAGTTTATAGAAGATCCTTCAACTATTCACTGGCAGGCATGCAAGAGATTACTAAGATACCTTAAGGGCATTATAAATCATGGTTTACTAATCTCTAATTCTGGACAGGTAACACTGACAATATATAGTGATACTGATTGAAGTTATGACACAGTGGATAAAAGGTCAGTAGGAGGATATTGCATCTTTCTTGGCAATAATTTGATATTATAGTCCTCTAAAAAAATAAATTGTGGTAGCTAGATCCAACTATAAGTCACAATATAGAGCACTTGCCTATACCACTGCTGAGATTTGCTAGTTGAATTCTCTACTGACATAAATGTAAGTTCATTTAAATACACCACCACTTGTGCTTTGTGACAGCTCAAGTGCAACTACTTTAGTAGCAAATCCAATTCATCATGGATGAATCAAGCATATGAAATTTGATAAACTCTTCATCAGAGACAAAGTGTCAAGCAATAAAATTATAATTCAGCATCAGCTTTCTATAGAATAGATAGCAGATATCTTCACCTAGCCCCTTACTGGAAATAAGTTTTATTATTTGAAAAACAAGCTAAATGTTCATGTTTCATATTCCAGGGGGAATGTTAAAGAATGTCATAATTTTGATCATACTTTAGGCAACAGCTTTGAAGATTTAAAGTTTAGTATTAGATAAGCATAAAGTTTGATTGATAAGTTTATCTTTATCATTTGTATGTATTCAAATTACAGTTAATATATTAGATATAAAGATAAACTTAATCTCTATCAAGTAAGTCTTTGAAGTGCATATAATAATCACTTTGCACTCAAATTTAAGAAATTGAATACAAAAGATTTCTTCCCTGCATAGTGCTTCAGTTTCAATCTCTAAATCACATTTAAATAATATTAGGAGGAGCCCTATATGTGCCATTGAGAATTCTGAGTCGATATATTTATGCATGTAGAATGACTTATTGATTATCAGAGTAAGGATTTGGCTCTTATCTTCAAATATGAGTGTTCTCTGTATATGAAATTACCTTATTTGCCTTTATCTCTAATACAATTTTATCTCATAAGTTATCTAGATGATCAAAAAGTTATTTGTGCTACTTATATGTTCAAACAAGTGCTAACCATTGATGGGAGATGACTAATGGTGCTTAAAATATTAATAAGAACCTGATCATGACTTAGGATGGATTAAAAGAATTGTTCAAATGGATTAAAAGAGTTGCTCAATGATAAATATTTTTTAAAATTTATGAGAGAAGTGTATCCACCATTGTTGGTTTCATCGTGTGCTTCTCGTCTACAATAGAGCCAGTGCCAACACTCTGAAAGCAAAGGCCTAAAGCAAATTAAAATTTAGGTCTTTGTTCATAAATTAAATAATATTAATTAAAATTTTATAATAAATTTATTCCTTTTCTAGATGTAAATTGTTAGTTAGATTTGAGTATTAAAATTTTTTTTCCTTAAAAAATGATTCCTTAACACATAGATTTGAGTTTATTGATTTAAAAATTTTATTCATGCTTTTTTGTATTTTCCTTTTTTTTATATATACTATTTTGTTAATATAATTTAAGAAATTCATAAGAGAAAGTTTTAATTGGAAGGAGAAAAAGTACATGCAAGTTAAGAAAATAATTCTAAATTATGTTATTGTAGTTATTATTTTTTACTTAGAATATTCATGACATATTTAGTAGGCGTTATTTAATGATAGAGTTTCTTAAGTAGAATCAAGGGGTAAAGGTGGGTATAGTTTAAATTTTACATAATTTTTTTAAGAAAAAAATTATAAAATTATGATTTTTATTTAATACAAGGCAAAAATATAACAAAAAAAAAATTATTGTTACCATATAAAATTTAAATAATATTATAATTAAAAATGAGGTTTTAATTTTAGGTGGGACTTTTAAGCATTTGCCTTAGTATAACAGTGTCTTCTGAAGGCCCCCCGCAACTATAGCATAGTGCGACGTGGCTCACTATAGTCCATTGAATTTCCTCAGTTCATGCTACGATTACGGTAAATGCATGGTTTGATTGAGAGGAGAATGTAATTCTTGGTTTTCGCGTAAAGAGAAGCAGAGAAAGAAAGAAAAGAAAATAGGAGAGGAAAGGATAGACAAGAAGAAGGAAGATCAAAGAAAATTTTTCTTTCCTTTCCTATTAATATTAATTGTATATTTCTCTTTGGTTATCTTTTTACGTAAACTATAATTCAATGCGTGTGCACAAATTGGAGATAAATATTAGAGCCGTCCATTTGAAGATCAGGCTGAGGTATTGAAATCTGCAGGTTGGACTCATCCCCTTCGTTCGTAAAATAACTATCTGCATTTCCATAATTTCCCTATGCAATCTTAATTAGCTTAATTGACTTCCTACACAGCGGTGAGGTGATTTTTGTGATTGAATATGAAAAATGTTAGAATTTTAGTTTTCATTTTCTTTTTATTTTTTAAAGAGTTTTATAGGGATTGTAATGAGGCCTTTCCTGTATTCTATATTCTATCTTGGAATATTGTTTCACAGCGGTGAGGTGATTTTGGCGATTTCACTGTTGCAAAAATATATACATGCCGATATTCTACATCTCAACAATTCGTGTTGAATTAAATAAGAAGTAGCAATCTTCTAACATATGCTAACTGTATACAGTATTTTCTATGTTAGGTTGGCTGGCGTAATTATTTGCTCTAACGTGTAAGATAACATTCGAGGAGGAGGAGGAGCAGCAGCAGCAGCACCTAGGTGTGTCTCTTGAAATCCATGGCTCCGAGCAAGTTTAAGAAAGCCATTGGGGCAGTCAAGGACCAGACAAGCATAGGCCTAGCAAAAGTCGGCAGCAGCAACTCACTCTCCGATCTTGAAGTAGCTATTGTGAAGGCAACAAGACATGAGGAATATCCAGCTGAGGAAAAATATTTTCGAGATATACTTGGCCTAACTTCCTATTCCCGGGCTTATATCAGTGCATCTGTAAACATCATCTCCAAACGTCTGAACAAGACCAAGAACTGGACCGTGGCACTAAAGACACTTATGTTGGTCCAAAGGCTGCTCTCAGAGGGCGATCCAGCTTACGAGCAAGAGATTTTTTTCTCTACTAGGCGTGGGACTCGTCTTCTCAACATGTCAGATTTTCGAGACACATCACGTTCTATTAATTCATGGGACTACTCTGCTTTTGTCCGAGCATATGCACTGTATCTTGACGAACGGCTAGAGTTCAGGATGCAAGGCCGCCGTGGGAAGCGTAGCATGTTTGGAACTGACGAAGATGAAGAGGAGGCCAGCCCAGCCTTTGCTAAAGCCACACCAGTCCGTGACATGAAAATTGAACATATATTCTCAAGGATACAACATTTGCAACAGGTTATTGAGCGCTTTCTAGCTTGCAGGCCTACAGGTTCGCACGTACAAATTTTATCTGGAAAATTAATTAATACATTACGCACCGAATAGCCAATTTGGAGAAAGAACTAGAATCATCTCTTAAGTTTTTAAAAATTCTCTAACATGTGTTTTATATTAAGTACGAGTGATCAAAATTTATTCTTTTATTATTTTGTTTCAGCAATCATCAATCACATATTATTAGTAAAAAATTAAGTGAAAATTTAGTTTAAAAGATGATCCAGATCCGTGTTAACGTTACTAAACACGTACAATGAAAATTTATTATACGCAATGGAAATTTTCATTTGCTTAATTTTTTTTGTTTGTTGACGCCGTATATCATTCGGTATGCAACAGGTGCAGCGAAGAGCAATAGGGTCGTGATTGTGGCTCTCTATCCAATAGTAAGAGAAAGTTTCCAAATCTATTATGACGTAACAGAAATATTGGGTATTTTGATAGATCGTTTCACGGAACTAGAGATTCCCGACTCCGTTAAGGTGTACGAGATCTTTTTCCGTGTCTCGAAGCAATATGATGAGCTAGATATGTTCTACGGCTGGTGCAAGACTGTTGGCGTTGCACGCTCTTCTGAGTACCCAGAAGTTGAGAGAATAACACCAAAAAAGCTTGAACTCATGGACGAATTTATAAGGGACAAGTCTGCACTGGCACAAAGTGAGAATACAACGAATCCCCACTTGATCAAGAATGAAGCAGAGGAGGAGCAAGAAGAAGAAAAAATTGAGGAAGATATGAATGACATAAAGGCGCTACCGGCACCCGAGGATGTCAGCCAGGAACCACCAGCTGCTGAAGAATTGGAGAAAGAAGAAATAATTAAGAGAGAAGATGATGATGAGGTTAAAGAATCACAGCAAGAGGCTGATCTGTTGAACTTGGGAGGGGACGCAGTGACAAGCGAAGAGCATGCTGACAAATGGGCGTTATCCTTATTTGATGGCGGTGCACCTGATACAGAAAATGCTCCAACATGGGAAGCCTTTAAAGACGAAACAGCAGATTGGGAGACTGCTTTAGTTCAATCAGCAAGTGGATTGTCTCATCAGAGGGCAACACTAGGGGGTGGTTTGGACATGTTATTACTCGATGCCATGTATCAACAAGGTGCTGCAACGGTGGCAATGGCTGGTACGGGTAACGAAGCAAGTGGGAGTGCCAGTAGTGTCGCACTTGGATCAGCCGGAAGGCCTGCCGCGCTGGCACTGCCAGCTCCACCAACAACGCAGGCTGGCCCTACTGCTACAACGAATGTCGATCCATTTGCAGCTTCATCTGCGGTGGAACCCCCACCATTCGTACAAATGTCGGATATTGAGAAAAAACAGAAGCTTTTGGTGGAAGAGCAGCTCATGTGGCAGCAGTATGCAAGGGATGGAATGCCAGGGCAGCTTGGAATTGCAAATCTACAACCCAATCCTTACAACATGGGAGGTTACACACGCGGCTACTGAAGCAATTGAATAGGGCCAGATTCTTTTGTTTAGTCGTTCATTCATTCATTCTCTTTTTTCCCCCCTCAATTTCTTTCTTTCTTTCTTGCTTTTTCGTTGAGGGTGAGATTAAAAAAATAAAATTCAAAGCATCTGTCGTCAAACTTTTGATAGGGAACTGCATATATTTGGTAGAACTGCATACGCTATATATATATATATATAGTCACATTAAATACTATATTAATTGAGATATTAAATTTATATTTAAATTTGTATCCAACTATATAAGCATATCATTACCGTTTTTCTTCTGTTTTTTTAAATTAGCCCCAAAGACTTATCTACCATTATATATATATAAATATATCGTAATCTGTCAAATGTTCACGCAATTTAACAATTTTACTTTTGATGGTCTTAAACGGGTCTTGACAATTAAATTTTCACTGTATTTTCTGTAACTCTAATGTCTCCTACAAGAAAATTGGTGGATTTGTATATATAAATGAATTTTTATATTAAGAAAATCATAAGCAATAAGAGAGGTTGTAAGTTTCAAAATTAACAATAAATTTAAATATTTGATATTTGTTATGAAATTTATTAGAATATTTTAAGTTTTCCTAAACTAATCTAAAAACAGTCATAATCATAGAAAATTATAGTTTATCAGTAATCACAAGTTTTATTTTTATTTTTTAAAAATTATTTTGATAATAAAAAATGACTAATAATAGAAAATGACTCGTCGTCATCATCATCATCATCATCATTATTATTAGTATTATTATTATTGTTGTTGTTTATTATGATTATTTTTTTTAATTACGAATTATTATTATCATTTTATGATTAATATTATTATTATTGTTATTACTGTTGTTGTTCATAATACTACTACTACTACTATTATTATTATTATTACACCATAAAAATTCTTTATACAAACATCTCATGCAAATTAATGTGGCATGCAAGTATTAGTAGGATAAAATATGGAAATTAATGAAATAAATTAACAACCAAGGAAATTTGATTGGGAATGTCTTAGAGATGTGATGCTACAAGAATTCCTGAAGGATTGCAGAAACTTAACAAAGAGTTGCAGAAACTTAACAAGAATTCCTTGTCATCACATTACATCTGATAGGATCTAAAACTATGTTTGTTCACTCTATCCTGTGTTTTGTGTTGAGAAATGTCGTGGCTTCCGAATCTCTGTCAAGTTTTGTATCTTAATGAATCACCGTCCATTCTGGAATGTCTTAGAGATGTGATGCTATTTCTAGATCTTTATCCGCTGAATTGGGTATCTCTTAATTCGATAATTGTAACTGTTAATGCTTTTGTAGAGGAATGTTAATGCTTTTATCTAAATTGGGGCTTCTAGTGAAATTGTTTCGTGGCTTAATTCAATGGTTCCTTTGAGATTTTTCATCTGGGATCTTATTCTTTTGCCCAATCATGAAATAATATGACTTCCATTTGTTTAGATCGTCTCATATGAAGAACCCAATGGCTTATTACAAAAATGCAGTATTTTTTTTTTTACTTTTCACGTTCAATAAATGTAATCCTGGTTAAAACCCTGCTTGAAACTATACTGCTACAACTTCGAAGTCGTAGTTACAATGAAATAACATTGTAAATGTAATAATAAAATATACAAAAGGAGGATAAGCACCCATAGTTAGACAAAGAGTTTAAAACCCAAAAAACTAGAGTAAATCAGATTATAGCAGACAATCTAAACAAAGTTTAATAAAATTCACAACTATGAGATATTAGCTCATTTTAATTTTTCAGGTAAACAAATAAATATTAAGTTCTTCTATATAAGTTTTAATCAAATAATAAAGAAATAAAATCAATTTTTAACCTTAAGAGCTTTTCTACTTCCCATCACTTTTGCATGAACACATGGTCTAGCACTTAAACTAAACATGTCAGTGAGGATATTTTCCTTTTGACTTTCAAGAAATTCATTAGTATATTTCACTAATGTTCTTTTATTCTTTTTCTTTTCAAACTAAGTTATGTACACTAGATATGTACACTTTATAAAAAATGATTCCAACAATCTTATTAGAGAGTTACAATAGCTAAATAAAGGTAAAGGAAGCCTTGAAATTTACAAGCCAAATCATTTGCAGGAATGAATAACCCATGTAAAAATGTGCTCGCCATCTCAGTCTCCAATGTTGGCAATTGCCCAACGGGGTGATTTAACAAGATGCATGCTATGATTTTGTAACACAGGCAGTTTTGCCCAGTGACTAATCTCTCGGGGTGGACCATCTCTGTTTAATACCAAGACTGCCAAAGAGGTATGATATAAGGGTAAACTTGGGTTCTTGAATCTTGACAGCCAGCATCAAGCAATATTTGCATCAGGCTTGACCACACCTGTGCACAAAGGATACATTCCAAACTGTATTATATGCTCAATAGGGATCATTATCATGGATTGAATAGCCAACTGATGCAATAACCATTTCTGACATATTTGTTCTCATTAAAAAAAAATTAATATAACAAAAGAAAGCAAGGGCATGCGCATATGGTTCCAATGTGAATCTCCAAGGTTTGCTTTGTCATCAATTGTAAGGGTCCACTTAAAGCATTGACAGGCACATTATACTCTAAATTGGGGAGTCAGAAAGGCAGCCTTTCAAAGTGCATAAAGTTGCTTCTTCCAATATCTTTTGACCTTCATGAACTGGAAGGGTAAGTGTTAAAGCCCAAATGAATATCCTACAAATAAACTACCTCTACATGAACCCCACAGGTGAAAGGAAGAAAATGTTAAATCAAATAACAGATTGACCCTAAACTACAAAATTGCAGTTCAGGGTATAAGTTAGTGGCGCCAGATTACCTCTATATGAATTCCATAGGTTGATCAGAAGCTCTCAGGACTCTCTACTGTTATTACAAGGAGAAGCAGGGGCCCAGTTAGTTTGCAGAGGCCTCTGTACAAATGGATGATCCAATAGTTGAACTGCAGTAAGCCGATCATTTGGATTGACTT
Organism: Ailanthus altissimus; assembly: GCA_946807835.1. Taxonomy (NCBI): domain Eukaryota; kingdom Viridiplantae; phylum Streptophyta; class Magnoliopsida; order Sapindales; family Simaroubaceae; genus Ailanthus; species Ailanthus altissimus. Next base: position 6,054,383 of record OX327707.1, on the reverse strand, counting down.
GTAAGCATTTGAGGATAAAATCCCGGGCATGTCTTGATAACGAGTTAGGAACTGGAGGAGGTTCACCCTTGCCAATCCTGAATAATGCTTGCATCTGTCAAAAGCAAAAAAAAAATGTCTAATCTTATGTACAGTTAAATTAACCAGTTCCTGGTGGAAACGTAGTAAACTCAGATGGCAAAATACTTAAGTGCAACAAAAAGAAAAAGAAAAAAGGAACAGGTATTTGCAGTATATCTTGCCGCAGGTGGCTGCTAATAATATAGGGAACTAAATTCTTGAAAAAGAGAAAGAAATGGATAAGAGCTTTCTAGAAGTTACAATCGGGGTGCTCCACCCACAACAACAGGAGCTTAGGCCCGAATTGAGGCAAATAGATGAGCCAATCGGGACCAACGTTATGATGCTCAGATGCCCAGCCAGCTGAGCAGTTGTAACTAACCCAGCAAATTAATAAGAAAATGAAAAATATTCCCAATTTTCATGGTGAGTTTAAGCAACAATATTGGAGCCATTCATTGAGAAGTAAAGAAAACAATCCATCATTGAAATCATACTTAGGGCAGATGCGGTACAGTTTGGTTCGGTATTTGTTAGAACTGAACAAAAGAATACCGAACTGAACTGAAAAAACTCAAAATTTTTATTTTTAGAACTAAACCATAAGGAATCATGTATGAAAACCAAACTGTACAGAATCTCCGGTAAGGTTCGGTTTAGTCTCTTAAATATTTTCTAAAAGACTAAAACCATATATATAAGAAATAAATTCTTGCAAAAAAATAAAGAAAAAAAGTGTCGGTCAACTTAAAACATCAAATTAATAAGTCTATAAATTAAACAAGTTAAAAAACTAACAAAATTAAAGTTCATCCACACAAATAAAGTTTCAGTCAACTTTAAACACCAAATTAATTAAAGTTTATGAATTAAACAAGCTAGGAAAATATTAAAATTAAAGTATATGCAAACAAATGAAAAGTTCATCAACTTTAAACACCAAATTAATTAAAGTCTATGAACTAAACAACTTAGATAACTATTAAAGTTAAAGTTCATCCAAACAAATTATATGAAAATTTGTGCAAAATTTCATTTCTCATTTAAATATTTTATGCTAACAGGTCAAATAGCATCTTGTACCCATTCCTGAAATTCAATCAGGTTCATATAGTAACATCAATTTGATCAACAAAACCATTCAAGTTCACTAACACAAGGTTTCATAAATCAGCATATGTTTATATAAACAAACAGCAGAACATAAAACATAGAAAACAAGCAAAAAGTGAATAATTTTGAATTTATAACAAATAGACTACATACGCCTTCCAAGTGCGAATAAGGTGGCCGGCGGGTTAACATCTCCAACACAGTGCACCCAAGGCTCCATATATCAGCTGCAAGTCCATAGCAACGGTTCTTTAGATTCACAACCTGAAATTGGAGAACTAATTTTCTTAACCTGAAATATTTTTCATGAACAACGTGCTTTCTGTTTCACTCTCAATCACATATATGAAAAGAGAACCTTACATTGGAGAACCAAAAATTCAAATTAACAGGGATTGCCACAGACTAAGATATGGTTGCAGACAAAAATGTCAAACATGAAAAATATGCAACTTAAGCAATCAATTCCCAAAATAGTGCGATACATACAGTAATTCACAAATGACAAGAAACAATAGATTAAAATAATTCATCCAATAGAATTTCCTCTCTGTTTCGCCAAAATACCGCTGGCATTGACTTATAAAATAAATTTCCTCAGTCATTCAGGCATCATATTTTATCAGTAAATAAAGGTCAGTAGAAGAAAAAGGCCACTTAATCACAATTGTCACATCAAACTAAATCAAAGTTATGATAGTGTCAACAGCTTTTGGAGCTGACACTGGACCCATTTTGGGGAAAGATTGTTACATGAGCACATAATCTGAGTATGTGTTCTTTTCTTCTGGTATGGAGTTTCATATGCTAACATTTTTTCATATAAACTTAGACGTATTCTATCAGTTAACTTTAATCCTGTTAAAATACATAAAACGAGAGAGGGAAACATAGAACTTCGTTTACTTTTACTCTAGATATCATAAACAATTGAAACAATCAACAACTATTCTTTTCGATTTTCATCAGCAATAACCAATAAACAGCACCTTTTGCCGAGGATTTCGAGCCAACAACAGAAATACAGTTCACCTTGTATTGAGGAAAATTTTGACTAAAGTCTGTTTTTATATTAACAAATTAGAAGTGAGAGAGAACAAGGTGAGAAAGGAAGCAGCAGGTAAACTGGTATTTCAGACGTGTTTGAGGTTAATTTTTGTCATAATACCAATGCAAATAAGAACTCAATTAATAAAATCACCATCTCAGTTTAGCCAGAGGATGTGACAGACTCGTCTTCTATTATGGTGATCTAGTTTCAAAAATTGCAGGACAATATTCTGTCCAGATAGGTATCTTCTATTAATTCTTCTATAGATGTATGTGTGTCATAGTCATCGTTATTGTCAAGTTGTCAAGCATAAATTTAAACAAAATAGGAGGATACATGTGATAGGGAACTCCAAGTATAATACATACTATCAAGTTGTTGTAAACTAAACAACTCATAATGGAGGAGGTTAAACTTATTACTACATCAATCAATACGAGTATCACAACATACTCGAGAGACTTGTTAGAAATTACATGGAAGGCCTCAAAAATGGAAAAATCATAAATTTCTTGACAAGTTCAATCACGGAATGCAAGTAGCTAAAAAATTCACACCAAAACAAAAGGGAGCAGAGATGCCTTTATGCAGTAAGGAACAATTGTATAGGTTCTTAAACTTATCTCAAACCACTCAAAATCCTAAATCTTCTTTAGCCCAAACAAGTAATTTTCTAAGTGCTTTAAATACCTCTTCTACCACTCAAGTAGCTTGGATCATTGATTTAGGAGCAACAGATCACATGACAAGTATTTCTCATTATTTTCATCTTATATTTTATGTCCTGGTAATTTAAAAACTAATATAGTTGATGGTTCTTTGTCATATGTAGCAGGAAAAGGATAAATTATTATTTTAAAAAATTTTAAATTAGATTCAGTTCTTCATGTTTCCAAACTTTCCTATAATCTTTTGTTTATCAACAAACTCACAAAAGATTTAAACTATGTTGCTAAATTCGTTCCCTCTCATTGTAAATTTCAGGACCTAAATTCAAAGACGATGATTAGTAGCGCTAGAAAGGTTGATGGACTATATTATTTTGACGATAATACCATCACAAGTGGACAAACTCAAGCAGCAAATAGTAGTACTTTCCTTTTTGTCGAAGATGAAAAAATGTCAGAGTACTGTAGGTTAGGACATTCTAGTTTTCCTTAAAAAAAATTATTCCTTTTATTATTAAGAATATAAGTTCTTCATTTTTTCAGTGTGAAACTTATCAGTTATCTAAACATCATTATGTTTATTTTCCTTGCCAATTATAAAAAGAATCCAAAACTTTCTCCCTTATCCATAGTGATTTTGGGGACCTTCTTGTGTAACAAATATTACAGGAACTAAATGGTTTGTGACCTTTATTGATGACCATACAAGAGTTTGTTGGATATATCTACTAAAAGAAAAATCCAAAACCAAAAAATTCTTCAAAAATTTTCATACCATGGTCAAAACTCAATTTCATACTCAAATATAGAATCTTAGAATAGACAATGGGAAAGAATATTTTAATTCTATTCTCGGAGAGTTTTTTGTTGAACAGGACATCATTCATCAATCCTCTTGTGTTGATACTCAACAAAATGGCATAGCTGAAAGAAAAAATATGCACTTATTAGAAGTTGCCTAAGCCATCATATTTACATCTATCGTTCTTAAAATCTTCCATGATGAAGTTGTCCTTATAGCATCTTATTTAATTAATCGTATGCCAACTAGGATTCGGAAGTTCAAACACCTCTAAACGCTCTTTCCAACATTTATCCTTATACAAAATTTTTACATCCCCTTCCTCCTAAAGTTGGGTGTCTTATCTTTCATTCATATCCATAAACACAATAGGTCTAAACTTGATCCAAGAGCATTGAAGTGTGTATTTCTAGGATCACCGACTTAAAAAGGACAAGTGTTATGATCCAATTAGTAGAAAATTCATTGTCAGCATGGATGTCACTTTCTTTGAAAATCAATCATACTTTACCAAAAATTACCTTTAGCAAGAGAACAGAATTGAAGAAGAAGAAGATTATTTTTGGGAAAATCCTTTACCCTTATCATTACCTATTCCTCGTTTTGATCCTACTGATCCAAATACTGTCAATTCATTAGATTCTTCTAGTTCTTCACCTCCAATTACAGTGCTAGACAATGACCAATCACTAACAGGAAGAGATACACTACTTGTTGAACCCCAATCTGAACTACGTGTCTACATAAGGAGAAACTCTCAAGATATAGAACAACAACCATCCACGCATAACCAAGAGTAAACACCGAACATTGGTAATTTAGAAGCTACAAGTATTCCGAACTCTTCTCATGTTCCACAAACAAATATAGATGACCTTAATATCCCTATTGCACTTAGAAAAGGAATTAGATCTTGTACTATACATCCTATTTTTAAATATGTGTAATAATGATAGGTTATCTCCATCATTTGGAGCTTTTACCATTAGTTTGTTGAGTATTGAAATTTCATAAATTGTACAAGATGCTCTAATTGTTCCTGAATGGAAAAGAGGCATACTGAAATAGGTGAAAGCCCTTTAGAAAAACAGCACATGGTAGCTTGTGAACTTGCCAAAAGAAGAAAAGTTTATGGGTTGTAAACGGGTGGTTATGGTTAAATATGAAGTAGATGGGTTAATTGAGATGCAAAGCAAAACTTGTTGCAAAAGGTTCACACAAACATATGGTATTGATTACCAAGAGCATTTTCCCCAGTAACAAAGATGAACACAATCCAAGTTTATCTCTTGCAGCTAACTTAGATTGGCCATTGCAAGAATTGGATGTCAAAATATTTTACTAAATGGAGATTTAGAAGAAGAGGTTTGTATGGATTTGCCAACAAGGTTTAAAAATATATATGGGGCCAAGAAAGTTTGCAAATTAAAAAGGACTAATAATGGCCTAAAACAGTCTCTTAAGGCTTGGTTTGATCGATTTACCAAGTCTATCTTAAGCTATAGATATTATCAGAGTAAGGCAGATCACATTATATTTTTAAACATTTTATTGATGGAAAGATTGTAATTCTTATAGTATATGTTAAAGATATTATCCTGATAGGATATGATGCTAAATTATAAAAACTAAAAACCTTACTGGCTAAAGAATTTGAGATGAAAGAACTTGGTTTTTTGAGGTATTTTTTTGGGTATGATGATTTCTAGGTCCAAAAAGGTGATTTTTGCATCATAGGGAAAGTACACCTTAGACTTGCTAAAGGAAATAGGTAATTTAAGGTGTAAACCTGCCAATACCCCTAATGATCCAAATAATAAACGCTCCGAACAAAGTATAACATCATGGTGGACAAAGGACGTTATCAAAGGTTAGTGCGTAAATTGATCTATCTTTTGCATATCAAATATAGCTTTTGTAGTAAGTGTAGCTAGTCAATTTATGCATTCTCCAAATGAAGAGAATTTAGAAATTGTTTACAGAATCATTAAATACTTAAAAAGGGAAGCATATGTAAGTTGAAGCATACAGTGATGCTGATTGGATGGATTGTGAAAGTGACAGAAGGTCAATCTCTGATTATTGTACATTTGTACGTTTGTGAATTTTTATGGTTAAAGATACTACTTGAAGAATTAAAAATTTGAAAAGAACAATTTATGAAGTCGTATTGTGATAATAAGGAGCAATCGATATTGCTCATAATCTAGTATAACATGATAAGACTAAACATGTTGAGATAGATTGTCACTTCATTAAAGAAAAATTAGAAGCAAGATTAATTTGTATACCATTTGTACCAACTAAAAAGCAACTAATAGATATTCTCACTAAAGTCTCGAAAAGAAAGATATTGAGAGTGTGGAAAAATAAGTTTCCTAATTCTTTGTGTATTTGGTTTTCTAATTTAGGACATTAAACTAATTAAAATTAGTTATCTTGTACATATTAGAATTTCCTATTTTCATTTTCTTTTCTTTCTTAGGTTATGTTTGTAGCCTATAAATAATTGTAAATACTAGAAAGAAAATATATCAAGAAAGCATAACTTCTTAAGTTTGTGTTCAGGTCCTTCTATTTTTATTCATTAACCTTATGTGATGTGAAATGACAAAAAAAATGTCTTACTAACGGGAAAAGCAATCTAGGTATTTAAGGACATTAAACCTCTTCTTGTCAAACTAACTGATTCATATTGGTATCCACAAACAAGATGAGCTATCTTGGGTGGAGGTGAGGAGGGGAGTTTCTTGTCATCAAGATTAAAAGAGAGGAATTGTTAATTCTTTCCTCTCATTTTTTTTCTTTCTTCTGTGAGAAGAACAGGGGAGTAGTTTGCCATTTCACAATAAGAGTCAGGTTCTAGTGCTTGGGTTAAGCACAATCGTGATTATTTAATGAATGTGTACCAATAGCAAACATGGAATCAGCCTTGCTGTATTCAATTCCAAAGCGGATTTATTTCTCTCCAATTTCAAACTAAATTTCAAAATAAAAAAAAATGTGCAATTATAGTTTACAGTCCTTAGAACTATATATGATAGATTTTCAACGATATAACAAGAAGATGTACACTTTATAGCAAACAAATCAAATTAAGAAATGAACCTCTTCAGTTTTATTTTATTTTATTTTTAAATCAGATTTAATGCAACCCCAAACTTTCAAATATTGGCAATGAGCAGAGATCATTGTTATCAGTTTGATCAGTTATACCTCAGATCATGCCATTGCTATGACAAGATGAATATTCAGCAGATAGATTAAATTTCTCAATACATATAAGATTATAAGAGGAGAGGCAAACCTCAGGGGCCATCCACAACGGGGTTCCTTTGCAGGATTTGATATCATTCATTGTAGTTGCCTGGAAAGATCCAAACCAAAATATTACAACAATTAATTTATAACTCAAGAGTACCATAAACAAGAGGGAAGAGTTTAGTCTTGCAAAACAAAACTACCTTTGCCAACCCAAAATCTGCAAGCTTCACAGATCCACTCACATCCACCAAGATATTGGCACACTTGATATCCCTTGAAAATTGAAAGAGGAGAGTTTTAGAATAAGCTACTAGCAAAGACAGATGTATAATTTTTTTTTTAAAAAAAAAGGCAGCTTTTCAAATGTCACTTCCAAGTTCCACCAACAAAATGGTATTAATGATGATTCTGAAGCAGAATGGTGGAGGAGGCAATGCAGCTGGAACTAAGGCTTAGTTTCCTGAGGTTAGGGGCACAATTACCTTCTATCAAATCTTGGCAAGTCTACATACCTGCCCTGGAAATAGGTTCTCATTATTTTTCTGAAATTAGATTCAAAAGAACTCTTTCTGCCCCATCTCCACAAGCTTTTAAGAATTTACACAACTCCTTAAATAAAACTCCCTGCGAGTGAGCTTTTTATATTACATTTGGTCAAAAGTAATTCTCCTAGTCCATAGATGGGAAGTTTTTCTTAAAGCAAATTTATTGCAAGATACAAGATTGAGCAAAAATGTAAACTAATATATTGTTACATGTAGTTTGGCATGTCAACATACTCTTGTGGAAGATGAATACCTGTGTTAAGAGTATTGTTAATCACTCTTGCCCCTCAATCTTTGAGAATCAAAAAGATCCTTTTTGAGTTTGAATTAAACTACTTCATTTTTATTCTCATATTTCTTTATTACTTTTCTCCCTCTCCTTTTCCATTTTTATTATGTTTAATTTTATTCTCTTATGCTACCCCTATCGCCTAGCTACAACAGTTAATAGAGTGCACGTAGCAGCTTATTCCGTGGAAACTAATTTATAACCCGTTCATTTATGAGTTGCACAAGCAAAATGATATCACTCAAAAATTTCCCCCAATGTACAATGTCCATATAGCAGCCTCTATTATTCAGAAAATAGTGTTATGCTAGAATTACTTCATCAAAATGCAGATTCAGAATGGTGGTTATTTGAGTGATATCATATCACCTGATTTTTCTCTCTGTTTCTAATTACTTTATTTCCCTTCCTTTATAATGATTTTTCTCATTTCATTCTCATCTGAGTCATCTCTGATACCACATGGAAAGCTATACACGAAAAAAAGAATATGGATTTCCATAAACTAATCCCAATTTTCAAGCTAGAAAAAGGTGCATTCTAGAAAACATAAAAACTATATATCATTGTCACACAAGTGCTAATAAAGAGCAAGCGGACAAACTAATTTTCCATCTGCTGCCTAAGTAATCATGAAGTTACATCTACTTCCATTTGGCATCTCAATAGCCAATGGGGTATACTGAAACAAGCAATACATGTTCCAAGTAATTCACAAGCTACTAACTAGGAAATTAAAAATTGTTAGGACCTAGAGTTCCCATCACGATCAGGAAAGAACAGACAACTTAGTAGAAAGATCATTTGTATCACCTGTGAACTACATTCTGCTCATGAAGATACTTTAAACCACTCAGGATCTGTCTTGTGTATGCTGAGACTTGGGAATCCCTCAAGTGATACTTTTGATAGAGGTTTGCAAGTGAACCTTTTGTTACAAGCTCAAGGAAGATGTAAAGCTTATTGACATCCTAAAATCATTTCATGAAGCAGTATAAAGGAAACAGAAGTGAGAGAAGCAAATACCTATATGACCTTAAAGAAACTTACTAGTTTACCAATAGAAATTCTAAAACAAAGCCCTTAGTCAATTCAATAAGCTATGAAGATAGAAAGCAGACTGCATTGTGCATGGGCATATATATAGTGATACTATGAGTCGTAGAAAAAGAAAAGGAATGCATTATACTAGTTACAAAATATTTCATTAGTAACAGGAAGAAATTGCGAAAAGAAAAAAAAAAGAGAAAAAGCATTATAGACCCCATTTCAGAACATAAAAATTCAGATTTAGTTCTCATGAGGAGATAACAGAACATTCTATCTTGAGGCCATCTAGCTGGGGCAATACTCACAAACATCCAACACCAAATCATGTTATTAATAGCCAATGATCTAGTTGAATCTTTCTATATATAATTTGATCTTAACAAGAAAAAACTTTTGAATTTAAAATAACAGACAAAAATTCCATTAATTAACTGAATTTAACTAATTTGGGTGCCACACAAAGTTCAGAAGAGGTTACAGTTTGCCAGAAATTTAGAATTAGCTAAAAGTTAGTTTCCATGTGTTTCACCATAGGTGACAGCTTTCCACATACAGGGTGCCAAACAAGAATGCATTTCACAACTTCATGTAGTTTAGTCTAAGCACTACTAACAAGAAGAGATTATCAGGACACTACAAATGTATTGCTGACACTGGAAATAGTAGTACAATAACATAATTGCAGGCTTAAGCTTTCTCTAAAACTTCATCTTATTGTGTTGCATTTGCCTCCTTGATTCAATTGATTGTCTTAAGGACAAGGAGGATGAAGGCGGAATCTCACTAAGATGAAAAAAGAAATGTCCATCAGTGTGAAAGTCACTAAAAACATGAAAAACATATAGCACTACAAATTCAGCAATGTAACAGATCTGTGATCAAGCAGAGGAATATCCAGCACACAATTTTAACTCTCACTTTATGATTATATTGATAAATGAAAAGGTGAAAAATTTTAATTAAAAAAAAAAAAAGAAGCATACCTTATCTGTGCCAAGATATTGAACTATATTTTCATGTTCGAAACGACTCAAGAGAGAAATCTCCTAAGCCAACAAACAAAGTATTAGAAAAGAATTATCTCATCATGTAGCCACAATATAATATGCAATAGTTTTCAGAGGGTGAACAGACATATACAACCATATGGGCTCAATAATTTGATGTGAAGAGCAATATTGACAGTGTAATAGACAATCAGCATCCATTAGGACGAAACTAAGAGTCTCACCTGCTCAAGTTGGAGAATGCTTTGCTTTCCTTGACTTCCCTGATCCAGCAAAGAAACCTCCTTTATAGCAAAAAAGAATCCATCACTGCAGAAAAACAGAAGACATGAAAGTGTGCAAGAAAATATATTTGTGGGTGCATCACACAGAACACTTGCATATCAATGATAGTGAACTAGATCTAATCTGCTCAGTATTTTATTACGTCCATCTCTTTCTACCCGTGCTTTTTCGAATTCTATAAGAATGGTTGAACAATAGTAGAAGATCATAAATCATACTCATTTTTTCCTACTTGTTTCTTCAATTGTTCTTAGAGGAAGTTACATACTAGATATTTTTGTACCATAATCTACTAAACAAAATCCCTGAAATATTGGCTTCTATATTATTCTATGAACTTTTTAACTTCTTCAGGAACTAAACTACTGGATATATCATCAAGATTTCATATATATATATATATATATATATATATATATAGGTTCTTAAAAAGAAACAATTTAAGAAGGTTCAATTGGCCGAAATGAATTTCTAGATCTGCGGATTTATCAATTATCAACATCAAGGTTGTACAAAGAACCAAATTCTTATTGGCAATTATGTTATGTATGAGCAAAAAAAAGATCGATGATCTCATTGGAAAATGGGGGTTATGTTATAACAATAAATCTAGTTCACTAAGCGTGAAACGCTTAATTACTCAAATGTATCAACAAATTAATTTGAGTATTTCTATTAATGATTCTAAACAAAATCAATTTTTGGGGCACAACAATAATTTGTATTCTCAAATTATATCAGAGGGCTTTGCAGTCATTGTGGAAATTCCACTATCTTTTTCTGTCCATGAGGATCCCACCAGAGTGCCTTCTACTTCTAATAGGCCATGGACTAGATCAGAATCATTCCTCGCTTAGACCCATTCATCTTCAGCGCAAGAGTGCTCGATCAGTAAGCTATTACGCACTCTTTCAAGGGTGGCTGCGTCTAGGCAAACCTCCTAGCTGTCTCTGCACGCCTACCTCCTTTATCACTGAGCAGTCATTTAGGGGCCTTAGCTGGTGATCCGTGCTGCTTCCCTCTCGAGGGCATATCGGTTGAAGTAGATTTGTCTTTTTGATCAATCAAAACCTCTTCCCAAACTGTACAAGCTTCTTCCAAAGCATACGAAGAGAGAGAGAGAGAGCGAGAGAGAGAGAGAGAACTGATCTAGTGGGCGACGGAGCTCACCACCCAATGAGCTCCAGGACACGTGTCAGCATTCTATAGCACATTAGTACTGTTTCCAACAGTGAAAGTGCCAAAAAGTGTCTTGGAGCTCACTGAGTGATAAGCTCCGCCGCCCATTAGATCAATTCTCTCTCTCTCTCTTACATATATATATATATATAAAGGAAAGATCCATATACCAAAGAACAAAAAGGACCTAATCATTTCATTCAAGTAAAATAATTTACTGGAACTCACTTTCAAATAAATTACATGACTAAGGATTTGTTTTGTATAGAGGTGCTTCTTCTGTGCTTCTAAAGCAATACTTAAAGTGTTTGTTAAATACAATTTCCACTGCACAATTAAGTGTTTACCAAATATTCTTCTTCCATTCCAGAGCTAATGCTTTTACCACTTTTATGCCAAATAAACCCTAATGCAATTGAGAAAACAGACCCATATGAAATCCCTACAAGTAAATATAAGTTGCAAGCATATGATTATTTATTTAGTTAGTTTTTTATTAGAAAAAGGTGGAAGTAGAAAATTACTTACTGAGTAAAGCCTTCGTAGACGGTTCCAAAAGATCCACTTCCCAAAAGTTCACCCTTTTGCCATGAAATGATCTTTCTTCTCCTGAATTTCCCATTCGGAGAAACTTTATAAACCGGTTCCATATTCACACTAAGCTCAAGCATTTTACCAACACCATCACCATCCTCCTCCTCCTCATCATCATCATTATCACCATTATGATTTGACATGGACGGACTAGATTCGGTAACAACATCAGTTTCTCCTACCCTCACTTCATTGTCATCCAAAGAACTAAGAAACCCTACACGAATAGGCGAACTCAAAAAATCTTCATCATTAGACTCCGGTGCAAAAGACTTCAATATATCCCATGTTGAGCTAACATCATCAACTAAAGACCCCCGAAACTTCACCGGCGGAGGCGGCGCCAAAGCTGGCGGCCTCTCCCCGTTAATTCCAGTACTCGGTCCCACTCGATTCTCTGTTTTAGCCAAGCCAAAAGCTCTCGTTGAAACATAAAGTTCGTTTTCGAGATCGTCGAGCTTAATCTTAGCTTCAAATTCTGGCTCTTCGGCTGAATCCCAATCTTTGTTGAGCTGGGATTGCAATCTAGCGGAAGTATCAAAGGAAGAGCGGGCCTTTAGGGCCTTCCAAGCGGCGGCTGGAATGGCGAAATCCTCGGGTCCAGAAAAGCCCAAGCTGCGGCAAATGATGTCAAATTCGCCGTCGACTCCTTTTACTCGAAAGCTAGTCTTGTGATCGGTCAAAGGGGAGAATTCCAAGGACCGAGGCCGGAGGGCGGCTGCGGCGGACGACTGGTCGTCCCATGAGGAAGCGGGAGAGTGCGAAGACGACGCGTCGTATTCTATGTTCTTCAAGGCGTTTCGTCGATCGAGTCTGGGTCTGGGGCGAGGCTGAGGCTTGGGGTCCATGAAGGCATCGGCTCTCTCTCTCTCTCTCTTTGAGATAATTGTGATTTGGAGGGAAGATTAAATGAAAGCCAGTCGCCAAAGAGAGTCGGCAGAAGTGTCGATTAAAACACGCAGTTGGCTCGCTGTCCCACATAGGCTGCTCTCGCAATAATTACAGTTTTGTCCCACGTGTTTGCGATTCAATCTAGTAATATAGGGGTGTTAACATTGTTGGCACTGAAATTGGCATAAATTAAAAATGATGATTTTAATTTTAATTATATTATTACCTTTTATTTAATTGAAATAATAATAAATTTTTATAATTATATTTTTTATTTTATAAATAATTAAAATATGTTTAAAAATGAGAATATTTTTATTTTTAAAATTAAATAATATAATTAAAACTAAACTCATCATTAAAATGTAATTTGTACTAATTTCAAAAGATAACAATGTACTCATTTCAAAAGATAATAATGTTAATATCTGTAGTAAATATATCACTTTTTAGGACATCGGTTGTTTGTTTTTTTTTTTTTTCTGATAAAACAAGGGCAAATTTAGTTATATCAAAATTTTAAAATTATTTTACTTATAATAATGATAATAACATTCAAATATAAAAGTTTTAATTGTATATATAGTATTAACTTATTTTCAATAAAATATTAATTTAAGTTTAATTATCATACATTATTAACATTAAAATTAGTCAATTTATATTGTTATGTTATTAATTAAATTATTTTTTAATATTTATATTATCAAATAAATAATATAATGTAATAGAAGTCTATTATTATTTATCTAAAAAATAATTATACTTAAAATAATAATTTAATATTTATAAAAATATTCCAAATATTATCCAAACGGGCCCTTAAGGATAAAAATTTATAGTTTTTTCTTATCAAAGTGTGGACTATAATAGGTCTTGGCGGGTTCGGACTACGGAGTAAGCAATTGGATAAAAGTTTAACAAAACAATTCTATCTCATAACTTATTATACATGGCACTTGCGGTAATGGTCAAATAAAAAATTTGTAGTGCATATTCATCTCTAATAAAATGATAGCCGTAAATTTAATTCCTCCCTCTTCAATTTAAAAAATAAAATTACCAAATGCGCCCTTAAATTTTATAGTTTAATAAAAAAATTAAATAAACCAACATTTTTATAGTCATTATATTTTACTTTTAAAAAAGTTCCATTATCTTTAATATTAAAAATGGTAAAAATAAAATTTTATTTCATTCTAAGTGAAAAAAAGTCAAAATACAATAATAAAAAAAAAATAGTTAAACATTTGACCTCATAGATAAAGGTCATGCACCTTAACCAATAAAATTATTTTAACTTTATATTTATATATAAATCTACAAATTTTACTAACACCAAATGTTAAAGGATTTAAAAAAGTGTCATTAATAAAATTTAAACCTTGGTAAAATATATGATAAGTAAGAGTAATCACTATTAATTATAATAAATTTTGTAACATAATATCAAAATATAAAATATAAAAAGGCAAAATGATAGGACCTTAGCCACCACCCATCAACGTCAGTTATCACTTTTTTCATTGCTTGCCACTAATCACCGCCCGTCGATCACCACCCGCCTTTGCCAAATGGTGATCGGCAATAGTTAAAATCTTGCCATTTAACTTTTTTTTTATATTTTATCTTGATATTATGTCACAAAATTTATTTTATAGTTTAATGATAAGTACTCTTACTTTTTATATATGTGATAAACATAAAGTTGAAATAATTTAATTGGTTTAAAGTGTATAGTCTTTAACTATGAGATAAAACATTTATGCTTTTTTCTAGCATTTAATTAAACTTTTGACATTTGTTTAGTCAAGATAGGGACAAAATATATTTTTATCATTTTTTTATTTTTCTCATTAAAGTTAACAAAATTTGTTATTTGATAGGTGTAAATTAAATTTTTAAAATTATCGAGATCTGTATATTTCTTTTTTGAAACCTTAGGTGTCCAAATATTCTTTTTTCTTTTTAAAATTATAAGATGAAAATGAATCTAGTGAGAATGCATTTGATAATTTATTTGAAAATATAAAAAAAAAACTAAAACATTTTTTGATAGATTTAGTTATAAAAATTATTTTTTGATAGTTGTATTATAGAAGTGTATTTATATATAATATCCAATAACTTTTTGATAGATTTAGTTATATATAAAACATTTTTTGATAGATTTAGTTATAAAAATTATTTTTTGATAGTTGTATTATAGAAGTGTATTTATATATAATATCCAATAATGTCTATATTTATTTAGAGTATATCTATTTTGAGAAAATTTTAAATAAATATATATTTACTATCACATATTTGTTTATATTAGTTGGATTGATGCAATTATTTTGCTTTAATGAAAATGCATTTTAGTAAACAGAAAATCTTAATCAATAAGTATTAATGTAATTATAAGATTCAAAAATCTCAGGATGCTGTCTGGAATTTAGACCATTTAATTTTGATAAATTATTTTTACATTCTTCTTTATCAATGGTGAGAATATTTTTCCAACTTGTGGAATAACGTGGGATACCTCAAAAGCTGATCATTCTAGTGAAATTATTAAGAATTTTAGAGAGAAAATGTGTAAGGATTTTGTAATGAAAAAATAATGAAGAAATAGTTCAAATATTCTTATTTATAATGGAATTTTTTTTTTAAATAGTCAATATTTTTGAAGTCAAATATAAACATTTTTAATTTGGATGGTAAAAAAGGTTAAAAAAAAATTAGGCACTCTTATATATGAAACAAAGTCATTTAAATTTATCATTTAAAATTTAAACCTTTTAATATTAAAAATAAATATTGAGATTAGAGAAAATCAAATTAAATTATTTAAAAAAAAATATATCACATTTTTACAATAAATATGAGATTATTATGTCTTTCTTCATATCATTATTAAGATTAGTGGGCCGATGTGAAACTAATATAGAAGTAAGTAAAGTTAAATTATGAAGGTTAATGAGCTAAGCGATAAAATGGCCTAACATTGAACTGCCAGCCTTCCAAAAGAAGTTGGCTCTAAAAGTATTAATGATTTTAAAGGTGAATAAATAAAATTAAAAATTAAATTAAATTGGTCGATTCGATTTTTCATAGAAAAAACAGTTTGATTTTTATTTAAAGAAAAACGGCCAGTCTAGTTTGATTTCAGTTCAATTCTTTTATAAATAAAATTGAATTGAAAAAATTAGTTTTTTAATAAAATAATATTTATTTATCACGTAGTATTTATTTATTAGATAATTAAAAATATTAACATACACTTAACCATACATAATCCTTCTTAAATTAAAAATATTCTTAATTTTTAAAATTGAAAAAATTGAATAAAAAAAAATTAGTTCGATTTTCAACTATAAAAAAATCAAACTAAACCGTGGCCACCCTTAAATGAAACTTAAGAAACAATCCAAATGTCATTGTAATTTTCTTCTAATATTTTATTATATTACTTTTTGTGTTATAATCATATTTTTTGTTTAAGTAATATTAGAATACTTTTCATATAAATCAAAATTTTAATATCTATATAAAAGTTATTTTTATAATTGGAGAATTTTGTAAAAAGTGGATTGGTTCACAATGTACATAGAGATAAAAAAGATTAAGATGTAGGACTTCATGACCATGTGCAATTAAAATGTGTTTGATATTTTTATGAAGGTGGTCAATGTAGAAGAAATTAAATAAAACAAAGTCGAATCAACTCTTTGGAGTTTTTTTTCGGTTATTTATTTATTTAATTTTTTGTCACAATTTCTTAAGATCGATTGGTTATAGATTGACTCGAAATATTCTAAATTCAATTATCATAAAATAAAATAAGATTAGCATTACTATCTATTGATAGTGAAGCAAAGAAAAAAAAAGAAAAGAAAAATAGAATTTAACTTTGGCAAAAAAATTCCAAAAGAGATCAAGAAATATATTATGACTTCACTATTGTATTGTTGATTAAGAAAGACAAAAAAAATTCAAATTATGTTTCAATTGCATAACTAACTGAACCATACTTGCTTCCATGTTAGTTTTATTATAAAATCCTATCCAATCTACTTTCACATCAGCTTTTGCTATTCTTCATCACTTGTATTAGTTTATCATTTAATTTAAAATTTTAATTTTAAAAGTAAAAATTTAATATTAATATTAAAAATATGTTCTTAACAGTCCCCTCTCACATAAAATGTAAATTTGAATAAATATGAATGAAGTAAATTCTCTCGTCTCGTAGACTTAATTAATATATTAATTAAAAAAATAGATATGAACTAAGTGAATCTCCCGTCTTATAGACTGAAAATGAAGAAATTAACTAAAATTAAAAATATAAGGACTCTAACTTAAAATCTTAACTCTAAAATTATATTAATTTATCACTCAACTTAAAATTTTAAACTTATAAGTGAAGACTTAATAATAATATTAAAAATAAATTTTTAACAATTTAATGAGTCACCGTCCTTGTTTGCAATATATAAATGAGTTGTTGATTGATATTTCATCTCCCTCAAGCTCAATATTCTTGGAGTGATTTTAAGTTTGCTAATTAGATATTAAAATTTAAAATTAGGTAAAAGTTTTTGTAGAGATATTAGCTCAAGCTCAAAATTCTTGGAGTGATTTTAAGTTTGCTAACTAGATATTAAAATTTAGAAATAGGTAAAGGTTTTTGTAGAGATATTAGCTACTTATTCATTAGTGGGCATGTATCTGATGTCAATTTCTTGGGTAAGCACTTTATCGCAAATGAAGTAAACATTGACTTCTATGTGTTTGATTTTACATAAAATATTAGATGTGTGGCCAAAGAAACAACTCCATGTTATCACACTGGGGCAACAACTAAATCATACTAAAATCCTAATCCTACTAACAAATATGTCATTAGATCTTGATCTAGAAGAGGCTTTCCAATTATAACTTATTTATGGACTAACTTTTAATCTTGACATAATACTCATTTATCTTCATGGATTCTAATTTTTATAGTTTGTAATTTAGCTCTCAACTAAGACAAACCTAGGTACAAATCTGACTACCAAACATTTTCTCAAAATAATTCCAAATTTCACAAGAATACTTACAATATATCACTGAGCTTAACACTACGTTTGTCATTGAAGAGAACAATCAACTCATCAGTAATAAATCTTACTGATTTGTCAATAATAAGATCCTTCAAATCATTGCCTTTGATGAAGCAAAGAACTGAGTTGTCAAAATTTGCTGATTGAGAATAATTTAGGTTAGAAGAGAAAGCGTTTTCATCTTTAATACTAAGTGAGATTTCAAATTATGAAAGTTTATAAGAGTATTTTTCAATAAAGTGATTTACTTTCTAGAGACACAATTAGAGAGATGAGAGAAGGAAATTAAATTCTTTGAAAATTTATAAAGTGCTTTCTAATAATAACTTAGTTGATACAACTGCTTATTTATACTGCAAGGATTTACAAGAGGACAATCTAGAAAGATATTAGACACGAGTTGCAGAAGTTTGTTAAAGAGGGAAGAAAATTTCAGATTTTGTTTCGAGTGTGTTAGTAACTGGACTCCATTTGTTTTCATGTCAGCTTCATTATAATAAATTGATCCCATGTTTGCTTCCACATCACCTTTTGTTGTTCTTTATCACATGTTGAGTCATCATCTGGTTAGCAAGTAACAAATAAGTTGTTGCTCGATCTTTCATTATTACCCTATCGCGTTGAAATAGATTAGTCCCTTCTCTTTATTAAGTAATCCTCTTTTTTATTGAGAGTAATTTATTCAAATGTCTCCTTATATCACTTATTTTAGTTGGTTTTAGTAGGTTTTTATTTTTTTTTAAATATAAATGTCATTCCATGGGCAAGATAACAATCTTGTCAATAAAATAAGATGAGATTTGTTGACCTAGAATTTTAAAAATTTTTGAATTTACGAGTTGAATTTATTTTTTTATGAATAATTATTAGTCTTTTTGATAAGTTGGGCCAAAATTAGGATGAGATAACCACAGTTTGATGTCTGATGGGCTTAAAAGCTTAAAACTCATTTGAGAGGTAAAATTATAATAGTTTGGTTCGATATGAACCTATATTCATTTCATCGCACATGTCTAGCTTACTCAAGATATATTATTGAATAATATTTTTATAATTAGATTTAAAGAAATTAAAATGATTATTGATATATCCTCTAATAATGGTGCCTTTAGGGCAATAATAGAGTCGTGGATGCTATAATGGAGCTTTTAGAAAACTGTGAAATTGTGACTGAGCCATCAAAGGAAGGTTCCTTAATGTCAAAAAAGAAAATGAATATTTTGATGGTAGACCTCAATACCCACCCCCTTTTCACTATTTTTTTTTTGCATATTGGTTAAACTTTTTCACTAGACAAAAGAGTTTTTTTAACACTAAAAATTTTTCTAAAAAAAAAATTTAAGATAAAAGACATACAAATTTCTACGTTATAGTCAAATTTTCATGCAAACCTTAAACATTTCAAAATGGCTATTCAAACCCTTATTAGATAATGAATTTCATAAAAAAATAATAGTCAAATGGTTAAATTCGTGAAAAGTACTATTATATCCTTATAAATTTGATTAACTAACTTAGTATCAACAAAACACATGTAGCATAATAGTTAAAGTGTTTAAATTATGCTTAAAGGTCCTGGGTTCAAGTTATACTAAGTGTGCTTACCCTTATTTTTATTCTTTGTTTAAAATATATAAGTTTAATAGTACTTTCACTTCAAATACAAGGGCAAAATAATACTTTTTATTTTAAATAAACGGGTATACTATACTTTCTACTTTAAATACAAAGGCATAATAGTAATTTTAATAATTTAGCTCTCTTGACAAATTAAAAGATAATTTTACCATTTTGAGAGTTAAATTTCACAGAATCCATCATCTGACAGAGGTTTAAATGATTCTTTTGAAATATTTAGAGTTTATATGAGAATTTGACTATAACTTGAAGGTTTTTATTAAAAATGTATTGTACCTTGAGTGAGCGTGTATATTTTATTCTTTTTTAATTTACACATCACATGCATAAATACGTGCAGTGAAATATAAATAAATAATTTATTACACTAATAAAATATTATAAAACTCACATTTAAAACATGCTTTACGCAGTTTTAATCTAAGATTGATGGGATCCTTTGAGTTAGAACGGTAGCTTCATATTCTCGCCAAACTATTTTTATTTAAGTAACTTTTGCTTTAGAATATCTCTAAAACCTTTTTATGTATTTTGCTTACAATTAACTTTATTCTAACTTACTTTAGAATTCTTTAAAAAAAAAATGAAATGAGGTTGGCTATTTATAACCATAGCCACCTCATGTTCAGCCAATGGATAAAAGGTTAATGGTAAGCATGACGATACAAAAATTGTCATGCTTGCCTTAAAACATATCCTGCTTAAGAAAAAGTATGATATATAATACTTTCATTTGCTAAATCTAAAGTCGAATGGAAATGAATTTGATAGCCTTTGCATTGTATATTATCATTCCACTTCATGCTTAACTCTAAGCATGACAGATTCTTTTGCATAATCAAATAAAAATTGGCCAGCACATATTTATGCAAAGTGTAAGAAAGCCACCTCTTGGTTTCAATTTCAATTTGGCCAAATTGTATTTGTCTTCTAAAAGCCTTTAATAAATGAATTAATACATTTAACCATAATTAACAATTCATTTGTTTGTTAAAAATGAAATATTAACACTTAATAATAAATTGGACTAATAAAATCATGCCATGTGTCATGCCATTACAAATTAATGACATGACATGTAGCATCTAATAGAAAGGTTAAAGTGATAAGTCTTATTTTTTGAGATCTCGAGTTTAACACTTAAACTCTATGATCTCCTTGAGAGACCTTGAAATAATTTTAATTTACCAAAAACTTTTTAGATTGAACTATTTAATCTAGTGCGCTATCTCATTGCACAATGAGTATACTTTATATAGTGAGACTCTCTAGGTTTACACCCGTTTTGTCTTACGAAACATTTTCGTAAGTTCATAAACAATGCCCCACACATATATTATGAAAATAAAAAAATATTGTGTTGAACCATACAAGTTAAGGTTATACATATTCGTATAATCCCTCTGTCATTTATATCTTGGAAGAGCGGAGATATAGATCATCACCGTTAAGTCTCTATATGCTCAACAATAGAACTTATCTTCAGATTTGTATTTCATTTAAATAATATTCGCAAAAACTTTTGCAATATTATTTCTTACACAGGAAACATTTTTCCCAGGTGAATTACTTATGGCCATAAGATTTTTTAGAATACAATCTCGGAGCATTTGGATATACAAATCACCCATATGAGCTGATGAATCTCATATCTACACATACCGAACTCCAAGAGTATCGAACTATACCTAGCGACACCCAACGGTCAGACCATAAAAGGTCTTTGACATGTGTGAAACCTAAGTATGGTGGATCACTCACAGGTCCACCGTAGTGCTCAGGTCAACGAACCATGAATACTACTCAACTCGAAAGAACCCTCCATTGACAGCTTTATGGGATGTCTATTGGAGGTTTTAATTGAAGTCGTTCAGTACCTAGTCCTCACTGAATACCTGCATACTTATATAAGCTTCCACTAAGCTCATGGTCAGCTAAGAACAACTATCTGTACCATTAAGATATAGACATACACTGATCTATATAAAAAAAAAAATCATCAACAGAACTGCATCGATGAAAATAGATCAAGAATATAGGGTTTAAGAACATACTTGCATAATGACATTTCCTAGAACCTATTGCAACCCTTTGTAACTATATCATTACTAGCATAATCTCAGGTCTTTGTCCTATTTTAGACAAAGATATAACTCTTTAGATTTAACCGACTCTTATAACCAGTTAACTCTTAGTAGTGTTAACTCTTAGCATTTATAACTCTCCTTATTGCTAACTCTTAGTCCTGGTCTAAACTCTTTTAGACCAGATTTGAACTCCTTTAAATCATACAATGTTTGAAATGTTACAAGCATTTTACCATATATATATAATATTAACGATTTTATTCAAAATGTTTATTGTATAAATATTAAACAATTATATTTATACAAAATTATAATGGCACATAAGTACCAGTTTCAACATATATGTCATTTTTCCCTTTTTTTTAATTATGTTTGATTCCAACTAGAGAAAAAAAAATTTGAGATTGGGTGTAGAGCTTGTTTTTATTAAAAATAAATAAATTTGTTTTTACTTATAAAAGCTCAAAATTTGAGCTTTTGATAGTAAAACTTTTTGAATTTTTTTTTATATTTGTGTAATGTTATATATACTATAATATATTTTCTTATCATAATGTACCCTTAATAAAAAAAATCCTATTCAATTAACATATTTTTACTATTTTATTAAAAGTTATCATATTTTCATATCTCTATAGCCATCATATTTTTACAAGACTCTACCAAAATCTTTTATTATTAATTTATTTTTAATAAAAATAAGTATTATTTTATTTTTAATTTTTGCACCAAATATAATAATTTATGTTGATCGAAAAAACTAGTTCTTTGGGCCAATGAGTTTTAAATTTGTTTATTAGTGAGAATCAACACTTGGGCCTCGTCTTAGTTGGGTTTACTTGTGAAAGCCTAGACCTTCTCTTTCTTGTCGGCTAGGCAGAATCTAGAAAACACAAGCAAAGTTATAGTGATGGTCTCATCGGGTTAGGTTCCGACGAAAACTCTCTAATACTTAAGTCAGAAAGGATTTTTATGGTGAGAGACTGGTAAAAAGATTAAGCAAAAATGTTGAAGAATAAGGAAAATACCCTTTTTCTCTATGTGTCTAGTTCTTCTATTTTTTGTTTGGGCATCATCCTTTACTTCTATGTCATCATCATTTGCTTTCGTGTCTTTTTTTTTTTTATAGTACTGATCTTCAGAAGACTTTCTGCGCATATTCCTTGACATGTTTCTGACTCTGCTTCTGCTATGCTTTTGTCACATGCCAAATATCCTTCTATTGATCTTCTTTTGACATGTTTTTACTATACACTAGATATCTTTCTAACATACATTAAGTATATTCTTAGTATATTTCTTATACCTATCTTAGCTGATGGATTTGGTTAAGTGTGATGCTAAGTTTGATCTGCTCGGGTCAATATTTTGGTAATCTCTTCTTGTTCGACTCAGTCGTGTTCTGAGGTCCTTTCAAAAAGTTGGTCT
Source organism: Ailanthus altissimus (assembly GCA_946807835.1). Classification (NCBI taxonomy): domain Eukaryota; kingdom Viridiplantae; phylum Streptophyta; class Magnoliopsida; order Sapindales; family Simaroubaceae; genus Ailanthus; species Ailanthus altissimus. The sequence goes on along the minus strand of OX327707.1, from coordinate 6,031,339 downwards.
TTTGGTACTTTACTGGCTATATCTAGTCAGCTTGTTCGGTAAACAGTCAATTTGGTGTTTGTTCTCACTAAGTTTCTTCGTTGATCACGTAAGCCCTGAGATGAACTGATCTTGTTAGTATGTAAATGGTAGTTTTGGCTATATCTTGGTCTGTCCTATCGAGCAGGTAGTTCAAATTATCAATCAAGTTTTTTGAATTCGAGCAGGTTCTCTGGTATCTAGCCCTATCAAGGCTTGGCCCGATGGCTATTATCATGAGCTTGTCTTTAGAGTAGACTGTCTTGTAAGGAGTAGTGGGCTCCGAGGAAGGCTGTCTCACAGAAAAATATTTGGCGGAGCCCTTGGGGGCTAACTTCTTTTGGGCCTAGAGACCTTAGGCCCAAAGGTGATTTTCTATTGGGAATAAGTGTCTGCCAGTTTCTAGTTTTGATTCATTCAAACTGGAAACTCTATTCTATCTTGGCTAGTCCGAGCTGTCCTTCCGATTTTTGTTTGCTTTCTTTACTTTTTTTTTTATTTCTCCTCTGTCCGAGCTCGTCAAAACTAGTTTTTAAGCGGTGTTATACTATCATAAGTGATTAACTATCTTCTAAGTTTGAGGATGTTAGAGCTGGTCAGCTCAGTGTAACGATTTCATGGCTGCTCGATGGGTTATTGCCACATAATGACAGCTTCTCCCAAACTTTCTTCAAGTAATAATGATGGATCATCTTTTATTCAAACGGCCTTTGTTCTAGCTCAATATCAAGATAAGCTTTAGAATGCTGTAAAATATTGGTAGAGGCTCAAGGACATTAAAGACGAGACGGCTTGTCTCAGGGGGGGCCCTTGTAAGAGGCATATAAAAAGATTGGGAAGAGGAGCTAGAAGCTCAAAAGCTATGCTGCCAAAGTGGAGGAGGTCAAAATCAAGGTGGCTATAGTAGAGAGTTAGGTTACTACTCTTCAGGGATAGATTCATCATCTCAATGTGGCGGCTAGTGAATCTTAAATTTTGATGAGAAATCTTCAGGAAGAGAATACTACTTTTGCAAAGAGAAATGATGAGTTAGCCAAAAGGCTTAAGGTTGCTTAGGCTAATGTTACGATCAGCTCTAAAGACTAATTTGCTAAGAAGGTTAATTTAGGGTTTTAGAGGTGTATAGATATGTTCAAGGCACACTACCCTGACCTAGACCTCTACTTAGCTTAAGGTGATCATTGGTCAGGTGACAACTAGAAGGGGGAAACTAAGAACCCTTTGTAAGTTAAAGTAGTCCCTCATCTGTGAGAACAAAACGTTTTTCCCACAGTTAATGAAAGCTTGTCAGTTGAGGACCTCTTCATCCATATTGTTGAAGACCAACCTTCTACTTTTCAGGCTTAAAAAACTCTTTTTTTTATTTTTTATTTTTGTATTTGTAATTTAAGCTAAGCTCATCCTCTTAATTTTTCATTATCAATAAAACTTCTTCTTTTTCAAACTTAGCATATTTGTCGATTTAAATAATATCTATTGTTTTAATCATACTTAGTATTTTTAACCATAAATAATCATTAGGATGCTTAGTAAAGTTCTCATAGCTCAATTCCAAACCACTTGGTGTTTTTAAAGTGCTTCAGTAGGCACGCATATATAATTTGCTAGTAAGTAAATATTGTCGCAATAACTGTTGATTGTGGTTTCTAAAATAGATCGGGTATGTGGGTTGTGAAACACAACTATATATCATATACCATGTAGTAGAAGCATAATATGTATTTCAAAACTACAAAAACATAAGCAATTCCAGCAATAGCAAAAATATACCTTTGATAAACCATTGATGATGTTGTTAAACAAAATAAATCTCAAAGTCTCACCTTAAAGTGTTCTCTTAAATAAATTTAGTCTACAATAACTAGTGTGATTAAAGAGCTAGAATGGTTACCTTTAAATTCTAGTAAGATTCTTCAAGAAACTCTTTCTTTGGTCTCTCGGGTGAGAAAATCGAACTTAGAAGAAAAAAAATACAACACTTGCTTATTCTTCTTCTAAAAAATGGTCGAATCTCTCTCTTACAAAAGATGAAAATAAAACTCTTTTGTCCACCTTTTACTTATCTAGTCTTCCTTTTACATGATGGATAAAATGCAAAAACCATTTTTTATCTTATTCTCATGTAATTGGCCAAACACTTTCCTAAGCCTTTAACAAAATATCTTTTAAGCTTTTTAATTATTTTAAGTATAAGTTGACACTTGTCAAGCCTTTAGTCAAAACTTAACTCTTAAGTATTGATTGTAATTGTGCCATTATTTAATAAGTGTCCTTATCTATAAACAAAGCTTATCCAATAAGCTTTAATAAATAATAAAAACCTTTACAAATAAGACAAGTGTCTAAGGATTTATTTAAGCATTAAACAAAGCTTATCCAATAAGCTTTATTAAAATAATAAAATTCATGACTAATGTCCAATACTTGTCAAAATCTTATACCAACCTTAACCATTAAACTTTATTAAAATAATCATGTACATGACAAGTGCCCAACACTTGTCCAAGTACTATACCAAAGCTTATCTTTTAAGGCTCAGTTATGTGTTAAATTCTAACAATTAGAATTTGACACATGTCTATCTCGAGAGGTCCCAATATATCCATAACTTTTTGGGATCAAACTCTTCGACTCAGTTCGTTACCTAGTGCTTAATGAGTACACTTTATACTATAAGACTTTCTAGGTTCACACCTTATTTGCCTTATGGAACTCTTCCATAAGACCATGAATAATGCCCTCTACACACGTTATAGATATTATAAAGCAGCATGTTGAACCATGTAAGTTGAGATTAAAACATATACATATAGTCCATCCGTCACCTATATCCCAAAATAATAGAGACATAGATTATTATCGTCAAATCTCCAAATCTCTTATGCTCAACTATGAACTCCTCAACTCGAGAAGACCATCCATTGACCACTTTATGAGATGTCTATTAGAGGTCCTCAAGAGTTTATTCAGTACCAATCCTTACTGAATACCTGCATACCTATACAAGGTTCTAATAAGCTGATCGTCTACTAAGACTAATCGTATGGACAATACAAATATAGACATACACTGATTTGAAAGGAATTATAATTGACCTATGTCAGCAGCAATAGATCAGGAATGATGTCTTCGAGAACATACTATATAATGACATTTCTTAGCACCATTTATAACTATGTCATTACTAATATATTTTTAGGTCTTTATCCCAATTCAGATAAGGCTCTAACTCTTAGAATGCTAACTCTTAGTACTGATCTAAACTTTTTTAGATCTACAATATTTGAAAAGTAACAAGCTTAGTATCATAAATAAATTAAAGATTTATTAAAATGTTCATTGTATAAATATTAGACTATCACTATTCATAAAAAGGTAGAATGACATGTAAGCACCATCTCCAAAAATAACAACTTTAATATGTTTAGTTCTATTTTACTTTTTTGGCCTTTTAGGTGTAACACCCTAGGAAAATCCTACATCGCCAAAGCATGAGAGAGATGCTGGGTTTATAAGGGGTGACCTACACCTTAATTGACAGGATGCGTTTTGGGTGAAAGACGCTTGCGTGAAGCCTAGGAATAAAATCGTGCGGGCTTGGGCCCAAAGCGGACAATATCTTGTCAGCTTTGGGTTGGGTCATGAAAGATGGCATCAGAGCCACTTTTAATGTTCTCTTGGACGGTAGTGGGGTAAACCTCAACGAGGATGTTGAGTCCCTAAGGGAGGTGTATGTAATACCCTAGGCAAATCCCACATCGTCAAAGCACGGGAGAGATGCTGGGTTTATAAGAGGTGACTCACACCTTAATTGGCAAGATACATTTTGGATGAAGGATGTTTACATAAAACCCAAGCCCGCACAGTTTTATTCCTGGGTTTCACGTAAGCGTCATTCACCCAAAATGCGTCTTACCAATTAAGGTGTGGGTCACCCCTTATAAATTCAGTATCTCTCCTGTGCTTTAGTGATATGGAATTTGCCTAGTGTGTTACATTAGGTATGTTGGAATGAATAACCAAGTTCTTGACTTCTTGGTATTCTTTAGTATTCGTCAAAGGCATGGCTTGGGAACTTGTTCTTCAATTTTCATCTAAGGAATGAATCAGGAAATTATTTTTCAATATTCATCCGAGATGTGCTCAGAACTTAGTTTTGGAAAAGGGGGTCACTTGAGAGGCTATTGTCACTACCCTCTTAATTTTTTGGTATTCTTGTTAGATTTGCTAAGAAATTTGGTCAAGAGGATTTCTTTGATATTCTTCAGAGACTTGTTAAGGAATTTGGCCAAGAGGGTCTTTGGTATTCTTCTAAGACTTGCTTAGGAATTTAGACAAGAGGATCACTTAGAGGGTTTTTATCTCTACATTATATTCAATATTCTTATAATCTTCACGGGGATCTCGAATTATCTGAGAGACCACTTTAGGATTCTCGAATGATCCTCATGGGATCTCAAATTAACTTAAAGTTTCTTTATTCTTAAATGATTTTGGTGAGGATCTTAGATCATCTTGGTAGGATTCTAATAGGTTGTTGCCTCAAGGATCACATGATGGCCATGGCCTCTACCTTCTCAATTTTTTTATCAGTCTTTTTTCAAAAAGTATTGATCTTGTAATATTAAAGATTCTGAAAAAGAGCAATAATTATTATAAGCATTAAATAAGAAAATTGAGCACTTATAAATGCTTATTATAACAATATATGTAGACAATCGAGAATTAAAAGTTTAGAATTAAAAGTTTAGAATTCTCAGGATAATAGTTTTAAGAGATAGTATCTAGTGATTCTTTGGCTTCATCTCTGCATGCTCAAGCTCATAGATTTATGATCTGACTCTCTTGAACAACTTGTAATGGCCTTAGTTGGGGCTGAGGGCTTCCTCTGGCATTTATTCATGTTGTCTTTTTTGCTTTTCTTTCCTTAATCTCTATGTGTTTAGGTACTTAGTCATAGGCAGTCGCATATGCCATGTGGTGGTCATCTTATCTACTTCAATTGATAGACTCTATGGATTTTCATTTTGTTTTCAATAGATATCACCAAACGATTAACCTTAAAATTTTGAGAACTATTAGACTTATAAGTTAAATTTATTTCCTCTAGAAATAACTTTTGGGCCTTTTAACGAGCTGGGTTGAAATTGGGATAAGCTAACCATTTTTTTTATGTTTGCTGGGCTTTCTAAGCTTCAAACTCATTCAAAATTAATCAAATAAGGCAATCACAATCAGAAGAAAAATTATAGTGGTTTGATTTGATGTGAACCTACATCCACTTCACTAAGCATGTTCAACCCACTGAATATTCACTATTGAATCATGTTTTATAGGAAATGATAATAAATTAAATGATTGCTAACATATTCTTTAGTAATAGTGCCTTTAAGGCTATAATAGAGCCATGAGGATTGTAATAGAGCTATAGGGCTGTAATGGAGTCTTTAGTAGCTGTAATAATATAGACTTTAAGGGTTGTAATAGAGTCATGAGGTTTTTAATAGAGCTATGAGGAATGTGATAGAGTCATGAGGCTATAATGAAGCCATTTAAGCTATGATAGAGCCATTAAGATAAGGGCTCCCAAAGCCAAAGAAGAAGATCTAAATTATAGATCCCTTATTTTCACCATTTAACCTCTTGATATAGCATTAAATTGTTGAATCTTGTTGGAGTTGAATTTGGGATACAAAGTCATTTTAGAACTTGCCATGTAAAGTCCTTTTATAGTCAAGAGATCTCTAACTTTAGGGTTCTTGAGGATAAGAGTGGTGTGAGTCCTCAGTTGGTGGTGGATAAACACTTTATCATTTACCTTTGATAGGTGGTCGGCCTTTTAAAGGACCTACTTGGTCAGCCTAAAAAGAGGGCTTATATGTTCAATCTCTTAGAAGGCTTACGTGGTTGGCCTCATAGAGAGTTTACAGGGACTGAAGACTATGGATATTTTCCAAGGACGTTCCCTTTTTAATATCACATCTTCCTAACAGTAGTGGGCTGGAGCTAGGGATGCATGTACAATGAGCCTTCTTATAGGCCTTAGGTAAAATGCTTTCGAAATATCCGAGTTTGAAATTTGTAAGCCGTCTTAGCCTATCTAAGAAATTAGGCTTGAGCCAGAATCCCAAAAGAAAATAAAACCATTATATGTTTGGATAACAGAAGATATGTCAAAGTTCTATACTTTTATATAAGGTGAAAATAGAACCCTTACCTGACAAATATATATATTTATATATAAAATATACATGTATATATTATATATTATTTTTAGTCATATCATTAAACTATATAGCATTGAAATTTATCTATGCAAATAAAATAATAAAACTAACACAATATTAAACAAGAAAATAAAGTTGTCCTGTGCAATAGAAAAGCACGCGTGTAGCACTGTCCTAAAGCCAAAGAGACATCTCATTGTGCGAGTAATTACGGTTCTCCTCAATTCCAAGATACAACTCAAATGCTCTTAGCCACTCTTCTTGATGAGCAGGATTACAGGAAGAAAATACCAAGTCTACATTATCAAAGTTGCAAGAAAATGGTGTACGTAAAATTTTAGAGTAGGAACTTAGGATGCATATGTGTGTGTTTAGAGTAGGGAATGACCCATTTATATAGTAGTAGTAAGGCTTAAAGAATTAATACCAATATTTATTTAGCATTATTACAAATTTTAAATATTTTATAACTCAAATATTAATTGTGCAATTTATATTTAAAATTTGTAACTCTTAAATTAATTTTCATTAACATGAATTTGAATTTTAAAATTGTAACTTCAAGAATTTATAATATCTACTAAATTTTGTAACTCATAATTAATTTAAATTTTAATAAAAAATTTTAAAACCTTTTTTAATTCCAACAATCCCCCACAAAAGTTTAAAAACCTTTTATATATATATATGAAGTCATATACAACTATTTATACATTGTAATAATCTATTATGTAATTGGTATAGGTGCCTTTCGAGCTTGATCCTATACTTAGTGCAAATAGCATTTATTTGAGAAATTTGGATGAACTGTGTCTTGAATTTGATTTCTTTGACCAAATTTCAATTACTATACACATAATACCGATGGAGACTTAGTTTAGTAGGTTAGCACTATTAATGATCATGTGCTTACATCTTGATTCTCGTGAGAGTTTTAGAGAATAACCCAATTCTCATGATCCTGGCCTCATGACAACTCTCATTTAGGTGAGTCCTCTAAAGGTATATCTTGTTAGGGTTTGTGCTTACATGTCATCCTTGTTTGTATGAATATTTATTTTGTAATATTTATACAATGAATATTTAATTAAATTGCTAATAACCTTTATAAAATGGTAATTAAGCTTGTAACATTATAGACATTGTATGATCTGAATAAGTTAAGATCTGATTTAAAAGAGTTTAGACCAACGCTAAGAGTTAGAAATGCTGATAGTTATAAATGCTAAGAGTTAGCACTACTAAGAGTTAGCATGTTATAATAACCAACGAGATCTAAATAGTTAGAACCTTAACTATAATGTGATAAAGACCTGAAAATATACTAGTAATGACATAGTTGCAAAGAGTTGCAATGGAAACCAAGAAATGTTAGTATGTAAGTATCTTCTCAAATATAGAGTTCATGATCTTTGTTCACCAATATGGGTCTATCGGTGAAACACAATAATATAGATCAATGTATGTCTATATCTCTATTGTACAGATGATTATTCTTAGTTAACTACGAGCTTGGTAGAAGCTCATATAGATATACAGGTATTCAGTTAGGACTGGATACTGAACAAACTCACGAGGACCCCAATAGATATCCTATGAATCCGTCAAAGGAATGTCCTATCGAGTTGAGTAGTATTTGTGGTCCTTCGACCTGAGCGCCACGGTAGGCTTGTGGGAGATCCACCATACTTTGGTTCCATATATGTTTGAGACCTTTCATGGTTTGATCGCTACGTGTCGTTGGGTATGGTCCGATGCTCATGCAGTTCAGTGTGCGTAGATATGGAATCCGCCAGCTCACATAGATGGGTTGTATGTCCTATACTTCAAGATTGTATCTAATAAATTCTTATGGCTGTAAGCAATGAACCCGGAAAAAGATTTTCCTACAAGGTTGAACAATATAGTAAAAGTGTTTGCGTATATTGTTCACTAAGATAAGAATCTGGAGATAAGTTTAAAGATGAGATTATCAGAATTTGACGGTAATGATCTATATCCCGCTCATCTAGGATATAATGACGGAAGAATTATACGAATATATAGTAACCTTAATATGTATGGTCTAACGCGCTAATTTGTAACATCTGTGATGTGTGCATAGGACATCAATCACAGACTTATGGAATAATTCAATTTGACGAATCGGGCGTGAATCTAGGGAGTCCCAATATGAAATGTACTCTTTGAGCACTTGGGCAGTGTACTGTATTGAATAGTTCAATACAGTAAAATTCAGTAATTTACTATAGTTAAGTTAACTAAAGTATATGGTTAAATGGTAGAACCCACTTTAGGTTAACTTGGTAACCTAGTAAGGACATAAATGTAATTTCACTTAATATTTATTTAATTGTTAAATAATTCAAATAAATATTTATTTATTTATTTGTTAAATAAATAATTTAGTTTAACTATGGTTAAGAGTTAACCATATGGTTAAATTAAGTTAACCTTACTTAATAGTTAAGTAAAAGTTAACCTAACTATGGTTAAATTAGTTAACTATAATTAGAATATTTAAATGTTCTTTTAACCTAACTAGAGTTAAGTGTTAACTATGGTTAAAATATTAAAATGTTCATTTAACCTAACTAGAGTTAAGAGTTAACTATGATTAAGTTAGATTAAATGCAAATTGAAATTAAGTAAAATTAAGTGTAATAAATTAAAATTAAATTCATTTGTATATATTAGCTAAATGTAATTAAATTCATAAGGTTGTTAAATTTTTATTTTGCTAAAAACTTGGCCAGCCATTACAAAGAGAGAAAAGAGAAATTATTTTTTTATTATTGGATTCAAGTTATTGAATTCATAATTTTCTTTTATAAGGCATTACAACCAATATAGCAAAAGAGGTTTTGATTAATTGATTAAGTGTTAATCAAAAGAAAAAATCAAGAACATAAATTTAAGTTGTTAAACTTTTGCTGGATCAAAGATTACATTCTATGGTGGGTTACATTCTTACTCTAATATGTTTGTTCATCATTTTGTTTGTATAAGATTGCTTCACTAGATCTATAATAGCCTTACATCCCAATGCATTGAAATTGTAGGCAAACTTCTAACTACAATAGGTATCTCCACTATAACACTTTTAATCTATTCAACTTCTTTACAAGCTATATCAAAGGCTAAAAGCTCAGACTCCATAGTGCTTCTTAAAATTAACGTTTGTTTCTTAGAACCCTAAGATATTGCTACTCTTTCTAAGAAAAATATATAACCAATTGTAAACTTAACATCTATGTTATTAGTTATCTAATTTACATCACTATATCCCTCTATCACATAAGTGAAACCTTGATAACATAAGGAATAATTAATGGAACCTCTAAGAAATTTAAAAATTCTCTCTAAAACATTCCAATGTTCATTGCTAGGATTATAAGTATATCTATTAAGACTTCCCGCGACATATGATATATCAAGCCTAGTTTTGTTAGTTAAATATAATAAATATCATATCATTTGAGAATACTTTAATTGAGATACAGGCTCTCCTTGATTTTTTCTTCAACTCTATACTAGGATTATAAGGTGTAGAGACATATCTACAATAAAAGTATTCAAATTTTCTTAACATTTTCTCTATAGAATTTTGTTGATCTAATATAACACCTTTTGAAGTCTTTCCAATCGTCATGCCTAAAATCATATGAGCTTCTCCTAAATATTTTATATTAAAATTCCTAGACAAGTAAATTTTTCCATCATTTACTATTTCCAAATTTGATCCAAATATCATAATATCATCTACATACAAACTTAATATGACATAGGCTCCATTAATTTCTTTATAAAATACACATTCGTCAAACTCATTTATCCTAAAGCCATAATTTAAAATCACTTTATGAAATTTCTCATGCTATTGCTTTGGAGATTGTTTAAGACCAAAAAAGATTTTACTAACTTGCAAAATTTATGTTCTTCGATCCTATACTATAAAACCTTTAGGTTGTTTCATATATATTTCTTCCTCTAAATCCTCATTCAATAAAGTAAACTTTACATCCATTTGGTGAATAACTAAATTATGAACTGATGCTAAGGCAATCAATATCCTAATTGTTGTAATACTAGTAATAGGTGAATAAGTGTCAAAGTAATTTATTCCTTCTTTTTGTGTAAAAGTTTTAGCTATTAACCTCGGTTTATACTTATCTATAGTACCATCAGGTTTAAACATTTTTCTAAAAACTCAATTGCAGTGTATTGCCTTATTTTCAGAAGAAAGATCTATTAAAACCAAGTATTGTTTGAACAATAGACTCAAACTCATTATTAATGGCTTCCTTTTAAAAAGGTTCATCTATAGAAATCATAGCTTCTTTGTAAGATGTAAGATCTCCTTCTATTAGAAAAGTATAAAACATTTCTCCAAAAATTTTAGCTACTTTAGGTCTTTTACTTCTCCTAAGTTCAACTTGTGATTCATCTATAGTCACACTACTAGATGTTTTTATAACTTATAGGCTTGTTGACTTTGTTGTTGAAAGGAAAAATATCTTCAAAGAAAGTTGCTTCTCTAGATTATATTATTGAGTTATTGGAAATTTCACTAATTTTAAAATTTATAACTAAGAATCTATTAGCATTACTATTTTAAGCATAGCCTATGAAAATATTATCTATAGTTTTAGGGCTTATCTTCTTTCACTTGGGATTAGGAATGTCAACTTTTGCTAGATACCCCGCACTTTAAGAATATTAAGATTAAGAGTTCTATCTTTCCAAACCTTATAAGGAGTCTTTATTGTTTCCTTATTCAGTATAAAATATGCAGATAGTATTACTTCCCCCAACAAGTTCTTGGGTAAACTAAAACTTAACAATATTGAATTTAGCATATCAATTAAAGTTCTATTTGTTCTTTCAGCAACAACATTGGATTGTGGTGAATATGGAGCGGTTACCTCATGTATAATTCTATTTTCTTCACAAAAAAGTATTAAAAGCACTAAATCTATATTCTCCTCTATTATCATATCTAAGTTTCTTAATTCTTTTCTCTAATTGATTCTCTACCTCATTCTTTTACACTTTGAATTTGTCAATAACCTCATCTTTTGTCATAATCAAATATACATAACAATATTTTGAATAATCATCTATAAAAGTCACAAAATATTTATTACCACCTCTATTGGGTGTTCTATTGGAATCACAAACATCACTATGTATAAATTCTAAAACTTGAGTATTCCTTGCTATAGACTTAAAAGGTTTTCTAGGTTGTTTAACTTGCACACAAATTTTACACTTATATTTAAAATCAATTTATGTCTTAGGCACTAAACGAAGAAAATAAGATCCATCATTCTTTACACTTATATTTAAAACCAAGATCCATCATTCTTAGGCACTAGGTTGTTTAACTTGCATACAAATTTTACACTTATATTTAAAATCAATTTGTGTCTTAGGCACTAAACCAAGAAACCAAGATCCATAATTCTTTTTATCTTCTTTAAATTTCCATGGCCAAGTCTCATGCCACATACTAACAGTTTCAATACTAAGAACTTCATAAATTTTATTTAAACTTGAAATAAACATTCAACTTAAACAAACCATCACAAACATGTCATTTACCCACAAATACATTGTTTGTGAAAATCACTACTTTACTAACCTTTAACACAAATTTATATTCTTGTTGGATTAAAAAAGATCAACTAATAAGATTTTTTCTTACTTCAGATATATGACTCACATTCTTGAAAGTCAAAATCTTTCCAGAGGTCATCTTCAATTCAATGTCTCTAACATCAATTACTTGTGCAATAAAATTATTGCTTAGAGTCACACTTCCTCCACTTGAGTGCTGATAATTTTTAAAATAACCTTAGTCAAAACAAACATGTACATTTATACCCAAATCTAACCACCGTTTATTATTTTTAAAAGCATAATTAACATTGAGAAGATTAGGGTTATACCTAATAATGGGTTTATTCCAATCATCCTTATTCCTTAGCATATTAACATGATCCTTTTATCTTTTTCTAAAATATTTAGGCCTAGACTTGCGAACCTCAATCTTCTTGAAGTAACAATCCTCAGCCAAATGGTTGGTCCTTCCACAAACATAGTATGGCCTATTCTCCTTACCTTTATAATTCTTAGGATTATTGTGGCAAGAGTTTTGATTAACTTTAGCCTTAAAATTTTTCTTATTAGGACAATAACCATTGTCTTTTTTTTATTATTCTTTGAGCTTTCTACTAGGTTTACCTTAGTTGTCACATTTTTATTCACATCATTGGACCTATTTTTCTCTTTAACTCTAGAGACTTTATCAAATCAGACCAATTAGTGGGTAACTTATCTATCAAACAAGATATCTTATAATTTTCACTAAGTTTTGTGTTATTTTTCTCGATCTTTTTTAAAAGTTCTTGAAACTCAAGAATTTGATCATTTATGAATTTTGAGTCTACCATTTTATAATTATTAAAACTAGACACAACAAATCTATCTATTCTAGTTTCATCTACTCCCTAAACAGCTTCAAGAGTATTCCATAAATCTAATGCATTCTTGGTAGTTTGATAAACATTATAGAGATAGTCTGACAAAGCACTCAAAATTCAATTATGACAATGATAATCAATGTCCTCTTTTGAAAGTTGAGTAGTAGAAGTTGTTGAAGAACTAAAACTAGAGGTTTGTTGAGTTGTTAGGCTATTTGGTTCAATGGCCGAAACTAGTCCTAAAATGGTGAGGCAATATTTCACTTGTCTTTGTCATCTCCTAAAATTTTGTCCATTAAACTTTTCAAACTTAATACTAAATGCTTCTTGTGAACTATTCATTTTCTTAAGGAATTCCAAAAGCAATTAAAAGAATATGCAATCTGAATATAATAACACAGTTTATTCATAAAATAACTAGAAAGTAAAATTGAAAGATATAAATTTAAATGCAATATTACAATAAATAACAATTCAAACCAAAGAAGTTATAGAGTATCAACTACTTAATACAATGGATTAATTAAATGTACATTAACACTTAAGAAGGCAATTTTATTTTATATAAAGTTCAACTCTTTTCTTTTAAAAGAAAACAATTTAATTATTTTAAAGAAAAATAAATATATTCTTTTTTTAAAAAAGAACTCTAAAGGTTACATTACGTAAAATTGTAAGACAAAATTTTATTTTTTTGGGCAATAGAGAGTTCAAAACTAAAATTGTAAGACAAACTATTTCTAACAAATTAAATAGTATTGGTCAAAATACTTTATAACTAGAGATTTGTTCTTTATCTATAAAAAATCTATGTTTATAACTCTGAACATTTGTAAGATATATATATTTAATTTAATTATTATAATATGTAATGAATTTGACAAAACTAAACTCAATACAAGAAATTAATTCTTAAAAGGAATATCTAAATTTTTTTTAGTTGTATAATAGAAGGTAAATAAAATTAAAAAGCAAACTAACTAACAAATTGCTAAAAACAAATATTTCAATTTAAACAAACTAATAAATATATCAATTTAAGAATTCAACACAAATGATAATAGATTACAATCTTTAAAAAAAATATATCAAAATTCTCTTTGGCTTTTGAATGTAAAATATACATGTATATATTATATATTATTTTTAGGCATATCATCAAACTATACAATACTAAAATTTATATATACAAATAAAATAATAAAACTAATATGATTTTAAACAAGAAAATAAAGTTGGCTTGTGCAATGGAGAAGCACGCGTGTAGCGTTGTCCTGAGGTCAAAAAGACATCCCCTTATGCGGGTAATTATGGTTCTCCTTAACTCCAAGATATAATTCTAATGCTTTCAGCCACTCTCTTCGATGAGCATGACTACCAGAAAAAAAATGTTAAGTCTACAATGTCGAAGTTATATAATATATACATGTATATTTTACATTCAAAAGCCATTGTAGACTATCATCAAACTATACAATACTGAAATTTATATATACAAATAAAATAATAAAATAAATATGATTTTAAACAAGAAAATAAAGTTGGCCTGTGCAATGGAGAAGCAAGCGTGTAGCGCTGTCCTAAAGTCAAAAAGACATCCCTTCATGCGAGTAATTACGGTTCTCCTTAACTCCAAGATATAATTCAAATGCTTTCGGCCACTCTCTTCGATGAGCACGACTACCAAAAAAAAAAATGTTAAGTCTACAATGTCGAAGTTATATAATATATACATGTATATTTTACATTCAAAAACCATTGTAGACTATCATCAAACTATACAATACTGAAATTGATATATATAAATAAAATAATAAAACTAATATAATTTTAAACAAGAAAATAAAGTTGGCCTGTGCAATGGAGAGGTACGAGTGTAGCGCTGTCCTAAGGTCAAAAAGACATCCCCTCATGTGGGTAATTACGGTTCTCTTTAACTCCAAGATATAATTCAAATACTTTCGATCACTCTCTTCGATAAGCACGACTACCAGAAAAAATTGTTAAGTCTATAATGTCGAAGTTATATAATATATACATGTATATTTTACATTCAAAAGCCATTGTAGACTATCATCAAACTATACAATACTGAAATTTATATATATAAATAAAATAATAAAACTAATATGATTTTAAACAAGAAAATAAAGTTGGCATGTGCAATGGAGAAGCACGCGTGTAGCGCTGTCGTAAGGTCAAAAAGACATCCTCTCATGCGGGTAATTATGGTTCTCCTTAATTCTAAGATATAATTCAAATGCTTTTGGCCACTCTCTTCGATGAGCACGACTACCATAAAAAAAAATGTTAATTCTACAATGTCGAAGTTATATAATATATACATGTATATTTTACATTCAAAAACCATTGTAAACTATCATCAAACTATACAATACTGAAATTTATATATACAAATAAAATAATAAAACTAATATGATTTTAAACAAGAAAATAAAGTTGGCCAGTGCAATGGAGAAGTACGAGTGTAGTGCTGTCCTAAGGTCAAAAAGACATCCCCTCATGTGAGTAATTATGATTCTCCTTAACTCCAAGATATAATTCAAATGCTTTCGGTTACTCTCTTCGATGAATACGACTATAAAAAAAAAATACTAAGTCTACAATGTTGAAATTGCAAGAAAATAGTGTATGTTAAATTTTAAAGTACGAACTTATAATGCATATGTGTGTGTTTAGAATAGGGAATGACCCATTTATATAGTAATAGTAAGGATTAAGTTATTAATACTAATATTTATGTAGCATTATTACAAATTTTAAATTTTTTGTAATTCAAATATTAATTGTGTAATTTATATTTAAAATTTGTAACTCTTAAATTAATTTTTATTAATATAAAATTAAAATTATAACTCTAAGAATTCATAATATCTATTAAATTTTATAACTCACAATTAATTTAAATTTTAATATAAAATTTTTAAACCTTTTTTAATTCTGACAGTATAAACAAAAAGCATCTTTTTAATTATTCTATTAAAGCAGATTTAGATATTATTAGTGTCCGAGAATAGGTCATTTTGGGCCTTGCAAAGAATTTGACTTAGGTTAGAATCTACGAAAAAAAACCCATTATATGTTTAGATAATAGAATATATGTCAATGTTTACTGCTTTTACATAGGGTGAAAATAGAAACCCTTACCTCACAAGTATATAAATATATATAAAGTATTTATTAAATCATTCTATGAAAGCGGATTTAGGCAATAATCTTCTAATTTTGAAGGTGCCAGTATTTATGAAAAAAGAAAATCATAAAATGGATAAAAACTGTGCTATAAACAACCAAAAAAAAAAAAAACTTGTTGCCCAAACAAATGCCGTAATTAGCTGATATTTAAGTTGAATTGCAAGCTTACAACAACATTACATTGTCGCTATAATTTTGATCACTTGGTTATCGATAACTGATCCCGAAGTCCGGAGACAAGACAAATATTGCCACTCGTTTGACAGTCAAGGGTAAATAATTTTTTCTTGTAAATTTTGGATAAAGTCCATTGGCTTGACATTTGACATTTGACAATGGTCACATGATAATTTGAATTTTTGTAGAATAGTTGGTCAGAAAAGAACAGCCAGCCAGCCGGCTTACAATTTCTACTTCATATATTAGGTTGAAGATTCTGTGTCACATTTGTATATTTAATTCAAGATTTTCCATATCAACCAAAATGAAAATAATATAACGTGAAATACGGGCATTAATTATGGCATCATGTTCTTGTTGTCATCATAAACAAAAAAACAAAACAAATTAATTTTGTATAATCCAAATTGAATGCCAAGAGATTCAGTGTGAAACTCGATAAGATTCAGCATATTCTTATGGGTTATGGCCATACTAGGAAAAAAAAACAAAAAAACAAAAGCTTTTGTGACATAAATATGGAACTTGAGAATTTTAACTGAAATAGTATAACAAGTAGCTATGGAAATATAATGTGAAACTTCATGAAACTTAGGGTAAATGATTGTTTCTTTTTATTGTTTTGGTTAAGTATTTGTTATTTTCTTAATAACATTTAAAAAAAAAAGTAACAACCAGAAAATTTTAGGATATTAAAAAAGAAAAATGAAAGTAATGAATAATTAACTCAAACAATCAGAAAAAATAATAATATGATTACATGTTTATTATGTAATAACTAATCTGTCATAAATGGGGGTAGTGTAAGTCACCACCTCTCTTTATTAATTTTCGTTGTGTTTTGGTCTTTTTTTTTTTTGTTAAAGATGTCATCACTATTATATAGATCAGAAAAATAACGTTTAATAATATAAATTTTGATTTTTTTACTACTCCCGTCACCAAAAATATTCAATTTATTTTATATTAAAAATATAATCAATTACAGATAACACGTGTTATTGCAACTAAATATACTGTGTTCATTCACACAAATTCTTATGTTTTTACTAGTTTGTTAATAATGGGGGCAAAACAGTTAATGAATATTAAAAATAGATTTTTCATTCAAATAAATGACAAAAAGTAACAGATTATGATAAAATTGAATATTTTAAATTTAATTGAGATAAAATTATATTTAAACTCAAAATATTAGAGTAAAATTGTTCTTATCTATATATATTAACTTAAAAAAAATTGAGAGTTTAGTTCTTATATTTTTATTGAAGTATTCACTTGGTCAATAATATTTTAAAAATTATTAATTACATTTTTATAAGTGTTTTTGTTATTATTTTTATTTTTAAAATATATTTTTTGTTATTATTTTCATTTATAAAATATGACTATTTTCGTTCTTAAAGGATGCAATTAGTAATTTTTAAAATATCAATGATGTCACAAATAATTCAACAAAAACATAGGGATTGAAGTGGCAGTTTCTATAACTAAAATAGCAAATTATAGTACATTTATGTACAATAAATATGTAAATAAATAAATCAAACTGTTGGTGAGGTAATTAGATAGGAGCTTTAGCAAATTACTCTTTCACGATTCTTGTTAGAGTTGGCATCATTAATGTTTTCGAATGCAGGCAAGGCAACCGGTGAGAAGCTTCAATAATGATAAGTATCGTGAAGAACACTTAATAATAAAAATAGAGATAATAAATAATGAGAAAAACTTATGAAATTGCTTCAAGACAGGGGAGAGAAAGGACTAAATTAATTAATGTTAGAACAAACATTTCTGAATTTGTAAGGATGAATTTTAAGATTTAAAGGGCATATAGAATATGTCCTAAAAGCACTGCTACATCATGGCAGAATTATGTGTTTTATTAATTTTCTAGATTCTTGATTTTAGAAGTGGTGATTAAAAATACGTTACAATATTTATTAGATATTTTTCATATACACAAAACAAAACAAAAAAAAATGTGGTACGTTTGTCTCACTAAAAATTTATTGCATTTTCACAAAATTAGCTTTTGTATAATAAAAAATATTATAGGGGTAAATGCTAATGTGAACAATAAAAGGTATAATAAAGTTTCTCTTTAATATAGTATAAATGGGTGACTGTCTTATTCTAGTTCAAGCGTATAAATAATTAGGGTGAGTGAGACATTTGACCTCTTTTTTAAGAATCAGGATTAAAAAGTGTTAGAATTTTTAACGTACATTTTTTTAAAAAAATTAATGTCTTATGTAAGTTTTTTATTTAAACAATTAAGAATAACAAAAATTATACAAATAAAAATAAACAATCACACATTAAAAAAAGCGAAAATAATATATGAGGTTCAGTAATAATTATTTATATTCACAATGAATCTCAAGATCTTAGTTACTTTTATTTAGTTTTTTTATATATAAAGAATTTCAATAAGATATTATAAAGGAATATCTAAATATTTAAGAGCTCCTAAAGATTTATATTGCACTATCTTGTGCACTCAAAGCATTTAAGCACAACTTAAGCATTTTATTTTCTCTCTTATTGATACTTTAATGCTTAATCAATTAAGTAGTTACAATAATTTATATAGTGTTTACAAGAGCCTTAAAAACTTTATTTTTTATTAGAATAAGAGTGTATATATTGTAGAAGTTCAAAATAGACTCAAATACACCCAAAAGTCTCACGAGTTTCTCGAATTGGTGGTGTTGCAGCGCTAAGGACTAACGATGCGGCACCACTATGAGCTTCTAGTGGCACTGCGGTGCCATCACACTTAGCCCACGGTGCCCAGGTTCTGCCCAGACCTCCAGTCTTGTAAAATACTTCCTCTGCGCGCCAAGTTCTTCCTTACTTCCAGCTTCTGTTTTTTATCCTTGCTTATCCTTCTAATGTGTCATTATCTCCACATTAATTTTTCTTGGTTTCTAACTCAAAATAAAACTTATCCTTGGTTTTGAATTATCAATTTCTAACAAACCACTCAATAATTTAAAATATCTTTAAAAAGCCTTTACCAAGACCCATCCACTCCAACACTTTATTACCTAGCATTAACTCTAGTTAAATCCTTATCTAGACTTAACTCCTTTTGAGCTTGTGACGTTGGTCTCCAAAGATATTAATGCATCTTCTTTTAGGTGCCCTTTGTATTATGATATCCTATATCATTTTTGACAACATCATAATACCTATGAAGCATATCTTTGCCAGTCGTACATTTCCCATACATTCTCGGGATATCAAATTTCTTCTAACTCTAAGAACATGCCTTACACCATGTAACTCCCTAATATTTCTATTATGCATCTTCATCCTTATGCTACCAATGCCATGGCTTTATGAATTTTTAATTGGTCAACAAAGACTTATTAGGTATCCATCCATCAACATACTGCAGCTAGAATTAAGTATCCATTCATCAATATACTTCTCATCAGAAGCTATCAATGATTCTGTAATTTTCAAGTCTTCTTCACAGAATATTGTAGCCTCTCTTCCATTTTTTTTTCCTTTCTTACTGGACAATCTCTCTTCAAGTGCCATTCCTTATTACAATAATAGCACTTCTTGAATCTGTCCCATTGATTATTCTTTTCATATCCTCTTCTTGTAACTAAACTTGCCGCACTACCAAATTCAGATCTTTTCTTTAATTCTTTAGGGTTTAATATGGATTTAACATCACTCACCATTAAGGTCTCCCTGTTATACATGATCATATCCGTGAAGTACTCATAACTTGGAGATAAAGAACTCAATAAGATAATTACCTTATCTTTATCCTCGTTCTTGATGTATATCATTTCAAGATTTATGATAATCTTATTGAAGGCCATAATGTAGTCTTTCATTGAAGTTCCTTCAATTATAGACAACTAATATAACTTTTTCTTGACATATGGACAATTAACCAGAGATTTTGTCATATAAAGGGCGTCAAGTTTCTTCTTAAGACGTATTATTATTTTCTCTTCAGCCATTTCTCTCAAAACGTCATCCACTAAAGACAGAACTATAGTACTATGAGCTCTTTTCTAAATGGTTTCCCTATCTTAGTCACTAAGTTTTACCAGTTTCTTCTTTTTACTAGTTGTTAATTAAGTTTTCTCAAGGGCTGAATCTAATCTTTGACTCACAAGTAGAGCCACAACCTTTATCTTCTATAGATTAAAATTATTTTGTCCATTAAACATCTTTACTTTTAGATTATGAGATGTCATAGTTTACCAACTTATGATATGATACCAGTTTGTTGGGTTTTTATTGCGCACTCTAAGAAACCCTTAACGTCTTATGAAAGTCTTTTACTCACAAACAACCAAAAATAATAAAGATCATATAAATAAAGAGATAAATAGTCATACATCAAAGAAAGCACAAGTAATATACGTGGTTCGACAATCACCGCCTATGTCTATGGTGGATATCAAGATCTTATCTTTTTTTATTCAATTTTTTTATATACAAAAAACTCATATAAGAGATTACTATGGAATACCTAAATATCCAAGAACTCTCAAGGATTTATACTGCACTATCTTATATACTCAAAGCACTCAAGTGCAACCTAAGCTCTCTATTCTCTCTCTTGTTGATACTTTAACCTTTTAATCAATTATAAGAGATTACAAACATTTATATAGTTTTACAAGATCCCCAGAAATTCCATTTCTTATTGAAATAACAGTCTATGTTTATAGAAGTCCAAAACCAACTCAAATACACTTAAAAGTCCAAAATCGTGAGTTTTTCAAATTGGTGGCGCCACGGGGCCAAGGACTAGCACTGCGGCGCCACTGTTAGCTACTAATGGTCCTGATACTGACCTGGCACCACTACACTTGGTCCACGGCGCCCAGGTTCTGCTCAAGTCAACATCGTTGCCTAAGCTTCTCAGGGCCATAGCTTTAAGGCTTGCAGAATGATTCCTATGAGCTCCAAGTTCTTTCTCGCTTCCGGCCTCCATTTTTGACCTTTTTATCCTTCCAACATGCCATTGTCTTTGTATTGATTATTTCTTAGTTTTCAACTCAAAATCTTTAATATTTGAATCACTAATTTTTAATATTTGGTACTTCCTTAACTTGCAAATCTTTTTTAAAAAGGTACAATGAATGAATAAACTCAATCAATCCAACTAAATGAGAATTTTCTTATAGTGGAGCCAAGGGTGAGTTTGGATGCTTGAATCGAAGAATGAATCATTTAAGATGCTAATTCTTAGCTAATGTTAACATCATTAGATTTTAGAAGTATTGGGTGTTATATATATATATATATATATATATGATGTAGTGGGTTACGTAGTTCATCATATGATGAGCTCTTAAATATGTGACGGAATTTTGTAGCATATTGTAAATTATGTAAATATTATAAAAAGTTATAAATTTATTATATAATGATATATGACAGTGTTGTTCATCATATAATGAGTTATGTATCATATTAAATCATTTATATATATATATATAATTTGAACTCATTATAATTATTTTACTATTAAAATAATTAATATTGGTGCGATTTTATAAGTAATATTAAATAGAATAATATTATCCTCTTTAAATAATATCTTAAATTTTTTATTTTAAATAATATGTAAATTTATTATAAATAATAAAATAATATAAATTTTTAAATTACCTAAATTTTTTTGAGATAGTAATTAAAAAGTGTACCAATATATACGTCTATTTCATCTTGATTTTATCCACATTACACATAGAAAGTTGATATAGAAAATTCCGATCGAGGACAGCTAGCCTTCACCGATGAGGTAACACAGCCTTATTTATTTGAACAAGTACGTTGACTATGCAAATCGTTACACGCAGGCCCATAAATTTTTATACAGAAGAATAAAAAAAGAAGAGGGAGAATTTAATAATAATATTTTCCATTAACAAATTAATTTCCAACGGAAGAAATGGTCGCGGCGTCGCTTGCTCCAAAGAGTCCACGCTTATTACGGCTCCGGCATGCATATCTTCTCATGCATACGTTGTATTTGCATTTCTGTGTGTTTTTTAATTCCATTATATAATTGTAGATCAATACACATTAATTAAATATAAATTCTTCCTTTTTTTTTTAATATACGTTTGAACTTGATTGATATCTTTACGGATTATTTAATGATGTTAAAATTATTTCAACGATATTGATAGTAAAATTATTTATATTAGTTAGATTAATAGGTGAATATTATTATCTCTATTTTTTTTTTAATTTGATTCAACAATTTAAATTATTTAAATATTTAATAAAAAAAGAGACTTAAAGATGAAATTAATACTAAAGTACATTTCTCGAGAGCAAGTTCCTAAGTCAATTCAATAGTTCGTTCAACTTTTATCTATCGTTCTACAAACATCTCTCAACACTTTACTTCTTGTTTTTTAAGTTAAAAATGACTTAAGCCATCTTCACATTTATTTATTTATTTTTAATTTAGTAAGATTCGTCTTCTTATTATTATTTTTTTTAAATTGTTACTTTTCCTCTTATAATTTTTCATATTTACCATTTAGTCTCCTTATTTCTTTATATTATTTATTTTTCCCTTAATATAATATGTGAATAATGTTTGACATCAAAAAATAAATGTGTCATGAGTGCATCATAATATATTATGACTTAAATACTGCTAATTGGTACCTGAAATTACAAATAAATGATACAAAAAAAAATGCATTAGTGCTTAAAACATAAAATAGAAATATTTGTTCTTTAAAATACAAAAATACAGTTACTAAAATATATATACTAGAAGTGAAAATGTACTAAAAGCCAAAAATATTAAAAGTCACTATGTACTAAAATATTTTCTCAATTTTAAATTTAAAAATATAAAATAATCATATATATAAAAAATACGATTATATTCTTAAAAAAATGCATTTTCTTTGTTAGTCTTATCACAACAGAAGGGTAATTAAGTAATATAAAAGATTAATTTTATTTTATTAACATTTTTGAAATTATTTATCTTATTCGAGTAAGTTAAAAATAATATATTATAAAAAAAGAATGTAATATAATTTCGTAAGATTTTTTAATCTTACAATAAAATTTTATTAATAAAGCAGCTTACGTTTTTATTAATAATATTCGATAACGTGAAAATTTTGCCTTCTACTGGCTGATCAGTACGTCAAACACATATCACGATGATGCTCGTGATAAATAAATAGTATTATAGGTTTTGTATATTCGTATAAGGATCGAATCTTACATATGAATTTACTCCCATCCTCGCATAAATTAAGTACCTGAACCAAACGCAACTCAAAACATATAATAACAGCATAGACTGGCTGCTAAATACAAAATTTAAAAAATATCATTTACCTTTTATTAGATTAATTAATTATCAAAAACTTTTCTAATATTTGATAATATTTAAAAAATATTCTGCTGTTATAACTGTAATAATATAAATTAATTTTAAAAAGTTATATCAATATTTTTATTTAAAAAATCAATAATTACGTCTATATAATATTAAATAATAAAAATACACTGTATAATAGTAAAATTAATATACTTATATTATCAAATAATTAATAAAAAGAGATTTTCTTATATTATGAATTATTTTTCAATAAAGATGTCTGCATTTTTATTAAAACGTAAATATTCAATATTAGTCATCATATTAATTTAACAAACAGAGAAAGTCATTAATTGCAGCACAATTAAATATTGTTTATATAGTATTATTTAACTGTTTGAAATTATGTTATATAGTATTAATTTTACTATTTATACAATGCGTTGTTACTATTTGGTACTGTACAGATGTAATTATTGATTTTTTAAATAAAAAGACTATTATACCCTATAAAAGTTAATTTATATTATTACAATTATAGTAGTAAAAAGTTTTGGATAATATCAAATATTAGAAAAATTTTGATAATTAGAGAATCTACTAAGGGGTAAATGATAAGTTCCCATAAATTTTTGGTGATTTTAGTAAACAAACTATAGGTTGTTCTTTTTTACGCTGAATGTTAAAATTTAGGAAAAATAATATTTAGTCTCTTTTTTTATGGGTATTTATTAACTTAGTTTCTCATATTCTAATAATTATTACGTTAATTTATATCATTAGAAATATGTTGTTAAATAAGTTCTCTTTAAGGGTAAAAAAGTATTTTATCATTTTTAAAATAAAACTGTCAAATGTCAATTTAAAAAGTTAAAAAATGACACATGTCATAATATGATAAGTCAATGATGACACATGTCATCATATAATTGGTTAATATTTATAATATATATATTTCTTTGAAAGAATAAATATTTTTTAAAAGTAAACTAATAAATATATATTTTTAATAAAATGACATGTGTCATAATATGATTAGTTATAAATGACATGTATTATCATGTAATTGGTTTATATTTTTAACAAAAATATATTTTTAAGAGATAAATATTTTAAAAGTAAATTAATAAATATATATTTTAAATAAAATGATATGTTTCATAATATGATTAATTATAAACAACACGTGTTATCATGTAATTGATTGATATTTTTAATAATATATATTTTTTAAGGAATAAAGATTTTTAATAGTAAATTAATATATTTTTAATAAAAGGACATGTACCATATTATGACACGTGTCATCATGTAATTAATTTATATATTTAATAAATATATTTTTTTAAAGAAATTTTTTAAAAAAGTAAATTAATAAAAATATAATTTAATAAATAAATGACATATGTCATAATATAATGAGTTACAAATAACACATGTCATCATGTAATTGATTTTATTTTTAATAAATATTTTTAAAAATAAAATAATTAATAAATAATTGATACATTTACTACCCACCGTTGTTGAAAAATGGCAACTGGCTAGCCACTAGTCACTGTTTTTTTATAATGATGAGGTATTAATAAAAGTCAAATTTAACATTATTGGACTTTTTTTTTTCCTGATCAATACAATAATGAGTTTTTTTTGTAAAAAAAATATAGAATAAGGTAAAAAAATAGTGGGAGAGGGGTGATGGTGACTATCGCTCACCATCAAACTAGGGTGTGGGGATCAATGACTTGCACCGTCCCCACCTATAAATAGATCGGCGACAAGCGGCGGTCACCGTTATCTCTCTCCCACAATTTGTTTTATAAAAAATGACATACCATTATGTAGATTATGAAAAATGGAATCCAATAATGTAATTAGATCATTTTTATCGTCATAATATCGTCGAAAAATGGTTGCCGATCTTTTTTAACAACGGTGACAGTTTAATTTTTAATTTCTTTTTATTTACATTTTTTAAAATAATATTTAATAAAAAATTTAAAGTAATTAAAATTGATGACATATGTCAGATGATTAGTTGATATTTGATTAAGGTATTATAATAAAAATAACAAAAAGTAAATATTTAACCTTATAATTTTAATTGCAGAGATTAACGTGATAATTATTAGAATATAATAAAATAAATTGATATATATTTATAAAATAAAGATTAAAATATCTTTTTTTCACAAAATTAATAAGTGCACAAAAATAATTTTAAGGTAAATGATGTATATATTTTCCTTGGAACTTAATATGACATATTTTCGGCAGAGACTGCGGCCACCTCGCAAAAAAAGAACAAAAATTATAAATAATATATGATTATGCGACTTAAAAGGATGAGAAAATTGTGGGGGGGATGCAAAATAGAATAATACCATATGACTTGTGTTAAATTTAGTCTTCCAAGTAACCATGGGTGAATGGTGGGAAAGATGATAAATTAAATAATATATATAGCTATTAATTATAGTTTAGTTGACAATTTCAAGATCTGATCCCAAGGATCTGATCATGTTATAGGATTTAGTATGGGGTTCATACTCCAAGGAATAAAATGATGTCAGAATTTATATATTTTACCTATTATTAATTGTTAATTAATTAATTATTAGCTTCTTAATTTTAAACTAATTACCATAATTAAACTCTAATTAAGAATGCAGTATAACAGATAAGTACTGATCAACATGAAATTATGACAACATTGTTCCACTTACATATCATAAATAATGAGTATAGAAATTACATGTATTTTTTTTTCTTTTTTCACAAAATAATATTATAGAATTACAAATCAACTCATTTCAAATAAAATATGCATGCAATTTTTTGAGTAATTTATTTAGTATAACTTAAGATACATTATCAGTTAAATCAACTAATAATTTCATAAGTGACAAAAATATTAAAGATAAAGAGTAGGGTGAAGGAAAAATGTGTCTATAGCAAGATTTCAAATATATTATTCATTGAGTAATGCTATACATCGTAAGTTATATCTCAAGTAAAGATGTATCAGATAATTATTAAATTATAAAATAAAATAATTATTTAAAATAATTTTTTAAACTTAATAATTATTTAATATATTATTATTTATATAAATTTAAGACGTGTAATACTATTTATTATACATTATACATGCATCAAAGCTTGCCAATGCCACACATGTATGCATAAATGGAAAAATATGCATGCATACATGGAAACGATACTAAAAGTATTGTTTATTAAGCCTTAATAATATACCATGTTATGTAATTATGGTAATTATATAATCTTAATCATATAGCATGTTACATAATTAGGGTAGTTAAACCAGTACCGAAAGGCTACATCTTGGTCACAATCATACAGTTGGAACCAGTAATAACAGAGGGAAAAAATTATTATTAAGAAGCCCTAATATGAAACTTTGTGGCTTCCTTTTCACTAGGGCAAGAAAAGGCAATATTATAATCCATTATTATATCAATACTTTGTGACTTTATAGGGAGAACATAGTCTTTTTAACAAAATATACATAGATGCGGAAAGTAAGCAAATTACTCTTTATTAAAATGCTATTTGATTCTTGCAGCCTTTATTTAAATAAAGGATTTGAATTAATTAAGGATCTAATTAAAGTCAAAGCTTAGATGCGTCCTAGAGTGTGTAATACTACGTCTCTTTGAGATTAGGGAATTGACTTCGGTGCCTCAAAAGCAGCACATAGAGAGCAAAGAGAGAGGGAGAGATTCTCTGCATCTTGTTTTTCTCAATGGAGAGAGATCAAGGAAGTGATCAAATGGACATTGATCTTTCCCTGAAAATTGATACTAAAGAAGAAGAAAAATCGGAAAAGAGAAATGAAAAAGTGAAAGAAGATGGTGATCATGATCAACAAGTGATGAAAGCAAATGTACAAGACTCACTAGAGAAAGAAGCAGCAGCAGCCATAATTACAACTGAAGCTGAAGATAATAATTCATCGGCAGTAAAATTATTCTTGCAAGAAAACAGGAGCACAAAAGAGGTACTATATGAATCTTTAGAAAATCAATCAATCAATCAATTTCTTTGAAAAGTCTTCTTTAATTGTCTTACGGTTTCTCTTTTTTTTTTTTCTTACTGATCTCCATAGTACAAGAAAAATTTATCGTGCATATATAGCTAACAAAGCTGCTATGTCTTCCCAGCTATCGATATTGCAAAAGGAGATGAATCGACTGAAAGAAGAGAATAAATTCTTGAGAAAGGTAGCAGAGCAAGCAATGAAAGATTATTATGATCTTCAAATGAAATTGGCTGTCATTCAGCAAAATAGCAGCCAGCAAAAGGTATGAATGAGTCATTAATTCTTATTCTTCCTATTCTTATTTATATTGAATTAATTTCAGTCAATTCAGTTTTAATTTCCTTCCTGTGTTGAGATTTATAATTTTGGTCATGCAATATTTTGATCTTTTTAGGATCCACATATCTTTCTCTCACTCCATGTAAATGACAAAGATATTCAAGAACCAACAAAGGGTCCCAAGATTTTAGATTTGAAAAATGGAAGTCCCCAATCTGCATCAGTAGATGAAGTTTATAAAAAGATTGAACTAGGGTTGTCACTGAGGTTGAAAAGCGATATAAATCAACCAGAAAGAGAAGAGGAAGATAAAGAGCAAAATAAGGACGCAATTGCAAGCTTTCCATTAGCACAAAATAAGATTCAACGAAGTCATCAATTCCCTGGCATTCATAGCCACGTAGCCTTGCCACCCAACAGAAAAGCTAGGGTTTCAGTTAGAGCAAGATGCCAAGCAGCAACTGTGAGTTCACATGGATTGATGATATGTATATATTTCAATCTTTTGTCATCGAATTATCATTTTGATGAACAATTGAATGCTAATTATATTTGTGTTTCATTTTAGATGAATGATGGATGCCAATGGAGAAAATATGGGCAGAAAATAGCTAAAGGAAATCCTTGCCCACGAGCCTATTATCGCTGCACAGTCGCTCCAGGATGTCCTGTGAGAAAACAGGTGTTTATATAAACCACTACTAAATAAATTCTCAATAGTTTTTTTTTTTTTCTCTCCTCTTTATTATTTGTAATTATTAGGTGCAAAGATGCCAGGAGGACATGTCAATTCTCATAACAACGTATGAAGGAACTCATAATCATCCTCTTCCTGTGGGTGCAACTGCCATGGCTTCGACGGCATCTACCACGGCAGGTTCATTTATATTGTTGGATTCAAGTTACAGTCCTCTTTTGGATGGCAATATCAATCCTGCTTTCATTCAAGCATTCGATCCCCATTACAGAAATTCCCAAATGAACTCCTTTTCTCATCCATCCAACTTTCTAAACATGAACCGTAATGACCCTTCAAAAGGAACTGTTCTTGATCTCACAAGAAGTTCCCGTGATCAACAATTGCTATTTCCAGTGGCTGCTGCTAGCTCCTCCTCGCATCCTTCAGCTCAACCGGGTTTCACTTGAAGTACTAAATCAATTTTACATCTCAATGTTAATTATACTTCTGTCTTCTTTTGCTCTAGAGTGAATTATCGATGTTAATTAATCTCGACTTTAGCATTGATATAATATCAAAGCCAAATTCCTGTGTTCCATCCTCTACGTCTCTGTCTAAATCGAATTTTAAATCGGTTCCTGTGGTCTTGCACCCACATCTATGTATCAGCATAGAGGGGTTGGGAAAAAGGCAAAGATGATAACTCATTTGCCTGAAAAATGTAAACCCAATTGGTTAATTTTGATCCCAAATTTAGGGTTTCTGTTTGGCTGCTGTGGCGCCTCTCTTATCAATAAACAAAACCATACATTTCATTCAGTGGGACGCTTTTTCTTTTTAATTTGTTCCTAGGGATCCATGGGGAGACTGGTAGCTGTAAAATATATAAGCAAGCAATTGGGTAATTGAATAATCTCAATCCATTCGGCATTCATCTCCTCGAAGAATCTGAACAACACTTTGTTTATAGAAAAATATTGAAGGGGTTTTATTACTTATGATATGTCATATCTCTTTATTATCTTTTCTTGATTTGATTCTCATCGTTGATAGAATATATATTTGACTTTCCCCCCCTCCCCACTTTTTAGTAGATTCAATGAGCTTTTTTGTGTACTGGATCTTGATTTAATATGTGCTTCATAATTTTATGTAACCAGGAAAACATCTAAAGTATTAAAAGAACACTCTAAAAAAACAATTAAAAAAAATGCAGTTTCAAATATGCATGTACTTAATTTGTATTACAATTCATACAGTTTTATGTTTATAACAATAATGTTAGCTTTATAAAATTAATATATAAAATTTATATCTCGTAATTGGTTGTTGATTGATGTTGTATTGTAACTATTACGTAAAAATATAAAAAGTTAACAATTACTAAATAGGTGTAATCATTAATTTGTGATCGGAGCTAGGATTCCACCAATCAAACTTTTTAGAGTCACGCATCGTATACAATATTGAGAATTTGTCAATTAGGTATTTGGACTTTTGTTTTTTTTTTTATTAAAAAAAAATTAGATCAGGAGCTAATTAATTTAGTAATTTTCTTTCTTTTCGTGAACGCAAAAATTAAAAAAAAAATTAAGAATTTTCTACAAATGATACAATATTGTGAAAATTTTAACTTAAAATCTTGTGTTTCATGATTAAAGCCTATTGAACGGAATTAACTATCATAAGAATATGTAACATAGTTCTTGTGTTTTTCATAATTAAAATTATATTAAAAAAGTAGTAATAATTGTTCCCTTTTAAATTTCAGTGTACTAGACTCAATGTCTTTTGGTCCATAAGATATAAAGACTTCAAACCCATAAGAGCTTAAAGAAGACCTTGACAAAAAAATAAAAACGTTGACCCGTTAAACATCTTTGAACTAAGGGCATTTTTTTTGAACTGATTAAAAAAATAGTCAAAATTTAATTATCTTATTCGATCAGACTCTTAAAAAAGAAAAGACAAATTTACACATTCTAAATTGGTCAAAATAATAGTTCAAACTTAGCTATCATATTCAATCAGGCTTCTAAAAGAGAACTATACTATTTTTTTTTATCAGAACAATGGTCGAAACTCGACTACCCTGCCCGGTCAGACTCACTATCCACATAATCAATGAGAACAATGATTGAAGACCGACTATCCTATTCGATTAGGCCCTAAATGAGGATAAATAACTTCTACTTATAAAGAGCAAGGGAAGGTCAAAGTACGATCACCTCGAATAATCAAAAGAAGTTCATAAAAAGGACTTAACTTACAAGAGACATAGAGAGTTATAGATAAAGTTAATTTTATCAAGTAAATATCTCTAAAATAAAGCAATATTCCTAAAAATATTATATGAATCCTACTAAAGCAAGTAATATCAAGTAAAAATTTAAGAAAACTTTGATAGTAGAATCATAAAAGGAAAAGTCTATAAAAACACTCATATTAAAAAGATTTATAAAAGTCCATAAAGACACCCATATTAAAAAGAATTCTAAGAGTTACTAGCAAAGCCTACATCCCCACCTTATAAATAGAGAAAAAAATTAGCATTAAAGATGATCAGAATCGTGAGAGTTATCGCATGAACATGCTTATTGTAAAAGTAACTATTACCTTCACAAGAAACACATTATTCCTTTTATTTTCTCTTGCCTTATTATTCTATCTTTCTGGGCCCTTGCTAACTTTTAAAGATCGAAATAACTACACTAAAAAAATTCAAGCAACCTCATATCTTCTTTGGTGCAAAATCCTCTTCATACACAATATTCATAAACAAAGAAACATTCTCATTGATCCAGTTTTTTATTATATCCTTGCCATCAAAGCCAAGCTTCTATACAGAAACAAATTCAACTCGTTGACTCCCAAGTTACTAATATTAGAGATTAACTATTTAGCGTCGTTTGTGAAAAGCAGACGAAAAAGCTATCAAAGTCAGATAAAGATTATAAAGGAGATAAGATAAAAAAAAACTATTATCACCCACTCTATAGTCCTAAGAAATAGCGAGCAAGCCCCATTACTCGATGAGAATGTGAAGTAACGAAACTCAAAAAATTCTGTAGAAATATAGCCCAATAATAACTCAAACTAGTAAAAAGAACCACCAGTTTGGTAGAAAGCACTGAAGAAAAGCTAAAAAATTCTAGGCAGGAAAAGGATGACTAAAGAAGATATTGTCAAAACTTTTGAAAAAGTGCAATAATCTAAAAGGATTACAAGAGTCTCATCCTTACTCTAGGTCACAACATCACTTCTTACCATTAAGAAGTGTTATTCCAATAACAAATGAAGCTAGAAACCCTCCCCGATTTACCCGAAAACAAAAAAGGAAGGGAATTATGACAGAACCCTCTAAGAGTGAGAGTTTCCAACTAAGTCGATGATCACACCAAGGTGATCACGACCACTCCCCCAACCAGTCACACATTGGAGACTTGGACCTCCGCAGACGAGCTAACACAATCATGATCTGGAGGACAATGATGCTCAAATGATTATTAAAGGATTCAAAAAAGATACTAGGCATATGCAAGATGTCCAAGAGATCTTGAATAAAAAAAATGAAGGTAATCAGATTAGAGGAGATGCTAGAGACTTATTGAATAGAAAGAAAAGCAACAGCAGGGTTGAAGAGGATGTAAGGAGAGTCATCGAAAAAATCTGAGGGCGCAAGTATAGCGAACAACATATCTAAACATTTAGAAATAAAGATCTACTAGCTAAAAATGTTCAAAACTTTGAAAAACGATTACATCAACTCATTAGAGATAAGGAAAAAGTAGAAGCTCCCATCAAAGAAGGTAGAGTGAGCAAGAAAATCTCCTATCACCGACAAACTTAGAGATATTGAGCTATTAAAGAAATTTAAGATTCCAAACCTCCCAACTTAAAAAAGATCCAATAAGTAGGGCCCTTGGGCTAACTAAAAAGTCTCCACAAGATACTCAAGAGAGTTCGACCAAGCGTCTACAAGCTCGAACACACTGATGGAAGAGTTGTTATGGAATACTAAACTCTTAAGAAAATGTTATCTATAGTTACTTCATTGTATTATTATAGCGTATTTATTAATAAAAGTTCATTTTTCATTAACATTTATATAAAGGTCCAGATTTATAAGACAACCAATACTTACAAAATAAAAAATAATTAAGAACAAGAAAAAATATTACTTCTCATTCATTTGATGAAAAAATTACAAGCATCAATGAGAAACATAAGAGCATCAAGAAGGAGGAGCACGATTATTAAGAGCATTTGAGACATTACTTTCATTAAATCATCCTCATCATACCCTGAGACATGTAAGGTGTCATCCATACATTGAAGGTTGATGTTAGGAAAATGTTTTTTGAAAAAAAGTAACACTATTCTTGAAGCCCTCTATAACCCTAAAGGCGAAGCAATGCACTTTAGCGTGAGCAATTATGTCTTCGTTGGCCTAGTCAGTATGTGTTTCGGCCTCCTCAGCTTGAGCATACATTTAAGTAGATTCCTCTTTAAGGGCCTTTACTAGATCATTCAAAGATTTCACTTGACCCTCTAAGTATTTATTCTGCCTCTCCAGCTTAGAGACCTTGCTTTTAGTCGAAATAATACCTTAAGTAGCTTTATTTTGGTGAGCCTTGCTCTGACATTTGAGCTCTAAGACCTTGTTATTAGCTGTTACTACCTTAGAAGAAATCTCCTCAAACTTCTCCTCCAAGAGCTTTATCTCTCTATCCTTGAGCCAATATTGCTTCTTAGCATTAGCAAGGTCTTTCATTAAGTAAAAAACCTTCACGTTATCATAGATCGACCCAAGAATAGATTGGGGACAGAATAATAGGCCATACACTACCTAAAGAAATAAAAAAAGAAGACGAACACCAATATATATAAAAGACATAATTCAACATAAATAATAAGACAAAGAACAATACCTTAATCGCACTCGTGAGTGACATATAAAAAAAGAAAAAAGAAAAATGATCCCAATCTCATATCTGTTAAGTGCAAAAAGGTCCAAGCAAGCATTCTACTTCCCTAAAGAGAAGAAGCAAATGGAAATATTCTAAACGCAACATAGAAAGAACCCGAGGACATTATAGGAGGATTCCTCATAAACAGTTTGTTAACAGTGTCCCAATTAGTTGATTTCTCTCTCAAGAGTGTAAGCCCGAAGTCTAGTTGTGAAGAATCGACTAGTCATTTCCCCCTCTCTACTACAATAAGAGGTCTTTAAAGAGTAGTCCTCGAAGCACTTTGACCTTAACTAGCTGGAATGGAATGGCTATAACCAAAGGTAGCAAAACAACCACGACCAAGGGTGGCAGAACGACTATGACCAGGAGTCGTAAACTAATCTCGATGATCTCTACTAGAGAAACCTTTAGTATACCCTCGAATAGAGGAACAATTATAAAAAGGCTCTTCTTGGCGGTTGCAATTTCAACCACTATCACCACTTTGCATATTTGCCATAAAAATAAAAACAAATATCAACTTTAAAGAAGTTAAAAATTAGAGTGATAACATATACTCCTTTCCCAAAAATGACTCACCATAAAGAGGAATATTTATACTATTCTTTCTCATTAATAGGACTTCTTTACAGTCACTCGGCTCGGTCTTAACTATTACTCCTACTTGACCTTTTGAACCACTAGGATTATATTAATTCAGGAAAAACCTAATTCCTAACCAAGAAATAAAACCATAAGTTACCAGAACAAGGATCAAGAACCATCATAATAAAAGCAAGGTCCCTACCATTTAAATAAGAAAAGCTTTACGAGGAATAAAGTCAACACAAACACACAAAAAAATCTGAAAAATATAACCACAAAAGAAGAAGAGAATGCAAAGAAAAATTTCAGTTACAAAGAAGCATTACCTATGCTAGAAAGGTGAACTAAGATGATGAAAATTCAAGAAGAAAAATCAAAAAGATATAACACTTTCTCTCTCAAGAACTAAGCAAAGGAAAAGATAGTTTATGAAGAGTTTAAAATTGCTACCTTCAATATAACAAAACCTTTAAGCTTTTAAAGCCCAACCATAAATCAGATCTAATGGCCTAAGAAAAATCCTACCTAAAGGCACTTTCCTAAGTTAAGAGGGGAAAATAGATTGTAATCGCCAAAAGCCCTAAAAGATTCTAAAAGACCCATATTAATATAGCCATCTCTAAAAGACATCATTGATAAAAAAAAAGGCCTAAAAAACAAAAATAGCACATTAAATGCAAAATGAACGAATGATAGAATTGATGGGACCTACCATAAAGGTTTCTCAATATAATAAAGTCTAAAAACAAAGCCCTTTAGAAAAACGATTACATAAAGAGTAAAGAAAATCATCAACCACGCTATAGCAAACACCTTGCTTGAGATACATTCATCATTGCAATTACTCTTTTCGAAGGAATTTCGTGGTTACCCTTAAGATTGTCCTTAGTAATCTCCAAAAGTTAAGACACCCATCCAAGACTTACAAACATTCATTACATTCAAGCAAGATAACAAGTAACAAGAGTACCTACAATGTTTAACAAAGCAATAGAGAAGAACTCAAACTAAAAGATATAAAGATACAAACATGAAAGAAAATAAAGTTCTTTCATTATCAAAACAAAGTCCATTACTAAAGTGCATAAAAGAAAAGTAAAAATCAAATAGCTAAAGGGAGGGATGTCTTTAGTAGCAACATGAGTAAAAGTATGAGCTTCATCGACATGAGAAACATCTTGAAGAGTAGTTACAAAGTCAATAGCAGCCTGGGCAAAAGCGTTTTTAGCCATTTGAGTAATAGTAGTCTCAACATTCGGAACCGCAACCCATTTTTAGCACCCTATAGGGTAGCAAATAGCTCATCTACTTATGAGAGATATAACTTAGCATAGCGACTCTTAAAGATGTCCACCAGTTGGGTTAAAGCCTCTGACACTTTCTCAACTGCATAAATCCTCGAGAGCTCCATCTTTCTCTCCAACTCCCCATTAGCCTATTGAAGAGAAGATTTTTCCTCTTAAAGGTCTTTCATCTACTCCTCAAGCTTTTTACTTCACCCTCGAGCATAACAGCTTTAGTTTCAGTTGCCCCCATTTTGGCCTCAGCTTTCTCTTCGGCATGCTTCAACTTGGCCAAGCAAAACTTGAGCTCACACTCAAAGACACTCATCTATTTCTTGGTTCCTTCAAAGCCTTCTTAGCGTTAGTTGCCATGGCCTCAGTCGCTCTTTTATAAGCATCAATCACCACTTTTAAAATGTCAACACAATAACTGGCAAGGGCAAACATTCCCTACAAAAATAAAATGAACCAAGAAGTTAAGGAAAAGTAATCAAAAATGAAAAGAAGACATTTCAGAAAACAAAACATTACCTTCAACAGGCATCTAAATCCATGATATACAGCCTAAGAAATGTTGCATGTTAGTACTAGCACAACACAGTCCTTGGGTAGTGCCTATTCTGCTTCCCTAAAAAAAGATAACCGTGCTCATTCCTTTCTTTTTTTGTAAATGGGATAAAAAAAAATGTAAAGAGACCTTGGTCTATGCCTCGACCAAGCTCTAAAGTTGAAGGCCTACTAGGAGCCTCTACATTAATGCCTCTCCCATTAGACCGCGAAGGAGGTGGAGAAGAAAAAGAATGAGGAATCACCATGCTATGAGGGAGGAAAAATATCCATGTTCACACGACACATGCTTATACAAACTGCAAGTGCATGAATTATAAGCAAGTAATAAAGTGATGAGTAAATATTGTCCCATGAGGATTATTCTTTCATATTAATGTTAATTACTATTGACATTCACAACTTAATTTTATTTACGCTACCTTAATTCTAGATTAATTATGAAAAATAAAAGAAAATAAACAAAACAAATTGAAAATCTTATAACATAAAGAATCGATGACAAATAGGATTCTATGGTCTTTATTTCACTTTATTCTTCCTACATTCTTCTTATTTAGTAATTATTAACTAAATCCATTCAATTCATTAATCAAGAGAATAAGATTAATCTCATTATCTCTTTTGAGCATCAAATACGATTTTATACATATATATGCAAGTTGATATCCATATCTAACTTGTCTTTCGATATATTTGTTAACCAGCCCTTAAAGTGATTACTAAAGTGTTATTGGCTTCCCGACTCAATAACAATTAAAGTTGGGTTTCCCAATTTCAATGAGTGAATCAATCTCTCCCGAGTTTTAAATTCATATATCTAAGTCAACTAATTTATTTCTCAACAAATTAGAAGCATTAAACATAGATAAACACAAATGAATTGAATCAAATCTTGTTAATAATTAACTAAACAATCCAAACATAGTTTTGATAAAGCTACATCAAACCCTAAAATAAAGGTTTA
Organism: Ailanthus altissimus; assembly: GCA_946807835.1. Taxonomy (NCBI): domain Eukaryota; kingdom Viridiplantae; phylum Streptophyta; class Magnoliopsida; order Sapindales; family Simaroubaceae; genus Ailanthus; species Ailanthus altissimus. The sequence goes on along the minus strand of OX327707.1, from coordinate 5,994,469 downwards.
GCCACACATAAATACAGCTATAACAAAAATCGTCAAGAAATTCATGGTTGCAAACATGTTTCAACTAACAATATGCACAAATATAAACTTCAATTAAATAAGGAAAAAAAGAAAAAAAAAGAATAAATCTTATGGAGTTATCTTCAAGCTTGGATCCTTCTAGAATCTTCAACCTTTAAGTTTCTTTTCTATAGAAATTGGCTTAATCTTATTTAGAAATTGTGTTTCAAAATCCTATTTTTGTGCTCCTATTTTCCTCATCTCAATAATGGCATTTGGGGTTTCTATTTATAAGTTCTAAATAGGGTAAAATTTTAGGGCAATCTTTATTTTTTTGTGAGGTCACGGCTTGTAAGACTTAGGGCTGCGACTTAGTTTAATTTGGGTTGGGACTAGGGCCTCAAGCTTCTGGATGAATTAGGGCCACAGCTTAGATGATTTAGGGCTAAAACCCTAAAGCATGAACTTTTGTCTTCTAATTCTTGCTCTGAGATTGCAGATTGAGATCTTGGGCCACAGCTTGAGATCTTAAAAATGATAGTTTTATCATTTTTCTTTAATTTTTTGCTCTTCTTAATGTACTACTTTGTTAAAACTTACAAAATAACAATAACATGCATGAAAAGCTATATATTTCTACTTATGTTATGTAATTATCAAGTTAAGGGAGTCAAAATATGATATATAAAATGCACTTATCAATTTACAACCTAAAGCAAAAGATTATCTCAAACATGAGAATAGGCTTCAGTTGGCTCATTCCCTTAAGAAATCTTTGGAGCTTCGTCTAGCCCCCTTCTTGGTACAAAGAGTACCAAATGATAACTCTTTTACTAGACTATTAACCATCATACGAAGAAGGTTGAAAATAACCCTTTGCTTCTTCTTCTCCACAGAGATCGAGTTGGCATTAGAGATATGCATTTTCTTCTCATTTCTTATAGCTGGAGACAAGACAAAGATAACAACATTGATCAACTAACATAATTAAAGACAACATTCAAAAGCAATGGACAATGAAATTATCCTCGTTCTATGACTTAGAAGAATTCAAAAGGGTAGGAATATCTTTTGATTAAACTAGAAAAAATGAGTTTGTCTTAAGAAAATAATTCCTCACTGAAAGTAAGAGCTGCTTTGACATGACGCTTCTCCTCCTTAGAAAGCTTAAGCCTCAAAGACCAAGAAACATATAAAATGTAGTAACCAGTATCCATAACCGGTAAGAATATGTATATTTATATATATAAATATACGTATTTTATTTGTATGTGGGTGATCCTTGATTTATATATTGTTATTAGTAGTGTTTTTATAGGTTAAGGATATACTATTAGTATTGGGTTTATTTGCAAGACTTTGGAATTATTTTAGGGACCAAATTGTTATACTTTGAAAGTTTTGGGGGTGAATTCGTAAATACCAAAAAATTAGCCTCTTAGTATAAAAATACACTTTTAAACCCTAATTTACCATTTTTAGGTCGAGCTACCCATTTTAAGAGAGAGAAGAGAGAAATAGAGGAGAGAGAAAGAGGAGAAGAAGAAGAAAAAGAAGAAGAAATTGGAAATTTGAATTTCAAGAGGTATATCATACGTATTTCTCAATTTATTGGTATTAATTAATTTAATTCCTTTAAGTTTTGATTTCTGAAAATATGTATAGTTGAGGATTTGTTGTGTATTTCGTAAGATCATATGAGAATTGATGATGATCTATAAGATAGTTTGATAAATCATGATGAATTATGGAATTTCTGCTGGATAACCTCTTGATCTAGGAATTTTATAAATTGTTGTGATTCGATTCTGGTTTTGAATTTTGAGTATATGAAATTAGACATGTTTAGGGTCATCTGAGACTTTGAATCGACTGAAAATCTCGGAAATTGAATTTGTAGTGAATTTACCAAAATGACCCTGGAATTCTGGAAATTTCCTGTGTAAACAGTATGATACAGTGGAAAATAATTTTTGACCTGCTGAATGATCTTTAAAAATTATGAATTTGTGGAATATGATAATTTTATATGTCTAATATGATATACTCGGAATTGAGAATTTGGATCAATGTGGTTGAAGTGTTATGAATTTCTAAAGTGTATCAGCTCATTGTAGTATTTGATTAACAGATTTTTAAAGTTATGAAATAAAATAGTTTTAAAATACTTTTGGCAGTTATTTGGAAGCCAAATATTTATCATGGACTGAGATATGTGTCAAGAGTAATTATGTGGTAGTTTTATAATTTTTGAGTTAGTATATGATTTTATAAAATTGGGAGATTGAATACTGTTCAGTAAGTATCTTGATCCTGTCAGGTTTGTAGTTTGGATTCGATGGTGTGTATGGAATGGATTGTGTAGGAATTTTGATATAATATTCATATATAAGAAGTATATATGAGTCAAGAATGATATATTCTGATTTCGGAGTAATTGGACATCATTTGATGTATTAGAAAATTTTGTTAAGTGTAAGTGGTCAGAATGACAAGTTTTGAGAAATCAAGTATTTAGACCAATTTGATGTGTTAAATGCATTGTGTATAATTTTGTAAGCTATTTAAGTATTTATGTGAATTGTGAGGCTTATGAAAGGATTGATCTCCATTGATAGGTTAAGGAGATTTAAGCCTTGTAGCTGTAAGTGCTAAGAGGTAAGTATATTAGACTTACTACTGGAATCACAATAAACATAATAATTGTTTTGTATGATTTTGCAAATGGAGTTAAGAATATGTTTATGTTATGTCAAAGTATATTTTGATATGAAATGTGAATATATGTTTATGAATGTGAGCATTGACATTGAGCATGGACATACATGTGTTTTTGAAAGTGAGCTTTCCAAAATAAGATGCGTTTAACAAAGAAAGCTTTTGAAGTGTAATATGTCCATGAGAAATATTTTGTGATTTGAGGGTACTTGAACTCACTGTTAACTTAGTAGGCATTTTATGTGATTTGTAAAGCCTTTATGTGTGGCCTTTCCTTCGGGATTGGTATATGTTATGTGTTCCGTATGTAGGGAGGATCCTATTGGTACCTAAAGGAAGTGTGAGTCATCACATTCGTGTGGTGGCGTATTGGTACATGTGAGAGGACTCACTGATGATCAGGGTGAGGGTTTGGCTTTTACCTTCGGGCATAAGCGTTATATATGTGTGATTTAAAGACCTCACTTGTACTATTCCTCTCATACGGTATGTCACCTACGAGTGACATTTGGCTCATTATGTGATATGTGATATGTAAGTCCTACTAAGTAGTAGTCGAGTAATGGTATTCCTATTATGTGTTTTGAAAGAATGTGTAAGCGCTTACATGATATGTGATTTGATAAGATTATGATTTTGATTGATCACAGCATATCATACATATGCATTGTGTACATATATGTATTTGTATTTGATATATGAAAAACTAGTATGCTTACTGAGTTTTATACTCATTATAGTTTATGGTGATTTCAGGTAAATAAGGTACATGTGTGCTTAGCGGATTTGGCAAGGCTTCTGCTGTTCCTTGGGTTCCCTAAGTTGTTAGGTTGCTAAGTGTTTCATTTGGGGACACGTGGGATAAGATATTTGATTTGTCCCTAGTGAATAAATACTTATGTATTATTTTATTGTGTGTGGTTGGATTTAGTTTAAGTTTCACCAAGTGTAGTAATGGATTGATTTTAAGTAAGAATTTGCAATGAATATATTCTGGGCTTCCGGTAATAAAGTTGCTACTGGTGACGTAGTAGAGTGTTAATCTCTGAGAAAACTCTGCGTATCTCCGGTTTACTAATTGTCCCAGTCATAATTCAATTACTATAATTCTGAAAGAAATTAAAATGAATGTTTAAGTATTATTGAATGAATGTAAGTGATGTCGTGTGTCAGATCTTTTGGGTCTGGGGCGTGACATAAAAAGTAGACATAAAAAAATAGAACAAATAAGTAATTTATCAAACAATGGGAAAAGAGAACAAAAGGGCAAATAACCTCTCCTTAAAAAAAAACTCATAAACATGATTGAGAGCCATAGAGATCCTCATAAATCTACTTCCATTCTCCTTTAGTAAAAAACCAAAGGTGCTTCTACCCAACATTTTTGGAAGGCAAATCCTTTATTAGAGCAGCTTCTTTCTCTTTTTCATATACAATAAGGTAATAAAATCCTTCTATGGACTTGTTTGGTAAAGCTTTGGAGCTCAAGAAAGTAAGGACCTTCAAGGTTGGCCTTGCTCTACATAATATAAAGTCACACAAGAACTCTCTAACTATTTAGATTCAACTAGCACGGGGCTAGATCTAAGTGGGATAATATATTTACAAAAAATAACTGAAGAGGCAACTTCAGCCCAAACTGAAAAATCCTTAAACTTAAAGTCGTCTCCCCTCCGATGGTGAACTCATATACTTATCCTTTTGCAAAACTCTTAGAGTAAATAAATTAGAAATCTCTAACCTCTTTCTCAACTCAAAAAAATACTACTTTAATCACTATAGAATGATGGTTGTGGAGATTATCCAACTTAAAAGGAACATCCTCAGTGCTTTAGATGGTAGACTTCTTTCTCCTTTTTGGCTTAGTAGACTGACCTGATGCTCATTCAAACTCTTAAGGAGCCTTAGGTGACATCATATTACTAGATGTATGCTCTGGATCATCAAGATTATCTCATATCATAGTACGACCCCTTGAGCAAGGCTTACTTGTCTATCAAGCACTCACATCAATTACACTATAGATTGAGCTACTCTCAGCATTAGAAATATCTTTAAGGCGATATAAATCTTAGGCAAATGCATTCTAGTATTCATCCATAGAAGATATGACTTGTCACCCAAGTTAGAGATTAAACTTATAAAGAAACTTCCAAATAAATTTTTCGACAAAGACTTTCAGCGAGCACTAAGGTAGAAAAAAATATAAGAAAGTTGTGAAATAAAAAGACATAAAGCCAAGAAGAAGACACATACCAAAAAACAATTGAAGAATGATATCACCAAACATAAAAGTATAAAAAACTTTTTGAATCATAGAGAAAAAATACTCTTTAAAGAATCAGAGTAAAAAATCAAGAAAAGTAAAAGATTGAAAAAGTCAGAAAATATATGATAAAGAGATATCTTATTCCTTGATTCAAACTTTGAAAGTTGAAAACATTATTAAAAGCAGGTCCCTCAATTGAATTGTGCGATCGACATTTAAATTCCCAAGATGACGACATGTTACAAAAAAAAGGAATAATTATAGATTAAAACTATTAGACAGTGAAGAACTTCTTAAGAGATTGCAAATATCTAATGCAATAAAAGGCGCCAACTAAAAATAAAAGTCCAATCACCATCATAAACTGCACATCTATTGAATGTGGGCTCAAAAGAACATTTACTCAAAAGAAAAAACCCACATGATAAAATAGTAACTACAAAATGACCCAAAGAATAGAGGACACTAGTTGAACACAATCAAAATGCACTTTAACGAGTACTTGAATCCATGAGCACTATTTATAAAGTTTTTAGTGTCAACATGTTAATACTGAAAATTAAAAGACCTTTTTTCCCCTTAGATTTCGCATATAAGGACTAAGGTCTTTGACCTATAAAACACAAAGACCTCAGCTTATAAAAGCCTAAAGAGGACCTCGACCAAAAAGAAAAGTTTTGGCCTACCAAACATCTTTAAACCAAAGGCATCCTCTTTAAACTGGTTAGGACAATGGTCGAAGTCTGGCTACCCTATTCGGTCAAACTCTCAAAAGAAAAAAGACAAATTTACACCCTCTGAGCTGGTCGAAACTCGGTTATCCTATTCAGTTAAACTCTTAAAGGAAAACTATGCTCTCTTTGAGCTAGTTAGAGTAATGGTTGAAGCCTGACTATCTTGCTTAGTCAGACTCACCATCTACAAAGTCCATCAAAATAATAGGTGAATGTTGACTACCCTCTTCGATCAAGCCCTAAACAATGAGAAATAACCCCTCTTATAACGAGTGGGGAAGGTTAAAGAACAACCTCTTTGACTTATAAAAAAAAGTTCTTAAAAATGACTTAACTTATAAGACATAAAGGGTTGTGGATAAAATCAAGTTTAACAAGGAAAAATCTCTAAAATAAAGGGATATTCTTAAAATACACTACTAAGGCAATTAAGATCAAGTGCAATTTTAGAAAAACTCTAATAGTAGAATCTTAAATGGGAAAGTCTATAAAGACATCCACATTAAAAAGGATTCTATACATCCTCACCCTATAAATAGAAGAGAAAATCATTAAAGATAATCAGAATCATAAGAGTTATCACATAAACAGGCTTATTGTAAAAGCAACTATAGCCTTTGCAAGAAGCCACCTTATTCTTTTCATTTTTTCTTGCTTTACTATTCTTTTTTTTTCTGGGCCCTTACTAACTTAAGCATCAGAGTGCCTACGTCGAAAAAATCTTTGGTGTGGCTTGGCATTTTTCCTGATTATAGGATTCTTGTCAGATGCAATATTCATGGAGAAGAAGCATTCCTTTGGTCCAATTTTTTTATCACATCTTTATCGTTTAAGCCATACTTCCCTAGAAAAATAAATTCAACTTGTTGACTCTCGAGTTAGCAAATTTAGGGATCAATAATAAAATTCCACTACTATTTATGGATCATAATAATGCATAATATATCAGTAAAGAAAACGATAATTTATTAGAATTAGATCATGGTTCTATAGGTAATCGTTTTAGTGGTTATTTTACTTTCAGCTTGAGATAGAAGTGATGCGCCACTAAAGAGAGTTTTATGAGTTATTTTGGAAGATTTAATGAGCTCAATGTGCTTCTTTTAATGTAGGAATGGTAACCTGATTTTTATCTCTTTAGTAAATTAGGTCCCTTTTTTTTGTGATTACTCAACTAAAAGAATATATGAAACAACAAACAAATATAATTTTCCTTATAGGTCGTGGATGAAAGCTATTACTCATCTTGTAGAAAGTCCTTGATAGGGAAAAAAAAGAAGAACCCTTTTTAAAAAGACTATGTTTCTTCTAAGGAATACGATAATAATGGTGGCTCTACTTCATTTAATGAAAATGAGGGATACATAGAGGAATTAGAAGGGTTTGGTGGTAGAAAGAGTGTTGAAAAATAATGTAGGCCAATAGATATTTGGCGAAAGAAGACACTTATGAAAATTGTGGATAAAATAACTAGTTTAATAATAAATGAAATAGTAAATAGAAATGCAGTTGTTTTGAAGGCTTCATTTGCAAATTTATTTTTCAAGATTGTTAGATGGAAAAAATACTGAAAAAGATACGAATAGTTTTCTCGGCATCATAATTTCTCCATATTTTGGTTAATGTTTTTTTCTTTTCTTAAAATATATTGAATGAAGATGACACATCTTGTTTGTTGATGGCTTATAGCCTTTTCTACATAACTTCTTAAATGATATCTCAAATTTTCTATCCTAAATTGATATGTTAAGTATTTATTAGGTGGTGAAATTGTACAAATTTTAAAATTACCTATTACACCATTTCATCACCCAATGATTGTTTGACACATTATTTGAAATGGAAAATTTTGAGGTACCGTTTAAAATGTATAACATTATGCTTTTATGAAATATGAAAAATTTTTCTGTTAATGAATATAGACATAGGAATAGTGTGACCAATAACAAGTGCCCAGCCTATGACACTGTGCTGAAGTCAGTTTTAAAACTTATAAATAGTATGGCTATATAAGAAAAATATTAAGACAGACTTTAATAATTCAAAAAACAAAAGTGGAAATAATAATTAAATATAAAACCCATAGTTCAAAGAGTAAAAGTAGAAATAATTAAAAAAAACCCTAGACTTAAAATGCCATCACCATATAAATTAGTGTCATGGGTCAGACACTTGTCATTGACTCAAAAGACTAGCTTGTTAGATAATGTTATCTACTCGCTCATAAATACTCAAGATTCACCCAATTTTTATTCGATATGGGACGTGACATTCTCCCCCACTCAATCACGTGACGCCTTCATCATTATCTGGCTCAAACTTAGAAGCTAACCTGTTTATATTACCTATCTCCCGACGCCATATGGGACACTACCTACTTGGATATCTTTATTAAGGCTTAAGACAAGATTTTCAAAGTCTACTTGACTCATATGACCCATCCCTCTAGAGCTATAGGTGACCCATATCCCACGTGGTAATTTTTATTAGGGCAATTTTATGGAATCACATGTGGATGAGTATTCAGGTCTGCTTTGATACCACTTATCATGGAACGGGCCAGACGCTTGTCATTGACTCAAAAAACTATCTTGATAAGTAATACTATCTATCTACCCATGTATACCTAAAATCCACCAATGTTTTATTAAATGTGAGACATGACATTAAGCACATCTAATACATGTAAGCAAAAATAATAGATGATTCTAGCGAGGCACTAAGTTATATATTATATTAAAGATAAAAGGAGACTATTTGTTGAGGAGGTTATTATTTGAGATAGGAAGAGAGATAGAGGAGAGTCTAGCTCTGATTTAGAATGCCCAAAGCTTTGAAAATGATCGAGCATTCAGAGTGCTTATAGCAATGTAACAGAGTTTGTTCCCTTTTATAAGTATTGTTTATGGATATTAAGGTGACAAGTGTCTAAATGGAGAAATTAAATTCAAGCAAAGTTAGGTTTTCATGGCTATTTTGCTGTAGGTAAAGTCAACCTTAATGGAGAGTTTTACCTTTTGAAAAAAAAAAGATAAAATTAACATTATTATCCAATTCATTCCCTATTATCATATTGAGATTTATAGTGGTTATGATAATAAAGAGTAACATTTTATAGGCTTTTGTGAGCATCCAAATATTTCCTAACGACGACACATATGGATTCTACTATGAAGATTGTGTGGTTTAGCCATAAACTCTTGGTTGTGAGGCAGTGATTTCATTGATTTACTAGAAGAAAATCTGAGGATTTGTGGTTCAGAAAAACTAGTTGATTAAATTCAGGAATTTTGTAAATCTTTAAACGATTATTGTCTATGAGATTTAGGATTCAATGGTGTTATAAGTATGACCATGAAAATGATCATGCTTTTGTGTATCTTAGTCCATATTTGAGGAACTTTAAAGAACAAATTCTTTATACTGGGTAAAAGACCTTCCATTTAGATCTTTGCTGGTTTGACTATCAATTAATCCTTGAGGAATTTAAAACTCCAAAGGCAATAAGTGGTGATTATAAGAATCATTAGAGGAAAAGGATTCATCTAAAGGAGGCTGGTAAAGTTATAAGCAGATTAGGTTAATGGTTGAACAAATTTGGCCATCGAAATTTGACGAGGGTGGTGGAAAGAGTTTGGTGAGTTGCATTGCTCATTATGCTTCTTCTTTGAACTACTAGGGTTGCAATATTTTTCAAAAATAAAAAATGGATATTAAGATAAAAAGAGACGAGCTTTTCTTTTTTTATTTATTGTAGTTGTGAGAAAGTTAATTAAAAATTATTTTAATATAATTTGGGGAACAAGCTGAGTACGTTAGGTACGCAAAGAAGCAAGACGGAAGTAAAAAGAGGTAAAAGGAGAAGGCATTGCTTCCCAAGCTTGGGCTTTGTGTGCCACAGAGCTCGTAGGTAGAAGCTACAACACCGCAGCACTAGGTGTTATCGAGGTAGCGTTGCGGCACTAGTACAGGAAACAATATTTTTAGTTTTAACTCTTTCCTAAGTGCTTCAGAACTTCCTATTTTGACTCTCACTTATTTTAGGGTTAACTTAGGTCATTCTAAACCCTATATAAAAGCTTTCTATTGGCTTGTAAACACATATTTGTGATATCTTTATGAACATTATGAACTTAATGATTCTTAGTGAGAGAAACTCCTAGTTTATAAGAGATGATTATATTCTTTGTGAGTTCTTGAGTTCTTTCTTGTAAAAGGTATACTTTATGAGGCTTTGTGATTCGATAATATAAAAGTAAGATCTTGATCCACCGTAGACGTAGGTAAGTTGTTGAATTTTTAGTGAATTTACAAAGATGACCCTAAAATTCTGGAAATTTTCTGTGTTAACAGATTGCTGAAGTGGTGAATAATTTTCTGTCCACTATATGATCTTCAAAAATACGAAGTTTTAGAATATGATTATTTACATGTCTACAATGATATATTTAAAATTGAGAATTTATATCAATGTGATCAAATTGTTATAATTTTTTAAAGTGTATCAGCTCACTATACTATTTGATAAACAGATTTTTAAAGCTATGGAATAAAATGGCTCTAAAATACTTTTGGCAGGGATTTTGAAGTAAAACATATGTCATGAATTGAGATATATGTTAAGAGTAATTCTATGATAGTTTTATAATTTTTGAGATAGTATATGATTTTATAAAATTGGGAGACTGAATAATGTTCAGTAAATATCTTGATCCTGTCAGGATAATAGTTTGGATTTGATGGTGTTTATGAAATGGATTGTGTAGGAATTATAGTATAATATTTATATATAAGAAGGATATATGAGTAAAGAATGATATATTCTGATTTTGGAGTAATTAGACATCATTTGATGTATAAGAAAATTTGTTAAGTGTAAGTGGTCAAAATGACAAATTTTGAGAAATCAAGTCATTAGACCAATTCGATGTGTTAAGTGAAATATGTGTAATTTTGTAAACTATTTAAAGTGTTTTATGTGAATGGTGAGGCTTATGAAAGAATTAATCTCTATTGATAGGTTAAGGAGAATTAAGCCTTATAACCGAAAGTGTTAAAAAGTAAGTATACTAGACTTTTACTAAAATCACAATAAACATAGTAATTGTTTATGTATGATTTTGTAAATGTGCTTGGAAATATGTTTATATTTATGTTATGCTAAAGTATATTTGATATGAAATGTGAAAGACATGTGTTTATAAATGTGAGCATTGACATTGAGCATGGACATACATGTGTTTATAAATGTGAGCATTGACATTGAGCATGGACATACATATTTTTATGAAAGTGAGCTTTCAAAATGAAATGTGTTTAACAAAGAAAGCTTTTAAAGTGAAAAATGTCCATAAGATACGTTTTGTGTTATAAGAATGTTTGAACTCACTATTTACTTAGTAGGCACCTTATGTGATTTGTAGAGCCTTTATGTGTGGCATTTCCTTCTGAATTGGTATGTGTTATGTGTTCCGTATGTAGGGAGGATCCTATTGATACCTAAAGAAAAAGTGAGTCATCATATTCGTGTATTGGCGTATTGGTGCATGTGAGAGGACTCACCGATAATCAGAGTGAGTTTGGCTCTTACCTTCGGGCATGAGTGTTATATATGTGTAATTTAAACTTCACTTGTGCTATTACTCTTATACGGTATGTCATCGACGGGTGACATTTAGCTCATTATGTGATATATGATATGGAAGTCCTACTAAGTAGTAGTTGAGTGATGGTATTCCTATTATATATTTTGAAAGAATGTGTAAGCGCTTACCTGATATGTGATTTGATAAGATTGTGATTTTAATTTATCACAGCATATTATACACATAGATTGTGTACATGTATGTATTTGTATTTTAATATATAAAAAACTAGTATACTTACTGAGTTTTATACTCATTATAGTTTATGGTGATTTCAGGTAAATAAGGTACACGTGTGCTTAGCGGATTTGGCAAGACTTCTGCTGTCCTTTAGGTTCCCTAAGTTGCTAGGTTGCTGAGTATTACATTTGTGGACACGTAGTTTAAGATATTTGATTTGTTTCTATTGAATAAATACTTATGTATTATTTTATTAGGTGTGATTGTATTTGGTTTATATTTCACTAAGTGCAGTTATGGGTTGATCTTTGTGTTGAGTTTACTAACAACTTGCTAAGGATTCATATGTTAAATTTAAGTTTGAAATTTTATGCAATATTAATTATGAGTGCACATTATTGAATGAGTGCATGTTATGTCATGTTTAAGAGCTTTTGGGTCTGGGGCATAACACCTACAGTGAGGTAGTGCATCTATAGCAAAAAATGGTGAGTTAGTCTCTTAATGAACTTCATAGCCCTTTATAAGGTGATGTGTTAAACCTACAGACACACTTGATAGATCATCACCTATATGAGTTAGAATTTGGTCATTTCCTATAAGAGTTAGGCAGGCTACTCTATAGCACTTATAAAGCTAAGAAGACACATGACCTTTAATAGTGCCAAACCGTAACATAGACAAATTATTGAGAATTTAACTTAATAATTTAACCCTTTATTTCACATCCAAAGAAATAAAAGATTAATAAAAACTTGGTTTCACCTAATTCCTGTAAAATACAGTTACTTAATCAGTGGATTGATTTGATTCACATAAGAGCATCAATTCATATAAGACTTAAATATGTGGTTGATTTGATTCACATTTGTTTATTTAAAATATGTGGGGGATTGTTAGAATTTAAGAATGTATTTCAAGAAAATAAGTGAAAAAATAAATATTATAGTAGAGAGAAATAACAAAGAAGAGAAAGATGGTCGAAGGGGAAGCACCAAAGTCGTAGAAGGTTGGGTGTTGCGGCATTGGGCTCAGTGTCGTGGCTCTTCAGTCACTGGAATGAAGCATTATGGCACCTAGTCGAGCAGAGCCCAAAATGACCGTTGAGCACTGCGCCTAAGGATGAGCGCCACAACCCCTAAAGCTGAGTTGGTGACTTTTTAAAGAGTCACCTCCCCCTTCCATATAATATAACATTTTAAAAAGGTGTTGTGTCTCTCTAGAGAGACACATACAACTCTATAAATATTACATGTACATTTAAAACAAGAAATTAACTACTCTTCTTAATCTTTAATTTAAGTTTCTCTCTTATCAACCACTTTCTGAATTTAAATACTTGTAATTCAAGAACAATATTTAATATGTACATAAAATTTTTTTATAAATTATTAAATTTAAAATTATTTTATTAATAAACTCATTTGCATATTTAATTATAATTAAAATATAAATAAAAATAATTTAAAAATAATGCATTGCACGGCTTAACTTTAAAATTTATTTACTTGTATCCTTATATATTTTCTACAATACTGAACTATTTGATCAACATCTTCAAGGTCAAATCTTTGCATCTTCTAAAATCGTTTGTCGCCACACTTCACTGCCATACTTCACTCTGATTTCCAACCTTAACCGTTGTCCAATAACTCACCCCACCCAATTAGCACAACCTTTGCCTCAACCTTTCTCTGCCCAACACTAGCATCGTTTGCCGTCTGATAAACTCATCTTTAGCCTCAACTCTCATGCTTCAGCTGTCATTCACAAGTCAGCAACAATTATTGCCATCTCTCCAAAAACGCTTAATTGGTTGTTTTTGAGTTTCTTAAGAGTAAGATAAGAAACGGGTATACGAAATTTTGTTAATTTGCTTTTTTTTCCAAAAAAGTTTTTTTTTTAAAATTATTTGAGGTTTCAATTTCATCATAGTATCAATTCTTTCTTACATTATTTTAGACTTTAGTTAGTATATATGTTGTTTCATTTGAGAATTACAATTTGCATTAGAATGGGATCGTGAAGCGTGACTTTTATTATTTATTTTTATACAAGTATTGCATTTCAACTTTCAAATTTAAAAAAAAAAATTACAATTTTAAAGAATTACAACAAGTGCTAACTTTTAAATCTCATAAAAATTACAATAAGTGTCAATATCTAATAACTACATTATAACAAATTACAACTAGCAACAACTGTCTCTTAAATAATTGGAGGAAAAATAAATCCTTTGGCCTTGTTAGAGTTTGTCAAGAAGTGCAGTGATTTTCTCGCTAGGACAAGATCTGGGTGCCGTGACTTTTATTTATTGAGGAATTTTGGCAACGTGTTGTTTATTATCCGTCTCATAGAACTTTTACTCTACAGTCAGGTCATTTCGATGGCTTGAGTATGCACAAGAAAAAAAAAATCTACTATATAAATGCTAATATGGTTTAGAAATAAGGGAACTTGGAGGTTTCTGTATGTGGGTTTAATGGTTATAATTCTGGTTTAGATTAAGATGTAACAAAAACTGGGTACTGGTAATATTTTTTGTGTTAAACGTTTTTAGTTAAATGTGTAGTTATTGTTTTATTGGTTATGTTGATTTTGTAGTTCCACAACGGCGAGCATAAGTGATGCTTATTATTGAGTTTTAATTCCATGAAATTTGAACAATATATATGGATTAACAAAGACTAATACAGCTTATAGAGTACAAAGTCTTACTTTCCATATGAATGATGTTGATGATATGGGTGAATAGAATAGGAGATAGAAAAAGCTTTTCCTCAACAAGTAAGTAGAGGAAATCAAGAGTAGACTTTTACAAGTTACCACTGGATCAATTTTTTTGATGGGGAGACAGGACCCAAGTGTAGAAATTATGGAATTGTCTATAAATGTCCAAGTAAGAGTGGCACAAGTAATATGAGAAAGTATATGGATACTTGACCTAAATTGCAAATGCCTTGTGATCCTCACCGAATGTACTCCGTGAATTAGTCTATGTTGCCCATGTTATGTATGATTTACTTTTTAAATTTGTTGAGTATCAGGACATTTTATGTGATGAAGTGCAAATAATCTTTAAAAAAATATTGCAAAAGTATATATGTTGAAATGTATATGATGATAAAAGATGAGATGAAAAAGTGTGTTAGATAGATAGAACTCTTGGTAGAATATTTTTAACTTTTAATTTGTGGATTTTCATAACTAGAGGCAAATATTTGTGTTTAATGACATAGTTCATTGGTAAAGATTGGACTTTACTAAAAAGAGTGTTGAACTTCTCCTATATGTTACCTCCATATGAGAGGAAATATCTCTTAATTATGTGATTGGGTACCTTATATAATGCTTCAAGTAATGATCTTTATGTTAATATGTAAAAAAAAAAATCAATTGAGATTGAAGAGAGCATTTATGCACGTTCTTGTGCTAACATTATCAATTAGATAGTTTAAAAGGGTATAAACTAAATTGAAATGAAGTTAACAAGGTTCAGAAGAGAGTAAAATTTCTCAAAAGGGTCCTAAGTGAGGAAACACAAGTTTTTAGAGTGTATTAAGCAAGTCTTTATCAAATCAACAAGGGGTTAAGATAAAATGTCCCCAAAAAATAGAATTTAAGTGTTGTTACTACAAGAACACCTTTTGTCACTTATAATTAAGTGACTCTAATTATAAGTATAATCGTCATGAAAATGAGTGGGAGAAAGTAGAGAAAATCAATAGATTTATGTGAGTTTTTATATGATTACGTGCACATTTTTGGGGATGAAGTGCCAAGTAATGATAATTATACAAGAAATATAACAAACAAAATGATTACTAAGTGTGAGAAGTATTAAAATGAGTTTTGCATAATTTTGGAAGTAGTTTTTGTCTTGGATCCTTAGTAGCAGGTTATTGAGTTTTCTTATAGAAAGGTTTGTGGAGAAGATTCAGGAGAGTTAAAAGGGTAAAAATAAATTATTTTCTTTATTTGATGAGTTTGCAGTCAAGACACTTGCATCATCTTTTAACTTTCACATTTATTTCCATCCAAAGTTGTGTTATTGATTCAGGTGTAACACAATATGATTTGTCACTTAACAAATGGACTATAAACATACTAAAGGTAAAATCTAAAAAATCTTTGTACTTATTTATTATTTTCTTTGGTTTTGAAATCATACTTGCATTGAAAAATTATGCCTTGTTTGCTTATGTTTTCAACTTTGCTTGATTGTTATATTATATCTTTTTGGAGTTTGATAATTAGAAAACTAGGGATTATAGTATTTGTAATCAAAAAAATGATTTGAAACTTTATTTGAATGAATCATAAGTGGATAGAAGTATTAATTTGAACATTCTTAACTTTTGAATTAAAAATAAATTTTACTATCTTAATTTTATTTCTATAGCTCGTCTTATCTCGAGCATTCCCATACTTATTGTTGTATCGAAATTAAATTTAATTATTTGTGATCGATTCCTTAATCAATTATGGAGTTCACTTAAATCAAACATAGTGCTAGTTAAAAAAAAATTTGGTTATTTGGAGAGCGATAATTCACTCAAGACTTTATTTTATGTGATTTCATTTATTGCCATTATATTTGAAGATTTTTATAATATTTTTGTTATTTTTACTTTTATTTACTCCAACTGCTAATGTCAAATTTAGTGAACTTATTAAAGGCATATCAAACTTAAGTATTAACATTAGTGCTCTATTTTTGTAGAAAGTGATAGTATTTCTACTTCTCAGTGATTGTTCATAAAAGGTAATACCTTACTAATAATCTTTACTTTATTTTCTTTTTATTCTTCAAAAAATTCTATATAATCATGCTTATTTTAAAATTATTTTGCAGGTTCATCACTTGGCTATTCTGACTTGTAACCAAATTTCCCAAGTTCATTTTGGATGGATGCATGTTTATTTGTTAAATTGTGATTGGTTGTGCTTTAGGTGGATTAATGACTTTATTTTGAATTGGTTTTTATTTTCTTAAATTGTGTTTGGATAAATTTTAGGTGGATTAAATATATAACTGATTTTATTTTGAATGAACTTTTATTTTGTTGAATTATGTTTGAAATAATTTTAATATTAAATATATTTAAGAATTGATTTTTTATTCATTTTTTTATTTTATTTATTATGACTTAAACATGTCTATCTATATAAATGAAGTAAATTTTATTTTTATAATCTTATAAACAAATTGAACCGTGCCTATAAATCGTATAAATAAATTAAATCGTGTCTTATAATCATAAATAAAGTAAATCATTTATATTAAAGTAAGCAAATCAAATATGACTCATTTATTAAATAAGCCCAATTGTAATATGTCGTGTAATTTATTTATTAAATAAATTAAATTCATATTTAGCATTCTTTTACTTAGATAAGTTGTAATTGAATTAAGAAAAACTTCAATAATACCCTATTAAGTCACCATATAATGCGATTAGCCCCTGGCCCTAAAATATCATTTTTCTACATATAGTAATATTACAATATAGAAGATGAACTTTGAGAATATTGGTTTATTTAGTGACAACTTTTTTTTTTTTGTGGTAATCAATCAAAAGAAATTTTATTATTAAAAGAAAACTTCAATACAACAGAATCTCATAAAATAAGAGTACCACAATTTATCATTTTCTTACAATGTCATACATAAACTATCCATTAATAACTCTTAAGCAACTAGACCAAATAAAATCTTTAACAGAATAAAAAACAGAATTAATAGAATGCTTTCTTTATTGAAAAATCACTTAGTTACACTCCTGTCATAAAAAATAGATAGTATAACATATAACAATTCTTTTAATTTTGTTAAGTATGATTTTGTCTCTAATTTTTCTACGGAAATAAACATTCTCCATTCTTCAAAGAAATGGATCTTTATAGATATCGCAAATTAGAAGTATTCTCTTTTAAATCTCATTAGAAAATTACACTAAAAAAAAGTGATGAACTATTTCTTCCAATCCTCATATAGTGGGTAATTAGTAAAAGAAGTGAACTCCCATTTAGCAATTCTTATCCTTGTACTTAACTTTTTTGCAGGATGAAAACAGATGAAAATAATGTTATGTATTATTTTAAATAAAGCAGATGTTTTATATAAGAAAAAAAAAAGTGAGAGAGAAAGTCAATATGGGTATAACTTTTTATTTTTAATTTTTAACAAACTACGAAGGTAATAACATCAAAATGTAATCTTTTGTAATAAGAAAAATTAATTGTTTAATCCCTATATTTTTATTAAATTACTCACTTGGTCTCTTAATATTCAAAAATTATTAATACATTCTTTAAAGACATTTTTGTTTCTAATTTCATCCCTAAAATACACTTTTTTGCTACTATTTCTATCTAAAGTATGACCATTTTCGTCCTTCAAATACTCAATTGGTAATTTTTAAAATGTCAAGAACAATATGGATAATTCAATAAAAAAATATAGGGATTAAAATAAAAAATTTCTTATAATAATAAAATAATTTTATTTATATCTTATTAAAGTGTTTTAAGTTATAAATATTAATATTATATAAATACAAATATATATATATATATATATAGTGTTAGACTTACAAAATTAGAATACAAACTTTGTATTTCTACTAATTTGTCACCAATCAAGTACGACCATGTGTTAGACTTTTTTAATCATTATTATTGTGGTAGTATATAATACTAATCAACAATAATACATCAAATGCCACATCAATTAGTATACAAAATTTATATCCAATTTTATAAGTTTAAATTTTGTATCCCAACTTTATAAGTTTAACATGATGAATATAAAATTCAGAAATTTTTAATAATTTTAGTTCATACAAATAAATAATTTAACACCTATATCACATGTTAACAAATAAAAAAGGTCATCAATTTAGATTTCAAACACGAGAGGTAATGAAAAGAATTATAGAATGGATTTTTACCTATGCCCAGATCGCGGATAAATGAAAATTTTATTGATAAGACCTTTTCAATTGTAGCCAATATCTTATTACGAATAATTCCGACAACTTCAGGAGAAAAAGAGGCATTCATAAAACCCATATTCTGGCTTTTATCTGGCGAATATCCAACAATAGCTTCCATTGAATGAATAATTGATCCGGATCCTAAAAACAAGAGGGCTTTCGAATAAGCATGAGTAATCAAATGAAATAAAGCGGCTCGATAAGACCCCATGCCTAGAGCTAACATCATATAACCCAATTGAGACATTGTAGAATAAGCTAAACCTCCATCTATCTGAATGTTCGGTCTCAACTCGGGAGGAAGAACAGGTAATAGACATAAAACCATCCACTCTGGTTCTATATTTGTTCGAAGAAAATGCTTAGCTAATTCCATGCGTCTAACCAAAAAATCCCTTCTTCTTCCAATTTTTCGATCTTCCCATTCATTACCTGTGGGTCCTTCTTCCCCTAATTCTTTCCATTCTACCAAGGAAGAATCTATAATAATTCGCAAATCTAGATCGGCTTCCGAATTTATAGCTGGACAATTAAAAAATAGAGTTTCTTTTTGCAAAGCAATGAAAAACGCTATTGAATTGACCGAACAGGCAGATACAAAAGGAATTCAAGTACAAATTGCAGGACGTATTGACGGAAAAGAAATTGCACGCGTCGAGTGGATCAGAGAGGGTCGAGTTCCTCTACAAATTTTCGAGAGTATATTTATGCACTTGCTCATGATCATGGTTTAAATAGATCGATGATCTCATTGGAAAATGGGGGTTATGACAATAAATCTAGTTCACTAAGCGTGAAACGCTTAATTACTCGAATGTATCAACAGATTAATTTGAGTATTTCTGTTTTTTGTCTTGTTTAGGCATTTGGTGTCCTCTTTGCCGGCCTGCTTAACGACAGAGCCATCTTCTTTGGGGTCAATGAGGAGGATAGGCGGGCTTGAGGAATAGTTGAAGCCATACCCAATCAAAAAAGAATGTTATCCAAACGCATTTCAAGTAATTGTAGTAAAACCAGACCTGTTGACCCTTTGACTTTTCCGGCGATACGAACGTATTTAAGTAATTTTCGTTCAAAAATGACAAGATAAAATTTGACAAAGCAAGAGACCACATGATGGTATAATTAGCCTCTTTTTCAAATAAATTTAAGTGAGATAAAATTGCAAACTAAAAGGAATTATTTAAAAGAAAATTATGGGGACTAAATCTAAAGCAACACTAGAATAATTTGGGTCGCTGGGCCAATTTATTTCTTGGGCTAATCATAAAGCCCACACCACTCAGCCCAAAGTCCTAAGAAAGCCTCCGGTCTCTTCTTTTATTGATTTCGTAATCTGCACTTTAGTTTCGCCAAGAGGGTTTTCATCTCACCGCAGGAACAGGCGGCTGCTTCTGCTCTTTTTCTAAGGTTCTAAGTACCAGCAACAGCGTCAACAAGACACCCCCAAAATGGGAAGCACCGCAGTGGAGAAGACTGCGGAAGACCTCCAACGAGAAATCGATGAGCTCCACCGCCAACAGCGCGAGGTCCCTCTCTTTTCCTTTTTTTTCCTTTTCTGTTTTTTTTTCTTTTCTTTTCTGTAATTTTTGTTATAACATATTTCTTCCGTCATTAATTTTCTATTTTCAATATATTTTCTTTTTATGTTTGTTGAAAAAATATCTACAGATTACAGAGAGGCTTAAAGATCCCAGAGGACTCCGGAGGGGGGCGCTGCCCGGTGCCCGCAATTTGGCTGCCGGTGGAGCCCGTCCGCGTGGCTTTGTTCGACCCGTAAGTTATTCAACATCCTTTTTCTCTTTGGAAACGAGTGTCTTTCCTTGTTATATATAAAAGCTTCTCCAATTGGGTATTCGTGTTTGATTAATTTCAGGCGGATAGGGTTGACGTGGAAGATCAACCTCCGGCTAAACGGCGACTCTTGTCGGCAGTTGTCAAGGTAGAATCGATTCACAGTGTATTTCTGACTATATAATCTATGTAATACCCATTTTTTTCCTAACAATGGGGCATTTGAACTCAAGACATCCATTTAAGTAGAGGAATAAAATCCCTACAAGCCCTTTAGAATTGGGGCTATTAACACAAGTGCAATATATGTAATAACCATTTAAACGCAGTTACTTATGAATATATAGTAGATAATATAGCGAATTATCTAATTTTGTTTGATTTGTGAGCATTAAAAATGCTTCTGTATTTTTTTCCCGCAAAATTAACTTTGATTTATCTGAAATGAAACACCTTGGATGTCTCATAGGTTAAGTTATGACAGCGTCATTCTTTCTATTTTTTATTATTTTTCTAATTTCTTTGGTTGCATAGTCTAATTAGAGTTGAAATGCTGATGTTTCATTTGTAATGAAGTTGGAGGATGGAGAGATCAGTGAGGATGCCGGAAAAGTAAAGGATGCAGATGTAGAAGGAACTGGCACAGCTAACCAGAATGATAGGAAGCCATCTAATTTGCAGCAAAGTGGGTGGTCAAGGAGGGATGGCCATCAAAAAACAGCAAATACGGTAAATTTAATCCTGTTTATTGCTTCGCTGAACAGTGTTGATTTGAGATAATAAAGTTGATGCATCTGATTGTTGTTTTGGTTTTTAGGATAATGCAGCACTGGTAGTGGAGCATGTTCCTAGGGTTTTGCCGAAGGATGAGGATCCAAGCATTGTTAATAGAAATAAAAGAATGCTGGGGCAGCTTTTGGGGACTTTGGAGGTATGTGTTAAGCAGTTGCTAGGCTTGGGAATGAGATAGAAATGAAAGAATGAGTCACTTACACTTTTACTTTTGAACAACTTGAATGAACTTTATGCAGGAACAGGAGTTTATCAAGTGCACAATGTATTAGACTTTGTTAGTACCGAAATATTTGGCTCTAGAACTCCTTAGTTATTAAACACTGATTATTATGTACTTGTAGGGTGCAACAACCAGTATCATGTCTGTCCATTGAGATTCTTGTTAATGCCCTAAAGTATACTGAAAGAAGTACTTATTCAAAATCTTTTACTATCATGTTTGGACTGAAAATGCGTTTTGGCCAAGCAATAAGTGGAAAGGTTTTTCTGCATTTTCCTAGTTTGGTTTAAAGAATCATCCCTCTATAGTTGGCCTTTCACAGAAGTGATTAATACCTTCATAATTCATTTTTGGCTTTTGCTTTGAATATTATTGGTCTCCCGTTGCCCACTTCTGGTAATAAGCATCATTAATTTGGATCTTTTGGATTATGAATAAAGGGTAACTTTGTGTCCCATAATAGTCTTGGTTCTTGTGTTTGTATAGGGTACTTAATATAGTGCTTATAATTTAACACAAAGTTACCAGTAAATAGGATGAACAATTATAACTTAAACTTTTGATGAAACAACTTAAACAATGAGTATATAGCTCAACTGTGAGAACTGGAAGCACAGGATTGCAGAAAATCATGTAATTCAAAATCATTGACATGGTCAAAGTTGGATGGCTTATTGACTGGTGTGGTACGGTATCTAAAGGGGTATTCTTATGATTGAGTGAAGGTTTTTCATAAGATTGGAGTGTTCCACAGCCATACTATTATTGTGATAAGATGGCTGGACATAGTAGCAGTTTTCATTGTATCTGACACAGTTACTCCCCACTGAGGTATCTGTGTAACTAAGGACATGGTGAAGTGTGTCTAACTGGTCCTTGGCTGCAATTGATAACTTGCACACACTAAGGATGATTTCTGGGAAGTCCTGTCCAACAGCTGTATGATCATAAAATAGAGTTCTCTTTTTGCTTTTCTGCATAGAAATTTTCTTTCTTTGGTCTGACAGTCTTCTTTTAACTTTATTTAGGCTTTTCTAAGATTTTTAAAGTCTGACAGAGATTATTAATCCTGTTATAGAAGTTCATCAGTGGTGTTTTTTGTGTTCAAATTTTTCTGAGTTGTTTGTTGAGCTTCAAATTCCATTTTTGCAAATGTTTTTATTATGAACATGGAGGGGCTCCTTTGTACAAACTTAGGGAAAGATCAGTGAAATTGTAATGTTGAAATGATTTGCATTTTAAAGCCATGCAAGTCATAAGTAGGTTGAAGTTTATGGATTTAAACAAGGATAAAGAGTTTACTGCTTCTTATTCTGAAGTTTGTTGGAGTACTCATATATGATTTCATTTCAATGCTAATGTGAATTTTATTATTGTGTCTATAGTTATATAGCTGCTGACATCTTTTTTCCTTTTTTGTGTAACTGTTCCAGAAATTCAGGAAAGAAGATATGAAGCTTTCAGGGACAGATGCATACAAGCAGAGGTCAAGTGCTTTACAAAGAGTAAGTAATAAGTATCCACCGACACTTATCTCATTGTAATAAAGGCAACTAGTAATTGGTCGGAACTATCATAACAATGGTGTCTTTGCGAGTAGCAGATTAATTGGCAAGCAAAAAATTAACCTTTACATTAAGTTTTCAGAAACGTTTTATGTTGTAACGAACTCTCATTTGTTATCTTGAACTTTTTAGGCTGAGCAAAGAGCACGTGAAGAAAGTGAAAGACTGAGGCAACAAGAGCGTGAGCAAATTGCAGAAAAGAGAAAGAGAGATCTGGTTAGTTGTTAATTAAAACTATAATCTCCTTCAGTAAAGCCTTGGATGTTTCTGCATTTCTGAAGGCCAAACTTAATGATTCTTTCTTGCCACTGTCTTTTGTTTTTCCCCTTTCCACATCAGACTCTCAGGGCTCGTGTTGCAGCGAAGGCAGAAGAAAAGAAGTTGGAATTGCTGTTTCTTCAGTGGAGTGAGCATCATAAAAAACTTAGCAATTTTATAAGGTATAAACTTTTCTGATTACAGTACAAATATTTTAATGCAGATGTTCACATTCTGACTTAAATCTTGCTATGTACTCATTTTCTTCTGCAGGTTATTTTTAATTTTGGTCCAAAAGTATCCATATTCACAATTTTATTGAGACAAAGATAAGTTTCTGTTCATGTGCATAGTAGTGTTAAACAACTGAAATAAGTGAATATCTCCTGCTTCCTTGCAGGATCGTAGGTAGAAGTTCAGAGTTCTTTGTAGATCATTTAATTCATTTTTGTTGTTCTTGGGTTATGATTTTCAGGACCAAGACAGAGCCTCCTATCTATTATTTACCCGCCAAACCACTAGAGGAAGATACAACCTTGCTTGAGCAGCATCGGGAGCAGGTAAGTTTCATCCTCTTTTGTCCAGTCTGTTGGTTAGCCATACTGAGAAAATGGCAATCAATCTGAATGAAATGCTCACTTATTTCCCTGTTTCCTTGGAATTGGCTGAGTGGTTTGAAAGAGTGACATAGGTTTATTCTTCATATTTGTTTGTTTCAAAAAATTGCTTATATTTATTTGAGTTCAAGTTTCATAGAGTGGCAGGGATTCTGTGTATTGTTATCATTCTACAATATATGCACTGTCTGGGAAGACTTCCCTGCAAAATCAATTGTTTTGGAAAGCTGAGCAGTTCCATGTCAGTTTTACCTTTGAAAATTCAACAACCATATTTTCTGCATCTTCCTTTTCACTTATCACTCTTAATTAGAAGAGGTTTCAGAGATGATGTATAACCATCTAATGTTTATAATATTGCTTTCAACTCCATTTGACAATTTACTTTAGTATTCAAAAGCAAAGTTGATAACTGGATCTCATCTTGCATCTTGCTACCTATCTCCTTGTATCTGAAAATATGATTAATCTAACAGCAGTACCTAATTGCAAAATAGATATGTTGTAATGCGATTCGTGACTATAATCCCTATGCTCACATATCCATCTATTCATCTACACCTAAAACAGGCATTTTTAGAGTGGAAGGCTGCTAGGAGAGAGGAAGTGTCCGAATATCAGAAGCAGATTGCAGAACAGTATGTTGCCAATGTTGAAAAGGAAATGGAGAGGTGGCAAAATGCGAGAAAAGCTAGGAAGGTAAACAATGATGTTTTGAACCAGGAAACAATGGACAAAGAATTGGATACCCATAGGCTTGAGCATGGTCCCAAGCCAAGAAAAATTCCTGGTGGAAGCAACAATGAAGATGAGGATGATGTGGAGGACATCAATGTCGGGGAGGATGACATGATGGATGATGTGCTGGATGTTGATGAGAACAGGAGAGGCAATGAAGCTGCTAAGCTGGAAGCTGGTAATTCCAGTCCACACCCTGAGAATATAGAAAGTGGTCATTGAAGCCATCCCAATATGCCCTCCATATCGATTTCCCTTTATTAAACTGTTTTCTGTCATGTAGCTTTTTACCAGTCCTTAGTACGCAGTGTTTCTTTTGTCCATTTTCTGTTATATGTTAATGGGTTTTGCATCTTTAGGAAAACTTATTTATCCTATATTGCTCGTATTGTATTGCTTCTCTTAGAAAATAAAGGTCCAAGATTTTTTCAAGATTTTGTTCAACCGTGTGTGTGTCCTCGGTTGAGTTATTTAATTGTCATTGTAATTTTTTCCTGGGTTGTCTCTGTAGCATTCATTTTACAAAAACTGTATGTGAATGGACTGTCTTCTGCCTGCAATATATATAACTGTTGGTTGTGAATTAGTTGTTAGTGCACAGTTAGGTTAGGGAAGGTAGCATGTACATAATATGGATGCTTACGCTTCATGTGAAATTAGCATTCAGAAACATCTTGATGGGTAATTGGCATTCTCTCTCAAGTAGATAAATGGTAATTGAATTGTGAATTATAGTGCTTATGAAACCCAGATCAATCACGTTAAATACATAGCATTTCTGATAACAATGCTGCAATTGACTAGCAATGCATTATTCATTTTGTTGTAGGTTTGATGTGTTGTGTAATTACTTATTCTGGGTTATTAATTAGCTCGTGTGATGCCATCCGTTTTTATGTTTTGGTTCTTAGACATTCATGTTCAATGTTATCAATAAGCATGATGTCTTTTTTTCTGCCTTTCGCAGAATATGGTCTTTTTGGGTAGGGAGAAATGGTTAAAACTCTTTAAGGTTTCACGGAGGGACTAAAATATTTTCATGGTCTTGAAAAAGAGACAAAAACTCTAATTTGTTAACAAATTTCATCCATTTTAACTATTAAAAAGGGTTTTTTAAAAAAAGGATAATTAACATAGGTCTAGTGTCACATTTTTATAGGTTGATTTTTATTTAATTAAATTATAAAAATAAATTTAAAAAAATTAAAAAAAAAAAAAACTCAAAGACACAAGCAGTTAGGTTCTGATGCCGCCAACTGATGTTGGCAGCGTCGAACTTATTTTTTATAGACTTTAAATTTAACGCTATATGCAAAATGAAGTTATTTTTTTATAATAAAATATTAGAGGAGTGACAAATGAGGAGCATTATACTTTTGGGCAGTGCATGAAGGTGTGCTGCCACTTTCATCAAAGTCATCCATCACCAATTTATCTGATGAATGTTGTGATGCACCTCTAAAGCAAAATTATTTAACAATGGTATTGAAATGGTTGTTTTTTTTTTCTTTTTCATCTCTTGTCAGTCTTTCAATGTTTTGTTGTTGAAAATAAATCTACTATTTATAGATCGTGAAAATTTAAGTTCAATTGTATTTCTGATATGTCAATCCCTAATAGCATCGGCTACGATGATAGTGATAATAAGTTGCTTTTGATTTAAAATAAAGTTGTTTAATAGAGTATTATAGTAGTCGTTATTCTTTTTTTAACTCAGTTTGATTGTCTTTCAACGTTTCGTTGTTAAAAATAACTCTATCATGCGTAAATAATAAATCTTAAAGTTCAATAAAATCTCTGATGTATTAATTGTCTAATAGTGTTGGATTTGATGGCAACAGCAGTAAGTTGCTTTTGATTTTTGAGCATTATGGTTAGGGCACTCGAGTTCAAATTCCTCTCACCTATGTTAAAAAAAAAAAAAATTGTGAGTTTAAATCTCTTTTTCCGTAAAAGAAAAACTAATTAATTTTTTTTAAAACGGGGTCAGCTTTAATTAAATAATATTAATATTAATAATAGACTATATATGAAATTTTTGGAGCGATCATAGTGTTATGATTTGTCCAAGAAGCGTAGTTTAATGGTAAATTAGGCGTTTGTTATGTAAATTATTTAAATTTAACTTTATAAAAAATAAAATCCCTTACTTTTTAAAAAATATATATTGTCATGACTTGTTATAACGATGCAGAAATGTTTTTCAAATATGACTTCACATAAGGAATTTCTTTTTCTTTTTCCTTTTCGAAATGGTCTTCACATAAATAACTTGAATCAACCATAAAATCATGAGCTTGACCTTTTTTTTCTCCCCTGTTTTGTTGAAAATTGAAAACGTGAACTTGATTTCTGATCATATAACCTATAATTGTATTAAGGGAAAAGAATTTTTTTGTCTATAAGGTTTAATTTTCAATTTTATTATATAAATTTTAAAAAATTTAAAATTATTTCAGTTCCTTAGCAGAATTCTATTTATTTTAAATAAAAAAAAATTGATTTTTTTTTGTATAATAACATTTTTACTCTTTATGAGCAGTTCATATTGTTATATTCAATTTAATTTTTAAATACGATGTAATTTTATTTATTTATTTAATGTAAAATTAATTATATTAAATAGTTAAATATTATTATTTAATACAAAAATCAATTAAACTTATCCAATTTTTTTTCTGAAATGAAGGTGACCACCGTCATGAACTAACACAAATATTTCTCTGCAATAAATTTCTTCTCTACAAAAAAATATCTTCCATTCTTTCTTCTCTCCAAAAGTAAAATTACCCACCAAAAATAAATAATTTGCTAAGTAACACAAACTTAGAAAATATAAAAATAAAATTAAAAAAATATCTTGTCAAGATGCTGCACTTTGTGAGATTAAGGAGAGGATCAAGCTATCATCTCTAGCTGCAGGAAGCAAATCTCTTCTTTTTAATCATTTGAGTGGGCAATCAAATTAAACAAAATAAGAAGTGGGTAGCGCCAGAAATAACAAATTTTAAAAATGGAGGTGATTTAATGGCAGTTGTTAATGAGGATAGAGAGAATAATAGAGGGTTTGTTGGGATTGTTAATGGAAAAGAAATTAGAAATTAGAAATTAGAAATTAGAAATTAGAAATTAGAAATTAGAAATTATGACGGTGATGAGGAGAGCATAATTTTAATGGTAATCATGAAAGGATTAGGGATGATGGGCATAATGGGTTTGCTTACGAAGAAGTGGAGCTAATTTAAAGAAGAAGAAGAAGAAGGCAGCGGAGAAGAAGAAATTGAGTTTCTTGCAAATTAGTTGGGTGGTTTTTTTTTAAAAGAAGACAAAAATTTTACCAAATTTATTTTATTTGATAAGATTTAAAGTGAATTTAGTACGAATTTAATATATAAAATAAAAATTAATAACGAATTTAGTATAATTTTAATATTAAATTTACGAATATTTGTTATAAGTATTTGTATATATAAATATTATTATTTTACTTTTTTTTTTTAAATAATTTTAAATAAAAATTTGAAACGTGACCTTAGTTTTATTTTATTATTTTTTTTAAAGTTAAACACTCAAATTTTATTTTACTTTATAGCCGCCTTTTTTATTGTAATAAATTTTAAATTTTTTATTTTCATCTTTTTTTTAAATTTACAATTTAAACAAGGTGAGTTTATTTATTGTTTATTTGATTTTTTTTTAAATAAATCAAAATTATTTTTATTTTTTAGAATAAAAAAATTCTTAAAAGATTAAACACTAACTTATATTATTTTACTAAAAAAAAAATATGTTTAATTTACAATCTAACTATCTCATAATTTTTCATCTTCACAAAGAGAACAATATAGTCCCAACACTTATTAGTAAAAAATGAATCTAATGATATTAAAATTTTATTATATGAAATAATTTGATTATTTTTATAATATTATCATTATTTTTTAATGCTCTTTTATTAAATAGATGGAAGTTGATAATAATTTATTATTTTTTAACAAGTGATGAAACTTCATGCTTGTGATGCAAATGAATTTTTAACAATAGAAATTGAGATGGATTCAAATTAAATAGCAACTGACACTTTAAAAAATTATAAATAATATGAATAAAATTACTATTTTTGGTTGATAGTATTTTTAAATTAATGATATGATTATAAACTTTAATTGTTATATTTTGTAAATTTTTATTTAAATTAAAGTTATTGTTTTATTTTTTATCATATAAATTTAAAACGTATTTAAAATCAGTGAATAATCCGTTACGGGTTTGGTAATGAGTACAAATTCGTTAGAGCAAATTTGACAATGAACTCTAAACATGCAACGAATTTAAAAAGAATTTAATATTTTATTTTTTAAACAAATATAAATATAAATTTAAAAGTATTTATCTCAAATTCGATCCATTACTATTCTTAATTAATACAAACTGATAAAAAAAATACGTAACATAGTTTGATATAGGTTTAAAATTTAAAATTTATTTTTAAAAATTTATTTTATAATTAAACAACTAATTAAAAAAAATAGTGATTAGATTAGATTAAACAAATAATTAAAAAACAAATAAATCTAGGTTTAAAATATATTTTTGAATTTCTCGAGGACTTTACTTTACAAAGCAAACATAAGATTAGATTTACAACTACTTTTCGAATTCCTCACAAATCTTATTCATTAACATACGGCTTCTATTTCTGAACTTAATTGAAACTACTTCTGCTTTTCTTTTTTCTGCTTTTGCTGCCACAACTTTCATAAATCAAAGCCAACCCGATTTCCATATGCTTTTGTTAATCACTTTTTTGTTTTTTTTATTTTGGTGTCCCAAAATGCAGAAGCAGACAGAGAAAAAAAGGTGATTACTTAATAGCAAAGTAGTGCTGATGTGAACTGGGAAACTTCTCCAGGTATCTAAAGTGGATGCATTGTAAAAATGACCTAAGAAATGTAATATATTATATCAATTATTTTAAAATTCTCCTTTAATAATATATACATATTAAGATATTTATGACTACACTAGAGACCGACTCAAAATTAATATGTAAAACGTCCAAATTGAAATTATTAAAGCCCAAAGTATTAAAAAAAAATTATTTTTAGAAAATTAAAAATAAAAATATAGTTTTATTTGTTTAAAATGATTGTAGGGTCTAAGCCCCAACTTCAATATAGTCTGCATATTTATTTAATTTATAAGCATAACAATAAGTTCGAGCTTAACTTCTAAAGTCAGGCTAACTTTATTTCAAATTAATTTTATATAAAAATATGCACTTGCGAAAATTTTCGCTGTTGACCAGTTTTTGTGAGAAATTTTTTTTTTAACTCCAGTTAAAATTTTTAAATTTTATTAATCAAAGACATAATATTTTTCTCATTTTACCTTTAATTATATAATTTATAAAAATAAATATTTTTGACAAACAAGAGCAAGAGATCAAAAATAAAAATACGAAAAAATCAAATTCGAAATGAAATGAAAAGTGTTCACTGTCTAATGAATAGGATCTAAGTTTTCTAAACCTTTAATATTTGTTCAAATCTTATTAGACGTAATTTATTTTTATAATATTAAATATTTTAATAATTATTAAAATATTTAATTCAAATTATTTATATTTTTACTTATATTTATATTTTATTAATTTAATAAAAAAATTTAATCAAAATTTTATTTTTATGAAAAATATTCAAAATTAATTATTTACATAAAAAATTAAATTATAAAAAAATTATAATATTTAAAAAAATTAAAACATCTAATGTGCGCGCTATACAAAAACTGTCTTTTTTCTTTTTTTTATTGTTATAAATTAATTAAAAAGTATATTTTTATTGAAAATTTTAAAATAAAATAATTAATAAAAAATAATTTTGTTTCTTTTTTCTATTAAATTAATTTAAAAAAATATTTAATCAAATAAAATAAATCAAATGTTTAAAAAACTAAATTTGAAAAAAAAATAACAAAATTTAATTAGTTTTAAATAATTAATTTAAATATAAAATTTTAATTTAATTATGATTTATAGTACACATTTACAATTTAAGATTTACGATTTAGTATTCAATGTGACAAGTGACATGCTGATGCACATGCATTAGCTTGGCAAATTTTTGTTTTGTTTTTATTATTTTTTGTTATAAATTATTTTAAAAAATAAATTTAAAAAATAATTTTAATTAAAAAAATAAAATAATTAATTAAAAATAAATATGTACTTCTTTTTTTAAAGTTATAAATTATATAATAATATTTCAAATAATTTTAAAAAATAAATATTATTAAAATTAAAAAAGTGCACATCAGTGGCAAAGCGCTTTATTTAAAATGTGCTTTTATTTATTTTTTAATTATAATAATATTTAATATAGTTTAAAAGAATAAATCTTATGATAACTAAGAAAATAAGTTGATGCAATTGCATTAGCTTTTTTTTTTAATTAAAATAATTAATCAAAAATAAATTAAAAATATTTTTTATTTTTAATTTAAGTAATATTTGTTCTTTAAAATTATTTTTTTAAAAGAAGCACACATTTATTTTTTAATTAATAATTTTATTTTTTTAATTTTTAATTAAAATTGTATTTTATAAATTTATTTATTTTTAATCAATATTTTAAAATAATTTATAACTAAAAAAAAAGTGAAACAAAATTTTGCCAAGTGCACGCACATCATTTTGTCACTTGTCATCTTAAACATTAAACCTTAAATCCTAGATTATAAATGTCTACTTTAAATTCTAATTAAATTTAAATTTTTAATTTTTAAATTAAATTAATTAATTAAATTTTGTTACTTTTTATTCAAATTTAGTTTTTTAAACAATTAATTTATTTTATTAAATTTTTATTTTTAAAAAATTTAATAGAAAAAAGAAAAAATAATTTTTAATTCATTTTTTAATTTTTAATTAAAATTTTATTTTTAAATTATTTTTAAATTATTTTTAATTATTTTATAACTAAAAACGAAAATAACAAAAATACAAAAAAAAAAAAAAGGCAAAGCGCTAAGTGCAAACGCATCGGTTGCCTTAATTTTTTTAAATTTTATAATTAGTTTTTATAATTTAAATTTTTATGTAAATAATTAATTTTGATTATTTTTTATAAAAATAAAATTTTGACTAAATTTGTCTATTAAATTAATTAATTAAAAAATATATTTTTGTAAATTATACAAATAAGGGTAAAATAAGAAAAGTATTGTCTTTAGTTAATAAAATTTAAAATTTTTTATTGAGGTAAAAAAAACAATTTATCCCAAAACTTGGTCAATAGTAAAAACTTTTCTTGCGGTAATGGCTCAAGGCTTGTCATATATCTTTTTTTCAAAATAGTTAAAAACAATCATTATTTAAAGGTTATAAACTTTTATAATAAAACATTATTTAACTAATTTTTATTAGTTAAAAAGATAATGAATAAATAAAATTATCTTTTTTAATAATGAAATCGAGACTAAAATAGTTGGCATAGTTTAGAATTTCTCGCGCCTTTCTTGCGGTGCGAGGTAGGGTGTGAAAGAGAGGTCATGCGTCCTCCTCGCATCGCGAGATAGGACACGCTGCCCTATTATTAAAATGTGCATTCGACCTTTTTCTCTAACATTTTTATCAAATTTTGCCTAATCTTTTATCATTTTTCTAATTATTTTTAATTAAATTTATTAATTTTTAATCTATACTATTCGACATCTACTCATTTTATCTAATTACAAAGCGCGCTTTGAATCAAAATTTTAAATAATCTGTAAGAAAGAGATGCAAAAATACTTTAAGAATATATAATTAAAATTTGAGTATTTAACTAATAAAGTTTATAAATATGTTGATGGACTAAAATAAATTTTTATTTAAAAAATGGGTCATTTTCAAAAATTTCCCTTTTCTCTACAAAGTAGAGGTCTTGAATTAAAATTTTTCCTCTCAATGTCAAAAATATAAAAATCATATAAAAACATTTAAAATAATTTTTATCAAATATTTATTAGTCTTTATTGGCAGTTAATATTTCTATTTTATCACAACTGAGGCTTTAAACTTTCGGCACCACAATCTGAACAGAGTTTATGTATTAAAAAGTCCATTATTATGTATTTTTAAGTTTTTTATATCAAAATTAAAAGACAACGTTGTTATATAAACATTATAATTATTTTCTCTAATAAGATTATCTTTTCCATCATGTTTAATATTAAAAAGAGAAGGAAAAATATAAAAGAAGTAAACTCGTCGTTTACATAATAAGTTCAGTAGAACCAAAATAAGTTAATACCCTCAAAACCAAATAAAATATATTAATTAATTAATTATTAATTTATGAAGATATTCTATTTTGTTTAAATATTGTATATATTATCCTCTTATTGTAATTAAAATTTTCAAAAGTTGAAACTCTACAAAAATTATTATTTTGTCCTTATTAACTCCTTAAAATTTTAAAAATGTACTGTTTTCTTACCAAATAAAATATTTTAACACTTAAATTATTGTTTATTGAAAAACGATAATGTCAGTGTATAAGAGTATTGCAAAAATAATCAGAATGCTATATAATGTCAATGTATGAGAGTATTGCAAAGATAATCAGAATGTTATACTCTTTTTCTTGAATGAACGTTGAATATCATGAATTAATTATCATATAATAATTTGGATGAATTATGAACAATGTTGTATTCTAATTTATAGTGTACAAATCATAATCTATATCAGAGTATACATAAATCCAAATCCTTATAAATTATAAATTTAATTAAATATGAGTCTAATTAGGAATTTTAATATGTTTCAACCAAAAAGAATGATTTAAGTGGAATTTTGTGAAAACGTTGATTAAAAATTATCAGAATATGATTTGGAGAGCAAGCCAAGTGCATTAAGTGCACGAGGATCGAAGACAAACGTGAAAGAAGGTGAAAATAAGAGAGCGACTGTCCAGGCGTGGCGCTAGGTCCATTGTGCCACGGCGCCCAGCGCGAGAAATAGTTTCCCGTTGTTGTTTTGATTTATTTCGTCCCTCACTTGCTTTAGTACTCCCTAAAATAACTCCCACACATTTAGGGTTAAGTTAGGTCGTCCTAAAATCTATATAAAAATCTTCAATTGGATTGAAAACACATATTAGTAATATCTTAGTGATCAAACACAAATTTTTGAGATCATACCTTACTTTGTGATTCTTAGTGAGAGACACCCCTTACATACAAGAGAGAATGAGTTCTTTATGAGTCTTTTTTGTAAAAGGCATACTTTGTGAGTGCCTTGAGATTCAATAATAAGAGAGTGTAATCTTGAACTATCGTGGATGTAGACAAGTTGCCGAACCACGTAAATTCTGTGTGTTGTTCTTCTACCTTTATCTCTCTAGATTCTTAATTGCATGTTTCTGCATTATATTACTTTGGATATTTGCTTGTTTGATTGCTTCTACTTCAACAAACTAGTATTAGAGCCAGGTTTTAAGCAAACATGGCCATAGCCAAGTATGAGGTAGAGAAATTTAATAGGACGAATGACTTCAATCTGTGAAATATGAAGGTTAAGGCGTTGTTGGTGAGCCAACGATTAAACTTAGCATTAGAGGAGACTGCAGCTCCATATAATGAATAGAAAAAAAAATGTCAGAGTCATCTAAGACTAAAGTAGAAAGAATAGACATTTAATAAAGAACTCACAGCACAATCGTTTTGTCATGGAGCAATAAAGTACTGAGGGAAGTAGCATGGGAGACGACAGTAATTGGTCTTTAGAATAAGCTTAACTCTCTTTATATGCAAAAATTGTTGACCAATAGATTGTATATAGAAAAGAAGTTATATCAGTTGTCCATGTCAGAGGGGACGCCGATAAAAGATTATATAGATGCCTTCAACAAGATCATTCTTAATCTTGAGTCCATCAACATTAAGATAGAAGATGAAGATAGAGCAATTATCCTGCTGAGTTCACTTCCCAAGAGTTATAAGAGCTTTGTTGATACATTTCTCTACGTTAGAGAGAGTTTAGCGATGAGCGATATAAAATCATCATTAAACTTTAAGCTATTAGAAAAGCAGATCAAGGGCAATGCAGAAAGTCTATTTATAAGAGGAAGGTCTTCACATAGAAATAGAAAGGAAAAAGGCTCAAGATCGAAGTCCAAGACTCCTAAGAAGTGCTATTGCTGCAAAAAATAGGGACACTTCATAAATGACTGTCCAGAGAAGAAAGCACAAGATAAGCAGAAAGTGAATGTTGTGCTTGCCTATTATGATAGCTATGACAGCATAGAGACTCTAGTTTCTATTGATGGTAAGAATATTGAATAATAAGTTCTTAATTCTAGTTGTACATTTCACATGTGCCTGACAAGCCTTGGTTTATAAATTTCCAACCACTAGTGATGGTAAAGTGTTAATGGGTAATGATATTACTTATCAGATGATGGAAATTGGTAGTATTAAACTTAAGCTACATGACAGGCAAGTGAGAGAGTTGACAAAAGTTAGGTATGTTTCTGACCTCAAAAGAAACTTGATCCCACTGGAGACTTTAGACTAGAATAGGTGTTCCATCAAGATCAACGGATGGGTTTTGAGAGTATTAAAGGGTTCCATGTTGGTAATGATAGGAGAAACACATAAAGGTATTTATATGCTTAAGAGTGAAGTTATACGTGGTTCTGCATTATTCTTTATAGATGACGAAAATATGCAAACTAAATTGTGGCATCTTAGATTAACATACCTAGGTGAGAGAAACCTGAAAGAATTATTTAGTTAAAAGGCGTTTGGGGAGGATAGGTTCCAATCATTGGAGTTTTTTGAACATTATGTGCTTGGGAAAGCACATAAGGTGAGATTTAGTATCGACAAGCACAAGATTAAGAGGACTCTTGACTACATACACTCGGATATTTGCGAACAAGCTTAGACAGCTACTCGATGTAGTGCTATATATTTTCTTAGTTTGATTTATGACTATTCAAGGAAGCTGTAGGTCTATGAGTTGAAGATAAAGGATCAAGTGTTTGATATATTAAAGACTTAGAAGGCTCTTGTTGAGAATCAGACTGGCAAAATGGTAAAGAGTCTAAGAACTGACAATGGCCTCGAGTTTTGCAATAAAGAATTTGATAGCTTTTATGCCAAGTATATTATTGCAATGTATAGAACAGTGAAATCAACACTAAAGTAGAATAGCGTAGTTGAGAGAATGAATAGAACCCTACTTAAAAAGGTTAGATACACTATTACCAATACAAATACATCCAAAATATTTTGGGGAGAAATTGTAGTGACTGCAGTTTATTTGATTAATAGAAGTCCCTCATCGGTAATTGACTTCATAACGCCAAAGAGAAATAGTCTAGCAACTCTCTTAAGTATGATTACCTTAGAATTTTTGGTTGCCTTACCTTTATTCATGTTAAGGAGGAAAAATTGGAACATAGAGCTATTAAATCGGTATTCATAGGATATCCCAAGAAATGAAAGGATACAAGGTGTGGTGTAGAGAGTTGACACCACCAAAAAGTATCATAAGCCATGACGTGACGTTCGATGAGACTACAATGTTAAAATCCTCCCAAGAAGATGAGAAAAAACGTGTGTCCAAGAAAGACTTAGCACCCGAGTCAATAGAAGTTGAAGTATAGCCTAAGAGTAGATTTGATATGCCCTCAGATCAGCACTTCAATAATGAGATCCTTAAAGAAGAACCAAAAACACGGACGAGTTCCTCCAAGTTTACTCAAAGAAAGACTAGGACTTCTAAGATGAAACTTGAAGAGTACCAGCTAGCCAGAGACAAGCTAACGAGAACGATTAACCCACTAATTAGGTATGCATAAGTAAACTAGTTGCTCACACTTTTAATTCTGCTTACACTCTTGAATTCGATGAGCCTAAAGCATATGGTGAGGCTATGAAGAGTGAAAACAAGAAAGAATGGCAGCAGGCCATGGACGAAGAGATTAGTTCTCTTAAGAAGAATAATACCTGGAAGCTGGTGGAGAGACCACAAAAGAAACTAGTGGGGTACAAGTGGGTATATAAAGTAAAGAAGGGGATACCGAGGATAGAGCCTACAAGATTCAAGGCTAAGTTAGTTGAACAAAGTTTTACTCAAAGAGAGGGAGTAAACTTTCATGAGATATTGTCTCTAGCCATCAAGCACACATCCATTAGGATTCTTTTAGCCATGTATGCAAACCTTGATTTACATCTAGAACAGATGGATATAAAGATAACTTTTCTGCATAGAGAGCTTGAAGAGACAATTTACACGGCTCAGCCGCAAGGGTTTGTAAAGCCTGAAAAAGAGGATCATGCTTATTTGCTAAATAAGTCATTATATGGGTTAAAACAATCACCTAGACATTGGTATATGAGATTTGATGAGTTTATGATGGCTTGTGAATTTAGTAAGAGAAAGTATAACGAATACCTGTACTTTAAGTGCTTGAGCAGTAGGATGATGTATTTACTTTTGTACGTCGATGATATGTTGATCACATGTAAGAACATAGAAGAGATATGTAGACTCAGCTTATACAGGTGATCTAGACACTAATCTCATCACAACCTCTATCGATTATTGAGTGACTGTATTACACATTCTAACAATCACCTATATGTCTATGGTAATCAAATCAGAATGTAATTCATTAAGATCAAGTCTAAATTAGACCATACATGCCACCTAGGTATATGTCTATCCTAGATGGAACTCATAGTTGTTACCTTATGATCGTGCATCAAACCGTCCTAGGCTAAACACATGAATTCCTCCGTCGAGTTCATCATGTTTCCTCAATCATTCAAAATATTGATCAGGTATAATGAAAGCATTAAACATAAGATAGAATGAATCAATTGAATCTATCAAGTTTCTAAACAAAATATTAACACAATCCAAATCTATATTAGGTTCACATAGTCTAATCTTAGAAAAACAATTTAGCTCATCACAGAACCAAAAATATCAAACTAATTCATAAAGATCAACAAGATAAGAACATAATGATAAAGAAATAGAAGAAAAACTAACCAAAGTGACTCATTGATGTCCTTCTCGCTCAATCTTGACTTGAAACTTGAATCTTGATCTTGGTTCTTCGATCTTTGACTTTAATCTTTGATTTTGTGTTATGAATTCCTTCTTTAGGTTTTTGCCACTTTTCTTCTCTTCTCTCGTCCATTCTCTAATTAAAGTTTTTGGCCTTTTATTTATAGGTTTATGTCTTCAAATTACTATTTACGAGTTACTATAGCAAAACTGTTCACGCGTTAATATTCACTCAGTACTGTTCACCGCCACGTGTGCTGTGGCACTGAGTCCTGGTCGTTGCAGCACTTAGACATTGTTTTGGGTGTCGCGATTGTAGTAACCAGTATCCACAACCAGTAAGAATATGTATTTATATATATATATATACATATTTTATTTGTATATGGGTGATACTTTATTTATGTATTGTTATTAGTATTGTTACTATAGCAAAACTGTTCACGCGTTAATATTCACTCAGTACTGTTCACCGCCACGTGTGCTGTGACACTGAGTCTTGGTCGTTGCAGCACTTAGACACTGTTTTGGGTGTTGCGATTGTAGTAACCAGTATCCACAACCGGTAAGAATATGCATTTATATATATATATAAATATACATATTTTATTTGTATGTGGGTGATACTTTATTTATGTATTGTTATTAGTAGTGTTTGTATAGGTTAAGGACATACTATTAGTATTGGGTTTATTTGCAAGGCTTTAGATTCATTTTAGAGACCAAATTATAATACTTTAAAAATTTTGGGGGCTAATTCGTAAATACTAAAACTTAGCCTCTTAATATAAAAATACACTTTTGAAACCTTAATTTACTCATTTTTGGGTCGAGCCACCCCTTTAGAGAGGGAAAAGAGAGAAATAGAGGGGAGAGAAATAGAATAAGAAATTAGAATTTAGAGTTTTAAGAGGTATATCCTAACTATTTCTCAATTTATTGGTGTTAATTAAATTAATTCCTTTAAGTTTTGATTATTAGAAATATGTACAATTGAGGATTTGATGTGTATTTCGTAAGATATTGTGAGAATTGATGATGATCTATGTAGATAGCTTGATAAATCATGATGAATTGCAGAATTTCTACTTGATAGTTTCTTGATTCAGGAATTTTATAAATTGCTGTGATTCGATTCTGGTTTTAAATTTTGAATATATGAAATTAGATATGCTTAAAATCATTTGAGACTTTGAATAGATTGAAAATTTTTGAAATTAAATTTGTAGTGAATTTACTAAAATAACCCTAAAATTCTAAAAAATTTCTCTGTTAACAGTATGATACAAAGACAAAATAATTTTTCATCTGCTGAATGATCTTTAAAACTTACGAATTTATGGAATATGATAATTTTATATGTCTAATATAATATACTCATAATTGAGAATTTAGATCAATGTGGTTAAATTGTTATGATTTTCTAAAGACTGTCAGCTTATTGCAGTAATTGATTAACAGATTTTTAAAGCTATAAAATAAAATAGTTTTAAAATACTTTTGACAGTATTTTTGAAGTGAAATATTTATCATAAATTGAAATATGTGTTAAGAGTAATTCTGTGATAGTTTTATAATTTTTTAGTTAGTATATCATTTTATACAATTGGGAGATTCAATACTATTCAATAAATATCTTGATCCTATCAGGTTAGTAGTTTGGATTCG
Source organism: Ailanthus altissimus (assembly GCA_946807835.1). Taxonomy (NCBI): domain Eukaryota; kingdom Viridiplantae; phylum Streptophyta; class Magnoliopsida; order Sapindales; family Simaroubaceae; genus Ailanthus; species Ailanthus altissimus. The sequence continues at coordinate 5,955,201 of OX327707.1, read as the reverse complement.
ATAATATTTATGGAATAGTTTGTGTAGGAATTATAATATAATATTCATATACAAGAAGGATATATGAGTCAAGAATGATAAATTCTAATTTTGGAGTAATTGGATATCATTTGATGTATAAGAAAATTTTGTTAAGTATAAGTGGTCAGAATGATAAGTTTTAAAAAACCAAGTAATTAGACCAATTCGATGTAATAAGTGCAATATGTGTAATTTTGTAAGCTATTTAAAGTGTTTTGTATGAATATTGAGCCTTATGAAAGGATTAATCTTCATTGATAGGTTAAGGAGATTTAAGCCTTATAGTTGAAAGTGCTAAGAGGTAAGTATATTAGACATTTTATTGAAATCACAATAAGCATAGTAATTGTTTATGTATGATTTTGTAAATGTGCTTAGAAATATATTTATGTTATGTTAAAGTATATGTTGAAGCGGAAGCACACAAACAAGCAAAATCTCCCAAGCAAATAATAATGCAGAACAAGTTATCAAGAAATAAAGAGAGAAAGGGGTAGAAAGAAGAACACACAAAGAATTACATGGTTCGGTAAGAAATAAAGAGAGAAAGGGGTAGAAAGAAGAACACACAAAGAATTACATGGTTCGGTAACTTGCTTACGTCCACAGCGGATCAAGATCACACTCTTCTCTTATTATGAATCACAAGATACTTAAAAAGTATGCATTTTACAAAAAATATCACAAAGAAAACTCTCTCTCTCACTCTAGGGATTTTCTCTCACACAGAACTACAAAGATTATCACTAAGATCGCGAAGATCTCTTGTTGATCACAAAGATGTGTTTACAAGCCAATTGATAGCCTTTATATAGGTTTTAGGACGACTTAAATTTACCCTATACGTGTGGGAGTCATAATAGGGAGTCTCGAAGCAAGTGGGAGATGAAATAAGGAAGTTTCCTTATTTCGGGATACTGTTCTTGTCTCCAGCGCCGCGGCGCTGGGCTCTCATCGCCGTGGCGCTGGCGCGCCCGTCTGAGCATTGTGGCACTCAAGTTCTGGAATGAGCGTTTCCGTGCTCACGCATAGTCACCGCGTCTGAGCATTTAAACGTGTCTAATTATCTAGTATCGTATAATTCAAATTTTAAATAAATCGAATTTATATTTTAATACCTTATTTGTTTATGTAAATAAATAATATATAAATATAAAAAAAATTATTAATACCATATATTAACATGATATAAATACAATTTATTTATACGAATTTCCACCTTAAACCTGATTTACTTTTATAGAGCCACCCCACATTTGGCATATGAATTTCACCATCATCATGATTATAAATTCATGCTCCTTTATCTTCTTGTCTTTATTTCATTTATGACTAAAATCACATTTATTATCATTATCGATCTCAAGGCATTATAGCCACTTACAATGCCTTCGCTCTCAGCAACTACGCCTGTGGCGAGATCTAGAATCCCAACCACCATCACGTTGTTGCTTCTTCCCTCCCCTCGTTTGCTACAATAGCTGCTTGGCAACCCAGTCTCCGCTTGATCCCCTCCTCTTACCTTCCCCCCTTCCTTAACTTTCGACTTTCTCGCTGACTTCGATACAACATGCAACCAGCATGCCAATGATGAAGATGCTGAGCATAATCGAATGCTAGATTTGCATTTACGAGTGGTGGGTGGTGCTTCGAGGAGAAGCAGATCAAACAATTAGGTGAAGTGGGAAGAGTGATTTAATTTTAATAGATGATGAAAATGTTGGGCATTTGCAGGTTCGTGGCAGTGCAAATATGATAATGAAGACGTTGGGTATTTGATAATAAATTTGTGATTTTTATGAAGAAATTTTATGTATTTTTATTTTTTTAAGATAATTTAATATTAATTTGTAATAGTAAAAGTGATGAAAAAGTGATTAAGAGAGAAAGCACTGAGCTAGTAAAAAGAGAGTGTGAAAAAAATATACAAAAGAAAAGAAAAGAAGAAGATAAAAGAAAGAAAGAAAAAATTAATATTAGAATTAATATAAATTTTTAATATTCAATAAAACTAATAGTTTGTTTGGATTAATTTGTAATTGGCAAGTGATATAACATGATATATTGTGTATCAGTTTGTATTATTTTTTTGTATTGAGTTAGAATTTTATCTTTTTACTGTAAAAATAAACAATAACAACTTAACAAGCTAATAGATTTAAATAATTTTTTTTTTAAACTTGAAAAATAAAATTACGATTTGGCCAAATTCTTAGAATAAAAATATTCTTAAACCTATAATTGAAAATTTATTTATATTTCTTACCTCCATATGATAGAAAAGTAATTATATTTAATTACATTATCTGCTTTTAGAACTTGAAGCTACAAATCGATTTGTTAGTCATAATTTTTAACAAAATTTTAATAATAATTTTAATTTGTTATTTTTAAAATTATTTTATTGTGTTCACTTAATAATACACATCAACTTTTAGCCATTTTAAATAAATATTTTTTACACCGATGACTCTTTTGTCCCCAATCCTTGGATTGGACGAACGAGCCCATTTTTCAGAGCTCGCCAGAAACAAAAAGAAAAAAAATGGCTAAGGCAGATCGAAACGGGTACCTAAGCGGCGCAACATCCCTTCAAGTTGTGAAGCCATCTAGATTCATACCTTAATGATCGATAGGGAGAAGAGGATGCTAAAGACTGAGACCTCGATTTGACCCATAAGTAAGCCCATTGCCGACTAAGCCAAGCCCTATCAACCACCTTTAGACAACGATCTAATTGACATTAAATATGTATTAAGTGAATTTAACTTTAATGGTTAATTCAATTCACTTGAATTATCAAGTCAATATTTATTTAAAATAAAAAACTTAAAAATTACTTTTGTATGATAAATTAATTTGTCTTGTGCTGATTATTTTTATTTTTATATTATAAAGATAAAATATATATATTTTTTTAAATATAAATTTATGAAAATAAAATATTTCATAATAAAATAAAAGACAAGTTTCTTGCAATTAGAATATAAATATTTATTTATATTGAGACATTATAAATGCAATTCTACCATAAATCTTAATCTGTAAACCTTTTATTTATATTTTATTTTATTTTAATTATTATTAACTTTTTTGTGAATAAATCTCATTATGTCTCATATATATATTTATTTATTTATTTATTTATACTATTAAAAATTTATGAAATAATATATATAATTCAATTGACAAAAAAATTCTTAATTACCTCCCTAATTACACAGATTATATATATTGAAGCAAGAGAAAAGATATTGTATTATCAAAATGTATTATTAATTACGTGAGTGACACTGACATACCACGTTTCAATTATATTACATCACATGCTTTAACTACTTAAAAATACAAAACCACCTCGTGAGTATTCAAAAGCACAATCTTAATAAAAAGCATTATTATCATTTAACACGTATGTAACGTAACTCTCACTTTTCTTAAGTAACATACCTAAAATTACAACTCTTTTATGACCAAACACCATATTAATTAACCCAATAAAAAAGAGAGAGAAAGTCCATTAATATATTTCAATTAGAGGGTGGCATTCGGAGTTGGAGTATGTTAACGTCCGCTTTAAACGAGGGGTAATTTAAATTATATTTTAAGTATTTTTTTAGAATGAGATTAGTTTAGATATAGTAATTTAAATTATAATTAAAGTTGTATTGAAGTAGAAAATAAATTAATTTTTTTAGACTTGTCTCAAATATTTAAATTAAAATTAATTTTAAAAATTATTATACAAATTAAAATTAATTACGTGCTAAATTTAGAGGTATAAAATTTACTTACATTATTTTTTAAAAAAAATTAATTTTAATTCTTATTCATATTTTTTAATTTTAATTTCTTTATTTATTTTTTAATTATATTTAATATTAAAAACATGTTTTTACATTAGAGTGAATTTATTTGTTGAAAAAGAAAAATAAGATAAAAAAATATACAAAAGAAGTAAATAATTTTATTATTATTCTTAGTTTCTTAGTCATCACTCATTTAACTCAAAATTTCTTTTACTTTGTGTTATATAATTGCGAAGAATCTTAATAAAGACTTGATATTTGGATTATAAATAAAATGTGATGATTTAGATGACAAAGTTTAAAGAAATTATTAATTTTTAAAATTAGTAATTGAATATTTAAAAATTCTATATAGTTTATATTTTCATGTGATGTTTATATTTTTTTTTTTTGTATATTATGATTTCATGGATCGAAAGATTTTATAAAATTAAATCAGTATAAATAAAAAAATATTTAAGAAATTTAAAAAAATTTCAAGTACACCTATAGGGATTCCTTATTTTAAATTCAAATTACATATATCAAATATAGAATAAATATGAGAATTCTTATACCATTCGTATACAGGGGTGGTGATTCTGATCCCGACTCAACCCCTTATTGCCATCTTCAATTTTAAATGAAATATTAACATTGTCACTCCTAGGTTGACATAAAATTAATGACGATTTTAGTTTTTATTACAATGTTACTTTCTTTACTTAATTAAAATGAAAAAAATACCTCATTTTTAAAGAAGTATTAATATTATCACCCTTAAAGTTAGTATAAATTATACTTTGATAATAATTTTAATTTTAATTATATTGTCACCCTCTTCTGTTTAAGGTTAGTACAAGTTATATTTTAATAATATTTTTAATTTTAATTATATTATCACTCTCTTTTACTTAATTAAAATGATAAAAATACTATCATAATTTTATCATATAAATAATTAAAATATATTAAAATATATATTTTTTTTTATCTTTTTAATTAAATAAAAAATAATATTATAATTAAAATTAAAATTACCATCAAAATATAATTTATGTCATAATGTTAATATTTTTTTAAAAAATATTTTAATTTTTAACATAATAAAAATATCAAGATATTTTTATTTTTTCATTTAAATAAACGGTGTTAATGTAATTAAAATTAACGGCCTTATAAAAAAATATAATTTATGTCAACCTCCAGCGACAGTGTTAATATTCTATTTCAAGTCCACTCTGTCAAGCAAAGTCGCCAAAGCGAACACACACTCACTCTCTCTATTTCTCTATCACCGTCTCCTTTTTCCTTTTCGCGAGAAATACGGTTCACACAACAGAGAGAGCCAAAAGAGAAGAGAAGGAGAGAAACGACGTCGTGTATCAAAATGCCACCGCAAGCCCCTCAACAAAACGGAACCCACCCCAATCACCGCCCCCAAAACAACAACCCCAATCACCGCCCTCAAAACAACCACCCCCATCACCACACTTACTATCCAACGACGTCGTCTTCTTCACACTCCTCATCCTCAGCCTCCTTCAAAGGCTGCTGCTGCTGCCTCTTCCTCCTCTTCTCCTTCATTGCCCTCTTAATCCTAGCCGTCGTTTTAGTCATCATTCTCGCCGTCAAGCCCAAGAAGCCCCAATTTGATCTCCAGCAAGTCGCCGTCCAGTACGTGGGTATTTCCACCCCCAATCCCACCGCCTCCCTCGACCCCGCCACCGCCGCCATATCCTCCGCCACAGCCACCTCTGCCTCCATCTCCCTCACCATCCACATGCTCTTCACCGCCGTCAATCCCAACAAGGTCGGTATCAAGTACGGTGAGTCCAAATTCACAGTCATGTACCGTGGGATTCCCCTGGGTAAAGCCTCAGTGCCGGGGTTCTATCAGGAGGCCCACAGCGTGAGAAACGTGGAGGCCACCATCGCCGTCGATCGGGCTAATCTAATGCAGGCTGATGCTGCCAGCTTGATTAAAGACGCTTCTTTGAGTGACCGTGTTGAGTTGAGAGTACTCGGCGATGTTGGCGCTAAGATCCGAGTCTTGAACTTCGATTCTCCCGGTGTTCAGGTCACTCCATTGTCCCTTTCACTATTTATCTCTTCATTTTTTTTAAAAAAACAAATTCTGGCTTAAAATTCAGCACAAAATTGTTTTTCTTCTCTGGGTTCATACAGTTTCTAATTTTTTTCTCAGATTTTTTTTAAATGTGGGTTTTAATTCGGTTCACTGTTTAATGCTCTTTCTTTTGGCATTTCTCATTTCTAATTGTGGCCCATTTTCTTCTAAATTTTTGTAAATGTGGATAAAAATTCTCCAAGTCTGGCTTTAATTTTTTGATAGATCTCCCATGTTTCATTTTACTTTATTCCTTCTCATTTTCTTCAAATTTGCTACAGTTTTGTTTCATTTTTCTCTGGGTTAAATTCAGGATATGTCTCATCTCCACACTGATTTTTTACATATGCTTCAGATTTTCCTTTTCTACATCTGGGTTTTGGTTCATTTCTAATCTTGGCCTGGTTTCTTCTCTAAATTTCTGAGCTTAATTTCTTTTCAAGAAGCAACGAAAATCAGACATTCTCCATTTCTTCTCATCTTTGACAGTAATTTTTTCTTTTCATATCCCCTCTTTTCTTTTTTCCCTTTCGGTTTGGAGAGACCAAGTCGGCACTGTTATCAGTGAAACCCACTACCTGCTGTCCCCATTCTGCTTTCTCGGTAACGTGCGCATATTGGCCAAATGCCGAAGCCGAAGGGATGTCTCTCACTCTCTTTGGATACCTCTCCTTTTAGCTGTACAAATAACTGCTAATCTGCCCTTTTATTTCGCCTAATTTCATATATGTCCCCTTTTTTTCTTGATATCATCAGTTTTACTTCTCTTCGTGTTAGTTCTATCCGTTAAAATTATATTAAATTTGCCATAAATTTTCTAGTATATTAATTATTCTGTCAAAGTTTTTTTTCCTTCTAATTTTAAGAACCATATTACTAGGGTCTTTTCAGTCTTAAAAGGCATGCAGAAAAAAAAAAGAAGGTTTAGTTAATTGAAGTTGTTTGTTTACTTTTAACAACGTTGCCGGTTAGTTGCTTTATTTTCACGCGCGTTTTATTCTATAGAGACGCACCAATGCTGTCACAGTTACGTGGGGTGAACGGCCCACTCATATATATATATATATATATATATAGGGTATTAACATTGTCACCCCCGAGGTTGGTATAAATTATATTTTAATAATTTTAATTTTTATTATATTATCATTCTTTAATTTAATTGAAAAGATAAAAATATTTTTTTAATTTTATTATATAAATAATTAAAATATTTTTAAAAAAAATAAGAGTATTTTTGTCTTTTTAATTAAGTAAAATGAGTGACAGTTTAATTAAATTAAAATTAAACTGTCATTAAAATATAATTTTATCAACTTTAGGGGTGATAGTGTTAATATCCGATATATACATAAATATTTTCAATAAAGAATTGTTAATGGTTGATATCTTGTTGATTTACCCAAATTTTTTAAAAATTTACAAAATATGCTGTAGTTTTGGATTGTCGTGCATCATGAAAAATATTCTAAGCATTGTAATTCGAGATGAAGCAAGAAAATGTTGGGTCAATTGCATTTATATAGAGAAAAAAGTCCTCGTTCGGTGTCTCACCATGTCAATTTTGGTGACTTTGTGGGACCAATGTGCTTAATTCTAAGTTACTGTCATCCGTCCTTTTATTTTTATTTTTAATTTTTAATTTTTAACTTTTTGAGTTTAATGCATCGAGTAATCATAATCTAAGATTGATTTATTTTATGGGTATAATTGAAGCATTGATCAAAGGAGATTAATTTATGAAAGATGCATGATTTCCGCAAGCCCATATGTTAGTTTTACCTTTTTAATTTCTTAATTCAGCCTAATTAGCTTTTGACATTTGACAAATTTTAAACCAAGTAAAAGAAACAAATTGCAACATGAACATCCTCTGCATAATCTATAATTTATTATATTGCATTTCCACTCTCCCATAGCCATACATCAAAAGAAAGAAAATGTTCCCAAGAATGTTGCTAACCCACGATTATTTTTTTTGTTTCAATTTTTAAATTTTTTTAATGAATTAATGATTGAAATTATGACATGGACAGGTATCTGTTGATTGTGCAATAGCTATAAGCCCAAGTAAGCAAGCTCTTACAAGTAAGCAGTGTGGATTTGATGGCTTTAGCGTGTAATCTTTGGGACATTATTATACAAATTCCAAAAAAAAAAAAAAAAATTGTTGTTATGTTTCTTTCTCTCTAAGAAATAGAATGAGAGGAGGATGTGAAAAAGAAAAAAAAGGGCAATTGGGGAAGGCTAGAAAATAGGGGAAGAACTTGGCCCCCGCAACATTTCTCACATCACATGGGTAGCATTGGGTATTTAGCAAATTTGGCATGTGTGATGATGGAGATGGAGTAGTATTTAAGCAAAGCTTATGTAAGTTGTTGGGTCAAAGAGGAAAAAGCACCGAGAAGATTCTTGGCTCTTAGATAAATTTGATCATTTCCCCACCACCCAAGATTTTTGCAACTGATTTTTGTTTTTATATTTTTTAAAAGAAGAAATTTTCATATTGGTTTAATGGTTTCTTCACTTGGAAGGAAAATTTGGCTAACTAGTGTAAAGGGTTGCATGTGAACTGATTCATGCATGATTCTAGAACTATTCCATTTCCACGCTTTAATTAATTGCCCATTCTCTCTCTCTCTCTCTCTCTCTCTCTCTCTATTTTGGATACCAGCCTTTTTATTTTCTAAGGATTAAGATTCCCTCGTAGCAGCAAGAGCTTTATATATATATATATATATATATATATGCATGCACAGGTATAAATTTGTGATAAGCCATTGATAATATCAAAAGTAACATAAAAAAGGAATACGCGTTACAAAATTCGAGAGATATCGAGAAAGTGATTCGCAATTTCTTGTGATCTCAAGTAAGCAACCCACCTTGAGATAAATATATAGAAATAGTCAGAGTAGTAAATTAAATTTATTTTTATGTAACGTTTTGATAATTTTTTAATTTTATTTTAAGAGTTTTATATTATAATATTATTGATTTAATCAATAATATTATATTTAAATATTAAAAAAAAAATTAAGCGAACTCACTCCTTGAGTTGAGTGCTTACTTTAGCAGTAAACATTCTCTTTAAGTGCTTTTTTTTAATATAGAAATTAAGAGTTTAAGTTTTGACTAATTTTAAGATAATATAATGATTTCCCTTTATTTACTGGGGGTGCTCTACTCCATTTTCCCTTTTGTGTAAGAACTTGATTATAAATTATCTATTGATTCCACCGTGTTAATGTTAAAAAAATTTAAAGGTCAATATTATTTACGAGAAGATTATAAAGTTAAAATCACAATTTAGAAGGATAAATTATAAAAATATACATATAATTAATATTGGAAGCTCATATATTATAAAAATAGTGTAAAGAGATTTTTTATTTGAATGTTAAACATCTCAAATTTATTTCAAAATTTGTATCTTAAATGATGTAATAAATACATTTTAAGATGTAATTGCATAATTATTAATTTAACGATAAAATAAAAGCTTTTTTTCGTAAAAAACAATTCAATAGAGTAATAAAGTCATTTGTAAAAATTAAGTTGAAAATGCATGATGTAGTTAGGATAAAGTTAAATAAAAGATTTAACTTTTTTGTCTTTAGAATTTCTCTTTTTTAAAAGAAGATGCATTGAATTAATTAAATAAAGTAAGTTGCTTACAATTTAGGGAAGGAGATGCTATTGTAATTAAGATATATCTTTATGCTTGGTAATAAGGTATCTTCTTCTATATAATAAATTTGAATAAAGATTAATGGTTAAAGTGTTGGCTAGTAGTACAAAATACAAGACATTTTGTAGGTGTTCACTATTTTTTAGTCTGAGTTATGAGAATTCTTAATTCTCAAATATTGAATCAAAGTTGAGTCTCCTCTTATACATGAGAAAGGGTAAATTTTTTTAATTTTAAATAAAATAAATTTAATATTTTTTGAGTTAAAATTTATAAACCGTGCCACAACAAATATTATTATTGTAGATTGTTAAAGCAGAAGCATACAAACAAGTAAAATCACTCAAGTAATATATGTAAAACAAGTAAATTAAAAAAGAGAAGGGGTAGAAAAAGAATACACAAATAATTACGTGGTTCGGTAACTTGCCTATGTCCACGGTAGATCAAGATTATACTCTTCTCTTATTATGAATTACAAGGCACTCATAAAATATGTCTTTTACAAGAAAGATCATAAAAAAAAACTCTCTCTTTCACTTTAGGAATTTTCTCTCACAAAAAATCACAAAGATTGTTGATGATCATTAAGATTTCTCAACATATCACAAAGATTTTCTTTAGGAATTTTCTTTTACAAAGAATCACAAAGATTGTTGATGATCACTAAGATTTCTCAACCTATCACAAAGATTATATTTACACGCCAATTGATAGCCTTTATATAGGCTTTGGGACGTCCTAAGTTTACCTTATACGTGTAGGAGTCGTATTAGGGAGTCTTTGAGCAAGTGGGAGACGAAATAAGGAAGTTTTCTTATTTCGAGATACTGTTCCCTCTCCAGCGCCGCGGCGCTCAGTTACTGGATTAGGCGCTGCAGCGCCCACGCCTAGTCGCCGCGGCGTTAGCGCCTGGTGCGCTCTTCTTCATTTTTCGTCTCCTTTCGAGTTCGTCTTTGATCCATGCGCACCCTACGCACTTGGCTTACTCTCTAAATCATATCTCGATAATTTTCAATCAATATTCTAAAAAATCCCCTCCTTAATTCAAAATCATTCACAAAGCAACTCGATCTCTCATTTTCGCTTCTTTGGTCACCCTCACAAAATAGTGACTCTGGTTAAGTCCTTGCATAAGACGAACTTAACCAATGGCAATGGCTTAGTCAACATATCAGCAGGATTTTTAGATGACGCTATCTTTGTTAGGTTGACTTCACCACTTTAGACAATTTTTCAAATGTAATAGAGCCTTACATCAATGTGTTTTGACTTCTCTTGGAACACTTGATGCTTGCTTAGGTGTATGGCACTCTGGCTGTCACAATATACATCGGTGTTTACATCTTTACTAACAATAACCTCCGCACTTATGCCTTTTAACCACACGGCCTCCTTGATAGCTTTACCAACAACTATGTACTCTGCCTCTATGGTAGAGAGTGCAACCATATGTTGTAGAACTGATCTCCAACACACACTACACCCAAATACTGTGAACTTGTATTCCTTCAATGATCTTCTCTTGTCTAGATCACCTGCATAATATGAGTCTACGTACCATTTTACAATTTTATTGCTATCATCATCCCTCTTATATATTAACCTGTGATTTGACATCCCCTTGAGATATCTCAGAATCCACTTTACTGCAAGCCAATAATCTTTACTCGGATTTGCCATATATCTACTCACCACACTCACAGTCTGTGCTATGTCTGGTATTGTGCAAACCATTGCATACATAATGCTCTCTACGATGCTTGCATACGGTACTTTACTCATCTGCAATTTTTCTTCTTCAGATGTTGGCGACTGTGCTGCTGAAAGTCTGAAATGCATGGCCAAAAGAGTAAAGACAGCTTTTGCATTAGACATACCAAACTTCTCCAGAATTTTAACTATATATCGTTGTTGGGACAAGAAGATAACATCTCTTCTTTCCCTCACAATGTCCATACCCAAAATTCTCTTTGTTGCTCCCAAATCATTCATTTCAAACTCGCCACTTAACTGCTTATTGAGTTTCTGTATTTCTTCCATATTCTTGCATGTAATCAATATATCATCGACGTATAAAAGTAAATACATCATCCCACAACTTATGTTCTTGAAGTACACGCATCCGTCATACTTGCTCCTACTAAAGTCACAAGCCATTATAAACTCATAAAATCTCATATACCATTGTCTAGGTAATTGCTTTAACCCGTATAATGACTTCTTTGACAAACAAGCATGATCTTCTTTTTCGGGCTTTTCGAACCCTTATGGCTGTGCCATGTATATCGTTTCTTCAAGCTCTCCATGTAGAAAAGCTGTCTTTACATCCATTTGCTCTAGATGTAAATCAAGGTTTGCACAGATGCCTAACAAAATCCTAGTAGATGTGTGCTTGATAACTGGAGAGAATATATTATGAAAATAAACTCCCTCTCTCTGAGTAAAACCTTGTGCTACTAACCTAGCCTTGAATCTTATAGGCTCAATCCTCGGTATCCCCTCCTTCACCTTATACACCCACTTGCACCCGACTAGCTTCTTTTGAGGTCTCTCTACCAACTTTCAGGTATTATTCTTTCTGAGAGAACTGGTTTCTTCTTTCATAACCTGCTGCCATTCTTTCTTGTTTTCACTCTTCATAGCCTCACCATATGTCCTAGACTCATCATACTCAAGAGTGTAAGTAGAATTAAAAGCATGAGTAACTAAGTCTGCTTGTGCATACCTGACTGGTGGGTTGATTATTCTCCTTAGCCTATCTCTGACTAACTGGTACTCTTCAAGTTCTATCTCAAGAGTCCTAATCTTTCTTTAGGTGGACTTGGAGGATCTTGTTAGTGTTCTTAGTTCATTTTCAAGGGTTTTCTCATTGAAGTGTTGATCTGTGGACATATCAAATCTATGTTCAGGCTCCACTTCAACTTCTATTGACTCGGGTGCTGAGTCTTCCTTAGGCACAGGTTCTTCTTTCTCATATTCTTGGGATATTTTCAGCATCATCATCTCATCGAACGTCACGTTACGATTTTTGATACTCCTTGGTGGTTTCAAGTCTTTACACAACACCTTGTATTATTTCACTCATTCGGGATATCCTATAAATACTCATTTGATAGCTTTAGGTTCCAACTTCTCCTCCTGAACATGTACAAAGGTAGGGCAACCAAATATTCTGAAATGGTCATACTTCGGAGGATTGCCAGATGATTTTTCTTCTAGCGTCTTGAAGTCAATTGCTGAGGAGAGACTTCTATTGATCAAGTAAGCTGCAGTCACTACAGCTTCTTCCTATAATGTCTTAGACATCTTCGCATTGGTAAGCATGCATCTAACGCTTTCAAGTAGGGTCATGTTCATCCTCTCAGCTACACCATTCTGCTGTGGTGTTGATCTTACTGTTCTATACCTTACAATCTCATACTTAGCACAAAATCCATCAAACTCTCTGTTATAAAATTTGAGGCCGTTGTTAGTCCTTAGCCTCTTTACCCTTTCACCGGTCTGATTCTCAACAAGAACCTTCCAAGTCTTGAATACTTCAAAGGCTTGATCCTTACTCTTCAACACATAGACCCACAACTTTCTCGAATAGTCATCAATCAAGCTGGGAATTACCTGGCACCACCACGAGTAGCTGTCTGAGCTGGTCCCCAAAGATCCAAGTGTATATAGTTAAGAGTCCCTTTGGTCTTGTGCTCGTCGGTACTAAACCTTACCCATGTGCTTTCCTAAGCACACAATGCTCATAAAACTCTAAGGGCTGGAACTTATCTTCTCTAAACGCCTTTTGACTGAATAACTCATTTAGGTTTCTCTCGTCTAGGTGTGCCAGTCTAAGATGCCACAACTTGGTTTGCATACTCTCATCATCTATAGAGAATAGTGCAGAACCACTTATGACTTCACCCTTAAGCACATAAACCACTTTGCGCTTCTCTCCTCTCATCACCATCATAGAACCTTTCAAAACTCTTAAAATTCCTCCGTTGATCCTGATGGAATACCTATTTTGGTCTAGAGTCCCTAGTGAGATTAAGTTTCTCTTCAAGTCAGGAACATACCTAATATCTGTCAACTCTCTCACTCGCCCATCATATAGCCTAAGTTTAATACTACCAATTTTCATCATCTGACACGCAATGTCATTACCCATTAAGACCTTACCGCCACTAATAGGCTGGAAATTTGTAAACCAAGACTTGTGTGGACACATGTGAAAAGTGCAACTAGAATCAAGAACCCATTGTTTAGAGTTCTTACCATTAATAGCGAAGAATATCTCTACGCTATCGTAGCTATCATCATAGGCAAACGCAGCATCCGCTTTCTTCTTGTCTTGTGCTCTCTTCTCAGGACAGTCCTTTATGAAGTGCCCATTTTTCTTACAGCAATAGCAATTTCTAGGAGTTCTAGACTTCGACCTTGAGCCTTTTTTTCTTCCCATCTCTATATGAGAGCTTTCTTCTTACAGATAAGCTTTCTACATTACCCTCAATTTGCTTCCCTAATAACTTTGAGTTTAATAATTATTTCACATCACTTATCGTTAAAATCTCTCTGCTGTAGAGTAGCGTATCAACAAAACTCTCATAGCTCTTGGGGAGTGAACTCAGCAAGATAATTGCTCTATCTTCATCTTCTATCTTGATGTTGATAGACTCAAGATTAAGGATGATCTTATTAAAAGTGTTTATATGATCTTTCATCGGCGTCCCCTCTGACATAGACAACTGATATAGCTTCTTCTTTATATGTAAACTGTTAGCCAACGATTTTCTCATATAAAGAGAGTCAAGCTTCTTCCAAAGACCTATTACCGTCGTCTAACCTGCTACTTCCCTTAATATTGTTGGGATTTGTGCTTACGTGCCATCCCTTTTGTGAATAAATATTTGCTTTATGTTTATACAATTATGATTTCAATATATCACTAATTATTTTATATACAAATATGGTAAGATGCTTGTAACGTTTTAGACATTGTATGATCTGAAAGAGTTCAGATCTGATCTAAAGGAGTTTAGATCAGAACTAAGAGTTAGTAATGCTAAAATATATAAATGCTAAAAGATAGCACTGATAAGAGTTATCAGGTTATAAGAATTAGCAAAATCTAAAGAGTTAGAGCATTGTCTGAAATGGGACAAAGACCTAAGAATATATTAGTAATGATGTAGTTGCAATAAGTTACAAATGGTGCTAAGAAATGTTGTTATGCAAATATGTTCTTAAACTTAATGTTCCTGATCTATCTTCACTAATGCGGGTCTGTTAGTGAAGACCTTAATAAATATAGATCAGTGTATGTCTATATCTGGATAATCCAGATGGTTAGTCTTAGCAGACAATGAGTTTAGTGGAAACTCGTATAGAGATACAAGTATTCAGTAAGGACTGAATATTGAACAGACTCACAAAGATCTCCAATAGACATCCCATAAAGCCGTCAATGGAGGATCTTTCGAGTTAAGCAGTATTCGTGGTCCTTAGACCTGAGTGCCACGGTGGACTTGTTAGTGATCCATCATACTTTGGTTCCACACATGTTAGATACCTTTCATGGTCTGACCGCTGGGTGTCGCTGGGTATGGTCCGATGCTAATGGAGTCCGGTGTGTACAGATATGAGATCCATCAACTCAATTGGGTGAGTAAAATATCCTACAACTCTAAGATTGTATTTCAGAAAGTCTTATGGCCATAAGCAGACATATCCAAGAATTAATTTTATTCTTGGAAAAATAATATTGTAAAAGTGTTTACGGATATTATTTATTGAAATACTAATCTAGAGATAAGTTTATGGTTGAGCACATGGAGACTTGACGGTGTTGATCTATATCTCCGCTCTTCTAGGATATTTATGATGGAAGGATTATACGAATATATTATAACCTCAACTTGTATGGTCTAATGCGCCGTTTTGTAATATCTGTAACATGTGTGTGAGACATTGTTCATGGACGTGTGAAATAGTTTCATATGACAAATCGGGCATGGACCTAGAGAGTCTCACAATATGAAGTGTACTCGTTGTGCACTGGGGCGGCGAATTGGATTGAATAATTAATCCAACAATTTCCAGCAAAATGAAAAATGTTTCTAGGTTCCTTTTATTATTCACTTGTCAATAATTGAAGGTAAAACACATTATTGGTTTACAAGAGTTGTTAACCAATAAGAAATTGACAAGTGACATAATCTTGCTCCATAAATAATTTACCATGTATTTACCTATTTACCTTACTTGATAAATACATATATGGTAAATATAAATATTCAAAATAGTTTTGAATTATTAATATTTTATATATTAATCAAATTATTATTATTAATTGGAATAAGTGGCAAACACCATTTACTAATAGAGAATGCACTTGTTATTAATAATAAGGAAAGTTTACCACTTTGTAATTCTTAAATGATGCACTAAGGAAGTGGTAAAACCACTTAACATTGATTAAATACCATTTACTCTCTAGAAATTGATTCAATTGGTTGAATCAAATTGGTGAGTGAAAAATATGATAGATTAATGTTTGTAATGGCAAACATGGTTAAGTGGTGGTGGAGCACTAAGAGAAATCATTCTTTGCACTTAAGAAAGAATTGAAAGAGTTCAATGAGTGCAAGATAGAGTGAAATTCGTTCTAGGAGAAAAGAGAGAGAATTGAGAGCTTTTCCTAAGTGTTTTTCTCAAAGTGTTGAGAGAAAATGCAAAGGCTTACCAAGCTACAACATATAGAGTTGTAAAGAACTATAGAAAACACCAAATTCTTCTCATCTCTTGGTAGTAATCATAAGGACAAATTGTTTTAAGTGTTAAAATAATCATTTGCTGGAAATTCAAGGCTGCCATTCTAGCTTCACAATCCCACCGAATTTAGTTGTGAACTAGAATTGTGCAGGGGAACACTTCAAGGTGAGCTCAACAAATTGAAGCTTGGAGTTCTTGAAGAATTATAAAGCTACCTTCATATCCAGGTAGTTTATTTATTTGTTATTCATTTTATATCATGCATGAAATATATATATGAGATATATATGTACTTGAATGATCATACATGTTTGAATATGTTACATATTGTTTAATATGTATGAATACTTCCGTTGCGTATTTAATTTTTGAAATTATACACATCTATACACATCACACACCATATCACACAACAAGTGGTGTCAGAGCATGCTGATATGGTGTTTGCTATTTGATGTTGTTGTGGTTAACATGTTGATGTTATATTGATGAACAACATGATGATGTTTGATTTCAAGCATGTTGATGTTTAAGATTGAACATGTTGATATTTTATGAATTCTTGGATATATTGGTATTTAAAATTGTTTATATGATATTTTGATCATGTTTTAAATCGGTTGATTTGGGTGCCGGAACAAAAGAAAATTGATTTTAGTGCACCGGACACAGTAACAGTGTCCAGCGCTGAGGCGCTAGCTGATGGTCGCTGCGGCGCCAGCCTAATTTTGGCCAGCGCCTCGGCGACAGGATATCAGCGCTGCGGCGCCCACATACTGGAATTCAGCGCTGAGGCGCTAGCTTAAGGTCGCTACGGCGCCAGCCTAATTTTGGCCAGCGCCCCGGCGACAAGATATGAGCGCTGCGGCGCCCACATACTGGAATTGAGCGCTGAGGCGCTGGGATATGGGCGCTGCAGCGCCGGCTGATATTATGGCCAGCGCCGAGGCGCTAGATATATGGCACTGCAGCGCCAGCCCGCTATTTGGCCAGCGCCGCGGCGCTTACTTCTGGGCGTTCCCGCGCCCGGATTAATTTCATGAACCTTGCAGTGCCCGTTTTTCAGCGCTGCAGCGTTCATCACTGTTTCTGGAAATTTTTTTTTAATTTATTTATCATGTTTTGACTTATTTTATTGATGTAATGTACTTCAATAGTTCTCATAACATGATGTGATCATTAAAATACGCTGATAATCACAATGGGAGCCCTATTGGTGAGGGTTAGTTGTGATTGCGTATTTCTTTATGTATAAATGATCTATATTATTCATTTGGATGAAATGAGTATGTAATAAAATCTCTCTTAATCAAATTGTAATATTTTCATTATGAGATAATGTTAAATATGATCCATCTTATCAATACGGTATTAGACAAGTCACTTCGTTTCTTTTCCAAGATCGCTAAAGTGTGAGGGATTGATTGGTGTGACTTGGGCTATACCGTTTAAACATTAGATGTGATAAATATATGTTAAAGTATTACCCTAGATCGCTAAAGTGTGCGGTTAATAACAATAACATATATTTAATGATTGATAAGTAAATCTGGAATACACTTATCCTAGATCGCTAAAGTGTGCGGATAAGATGTGTTTAGGATCAAGTGTTAAGAGTTGCATGAGATGCAATTGATAAGAGTTGTCTACCTTTTGGGTTTACTAAGGCCTAGATCGCTATAGTGTGCGGCTGAAGTAAATGCCAAAGGGATCCACTTCTCACTATATAGTTTAAAGAATTCTTAAACTATCGTTTTCCCGTTTGAGAGATTAAAGGGATTACGTAAAATAGTGGGAGGGCATTTTTAGATTAAAAATTGTATAACTGTTATACCCATGATCTAAAACGTTATTTATTAGTGATTGAAATATTCCGCTAACATCTTTTTTCTTTTGTCTTGTGAAGATCAAATGGCTTCAAACAACACTTTAGCTCGCATCCTTGATGCGCACCAACTAAAAGGTGCAGAAAATTATGCTAATTGGCTTATGAATCTCAGAATAGTTCTAGATTCTGAAAAGCTTGGATATGTTATTGATCAGCGCATGCCACAAGCTATTTCTGATAATGCTTCCCCAGAAGAAAAGGAGACATATTGGAAATGGTTGGATGGCGATTTAAAAGTCAAATCGTACATTCTCGGGTCTATGTCTACGGAGCTCCAAATGGAGCATGTCCACATGGACAATGCTGGGAGTATCATGCTCCACCTGAAAGAGTTATTTGGTGACCGACCTCAATTTGAAATGTATAGGGTTGCCAAATCGCTTTTTCAAGCTAAACTACCCGAGGGCAGTCCAGTAAGTCCTCATGTCCTCAAAATGATTTCATACATTGAGAGGCTGGAGACCATGGATCTCATACTGAGCAATGGATTGGGGAATAGTTTAATTCTCCAATCAATCTAGGGTCATTTGCACCGTTCATAATGAATTACAATATGCAAGGATTGACTCCTACTTATGCTAATTTGCATAACATGCTAATAACTGCTCAGGAGGACATGAACAAAGGAGGCACGGTCCTCTATGTTCAGGGTGCTTCATCATCTACCCGAAGGACTTCTAAGAAGTCCAAAGGAAAGAATAAACGGAAAGTAATGCATGCACCTAGAATGGGTCCTCGAAAGCAATACATATCCAAACACCCACGAAAGAACAAAGCAAGTGAAAAATGTTTCCATTGCAGTGAGGATGGGCATTGGAAGCGAAACTGCCCAAAGTACCTTGCCATGATTAAGAAGACACCATCAGGTATACACTTGCCTTTTATTGATATTTCCTTAGCATTTGATGCTAGCTTTGGTTGGGTATTAGATACCGCTTGTCCTTTTCACATCTGCAATGTGTTACAGGGTCTGAAGGAAGTTAAAAAGTTACAACTAGGAGAAGTACAGCTTCGTGTTGGAAATGGAAATTTCCTACAGGTCGAGGCTATTGGATGTTTCAATTTGATGCTTCCATGTAATAAAATTGTTGTATTGAATAATTGTTATTATGTGCCAAACATTATCCGGTAAATTATTTCAATTCCTGTATTGGACAATGAAGGATATCATATGCGTGTTAGGAATCGTTCCTTATGCTTGTATGATTTGAATAATATTTTGTTAGCTGAATGTCAGTTGATAAATGGGCATTATATATTAGATACAACAGGAAATGTCATGAATGTACAAGTGAATGCTAAAAATAGTGCGGGAACTTTAAATGATACAGAATTGTGGCATATGAGATTAGGTCATATAGGGGTAAGACGCCAATCCCGTCTGGTTAAGGATGGTCGGATACCTAATCTGACCATAGAATCATATCCAGTTTGTGAATCTTGTATTCAAGGGAAAATGACCAAGGCTCCATTTATTGGTGTTGGACACCGTGCCACTAATTTATTGGAACTAATACATAGTGATGTATGTGGTCCAATGAATCACACTGCTATGGGTGGTTTTCGATACTTTGTTATCTTTATCGATGATCTGTCACGATATGGATATGTGTTTCTTATCAAACACAAGTTAGAAACTTTTGAAAAGTTCAAAGAGTTTCGAAATGAAGTAGAGAAACAAACCGGAATGTATATCAAATGCCTTAGATCAGATCGAGGGGGTGAATACATGAGCAGTGAATTTTCAGATTATTTAAAGGAGAATGGGATTCTCGCTCAGTATAGTCCTCCAAGTACTCCACAACACAATGGTGTTTCGGAGAGGAGGAATCGGACTTTATTGGATATGGTTCGATCGATGATGAGCTTCACTGATCTCCCTGAATATCTGTGGGGATATGCACTAGAAACTGCTGCTCATTTATTGAATAGAGTTCCATCAAAAGCCATTCCATCCACTCCACATGAGATATGGACTGGAAGGAAACCAAGTCTTAAATATGTTAAGATTTGGGGTTGTCCTGCTTATGTAAAAGTTACGCAACAGGATAAACTTGCACCTAAAGGTTACAAGTACAGGTTCATTGGATATCCCAAGAATTCAATGGGATACCAATTCTATGATCCAGAAGAACGAAACGTGTTTGTATCTCGTTATGCCACTTTTCTAGAGAAAGAGTTTCTCCTGAATCGTGGAGATTGTAGAAAGATTGAGTTAGATGAACTCAATCAGAATGAAAATGAACCAACAATGGAACTTCAGGCTCAATCAAGCAGAATACCTTTGACACACCCTCCACGTAAGTCAGAAAGGATATCAAGGCCACCTGAAAGGTATGGTTCCATATCTAAAGGTGCTCTTGATGTTTTCTTGATTGAAGAAAAGGATCCTTTAACTTACAAAGAGGCGATGTTGGACATCGATTCGGGAAAATGGCAAGAGGCCATGAAATCTGAAATTGACTCTATGCATCACAATCAAGTCTGGGACTTGGTTGAGCTTCCTGAAGGAATTGTTCCTATCGGTTGCAAATGGATCTACAAGCGGAAGCGTGGGCTCGATGGAAAAGTGGAGACTTTCAAAGCCCGATTAGTCGCGAAAGGTTATACTCAACGATCTGGGATCGACTATGAGGAAACCTTCTCACCAGTAGCGATGCTTAAGTCAATTCGGATTTTACTAGCAATTGCTGCGTATTATGACTATGAAATTTGGCAAATGGATGTGAAAACAGCTTTCTTAAATGGATATCTTGAGGAAGAAATCTATATGGAACAACCTGAAGGTTTTACATCTAGCCAAACTTCTGGTCTAATATGCAAACTGAAGAAGTCTATCTATGGACTTAAGCAAGCTTTTCGAAGCTGAAATCTTCGTTTTGATGAGGTAATCAGAGGGTCTGGTTTCATCAAGAACAAAGAAGAATCATGTGTGTATAAAAAGAGCAGTGGGAGTATGGTAGTATTCTTGGTTCTATATGTGGATGACATACTCATTATCGGAAACGATATTGGTATGTTGCAATCAGTCAAAAGTTACTTAAGTAAGAATTTCTCCATGAAGGATTTGGGAGAGGCTTCCTATATACTAGGTATAAAGCTTTATAGAGATAGAGCTATGAGGCTTATAGGACTCTCCCAATCATCGTACATAGATAATGTCTTGGAAAGGTATAGTTTCAGTAACTGTAAGACAGTTAACATACCTTTTAGACATGGCATTCATCTTTCGAGGAAAATATGTCCTCAGAGTGAAGATGAAAAGGTTAGAATGTCTAGTATACCTTATGCATCAGCTGTGGGAAGTTTGATGTATGCCATGATGTGTACGAGACTTGATATCAGTATGGTTGTAAGTGTTACAAGCCGCTATCAGTCTGATCCAGGCGAAGGCCATTGGATGGCAGTGAAACATGTCCTAAAATATCTTAAGGGTACTAAGGACAAGTTTTTGATTTATGGAGAAAATGACCTAGTGTTGAGAGGATACACAGATTCAGATTTTCAATCTGATCTAGATGATAGAAAGTCTACATCTGGATATGTATTCATTCTCAATGATGCTGCAGTCAGTTGGAAGAGTAACAAACAGTCATCAACCGCTGATTCCACAACAGAGGCAGAATATATTGCAGCATCAGAAGCAGCAAAAGAAGCGGTTTGGATACGCAAGTTTATCGCTGAACTTGGAATAGTTCCGAGTTCAATGGATCTTATACCATTGTTCTGCGATAACAACAGAGCCATTGCACAAGCAAAAGAGCCAAGAGCACACCAAAAGTCTAAGCATGTGGAAAGAAAATACCATATCATAAGAGAAATCTTGGCTAGAGGAGATGTAATAGTTCGTAGAGTAGACTCTATGAATAATGTAGCGGACCCACTTACTAAGGCCTTAACTCTAAAAATATTTGAAAGACATGTGGAGTCAATGGGTATAAGATACCATCGTGAATGACACTAAAGCAAGTGAGAGTTGTTGGGATTTGTGCTTACGTGCCATCCCTTTTGTGAATAAATATTTGCTTTATGTTTATACAATTATGATTTCAATATATCACTAATTATTTTATATACAAATATGGTAATATGCTTGTAACGTTTTAGACATTGTATGATCTGAAAGAGTTCAGATCTGATCTAAAGGAGTTTAGATCAGAACTAAGAGTTAGTAATGCTAAAATATATAAATGCTAAAAGATAGCACTGATAAGAGTTATCAGGTTATAAGAATTAGCAAAATCTAAAGAGTTAGAGCCTTGTCTGAAATGGGACAAAGACCTAAGAATATATTAGTAATGACGCAGTTGCAATAAGTTGCAAATGGTGCTAAGAAATGTTGTTATGCAAATATGTTCTTAAACTTAATGTTCCTGATCTATCTTCACTAATGCGGGTCTGTTAGTGAAGACCTTAATAAATATAGATCAGTGTATGTCTATATCTGGATAGTCCAGATGGTTAGTCTTAGCAGATCATGAGTTTAGTGGAAACTCGTATAGAGATACAAGTATTTAGTAAGGACTGAATATTGAATAGACTCACAAAGATCTCCAATAGACATCCCATAAAGCCGTCAATGGAGGATCTTTTGAGTTGAGTAGTATTCGTGGTCTTTAGATCTGAGTGCCACGGTGGACTTGTTAGTGATCCATCATACTTTGGTTCCACACATGTTAGATACCTTTCATGGTCTGACCGCTGGGTGTCGCTGGGTATGGTCCGATGCTAATGGAGTCCGGTGTGTATAGATATGAGATCCATTAACTCAATTGGGTGAGTAAAATATCCTGCAACTCCAAGATTGTATTTCAGAAAGTCTTATGGCCATAAGCAGACATATCCAAGAATTAATTTTATTCTCGGAAAAATAATATCGGATATTATTTATTGAAATACTAATCTAGAGATAAGTTTATGGTTGAGCACATGGAGACTTGACGATGTTGATCTATATCTCCGCTCTTCTAGGATATTTATGATGGAAGGATTATACGAATATGTTATAACCTCAACTTGTATGGTCTAATGCGTCGTTTTGTAATATCTGTAACATGTGTGTGAGACATTGTTCATGGACGTGTGAAATAGTTTCATATGACAAATCGGGCATGGACCTAGAGAGTCTCACAATATGAAGTGTACTCGTTGTACACTGGGGCGGCGAATTGGATTGAATAATTAATCCAACAATTTCCAGCAAAATGAAAAATGTTTCTAGGTTCCTTTTATTATTCACTTGTCAATAATTGAAGGTAAAACACATTATTGGTTTACAAGAGTTGTTAACCAATAAGAAATTGACAAGTGACATAATCTTACTCCATAAATAATTTACCATGTATTTACCTATTTACCTTACTTGGTAAATACATATATGGTAAATGTAAATATTCAAAATAGTTTTGAATTATTAATATTTTATATATTAATCAAATTATTATTATTAATTGGAATAAGTGGCAAACACCATTTACTAATGGAGAATGCACTTGTTATTAATAATAAGAAAATGCACTTGTTATTAATAATAAGAAAAGCTTACCACTTTGTAATTCTTAAATGATGCACTAAGGAAGTGGTAAAACCACTTAACATTGATTAAATGCCATTTACTCTCTAGAAATTGATTCAATTGATTGAATCAAATTGGTGAGTGAAAAATATGATAGATTAATGTTTGTAATGGCAAACATGGTTAAGTGGTGGTGGAGCACTAAGAGAAATCATTCTTTGCACTTAAGAAAGAATTGAAAGAGTTCAATGAGTGCAAGATAGAGTGAAATTCGTTCTAGGAGAAAAGAGAGAGAATTGAGAGCTTTTCCTAAGTGTTTTTCTCAAAGTGTTGAGAGAAAATGCAAAGGCTTACCAAGCTGCAACATATAGAGTTGTAAAGAACTATAGAAAACACCCAATTCTTCTCATCTCTTGGTAGTAATCATAAGGACAAATTGTTTTAAGTGTTAAAATAATCATTTGCTAGAAATTCAAGGCTGCCATTCTAGCTTCACAATCCCACCGAATTTAGTTGTGAACTAGAATTGTGCAGGGGAACACTTCAAGGTGAGCTCAACAAATTGAAGCTTGGAGTTCTTGAAGAATTATAAAGCTACCTTCATATCCAGGTAGTTTATTTATTTGTTATTCATTTTATATCATGCATGAAATATATATATGAAATATATATGTACTTGAATGATCATACATGCTTGAATATGTTACATATTGTTTAATATGTATGAATACTTCCGTTGCGTATTTAATTTTTGAAATTATACACATCTATACACATCACACACCATATCACACAACAAATATTTCATCGCTCAATGATAGAACGATTGTGCTATGAGCTCTTTCTTGAATGTCATTTCTTTCTGCTTCATCTTTAGATGACTCTGGTGTATTCTCTTCATCACTAGATGGAGCTACAATCTCCTCTAATGCCCAACCAAGCCTTTGGCTCACTAACAACGCCTTAACCTTCATTTTCCTCAGATTGAAGTCATTCGTACCATTGAATTTCTCTACCTCATACTTGGGTGTGGCCATGTCTGCTTAGAACCAAGCTCTGATACTAGTTTGTTGAAGCGGAAGTACACAAACAAGCAAAATCACCCAAGCAATATATGCAGAACAAGTAAATTAAGGAAGAGAAGGGGTAGAAGAAGAACACACAAATAATTACGTGGTTCGGTAACTTGCCTACGTCCACGGCGGATCAAGATTACACTCTTCTTTTATTATGAATCACAAGGTACTCACAAAGTATGCCTTTTACAAGAAAGATCACAAAGAAAACTCTCTCTCTCTCTCACTCTAGAAATTTTCTCATAAAGAACCACAAAAATTGTTGATGATCACTAAGATTTCTCAACCTATCACAAAGATTGTGTTTACAAGTCAATTGATAGCCTTTATATACGCTTTGGGACGTCCTAGGTTTACCCTATACGTGTGGGAGTTGTCATATTAGGGAGTCCTAGAGCAAGTGGAAGACGAAATAAATAAGTTTTCTTATTTCAGGATACTGTTCCCGTCTCCAGCGCCGCGACGCTGGCGCCTGGTGCACCCTTCTTTATTTTTCGCCTCTTTTCGCATCCGTCTTTGATCTGTGCACACTCTACACACTTGGCTTACTTTTCAAATCATATACCAATGATTTTCAATCAATATTTTTATATAAGCCTTAATAAACAAACTGAATGTAAATATTAATAAATAGTGCTACAATATAATCAAGCAATAGGACGTTAATACTAACAATAAGAATAATCGAAACACAACATTGTTAAGATTTTAAGAATTTGATTTGTTAAGATATTAAAGATTTACTTGAGATATAGAGGATTTGTCACCCCACGTACACCTTACATAACTTGTATATCTTGTGTACTATTATTGTATACATATACACACACACACACACACACATATATATATATATATATAGTTATCTTGAGTGTAGAGCATCAAGTCTTATATTGTACATGTAATTTATATAAATGGAAATATAGTCTTCAACATATCATATAAGTTAAGGTCCTATATTTAAACTCTGTTTTAGTTTTCAATTAACATTTTAATTTATAATTTCTTGACTTTCTCTTGTCACAGTTCTAATTTTTTAGGATTTATTTAACCTTAGACCTTAAAATTAGATTAATATTTTACGTGAGAAAGCTTGTTATAATGTGTATTTAATATTAATATTAAGTGTTAACCTGACAACTTAAGCCAATTTATTGCATATATGAAATTTTTTATAATTATCATATATTTATTATCGCAAATATGATTATTGTTTGGTTAAAAAATAATTTTTCTATAGGCCGATTATTTTTTATATAAATAATAAACATATTCATCTTAATATCCTAAAAAATATATATCTACACAACATATGTTATTTTGATAACATGTTATTTCAATCAATTAATTTTGAAATATAAGATAAGTAGTGTAAAGAAAAACAATTAAAATGTCCAAAAATAAAAAAATTTAGTTTTCTTTTGCACTAAAGTGGCGTTGTGGTGTCAAAGTTGTTGGGGTTATACCGCTGCTAATGGTTCAAAATAGAATCAATGATGATCAGATCAAATAAAATAGGTCAAATTTTGGGTTGAATCTTTATGAACCAGGTCGGGTTAACCTAATTTTTCCAAAACCAAAATCCTGAAATTTTTACCTTTTAGGGCCTGGTTATGGCGTTGCCAAGGCAGCGCTGTAGTGCATAGCCACAGATTTCGACGTTGCCAATGCAACGACATAGCACCTAGATATTGACTTTGGTGCTATGGCGCTACCAATGTAGTGCCGCAATGCTCAACCATTATTTGCGATACTGTAATAAAGCGCAGCGATGCCTAATTATTGCTTGGGCTAGTGACGTAACGCCTAACCTTTGCCTGCTGTCACATCTCCATCAAATAGAAATTGGGTGGATCTTAGGTATATAAGGGTGGGTATGTAGCATTACCTAACAGGTTAGTCTTTTGGATCAATGGCAAGCATCTGACCCATGACATTGAGCAGCGGTACATGCAAATTTGGAAATCTCAAATTCATGAAGAATGCAAAAAATACTACATTAAAGTTGAATTTTAATGTTTTCATCCTTAATTATTTAAATTTATAACTCTTGATCAAATTTAAACCCTCAAATCATAATGAAATTCATAAACCTAATAATTTCCTAAACAAAATAATGTAAAAGCCACAAAATTCATATATATATATATATATAATATCTTTAACCTAATAAACTATATGAAAACAAATATTCAAACATGAATATATATATAAACAATTCTAATAATTTAATATAATTTTTGCTCTGATTCCACTTATTAGACATAATCATAAATATGATTGATACTTACAAAATACAACTTTAGATCTATCTTGTCAAATTATCAGGATAGATATTGAAAAATATATACCTAAAGAATCCGCGGTGAATAGAATGCAAGGGTTAGCAACCTTCAATAAGAACACGAGAATATAACGATCTTCTACAATCAAATATGTATAGTGCTCAGTTAAGTTCTCTCTTTGTGATGGAAAAGAGTAAAAGAGTTATACATATAATGATTTGACATTAGGACTATAACCATAAAAGATGTCTTTATATACTATTTTAATTATCATTTTATTAATCATAGTTCAACTAGTATTGAGTCTTTACAAATAATAAACTCATACTGAATAAATGTTTTTAGAGTCTAATATGAAATAATCCAAACAAATCACTTAAATTGGCTATGATTTTAAGATAACTTATAATGTATAATTATTGTTAATATATAAGTGTATATAATAAATAATGAAACCTAAGAATTTTATCTAATTATAACATCTAGATATAAAAACTTATACGAAGAATTTTTTTTTCGTTCCACGTCTTAAACTTTTGAAACCTTGTCGGAGAAGATCTAACAAATCTGATAACGTTATGATTTAAGCAATCGACTTGTGATAATCTTTTAACCCTTCTTGTAGCAATGAGATTTAATATATGGGCATTACACCTTACATGTATAAGTTGACACCCACCTCTCAAGATTGCTCTACTCCAATTGTTAACCATCTTTGACAAATATGAAATAGCCACATCTTTAGAAGTTGCATCATCAGTAGTTATGGTAAAAAAAAATAATAAAAGAAACTCCTTCAATACCCTAATCCAATAAAGTAAGTCTCAATTTACCTACCAATTGTATCACCTTGGTGGTTAGCAACTTATTGACAAAAACTCAATTATCATCAATGTAATGCATAGTGAGACACATGTATAATTAAGATTTTGTACTGAAATCCAATGTATCAGTGGTAAGGCAAACTCTTCAATTCTTGTTTTGCTTTTCCATAAAGTTGCAAACAATCACGTGTAACAGTAAAGCGAGAAGGTACAATAAATTTACTTTCAAAAACTCTCAACATATCCTTAAAGTTTTAACCCCTCACCCTCTCTACAACTTTAGATGGCATTGGCATTTCATCTTTTATAATAAATTTAGCAACTACTTCTCTACAAGCCTCAACATTGTAGCTATTTGCAGTAAGTTTACCCGACTCCTCTCCATTTTTTGCCGGCTCAAAAGACAAAGTTGTTGCTTTTTATCCACTCTACTGCGACATATTGGACATCTCTCTTTTATGCAGTCAACAAATTAGATGTTGGCTGAGAAGAGGAAAGGTTTTTTTTTTTAAGGTATTTCTAGAAATACATTCAGTGGAGATAGTACAAGCTTATAGCTCAGAGAATTAGAACAGTAATTACGAACCACGAACGGTGTTGGAGTTTGAATCCCTCCACATCCACAACCAGCCCAAACTGAACAATGTAAAAACACTAATAAATAATTAGCAAGATAAATAATTAATCAAAAATAAGAAGCAATTTGATGGTATTTTCTTTTTACACAATATGTAATTAAAAAAAGGAAAAAGAAAATACCTTTACCTTTATTTTTTCAGCAATTGGACTTTTTTTTTTGTTAACTTACGACTTATGAAGGAGTGAAGCTTATTGATGATTTCTTGGTTTGAAATGATCTTCTTTTAATGTTCATGGCTTCTTAAAGTCTTTATACTATTTTTTTTTTTACAAGAAAATCACAAAAGACTTTAGTTAAGGAATCAATATAGGTATATAGCATTGTTTTTATCATCAAAGCTAGGCCAATGAAACCTTTAAGCCGACAAAATTGTTCCAAATTTAGGTTATATTGTGCTACCAAAGCCAATAACAACCGAATGAATCTATATTTTATAATAAGAGAACAAAAATCATTTCAGTCAATGTCATTCATTTGTGAGTATCCCTTTACAAAATTACTTCCCGAGCAGTGCCCTTTAAGCTTGTATAATGCATAATTGTAAGTAACATGTAAAGTAGCATAACATTAATTTTTAAACACCATGACATAGTTAAAAGGCAAAAATATTCACACAATGAAGAAGCATGACCCATTCACTCACCTTTCCGATGGTCACCAAGAACATGTAGTATGAAAATATATGCTATATTAGAGTAACTTCCTAAAAGAATTGTATGTTTATAACTCTCAATACTTTACAATTCTTAGTTTAATAGCTTGCTTTTAGTGGCATTACACATAGGATCTTCCATCTAGCTTTTACTGTGCGTATGCAATGAATAATGCACTTTTTGATTTGTTAATCCTTAAAAAGACTTCATCTTGATGCCAATCAAGTTAACACAATTGTTACAAAGCAAAACTTGGTTGGATTGATGCCTTATGCACGATGTGTCTCATTGTTGCTTACTTGTCTAAAAGCGCAAAGTGATTGCTAGTGATCCAATCAGTCAATTACCAATATACTTTCAAAATATATGTGTATGTGTGTATACCGCCTTAAATAATTAAAAATTATTAGAATTGTTGATTTAAAATTAAGGTTAAATTTAATTTTGAGTTGAAAATTAATGAAGAGTTAACATATAATTTAGAGCGCATGGACGAGAAAAAGAATAAAGCAGAAAGTCAGATGTAAAGAATGGGTGCAAAAGCACAAGAATGGATGCGAAAGCACAAGAAGGAACCTGCTCAGATGTAGGCACTGCAATGCTGAAAACTCAATATTGCAACGTCGAAGTTAGTAAGTATAACACTGTGGCACTGGCATTTCAAGGTCGTAGCACTAGATGAAATCTCATCTAGCATCGCTTATTCAAGAATTTGATATTTTTAAGTCCAATTACAAATTTAAGTTAATTTTAGACTTTTTAATCATTGAGTTTAAGTCGCATAACATCTCAATCTGTCAAATACAAAAGAGTAAGTGACCCATAAAAAATAGAATACATAAATACTATCTAAGTAATCTAAAAGCTCTAACATAAGCCATATACAAGTCTTTTGCCAATAGGCTTAGTTAGAGCATTTGCAATTGTATGATCTGGATGTATATACTACAAGATCACTTGATGTGATGCAATAACCTCCTTAATGGTATCTACTATCTAGCATATCAATATGTTTGGTTTTACTAAGGTATTTTAAATTTCTCACATAAAGGAATATATTGGCAATCCAACTACATAACAGATGCCATACACATCATAACATACACCACTCTTCTTATATCAGTAGAATATAACTCAAGATATTTGATCTTTTTTCTTATAGAGTCTTGGAGCTCATATTATAACTTAAACTCTTGCCTATAGCTATAAGAGTATTCATGAGCTTCAGTTATACATTTGAAATCACTAAATAATCCTTCTAATGTAAGTATCATGAGGCAAACCAAGAAGTCTTTAGAGCACAATCCCTAAAAATCTTGACTTTAAATACATAACTTCGCTTCTCACATTTCCATCGTGTCAAAAACAGAGGACAATTACCCTTTAATAGTAGTAAACAACTTTATACTATTACTAGCTAATAATATGTCATTGACATACGATGATAGTATGATGAAACTATCTTTAGACTATTTAACATAAACATAATGGTCTTTATCAATCATTGAAAACCTTAAAGATAACAGTTCGATGAAATATCGAGTATAATTGTCTAGATGATTGCTTTAAGTCATAAATAGATTGTTATAATTTACAAACTCGACGCTCTTCAACTTTAGCCACAAAATTTTTAAATTGATTTATATAAATCTCTTCATTTAGTTCTATATTAAGAAATAATCTCTTAACGTACATTTAGTATTGTTTTCAAACTTAAATGTATAACAATAATCAAAATTAAGCGAATTGAAGCATGTTTTATTTTAAAAGAAAATATCTCTTTATAATCGCTCATTTTGAACCTAATTTTTTTATAAAAAAAAAATGTGTACAATACTTTTGTATTTATAAACTAAACTTTTAATATAAGAAGACTGAAATATATATATTTTTCAATAAATTATTGTCTTGTGCTTAATTTTGAGAGTCTATTTTGTTTTGAATAATCTTGTTTGTACCCTATCAGAAGGCCTACCAAGTTTTAAACATGATTGGTCTTTATAGACTTCGTATGACTTTATTTTAATTAAGTTTTTAGATTAAATTAAAAAATACTTGTTATAAAACATAAAAATATATTTATATTATTAATTTTTATTTAATGTTTATGAAACAATTAGATTATATGTTTTTAAATAATAAATAATGTAAATATTTTAAATAGTATCCTAAATTTATATTTGATCTCGTGAAAACTAACTTTTTTATAAATAACGAATAACTAAATTTTTTTTCCCTTAAAATAATTAAAAGTTGGGTTAGGTTTGATATAATGTAATGTTAATATCTTAAGAAAAAAAAAAAGTTGATCTAACCATTACGTTGGTCTAATGATTAGTATCAACATTTCTAAATTTAACTGCTGGTGCTGGTTCGAGTTGGGCCATTCATCGTACCAGCAGTAGCATCTCGTGAAATTAAAATTTTTGTCAGTGCCAGACGACAGCATCTAGAAAGGGACCCACATGACGTGGCAAGAGATCAACGGAATCCCGCAATCACTAAAGAGGATCTTCGATGTTGGACCCACTTTCGAAAACCCTAAGCCCTCCGATATAAATATCCAAAAAAAAAAAATGGGCGCCACTCCCGGCCCTCATTTTACAAATTCAGCTTCGAGCAAACAAAGAAAGAACAGAGATATACACAAAAAAAAAAAACAAAAAAAAAAAAGAACGTCAAACCCAATTTGAGAAAGCTTTGTAGCAGAAGAGAGCCAGCAGAGTCCGACGACAGGTCGTTTCAACGGTATCGCTCACACTCCAAACTCCACATTCTCGTTTATTCAACTTCATCTTCTGTTATTTGGAAAAAAAAAGTAAATAAATAAAAAAATAAAACACTTATTTTGGTGTTATTATTATTTTATAAATTTGGTTACTTTAAAATTGGAGATATAAATTAAATCTTATTGTTGTTTGGATACTGAGAAAAAAAATGGAGAGAAGAGAGTTGGAATCTCTTGTTTGTTATTTTTGTTAAAAATATTTAGGAAAATAGATTTTCTTTTGTGAGAAATTGTTAATTACTGTCAGAGGCAGAGAGCGAAGATGGACCGGTACCAGAAAGTGGAGAAGCCGAAGACAGAGACAACGATAAGTGAGAATGAACTGAGAATAACAGCTCAAGGCAGACTCAGGAATTACATTTCTTACGCTCTCTCTCTTCTCCAGGTTCTTACTTTTTTTTTTCGCTTGTACTTTCTGTAATACTTGTTGCTTAATTGATTCCTTTTTATTAAAGTCACCTCTAAGTTTCTTTTTCAGGAGAAAGGTGCCAATGAGATTGTCCTCAAAGCCACTGGCAGAGCTATCAACAAGACTGTGATGATTGCTGAATTGCTAAAGGTGGTTTCATTTATTTCATTTGTGACTGTTTTACTAATAGCTGTTATAGGCATGTGATTTTATTAGTGCCATGGCATTTTGATTTTTCTTGGAAGTCCTATACACAATTGCTTATTGTTGAATATTAGTTGTATGTCTTGTCGTGTAGTTCCATGGGTTGAATGGTTTCTCTATTATGGTATCAAAGTTAAGGTCTTGAGTTTAAACCCTATATATATATATATATATATATATATATTATGATTTCTTTGTCTTCATTTCGGTCTTTTGGGATTCATTTAACTTTAGATCTTAAAATGGGATCCACGTTTCATATGAAGGGATCTGTTAAGACTTGTCGATCTAAAATTGGATTTACGTTTCATGTGAAAAGAGCTTATTAAGATTTGGCTTTAATACTAATATTAGACTTTTACCTAATAGTTTAAACTTTTGCATTAGACGGTTTCTCTAATATTTTCGAACCCTAAGTTACTTGTCATTGCTCGTTGATTGTTAGATGTTGCTCTAATGGGTTGAGCTAGATATCATTTTAGAAACAACTCAAAAATACAAGTAATGAGAATGCTGAATCCATGGAATGATAAAGAAATATTATTAAAGGATGTGAAAACATTATGGTATGACAATCTTATTTCTAGTAGACTGTTTTTAATCCTACTCAAATAAAATGAATAAACTTAAATCTTGATGAAACTAGAATAACATATACAAAATTAATCGGAAAACTAATAAAACTAACAATATTGGAACAAATATCAAATAAGACCTGAATAAGAGTTTTTAACATAATCACCTGTATCATTGCCCATATTTTTTAAGTTTGTGCTGTAGGATTTACTCACTATTCCTATTTTTGGAAACAAAAATCTATTTTGCAAATGTTTTGCTAAATGCATTTATGTTTTTAGAGAAGGATTGTTGGTCTCCATCAAAATACTACAACTGGATCCATTGGTATAACTGACATGTGGGAACCGCTAGAGGAAGGGCTTCTCCCGTAAGAACCAAAAATGTCTTTTCTTTCCATTAGCCTATGCATTAATATATTTTTCTTTCTGAGATATGAATTTATATTATTTGACTAATACATTGTTCATTTATGCAGACTAGAAACCACTCGTCATGTTTCAGTTATCACTATTACACTGTCAAAGAAGGAGTTGGACTCATCTTCCCTGGGGTAGATGATTGCTAAACTATATTTCAGTTTTGTCTTTATAATATGTTGATATCGGTCTAATTTTGGCATCATTTAATAAAAGTTGTTCTTAGTCGCTAAGTTCTTATTAATTCTATGGGAAGAGCCTATCAACATGTTACTTTCATTATCTCCTAATGGGGAAGGATTATATAAGATTAATGAATATTTTAGGGAGGTTAGCGTGAATATTTTAGGTGGGTTGGCGTTGTAATTTCATGTTGAAATAGGTTTGCTGTTCTGCAAAAGCTTTTTAGTCTTTTTGGTTTAAGGGTGGGATTCATAATGTGCTTTAAATCACCTGCATTGCATTGAGGTCAGTGAGCATCATTTTTTCCTTGCATTGCATATACAATCTTGACCATATGCATTTTGATGTACTGCTTTTTGCACATTACAGATACCAACCACCAATCCCAGCTGATCAAGTGAAGCCATTGACTGATTATGATGATGGAGGAGGTGAGCTATAGTTTTTCAATACTTCTTGAGTATTTTCTTCTTCCCACTTCTTTAGCATAAATTGATAATTAACTTAAATATCCGTTATTTAGAAGCCTTACCTGGTATGCAATGCAAGGGGCATCATGTTCAAGGTCCAGCAAGGAATGGAGGTACGTTAAATTCCAATGTTGAGACTAAGTTCAACGTTTCCATTGCCTTGGAATAAGAATGTGGCTCCAGTGCTACATATTTTGCAAAATGTATTTGGAAATGCGAAAATAATAAGAATATTTGCGAATAACTGATGATCATAATGAGGAATAGCGAGTTCTTATTATACTAAACCATGGAATCCTTTTTAGTTGTGATCAGTAAAGCAGTATTAATAGATAGATATCTTATTACTTACAGAAGTCTAGTTGTTAACTCATTAGGTCTCATATTCTTGATTAACTGTCTTGGCTGGACATGGCTGATAAGCTGTGTTAAATAGGTATCCACTTCTGAACTTACACAAGCATGAAGAAAAGTTGCAATAAATTTTTTGTTTCTTATTGTAACAGGTAACAACTATAATGGCACAGAGTACAATAATGGACATATTGATGGTGGAGTTGGATATGGAGGTAGAGGTAGAGGTCGTGGAAGAGGACGCAATTCCCATGGGCGTGGAAGGCGTTATGATGGTGGAAATATGCAGCAGGAGTTAGGATATTACAATGCTTATGGTGGATTAGGAGCCTTGCCTGCTCAAGGCCGTGGTACTTTCATTTTTGATTCACAATACTTTTCTTTTCTTCTTACAGTCTTCTTTTTGTCCTTACAGAAAACTTATTTGGGGTTGAAAGAAATTTTTTCTTTTGAAATGTTTTTTTGGTGGTTTGCTTTCTGTCTGTTTTCCTTTTTTCCTTTTCCTCATTCAATCTTAGAATTTGTTGATGCAAAGCCAATTCATGGGCTATTTAAAACTTTTCTTCTCAATGATTTTGGAGCTGACTAGTTTGTTACTCATTATTACTGTTGTTAATCTTCCCTTTTTTGTGGTTAATGATTTCAGATTAATATCTTATAATATTTGTGAGCAGAATAGTCTAAAAACTTTAGTCAAAATATTGAAAAAAATTTCACAAAATTGTTTATAACTGAAAAAAGGACCAACAGAAAATTGCATAAGCTATCAACAAATCAGAAATATCTACATAAGCATGTCAAGGTGGCTGAAATAGATGCATATGCTATAACAGCATTATGAGGAACTGCGAAGCTGTAGGAGAGAATGATAAGAATTATTAAATGGAACCAGATTATGTGTTTATGGGTTGATAGTGAGAGGGAATTTAAGATCAATAAAAAACATTAGATTATAGTGATACTGTTAGATAATATGTAATATGGAAGCACAGACTCTGATTTATCTGCAAATGGAGTAGTGCTGAAGGAATCTGATTTTTCATATGAAATTATGTTCTCACATAAAAAATGCTGCCTTGAAAAAAAGAAAGGGCTATGTCAACTCTTATAAGTTTATAGGAAAAAAAATAACTTTTCAATCATCTATTCCTGTAAATCTCTCTCTCCTTAAGCTACTGTAAAGAACTAATGAAAAGTGAATATTGGTTCTCAGAAAACACCTCTCAATTTGAATTAATTTCTTTTTTTTTTTCTTTTAAATATACAAAGTTGACATGCTACTATAAATTTCTTACATGAAATGATTAACTATGTTAAGCAGTAATTCCTGTTCACTTAGATCCACGGGATGCGGATGTTTTTGATGCTGTTATGTTGCCATGACAATAAATGGAATAAGCCTGTTTCTTGTGGTTTTGTTTTTGCATATATTGATTGCTTCCTCTCCTTCGTTGTTCTCTTTGGGGTCAAGGAATTTGCTGCTAATAATCTATGCCTTTTGCCAAGTATATTACTTATATTGCTGCATGGAATTTGACAGGCCGTGGTCGTGGAAATGGAAGGGCTCGTGGTCGTGGCCAAGTTGCCAGATCCAACGGGCAGGCTGTGGTCGAAACAGCTGCATGAATGATGGGCATTTGAGGTGCTACTTTGGTTTCAGTCAACAAGTGTTGGATGTCTGTTCAGCCTTTCATCTTCCAGATCTGAATGCTTAAAACCTTATAATTTAAGGCATTGGACAGTTATTTTTTTATTTGCAAGAGATAGCCAATTGTTCTGTAGGTTACATTTTT
This sequence comes from Ailanthus altissimus, assembly GCA_946807835.1. Classification (NCBI taxonomy): domain Eukaryota; kingdom Viridiplantae; phylum Streptophyta; class Magnoliopsida; order Sapindales; family Simaroubaceae; genus Ailanthus; species Ailanthus altissimus. The sequence goes on along the minus strand of OX327707.1, from coordinate 5,918,737 downwards.
GTAGGAAATAGAGAGGATAATTTACGATATCTCTAGTCTTTAGTTGTGGATTAAGTTGATGCTGTAAAAATTCTTTCTTTTTGTGGTGTCAAATTCTTTTCTCGAAATGATAGTGCAGAGCATTCTTTTTTTGATTTGATAAACTACAGTGTGCTACTCTTTTCTAGAAATAATAGAGCTGTGAATTCTTTTTCAATTTGAATAAACAATACGGTGTGCAATTCAGTGTTTTGTGATGGCCTGCTGTTGCATATCATCAAGTAGTATCTCTTCATTGTATTTTGTTCTCTGGTTGTAATCAACAAAAAGCTCAGCAGTTAAGAGTGCAGCCTTTTTGTACTCATCATCTGTATGCTCCATATTTGTGTTATTTATTCCCAATTTCCTTTATTAGCCCGAGTATTAGAAGGATGCTGCTTTCTCGAGTATCCTGTTGCTTTATTTCTTTGATAAGCTACCTCATTCCTTGGTCAATTGATTCAACTCTGTATTTGAAGACCGAAGTGATGTCTTGGACAATGGGTTCAAAGAACCCATTGTCAATGTCAATATGTAGCTTAGAGTCAGTTGTGATTTTCCTTAGATGATTCAATCTCAGATTGAAGGAGCTTACAACACAGAGAATTGGTCTAACCATAAATTGACCAAATCCCGACCCCATTATGGAGGGTTGAGAACTGCTGTAACTTTTTTTTTTTTTCCTTAAATTTGATGGAAGTAATTGTTGCCCAAAAGTTTCATTTCAAGGGATGTAGAATCAAGCTAGAAGAAAATAATGATGCTGAAATTTGGAACACTGTTGTAACTCAGTTCATACTGTGGAAACTGCAAATTTTGGACGAGAAATTTGTTTCTAAGCTGGTTTTTACAATTGAAAAAGAACGAACTCTTATTCTATCGTGCTATCATCAAATCTTTTGTAATGTTAAGGGTCCTGTGATAAAAAAAAAAAATGGAGTTGATTCGGTTGAATAGAGTTACTCTGACTGGACTGTGTTTGTAAATTTCAAATTTCACATGGAGTAGTTTCTGAAAAATGTAATTATAAATTTGAAGCATTGCGGGGAGATAGTAGCAGTCTCGTGTCTACTTTTGAAATGGTGATTGCATTTAAAGCCTGAGTTCAGAATTTCAGATATCTGAAAGAATAAAAGGTGAAGAGCCATGCAAGCGCTTTCTTTTTTCCTATGCAAGTGTTGGAAGTTTTTCAATTTTAAGTACTGTAGTTGATCTAAATTGACCCAAGCCCCACACCTAGCTGTCTTGTCTAGATGATAAAGTCTATGTATGTTTTGACTCGAAGTCGGGGTTAGAATTCTAACAATTTAAGTAAATTTTTTATTTATAATAATTTAGTGTAGTGTAAATTTTTTTTTTGAAGATAATTAATTTTGTTGAGAAGGTGTAGGCTCAAATGCGTTAGGAGTTGATTATTTAAGAGTGTATATATGTGAGATATGTGTTTATCATACAAAATATGTATATTTTATATGAAAGTTTAAAAATTTATAATGAACATAATTAATATATATTAATTAAATTAATAATAAAATTAAAAATTTAATTAATAAATTTTTAGATTAAATTACTTAAAATTCACCTCAAATGTAAACTTTAATTAATTCTATCAATTAATAAGGATGAGTTTGATTGGCTAGAATAACGCTATATTAATCCAACAATCAGTTTAACTCTTAAACTTAATTTAAAGTTAAACTCTATCAATTTTTCAGCCATTCTAAAAACAATTAACCAATTAAAATTAATTTATTTTATTATTATAAACTAAATACATTTAATTAATTTAAGATGCATTTTATTTTAATTTTATTTAATTCAAATTTGTATTTAACTTAACCTAATCATAATTAATATTTAATTTTAGTTAGATTAGTTTAACTTAATCTTTAAGTTAAATAAATATTTAAATAATCTAACCCTAATTAACTAACTTAACAATAGTTAGATTAACATTTATTTAATCATTAAGTAAGGTTAATTTAACTTAATCTATAGTTAAGTTAAATTATTTATTTAACTTTTAAATAAATAAATATTTATTTTAATTATTTAACAATTAAATAATTATTAAATAAAATTACTTTTATGTCTTTACTAGATTACCAAATTAACCTAAAGTGAGTCCTACTATTTAATCATATACTATAGTTAACTTAACTTTAATAAATTATTGAATTTTATTGTATTTAATCATCTAATACATTATACTGCTCAAGTGCACAAAAAGTATATTTCATGTTATGAGACTCCTAGGTCCACACTAGATTTATCAAATGAAATTATTCTATGAGTCCGTAATCGATACCGCACGTATACGTTACGAATATTACAAATTAGCGTATTAGACCATACAAGTTGAGGTCACTATGCATACGTATAATCATTCCATCATTTATATCCTGGATGTGCGAGCATATAGATCAGCACCGTCAAATTCTCGTAAGCCCATCATTGAATTTATCTCTATATTTGTATATCAATAAACAATATATGCAAACACTTTTGCGATATTGTTTAACCCGATGGTATAATCTTTTCTCGGGGTTTATGTTTGTGGCCATAAGACTTTATGAAATACAATCTCACAACATTGGATATACAACTTACCTATGTAAGTTGATAGATCTCGTATCTACACACCGGATTCTATGAGCATCGGATCATACCCAGCGACACATAGCTGTCAGATCATAAAAAGTCTCTGACATATGTGGAACCAAAGTATGGTGGGTCACTCACAAGCCCACCATGGCGTTTAGATCAAAGGACCACGAATACTACTCACTTGAGAGAACATTCTTTTTACGGCTTCGTATGATATCTATTGAGGTCCTCGTGAGTCTGTTCAATCCAATCTTGACAAGATGCCCGTATGCCTATACAAACTCTAAACTCATGGTCAGTTAAGAACAATCATCTGTATCAGTCAGATATAGACATAAACGGATCTATATAATAGTGATTCATTGATAGACTCACATTGGTGAACATAGATGAGGAACATAATATTTGAGACATACTTATACAATGACATTTCCTAACTCTTATTGCAACTCTTTGCAACTATGTTATTACAAGTATACTCTCAGATTTTTATTCCATTGTACACAAGGTTTTAACTCTTTAGATCCGCTGATTCTTATAACCTGCTAACTTTTAGCATTTATAACTCTCAGCATTGCTAATTCTTATCCCTGATCTAAACTTTTTTAAATTAGATATGATCTGAACCTCTTCAAATCATATAATGTTTGTAATGTTATAAGCATTATACTATATAAATATAATATTAATAATTTTTATTCAAAATATTTATTATATATATATATATTAAATAATTAATATTAATACAATATTAAAATAACACATAAGTACCAACTTTAACAATTTAAGTATTATTAATAATAAAAAATAATTGACTGAAGGCACAAATTATCCAAAATCTATGGTTGTCGAGGTCCAAAATTGCGAGTCCGGAAGTTGAGACATCTTTTCCCAACTTGGAAAACAAAATTGAATAAATATCAAAAAATTATTAATAAATGAAATAGGTTATAATATGATTTTATGAAATACACTATGGGTGTTTGGTATTGTAGTTTGAAGTTACAATGTTTACAATAAATTACTAGTTATATTAAGTGAAAATAAGTAAAAGTGACACGGTTGTATGAATGTTTTATTTAGTGTTAGACCTATATGTTTTGTATTTTAATTGATATATTACTAATTAATGATTACTATTTATTAGATAGTTGTTATTTTTTTTTATATTTTAATTAATATAATAATTATATAATATTGATTAATAAATGACAAATTAAATGCCACATTAATTGGGATATAAATTTGTATCCCAATTATATTAGCATAATATTATTATTTTTTATTAAATATTTGTGAAATTATTACAATAATTTTTATCAATTATTTTAACTATTTTTTAAAAAATGAAGTAGATGCACAATAATTAAAAACGGGTATTGCAAATGCTCTTCTCTTTCTTTGCTTATGAGTATGGATGGACGTAGTATGGTATTGTTCAATTTGGTAATTTTTTGGATCGAAAAAATTCAAAATTTTTATTTTAGAACCGAACTGTCATGAATTGACTTGATTCAATTTAGTTCAATTTAGTCTCTTAAATATTTTTTAAAAGACTAAAACTATATATGTAAGAGATAAAATTCGTGCAAGAAATAACCAAAAATAGTGTATGTCAATTTTAAACACCAAAATAATAATAAATTTATAAACTAAATAAGTTAAAAAATAATTAAAAATTAAAATTCATCTAAACAACTAAAATATTTGTCAATTTTAAGTACCAAATTAATTGAAAGTCTATGAACTAAATAAGTTAAAAAAATATTAAAATTAATATCTATCCAAATAAATAAAGTGACCATTGACTTTTAAATACTTAATTAATTAAAGCTTATGAACTAAAGCAGTTATAAAATTATTAAAATTAAAATTCACCAAATAAATTATATGAAAATTTTGTATGACATTTTATTTATACTTTTTAATTTGGTTTGATAATTTTAGGGACAAAAATAAAAAACCAAATCAAACCAAATTTATTCAAAGAATAAAATTAAAAAAATTGATTAATTAATTTTTATAATATAATACTGAATTAAATTAACCAATTCAATCTGATTTAATTTAATATTTTCAATTCAGATACTTTTTTATTACTCTAATTATAAGAACCCACTCTCTTAAATTTTTGTTGGCTCAAGTGATATGATAAATTTTTTAAACATTTTGCCTTGACCAGAAACAATTTAACAATTGTCGCATTGCATTACATTCATAACATTTAAAATATCAGAGTTTTATATTTATTATATAAATATTAAATAATTAATATTAATATAATATTAAAATAACACATAAGTATCAATTTTAACAATTTAAGTATTATTAATAATAAAAAATAATTGATCGAAAGCACAAATTATCCAAAATCTATGGTTGCCGAGATCCAAAATTGCGAGTCAAATGGTACGTGACAAATTATGTGTTTAGTTAATAAAATATGAAAATCTAAAACCAAAAAGATAAATAGTGCCACTGCCCCATCAGTGTTTGCACTAGAAGCAGGGTATTTGTAATAAATAGCTAAATGTGAATGATGATGGAAACTACTTCTCGGGTCATGCTTTGGTCCTCAATTGGGCCCCAATCGAAGATCCAACGGCTTTTAAACATTTTCTTGAGTCCCTCTAGTCAGCGACCATAATATTTCTCAGTACACCCCTATTCTTAGTATATTCATAAACTGGGCTTAGCAAGACAAAGAGGGGCCCAATTGCAACCATTTTTTTTCTCTTCTTTAAATAAGATGAGTATTTGATTCAAGTTACAGAGTTGGAACTAAAGAACGACAGCATGGATTTCTTTCCTCTAAACGACGCCTTAGCCTCCAAATCGTATGAAAAAATCGCTGATATTTGCGACCACCTTATGCTTCAGGTAAAATCTTTGCTTCTTCTCTTGTTTTATGCTCTTTTCCTTCCTTCCTCCCCCCCTTTTTCCCCTAATTAATAATCTTAATTTAAAATTTAATTTAGCTAATTCTGTATAACAGGTTGCTGCAGAGGGCGTTGCGTTTCAGGACGAATGGCCCTACGCGATTCATCTTCTCGGTCACTTTTACGTCAATGATGTGTCAGTTAACTTTTATTTTTTTCATTTTTTCCCGTATTTCATCGATTATCAATAATATTTATGTCTTGCATCTGTTTGATTTATGAGAAGACCGGGGGAAAATAAAGGAATGTGTAAAATTTTGCATATGTTATTTTAGCTTCTTCTTTGTACGGAAAGTAAGTAGTCTATTTTCGCCTTTGTTTTCATTGTGCTAAGGTTTTGAAGGGAATCCCTTTTGCAATTGAGGGTTTGGGGGGAATTTTGTAATACATTTGATGGTTTTGTAGTTTATCTCTTTCGTTATTTGGGTTTGAGAGTGATTGCTGTATCACATTATTATAGCTTTAGGAACGTATGTTATGCAATTCAGAGTCTTGTTTTGGAGTTTTTATGTGGTGCTTTTATTTAGAATTGTTAGAGTTAAGTTTGGTTTGCAGTTTATTGTTTTGGACCTAGTGTTGTTTAACAATATAGCATGTAGAGTTTTATCCCTGGAGTGGTGATCATGCAGGAACAGCGCACGGTTCCTTTGGAAATCGATACCTTCTGCAATCAAAGATAGCCAGCCGGAAGTGGTTGCTACGTGGAATATAGGTCAGAGGCTATGGACACGGGACTATGGTGGTGTTTATGAGGCGCTTCGTGGGTTTGAGTGGAGTCAAGAGGTCCAACCTCTTGTTGCTGCATTCTCAGGCAAGTTTTTGTTTCTATCATTTCTAGTAATGCATTGCTATGTTCATTTTATGGAATGTAGCAGGTTAAAGGTTTTAAGATTTTTTTTATTATATATGTAAACGTTTTAGATTCTAAATGATGAAGGTAACTTAAATGGGATATATGACTTTGGTTGTTCATGTTGTTTATTTATTGTTGATGGAATAATATGCCTCTCTTTATGTTGCTATTTTTATATATATACGAATGTACATGAGCATTAATATTTCATTGTGATTTTAGGAATTTAGTTTATGTGGATCCAACATATGATATATTGTTAAATTGTGAGAACTTATTGAGCTACACAAGGATTAAGTGTCAAATTTGAGATTTTTTCTCCGCATCTTTTCTAAGATTCAAGGTTAGATTGAGTTATTTTTTGAGTCTTTGACGAAGTTAGATCAAAGCATGCGATGATGGCATTGTAGTGATATCCTGGACCAAGATTCTAAGACCATGTTAAATGAATTGTTCAGTGTGGCTTGGGATTCATTTAAATAGGATATGAGGTGGTTTCCTGAGTTAGTTCCCATTTCAAAAGGTTTGCAATTTCTTTATTGGGAGAATTGTTACATATAATCATTAACTATGAAGTCGTGTAAATCTATGCATAATCTCCAATTACTTCAAAAGATCCTACTTATTATGCGTCTGGTAACTCTGCTTTAGTGGGAATGGCACCAGATGACCTTTCTCATTTTTTCAAGGTATTGAAGGTCACTAACTACTAAGCCAAATAAATCTTTGCATAATTTCTAATTACGTCTAAAGACCCTACTGCTATGTGTCTCATGACCTTGCTTTGGTGGGAATGATGACCTTTTGGATTTTATTCAAGGTATTGAAGAAGGTTGAGAGACAATTTTAGGTGCTTGAGCCAACTAAAAAGGAAAAGAAAATTTCCTAGTGTTACTGTCAGAAACTTTGTTTTCCATGTGCTATTGTATTTTTTTGTGGCATCATCAACCTTAAATAATTTTCTTTAGAAAATTCAGTAACTTGACACTCCTGTATTTCTCTTTGGATGTTCTTCACATTATAAATTTTGTATAAGTTGAGTTGGGAACTTGATATTTAGCAATGACCTCGCCCAATAACTTAGCAGGGCAGGCTTATATAATATCTCTTTGTTAATGCATAGATAATATTCCTTATTTGTAAAACCTTGTGCTATCTTTATCCAAAAGGAAAAACTTGATATGTCTATTTAATTTATTAATCCATTGTGTCTTATTAGAAAAGATCTACTAATTCATTCTAGCAATTGCCATAATAGTTTTATCTTGGTGAAGACAAAAATAGCAATAGTTGTGCAAGTACAATGTATATTGATTAGTAATAATGAAATAGATGTCAGTGAACTTTGTGGAGAGATGGATTAGTTTGTAGTTTCAACCTTTTTAAGTGCAAAACTTTTAAGGGTAGTTACCACTATCCAGAGTAACTGGAAATCATTTTTTAGTTGATTGTGGGCAAATCTCTGCAAAACGTTTTTGTAAACGAAGCACTTTTACCAACTTGACTCTTTAAGTGCAAGGAAGGTACTATCATTGGTGTAATTCAGATTGCTAATGTTTAGCCAATTGGAGCAAACTGAAGTTCTTGTATATGTGTTAACTTAACATTTCAATTTTGAACTACAAAACTTTTCTTGGTTTGGATTTGCTCTACCTCAGAAGCTTGTTTGATGTATTTCTTAAGTGCTGTCACTTGTTGCAACCATTTCCACATTGTTTTCATCAATTTGTTCAATATAAGGCATTTTTGGTTTTTTAGGGAAAATAGAATCCAATAACTTGAGAAATCACTGAATTCTCTCAATCCATAAAGGAGGCTATCCACTTTTACCTCACCTCAGCCTTTCTTTCCATGTTTTTTCCCTTCTCTAAAATCTCTCTGGGGCTGCTACCTATCTTAGCATTTGCTGCATCACCTTTCTCTTTCATGCTTTGTAGAAATAAAGCTGAAAGAGAGGAAAGGCATATCACCTCTTGTATTCACTTTTTTTTCTCTTCCGTGACTGCCAACTGCTCTTAAACACTTTGTCTTCTACCTCAAAGCTGAAAACAAGAACTTTCCATTCAACTACTCTCTCATTTCACTCTAGAACCTTTCTCCACAATCCTGCGTTTCTTTAGAAGAAACCTAGAGCCCAAACTCAACAAAAGATTCTACAAATATTCAAATAGGAAAACTGGTTCCTCTTAGAAAAATTACATTAGTTGAAGAAAAAATCTTATGATTCATTTGAACTCTTCTTATTAAAGGAGATGAAGTATTGAGCAGTTCAGGCAATGGATTTTTATAATGTGATTACTTTTAATGGCATCTAAAACTCAGAAGAATGTCAGTATTAAAGTTTGAAGCCAGTTAGAGAGGATATTCTCTGTATGTCACTATGAAAGTTTTAAGCAGGTGTTTGATGAAGATCTGGAATATTTGTTGAGCCTCTTATTATTGTTGCGTAATAAAATAAATAAAAAACATAAACTGAGTTGATTCATTTTTTGAATATAATATTCAAATTGAAGGAGGAAAAAAAAAATCAATCATACTAGGGTTGTCAGTTGTTCAAAATAATTTTTAAAATATTTCTACCAAAAAAATTTCTCCTTCTTCTTTTTGGGTTTTTCATTTTCAAGCATTCCTTTTTCTTTTATTATTTTTTTTAATTACATGGATCATAAACAATACCCCTTCCCACCTTGGTGCGAGCGGGATTTGAACTCCAGACCTCTTGGTTTCATCTAAGAGACTTTACCAAATGAACCAAGTGACACCTAATCATTTTCAAGCACTCGTACCAGACATTGCTTAGAAAGAGGAGCACTCATACCAGACATGTCTTTCAATTTTCTTGTTTCTCGTCTTCAATATATATACACATTGGAAAAATAACTTTGTTAAACAATATTGAACAGATGCTTAGTATTTGGTGAATTTACTGGACTACATGCACTGCAATTTAAACACGGTACCATTCTAAGGAATTTATTTCTGCTACTGACACCCTCTAGACAGAGATGGTACCGAGCAGTAAGAGGATGCTTTTCATGTAGAATTACAGCAATTATCCTCATGCTTCTTTTTTTAGAATTTTTCAAAAATTAACTATTACTGGATTTCCTAAGTGTACAGACATCTGATTGTTTCCTGAAATATGAAAGTTCTGTTTATTTCCTTTATGCTTAGTTAAATGTTTGGCACCATAATGCCATTTAATTTCCTTGTCAATTTTGCAGAGCTTTATATGAAGAAGATGTTTCAGTTGCTGCTATCTGCTTACTCAACAATAAGTATCCAGGACACAGCTCTCTTTCTGGGAATGAATGAGGATGATGCCACAAACTGTATGGTCCTATCATTCTTACACTGTTGCATTACCTCTGGTTTTAAGTTTCTTGTGTAATCACAGTATTCTTTTTTCCCCTCGTGCTTCTTAAGTGTGACTATGGGTCCTTTTAAAAGAATCCTTTCCTTGATTTGCTGCACAGCCAGAAAACATGAATTAATAAAACTATGCACACAGTAAAATCTGACAGCATATTTAACTGAAGAGAATGACTAATATTGCAGATCAATAAGTTAGAAAGTTATTTGTTAGGATTTCACAAATATGAAAAGTAGTCAGATATCAGAGTTATAGCTGAAGTCTCTAGGCAAAACTAATGTACTGACAACAATGGATTAAGTGTAGACATTCATTTTAACATCTATTGTGCAAATCTTGTCAACGGGGCATAAAAGATTGTCATAATTGACTTATATGCAAAACGCAGAAGTATAATATCTCAAGACATCCTTTGAGCCGTTATGGTTAGGCAATGTGATATCATGCCAAGAGTCATCTGTTTATTAAGTATTTTTTTTTTGTTTTGTTTAATAATGTTTGTTGGAAAAGTACTGAAGAAAAGACTAGTCGATTGGTTTTCCTGGCTTTGGCATAGATGAATAATGTGATATCCTGCCTGCAAATTAGTTGTGATTGTTTGTCAATGCGGTTTGGGTTACTTGCAGACGTACAACAGCAAGGTTGGATTTTGGATCCCGCTTCTCAAATGCTGACTGTGAAGAAGCAGCCTATTGTGACAGAGCAGAAACTAGACCCGAGCAAATTGCAGCGCTTGACAGAATATGTTTTCCACCTTGAACATTAATTCAACTTTTAGATGGGCTGCCGTTGTTCATTATCTTGTGAGTTCAACATTGATTGTGGATCAATATCACGGTTGAAAAGAGGAAATGTTTTGAAGATATTTAGAACGCAAATGCTTCAGCAAATAATTTTAAGAGTAATTTTTTCTAAATTTATTCTCCGTTTTGGCCATCTGATCTCCTTTTTGAAGTTGCAATATTTGTCATTTGATAATTGAAGCAGCTCCAGCGTTAGCAAAAATTCCAAGGGTGAGAAGTGAGGTGTTAACTTCATGGGAATTCAGTGTTTTCTCCTTTTACTAGCTAGAAATAGGATAGTCTAGATGGAGTTTTACTGTTCAAAGTTTTTTATTTATCAGTAATGTTATGATTACAAAATTAGAATATAAAATTTGTATACTAAATAATGTGCGTCTGATATGTCTTATATTAATTAGTATCATATAATTATTACATTAATAAAATTTAAAAAGTTAATAATTACTTGAGAAGTGGATGTCATCGACTAGTTAGTTATATATTAGTTGACATATAAATTATATATTTTAATTATATAAGTTTAACACTAATCTATTTATTTTTATTATTTTTTTATGACTAGAACTGATTTTATGTTGCATGAAAATTTTGTTTTGTGTTTTAACTAAAACAAATCTCAAATTATGGACTTTTTTAAAAAATTCTTTAGAATTTTTAATTGGTTAAATGGTTTTAAATTATTTTATTTTATTTTACAAGCTTTATCTTACCATTCTCATAAAATAACTATTTCAAAACTTGTCTATAAAATAATTAAACAAAATTTGCCGAAATGTTATAATTTATAATTATACAACAAATAGTTTGTTGACTCCTCAGATATGAGCTTTACTTAATGTTTGACGTGGCCACGGCAAACGAATCTTTAAAAGTAATTTATTATCATGTCTAAACATTCTTTTTTAACTTTTGTTTTCAATTTTGTAAACAAGCTTAAAGTACTGCTTCATAGGCATTCTCAAGTGTACCTTTTTAGAGGTAAATTAATATTATCTAATTGTTATAAATGATTCATATTTGATCGAACTTTTTAGAGGTAATAAGATAAATTGATATATTTAATTATTATAAATGGTTCACATTTGATCGAATTTTTCTTACCTACTTTAAAAAATACGCTTTAAAAATTATAATTTTTAATAGCAGGAATTAAACCAAATATTTCAAAATATTTAAGAATTAACTTGATAATTTTAAAAAAATTTAGAGACTAAACTGTCATCTCCGAACACATTTGGAGTGGGAGAAGATATGGTTCAACATTTGTTAGTGACAAATACCCATCCATACGTTAAAAATCTATTAATGAATTTGATTAATTATCGTGAAAATTCCAATTTATTATTAATGATTGTAACAAAAAATAGCATAACTTTCAACTTTCATTTTCTTACCAACGAGATCTCACAAATACTTAACCTCTAATTAAACAAATTCTTAACATCAGGAGGCATTTAATATCAGCAAGTGTTTTGTTGAAATTATAGAGGGACATGGAAAACTTGCAAATATGGATTCTGAGAGGTAAAATTTTAAATTAAAAAAAAAAAAAAAGCTTTACAATTTTTCAGGTATCTTTGTGTAACAAACTAAACGATTGACGTTAAAAATCTAACCAAACAAAAATTAACACTGCAGCAGCAGCAGCAGCAGCTACACGCATTATTTCTTCTTCTTTACGCCGGAATCCACCATCGCCAAAGGCTTGGTTAAGCTGTAAATAGATTCAACTGAACGGAACCTCCTTTTCCTCGACTTTATCATTTGCCCATATCTATATTCATCACCACCACCATCATCATCGTTGTCGATCGTCGTTGATAATACTTCATCACTTGGCTTGTAATCATCCTCTTCTTGATCATCTTTGTTGCCCTCGTCTTGTTGTGGTCTATTCGTCTTTGTTACACAACCTTTGGGTTGATGAATTTCGGTGTAGTCTCTGCAAAGTTGTATTAGCAGCCGAGCGGCTTCTATTTCCAGCTTTGAGAAGCTCATCTGAGCTATTCTTTTTCCGCACGAAGATGAAAATCTGGCCCTGATTGCAAAAGTGGGACGGATCTCTTGGTCTTTTATAGACAGACAGCTTGACGTGGCTTGCATGAAGAAGACGCGTAGGTCGGTTTAAAATCCTGCTCATGTTCGGATTTCGGAAACAAAAAGATTTGTCGGTTTTGAGAATGACATCGTAAAAACAATAAATAAAAACCTATTAATTAATCTTTTTTTAATTAGATCGTAATAGAGCGGTATTAACACTTTAATCCTTAAAGTTTATAAAAATTACATTCTAATGACAATTTTAATTTTAATTATACTGTTACACCCTCTATTTAATTTAAAAGATAAAAATACCTTCACTTTTTCAGGTTATTTTAGTCATTTGTGTAATAAAAAATATAATTATGAGAGTATTTTTGTTATTTAAATTAAGTATAGGAGATGATAGTGTAATTAAAATTAAAATTACCATCAAAATAAAATTTATATAAACCTCAGGGGGTGATAGTGTTAATATCACATAATAAAGTGGGTCTTTTGTATTTTTCTTATCGGACAAGTTATCCTTATGTTGCAAGGATTTCCAAGTCCATTGGGGATTTTCAAGTAAGATTGACGAAAGTGCCCTCAATAAATCATGAAAATAAATTACTTTTAATGTCGTTGATGAAGCAAATCCAACTAATAGGAAAAAACAACAATGAACCATGGGTATTTTCGATGAAGTATACACACGTGTATCTATCTATAAATGTGCATTTGCACCTATTTCGCTAAAGTCTATCTATATACGTGTATCTCTTAATTAATAATAAAAAAAATTAGTATACACATAATCTTAAATGTAGGATAGTATTACTTTTACAAAATTAGAATACAAAATATCGTCCCATCAATGATTATCATTTTTTAGTTAGTTCTTAGACTTTTTAAATTTTTATTAATATAGTGATTATACAATATTAATTAATAATTGACACATTAAATACAATGTATAAAATTTAATAGCACCTAATATTCTTTTTAAAGTAACAAAAAAATTATTTTTTTAAAAATATTTTATGACAATCCACACATATATTGAAATTTAAATAATTCGATCAATCTTTAGATATCTTGCTTTCATGGTAAAAGATTAATCAATTGAACTATTCATTGGAGGACTTGTTTTAAAGGTTGTTAATTAACTAGTGTTGACTTTTGAATTTTAGAAATTTTGAGCCTACAAATTGAATTTACTTTTTTAGGAAAAATAATTGATCTTTCAAAGGGTTGGGTTGAGATAATCCCTCTTGATATATATTAGGCTCTAAAAATCTTCTAAATCACAAATAAAATTAGGCCACATCGAGGTTTTTTTTTTATTAGTAACTTTTCAATGCTTAAATCAGTAATGTGTCTTATAGGAAAATAGATGGAAGGAAAGAAAGTAGTGAAGAAAGAGATTTAGTATTTGGCGCACAGTTGTGGCTTTTAGGGTTACGATTTGTTCAACGAAAAAGAGTTTGCATTCAAAAGTCCCTTCATTAGTTTTTTAGCCTTCTTTTTATAGGCTATTTTATATTAAGTTGTAGAGTTCTACTAAAATTAAGATATATTTTTATCTTCTTGTTTTGAACTTATCCTGAGATTATAAGAGTAGGATTTATATAGAAAATCTTGGAAGTTCGAGATTCTTAAAGATAAAAATAATTTGAGTCATTGATCGGTATGTACCTTTTCTGTTGCCTTTAGAGGGATTAACTGGTTAGCCTAGGTTAGAACAAATTACCAAGGATACCAATTGATATTAAGGACTTTGGAGGTTGAGGACCATGGATAAGTTCTATGGATACTTCTTTATTTAATATTGGATCTTCCTAGTAAAGGTGGGTTGAAGTTTATGTTGCTTGTATAATAGGCCTCGTGGGCTTTAGGCGAAGCGTTCTCTAGATGTTTGAGTTCTGGGTTCGTGGGATGCATTGGACCTTCCAAGAATCAGACTTGTTTAAAATCTAGGTGGAAACATAGGCCTATTAGTTTTCATCCTTGGACCGATTGTTCTCGAGGTGTTCTTCAAATATTCAGGTAATGCATGTCTTTATTTTGTTTGAGTGCAGTTAACAGGATTTTGTGAATTTGTAGCTATTTACTATTCAAATTTCAAATTCTAAGTGGCTACTTCACTAAATATTAGTGCTTCTTTAAAAATGGTGTGTTTTTATCCATTGCCTATTTTAAAGATTTAGGGGCTAGATTAACTGTGTGTGAGAGATATGGATGCCTTTTTAGCTCTTAGATCTCAATCCAACAATCACCTGGTCTTTAGCAGTTGTGATGGTCAGTTGAAAGGACATTTTTGGGCGCGAACTCATCTGAATTGTTCGAATACTTCAACAACTTAGATTAATTTGTGGGCTTACTGTATATATAGGAATCTTAGGCTTAACACTTTACATATTCTAGCATTTTAAAGAGAAAGAGAGTCTATCTTTTTGCATTACAGAGAGTGAAAGCATTATAATTGCCACAGTAACTTTGGTGACTGATTTTTGATTTCGGCCTATAATTTCAATCACATTTCATTTGATGTCTATTTTAATGACCTAGCGCAAGTGCACGCTTTTTATATCAAGTAATATAGGACTAAGTCCAGATTATCGATCCCACAGAGACTATTGTTTCTATTTTCTTCAATCGAATACTAAAATTACTATACTTTACCTTTATCCAGACTAGCTTCAAGGATAGAGTTTAACTAACTAAATTATTGCTATCGAATTGAACCTAATTAAAATATTGTAAGTACTTAGAGATAGAATTCACTAAATTGATAGGTAATCTAAGGTATCGACATATCCCCTAGTAGTTCACTGAACCCTTTAACCCCTTAATTATTCCCTTTTTATCAATTGATTGGCTAGACATTGATTTCGTCATAAGCTTTTGTCGACAGTCAAATAATAATATCACACCCTAACAATTACCTATATGTTTATGGTAATCCAAATAATATGCAATTCATTAAGATTAAGTCAAATCAAACCATACATGCCACCTAGGTATATGTCTATCCTAGATGGAACTCATAGATATTACCCTATGATCATGTATCAATCTACTCTAGGCTAAACACATGATTCCTTTTGTCAAAGTTATCATGGTTCCTAAATAATCAAAATAGTGATCAAGTATAATGAAAGCATTAAGCATAGATAGATCAAATCAATTAAGGGATAAAAGTTCATAACTAAGAGTTTAAAAAAATCAATTACATACTAGGTTCAATAACGTCTAACCCTAGATCAAAAGTATTTAGCACATGTTCAAAACAAAATTATCAAAGCAAAAGTATAAAAATATCATGACCGAAATCATCTCTTAAAACTAAGGAGGAAAATAACACAAGTGATGCCCTGAGTTATTCTTCTTCCTCTTGTCTTGATTGCCCAAGAGTTGATTCTTCAATCTTCAATATTCAATATAATTCACCTTGATCTCTTGGTTTGATTTTGTATTCGTTGCTTGCATTTTTCTCCTTGCTAAATCTCTCTATTTTTGTCTCAAAATAGTATTTTTGTTGCTTAGATAAACCCTAGGCACGAGGAGTTTCAAATCCCCTTTGAATAGGCGAGTTGAGAAGGGTATTTAAACATCCGCACGGGCACTGTAGTGCTGGGGGCTCAACGCGGTGGCGCTAGACACGAGCATAGGTCTGTTAAAACGTCGATGAGCGCCGCAGCGCTCACTTGCTGATTTGGGTGCTGCGGCACCCAGCCACCTGCTGTAACACTACTTTCATATTTTGAGCGTAACTTCTTCGTTTGACATCTAATTTGCATCCCGTTTATTCCTATGCATCACATTTTCCGTCATACATCTGCTTATGATCAGAAAACATAATTAAATAGTCAAATACTTATGATTTAGAGTAAAATACAAAAGTTAGGTATAAATCCTACTAGTGCTTTTATGCCCCTATCAAATACCCCCAAATTTAAGACTTTACTCGTCCTCGAGCAAAATGAAGAAAAACATTCACAATTTATTCATGACTCAAAAAATAAAAACTAAAAACTAAAAACAATTTATTCTTGATTGTTATGCTATAGTAGCTAAGAGCAAGTACACGCTATCGTATCAAGTAATATAGGATTTTAAGTTCAAGTATCGATCCCACAAGGACTATGCGATCTAATTCTGTAAATCAAATTCTAAAATTATACATACTTAACTTTTATTCAGAAAACTAAAATTTGAAATTTATTTAACTAATCTAATTCTATCAATTAACTAAACAAAAGCAAATAGTAGAATTCACAAATAAAGATAATCTAGGGTTTTGACTCGTCCCCTAATATTTTATTGGACTCATTAATCACTTAGTTAATCTCTTAATACTAATTGATTGGCTTAGACACTAATCTCATCACAAGCCTCTGTCGACGATCAAGTGACTATATTACGCATTTTAACAATCACTTATATGGCTATGGTAATCAAATCAGAATGTAATTCATTAAGATTAAGTTTAAATTATACCATACATGCCACCTAGATATATGTCTATCCTAGATGGAACTCATAATTGTTGCCCTATGATCATGAATCTATCCATCGAGTTCATCATGGTTCCTTAATCATTCATAATATTGATAAAGTATAATGAAAGCATTAAACACAAGATAGAATGAATCAATTGAATATATCAAGTTCATAAACTAAAATTTAACACAATCTAAATCCATACTAAGTTCACATAGTCTAACCCTAGATGAACAAATTAATCCATCACAAAACCAAAACTATCAAACCAATTCATAAAGATCAACAAGAACAAGAGTATAATAATAAAGAAAGAGAAGAAAAACTAATCAAAGTGACTCCTTGATGTGCTTCTCCCTCAATCTTGACTTGAAGCTTGAATCTTGATCTTGGTTTTTCAATCTTTGGCTTTAATATTTAATTTTGTGTTGTGAATTCTCTTTCTAAGTTTTTGCCTCTCATTTTTCTCTTTTTCTCTTCTCCCCCCTCTTAGGGTTTTTGACTTTCTATATATAGATTTTTGTCTTCAAAATACCGTTCACGAGTTACTGTAGCAAATTACTATTTATGGGTACTGTAGCAAAATAATGTTCCTACGCCACTGTTCACCGCCACGAGCGCCACGGCGTCCAGCCCTAGTGTCCATTTCGTATTTTGAGCGTAACTTCTTCGTTTTACTTTCGATTCGCTTCCCATTTATTTCTATGCATCACATTTTTTTATCGTGCATCTATTTATGATCAAAAACCACAATTAAATAGCTAAATATTTATGATTTGGAGCAAAATACAAAAGTTTAGTACAAATCATACTAGTGCTTTTACACCCCTATCGCCATTCACGTCCACTCATTTTTAGCATTCTACAGTGAGTTTTCTCCCCCAAATGTTATTATTTTGTTTCTATTATGCTTTTGTTTAGTAGATGCTTTTACTAAGTATGTTTATATGTTTTTAAAGCATGCTTGTATTTCCGATATTGTATGTAGCCTCTTTTATTTTAATCTTTAGAGATGTCGGCTAACAACCAAATTGGGTCCCAAAGTGTAGAAAATTGAGTTTTCGTAGAGATTAAGCTTGACCTGAGTGATGTAGAGGAAGGGAAAACTCTCCTTATATGAAGGAACAATCGATCTAGTCAGTCTCAGAGGGACTCGTCTTCTCTGGGAGAAATAGTAGGATATGTCTAAGGAGTGCAACTCGAGGCCACCATTAGCAAGGTTAGGGTTAAAGTCTAGGGAAGCCTTTGTTTAGGTTAGATGAGTCTGAGGATTTAAGGGCCATTGATAATGAAAAGGAAGGAGAGGATAAGGTTAGGGAGCCTTTTACTAATGGTGAGGAGGTGGACTTTGAGCTAGCCTTTAATACCAAAAGTCTGATGTGTCTGTTAAGGATTTAGAGTGTCTAAGTGTGCAATATAAGATAACTTCCTATAAGACCTTGAGGGTTCATTTTGTCGATGAATTTTGTAGCAGATTCGAGTGTCAAGAAATGACCCTTCATTTTTTTTTTGTGTTTAAGTCTAAGGCTACCCATGTACCTATAATTAGTTAGGATGTTGGCCTAACTAAAGCTCATCCTATCTCAATTGGGTCCATATTTCTGGGGAGTTTTATCAAAGCTTTATGTTATATGGGTGAAGGTTGGTCAATCCAAGCCTACTTTTCATGAATTACAATACCTTTACTAATTGAGGGTGAAACTGACTAAGAATAAGTGCTTTTATTATTTGTCTGATTATAGAGATGTGGTCCCTATCAAGCATTTCCTTCTAATAATAAGGGTTTGAAGTCATATTTGTTCTACATCCGGAGGGAAATGAGGCTGAGAGATCTTTGAGCCCATGCTAGGAACTTGGTCTGTTCTACTAGATTCTCATCCAATGCAGGTTTATTTTTCTTGTTTATCTTTTGGTTAGTTTTCGTTATTCTTGTTGAGAACTTTTAATTAACCTTGTTGTTTTTTAACTACTTGTTTGCTAGGCTGGACTTTCTGATACGGTAAAGGTGAGGGTCGATGCTGTGTTGTATTATTTGCTGTTTGGAGGGATCTTCTATCAAAAGAGAGTTTTAAGGGCTATGACTCTTATTACTGAGTTGTTGAGAAGTGTTTCGGCTGCTAAAAAGTCGAAGAAGAAGAGTAAGTCCTTCGAATTCTATTCCTTTTAGTTCTCGCCCTCTTAAGTATGACTTGTTTACTTTTTATGTTTAAAGCAATATAAGGCCAAAGGGAGGGCAATAGTAAAAAGAGACCCTGCCAACAAGGGTTAGAATTAAGAGCATTAGCTCAAGATAGTTGAGTTGTCATTGAATACCTCTTCGAGGGATAAGGAAAGGGTAGAAACACCAAGGAGAGCTGCTAAAGGATGACCAAGGGGTTCCCAGGGAGGGTGGTTGAGGAACCTAGAAGGGAGTAGTTTCATAGGACTCTAGGGCAGACAAGGGCAAGGAGATCGTTGGCTTCTTAGTGCCCATTCAAACATATTCCTTCCCAGTGGCACACTACCCTATCCTCGCGTGTTATCTTAGGGGTCTCTCATGTAAGCTGAGGTTGCTCATAGTTCAAGGCAAATGGACTAGGAGAGAGTGTGACAACTTGTAACAGAAAGCACCCTTACCTTTATGTTTGAAGACACTGTTTATAACATACGGGTGAAGTATGAGCATCTAGTTCCACTCATGAGGCAGAGGGAGTATTACATTGACCTAGGGCAGGCTCAGAAGATCTCAGAATGAGACCCAATTACTGCCGTTTACCTCTCCCTCAACAGTGTGATGATTGTAAGTTTCATCTTCTCTCTTTAATTTTTTGATAAGTGTTCTCAGGACTCTTTAACTTTTATTGATCTTTCTTAAGCGACCTACTTCTTTTTTTGGTGTTAGATTGACATCCTTCGCGGCCTACATGAGGGTTTGAATGCCTGAAGCCTTAAGAAGGAATTGACCAAGGAAAAGAGGTAGCTCGATTATTTGCCAAAGAATCCAAGGCCTTAGGGACGAAAGCATAGGAGGTCGAGACTAAGAGGGCTGAAATTGAGAGCAAACTCTCGGAGATTAAAAGACAGAGCGAGCTCTAAGAATAAGACGACTAAAATGGTGATGATTATTGCACTAAGAAGCGTTCAAACAACAATTAACACTATTACTAATTGCTATGCAGACAATCAATAATGCTAGCAATACCACAACGAGAAAACCAACCATCCAACACAATATGCAAAAAAAAAAAAAAAAGAAAGAACACCAAGTTTAATGAGATTCAGTAATGTTACCTACGTCTTCGGGTGTCGTTAGAACAAATTCACTATCTTTAAGAGAAGTTACAAAGTTTTTGGGCTACAATATAAATTCTTAAACTATTGGGTCAAACTGTAAATACTCAAGTAGTAGGGCTAATACTGTAATTATTCAAATAATAGGGTATTACTACAAATGCTCAAAAATAAAGGAAAAAAATTAAAGTTTTACAACTTTTAGGGGATTAAATGTAAAATTTTTGAACTATGAGGTTCTCATTAAAAAATCCTACAAATAGAGAGGGAGAAGAGAATTATTCCAAAGGTACTCTTAATATCAAAGAAGGCCTTGTCTTATATAGGCCTAACCAAACCACCTTTATGCCATCTCCCACCAATGTGGGATTGGCTTAATTCGTATATAAGCCAATTTTCAACAAATCTCCACCTTGGCGAATATGTTAATCCTCCACAATGCTTACTTTTTCCCAAAACATTCTCTATCCAAATGCAGCGCCTTCAAATATGCGTCCAATGGCATTATCAAACTTAAACTATATTGATCAAGTCCAAACAATGATTAAACTTAATTGCTGTTACCACTTTAGTCAACATATCTGTGGGATTCTCGGCAGTCCCAATCTTTTGAAGTAAGATTCTTCCTTCACTAATGATCTTCCGTACAAAATGATACCAAACATCAATATGCTTCGTTCAAACATGATATATTAGATTCTTCGCTAAATGAATAGCACTTTGACTATTAGAATAAACATGAATCTTCTTCTGACCAATTTCCAACTGATCCAACAATCCCTGTAACCAAATAGATTTCTTTATGTAAAATGTAAAATTCTTGAACTATGAGGTTCTCATAAAGAGATCCTACAAATAGAGGGGGAGAAGAGAATTATTCCAAAGGTACTCTTAATATCAATGAATGCCTTGTCTTATATAGGCCTAATCAAACCACCCTCATGCCATCTTCCACCAATGTGGGATTGGCTCAATTGGTATATAAGCCAATTTTCAACAAATCTCTACCTTGGCGAATATGTCAATCCTCAACAAAGCTTCATTTTTCCCAAAAAATTCTCTATCCAAATGCAACGCTTCCAAATATGTGTCTAATGGCATTATCAAACTCAAAATATATTGATCAAGTTCAAACAATGATTGAACTTGATTGCTGTCAGCACTTTAGTCAATATATCTGTAGGATTCTTGACAATCTCAATCTTCTGAAGTAAGATTCTTCCTTCACTAATGATCTCCCGCACAAAATGATACCGAATATCAATATACTTCGTTCGAACATGGTATATTGGATTCTTCATTAAATGAATAACACCTTGACTGTCAGAATAAACATAAATCTTTTTTTGACCAATTTCCAATTCATCAAGTAATCCCTGTAACTAAATAGCTTCCTTTATAGCCTCTGTAACTGTCATGTACTTTACCTCTGTAGTAGACAAAGCAACTGTAGACTGTAAAGTAGACTTTCAACTCACAGATGCTCTCATAAGAGTAAACACATAATTGGTTGTTATCCGACGTTTATCTAAATTACCAGCATAATCAAAATCAACATAACCGACAGTACATTGATCACATATATCATCTCTCTCAAAGACTAAGCCAATATCTACGGTCTTCAGTAAATACCGTAGAATCCATTTCACAGCCTGCTAATGTCTTTTACCAGGTTCATGCATATATCTGCTCACTACTCCAACTGTATACGAAATATCAGGTTTCGTACACACCATAACATACATTAGCCTACCAACTGCATTAGCATATGGAACTCGAGATATATACTTTCATTCCTCATCTGAACTAGGAGATAAAGATGCACTGATATGAGGAGCAAGTGTGGTACTTATAGGTTTTGACTCATCTGAAATGCCAAAACGCTGTAATACCTTCTTCAGATATTACTTCTGAGTCAAATAAATTTTGCCTCATTCTCTATCCTTGCTAATCTCTATGCCTAGTATCTTTCTAGCTTTACCTAAATCTTTCATTTCAAACTCTCAATTCAACTGAATCTTTAATTTTTCAATTTCTTCGACATTTGTTGAAGCTATCAACATGTCATCGACATACAAAAGTAGATAAATGAAAGAACCATTATATAGCCTCTGAAAATACACACTGTGACCAAATTTGCTTCTTATATACCTTTGACCTATCATAAACTGATCAAATCATTTATACTACTGCCTCGGTGATTGTTTCAATCCATAAATCGATCTTTTCAGTTTGCAAACCAAATTTTCCTTACTAGCAACTTTGAATCCCTTTGGCTGAGTCATATAGATTTCTTCTTCCAAGTCGCCATGTAAAAATGCTATTTTTACATCGAGTTGAACTAGTTTCATATTTAACTGAGCTACTAAGGCTAATAATATTTTAATTGGAAGAATATTTCATAACTAGAGAAAATACCTAATTGTAGTCAATTCCTTCCCTCTGTGCATAACCTTTAGCCACCAACATTTCCTTGTAGCGGACATCTTTCTTGTTAGAAAATGCATCTTTCTTTGCGTAAACCCATTTGCACTCAATTGCCTTCTTACTCTTTGGTAGTTGAGCTAGCTCCCAAGTTTCATTCTTCTGAAGAGACTGCATCTCTTCCTCCATAGCTGTCTTCTACTGATCAACTTCAGAATAGTTGATGCCTCTCTATAAGTGGAAGGAACATCATCATCTACAACTGAAAGTGCATAGGCTACCATATCAACAAATCGAGCAGGTCTCTGAATATCACATCTTGGCCTGTTTACTGCAATAGTTTCTTGTTGCTGTTGAGGTTCATGAGTAAAACTTTCTCCATCATCTCTCAAAATCACCTCTGTCATAGGAGTACCATTATCTGTCTCTACAAATTTAATCGCGTTCAATGTAGTTGTTTTCAACTCCACCTGCTACTGAGTACGCATGACTTGTTACAGAGTACTATTCACTACTGTCTGGTTTTTTGATTTCTTAAACATAGAAAACTCATCAAATGTTACATCTTTATTGAATACAATCTTCCTCGGACACCAAAGACGATATCCTTTTACTCCTAAAGAAAAACCTAAGAAAATTACTTTCTTGGCTTTGAAATCTAGCTTTGATTCTTTCACATGATAATATGCAATGGAACTAAATACATGTAAAGAATTATAATCAGAAACAAATTTTCTAGACCAAACCTCTAATGGAATTCTATCACTAATAGCAGCTGACGGTAGACGATTAATAAGATGACACATATAAATTATAGCCTCAGCCTAAAACTCTTTATCTAATCTTGTATTGGACAACATACACTGAACTTTCTCCAACAATCGATTTATGTGTTCTATCACCCCATTCTGCTACGATGTACCTCTCACAGGAAAATGACATATAATACCCTCATCTTGACACAATTTTAAGAACTGATCACTGTAATACTCATTGTCATTGTCTGTTCTGAGATGCCTGATTTTCCTGCCTGTTTGTTTCTCAACCATCTTTTTTCATTTAAGGAAAGCACTAAGTACATCATCTTTAGATTTCAAAATGTACACTCAAGTTTGTCTGAAAATGTCATCAACAAAAATAACATAGTAGCGCAAACCTCCCATAGATGTAGTATGTGAAGGTTCCCATACATCTGAGTGAACATAATCAAGAATACCCTTGGTATTATGAATAGCGGTGCCAAACTTTACTCTCTTCTGCTTTCCCAAAATATAATGCTAATAAAAGTCTAGCTTGCAAGTTTTCGCACATTTTAATAAGCCTATTTTTACTAAACTGAATAAGACTTTTTCACTTGCATGCCCCAACCGCATATGCCATAATCTAGTGATCTCTGAATCTGTATCATTATAAAAAACCATAGCCACTGATCCAATCACTATACTACCATTCTAATAATATAAGTTGTTCTTCTTAGTGCCTTTTAACATCACAAGAGCACCTGAAGTGACCCTCAGAATTTCATCTCGTATATAATATACAATACAACCATTAGATTCTAAGGCTCCCAAAGAGATGAGATTTTTCTTCAACTTCGGTATATACCAAACTTCTGTTAGAACTTTAATTGATCCATTATAATTTTTCAATCGGATTGAACCTATTTCAGCAATATGACAACTATCATTATTATCACATACATAACTCTACCATTAAGCTCTTCAAAATTAAAGAACCATTCTCGATGTGGACACATATGATAAGTATAATCCGAATCTATAATCCATTAGTTAGAACGAGACGTGGATGAATGACTACTTAAATAAAAATCTGACACACTATCATCTCTTATGTTCTCAACAACATATGTATAAAAAATAGACATATTTTTTCTTTCTTTTTCAACTTTGGACAATCTTTCTTCTAATGCCATTTCTCCGACAAAAGGCACACTCATATTTTCTTACTTTATCCCTCGACTTAGATTTTTTCATTTTTTCTGATTTTCTACTCTGGCTATGTTCTCTCACTGTCAATACTTCTACTGACTCATCTCTATGTTCTCTCTGATCCTTTCTACGAATTTCATAGTTTGTCAAAGAAAAACAAACTTCTTTAAATGACAATTTATCCTTTCCATAGATGAGAGTAATACATAAATGATCTAATTCATCTAGAAGAGAAACAATCAACAGCATAGCCTTTATTTCCTCTTTGAAGGTTTCCTCTAAATTTAATAAATCAGCAATTAACTTATTAAATTCATTAATATGAGAACTGATACTTGTACTTTGTCTCAACTAAAGACGGAACAATTTCTTCAATAGATACAGCCGGTTTTCATTACTTTTCTTCATATATTTATTCTCCAGGGTCTTCCATAATATATTGGCAGACTTTTCTCTGATGAACGGATACTTTTGCTCTCTACACAAACAAGAACGAATCAACCCACAAGCTTTTATATTAAGCCTGTTCCAGCCTGTCTCCTTGATATCTTCTGGTTTTGTTTCTTCCAAAACTATATCCAAGTCTTGCTGATACAATCCGTCCAACACCTCACTCTGCCATAAGCCGAAATTATTTCGGCCATCAAATTTTTTCACATCTATTTTTGCACTAAACACTGTCACTGTCCTCATCGATGTAGATGATGATGATGTATAGCTACCTCACACAAATGAGCTCGATACATAATATCACAAATAACCAAGCTCCACCAAATAATTATATCCAATAACTAGTAATCCAAAATTCACCAACCCGGAATAGTAGTAAGTGCTCAATAGAAAATAGCCACTCACCGTCTTAAACTTGGGGCTTTGATACCACTTGTTGTGCCAAGAAGCGTTCAAACAACAATTAGCACTATTACTAATTGTTATGCAGACAATTAATAATGCTAGCAATACCACAACAAGGCAACCAACCATCTAACACAATATGCAAAAAAAAAAAAAAGAAAAAACACCAAGTTTAATGAGGTTCGGTAATGTTACTTACGTCTTCGGGTGCCGCTAGAACAAATCCACTATCTTCAAGAGAAGTTACAAAAGTTTTGGGCTACAATACAAATTCTTAAACTATTGGGTTAAACTATAAATATCTAAGTAGTAGGACCAATACTATAATTACTTAAACAATAGAGTATTACTATAAATACCCAAAAATAAAGAAAAGAAATTAAATTCTTACAACTTTCAGGAGTTTACATGTAAAACCCTTGAACTATGTGATTCTTATAAAGAGATCTTACAAATAAAGAGAAAAAAGAGAATTATTTCAAAAGTACTCTTAATATCAAAGAAGGCATCGTCTTATACAAGCCTAATCAAATTACTCTCATATTATTTCCCATTAATGTAAAATTAGCTCAATTGATATATAAGCCAATTTTCAAGGCCAGAGTCAGGCCTTTGAGCTTACAAGACATATCATCACGAGGCAATTAACTAAGTAGTACTTGTTCTTCAATTTATGAGAACACAAAATAAAAAACACTCATTCTTCAATCTTGGAGAACTTGCAAGTGTTTTGTTGAAATGATAAGGGACTACGATATCAAAGTTTATAATTGTTGACATGGAAAACTTGCAAATCTTGATTCTGAGAGCTAAAATTGTAAATAAAAATCAGAAGAACTTTACAATTTTCAGGTATTTTTGCACAAATTATACGATTGATGTTAAACATGTAACCAAACGAAAATTAACAATGCAGCAGCAGCTAAACGCAATATTTCTTCTTCTTTACGCCGGAATCCACCACCGCCAAAGGTTTGGTTAAGCTGTAAATCGATTCAACTGAACGGAACCTCCTTTTCCTCGACTTTATCATTTGCCCATATCTATATTCATCATCATCATCATCGATCATCGTTGATAATACTTCGTCACTTGACTTGTAATCATCCTCTTCTTGATCATCTTTGTTGCCCTCGTCTTGTTGTGGTCTATTCGTCTTTGTTACACAACCTTTGGGTTGATGAATTTCGTTGAAGTCTCTGCAAAGTTGTATTAGCAGCCGAGCGGCTTCTATTTCCAGCTTTGAGAAGCTCATCTGAGCTATTCCTTTTCCACACGAAGACGAAAATCTGGTCATGATTGCAAAAGAGGGACGGATCTCTTGGGATTTTATAGACAGCTTGACGTGGCTTGCATGTGGTCGGTTTAAAATCCTGCTCCAGTTCGGAAAAGATAACAAATAGTCGGTTTTGAGAATGACATCGTAAAAAACAATAATATAATCTATTAATTAATCTTTTTTTTAAAATTAAAATTATATTAAAATTGGTCGTTAGTATTTTTCTTATCGGACAAGTTATCTGTTATCCTTATGTGGCAAGGATTTACAAGTCCGGAATTCTAAGTCGGATTGACGAAAGTGCCCTCAATAATTGCTTATGTTTTCTTATTTTCATAAATTATGAAAATAAATTACTTTTAATGTCGATGAAGCTAATCCAACTTATAGGAAAAACAACAATGAACAGAGAAAAAATTCTTGGGTATTTTCGAAGAAATATGTATATATATACATACGCGTATGTATAAATGTGTAATTGCACCCTATTTCGCTGAAGTTTATTTATATACGTGTATCTTTTAACTTAATAATAAAAAAGTAACATACACATAATATTAAATTTAAGAGAGTATTAAGCATATAAAATTAGAATACAAAATATCGTCCATTCAATGATTATTATTTGTTGGCTAATTCTTGACTTTTCAAATTTTTATTAATATATTAAATGTAATCAATAATAGACACATCGATACAATACATAAAATTTGAGAGCACCTAAAATTCTTTTTAAAGTAACAAAAATAAATATTAAAAAAAATATATTTTATGACAACTCACACACAGGCTAGAATTTGAATAATTCAGTTAATTTTTAGATTTTTTGCTTTTATGGTAAGAGCTTAACTAATTGGACTATATATTTGGGGACTTATTTTAAAGGTTGTTAATTAATTAGTGTTGACTCCTAAATTTAAGAAATTTTGGATTTAAAAGTTAAATTTATTTTTTTGAAAATAACATATGAATCTCTTGAAAGGTTGGATTTACTGTTTAAATCTCATTTTTTGAGTGGCTACTTCATTAAATACTAGTGTTTATTTGAAAACAGTGTGTGTTTATCCATTGCCCTTTTCAAAGATTTAAGGGCTAGGTCAATTATGTGTGAGAGACGTGGGCGCTTTCTTGGCTTTTAGATCTCAATCAAACAATCAACTAGTCTTAACAGTGTTGCATCGATTAGTTGAAAGAATGTTTTTGAGTGCAAACTCATTTGACTTATTCAATTACTTCAACGGTCTAGATTAATTTGTGGGCTTACTGTAAATATAAGAATCTTGGGCCATTCTTAACACTTTACATATTTCAACATTTTATAAAGAAAGAGTGTCTATCTTTTTGCATTATAGAGAGTGAAAGCACTATATTTGCCACCATAGCTCTGGTGACTGGTTTGATTCTAGCTTATGATTTAGATCATCATTCCATTTACCTCAACCTATTTTTAGCAATCTACAGTAAAGTTTTCTTCCCTATTGTTCTTCTTTTGTTTTTATATTATGCTTTGGTATTGGTGGATGCTATTACTGGCTATGTATATATGTTTTTAAAGCATGATTGTATTTTCAATATTGTATGTATCTCTTTTTTTTTTGTGATAATAGTGGTAGCCTTGTTTATTTTAATCTTTAGATATGCCAGCTCACAGCTAAATTGGGTCCCAAAATATAGAAAATTGAGTTTTTATAGAGATTAGGCCTGACTTGAGTGATGTAGAGGAAGAGAAAACTCCCTTGACATGAAAGAACAATTAGTCTAGTTAGTCTTAGGAGGACAACTTCTTTGAGGGAAACACTAGGATTTGTCTAAATGGTGGAACTTAAGGCCACCATTGTCGGGGTCAGGGTTGAGGTGTGCGTAATTCCCTCATTGAGCAAGATGAATTTGAGGATTTGGAGGCCATTGATAATGAGAAAGAAATGGAGGATGAGGTTGGGGAGCCCTCTACTAATGGTGAGGAGGTAGACTTTAAGCTAGATCATCAATATTAAAAGTTTGATGTGTTTGTTGAGGATTTAGAGTGTTTAAGTGTGCAATATAATATCCCCTCCTCTGTGACTTTGAGGGTTCCTTTTGTCGATGACTTTCCTATTCGATCCGAGTGTGTGAATGTGACTAGTCATCTTTTTTTAGGTATAAGGCTACTCATGTAGCCATGCTTTATCAGATGTTGGCCTAACTGGGGCTTGTCCCATCCCAATTGGGTCTATATTTCTAATGAGTTTTATCGAGACTTTAAGTTATGTGGGCACGAGCTAGTCAATTCGAGCCTACTTTTCAATTATTACAATACTTTTACTAGTTAAGGGCGAACTCGATAGAAAATAAGGGCTTTTATTACTTGTTCAGTTATAGAGATGTGGTCTTGTTTGATGTATTTTTTATCTAAGTGCAAATGCACACTATTGTAAGCAAATAATAAAGTGATGAATGGAGTGTCGATCCCACAGAGAATTTAAATTTGTTTCTTAACAAAGCATTAAAATTATGTCCTCTAACTTTTATCTAAAAAATAATTATTATGAAAATAACGAATTTGTTCTACTTATGAAACTAATTATTAAAGACTAATTAATTTAAGCAAATTGTAAAAGAAATCAATAAAGAGAGAACATAGAATTATAACCATTCCTCAATATATTGTTTAAAAATAATTTATTCTTATATTAATCATTGGTCAAAACATTAATTTCTTCGCAAGTCTCTTTCCAATAGTCATGTGAATATATTTTAGTTTGTCTTAGGCTTGATACAAAGATGCCATTTCTAAGTTTATTTAAATATTCCTATATCATTTAATTACCGGTCAGGTAAATTGAAAGTATTAAACACCAACAAATTGAATAATTAAAGTTGAGTTCATAATATTGAAATAATAAAGCAGTTAAGTACGTATATTGAGTTCAAGATTGTAACTCTAAAAAATAAAAGTAGTTCATGATCACTAGAGTTCTAAAGTAAAAAAAATATTTATGATTACAACAAAAAATAAACTAAATAATTGCAGTTGAAGTAATGCTTTAATCTCTAATCTCTAGCTTAATCTTGCTTGAATTCACCAAAGACTCTTGATCTTCTTTATTGCTCATGATTTCTCTATCAATAATTGCTACTTTTTGCTCTCTTTAAGTTATGTTTGATGTCTGGAAGGCTTAGGATTTATATAAGGAAGTTTGGAGTATTAAAATCAAAATCCTTTTAGAATATGGCATTTTCCAATTCAGCGAGCCAGTGTTGCAGCATAAATTCTTCAAGGTTGTGGCGTTCCTACAAAATCGCCTTATCTTGCAGTGATGTAAGTGCTGCGGTGCTGCAACTTAGGATTTCTTTCTTTTTCTTTAGTCGCAGCATTATCGTGTTTCTTTGCTAGCACTGCAACATATAGTTATTGAAATTTTGCGTTTTTCTTCCTTAGAATGCCATAACTTTCACTCAAATAATGCTGTGGCATTAAACCATTTTCTTCATTTGTTTTCTTTGTGCTTGATTCTTTTAAATTCTTATCATTTTTGCTCCAATTCTTTTATTTTCTGTTAGATTCGGTGCTTACGTGTTATCCCTGAATGTACATATACTTGTGTATATATACAAGTGTACATTCCTATTAAATCGCTAATACTTATTTATATAGTATTATGCATGTAACGTTATAGACATTATAAATTTAAAGGAGTTCAGATTAGATTTAAAGAGTTTAGATAAGAGCTCATAGTCAGCCATGCTGAAACATATAATTGCTAAATATTAGCACAACTAAGTGTTAGCTGGTTATAATACTTAACAGATCTAAGAGTTGGAGCCTTGTATATAATAGGACATAGACCTCAGAATATACTAATAACTATATAGTTGCAAGAATTGCAATTAGGTGCCAGAAAATGTATGTTCTCGAATAATTATCTCTGATCTATTTCTGCCAATGCGGGTTTGTAGGCGGATACTTTTATATATATATATATCAGCATATGTCGTACTTATCGGGTATAGATAGTCGTTCCTGACTGATTGTGAGCTTGGAGCTCGTATTGACATATGAGTATTCAGTTAGGACTGGATATGGGACAGATTTACAAGGACCTCTGATAGACATTTAATGTAAGCCATTAACGGAGGGTCCTCTCGAGTTGAGTAGTATACGTTGTCCTTTGACCTGAGTGCCACTGTGAGCTTATAAGTGATCCACCATACTTTGGTTCCACGTATGTCACAGACCTTTCATGGTATGACCGCTGGGTGTCTCTAGGTATGGTCCGATGTGTACAGATATAGGATTCGTCAGCTCCCATATAGAGTGTGATATCTAGATGCTTCGAGACTGTATCTAAAAAAATCTTGTGGCCACAAGCAACCATCCCGGGAAAGAGTTTTGTCAGGGTAGAATAATATGGCAAAGGAGTTTGCGCATATTGTTCAGTGAGATACAAGTTTGGAGATAGGACATGGATGAGCACAAGGGGATTTGAC
Organism: Ailanthus altissimus; assembly: GCA_946807835.1. Lineage (NCBI taxonomy): Eukaryota > Viridiplantae > Streptophyta > Magnoliopsida > Sapindales > Simaroubaceae > Ailanthus > Ailanthus altissimus. Next base: position 5,887,375 of record OX327707.1, on the reverse strand, counting down.
AGTGATAATCTATATCCCCGTACATCTAGAATATCATGACAGAATGACTGTATGTATGCGTTGTAACTTTAGCTTGCATGGTTCAACGGGCTGATTTGTATATCTGTGACGTGTGTGTTGGGCATTGCTCACGGGCTCATGGAATAGTTCCATTTGACGAATCGGGCGTAGGGCCTAAGGAGTCCCACGATATGGAGTGTACTCATTGTGCACTGGGACAGCGTGCCAGATTAAATTGTTTAATCTAATAATATTCAGCATTACCACAGAAATACGTGCGTATATGTATTTAAGTGTTAAATACAATAATTAGTTAATAATTATTATTTACTAATTATATAATGACACGTAACATATTGTAGACTTTCGGTTGAGTTTACCCAAGTGTAGAATTTAGTGGGACCCATTAGAGAGTAAATTTGATAACTATTTATGAAGGGTAAAATAGTTATTACACACTATGATTATTTAATTATTAAATAATCATTCTCTCTCTCCTTTTTATATTATATAATATATATTTATATTATATTATATTATATTTATATATATAAAGAAAAAGAAAGAGAGAGGGGAAGAGATTTGGCCAAATTGGTTGGGAGAGAAAAGAGAAAGAAATGGAGGAGAAATGAAGAAAAGAGAAGAAAAGAAAAAAAAAAGGAAAGGAATATTTTCAATTGGAGCAATTATAAATTATTTTTAATTTTTAATTTTTTTTATCCTTTTGGAGAAAAAGATAAAAACATATTCTCGACTATTTGGGGGATTAAGAGTTAATCTCATGCTGAATATAGAGCTGCTATTTTAGCTCACCAAACCCACCGTGTTGGTGACTAGAACTGCACGCGAGTTGGTCTCTATGCAAATTTTAAAAAAAAAATGTGTATAATATTACACGTTATGGTGAATTCTCTAATCTCATAAATATATTAATGTGATTAATATATTATATTTATTGTGTTTATTAAAAAATTTATATATTTTCGTTACGTTAAATAATAGATACAATTACATATGCATATATCCACATATTTTAAATCCGCCAACATTTTATCGCTTTAAACTCAATCCCTATAAAATAAATATGCATAACTAACTCTAATTCCTTAAAATTAAATAATTCTCGAGTTAAAAAGGGATAAAATTATATTCCTATATAATTCTAATCAGGTCCCTATCAAGCGGTTGCCTCCGAATAATAAGGGTTGGAAGTCATATTTGTTCCATGTTGGAGGGGAATGGGCCGAGGGCCCGTGGGCTCATGTTGATAACTTGGTCCGTTTCACCAGATTCTCATCCATACAGGTCTTCTTTTTTTCTCGCGTATCTTTTAGTTAATTTTTTTTCCGCCCAGAACTTCTAATTAACCTTATTGTTTTCTAAGATTTGCTTAGGGATGGCAGCGGGCGGGTTTGGGACGGATACCTCTAATACCATATCCATATCCGCTTACAAAATGAAATACCATATCCTTCCCAAACCTGTTGCGGGTTTGGAGTACCGTTACCAAACCCGCAACGGGTTATCCGCGGATTTTAAGCGGGTTTTGAATTAATATAATAAAAAAATAAAATAATAATATTAATTTAATTAAATTTTTTTAATTATAGTAATTAAAATAATATCAATTATATTTCCAATTTTATTTACATTAAATGTTATAATTTTAATTTTAATTAAATTAAATGTTATAATTTCAAATCTAATCTCGATTTTAATTACGATAAATGTTATAATTTTAATTACGTTAAATATTTTTATTTTAATTATGTTAAATATTTTAATTCCAAATCTAATTTCGATTTCAATTACGTTACATATTATAATTTATAACTCCAAATCCAATTTTGATTTCAATTACGTTAATATTATAATTTTAATTTTAATTTTAATTTTGATATCAATTATGTTAAATATTATAAATTTTATTCCAATTTTGATTTTAATTACGTTAAATATCATAACTTTAAATTAAATTTCGATTTCAATTACGTTAAATGTTATAATTTCAAACTAATTTCGATTTCAATTACGTTACATATTATAACTCCAAATCTAATTTTAATTTTAATTACGTTAATGTTATAATTATAATTTTGATATCAATTATGTTAAATATTATAATTCTTATTCCAATTTTAATTTCAATTACGTTAAATGTCATAATTTTAAATTCAATTTCGATTTCAATTACGTTAAATATTATAATTCTAAATCTAATTTCGATTTCAATTACGTTACATATTATAACTCCAAATCCAATTTCGATTTCAATTACGTTAATATTATAATTATAATTTTAATTTTGATATCAATTATGTTAAATATTATAATTCTTATTCCAATTTTGATTTCAATTAAGTTAAATGTCATAATTTTAAATTCAATTTCGATTTCAATTACGTTAAATGTTATAATTCCAAACTAATTTCGATTTCAATTACGTTACATATTATAACTCCAAATCTAATTTTAATTTCAATTACGTTAATGTTATAATTATAATTTTGATATCAATTATGTTAAATATTATAATTCTTATTCCAATTTTAATTTCAATTACGTTAAATGTAATAATTTTAAATCCAATTTCGATTTCAATTACGTTACATATTATAACTCTAAATTCAATTTCGATTTCAATTACGTTAATGTTATAATTTTAATTTTAATTTTAATATCAATTATGTTAAATATGATAATTCTTATTCCAATTTTGATTTCAATTACGTTAAATGTCATAATTTTAAATCCAATTTCGATTTCAATTACGTTAAATATTATAATTTTAAACTTAATTTTAATTTCAATTACGTTACATATTATAACTCCAAATCCAATTTCGATTTCAATTACGTTAATGTTATAATTATAATTATAATTTTGATATCAATTATGTTAAATATTATAATTCTTATTCCAATTTTGATTTCAATTACGTTAAATATCATAACTCTAAATCAAATTTCGATTTCAATTACGTTAAATGTTATAATTCTAAACTAATTTCGATTTCAATTACGTTACATATTATAACTCCAAATCTAATTTTAATTTCAATTACGTTAATGTTATAATTATAATTTTGATATCAATTATGTTAAATATTATAATTCTTATTCCAATTTTAATTTCAATTACATTAAATGTCATAATTTTAAATCCAATTTCGATTTCAATTACGTTAAATATTATAATTCTAAATCTAATTTCGATTTCAATTACGTTACATATTATAACTCTAAATCCAATTTCGATTTCAATTACGTTAATATTATAATTTTAATTTTAATTTTGATATCAATTATGTTAAATATTATAATTCTTATTCCAATTTTGATTTCAATTACGTTAAATGTCATAATTTTAAATTCAATTTCGATTTCAATTACGTTAAATGTTATAATTCCAAACTAATTTCGATTTCAATTACGTTACATATTATAACTTCAAATCTAATTTTAATTTTAATTACATTAATGTTATAATTATAATTTTGATATCAATTATGTTAAATATTATAATTCTTATTCCAATTTTAATTTTAATTACGTTAAATGTCATAATTTTAAATCCAATTTCGATTTCAATTACGTTACATATTATAACTCCAAATCCAATTTCGATTTCAATTATGTTAATGCTATAATTATAATTTTAATATCAATTATGTTAAATATGATAATTCTTATTCCAATTTTGATTTCAATTACGTTAAATGTCATAATTTTAAATCAAATTTCGATTTCAATTACGTTAAATATTATAATTTTAAACCTAATTTTGATTTCAATTACGTTACATATTATAACTCCAAATCCAATTTCGATTTCAATTATGTTAATGCTATAATTATAATTTTAATATCAATTATGTTAAATATGATAATTCTTATTCCAATTTTGATTTCAATTACGTTAAATGTCATAATTTTAAATCAAATTTCGATTTCAATTACGTTAAATATTATAATTTTAAACCTAATTTTGATTTCAATTACGTTACATATTATAACTTCAAATCCAATTTTGATTTCAATTACGTTAATGTTATAATTATAATTATAATTTTGATATCAATTATGTTAAATATTATAATTCTTATTCCAATTTTGATTTCAGTTACGTTAAATATCATAACTCTAAATCAAATTTTAATTTTAATTACATTAAATTGTTATAATTATAATTTCAATTTCGATAGTTAAATATTATAATTTTAAATCCAATTTCAATTATGTTAAATATTTTAATTTCAATTTTAATTCTAATTTTATTTACATTAAATATTATAATTTCAAATTCAATTTCAATTTCAATTACATTAAATGTTATCATTCTAAATCCAATTTCATTTTCAATTTCAATTGTGTTAAATATTTAATTCTAATTACAATTACAATTTCAATTTTAATTACGTTAAATGTTATAATTCTAAATTTAATTTCAATTACGCTAAATATTAAATATTTTAAATTCAATTTTAATTATGTTAAATGCTATAATTTTATTTTTAATTTCAATTACAATCATTAGTTCCTTTAAACTAATTTTATTTATTTATATTTAATGGTATGAGCAATGTCAAATAAAATGTAGATTTTTTGATGTGAGATAAAAAAAATACAAAATAATCAATTTATATTTTTATATTTTATATTTTTTTTAAATGTAGTATGTGCGGATACCCGTTGCGGCGCGAATTTTTCACTAAAACCATACCCGTACCAAATCCGTTGCGGGTTTTAATTTTAAATACCAAACCCGTACCAAACCCGCTTCAAGCCTTACCAAATCCTTCCCAATGCAGGCGGATTTTTACGAGTTTACGGGTTTGCGAATTTTTTTGCCATCCCTAAATTTGCTAGGCTGGGCGTTTCTGACACGGTCAAGGCGAGGGTGGACGCCGCTCTGCTGTTTGGAGGGATCTTCTATCAAAGGCGAGTTAAAGGCCGCGACTCCTATTGCTGAGTTGTCGACAAGTGTTTTGGCCGCCAAAAATTCGAAGAAGAGGAGTAAGTCCCTCGGCTTCTATTCCTTTTATGTAAAGCAATATAAGGCCAAGGAGAGGCAGTAGCAAAAAGAGGCCCCTCCAGGAGGGTTAGGATTAAGAGCACAGGCTCGGGATAGTGAACACCAAGGAGCGGCACTAAAGGATGACCAAAGGGTTCAAAAGAGAGGGTGGTCGAGGAACCCACAAGGGAGTAGTTTCAGAGGACTCCCTCAAGGGCAGACAAGGGCAGGGAGATCGCCAGCTCGTCAGTGCTCATTCAAACATGTCCCCTCCTAGTGGCACACTACCTCGTCCTCGAGGGTCATCTCAAGGGTCTCTCATGTAGGCTGAGGCTACTCTTAGTTCAGGGCAGCTTGATTGGGAGAGAGTGTGACAACTTGTAACAGATAACATCCCTAACTTCACATTCGAGGACACCGTTTATAGCATGCGGGCAAAGTATGAGCATATGGCTTCGCTCATGAGGTAGAGGGAGTATTACATTGACCTGGGGCGGGCTCAGAGGTTCTCGGAGTAAGACCCGATTACTGCTGCTTACCTCTCCTTGGGCAGTGTGATGGTTGTAAGTTTCATATTCTCTCTTTAATTTTTCACGAAGAGTTACTTGATCGGGACTCTTAACTTTTGATGATCTTTTTCAGGCTACCTACTTCCTTTCTTTGTGTCACATTGATATCCTTCGCGTCGATATGAGGGTATGAATTCTTGGTGTCACATTGAACTGGCCTGAAGCCTTAAGGAAGAACTGGCCGAGGAGAAGAGGCAGCTCGATCAGTTGCCAAAGAATCCAAGGCTTTAGGGGTGAAAGCAGAGGAGGTCGAGACCAAGAGGGCCGAAGTCGAGAGCAAACTCTCGGAGCTTAAAAGACAGAGCTAGCTCCCGGAAAATAATGAAACCGAGGTGGTGGTGACGGTCGAGAGCTTACAAGACATATCGTCAGAGAGCGGGCCTCTGAGCTTACAAGACGTATCGTCAGAGAGCATTTAACTAAGTAATACTCGTTTTTCAATCTTCGAGAACCAAAAAAAAAAAAAAACACTCATTCTTCAATCTTCGAGAACTTGCAAGTGTTCTGTTGAAATTACAGAGGGACTACGATATCAAAGTTTATAATTGTTAACATGGAAAACTTGCAAATGTGGATTCTGAGAGGTAAAATTGTTAATAAGAATAAAAAAAGCTTTACAATTTTCAGCTATCTTTGCACAAATTAAACGCTTGATGTTAAAAATCTAACCAAATAAAAAATTAACGCTGTAGCAGCAGCTACACGCATTTCTTCTTCTTTACGCCGGAATCCACCATCGCCAAAGGCTTGGTTAAGCTGTAAATTGATTCAACTGAACGGAACCTCCTTTTCCTCAACTTAATCATTTGCCCATATCTATATTCATTATCATCGTCATCATCATCGATCATCGTTGATAATACTTCGTCACTTGGCTTGTAATCATCCTCTTCTTGATCATCTTTGATGCCCTCGTCTTGTTGTGATTTATTCATCTTTGTTACACAATTTTTTGGTTGATGAATTTCGTTGAAGTCTCTACAAAGTAGCATTAGAAGCTGAGCGGCTTCTATTTCCGGCTTTGAGAAGCTCATCTGAGCTATTCTTTTTCCGCACGAAGATGAAAATTTGGCCATGATTGTAAAAGAGAGAAGGATCTTATGGGGTTTTATAGACAGCTTGACGTGGCGAATTATTTATTATTAATTGGCTTGCACGAAGAAGACGCGTAGGTCGGTTTAAAATCCGGCTCCAGTTCGGAAAAAAATAAGAATTTTCGTTTTGACATCGTAGAAACAGTGATAGGAGGTGGGTTTTTAGTATTTTTCTTATGGGACAAGTATTCCTTCGCGGGGATTTACAAGTCCATTTTAAGGATTTTGAAGTCAGATTGACGAAAGTGCCCTCAATAATTGCTTACGTTTTCTTATTTTTATAAAATATATTACTTTTAATGTTGATTAAGAAAATCCAACTTATAGGAAAAACAACAATGAACCGAGGAAAAATCTTGGGTATTTTCAATGAAGTTGTATATATACAGATAATTAAGAATAGGCACGATCCAATTTGATTTTTTCAATAATTAAAATTAAAATTAGTTTTTTTTAAAATTTTTTTGGTTATTTTTAAATTTTTTTATTTTAAATTATAAATTTTTTTAAATTTATTTGTCCAAATAATTCAATAGTTTATTTTAAATTATTTATTATTTATTTATTACATCTTACAAGTCATTAAATTTGTTCTTAAAAATTATAATTATTTAAAAAATTAAATTGATTAAATTGATATATATTACACATTATATATTATATAATAAAAAAATTTATTACACATTACATAATTATTAAATTTATTTTTATATATTATATAAATTTTTAAAAAATTAAATTGATTAAATTAGTATATATTACAGGTTGTATTACATGTTATATATTATATAATAAAAAAAAATTTATTACACGTTACATAAATTATTAAATTTATTCTTATTTATTATATAAGTCTTAAAAAATTAAATTGATTAAATAAATATATATTACATGTTACATTACTCGTTATATATTATATAATCAAAATTACACTTTACATAAACTACTATATTTTTTCTTATATATTATATAAATTTTTAAAAATTTAGGATATTTTTTGAGTTTTTTTTATATTTTAAATTGTAGCTTTTTATTTTTCTAAATAATTTAATAAATAATTTTTGATCTAAATTTTGAGTCTATTTTATATTAATATAATTATAATTTATTTAATTTGAGATAAATTTAATTTTTTATTAAATAATTATAAAAAAATTAATTTTTCGATTTGATTATTTTTTTAATAAAAACTAAACTAAAATTGATCTAGATTGATCAATTTTTTTTAAAAAAAAATTGAATCAATTTTTCTTAAAAAATAAGGAATTGAACCGAATTAAATTAATTAGTTTAATTTAATTTTTTAATTATAAATGTTTTTTACTCACTCTTATACCTAACATTAATTTTAAGATAGTACTAATGTTGAGCACGAGGGCTCAGCCTAGTTGGTTGAGCACCTCCAAGTCTCACATTCTCACTTGGGTTGGAATTTTTTCTTCTCCTTAGGTGGTGTAGAAAAAAGAATATATATTGTAATCTTTCCTTTCAAAAAAAAAAAGATAGTACTAATGTTCGTTCTCCCCAGGTAGTGTAGAAAAAAAAATATATGTTATAATCTCCCCTTTAAAAAAAAAGATAGTACTAATGTTTACAAAATTGTGATATAAAGTGTCATTTAGGAATGGACAAAATTTCTGTTTTCGTTTTGATTTGTTCTGAAATTTTAAATCAAGATAAGAACGAATATTAATTCAAAACTTATTTAAGATAAAAGATTTTGTTCCGAACGGATTGGGTTGGAGCTCAAAAATTTTCTGAACCCAAATTGTTTTTTCTTCCTGCACAGTGCATAAAACCTATGCGCTACATTACAAAATATAAATAATAAAAAAGAGAACCCCACGGCCCCACCCTTAAAACCAAACGAAAAAGTTTCAAACTTAGAATATTTGTCTCAATTTTTTCTTCTTCTGCACAAAACTTTTGCACTACATTACAAAATAAAAATTATAAAAAAATGAAAATAACCTCTAAAAGAAAAAGTGAAAAACGTAGAAGGCTCTTTCAGTGTTTCTCTCTCACTCTCACCATCCGGCAGTGATATTTTCTCTCTCTCTCTCTCTCTCACTCTCAAACAAACGATGACAACTTCACTTTCTCTCTCACAGCCGCATTGCCGTTGACCCGCAGCTAAGGGCTTGTGTTTCGCCGCTGGCCCGCCCTTTCACAGCCTGTGCATCCGCCGTCATCGCCGTCGTAGACCTGAAGCTAAGAGTTTGCCATTTTGTAAGTCTGTATTATTTTTTGAGCTTAAGTATTTTTTTAAAATTTTTTATTATATTTAAGAATAAATTAGATACAAATTTATTAATTGTATTTTTGTAAAAAAAGCTTAAATAATATATTTTGATTATCTTGTACTAAATTTTAGCATTAACTAGGATATTGTAATTTAATTTGCTAACTTATCTCTTGCTTAATTTAATTAGGGTATTTTCAATTTTTTCCTTTAGATTTCTAGTTTCCTAGGGTTTGAGCAATAGTAATAATTTGAAAGTGATAATTAATTAATTGTAATTTGTAAATATAAATATTCTTCTTGTCTTGTTCGAATCATGACCTAAGGGATGATGTAATTTGTAATTTGTAATTTGTAAGTGAGAAATTAAATTAAAAGGCTAAAGAATTGAAAGGTGCAACTGACAAACATTATTTTTCTTTTCTTTAACGTGAAAAATGACAAAATGAAAAGATATAATGCGGCCAAAACACGTTGAAAATGAAACTACTATTAGTTCATCATCTTTCACCTTTGATGGATCAAATAATCTTTGAGAAATGACACCAAATAAATGAGACATGACTAATTATATGAATGCATGTCTATGTGTAGATGTTTAGGTTACAACAAATAATTTTTAGACTTGATTAATTATATATAAACAAAATTAAATACGAACTTCGATTTTTATGAATAAAGCGAAAAAAGAAAAAGGATTGTTTGCATAAGTTGAATATTACGATCAACTGAAAACAAGTAAAATAATGTGAATAATTATAATAAAATTTTAATTTTATATTTTTACTTATTTTTTTTTAATGTAGAGTTTGCGCATTTGTCGATTCAAGAGCGTCTATCAACACTGACACCATAACAGTAGTCAAACTTGTTATTAAGATGATGTATACAATATTTTATTTTGCATTGAAGTGCTATAGTTTTTAGCAAGTTATTATAATTTAAAGGAATGTCTAAAAATAAAATAAGATTCTGTCAAATTTTTTTAAAAAACATATTAACTTAGTTTGGAATAATTGAATTTAAAATTTGAAATAATAACATTTAACGTAATTCATTTCAAATCGATAATATTTAATGTAATTGAATTTAATAATATTTAACGTAATTAAACTCAAAATTAGATTTAGAATTATAATATTTAATGTAATTAAATTTGAAACGAATTGATTTTATAGTTAGTCAAATTATAATATTTAACAATTGAATTTAGAATAATAATATTTAATGTAGTTTAAATCCTTAATATTTAACATAGTTAAACTTGAAATTAGTTTGGAACTTATAATATTTAACATAATTGAATTTGAAACGAATCAATTTCAAAATTAGTCAATTATAACATTTAACGTAATTGAATTTAGAATGATAACATTTAATTTAGTTTAAATCAATAATACTTAACGTAATTGAATTTAAAATTAGATTTAAAATTATAATATTTAATGTAATTAGATTTAGAATGAATCGATTTTAAAATTAATTAAATTATAATATTTAATATAATTTAATTTAGAATAATAATATTTAACGTAGTTTAAATCGTTAATATTTAACATCATTAGACTCAAAATTACATTTAAAATTATAATATTTAACGTAATTGGACTTTGAACGAATCGATTTAAAAATTAATTAAATTATAAGTTTATAACATTTAATGTATTGAATTTAGAATAATAACATTTAACATAGTTTATAATATTAATGTAATTACTAATTAAACTCGAAATTGGATTTGAAATTATAATATTTAAACTTAAAATTGAACTTAGATTTAGAATAATAATATTTAATGTATTTAAATTTAAATAAAATATAAAATTATAATATTTAACGTATTTCAATTTGAAATTAGATTTGAGATTACAATATTTAACGTAATTAAATTTGAATGAATTGATTTTAAAAATAATTAAATTATAATATTTAACATAATTTAAATCCAAATTAAATTCGAAATAATAACTTTTAATGAATTTAAAATAATAACATTTAACGCATTTGTAATTTGTAATTTTTTAATAATAATTTAAAATTTCTCAATCCAATCCGACTTGTTTCGAATTAAAATTACACTGTTTTAATGTTAAAAAATTTGAAAAATTCCCAACCCGTCTTGAATCTAAACTACATTGTTTTAATTTGAGCTCACAAATTGAATATGTTTTGTTGGAAACAATAGTTGAATCTTTCAAAGAGCTGGGTTAAGATGATCACTCTTAGTGTGTATGAGGCTTTAAAAATCTCCTAAAACGACAAACAAAATAAGGCCACGCCAAAGGATTTTTCCTGGTGGTGACTTTCAAACACTTAAATCAACAACATGTTTTATAAAAAAAGATAAGAAAGAAAAGAACAAATGAAGAAAGAGGTTTAATGTTTGGTGCACAAATGCAACTTCTAAAAGGGTTATGATTTATTCAAAGAGAAAGAGTCTACATTTAAAAGTCAAATAAAAGTCCTTATTTTAGTTGTTTAGTCTCATTTTCATAGGCTCTTTAATATTAGGTTGTAGAATTCTATTAGAATCAGAACACTATCTTTATCTTTCTTTTAAGTCATCAATTGGTATGTATCTTCTTTATTGCCTTCGGAGAGCTTGAGTGGTCAATCTCGGTTAGCATAAATTACCAAAGATACTAGTTGACGCCGGGGACTTTAGAGGCTAAGGACCATGGGTAAGTTTTAAGGATACTCATTTGTTTAATATCGGGTTTTCCTAGTGTTGGTGGGCTGAGGTTTGGGGTGTATGTAAAATAGCCTTTGTGGGCCTTATGTGAAGCATTCTTAGGATGTTTGAATTCGGGGTTTGTGGGCTGCATTAGGCCTTTTAGGAACTAAAGGATTGGGCCAAAATTCACGGGAAGAAGGATCTGTAGTAACCAGTATCCATAACCGGTAAGAATATGTATATTTATATATATAAATATACGTATTTTATTTGTATGTGGGTGATCCTTGATTTATATATTGTTATTAGTAGTGCTTTTATAGGTTAAGGGTATACTATTAGTATTGGGTTTATTTGCAAGACTTTGGAATTATTTTAGGGACCAAATTGTTATACTTTGAAAGTTTTGGGGGTGAATTCGTAAATACCAAAAATTAGCCACTTAGTATAAAAATACACTTTTAAAATCCTAATTCTCTCATTTAGGTCGAGCTACCCCTTTTAAGAGAGAGAAGAGAGAAATAGAGGAGAGAGAAAGAGAAGAAGAAGAAGAAATTGGAATTTTTGGATCTTAAGAGGTATATCACAATTATTTCTTAATTTATTGGTGTTAATTATGTTAATTTCTTTAAGTTTTGATTTCTGGAAATATGTATAATTGAGGATTTGATGTGTATTTCGTATGATAGTTTGAGAATTGATGATGATTTATAAGATAGTTTGATAAATCATGATGGATTGTAAAATTTCTGATTGATAGTCTCTTGATCTAAGAATTTTATAAATTATTGTGAATCGATTCTAATTTTGAATTTTGAGTATATGAAATTAGACATGTTTAGGATCATCTGAGACTTTGAATCGACTGAAAATCTCGGAAATTGAATTTTTAGTGAATTTACCAAAATGACCCTGGAATTCTGGAAATTTCCTATGTAAACAGTATGATACAGTGAAAAATAATTTTTGACCTGCTGAATGATCTTTAAAAATTACGAATTTGTGGAATATGATAATTTTATATGTCTAATATGATATACTCGGAATTGAGAATTTGGATCAATGTGGTTGAAATGTTATGATTTTCTAAAGTATATCCGCTCATTACAGTATTTGATTAACAGATTTTTAAAGCTATGGAATAAAATAGTTTTAAAATACGTTTGGCAGTTATTTGGAAGCCACATATTTATCATGGACTGAGATATGTGTCAAGAGTAATTATGTGGTAGTTTTATAATTTTTGAGTTAGTATATGATTTTATAAAATTGGGAGATTGAATACTGTTCAGTAAGTATCTTGATCCTGTCAGGTTAGTAGTTTGGATTCAATGGTGTGTATGGAATGGATTGTGTAGGAATTTTGATATAATATTCATATATAAGAAGGATATATGAGTCAAGGATGGTATATTCTGATTTTGGAGTAATTGGACATCATTTGATGTATTTGAAAATTTTGTTAAGTGTAAGTGGTCAGAATGACAGGTTTTGAGAAACCAAGTTTTTAGACCAATTTGATGTGATAAATGCATTGTGTATAATTTTGTAAACTATTTAAAGTATTTTGTGTGAATTGTGAGGCTTATGAAAGGATTAATCTCCATTGATAGATTAAGGAGATTTAAGCCTCGTAGCTGAAAGTGTTAAGAGGTAAGTATACTAGACTTTTACTGAAATCACTATAAGCATAGTAATTGTCTATGTATGATTTTGTAAATGTGCTTAAAAATATGTTTATGTTATGCCAAAGTGTATTTAATATGAAATGTGAAAGACATATGTTTATGAATGTGAGCATTGACATTGAACATGGACATACATGTATTTTTGAAAGCGAGCTTTCAAAATGAAATGTGTTTGACAAAGAAAGCTTTGAAGTGCAATATGTCCATGAGAAAGATTTTGTGTTTTGAGGATGCTTGAACTCACTGTTGACTTAGTAGGCATCTTATGTGATTTGTGGAGCCTTTATGTGTGGCCTTTCCTTCGGGATAGGTATATGTTATGTGTTCCGTATGTAGGGAGGATCCTATTGGTACCTAAAGGAAGAGTGAGTTATCACATTCGTGTGGTGGCGTATTGGTGCATGTGAGAGGACTCACCGATGATCAGGGTGAGGGTTTGGCTTTTACCTTCGGGCATGAGCATTATATATGTGTTATTCAAGACCTCACTTGTACTATTCCTCTCATACGGTATGTCACCTACGAGTGACATTTGGCTCATTATGTGATATGTGATGTGTAAGTCCTACTAAGTAGTAGTTGAGTGATGGTATTCCTATTATGTGTTTTGAAAGAATGTGTAAGTGCTTACATGATATGTGATTTGATAAGATTATGATTTTGATTGATAACAACATATCATACATATGCATTGTGTACATATATGTATTTGTATTTGATATATGAAAAACTAGTATGCTTACTGAGTTTTATACTCATTATAGTTTATGGTGATTTCAGGTAAATAAGGTACATGTGTGCTTAGCGGATTTGCCAAGGCTTCTGCTGTTCCTTGGGTTCCCTAAGTTGTTAGGTTGCTAAGTGTTTCATTTGGGGACACGTGGGATAAAATATTTGATTTGTCCCTGTTGAATAAATACTTATGTATTATTTTATTGTGTGTGGTTGGATTTAGTTTAAGTTTCACCAAGTGTAGTAATGGATTGATTTTAAGTAAGAATTTGCAATGAATATATTCTGGGCTTCCGGTAACAAAGTTGCTACTGGTGACGTAGTAGAGTGTTAATCTCTGAGAAAACTCTGCGTATCTCCGGTTTAGTAATTGTCCCAGTCATAATTCAATTGCTATAATTCTGAAAGAAATTAAAATGAATGTTTAAGTATTATTGAATGAATGTAAGTGATGTCGTGTGTCAGATCTGTTGGGTCTGGGGCGTGACAGGATCCCTCTATTTTCAGTATGGACTTATCGATACTATACACTTCATTGTAGTTATTGGTTTAGAGATTCATTCTCAGATCTATTGTTCTCGAGGCGTTTATCAAATATTCGGGTAATGTAAATCTTCAGTCTTAGGCCAAAATCTATGAGAGAATAACGGTCTATCAGTATTAGGCCTTTTAGGAACCATATTGGGCCAAAATCCAAGGGAACAAAGGTCTCTCTGTTTTTAGTATTAACTCGTCGACACTAAAAACTTCATTATAGTTCTCGGTTTGTGAATTCATCATTAAACCTAGTGTTTTTAAAGTGTTCACCAAATATTTGAGTAACGTATATCTTTAGTCTCGTTTGAGGGCAGTTCTTGAAATTTTATGGATTTGAAGCCATTTGCTATTCAAATTTGAAATTTTAGATAGCTACTTCATTAAATGCAGGTGTCTCTTAAAAAATTATGTGTCTTTATCCATTGCCTTGTTCAAAGATTTAAGAGCTAGGTCAATGGTCTGTTGGAGACGTAGATGCCTTCTCAACTCTTGAATCTCAATCTAATGACCATCTATCTGTAATAGCTGTGTTAGTAAGTTGAAAGGACGGTTTTGGATGAAAACTTATTTGAATTGTTTAATTACTTCAACAATATAGATTCATTTATGGGCTTACTATAAATATTGTAATCTCAAGCCATTTTTAACAGTTTACATATTCCAACATTTTAGAGAGAGAGAGAGAGATATTATCTTTTTATATTCTTTAGAGAGAAAGCACTATAATCACCATAATAATTATAGCGATTGGTTTCTGAATTTGGCTTGCGATTTCATTTATCATTCCATTCACCTTCACCTATTTTTGGAAATCTATAGTGATTTTTCTTCCTCCATTATTCTTTTTTCTTTTTATATTTGCTTTTATGTTGGTTAATGCTATTGCTGGATATGTATATATGTTTTTGACGTATGCTTGTATTTATGGTATTGTATGTATCTCTCTTTTTGTTATAATCGTGGTAGTTTTCATTAAAGTTACTTGAACATTTTATGGATTTGTTGTGTGTGGTTTATGTTAATTTGCTCCTTATGACTTAGGTTTATTTCAATCTTTAGAGATGCCGACTCACAACTAAATTGGGTTTTATAATGAAAATAATCGAGGAGTTGTAGATGTTAGGGTATATGTTTACTTGCCATCCCTATTTGTATGAATACTTATTTGATAATATTTATATAATGTATATTCTATTAAATTGTTAATACTCTTTATTAAATAATAATGATTCTTGTCACATTACGGACACTGTATGAGTTGAAAGTTCAGATCCGATTTAAAGGAGTTTAGAACTGTGCTAAAGGTTAGCAAATCTGAGGGTTATATATGTTAATAATTAGCACTATTAAGATTTAGTAGGTTATAAGAGTTAACGAGATTTAAGAAATTAGAACCTTATCTATAATGGGACAAAGACCTGAGGGTATACTAGTAATGATATAGTGGCAAAAAATTACAATATGTGCTAGAAAATGTTATTATGCAAATGTATTTTCAAACACTATGTTCCTGATATATTTTCACCAATGCAAATTTATATGTGAATCTCTTTTCAACAGATTAATGTATATCTATATCTTTAAGGTACATATGATTGTTTTTAATTGACAATGAACTTGTATATGATGGGTGTTGTGTGTGTGTATGTTGTGCTATGGGTGAATATGTGTATAATTAAACAATTTTAATAATAGCATATCACATATGCATCATAGGAGAATTACACATTTTATCTCATTACTCTAATGAGATATGAGTACTCACCTTTAAAATGTGCTTGAACAAATTTAGTTGAGGATGTAATAGACTTTTTCAAGCTAGAGTAATAGTTTTTCTATTTTAAATTTTTTGAATCTACTCTTGCTTCTGTTTATTTTATTATTATTTTATCAGATGGAAAAGTTAACACTTAACCTATGAAAGTAGAAAAACCAACTAAGTTCATTTTTTTTCATTTCACTTACATGTTGTATCAGCCATCTTTTTTATTTATAAGCAACAATTGCCATTAAATGAACCAATTAAAAAAAAATAATTTGACAAGTGGTGCTATATGAGAAGGCAATCTTATTATTTAGACATAACACTATTTATGTTGGCCAAATGTGAAGGGGATTAATGGCCTTTTGAATAAACAATTGGTGGCATTGCAACTTAAATTGTTGCCACTTCTGCCAGCAAATTGAATTAAATTTAATTTGATTTATCTCAAATTATTTTAGCCAATAAGAATGCAACAACTTTGCATTACCTTTAGACCATCATATGAAGATAAAACAAAATGGCTTAAACATTGATAAATCAAATAAATTTGTTCATTTGATAATTTATATATTGTCGAATAAGAAATATAATGAAATAACATATTTCATTATTATTAATAGCTTTATTTATCAATGTTCAAATTAGTGCTCATATAAATTATTGGTATAATTTGAGATATACACTAGGTAGATAAAAGTGTTAAGTCTCACTTGATACAATCTTAGGTTTAACACTTAAACCTTAGTTATTCTCTGAGAGACTTTAAAATAAATAAATAACTGATTGGTTTAATTTAAATAAAATAACAATTATTTTATTTAAATGATAGCTATATCCACCAATGCTAAATTTAGTACTCAAACAAATTATTGGCACAATTTAATGCATATACTAGGTATATTAAAGTGTCAAGTCTCATTTGGCACAATTTAGACTTAACACTTAAGTCTTAGCTATTCCTTAAGGGATATTGAAATAAATAAATAATTTTTAAATTTTTTTTCAAATTGATCAATTCGATCCGGTGCGTTATCCACGTACTCAACGAGTACACTTCATGTAGTGAGACTTCCTAGGTTCACACCATTTTTGTAAGTCCATAACCGATGCCCCCCCACACGTTATGGATAATACAAAACGGAGTGTTGAATCATACAAATTAAGGTTAATCTATATTCGTACAATTCTTCAATTATATATATCTTGAAAGAGTGGAGACATAAATCAACACCGTCAAGTCCCCTATTGCTAAATCATAAACTTATCTCTTCGATTTATATTCTGATGAACAATATCCGTAAACTCTTTTGTGATATTATTTATACCACAAGAATCTCTTTTTTGGGTTGAATGCTTGTGGTCATAAAAATTCATAGAATACAACCTTAGAGCATCTGGATATTTAACTCACCTATATGAGCTGATGGATCTCATATTTACACACATAGGACTTCATAATCATCGAACCATACCTAGTGATACCCAACAATTAGATCATGAAAGGTCTCTGACATATGTGGAACCTAAATATGATGGATCGCTTATAAGCCCATCATGGTGCTTAAGTTAAAGGACCATGAATACTACTCAACTCGAGAAGAGCCTCCATTGACAGTTTTATGGGATATCAATTGGAGGTTTTTGTTGAGTCTTATTTAGTATCCAATTCTCACTGAATGCCCGTATATCTATACAAGCTTCCATTAAACTCATGATTTGTTAAGTTAACCATATGAATAATCCAGATATAGCCCATGGTCAAGCTTTCACTCGACAAACCCTGCGTTAATGAAAATAGATCATGAACATATAATTCAAGAACATACTTGCACAATAACATTTCATAACAACGATTGTAACTCTTTAAAACTATGTTATTTTTAGTATATTCTCAAGTCTTTGTCCTATTTTAAATAAAATTCTAACTCTTTAGACTTGATTTGAACTCCTTTATATGAATACAATGTCTGAAATGTTACAAATATCTTATCTTATAAAAAATAATTAGCAATTCAATAAAATATTTATTTATTACATAAGTATGAAAATACAATATTCATACAAAATTAGGATGGTATATGAGCACACATCTTAATAGTATAGGCATACGGGTATTCGATTATGACTGAATACTGAATAGATTCACTAGGATCCCAATATATATTCTATGAAACTATCAATGGTAGGTCAAATCGAGTTAAGTAGTATATGTGGTCATTTAACCTGAGCGTCATGGTGGACTTGTGGGTGATCCACCATACTTTGGTTCCACGGATGTCAAAGACCTTTTATGGTCTGACCGCTACGTGTCGCTGAGTGTAGTTTGATGCTCATGGAGTCTAGTGTGCGTAGATATGAGATTCATCAGCTCACATAGGTGGGTTATATATTCGATGATTCAAGATTGTATCTAAAAAAATCTTACGGCAGTGAGCAATTAACCCGAAACAGAAGTTTTCTATAGGGTTGAACAAAATAAAAAAAATCTTTGTTTATATTCTTCATCGGGATACAAATTTAGAGAAAAGATTATGGATGAGGATATGGAAATTAAATGACGTTTATCTATATCCCCGCTCGTTCAAGATATAAGTGACGAAAGGATTATACGTATGCATTTTGACCTCAGCTTGTATGGTTTAACGCGTTGATTTGTAATATCCATAACGTGAGCGTGTGGCATCAATCGTGGACTCATGAAATAATTCTATCAGAAAAATAGGGTGTGGACTTAAGAAGTCTTGCAATATAAAGTGAACTCGTTGTACACTGGGACAGTGTACTAGATTGAATAGTTCAATCCAATAAAATCTAATAAAATCGAATATTTATTTTAAGAATCATAAGAATGTGTGCGTGTCAATACTTAAGTGTTAAGTATATTTAATTGGATAATAATTGTTGTTGACCAATTAATAGATGACACGTGGCACATAATAAATCATCAGTTAAGTTAACTCAATTGAGGGTTTGGTGAGACCCACATTAGGTTAAATAAAGACTTAAGGGTAATATTATTTAATTATTAAACAATTAAATATCTATTTATTTAATTATTAAATGAATAGTTTATTTAACTATGATTAATAGTTAACTTAACTTTGGTTAAACGTTAACCAAAGGGTTAAAGTTAAATTAAAATATTTAGTTAACTAAATTAGGGTTAAGTTAGTTAACCATAATAGGGTTAAAGACCTAAATATCTAACCAATCTTAATGGTTAAGTTTACTTAACTAAGCTTAGGTTAAAAATTAACTTTAGTTTGGTTAAATTAACTATGATTAATTGAAACTAAAATCACATGTTTTATTCTTTTTCTTTATCCGGCCACTTGAAGAAAAATTGAACAAGGAAATTGTTTCTTTTGCTTTTGGTTTCAAGAGTTGAAATTACTTTTTGTCATATTTTCAAACAAGTTCAGCCATTAAAGAGCAAGACAAGCTTTTTGTTGTTGATCAAAAGTTGACTAAAGAGAGAATAAATAGCTATTAAGTGTTTAAAGGGTTAAATATAAGTTAAATTTAAGCTGTTGTCTAGCTGATAAATCCCACAGTAGTTGATCACTAGTACTACCAACGGATATTACTTTGAGCAGATTCCCATCTATTAATCTAAAGGCTTTAAAGGTAATCTATTGATTAAAAGCATGAAATATGTTCATATGATAATTTTAAACTTTCATTGCATATTTAATGGGTATATGTGTGTATATTATGCATACGTATTGATTATAAATACTAAAGTACATGTATATACTGTATTTTAATCCATTCTTTCAATTAGTATCAGAGCGTATCTTGTATTAATTTGGAGTATTTTTGAGTGTTGAGGATATTTTTGGTGAAGTCTCGGCGTTATTTGGTACATTTCAAGAGTTGAAATGGGAATACCAAAGGAATTGACGCAGGGACGTCGCAACCTTGAATCTAACGTCATAGGCTGGAGCTTTCCAGGCTTCAGCGCCGCAGCATTGGAGCTTGAGCATCACGACGTTAGGGTTCCAAGCCCTAGCACCATAGTATTCTTGGCTTAGCACCGAGGTGCTTAGGGTTCGGACTCCCAGTGTCGCAATGCCTATGATTTAGCACCTTGGTGTTGGAGCAGAGCCTTCAGCGCTGGGAACCCAGCATTGCGACACTGGAATAGTACACTAAAATAGTAATTTTTTAAATTGTTTGAAAATTTTAAATTAACATATGGTGGTTTATGAGATACATTGATAAGAGTTATTAGTCTGTATTATAAACTAGGATAATTTTTCTCTGTGTTGGTAACTATAATGGGAGCCCTACTTTGTAGGGGCTAGTTGTGTTTACATAAAAATAAGTGACTGATTGAGAAATCACCGTCTCCTGAGATGAGAGTCAGTGTATTAAAATCTCTCTTAATCATATTGAATTTTATTATATTATGTGATAGTATTTTAAAATAGTCTGTCTTGTCAATACGGTGTTAAATCAATCATATCGGTCTTTTCTCATGATCACTACAGTATGAGGGACTTGGTCAGTGTGATTTAGTTTATACTAGTTAAACATGAGATGAAACAAATATTGGTAACATATATTTGTTAATTAACAAGTTAATCTAGAATACACTTATCCTAGATTGCTACAGTGTGCAAAAAAAGGTGTATTTAGGATCAGGGTTAAGATTTGCATGAGATGCAATTAACAAGAGTTGTCTACCTTTTGGGCTTACAAAGGCCTAGATCGCTACAGTGTGTGGCTTGAGTAAAGTACCAATGGAGTCTACATCTCACTGTATAATTTAAAAGAATTTAAGCCATCGTTATCCCGTTTAAGAGATTAAAAGGATAACATAAAGTAGTAGGAGGATGTTTTATATTAAAAATTGTATAATTATTATATCCATAATTTAAAATATTTTATTAGCGATTTAATAATTTTATATCAACTGATATCTTCTATTTTATTTTGTTTTGTGAAGTCAGTATGGATAGACTTAATGCACACCAACTTAAAGATGTAAAAAATAATTCAGATTGTTTCATGAATTTACAAATCATTCTAGATTCAGAGAAGTTAGGATACGTTATTGATCAAAAACTGCCTAGAGTTGTTTCTGATACAGCCACCCTAAAGGAAAGGATGACGTATCAGAAATGGTTGGATGGTGATTTAAAGGTTAAATATTACATTTTTGTCTCGATGTCCACTGATCTACAGCGGGAGCATGTCCGTATGGATAGTGCTAGCAGTATTATGCTCCGTCTGAAGGAGTTCTTTGGCATTAAAGCAAGTGATAGTTTGTTAGGACATGTGTTTACGTAACATCCCTGTTTGTATGAATATTTATTTGATAATATTTATACAATGTATATTCTATTAAATCACTAATACTCTTTATTAATGGTAATAATGCTTGTCACATTACGGACACTGTATGATCTGAAAGAGTTCAGATTCTATTTAAAGGCGTTTAAATTGGTGCTAAGGGTTAGCAAAGATAAGAGTTATAAATACTAACAATTAGTATTATTAAGAGTTATCATATTATAATAGTCAGCGAGATTTAAAGAGTTAGAACTTTGTCTATAATGAAGCAAAGATCTGAGGGTACACTAGTAATGACATAGTTGTAACAAGTTGCAATAGGTGCTAGAAAATGTCATTATGCAAGTGTATTCTCAAACACTATATTTTTGATACATTTTCACCAATGCAGATCTATATGTGAATCATTTTTCAATAGATCAGTGTATATTTATATTTTTAGGGTATAGATGGTTATTCATAACTGACCATGAGTTTAGAGCTCGTATAACCTTACGAGTATTCAGTTAGGATTTAATACTGAATAGACTCATAAGGACTCCAATAGATATCCTATAAAATCGTCAATAGTAAGTCATCTCGAGTTGAGTAGCATATGTAGTCCTTTGACCTAAGCGTAACGTTAGATTTATGGGTGATCCACCTTATTTTGGTTTTATAGATGTCAGAAAGCTTTCATGGTTTGAATACTATGTGTCGTTGGGTGTCGTTTGATGCTCATAAAGTCTGGTGTGCATAGATATAGGATCCGTCAGCTCACATAGGTGGGTTATATATTCGATGATTTGAAATTGTATCTCAGAAAGTCTTACGACAGTGAGCAACTAACCATAAAAAAAAGTTTCCTATAGTTTGAACAATATAACAAAAGTTTTTGTTTATATTCTTCATCAAGATACGAATTTGAAGAAAAGATTATGGATGAGCACATGGGAATTTGACGGTGCTCATCTATATCCCCATTTATCTAGGATATAAGTGACGAAAAGATTATACATATGCGTTCTGACCTCAGTTTATATGGTTTATCGCACTGATTTGTAATATCCATGACATGCGCGTGGGGCATCGATTATAGACTCATGAAATAATTTTATTTGACGAATCGAGCGTGGACCTAGGAAGTCCTATAATATGAAGTGTACTCGTTGTGCACTGAGGCAACGTATTGGATTAAATAGTTCAATCCAGTAAAATCCAACAAAAACAGAATATTTGTTTCAAGAACTCTCGGAATGTGTGCGTGTCAATACTTAAGTATTAAGTACAATTAATTGAATAATAATTATTGTTGACTAATTAAGAGGTGACACGTAGCGCATAGCGAGTCATCGGTTAAGTTAACTTAAGTGAGAGTTTGGTGAGACCCACGTTAGGTTAAATGAGGACTTAAGGGTATATTATTTAATTAATTATTTAATTATTAAGTAATTAAAATATCTATTTATTTAATTGTTAAATGAATACTTTATTTAACTGTGGCTAATAGTTAGCCTAACTTTAGTTAAAAGTTAACCAAAGGATATAGTTAAAAAAGATATTTAGTTAACTAAATTATAGTTAAGTTAGTTAACTATAGTTGGGTTAAAGACCTAAATATCTAACCAATCTTAAAGGTTATGTTTATTTAACTAAGCTTAGGTTAAAAATTAACTTTGGTTTGGTTAATTTATTCGATACTGATTAAAATTCAGTGTATACATATGGTATTTGTATTCATAATCAATATATAAGCATCACACACATACATATATGTATTAAATACGTAGCGAAAACAATTAAACATATTATGAACACATTTCATACTTTTTAATCAAATTAAAACAGTGACTGAAAGATTTACCTTTGTAAGCCTTTGGACTATATTTTCGAGAATCTTCCCGAAGTGTAACCCCTAAGCAATTCTAGTGATCAATTACAATGGGATTAATCAACTGGATAGCAGCTTGAAATCTAACTTGTGTTAAACCCTTTAAACATTTAATAGTTATTTGTCCTCACTTTGATCAACTCTTGATCAATAACAAAAAGCTTGTCTTGCTTTTTAATTGTTAGGCTTGTTTGAAAAGATGAAAAGAAGTGATTTTAACTCTTAAAATCAACAGCAAAAGATATAATTTTCTTGTTAAATTTTTCTTCAAGTGGTTAGCCAAAGAGAGAGAGAGAGAGCAAAAATGTTTCATTTTTGTTTTAATTCACATGTATGTACTAATACTATTTACTTAACCTAACCATGGTAAAGATAGATATCTTCTAATAAAATATATTTAATTAAAATAATATTTAATTAACTTAACTATGGTTAGTTTTTAACCATAATTGGGTTAACTAAACTTAGCAACCAAGTTTATCAAAATATCTAATATATTTATATTTTAATATAATATAATAATTAAATAATCATTAACTTAACTTTGGTTAACTTTTAACCATAGTTGAGTAATTCACATTATTTAATATATTATAATATTAAAATATCTTGATTATTTAACTATTAAATAATCATATATGTGAAATTACTAAAATGTCATCATTTAACATAATGTGGGTCCCGCTAAGCTCACACTCGAGTTAACTTAACCGATGACTCACTATGCACCATGTGTTACTATTTAATTGATCAACAATAATTGTTATCTAATTAATCACACTTAACACTTAAGTATTGACACGCATTTATATCTGTGGTTCTTGAAACAAATATTTGACTTTGTTGGATTTTACTGGATTGAACTATTTAATTCGGTATGTTACCTTAGTGCATAACGAGTACTGTAGTAACCAATATCGACAACTGGTAAGAATATATATATATATATTTGAATATACATATTTTATTTATATGTGGGTGGTATTTGATTTATGTATTGTTATACATATTTTATTTATATGTGGGTAGTACTTGATTTATGTATTGTTATTAATAGTGTTTGTATAGGTTAAGAACATACTATTAGTATTAGGTTTATTTGTAAGACTTTAGATTTATTTTAGGGACCAAATTGTAATATTTTGAAAGTTTTGTGGGTAAATTTGTAAATATAAAAAATTAGCCTCTTAGTATAAAAATACACTTTTGAAATCCTAATTCATTCATTTTGGTCGAGCTACCTCTTTTAGAGTGAGAAAAGAGAGAAAGAAAAGGGAGAGAAAGAGAAGAAGAAAAAAAAGAAAAAAGTTAGAATTTAAGGTTTAAGAGGTATATTATAACCCTTTCTTAATTTCTTAGTGTTAAATTAAGTTAATTTCTTTAAGTTTTAATTTTTAGAAATATGTATAATTGAGGATTTGATATGTATTTCGTAAGATATTGTGAGAATTGATGATGATCTATGGAGATAGCTTCATAAATTATGATGAATTGCAGAATTTCTACTTGATAGTCTATTGATCCAGAAATTTTGTAAATTGTTGTGATTCGATTCTGGTTTTGAATTTTGAGTAATAAAATTAGACATGTTTAGGATCATCTGAGACTTTGAATCGATTGAAAATTTTAAAAATTGAATTTGTAGTGACTTTACCAAAATGACTCTGAAATTCTAAAAATTTCCCGTGTGAACAGTATGATATAGTGACAAACAATTTCTGATCTGCTTAATGATCTTTAAAAATTACGAATTTATGGAATATGATAATTTTATATGTCTAATATGATATACTTAGAATTGAGAATTTAGATCAATGTGGTTAAATTGTTATTATTTTTGAAAAAGTGTCAGCTCATTGCAATATTTGATTAACACATTTTTAAAGCTATAGAATAAAATAGTTTTAAAATACTTTTGGCAGTGATTTTAAAGTGAAATATTTATCATGGATTGAGATATGTGTCAAGAGTATTTCTGTGATAGTCTTATAATTTTTAAGTTAGTATATGATTTTATAAAATTAGGAGAATGAATACTATTCAGTAAGTATATTGATCCTGTCAGGTTAGTAGTTTTGATTCGATGGTGTTTATGGAATAGATTGTGTAGGAATTATGATATAATATTTATATATAAGAAGGATATATGAGTTAAGAATGATATATTTTAATTTTGGAGTAATTAGACATCATTTGATATATAAGAAAATTTTGTTAAGTGTAAGTAGTGAGAATGACAGGTTTTGAGAAATCAAGTAATTAGACTAATTTGATGTGATAAGTGCAATATGTGTATTTTGTAAGCTATTTAAAGTGTTTTGTATGAATGTTGAGGCTCATGAAAGGATTAATCTCTATTGATAGGTTAAGGAGATTTAAACATTGTAGCTGAAAGTGTTAAGAGGTAAGTATACTAGACTTTTTTTTACTGAAATCACAATAAATATAGTAATTATTATGTATGATTTTGTAAATATGGTTAGGAATATATTTATGTTATGTTAAAGTATATTTTGATATGAAATGTGAAGACATGTGTTTATGAATGTGAGTATGGATATACATGACATATATGTGTTTTTGAAAGTGAGCTTTCAAAGTCAAATGTGTTTAACAAAGAGAGCTTTTAAAGTGTAATATATCCATAAGAAACATTTTGTATTTTGAGGATGCTTAGATCTCACTGTTAACTTAGTAGGCATTTTATGTGATTTGTGGAGCTTTTACGTGTGGCCTTTCCTTCGGAATGGGTATATGTTATGTGTTCCATATATAGTGAGGATCCTATTGGTACCTAAAGGAAGAGTGAGTCATTACATTCGTGTGGTGGCGTATTGGTGCATGTGAGAGGACTCACCGATGATCAGAGTGAGGGTTTGGCTTTTACCTTCGGGCATGAGCATTATATATGGGTAATTTAAAAACTTCACTTATATTATTTCTCTCATACGGTATGTCACATACGAGTGACATTTGGCTCATTATATGATATTTGATATGTAAGTCCTACTAAGTAGTAGTTGAGTGATGATATTCCTATTATATGTTTTGAAAGAATGTGTAAGCGCTTACATGACATGTGATTTGATAAGATTATGATTTTAATTTATCACAGCATATCATACATATGCATTGTGTACATATATGTATTTGTATTTGATAAATGAAAAACTAGTATGTTTACTGAGTTTTATACTCATTATAGTTTATGGTGATTTCGGTAAATAAGGTACATATGTGCGTAGCAGATTTGACAAGGCTTCTGCTGTTCCTTGGGTTCTCTAAGTTGCTAGGTTATTGAGTGTTTCATTTGGGGACACGTGTGATAAGATATTTGATTTTTTCTTGTTGAATTAATACTTATGTATTATTTTATTGTGTGTGGTTAGATTTTGTTTAAGTTTCACCAAGTGTAGTAATGGATTGATTTTAAGTAAGGATTTGCAATGAATATATTCTGGGCTTCCAGTAACAAAGTTGCTACTGGTGACGTAGTAGAGTGTCAATCTCTGAGAAAACTTTGCGTATCTCCGGTTTACTAATTGTCCCAGTCATAATTCAATTGCTATAATTCTGAAAGAAATTGAAATGAATGTTTAAATATTGTAAATTATAGTTTATGTTTATATGTTAGGTTATGGGTTGATTTTAGTGTTGAACTTACTAAGGATTCCTATGTTGAATTAAAGTTTAAAATTTTATGTAATATTATTTATGACTACACATGCATTGAATGAATGTAAGTGATGTCGTGTGTTGAATCTTTTGGGTTTAGGGGCGTGACAAGTATATTTTATATTGTGGGACTTCCTAAGTCTACGCTCGATTTATCAAATAGAACTATACCATGAGTCCATGATTGATGCCCTACATACATGTCTTAGATATCATAAATTAGCGCGTTAGACCATACAAGTTGAGGTCAGAACGTATATGTATAATCCTTCTATCACTTATACCTTTGATGAGCGGAGATATAGATTAGTATCATAAAATCCTCAATGCTCATCCAATCTTGTGTCCAGATTCGTGTCTTGATGAATATTATAAACAAACACTTTTGTTATATTGTTCAACTCTATGGAAAACTCTTTTCTCGGGTTCAGTGCTTACGGTCGTAGGACTTTCTAAGATACAATCTCGAAGCATCAGATATACAAACCTACCTATGTGAGCTGACAGATTTTATATCTATGTACATCAAATTTCATAAGCATCGGACCACACCTAGCGACACATAGCGGTCAGAACATGAAATATCACTAACACTGGGGAACTAAAGTGTGGTGGATCATCCATAAGTCCATCATGGCTCTCTGGTCAAAGGACCATATATACTACTCAACTCGAGAGGACCTACCTTTGACGGTTTCATAATCTATCTATTGGGGTCTTTATGAGTCTGTCTAGTATTCAGTCCTAATTAAACACCCGTATGCTTAAATGAGCTCTAAGCTCATGGTCAGCTAAGAACAATCATTTATACCCTAAGATGTAAACATACACTGATATATTAAAAATGAATTCACCGATAGATTTGTATTGATGAAAATAGATCAGGAACATATTTGAGAATACACTTATATAATAGCATTTTCTAGCACCTATTGTAACTTTTTACAACTATGTCATTATTAGTGTACTCTCAGGTCTTTGTCTCATTATAGACAAGATTTTAACTTTTTAGATCTCGCTAACTCTTATAACCTTATAATTGTTAGCATTTATAACCCTTAACTTTGCTAACCCTTATCTTTGGTCAAAAATTTTTTAGATCAGATTTGAACTCTTTCAGATCATACATGTCTGTAATGTGACAAGCATCATTACCATTTAATAAAGGGTATTAGCGATTTTAATCGTGTATATATATATATATATTGTATAAATATTATCAAATAAGTATTAATACAAACAGAGATGACATGTAAACACATACCCAAAAAAAATTAACTATGGTTAATTGAAACAAATATTATAATAATGATAAGCAATTCATTTGTGTGATATATATGAGTGTATTAAAACTAAAACCACATGTTTTGCTCTTTCTCTTTGGTCGGCCAGTTGATGAAAAATTGAACAAAGAAATTGTTTCTTTTGCTTTTGGTTTTAAAAGTTAAAATCAATTCTCTTAATCTTCTCAAACAAGTCCAGCTATTAAAGAGTAAGGAAAGCTTTTTGTTGTTGATCAAAGAGAGAACAAATAGCTATTTAGTGTTTAAAGCGTTAAATGCATGTTGGATTCAAGCTACTGTCTAGCTGATCAATCCCATTATTGTTGATCACTAGTACTGCCAATGAACATCCCTTTGGGCAGATTCCCATCTATTAATTCAAAGGCTTCAAAGGTATATATTTCTCAATCATCGTTTTAATTTGATTAAAAGTATAAAATGTGTTCATATGATAATTTTAAGACTTTTGCTGCGTATTTGATGGTATATGTATATATGTGATGCGTATGTATTAATTATGAATACTTAAAGCACATGTATACACCGTATTTTAATCAACTCTTTCATTAGAGATTAGGCCTGACCTAAGTGATGTAGAGAAAATGGAAACTCTCTTAATATGAATGAACAATTAATCTAGTTAGTATTAGGTGGACTCGACTTCTTTAGAGGAAACATTAAGATTTGTCCGAGGGTGAAACTCGAGTTCATTATTTCTTAGATCGGGATTAAGATGTAAGGAATGCCTTCATTGAGCTAGATGATCTCACTGATAGTTAATAGGAATAGGATGAGGAGGTTGGGCAGTTCTATACAAGTGGTGAGGAGGTATACTTTGAGCTAGATCGTTGATACCAAAATTTTGATGTATTTGGAGGATTTGGAGTGTTTGAGGGTGTAATATAATATCCCCTTCTTTGTGACTTTAAAGGTTCTTTCTGTCGATGACTTTTCCAACTGATTTAAGCGATGAGCCCTTTATTTTACTTTTCTTTTTTGCTTAGGTCTAAGGCTGCCTATTGTCACGCCCCAAATATTCTCAAGCAATTACTCGAGTATTTGGCGCGCGACAAGGCCACCAAGAGGGGTTTTGGCCCATGATGTGTTACATGGGTTGAAGATTCTAGAAGGCCCAATGGATTTGGGTTAATGCCACATGTGTGTGGTAGGTGGGGGAGTTTTCTAGAAAAGGCATATTCCTTTGGATATACTTTTTGTAGTTGGCATCTTTGGAATATTCCTTAGCATATTCCCCACTTTAGATTTGGACCATTGGATTAGAGTTAATCCTAGCCGTCCATTGTATATAGCTTTAGCTATAAATAGGTGGAGTTCTCATTTGAGAAACCATCCTCCAAATTGTAGAAACCTCTTAGCTTGTAATTCTCTTTGTTATCAATACAAGAGCATTTCATCAAACACCTTGTGTTCTTCTTCTTCATCTCTTTCTTAGTTTGTTGGGTTTTTGGCTGCTTAGCACTAGCAAGTGTCTAAGGCCGCACGGGTTGAAGGATTAAGTCCGTGACAAGTGGTATCAAAGCCGGTTCAAAGAAGATGGTGAAAGAAGTTGCTGGAATATCGGGGATTACTGAAGGGAAGGGTAGAGACCCCAAAGCTAGGAGGCATGAGAGTATTTCGCCAGAAAAGTTCGTTGATCTGAACCATGATCTAGGAGACATGGTTATGAGGCTTGGTGGCGCTGTGAGCAAGGCAACAGATCGCCTTGGGGAGTTGGAGGAGCAAGTCCAGAATGTCGAGGTAGGCCTCGATACTCAAGGTGACGAGCTGCGCTCCCTCATCGAAAGCTCCATTGACGAGCATGCTGACAAGCAACGGGACTGGATCAAGGCTTTTCAGGAGAAGGTCTACAACACTATGGACAAAGTTCAAGCCCAAGTAGAGGAGCTACGAAAGGGGTTTGAAGATGTCAAGGAGGATGTGGTGTTGTGCAAGCGAGCGGTCGCTAATGGCGTAGCTACTCAAACTGCGGTGGCTGCACCAAGGGTCGAGGCCCCTAAACCGAAGGAGTTTAGCGGCAGACGGGATGCCAAGGAGCTTGACAACTTCTTTTGGCAAATGGAGAGGTATTTCGGCGCTATGGGCGTGCGGGACGAACACAAGGTAAGTACCGCAACTTTATACCTTTCCGATCATGCAATTCTGTGGTGGCGTAGGAAAAGCGAGGAGATTCGCAAGGGTACCTGCACCATAGACACATGGGAAGAATTGCAACGGGAGTTAAAACGCCAATTCTATCCGGAGAATGTGGCGCATGACGCTCGCAAGCGGTTGAAGGAGTTGAAACAAACGAAGTCCATTGGGGAGTACGTAGAGGAGTACTCTTTGCTGATGCTGCAAATCCGCAACATGGCCGAGGAGGACTTGTTGTTCAATTTCCTGGATGGGTTACAATCTTGGGCAACCAATGAGTTGAAGCGGCGTGGAGTGCAGAATATTTCCGACGCCCTTACAATGGCGGAGACGCTCATGGATTACCGCAAGGGGGATTCGGGAAAGTCCAAGAATTTTAAACCCAATCACAGTAAGGGTGGGGGAGCCAAGGAGTTTCAGCCTCCGGAGAGCAAGGAGGAGAAAGGCAAACCGCCCAAGTGGAAAGAACAGAAACGCAACGGCCATAGAGGTAATGGTCCGAAGTCTAACTGTTTTCTCTGCGATGGGGATCATTGGGTGAAGGACTGTCCGAAAAAGAAGGCTTTCAATGCAATGTATGAGGCACAATATGGGGGCGAACAGAGTCGTATGGGTTGCATGCAGCTGTTCAATTCCCTCAAAGCCAAGCGGCGTGCAGACGCGCCAACGGGGACGGCGCTCATGTACATTGAAGCCTATGTCAATTGCATCAAGACTTAAGTGTTGGTTGATACAGGGGCTACGCACAACTTTATTAAGCGTGCGGAAGCGGAACGCTTGGGCCTTTATGTAGAGAAGGGAGAGGGATACCTCAAGTCCGTGAACGCAAGAGCCAAGCCGCTAGATGGGGTGGTTCGTGGAGCTAAAATTCACATTGGCAAATGGCACGGTGAGGTAAATTTCTCAGTAGCACCTCTCGATGATTTTGATGTGGTGCTAGGTATGGACTTCTTACGGCAATACAATGTGGTGTTACTTCCTCAACACAACTATATGTGTATTTTGGAAGGAGGGCCTCGAATGATTCCGACGGTAGACATGCCCAAGGGTGGGCGATCCAAGCCAAACGCCAAGGTCCTTTCCGCAATGCAGCTAAGGGTAGATGCTGGGCGCAAAGGAAGGTTACAGTCAGCCTCAACAACGGGGGTGGATGATGCGGCAAATGGGGGCAGGGACGAAATACCGAAGGTAGCTGCAGAAGTGCTCGGGGAGCACAAAGGGGTCAAGCCTATTGTCGTACCGGAAGAACCGCCTTCAAGAGATGTAATTGAGGGCAAGTTGGAGCTTGAGATTACGCTTCCAACTATGGGGTTGACGCCTCCATCGGAGATGGGAGAGTTGCAGGGGCAGCTTGAGGAGTTGTTGGATGCGGGTGTCATCCAAAAGTCCAAGGTGTCACATGATGTGCAGTTTCAGCACAAGGAGTGGGGCGAAGACAAGCAGCGGCGTGTCAAGCATAGTGCGGGGGACTTGGTGATGGATCCACCACAATGCAAGTCAGCACGCCCACTTCACAAGGGCCTTGATCATAGGGACGAGGGGCCATGGTTGATTGCCAAGAGAGTTGGCAACGTCTCGCATAAGGTGGAGTTACCTTCGAGACAGCGGCAGTGGCGAAATCAGGTGCATTCCGCAAGCTGTTGGAAGCAGTACCGTGGAGGTACGGGAGATGCAGAATTTGGGCCACACAACCGGGAACCTTTGGGGATTTCCACATGCCATGACAAAGGGGAGCAACTCAGGGCGAGGCTTGAGTACTTTGTCGAGTGGAAAGGGTTTCCGGATGGGAGAGCACGCTTGGGACACGAGAGCGCACAGCCAGAGTTTGCAGAACGCGGTGCGCAAGTTCCAGCGAAGACGCGACGAGGGCGTCGCGTGAATTTGGTGGGGGAGAATGTCACGCCCCAAATATTCTCAAGCAATTACTCGAGTATTTGGCGCGCGACAAGGCCACCAAGAGGGGTTTTGGCCCATGATGTGTTACATGGGTTGAAGATTCTAGAAGGCCCAATGGATTTGGGTTAATGCCACATGTGTGTGGTAGGTGGGGGAGTTTTCTAGAAAAGGCATATTCCTTTGGATATACTTTTTGTAGTTGGCATCTTTGGAATATTCCTTAGCATATTCCCCACTTTAGATTTGGACCATTGGATTAGAGTTAATCCTAGCCGTCCATTGTATATAGCTTTAGCTATAAATAGGTGGAGTTCTCATTTGAGAAACCATCCTCCAAATTGTAGAAACCTCTTAGCTTGTAATTCTCTTTGTTATCAATACAAGAGCATTTCATCAAACACCTTGTGTTCTTCTTCTTCATCTCTTTCTTAGTTTGTTGGGTTTTTGGCTGCTTAGCACTAGCAAGTGTCTAAGGCCGCACGGGTTGAAGGATTAAGTCCGTGACACTATGCAGTCATAGTTTGTTAAAATGATGGTCTAATAAGGGCTTGCCCTATCCCAATTAGGTCTAAATTTCTAGCGAGTTTTGTCAGAACTTTATGTTATATGGGCAACGACTGGTCAATTCAAGCCTACCTTTAAGAACTACAATATATTTACTAGTTAAAGGAGAATTTGACTGAGAATAAAGGCTTTTATTACCTGTCTACTTATAGAAATATAGTCCCTATCAAGAGTTTTATAGGGGTTGGAACTCATATTGGTTATATGTCAAAGGGGAATGGAGCTGAGAGGTCCTTGAGCCCATGCTAGGAACTTGGTCTATTCCACTAGGTTCTTATCTAATGTAGGTCTTTTTTTTGGCTTGTTTATCTATGAGTTAATTCTCTTTAGTCCCACTAAGAACTTCTACTTAATCTTATTGTTTTATAGCTACTTAATTGATTAGGCCAGATGTTTTTAATGTGGTCAAG
The DNA here is from genome assembly GCA_946807835.1 of Ailanthus altissimus. Lineage (NCBI taxonomy): Eukaryota > Viridiplantae > Streptophyta > Magnoliopsida > Sapindales > Simaroubaceae > Ailanthus > Ailanthus altissimus. The sequence goes on along the minus strand of OX327707.1, from coordinate 5,853,915 downwards.
GCGAGGGTGAACACTATGTAGTGCTACTTTACTAATTGAAGGGAGATTATATCAAAAGAGAGTTAAGGGCTGCAACTTTTATTGCTGAGTTGTCGAGAAGTTTTCTAGCTACCAAAAAGTCGAAGAAGAGGAGAAAATCCTTTAACTGCTATTCATTTTAGTTCTTGTTCTCTTAATTTTGACTTGTTTGCTTTTTTTTTTTTTGTCTGAAGTAATGCAAGGCCAAAGGAGAGGGTAGTAGCAAAAGAGGCTGTGCAAAAATTGATTGAGAGAGTACGAAAATTTATGACTAAAAACCTCTCTACCTTTATGCTTAAAGACATCATTTGCAGCAAGCGGGTGAAGTATGAGCATCTGGTTCCACTTATGAGGCAAGGGGAGCATTACATTGACCTAGGGCAATCTCAGAAGCTCTTAGGGTAAGACCCAATTGCTACTACTTTCCTCGCCCTCACCAACATGATAGTTATAAGTTTTACCTTCTCTTTTTAATTTTTATTTAAGTGTTACTTGCTAGGAACTCTAACTGTTAATGATCTTTTCAAGTCGCCTATTCCTTTTCTTAGTGTTGCACTAATATCCTTTGTTGCCTACATAAGGGTATGACTACTTGAAGCCTTAAAGAGAAATTGACTGAGGCGAAGATATAACTCTTATCATTCGCCAAAGAGTTTAAGGACTTAGAGGCAAAAGATGAAGAGGTTAAGACAAAGACGGCCAAAGTCGAGAGCAAAATCTTAGGGCTTGAAAAACAAAGATAAATAAAAGAGAATAAGGTAATCAAGTTGGTAGTGACGATTGAAAGCTTGACCTTTGAGCTTACAAGGCAGAACAAGCTCTTAGAGGCTAAGGTTATTGGGGTCAAGGCTACGATGGAGACTAAGAAGGGATCGGGCTGAGATGGCAGAGAGGGTTGAGTAGCTGGCTAAGGAGTTAAAGGTTACTTATGTTGCATATCAGGCATCCCAGGACAAGACATGGTCTACGAGGGTTGTGGATGGGTTTTCAAAGTATGTTTATGCTTTTAAGGAACACTACTATAATCTTGACCTTCAGTGGCTTAAGGATGCTCTCGCTAGTCAAACTGGGAAAGAAAGTGTTGAAAACCTGGCCTCAGGTGATAGCGAGGATGCTGCAATCACTGATCCTGCTCCTTTTGGTACTTTTGTTGTGGCCTCGAATGTCCAAGCTACTGCTACTGCTACTATCGATGAGGTTCTTGTTGAAGTTATTCCCTCTCTGACTGTATTGTTGCTACTTCAACCAATGATGTGGTTACCTCGATTGTTGTTGAGGAGGCCTCTCCATAATGCTGCCCTTTCTGCTTAATTGAATTTTTTTTTTTGTATTTTTCTATAATTGCAATATAAGAACTTCATGATGTAAATGTATATCTTTTAAGTAATGAAATTTCAATATTTTGACAATTTGTGAGGCCTTATTGCTACATTTATTTATGTCTGAGCATGCTGTTATACATAGATTTTATTTTTGATTTTAATTTCAAGTAATGTTGTATGCTCCTACTCAATTAGTTCTGATCTTGTGATTTGTTTTAATGCATATCGTACAAGATTTTGATATTATTTATACTATGAATTTAAGTCTTTATTCAAGGTTCATTCATTAATTTTTTTCGAAGCCGTTCTTAAGATTAAACATTTGAGTTTTAAGATGTCAATATTAATAATACTAACCTAAACATTTTTATATGACTTAACGTTTTGCCTTCTCAGTATTCTTCTGAGGATTGCTCGAGAACGTAACTTTTTTATACCACTATTTTTGCAGGATGAGTAATCTGGAAGGGTGATTAAGACCTATATCCCTTTAAGATGCACCATTTAAGGTAGCTATTGCCTTGATCCTTTTGCCTTTTCAATCCTTTAAGGACTCTTATGGCTATTGCCTCGAGTCTTTTTGGAGAATGTTTTAGACTTCCATCCTTTTAGTATGAGTCATTTGAAGTGATTATTGCTTCGATACTTTTGACTTCTAAGTTTTAAAATAATTTTTGTAGCTATTGCTTCGAGTAGTTTGGGAGGGTACTTTAAACCTCCATCCTTTTGGAATGAGTTATTTGAGGTGCTTATTGCCTTTAACTCTCTTAATTTTTTAATCTTTGGATGATCTTTATGAGATCTCTAAGCACAAAAAGAAATAGTTTAAATGTATCACTTATATTGACATTAATTTTAAAATAATTCATAATATATGAGTCTACATAAAAAATAATAAAATTTAACATTTTAATTATGATCTAATAATGTGTCAGATCAACTGAAGAAATGCATGAAAAATTGTTTAATAACTTATTTTTTAAACCTACGACGTTGGAAGTCCTTAATGCATTCTTCAACAAAATCGTCCATAATCCTGAGAAGATAAAATAGATTAATTTGTCATAACCAAACAACTTTGACGATTGCAGTCAATATAATTCATGACATTTCATTCCTTAAGGAGGTGACTTGGGGTGGCATTGGTGTTTTACACTAACTTATATATATTTTTTTCTTTCTTATAATTCACATAAAATTAGAGAATGGAGATTTATATTAGGGAGAGTTTAAAGTACATGCTCTGGATATTTATTTAATAAAAGCAACATTTACTCATAAATATTAGCTAGTTGTCTCTTACCTCTTTGCAAAAAGTAACATTAATTTTTTATTTTTAATTAAAAAGAGGTTCATTTCTCACTTTTTAAAAATAAAAAAATAAAAATCTCATTTCTTCAATCTTCTTTTTTTTTTAATATTATTTTTATATCTCTTCTAATTATTTTAAACTTTTCTCTTATTGATAATAATTCTTCACCTATATTGGTGGTTCTTAACAGTCAAAATCTTGATATGCTTTAGTTCTTTATTTCCAACCATCTAGATCTTGATTTAGATTAGATGCTGGGGTTTCTATGAGATTTTTTTTGTGGGTATTTTATAAGAATGTTTTTTTCATATCTGAAACTTCATTTAGAATCAGATCTGGCAGTTCAGAAAAAAATTAACACAATATCATTTGAAAAGATTGATGTTGATTGTAGAGTATGGCTATTTATTTTTTATTTTTTTGAAAATGACTTGAAATAGTTATCGATGAGATCATATCTTATGGAGACTGGTCTATTATTTGGTAATGAAGGTTATTGATATCTTCATGTAAAATATTTGTCTCTTTGTGCCCGTATAATTATATTTGATTTTTTAAAAATATTTATCATCAAAATTTATTTTTACATTTAAATTTAAAACTATAAAATTATTTATTTTGAATGAAATTAATATTTACTCTTAAAAGAAAAAGTAAATATCTTTGGAAATATTATCTTTTATATTTTTATTTTTTTTCTAAGTATATTTGATGTAAGGGAAACATTAGTATTTTTATGATTAATCTTTTTATTTTAATAGCTGAGAGTGAAAAAGAGAAGTTTGGGGTTGAATCTATGTTTGCATTTATTAGAAAGCGAAATAAAATTTAAAAACAAAATGAAAGAAAATAGCAAAGAAAGCACGTGCGTTGCATATTTTAATTTCATTTGGGCCCAATTCATTGTTTGTTAGGAATATAGTCCAACAAACTGCAACAACTCCTTTATTCAGCAACCAAAACACTTAGAAAATTTTATTTTATGAGAAAATTTTATTTTTCAGAAAACAATTCACAGAATTATCGTTTTTATTAAAAAATGAATTGCTGGCTAATACAGAAAATACATCAAGTTTTTGTAGTACATTATTCCTAATTGCACAAGGAAAACAACTTGCAAGTGCGCTGATTTGGGCAGGAAAGTTTGTTACATAAAAAAAGTTACTCTGCACCCATTTGTATTTACTTCTGCTGTGCTTGACTTTATTTCTCGATCATGATCATCATCTTTTCATGTTTTCATCCCCTCTTAAGCTTAACTTACGAGAAGTAAGTTGACGCTTGCTAGCTAAATATTTGAATTGAGTAACTAGCAAGACTTTAGTAAAGATGTCTGTTATTTGTTCTGCTGATGGTATATATATATTTGATTTTAAGTTCTTGGTTTAGAACTTTATCTCTGATAAAGTATACATCAATTTCTATGTTTTTGGTTCGATTATAGAAAATAAGAGTTTACTGCTAAGGATACAACTCCTCGATTGTCATACCAAATGATTGGTTTATATAAAGAGCAATGCAAATTTCTGAAAACAAAGACTTGATCAATGCTATTTTAGCAGCAGTTTGAGAAAAAGATTTAAACTCAGATTCAGTGTTGGATTTGGATACAACTTTGTGCTTCATCAAACCAAAATTCCAACAAAAAACACATAAAAGCTTCTTTCTGATTTCTTATCGTCTTCATTACAAGCCCAGTTAGCATATGTAAATGTTACCAGCTCCAGATTACTTCTAGGCTTTATTAAGTGTTAAGATATATCAGAAACTATACAGCTATAACAAAAAGTTTGTAGACTTGAGAAGCTGTTATAATTAATTCTCTACCTAACAATGTGTTTGTTAATTCTGTTGTTTAAAATGTGGATCAAATGCCACATGTATAACTCTTTATGTTTCTATTCTTTATATAAAGCCCTGTAATTAGCTCACTGTGAAAAAAAAGTATGATAATTTTTCTTCATTTGCTAATAGTTCAACTTCTCTTTCATTGCTATGTTTTTCTCCCTAGCCAAACAGGTTATAATGTCACATGGTATCAGAGCCATGGCTAACGCCAGCTCTTCCAACACAAATCTAGCATGTGCTAACACAAACTCTAATATCACAACTTGTAATTCATTTCTTTCTACAGTCAAGCTCAACAGATCTAACTATGCAATATGGAAGTCTTAAGTCTTGATTATGATAATAGGAAATAAGCTTGAGAGTTTCATTAATGGAAGAAAAATTGCTCCAGATCAGAAAATTAAGGTTGTTAATCCGGATCGCACTGTATCAGAAGTTGATAATCCAAAATATGAATCCTGGCTGAGTCAAGATCAATTACTTCTCAGCTGGATGTTCTCAACTATTCATGACACAATCTTATGTTTAGTGATCGATAGCTTATCAGTAAAGGAACTGTGGCTATTTGTAGCAAGGCAATTTAGATTTGAATCAAAGGCAAGATCTTTGCAATTAAAAAGACAATTGTCAATGGTAAGTAAAGGAATTCTTAGTATGTCTAACTAATTCTTTAAGGTCAAAAATCTGGTTGATGAATTAGCTATGGCTGGATATTTAATTGATGATCAAGAGTTTATAGAATATCTAGTCTCAGGAGTTGGATCAGAATATGATTCAACTATGGTTCTAATAACTAGTAAAATAGAATCATTGACCTTAAATGAAGCTTATTCTATGTTGTTGACACAAGAGAGTAGATGTTTGATCAATTCAAGAAATAAGAGTGAAAATTAAAATTTCTTTGCTAACTATGTTCAAAGAAATAAGAGGAGAGGTGGTTATAGTGGTTTAGGACCTAGCAATACAGGAGGAAGATGTGGTTTTAGTAGAAACAATACTGGTGGAGGTTTTGATGCTAAAACACTGATGGTTTTGGTAGAGGTTTTCAATAGTTTAAAGGAAAAGGCTTTTAGTCTTATGGTGGGAGATTTGGTGGAAGAAACAATAATGCATCAAGATTAGTATGTCAAATATGTGAAAAACAAGGTCATGTGGCTTCAAAATGTTACTATAGGTATTATAGAAATTTTGTGCCTAAAGAACATGAAGGTTTTGGTACTGCTGGATATTAGTATAATGAAAAAAATAGTTTAGAAAGTTCAGAAACAAGTAACACAGGCTAGATGAGGCCTGCTTATATGGCATCACAGTATGAAGGTGGCACTATTGATCAGGGATAGTACCTAGATTCAAGAGCTACTCATCACTTGACAAATAAGGAAGCAAATCTGAACAATAAACATGAGTTTACAGGTATATATTCACTTATCATTGGAAATGGTTATGGTTTAAAAATAAATTCTATTGGTGTTGCCTGGTTAAATTGTAAAGTTAAGAACAATCCCGTGTTAAAGAATCTATTATATGTTCCCTCAATTGCTAAAAACTTAATAAGTGTTTCAAAACTAACACATGATAACAACATTGACATTGAATTCTTTTCTGATCTATGTCTTATCAAGGACAATAGGTTAGGACTTGTGTTGCTCAAGGGTGCTGCTGTGAAGGGTTTTTATAGACTGTCATCTGGCACATCTTCTAATATTTCATCATGTCATCAAGTCTTTAATTCACAAATACTGTCATACACACATCCTAGTTTTTTGTTTTCAGTGTGTACTTCAAGAGCACTTTGTAATATAAATAAGAATCAGATTAGTGCCACTGATTCAAGTTCACTAAATGAGTCAGCTATTCAGTCTTACATAGACTGTAATCTGTCATGTTCCAGTCAAAGTAGAATTGATTACAAAATTTAGCATAGAAGACTTGGACACCCTAGTCCACATACTCTCAAAGTTGTAATCAATTCATGTAATCTTGTTTTTGACAGAAATAGAAAGTATATACCGAAAATTTGTGATTCATGTCAAATCAGTAAAATGCACAGACTTTATTTTCCTTGTGTTGGGATCAAATCAAAATCTCCTTTAAATCTTCTATACATTAATGTGTGGGGTCTTTCCTAAATAGAATCTAGAGAAAAATAGAAGTATTATTTAAGCATAGTCGATGATTATACTAGATATACTTGGATATTTCCTCTAAAACAGAAATTTGAAGCTTTAGATACAGTTAAAGTGTTCAAAACTTAGATTGAGAAACAATGTGAGAAAACTATCAAAACTCTTCAATCAGACTGGGGTGGTAAATTTAGAGCATTTTCTTCATATCTTGAACAAGAAGAAATTCAATTTAGACACTCATGTCCATATACACATCACCAAAATTGTGTTGTTGAGAGAAAACACAGACATATTACTGAGACAAGTCTAACCCTTCTTTCACAAGTATCTATGCCCTTAAAATTTTGGTGGGAAGCTTTTTATACAGCTACACACTTGATAAAGAGACTACTAACTACTGTGTTAAACAATAAAGTACCTTTTGAGGTTTTGTTTCAATTTAAACCAGACTGTACACTGCTTAGAGTTTTTAGGTGTGCTTGTTTTCCCTTCTTGAGACCTTACCATCAACATAAACTAAATTTTCATTCTGAAAAATGTGTCTTTATTGGGTTTAGTTCAGGTCATAAAGGTTACAAATGTCTACACTCTTCTGGTAAGGTTTACATTGTAAGTCATGTCACTTTCAATGAAGAATGTTTTCCATACAGTGAAATCTTTGGTTCTGAAAAGTCTATATCAAGTTTTAATAATTGTTTGCAAAACAACTCTGATTATACTAGTGCTCCATTTTTCTTTCATTCTTATGATAATCCAAAATACTTGAATCAGTTTATTGATCACTTAGCAATAGCAAGTCCTATAGCAGATGAAGTTCCTGGTCTTATGACAGATTCAGTACCACACACTCAAAACACTTTAATCACCTCTATACCAAACACAATAAATGTAACCACCAACACAATAGACCAATCATAGAATACTCAACCCTTATATTAGTCCAGACAGCAAATACAAACCCCTTTAGCCAGTGTTCATTCTCACCACTTAATGCAGACTAGAGCAAAATCTGAAATTTATAAACCAAAAGAATTGCTTGGTGAGTCTGAAAACAGAGGTTCAACATCTGAGCCAACTTCAATAGTAGCAACTTTGAAGGATAAGAAGTGAAAAATAGCAATGGATAATGAATATTCAGCACTCATAAAAAATGGTACATGGTCTCTTGTACCATTTTAAGCTATAAAGGTTATTGACAACAAGTGGGTATTTAGGGTAAAATACAATCCTAATGGTTCAGTATCCAAGTTCAAGGCAAGGTTAGTGGTAAAAGGATTCTCATAAACTCTGGGAATTGATTATCTTGAGACATTTAGTCCTGTTATCAAAGCAACCACAGTAAGGACAGTTCTAAGCTTAGCTGTAATGCATCACTGGTCTATTAGGCATATAGATGTAAATAATACATTTTAAAATGGTGATCTTATAGAGGCAACAGAGGGGTATGTTGATGCAGCTCATCCAAATCATGTGTGCAAACTTCACAAAGTACTTTATGGTTTAAAATAAGCTCCAAAAGCTTGGTATGACAAATTAAAATCCGCCTTATTAAAATGGAGTTTTACAAATTCAAGATCAGACATTTCTTTATTCATTAAGTGTCAAACAATGGTCCATTAGTAGGCTTGTAAATGTGTTCTGAGGTACCTCAAGGCTACTTCTACTCATGGTCTTAAATTTGTAACTTTAGGGGTTCATCAATTAATAGGTTATGTTAATGCTGACTGGGGTAATGATCCAATTGACAGAAAATCTATTAGTGGATTCTGCATCTTCTTAGGAGACAATCTTATCTCTTGGTCATCTAAGAAACAGCAGATGGTGTCTCGTTCAAGCATAGAAGCTGAATATCGTGCCTTAGCCATAACTTGCACAGAAATCATATGGTTAAGGTCTCTGCTCAATGAGTTACACATGAGTTCTTCAGCAAGTCCAATATTTTAGTATGACAACCAAAGTGCACAATCCGTTGCTCAAAATCCAATTTTTCACTCTCGAACAAAACATATAGAATTAGATGTCCACTTCATTCGGGAAAAAGTGGCAAATAATTAGTTAAAGGTCAGATATGTTCCCAGTTCAGATTAGACTGCCAATAACTTAACGAAACCTCTCTCTTATTCCACCTTTGCCTTTCACCGATCCGAGCTCAAAGTGTTACCCCACCCTTAAGCTTGCGGGGGGATGTTAAGATATATCAAAAACTATACAGCTATAATAGAAAGTTTGTAAACTTAAGAAGCTGTTATAACTAAATCTCCAGCTAACAATGTGTTTGTTAATTTTGTTGCTTAGAATGTGGATCAAATGCCACATGTATAACTCTTTATGTTTCTCTTCTCTATATAAAGCCCTGTAATCAGCTCATGTGAAAAAAAATGTATGATCATTTTTCTTCATTTACTGATAGTTCAGCTTCTCTTTCATTGCTCTGTTTTTCTCCCTAGATAAATAGGTTATAATTTCACATTAAAAGACCATAATCTTGAGTTTCTTGAATGTATCTCAGCAACCCTTTACAACATTGCCAATGAATATCAGTTAGAGCACACAAAAACTGACATATTTTTTTAACAACATAAAAATTTCTAGTTTTATTAAAATCAAGTATTGTAATGCTCCTATTATACTTTTGTACAAAGACACATCTTTGAAAGCTTCTCATTTATCTTTGTTGAGTTTTAATCGTGAGCTCATTAGAGTTGAGCAGCTTTTGGCTTGAATCATATCGGTTTTTTTGAGCAAATCTGTTGCATACTTGGCCTGACATAGATGCAACGTAGATCTTATTTTTGTAACTTCAACACCAAAGAAGTAGTTAAGCTCTCCAAGCTCATTTAATACAAAGATTGTATTAAGTTGATCAATTATTTGTTGTAGAGCTTGAGTTTGATCTCCAGTTATAATTATATTATCAATATAAACTGATATAAGTATGACACCTTCATCTGATTTCTTGACAAATAAAGATGTATCAAATTTTGTATTGTAAAATCCCCATTGAACTATAGTTAATTTGAGCTTATCACACCATGCCTTTGGTGCTTGTTTTAAACTATATAAGGCCTTTTGTAGCTTACAAACATATCTTAATTTGCCCTTTGTCTCAAACCCTTCTGGTTGACTCATATACATTATTTTATTTAAATATCCATTTAGAAAAGTATTGTTGACATTAACTTGCTTTAGCTTATATCCTTTAGTAACTGTAAGAGTTAGAACCAACCTAATGGTACTTGTTTTTACCACTAGACTAAAAGCTTTAGTGAAGTTAATTCTTGGTGTTTGATGAAATCCTTTTACCATAAATCTTGCTTTGTATTTAGAGATGTTCCCATTTGGATTTCTTTTGATTTTAAACACCCATTTGTTTTTGATTAACTTGAAATTTGGGTTATATGGAACCAAGGACCAAGTGTTTTACTATACTAAAGTTTTATACCCTTTCTTCATAGCAGGATTTGTTGGAGTGTCGATTATTCATTAGGGTGTATGCATGTGCTATATGTTCATCATGTAAATATACATGTCTCATACATATACATACACAATGAAAGTCTAAAATATACAATGAATACAATACACACACACACACACACACACACACACACACACACACACACACACACATTAATCAAATTAATATATTGAGAATAAAGCCCTTGAAGCCTTTGAATTAAGATTAACTAGAGTCTGCCTAAAATAAAACCGTTGTCAATTTTAGCAATCAACAGAGGTGGGTTTGATTAGCTAGTATAGTAGTATATAATCTAGTATTAGTTTAACACTTAAACTAATTTGATTAACTCTTAATCTAATGAAATATGATTTATTTTAGCTTAGATCAACACTTCAACTATAAAAATAATTACTTAAGTTATTACAATGAGTAGCCAAAATTGGAAGTATAATAAGAGTTATTAATTTTAACACTTGAAATAAAAACTAAGAAACAATTTTTTTTTTGTTTTTCTCTCCCAAAAATTTGCTGGCAACTAAAATTGTAAAACTTAAAACTTCTTAAATTTAATTTCATTTCACCATTATATACAAATGACTTAATTTGAATTTCATTTGCATTTCATTTAGGTTTAATTTAAACTTTAACCTAATTTAAGTTAACAATCAACTCAAGTTAAGTTAACTTAACTCTTAAGCAAATATGAATATCTTAATTTAACCTAACCCTATAATTAATAATTAACCATGGTTAGATTAAAATATCTTTGATTATTTAATAATTAAATAATTAATAAAGTGAAATTACTCTGAAACCCTTTACTTGGTTACAAAGTTAACCCAAAGTAGGTCCCACCATAACCATATACTTTGCTTAACTTAACCATAGTTATTTGCTGAATTTTATTGAATTGAACTATTTAATACGGTATACTGCTCTAGTGCACAACGAGTACAATTCATATTGTGGGATCTCTAGATCCATGCCCGATTCGTTAAATAGAACTATTTCATGAGTTCGTGAACAATGTCCTACGCACATGTCGCAGATATTACAAATCAACGCGTTGGACCATATATGTTGAGGTCATTACATATACGTATAATCCTTCAGTCAATTATATCCTGAATGTGCAATGATATAGATTATCAATGTCAAATTCTTATAAACCTATCCATGAACATATCTCCAGATTCGTATCTCAATAAATAATGTAAGTAAACACTTTTGCGATATTATTTAACCTTGGGAATAATTACTTTCTCAAATTTTATTGCTAATAGAGATAAGACTTTCTGAGATACAATATCGAAGCATCAGATATACAACTCACTTATGTAAGCTGATGGATCCCATATCTACATACACCGAACTCTATGAGCATCAAATCATACCCAGCGACATGCAGCGGTCAGACCATGAAAGATCTCTTACATTCGTTGAACTAAAGTATGGTGAATCACTCATAAGTCCACTGTGACACTCAGATTAAAGGACCATGGATACTACTCAACTTGAGAGAACCTTTATTTGGCAGCTTCATAGGATGTCTATTGAGATCCTCGTGAGTCTGCTGAGTATCCAGTCCTTACTGAATACTCACATGCCTATACAAGCTCTAAGTTCATAGTCAGTTAAGAATAACCATCTGTACCATGCAGATATAAATATACACTAATATATGTAATAGAGATTCACCGATAAACCCGCATCAATGAAAATAGATCAGGAACTAATATTTGAGAATATACTTGCAAGATAACATTTCTTAGCACTTATTGTAACTCTTTATAACTATGTCATTTCTAGTATATTCTCACGTCATTGTCCCATTTTAGACAAGGCTTCTAACTCTTAGAATTTCGCTGACTCTTATAACTTGCTAACTCTTAGTAGTGCTAACTCTTAGCACTTATAACTTTTAGCGTTGCTAACTCTTAACTTTGGTCTAAACTCTTTAAACCAAATCTGAACTCTTTAAATTATATAATGTTTGTAACGTTACAAGCATAATTTTATTTAATAAAATGTAATTTATAATTAAATAAAATATACATTGTATTTTCAGTGGAATATTTTATTTGAAGCAACACTTGCTTTCATTAATTTCTCAGGACTTTTTGTGTACATAGCTTTTTACGCTTACTTGATTTACTTAACTTATTTGAAGATGAAATAAAGCAAACTATATATAGCAATTAGCACAAATAATTCGGCTAATAATATACAAATTTGTGGCAAAACTTCACAAGCATAACAAAGCTAACAAATTAGCTTAGTATCAAATGCTTTGTGCTGGCCAAACTATCTAACAAACAAGTGGCCAATTTGCTATTCAAAATCCATTACATGCACCCACCTCATGCTCGGAAGAAAGCATGACAATTCAAAAGATTTTGAATTGTTATCAATTTGGTCGAATGGTATTTCAATTGCTATTTATTATAAAGATTCCAGTTGGTTAATATACTAACACTTAATATTAAATTAGGCCAATAAAACAATGCCACCACATTATTTGTTAATATTAAGCTTTTGACAAAAAAAGTTTTGGTTTTCAAATTCTTTATAAGTAAAATATCATTGACAATTCTTTGCCAATTAAATATTAATACTTAATAATTAATAATATAATTTCGTAATATTTGCAAATTATATGTTAAGTCAATAATAATCCTATCACATGTCATACCCTAACAAATTTATGACATAATATGTAATATATAATAGAAGGTAAAAGTGGTAAGTCTCACTTGCCGAGCTCCCAGGCTTAATACTTAAATTCTATGATCTCTTTGAGAGACCTTAAAATAATTTTGATTTGCCAAGAACTTCTCAGATTAAACTATTTAATCTAGTGCGCTACCCAATGTACAGTACACTTTATATAGTGAGACTCCCTAAGTTCACACCCATTTCATCTTATGAAACTCTTTTGTAAGTTCATAAACGTTGCCCCACACACATGTTATGGAAATAACAAAACAACGTGTTAAACCATATAAGTTGAGGTTAATACATATTCGTATAATCCATCCGTCATATATATCTTAGAAGAGCAGAGACATAGATCATTACCGTTAAGTCTCCATATGCTCAACACTAAAACTTATCTCCAGATTCTTATACCAATAAACAATATCTGCAAATACTTTTGCGATATTGTTTCTTACACAAGAAATATTTTTTTCGGGTTAATTGCTTATGACCATAAGACTTTCAAAAATATAATATTGGAGCATTTGAATATATTAATCACCTATATAAGTTGACAAATTTCATATCTACATACATCGAACTCCATGAGTATCAGACTATACCTAGTGACACCCAACGGTCAGACCATAAAAGGTCTTTGATATGTGTAGAATTTAAGTATAATGAATTACTCACAAGCCCACCATGGTGCTCAGGTCTATGAACTACTCAACTTGAAAAGATCTTTATAGGATGTCTATTGGAGATCCTAATTGAACCTGTTCAATACCCAGTCCTCACTTAATACCTGTATGTCTATAGGAGATTCCACTAAGCTCATGGTCAATTAAGAACAACCATCTATATTATACAGATATAGACATACATTGATTTATATAAAAGGGATTCATCGATAGACCCACATCGATAAAAGTAGATTAGGAATATAGGGTTTGAGAACATATTTGTATAATGACATTGTATTTATTGCAACTCTTTACAATTATGTCATTACTAGCATACCCTGAGGTCTTTGTCTCATTTTAAACAAGGATCTAACTCCTTAAATCTAACTAACTCTTATAACCTGCTAATTCTTAGCATTTATAACTCTCAGTGCTACTAACTTTTAGCTTTGGTCTAAAATCTTTTAGACCAGATATGAACTCATTCAGATCATACAATGTATAAAATGTTACAAGCATCTTACTATATATGTAATATTAACAATTTTATATGGATTGCTTATTGTATATATATGAAACAATTAATATTCATACAATATTAGAATAGTACGTAAGCATTAGTTCTAACTTGTATATACTAGATTTTGATATAGTAATCATAAGATGCATATTTGGAACATTGTTTATTGATTTAGGATAATGTTTGGGTTTATTTCATTTTGTTCAAAGATTTGTGTAGTTCAGTGTTTATAGGAATTTTTATGTTCAATGAATTGTTGTTGTATTGTATAGGTTCAATGTTTAATGGAATTTCAATGTTAGATGAGCTGTTATTATTTTGAGGGTTAAGAGTATTTGAATTTTGGCATGTTATTAAGGGATTATCAGTATGAGAGATATCTAAACAATTATGATATGCATTAAGATTACCCTTATCAGCTGAAAGAGGAAACAATTTATTTAAATTGTAATGTTGCATAGTATTTTGATAGGAATAGGTATTTGAAGTAGTTTTATTTGATAAAGACTCTAAAAATGAGGGATTTAACTCAAATGAAAATTCATTTTTATTGAATTCAACATGTTTGGAAATGTATAATCTATCACTATGATCTAACCATTTGTATCATTTGTGTTGAGAACTATAACCTTTAAAGACACATTTCTTTGAATGAAAATTCAATTTGTGAGTTTGATGGTCTCTTAAGAAAGAAAAACATGAACAACCAAATGCTTTCAGAAAGGTGTAGTCAGATTTTTGTTTAAACAAACACTCAAATGGAGATTTAAAGTTTAAGACTAAAAGGGACATCTGTTAATGAGAAATGCAAATGTGGAGAAGGCATCCCACTAGAATTTTAATAGGAGTTTACTTTGAGCAAGTAGAGTTAAACTTGTTTCAGTTATGTGTCTGTGTTTTTTTTCAACTTTACCATTTTGGTTGTATGTATATGGATAAGAGAATCTATTAGAAATTCCCTGTTTCTTTAGATAGTGTGTAAGAGCTTTTAAACTCTCCACCAACATTAATTTAAAAGTTTTTATGTGTTTATTTAATAACTTCTCCACATGAATTTGAAAGTATTTAAAAGTTTCAAGCACTTGGATTTGAGTTCAAGAGAGTAAATCCAAGTGAATCTAGTTTAGTCATCAACAAAACAAAAGTAGTATCTAAAACCATCTGCAGATAATACAGATACTGGTTCCTATACATCAGCATGAATTATCTTAAGTGGCCGAACAGCTTTTGTTTATGAGTTTCCTAAGTGTGGCCTATGATATTTACCCATTTGACAAGCATAAATTTTTTTTAATAAAGGCTTTTTATTGAATTTGGAAAGAGATTTACAATCTGATACACTTCTTGATTTGGATGACCATGCAAATCTTTTGTGCAAGAGATTAGCAGATATGTCTTTATGACAGTAGCTTACAGAGTTGTCAAAATGATAGAAGCTATTTAGACATATTGGACTCTTACATTTTGAATTTTTAATAGTATCAGATAGATTGATATAAGAAGCAAAGAAAGAAATACAAGATGCTTTAAATTCAAAGGTAGCACATGTTGTTATTGGAGAAAATTTTTGACCTGCTCCTAGATTTATCACAGGTTTATTAATCAGTTGATATAGGTCATCCTTAGCTATTCATTTAAGTAGAAGATTCCCTCTCATATCCTTGATAACACATATATGTTTCAGAAATTCGATGGTTAAATTGTCCTTTAGTTTTAGCAGGGAGACAATGGTTGAAGTTTTCCTGCGAGATTTGAGAAAAATGGGCGAAAAAATTAATTTAAGAGGGAACAACATCCTGGTCCGATGTAGGTTTTCCAACTCGGCAGGACCATTTTCCCAAGTGCCCGACTCAACGAGAATATAGCCTCATATCTGGCAAGGCTGGCATCTTGCATTCACGCCTCCATTTGACTGTCGTTTGTTAGAGGCTAATTTTGATATGCTAATTAAAGTCTTTTTCATTTCAGGGGCGTGCAGAATAAATTTCAAGAATGAGATTTTATCCTTGTTTATTTTATTCAAAGCACAAGTTCCTATATGCATGATTTTAAGTCTATTTCCATCACCAATAAAGATTAGTTCATTACCTCTACAGTAACTCCTTGCCATTGCATTCATGTTGTTAGTAACATAATTGATGGCTCCAATTTTCAGATACCATGCCTGATCTTTATCTGGTTTAGGTGGTCGTTGAGGTTGAATAGGAGCAACAATAAAAGCAGCAGGTTGCTGATTGTTAGGATCTGGAGGCTCAAAATCTTCATTGATCCTATTCTAGCATTTGAGTGCATTGTGTCTAGACTTGAAACAAATTTGGCATATAATTTTTGAATTATTGTTTTTATTTTGACTTCCATAATTTTGTTTTCCTCTGAATTTCCCTCTGAAATTGTTTTGATTATATCTAACTTGAGCATTCTGATCACCAATTCCCTTGTTGAAACTTCCATAGCCATTATTAGTCCTTTTGAACATTTATTTTTGCTCCAAATTGAGCAAAATTGGCAAATAAACTGTTTGCTAAATTTGTTGTTGTCAATTCCAACTTGCTTTCATGACTAAGCAAAATTAAATGTACTTAAAAAAAATTGAGTTCATTCAATGGAATGGATATGAATATTGTTACTGGACCATATAGCGATCCCAAACTTGTAAGCAGATAAGTAATTAAATCATCATCATCAATAGTCTTTCCAGCCATCACAAGATTATTTGTTATGCTTTTGATCTTTATATAATAGTCAGAAATGCTCATAGATCATTTTCTAATTGTTTGTAGTTGAGCTCTCAACTGAGTCAATCTTGCCGTTGATTGATTGCCAAACAATCTCTTTAGATGAAACTGGATCTCTGATGTACTCTTACAATGAATTACTGAGCTAAGAATAGATTCACTTATAAAAGAGAAAATCCAGCTCAGCAACAAGCATCTTGCTTCCTCTATATCTGATATTATTGATTGACAATCAGTTGGCATTCTGGATCCATACTTCATTGAGCCATAAGCTAATCTGGATAAGGCTTTGCTCCAATCAACAAGTCTTCCAGATCATTACCTCTTGCAGAGGCTAATACTTAAGATTTCTAGAGCAAGAAATTTTTATACTCAAATTTGATTGGATTTGAAAAATTAAAGCTATTAATCTGGTTGATTGATGTGCTATTGGATGGATTCGCAGGGTTGTTAAAAGTGTTAGGAAGATTTGTGTTAGAAAAACTGAAAGATATGAGCTCTTATAACAACTTAAAATTTTGATTTTCTAAGAAAATTTTATTTTTCAGAAAAATGCTAATCAAACAATTCATAGAGTTATCGTTTTTATTAAAAAAACGAATTGCTGGCTAATACAGAAAATACATATAGTACATTATTCCTAATTGCTTAAGGAAAACAACTTGCAAGTGGGCTGATTTCGGCGGGAAAGTTTGTTACAACAGAAAAGTTACTCTGCACCCGTTTGTATTTACTTTTTTTTGATGTGCTTGACTTTATTTCTCGATCATGATCATCATCTTTTCGAACTATGGCAGATATATAAGACATGTTTTCAAAAACTAACAGCAGAATAGCCCCGTACCAAAAAGAAACAAACGAGAAAAGCTTTACAATTTCCATTAATTACAACACAAGATCCCCCAGAAGCCATGTTCAGCTTTTACAAACATCTCTTCTTCTTAGCGTAGGACGCCAAACCGATAGGCTTGGTTGAATTATAAATGGAATCGACTGAGCGAAACCTCCTTTTCCTCGACTTTATCATACGCCGGCAGCATTCTTCATCGATCATCGTCGACAACACCTCTTCGTCTTCTTGTTTAATCGTCTTTGTTACACCATCTTTGTTGAAGTCTCTGCAAAGATGTATTAGTTGGCGAGCAGCTTCTATTTCCAGCTCTGAGAAACTCATTAGGGTTCTTCTTTTTCCATTTGCAGATGAAAACTTAGCCATTATTATAAATGAGGGACACACAATATGTAATATGGGACTTTTATACAGCTTCTTCAGGCAGAGAATTTGCATGATGCAGACGCGCAAGTCGGTTGAATTGGATAACCGCCTTTACGTGTAAAACTACGTCGTTTTAGTAATTTTATTTGCAGAAGACGTTTTCTTATATTCGAATTCTAGAAATTCATTTTCGAATTTTAGAAAAAATATAAAATAAATTTAAATTAAAACAAATAAAATTTTTTTTTCTCTAAAGAGTAATACTAATTTTCTTATTGGACAAGTCAAGTTTGCCTTCTATGACAACGATACATAAATTAAAAGGCCATTTTGGCTATTTCACGTCACGGGTTTCAATAAATTTGACAAAAATGCCCCTTGCATGCAATATTTGACTTTCGCGAATAATTTCTCGTGCTACCAAGAAGTCTATATAGAATAATCGCAGTTGTTCTATTTTATATGCAAATATTGAACGAGTAAACGACAAGTCTTTCGTTATTAATTTGAAAAACACGTTGGACGCCGTTAATGTGCAAGACACCGAGTAAGCCAACTTACTGTCAACTTTGACATCTGGATCCTTAAGAGGTTTAATCCCATGAAAAGGGCTTGGAGCTCGCGGTTTAGTGATGGAAATTATCATCAGCAATGACAAATCAAATTCAAAAAAAATTTCATGTGTTTACTCCAATCAAACATGGAGTAAATACTGTGTTTCTTGAAAAAAAAATTGCAGTTAAGACTTCAAAGGAGGGTAAAATGACTCTTTTAAACTTTTGACTTAGAATACGCATCGGTAAATCTTCTCTAGTTTTCCCTGAAATCTAGGTGTAGTGAGTCTGCGATCATAGTGGCTGGTCCGACAATGGATTCACGGGATCAAAATATATTTCTAACTAACTACCCTACATGTCGCTTCCAAGTGAAATGATCGGGGAATGACATGTGAGGCTGTTGCTAATTGTCAAAATGTTCATGAGAAGGCTTGTAAACGATGATGGTTTTTTCGTGACTATTAAGCATCTTTGGAACATGATTCGTGGTTTCAAAGTGAAAGCAATTAAGGGTGAAAATATGTTCACTTTTCACCTTTGATTCGAATAAGAGAGTCTTGCCGCCTTAATAATAATTTTTTTTATTATGAAGTTTAAACAAGATATGATCGAGTATATATTAACGAATTCATATTTATATTTATAAAGAATGTGATCTATATATTAATTATATGATACTAATACAAAAGGTATAGATCACAAATTTTTATAAGTTAAATTTTATTCACAATCATTAATAAAAAAATATTCATTATAAAAGACTATACTTTTTTTTTAGTTTTTATAGTGGATGATTTATTTTGATTATTGAATGAGATTATTGTGAATTTTGATCTGGTTAACTAAATTTTGTGAATCTTAATTCACAAAATTTTTAATAAACTTGATTGAACTTGATATTTAGCAAATAATGAACTTACATTAATTTGTTGTCGTTTGAGTTATCATAAAGTGAGATCTATATAAATGGTCAAAACTTTGATAACTTGAAGATATAATTTCATGAATCATAAGAACATATATTTGTAAGATAGAATCTATTTAATGATGTTCACCAAGTTGATTACAGTGCTTGATTATTTAAATTTATGGTTGTAATTTATTTAATAAATTATTTATTAAATAATAATATTTATTTATAAATTTATTTACAAATATAGACATAATGAAATATGATCGTTAGAGTATTTAATGACTTAGGTACAAAAAAATAATTAAAGAAATGAGATATTTTTCATGACTTAACTTTAATTATAGACATTAATTAGAGAGTCAATTAAATAATTATTATTAATCTAAAATTAAAATAAATTTAATTAAAAGAGTTTTAATTAACATTGACTTTTATTTATTTTACACGAGTTACAAGATTGCAACATTTGACTTTTAATATAATAGCTTTATATTAACTTAGAAGATTTAGTGGGCATAATTGAAATTAAACATTTTAAGTTGGAGTTTCAAAGCTCAAGAATTTTGCAATTTCTCTATTAATTCAGATTCTAATCAAACTCTAAATATTTAAGAGAGGTGTTTATATATATATATAAGGTAGAAAATAGTAAAAAATAACAATAATAATAATAATAATAATTTTATGTATTTTTATATGAAAAAGAGAATTAGACTATTTCTTTTCTGTTAGTCTTGGGTACACGTGAGTTTAAAGATTAAGAAAGATCTACGTATTCATAGGTAGAAGATTAAGGATAATAAAAAAAAAAATTATACATATTCAATTTAAAATTTATCAAGTAAGGAATTGAAGTAATACTCTATCTATATATATGTAATTATTAAGAAGACAATATGACTTTTGTGGTATTTATTTATTAAACAGTTGTTTTTAATGCCAACAACTAATATCAGAGTCGTCTTGTTTCATTTTACATGTGTAATAGATTTTTTTATTTATAACAGTAATTATTTATTATGACACCAATTACATAATTTGATCTATACTTGTTATTTTTTTATTAATTATATGATGAATGATTATACTTATAATAATAATTAATGGTTAAATATTTATTTTATTTTATGTGTAACAAAAAAGGGTGATGAAATAATATCACAATTTTTTCTCTTAATTAATTTTTTTGTACACTTAGAATTATTGTAAGCTAATTAATTGATTTACGATTTTAATATGTAATCCTAAGAATTAAATTATTAATTAATAATTTATTATTATAAGAAACGGTATGAGAAAAAAAAGAGAAGAAGTGGATAGGTGGAGGCACGGGGAGAGAGAAAAAGATGAACCCTAGTTTCTCTAGTTATTTTTAATCAACCCCCCAAATTTTTAGTTAATTCTGTTTTGATCAAAAAGGTTTGTAAATTTTACAAATAGGTGCTAAATTGAATTTTTTTCACCCAGCTCCCTCTAGTTTTAGTAATTATGATTTGAATAAAAAACTTTATAAAATTTGTAAAAAGGCCCTAATTTTAACCAAAATTATTTTGTGGATTTTTTAGGGTATTTACAAATTTAAAGTTTGTCTAAACTCTTTTTAATTCTGGTTCAAATTTTTAAAATTTTATTTGAATTATTTTAATAAAATTATTGGGTCTAAAAATAGTTTCTTAATAAATTTTATTTTTAAGGAGGCACAATAGGGGATTTAAACCTAAAGTTTGCCCATTTTATTTTTTAAAAATAAATGGATTAAGAAAATTAAAAGGTTAAAATTCTTAGCCCATAAAAGGAGATAAGTAAGTAGAGATAGATATTATGGATGAGCCAAAGTTAACTTCAATGAGCGCTTTGAAGAGCTTAGGCTTTGTTTTAATGTTTTTCTTCCTACAAAAAGCCATGAACTATGGGCTATTAATTTATCTATTTAATTGAATGGTTGAATAATATGTTATATAGATTAATGGTGCTATATTCATATGTCCATGCATAAATATATTATCTTGTATGATATTAATATTCTAATACGATTATGATAAGATTATTATCATATTTGTTAATATTATATTAATTTTATTAATTTGATCTACTCTCATTAATTATTTTTATGAAATAAAATTGTATATTAATGAGCAAAATTTCATTTCATAAATTAATTAGTATATTAAAAATTAAACTCTAAAATTTAAAAAATTGAGTGGGAGAGGGCTTTTGGCATAAGGCCTATAGTCTCTATTATTGGTCCTATAGTAAAGTAGATTAATGTTTTATCTCAAACCTTGTGAGATTCTCTACAAGGGTATTAATTAGAATTGGTTACTAGATAGGACTTCTTTAAAGGATAAAATCTAATATAGGACTCATGCGAAACTAACTACCATACGGTGGTTTTTTCAATTAGGAAATATAAATGAGTGAAATAATAGTTGTACATTCAACTTAAGTTGATTGATATCCTCCTTATGGAGTTTTTGTCAATTAAATCTAAGGACTAAACAAATTTGTAGTTTATTATTATTTGATATAAGATATCTAATAATAATAATAAATTAGTAGAGTAATAGTTTTATTCATGATGGATACGACCACCCCACGGTGGTGTATTCTAAATGAAAATGGATTATCGATGTATAATTCAGTGTAGTTAAAGAATTCTACAAACATGCATTTCATGTGCTCATGCAAAAGTTTTTTCATATGCTATAAGAGAATATATGCTCATATATGAATTAAATTTTTAGAATTATGCCTTCATTCAGCCCATTAGCGACCATACTTAATAAAACAAGTTAATCGTGAATAACTTTATGAATTGGAAAAGAACTTTGATACTGTTCTCATAAGTAAAAAGTACAACTTTGTCTTAACTGATAAATGCCCACCTAAATAGAATGAAAATACACCATAAGTTGAAAGAGATGCTTATAACAAGTGGCACAGTCTGATAAAATGGCCAGGTGTTATATACTAGCTTCTTTGTCTAGTACTTTAGCAAAGTTGTATGAGACTATGGCTACAGCTACTAATATAATCTTTAACTTTTCAAAGATGTTTGTTGATAAAAATAGAACTTTGAGGCAGGTTGCTTTGATAGAGATCCTGAATACTAGGTAAGTCAAAGAAACTCTTGTGCAAGATTACATGTTGAAAATGATTGCACTATTCTAGCAAGTTGAGAATTTGGTGAGGAATACACTAGCTAATAAAGGTTGAGATGGCCTAGAAACCTTAACATTATTTTAAACTTTCTTGTTAAACATGTTAATGAATTAGATAAATTTCTCATTAAATAAACTGATGAATTAGCTTAGAGTTGTTGAGGCTATAATAAAACATGGACTGAGTGTCATTTGACTAAAGGCCTATCTTTCTCTTCTGGGCTTAATCCTATAGAAAATGGTAGCAAGAACAAGAACAAGAACAAATTCAAAAAAGAATCTAACTCAGGATTTGTAAAAATTTAGAAAAAGGAGAAGAAACCTATATAAAAGCGTTTCTAATATGGTTTTAAAAACTATCTAATTCTCTTAGCTATACTTTAAATGGCTAAAGGGGTAGCTTATATTTTAGGTAAAATATCTTTTGCATTTATTAATGTTTAATGGTTGATTCTACAAATTCATGGATAGTAAATTATAGAGTCACTAATTATATTTTTAATTTGTTACAAGGGTTTTAGGAGACCATATCACTCAATGATGGAGCATTTAGTCTTAAGCTTAGAAATGACACAATTATTGCCATCAAGGTAGTAGGAGTTATTTGTCTCCATTTTGATGATTTAAGGATTTTAGTATTGAAGGATTGTTTATTTGTGGCTGAACTTAAAGCCAATTTGATCTTAGTTAGCTATTTAAGTAAATTTGGTTACTTTATTATCTTTGACTCAACTGTGGTTATCATAAGGAATAAGTTGTTTATATGTTCAGGTACAATGGTTAACAATCTATATTCTATATATCCTAAACTAAACTTATTGTATGATACAGAATTGGACAATGAATCTAATCACTATAAAAGGATTAAAATATCTCTCATTAATCAAATGTATCTATGACATTTATGTCTTTATTATATTAGTCTAGATAAGATCTACAAACTAGTTAGAGATGAAAATTTGAGTTCATTAGAGATTGAACCATTGTCAGTCTGCAAATCCTATATAGAAGGTAACATGACCATATGACCTTTTAATGCTAAAGGTAATAGAGCCACTGAAGCATTAGAATTAGTGTACTCTAACGTATGTGGGCCTATGAGTACACAATCTAGTAAAGGTTATGAATATTTCATCACTTTCATTGATTATTATTCTAGATACAATTATATATACCTAATGCATTATAAGTCTGATGCATTTGTTAAATTCAAGGAGTTTTAGGCAGAAATGGAAAGGCAATTGGAAAACACATAAAGACACTTTAATTTGATCGAGGTGACAAATACTTATATAGTCAGTTTAGAAACTATTCGATCATACAATGAAATATTATCCTAATTAACTACACCAGGGTTACTCCAGCAAAATGGTGTAATATAAAGAAGAAATAAGACTATTCTTGAGATGGTGAGGTCAATAAGGAGTTATTCAACCTTACCTATCTCATTTTGAGGTTGTGCTTTAAAAACAACTATGTATGTTCTTAACTTAATTTCATCTAGTCAATCCCTAAAATACCTCTATAAATATAGATAAGGTGTAAATCAAGTTTATGTCATATACATATATGGGATTGTTTAGTTTATGTGCTAAAAGGAAGACAAATAAGCTAAATTCTAAGTCAGAAGTTTGTTTGCTTAATGGATATCCTAAAGGAA
This sequence comes from Ailanthus altissimus, assembly GCA_946807835.1. Classification (NCBI taxonomy): domain Eukaryota; kingdom Viridiplantae; phylum Streptophyta; class Magnoliopsida; order Sapindales; family Simaroubaceae; genus Ailanthus; species Ailanthus altissimus. The sequence goes on along the minus strand of OX327707.1, from coordinate 5,829,684 downwards.
AAAGAGGGAGTCTTTTTTTTTTTTTTTTTTTATAGTTTTCAAGATAAAAAAAATAATTGTTAAAATCAATACAATCTTTCTTGAAGAAGATTATATAAAAGACTTCAAACCTAGAAGTAAGATAGTTCTTGATGAGTTATATGAGAGCTTTTTTATTGTGCCTGAGAGTATCAATAAGTTAGCTCCCAATCTAAATCATTATAACCAACCAGAGGTAGTTATAAGGCAACACCATTAGTACTTTGTCATAGTGAAAGAATTATTAGACATCTAGTACATGTTAATTGATGAGTCTTTTCAAGTAGTCTTTACTAAACATGAACTAGATCCCAGTAGCTATGATGAAGCAATAGTTGATATGGATATAAATCATTGGCCTAAAACTATAAAATCAAAGATCGACTCAATGTACTCTAACAAAGTCTAAGAACTTATAAAAAAACTTGAAGTGATAAAACCCACAATGTGTAAATAGGTCTACAAGAGAAAGAGAGGAGTAGATGGGAAGGTAAAAGCATTTAAAGTTAGGATTGTTGCAAAAGAGTACGCTCAGAAAGAGGGTTTCAATTTTAAGAAGACTTTTTTGCCAATAGTCATTCTTATGTCTATTAAAATTCTCTTATCTATTGCAGCAAATCTTGATTATGAGATTTGACAAATGGATGTCAAGACTGCATTTCTTAATAGTAATCTTGAAGAAAGTATCTATACAATACAACTAGATAGTTTTATAACTTCAGGCTAAGAGCATGTTGTTTATAAACTGCAAAAATATAACTATAGGCTTAAACAAGCATCTAGATCTTAGAACATCAAATTTGATCAAGCAATCAAATCGTTTAATTTTGATCAAATTTTTAATGAACCTTATATTTACAAGAAGATATATGGATGGTTAGTGATGTTTTTAGTCTTCTATATAGATGATATAGTACTAATTGGAAATGATAAAAAGGCATTATCATCAGTGAAAATTTGATTATTTAACCAATTTGATATGAAAGACTTAGGTGAAGTTAGTTACATCATTGAGATTAAGTTACTACGAGGTCGCAATAATAAGATGTTAGTTTTTTCTCTAGCTATATATATATGTATGTGAAATTATGGTCAAGTTTGACATACGTGAATGTAAAAAAGGATCACTTTCTTTTAAATATGTGATTAATCTATCAAAGACTTAGTGTCTTAAAACACAAGATGAGATAGATCATATAAGAGAAATTTCTTATGCATCTGTTGTAGGAAGTCTCATATTTGCAATACTATATACTAGACTAGATATTTGTTATGTAGTAGGCATGGTTAGCAAATATCACTTAGATCTATGACTAAAGCTTTAGACTGTGGTAAAGCATATAATCAAGTACCTTTGAAGAATGAAAGATTATATTCTTTTATATTTTAGTAAGAATCTTGTACTTATTGCACATATGGATTTAGATTTTCAACCAAACAAGGATACCTAGAGATCAAACTTAGGATATGTGTTCACCATAAGTCGGGAGGCTATAAGTTAGAGGAGTACAAAATAATCATGTATTGTAGACTTTACTATAGAAGCTAAATATGTACCTATATCACATAAAAAGGTAATATATCTTCAGAAGTTTTTTTTATGGAGGTTAAGATGGTACCTAGTGTTTAGATGTATGTTATTCTTTATTATGATAATAGCAGAGTAGTAACACAATCTAAGAAATTAAGGTACTGATAAGTGCATTTTATATCTATTATTTTGAACTCTTAGACTTGGTAATTACTTAATTTGAATAAGAATATGTGACTTTTTCTATATGTTAATGTCATTTTATAAGTTTTAAGTTAATTGTGCTATAGAATAAAAATTCGATGAAAATGCGTCAAATTGTAAAAAGGGGACCAAAAATGCTTAAATTAAACATAACAATGAATAGTGAAAAGTATTGATGAACAATGAATAGTGCCCCAGTGGATTCAAAGTTGGCACCACGGTGCCACTAATTATAGATCATCATATTTGGCCTTAATTTAAAGCTTCTAAATTAGAATCTTAAGGCCACTTCTCAAAATATCAAGAGGAGGCACAAAAAAACACAAGAGCAAAAATTTAAACTTAAATTTGAAGAAGAGAAAGAACATCTCTAAGGCTTTTTGAGAATCATTGATGACATTTAAAGGATTGAAACCTTGGAGACATCCCCAAATTCGATTTTCTCTTTTCCTTTTACTTTTTCTATTTTGTTTGAACTTTGTTGTTATGAATATCATTTAAACTTGTTTATATCTATGAATTTCTTGATAATTTCAATTATAGTTGGATTGATGCGTGGCTAAACTTGAATTCTAGGGTTTGATGTAGCTTTTATGGATACTATATTTGGATGATTTAGTGATTTATTATTTTATTCATTTATGCTTCTTTTTATGTTTAATGCTTTTAACTAATTGGAAAATAAATTGATTGTTGATTTGTGGATTAATGCTCAAGATAGATTAACGCATTTATTAGATTTAGGAAACATAGCCTTAAGTTTTCATTGAGTCATGAGGCTAATAGCACTTGGATAATATCTAAGGGTTGCTCAATAATTGCATGTGACTTGCACCAAATGTTTGAGAAAATGTATGAGAACACCTGGGGTGTGACATTACGCTTAGGATCTTATTTGATGCTCGGGAGAGATAATGAGATTAGTCTTAGACCCTTAATTAATGAATTAAATGGAATTGCTAAAGAAAAGAACATACGAAGAATAAAGTGAAATCAATAGAATCCCATTTAGTATAGATTCACCATTTTGCAAGATTATCATTTTTAGTTATCGCTTAATTTATTTTGCCAATTTAATTTCTATAGTCGTTACATTAAATCATGTTGCCTAGATAATAATTAGCGTAAATTCAAAAGATTAATCCTCATAGGAACGATACTCATACTCATTATTTTATTACTTGCTCACGATCCATGCATTTGCAGTTTTGTACTTGCGTGTGTTAAGTTCCCAAACAGGTACCATAAGAAAAGAAAATCACATTGAGAGGGAATATTATTTGGTAAGGTAGTTTATGCAAAAAGGTAAGGTTATGGTATTTAAGATTACATCAGTAAAAAATCTAGCGGATCCATTCACTAAATCATTGCTAGCAAAGAATTTTAAAAACTTATATATATGATATAAGAGTTCGATAGACGCTCAACATGCTTTAGAGAGACTGGGAGATTATTAGACATTTTATATCATTTTATGCCCTTAAAGCATGTAAAATAATATTTTATTTAATTAATGAAATTTTTTCATATATATAATTGAACGTACATTAATGAGCCCATGTCACGCCCCAAATCCAAAAGATCTAACACACGACATAACTTACATTAATTCAATAATGTGCACTCATAAATAAAATTGCATAAAATTTCAAACTTTAATTCAACATAGGAATCTTTAGCAAGTTGCTAGTAACTTCAACACTAAAATCAACCCATAACCTAAAATATAAATATAAACATTTATTGATAATATTTAAACATTCATTTCAATTTTTCAAAATTATACAATTGAATTATGACTGGGACAATTAGTAAACCGGAGATACACAGAGTTTTCTCAAAGATTAACACTCTACTACGTCACCTGTAGCAACTTTGTAACCGGAAGCTCAGAATATATTCATTGCAAATTCTTACTTAAAATCAACCCATAACCTAAAACATAAACATAAACATTTATTGACAATATTTAAACATTTATTTCAATTTTTCAGAATTATACAATTGAATTATGACTGTGGTAATTAGTAAACCGGAGATACGCAGAATTTTTTCAGAGATTAACGCTCTACTACATCACCAGTAGCAATTTTGTTACCGGAAGCCCATAATATATTTATTGCAAATTCTTACTTAAAATCAACCAATAACCACACTTGGTGAAACTTAAATCAAATCCAACCACACATAATAAAATAATACATAAGTATTTATTCAATAGGGACAAATCAAATATTTTATCCCACGTGTCCCTAAATGAAATACTAAGCAACCTAGCAACTTCGGAAACCTAAGGAACAGCAGAAGCCTTGCCAAATCCGCTAAGCACACATGTACTCTATTTACCTGAAATCACCATAAACTATAATGAGTATAAAACTCAGTAAGCATACTAGTTTTTCATATATTAAATACAAATACATATATGTACACAATGCATATTTATGATATACTGTGATAAATCAAAATCATAATCTTATCAAATCACATATCATGTAAGCGCTTACACATTCTTTCAAAACATATAATAGGAACACCATCACTTAACTACTACTTAGTAGGACTTACATATCATATATTGAGCCAAATGTCACTTGTAGGTGACATACTGTATGAGAGAAATAGTACAAGTGAGGTTTTAAATTACACATATATAAGGCTCATGCCCGAAGGTAAAAGCCAAACCTTCACCCTGATCATCAGTGAGTCCTCTCACATGCACCAATACGCCACCACACGAATGTGATGACTCACTCTTCTTTTAGGTACTAATAGGATCCTCCCTACATACGAAACATATAACATATACCAATCTCAAAAGAAAGGCCACACATAAAGGCTCCACAAATAACTTAAAATGCCTACTAAGTTAACAGTGAGTTCAAGCATCCTCAAAATACAAAATGTTTCTTATGGACATATTACACTTCAAAAGCTCTCTTTGTTAAACACATTTCATTTTAAAAGCTCACTTTCAAAAACACATATATGTCATGTATGTCCATGCTCATATTCATAAACACATGTCTTCACATTTCATATCAAAATATACTTTGACATAACATAAACATATTCCTAACCACATTTACAAAATCATACATAACAATTACTATATTTATTGTGATTTTAGTAAAAAGGTCTAGTATACTTACCTCTTAGCACTTTCAGCTATAAGGCTTAAATCTCCTTAACTTATCAATGTAGATTAATCCTTTCATGAGCCTCAACATTCATATAAAAAACTTTAAATAGTTTACAAAATTACACATATTGCACTTATCACATCAAATCGGTCTAATTACTTGGTTTCTCAAAACCTATCATTCTGACTAGTTACACTTAAATTTTTTTCTTATACATCAAATGATGTCCAATTACTCCAAAATCAGAATATATCATTCTTGACTCACATATCCTTCTTATATGAATATTATATCATAATTCCTACACAATCCATTCCATAAACACCATCGAATCCAAACTACTAACCTGACAGGATCAAGATATTTACTGAACAATATTTAATCTCCCAAATTTATAAAATCATATACTAACTCAAAAATTATAAAAATATCACAAAATTACTCTTAATACATATCTCAATCTATAATAAATATTTCACTTCAAAATCACTGACAAAAATATTTTAAAACTATTTTATTCTATAGCTTTAAAAGTCTGTTAATCAAATACGGCAATGAGCTGACACTCTTTAGAAAATCATAACAATTTAACCACATTGATCTAAATTCTCGATTCTGTGTATATCATATTAGACATATAGACTTATCATATTCTATAAATTTGAAATTTTAGAAGATCATTCAGCAGATCAAAAATTGTTTGTCACTGTATTATACTGCACAGAAAATTTCTAGAATTTTAGGGTCATTTTGGTAAATTCACTACAAATTCAATTTCTGAAATTTTTAATCAATTCAAAGTCTCAAATAATTCTATACATGTTTAATTTCATATAATAAAAATATAAAACCAGAATGAAAGCATAACAATTTATAAAATTCTTGGATCAAGAGACTATCAAATAGAGATTCTGCAATTCATCATGAATTATCAAACTATTTATATAAATCATCATCAATTCTCACAATATCTTACGAAATTCACATCAAATCCTCAATTGTACATATTTCTAGAATGAATTATCAAACTATTTACATAAATCATCATCAATTCTCACAATATCTTACGAAATTCACATCAAATCCTCAATTGTACATATTTCTAGAAATCAAGACTTAAAGGAATTAACTAAATTAACACCAAGAAATTAAGAAAGGGTTATAATATACCTCTTAAAGCTTAAATTCTAACTTTCTTCTCTTTCTCTCCCCTTTCTTTCTCTCTTTTCTCACTCTAAAAGAGGTGGCTCGACCTAAATGAGTGAATTAGGGTTTTAAATGTGTATTTTTGTACTAAGAGGCTAATTTTTAGTATTTACAAATTAGCCCTAAAACTTTTAAAGTATTATAATTTGGTCCCTAAAATAAATCTAAAGTCTTGCAAATAAACATAATACTAATAGTATGTCCTTAACCTATACAAACACTACTAATAACAATACATAAATTAAGTATCACCCACATACAAATAAAATATGTATATATATATATATATATAAATACTTATTCTTACCGGTTATAGATAAGTGGTTACTACAGCCCATGTTTATAAATATGTGATTTATGTATTAGGTATATGATGCTAATACATAAGACATAGATCACAAATTTTTTATAAATTAAATCTTGTTCATAGCCACTAATGAAAATGGCATTTGTTATATAAGGTTGTAATTTTTCTACTTATTATAGTGTATGATTTACCTTGATCATCGAAGTATAGACTTTGAGTAGAAAAACTAACGTATATGATAGATTGAATTCAATTACTATGAATTTTGATCAGGTTAACTAAATGTCATTGATGTTAATTCACAAAAAAATTTAATAAGCTTGATTGATTTTCATCTTAATCAAGTAATGGACATAAATTAACATTTATATATTGTGTCTTTTGAGTTATCACAAAGTGAAATCTATATAAACGATTAAAACCTCGATCTTTGGATAATTTTATAAGATGGATTCTACCTAATGATGTTCACCTGAGCTAATTGTAGTGCTTGATCATTTAAATCTATGACAATAGTTTATTCAATAATTTATTTATTGAATAATAATATTTATTTGATATAGATATATTAAAAAATGATCATTAAAGCATTTAGTGACTTAAGAGTAAATAAATAATTAAAAATGTGAGACATTTTTTTATAGCCTATCATTAATTATGGACATCAATTAAAGAGTTAATTAAGTAGGTTGATATTAGTATAGAACCAAGCCTAATTGAATTAAAATGAGATTTTATTTATTTTACATAGGTTACTAGAGTGCAGCCTTTGACTTTTAGTAAAATAGCATGAGGTTAACTTAAAAGATCTAGTTGGTTATGAGATAATTAGGATTGAACCTGTTAAGTTAGAGCTAGAAAGTCCACGGTCTTGCAATCTCTTTATTAGCTCAAATCCTAATCAAACTTTTAATACCCAAAGGAGATGCCTATATATCTATATATATTACAAGAGATAAAGAGTAGTAAAAGATAACTATAAGAATAATTCTTTTACATATTTTTACGTGAAAAAGAGAATTAGGCCACTCCTCTTCTCTCAATCTTGGAGAACACATGAGTTTGAAGATTAAGATAGATTCACTTGCTCATACATGTGAAATTTGAAGATTGAAAATAATAAAGAAGATTGCATTTATTTAATTTAAGAATTATCAAAAGAGGAAATGAGGTAGTTTTCTATTTTATACATGTAATTATGAACAAAACAATCTTGCATAGTCTTTCTCCATTTTGAATTAGTTAAAGCTTCTTTTACTAACCTAGGTTCAGAGTGGACAACTATAGATTGACCTATATAAGTATTAGTTTTGCCTTTGATCTTGTGAGAATTGAGGAATTATTTGTCGATTTGGTATATTGACTAAAGTTAATGGTGAATAAGTTGTTGTAGTATCTAGTATTGAACTAAACACTCATAGTTTTATAAAGTTCATGTCTAGATTCTACATCTGTTATTGAGGTTAATGTATGAGGAGAATGAACTATGTTTTGTGTTATAATGTTTGTAGCTGCTAATGAATTAAGTGAAAAGAATCTACTAATACTGATAGGATTAAGAAAATAAGGAACAAAATAAGTAAAAACAATAGACTTATCTTATTAACAAGACTTATCAAAAGATGTTTGTGAAGTGAAAGGATCAGAATAAAGAAATGAGTTTTCATTAAAAGACATGTGTCTTGCAATAAAACTTCTACCAGGTCGATGTATACATTTATATCCCTTATGCAAAGGACTATATCTAATAAAAATATACTTAGCTGTATGGAAGTTATAATTATGCTTGTTGTATTGTCTGAGCAAGGGAAAAGAGGCGTAACTAAAAGGTTTTAGAAAAACAATAATTAAGAAGTGAATTATAAAGCTTTAAAAAGGGTGATTATTATGCAAGAATAGGAGTTGGTAGTCTATTGATCAAATATAAGGCTATATGAAAGGCTTCCTACCAAAAAGAGATTGGCATTTTTGATTGAGCAAGCAAAATAAAACTAGTCTCTACTATACGCCTATGTTTTCTCTTTACTACCCTATTCTGATGATGAGTATGTGGACATGTGATTTTAACTAAATCCCATTATGTTTTAAGTACTTAATAAAGTTTTAATATTCTCTATCCCAATTAGATTTCAAGGCTTTAATGAATTATTCAAATTATTTTTATAGTTGTTTTTTCAAAAAAAAATTGAATAAATATACTTAAGGCTTCTGATTTAAGTTTCAAAAGAAATAGCCAACTATACCTAGTGAAACCATAATTAAAATTGATATAATATTTAAAATCATCCATTAATTTAAAAGCTATTAGTCCTTATAGATCAGAATATACAAGTTTCAATGATTTGGTAGTTTTGATATAAGTAGACGGAAAATGATTTTTGTGTAATTTACCTAATTTGCATACATTAATGAGCTCATATTTATGAAGTATTTAAACTATATTTTAGGCATATGATACTAATACATAAGATATAGATCATAAGTTCTTTATAAATTAAATTTTGTCCACAACTATTAGTGAAAAAGGCATTTCATTATGAAGGGCTATAGTTTCTACTTCTTACAGTGGATGATTTATCTTGATCATCGAAGTAGTGATCTCAAGTAGAAAAACTAGAGTATATGATATATTGAAGGTGATTACCGTGAATTTTGATTTGGTTAATCAAATGTTGTTGATCTTAATTTACAAAATTTTTAATAAGCTTGATTGACCTTAATTCTAAGCAAGTCATGAACTTACATTTATGAGTTATATCGTTTGAGTTATCACAGAATAAGATCCATATAAACGGTCAAAACCTTGATACCTTAGAGATATAATTTAATGGGTTGTAGAAACATATATTTCAAGATAGAATCTACTTAATGATGTTTACCTAAGTTGTTTGCAATGCTTGATAATTTAAATTTGTGGCTGTAGTTTATTAAATAAATTATTTATTGAGTAATAATATTTATTTATAAATATAGACATATTAAGAAAAAGATCATTAGAGCATTCGGTGACTTAGGAGTAAATAAGTAACTAAGAGGCAAGATAATTTTTTCATGACTTAACTTTAATTATAAATATTAATTAGAGGAACAATTAATTGATTATTATTAGTCTAACATAAATCCTAATTTAATTAAAATTGGCTTTTATTTATTTTACACAAGTTACTAGAGTGTAGCTTTTGACTTTTAGTGAAATAGCTTAAGGTTAACTTAAAAGAACTGGTGAGTTATGAGATGACTAGGACTGGACCTTTTAGGTTGAAGTTAAGAACCCTATGGATATTGCAGTTTCTCTACTAGCTCAAATCCTAATCAAACTCTAAATTTCCAAAAGCGATACCTATATATAAAGGAGGTAAGGAGTAGTAAATTGAAGGATAAAAATAATTCTTTTACATATTCTTATGTGAAAAAGAAAATTAGTCTACTCCTTTTCTCTCAGTCTTAGGTGTGCATGAGTTTGAAGATTAAAGGAAGATCCATGTGCCCATACACGTGAGTTTGAAAATTGAATATAATAGAAAAGAATGTAACAATTTAATTCAAGGTTTATCAACGAGGAATTGAGCTAGTATTATATCAATATACATGTAATTATGAATAAGATGATTTAATTTCTGCTAATTTATTTTATTAAACAAAAAAATTTATATGCCAACAATTAGTATTAGACTCGTCTTGTTTCATATTACATATATAATTTTTTACGTATGATAGTAATTGTTTATTATGCACCAATTGCATAATTTAATTTGTAATTGTTATTTTTATTAATTCTATAATGAATAGTTGTGCTCTTAATAATAATTTACAGTTAGATAATTACTTGTAATTTTTTTTTAAATTGTAACAAGAAGAGGTGATGGAATAATATCATAATTTTTCTTCTTGATTAATTTTTTTGTATTCTTAAATTTATTGTAAGCCAATTAATTGGCATAGAGTTCTAATATGTAAATCTAAGAATTAAATTATTAGTTTTATTTATTTATTATTATTAAAAAAAAAAGATAAGAGAGAAAAAGTGGAAGAAATGGATAGGCACTGTAGGGAGAGAGAAAAACTAGTTTTATCTTGCTATTTTTACCTAGTCCCCTATATTTTTAATTAATTCTCTTTTGATGACAAAATATTTGCAGATTTTGCAAATAGGACCTCAAAGTGTTGGCTATTTTCATTTAGCCTCTTTTACTTTTGATTAATTTAGTTTTAGCTAGAAAATATGTAAATTTTGCAAAAAGGCCTTAAATAGAATATTTTTTATTTAGCCCCCTCTATTTTTGGTTAATTTTGTTTTGGCTAGAATATTTTTCAAATTTTATAAATAGGCCCTAAACATAATTAATATAGTAATTACGATTTGGCCAGAAAATTTTATTGAATTTGTAAATAGTCCTCAAATTTGACCCAAATTAGTTTGTGGACATTTTTTTTGAGTATTTGCAAATTCAAAGTTGGCCCAAACTCTTTTTAATTTTGGTCTAAATTTGCAAAATTTTATTTGGACTATTTTAATAAAATTATTAGATCTAAACATATTTTTAAAGAGGCCTAATAAGAATTTTAAACCTAATTTATGCAATATATTTATTTTTTTAAAAATTAATGAACCAAAAAAACATAAAATCCAAAATTTCAAGCCCATAAAAAGAGACAAGCAAGTGGAGATGGACATTATGGAAGAGTCTAAGTTGATTTCAATGAGCACTTTGAAGAAATTAGGTTTAGTTTTAATATTTTTCTTCCTATGAAATGTCATGAAATATGGATTGTTTATTTATCTAATTAATTGTTTAATTTTAGAACATGTTATATAAATTAACAGTGCCACATTCGCATGTCCATGCATAAATATATTACCTTATATGACATTAGTATTCTAATAAGATTAGGATAATATTATTGTTGTAGTTTTAATATTATATTAATTTTATAAAATTGATGTATCTTAATTAATTATTTTTATTAGTTAATTATAGGTAGAATGTCAATTAAACGAATTAATTAGTATATTAAAATAAAAACTCTAATATTTAGAATATTAAATAGGAGAGAGCTATAGGCATAAGGCCCAGAACCTCCATTATTGGTCATACAGTAAAGTATATTAATATATTATCTCAAATTTTGTGAGATTTTCTATAAAGGGTATTACTAGATAAGACTTTCCTAAAAGATAATATCCAATATAAGACTCATGGAAAACTGATTATCCTATAGTGACTTTTTTTATTAAAAAATATAAAGGATTGAGATAATGGGTGTACACTCAACTTAAGTTAATTGATATCCTTCATATGATGTTCTTGTCAATTAAATCTAAGGACTAAAAGAATTAATTAATTATTATTATTTGATATAAGATATCTAGATAATAATATTAAATTAGTAAGGTACTAGTTTGATTCATGATGGATATGACCACTCTACAAAAGTGTATTTTAAATAAAATTGAATTAGTGATGCATAAATAAATGTAGTTAAAGAGTTCTACAAATATACATTTCATGCATTTATATTATGCAAAAGTTTTTTATGCTATAAGAGAATCTATGCTCATGTATGAATTTATTTTTTAGAATTATGTCATTATTTAGCACACTAGCATTCATCCTTGACCAAAACAAATTAACCGGAAATAATTATATAGATGGAAAAAAGATTTTAAATATTGTTCTCACAATTGAAAAACACAAGTTTTCCTTGATTGATAAATGCTCTTTAAAAACTAATGAAAATGCACCCAAAGCTAAAATAGATGGTTACAGTAGTCACTTGACTAAAGGCCTGTCTTTCTCTTATAGTTTTTATTCTAAAAAAAGAAGAAGAAGCCAAAGAAAACATTTAATTTAAGATTTATTTAAATTAAAAAATAAAGTAAGGCCTAAAGGGAAGTGTTTCCAATATGGCATTACAAGGCATTGGAAGAAAAAATTGTCCAATAGCTATAAAAGACGGCTTTAACTTCTAGTAACATTCTATTCATTGATACATATTTAATGGTTAATTCTACAGATTTTTGGATAGTAGATTTTGAAGCCACTAATCATATTTGCAATTCGTTGTAAAGGTTCCAGGAGACCAAATTACTCAATGATGAAAAAATTAATCTTAGACTAAGAAATGGCACAACTATTGTCGCCAAAGTAAAGGGAGTTGTGCATTTTTATTTTAATGATTTTAAGACTTTAGTATTAAAGGATTGTTTGTTTGTACTTGAACTTAAAGGCAATTTAATCTCAATTAGTTATTTGAGTAAATTTGGTTACATTGTTATCTTTGACTCAACTATAGTGATTAAAGGAATAAGTCATTTAAAATTTTAGGTACATTAGTTAACAATCTATACTGTTTGTATCCTAAAATCAACTTACTGTATGATTTAAAATTGGGTAATGAGTTTAATCACCATAAGAAGATTAAATTATCTTATAATAAAATTACTTCGATTTGATCAAGGTGGCAAATACCTCTATAGTAAGTATAAGACCAATTACTTGTACTAGGGCCACTTCAGCAAAATGGTGTAAAAGAAAGGAGAAATAAGACTTTTCTTAAAATGATGAGATTAATGGTGAGTTATTCAACTTTACTTATCTTGTTCTGGGGTTTACCCTTGGAAACAACCATGTATCTTCTTAACTTAATTCCATCTAAATCAATTCTTGAAACATCTCTAAAAATATGGATAGGGAGTAAACCAAGTTTACGTCATACATATATATGAGGTTATCTAATGTATATGTTAAAAGAAAAAACAAACAAGCTGAAATTTAAGTCAGAAGTTTGTTTATTTATAGGCTATCGTAAATGAACAAAATAGAGTCTTTTCTATAATTCTCAAGATAAGAAAGTACTTCTTAGCACAAATGTAATCTTTCTTGAAAAAGATTTTATGAAAGACTTTAAGCTTAGAAGTAAGATAATTCCTGATGCGTAATCTAGGAACTTTAGTATTGTGCTTAAGAGAGTTAATGCGTTAGCTCTCAATCTAGATTATTATAACCAACCAAAGCTAGTTATAGAGTAATAACCATTAGTACTTTGTCATAGTAGGAGGACTATTAGATGTCTAGCTAGGTACAAGTTAATTGGAGAGTTTTTTTTTCAAGTAGTCTCTAATGTAGATCTTTGGCATAAAGTTATGAAATCGGGATGGATACAATGAAATCCAACAAAGTCTGAGAATTTGTAGAAAAATGGATAAATCACATGGTGTAAATAAGTCTACAAAAGAAAGAGAATGATAGGTAGAAAGGTAAAAACCTTCAAATCTAGATTTTTTTTTTTTGGTTGCAAAAAGGTACATTTAGAAATAAGGTATCAATTATGAGGAGATTTTTTTTATTTGTAGCCATGCTTAAATCTATTAGAATTTTTTTATCCACTACAGAAAATCTTGATTTTAAAATTTGAAAAGTAGATGTCAAGATTGCATTCCTTAATAGCAATCTTGAAGAAAGTATCTATATAATACAACTATATGGTTTTATAGCTTCAGGACAAGAGCATATGATTTGTAAATTGCAAAAATTTATTTATGGGCCTAAATAAACATCTAGATTTTGTAACATAAAATTTGAACAAGTAATTAAATCATTTAGTTTTTATTAAAATTCTGATGAATCTTGTATTTACAAGAAGATAGATGGGCAATTGGTGACTTTTCTAGTACTATATCTAGATAATATACTACTTATTAAAAATGATGTAAGGGCATTATCATCAATCAAAATTTGGTTATTTAACCAATTTGATATTGAGGACTTAGGAGAAGTTAGTTACATATTTTGGATTATGCTACTACAGAATCGTAAGAATAAAATGTTAGCTTTATCTTAAGCTATATATATATGTATAGATAAAATTATGGTCAAGGTTGGTATGCATGAATCTAAAAAGGGATAACTTGCTTTTAAACATGGAATTGATCTATTCAGGATTCAATGTCCTAAAACATTTGAGGAGATAAATCACATTAGAGTTTAATAAATGAATGAAACTATGATCATCCCTGGATAGAGATGATGGTCTTCCTTTAATGTCTTTAAGTCGGCCATAATTGAATAGATAAGCGAAAAATGAGATAAATAGCCGATACTACTGGAAGGATTCCTCTTTGGATAATAGGTACTGTAACTGGTATTCTTGTGATCGATTTAATAGGCATTTTATTTTATAGTTCATATTTCGGATTAGGTTCGTCCTTGTAGTAATCGAATGAACTGCGTTATAGACATAAAAGTGTAAGAACTCAAGGTACCCTATCACTCCCTCCCTTGTCTGATTTGAGGGGTAAGGCCCTTGATGAGAGAATCAATAAGAGTAGCAGATAGATAGGCGGCTTAGAAAAGGTATTTCCCAAGCTTTATGGGTGCTCCAACTGATGGTTCTCCCCACATCTTTCTTTGAAGAATTCCTTATGCATTTGCTCTATAAAGTCTCATGTATGTGATGCTTTGAACTAGTCTAGATATTTATTATATAATTAGTTTGGTAAGAAAATATCAATAAAATTCAAGACAAGAACACTAAACTGTAATAAAGTATATATACATGTATCTTCGGACAATAAAAGATTATATTCTTGTATATTCCAGTAAGAATCTTATATCTATTGGGTATACAGATTCAAATTTTTAAGCAGATAAGGATACTTGGAGATGTAGCTCAGGATATATGTTCACTTTAAGTGGTGAGGCTATAAGTTAAAAGAGTGTAAAGCAATCATGATTGCAGACTTTACCATAGAAGCTAAATATATAACTACATCAGAAGCTGCAAAAGAGGCTGTCGACAAGTTCTTTATAGAGCTTGAAGTGATACCTAGTGCTAAAATGCTTATTGTGATTCATTGTGATAATAATAAAGCTATATCACAATCCTAAGAACTGAGATACCACAAGAAAGAAAAACATATTGAGAGTAAATATTATTTAGTCATAAAGTTTGTGCAAAAGGGTGAGGTCATGATGTCCAAGGTTGCATCAATAGAAAATCTAACGGATTCATTCACTAAATTATTGCCAACAAAGAATTTTGAAACTCATATATATGATATAGGAGTTCGATAGATGTCTGACATATTTTAGGGCAAGTGATAGATTATTAAACTTATTTATGTTATTTTGTACCCTTAAAACACGTATAATAATAAATATTTTTTACTAATAAAGTTTATAATTGAACATACATTATTGAGCCTATATCTATCATTATGCAAGATAATATTTTTTTCTACTTCTTATAGTGGATGATTTATCTTGATCATTGAAATAGCGACTTCGAGTAGAAAAACTAGTATATAAGATACATTGAACGTGACTATTATTAATTTTAATCTGATTTATTAAATGTCGTTGATCTTAATTTATAAAAAAATTTAATAAGCTTTATTGACCTTAATTTTGAGCAAGTAATGAACTTACATTCATTGATTATATCTTTTGAGTTATCATGGAGTGATATCTATATAAATGGTCAAAACTTCAATACCTTTGAGATAATTTAATGGGTCGTAGGAACATATATTTGTAAAATAGAATCTACTTAATGATGTTTACCTAAATTATTTGCAGTGCTTGCTCATTTAAATATTTGGCTATAATTTATTCAGTATATTATTTATTGAATAATAATATTTATTTTTAAATTTATTTATAAATATAGATATATTAAAAATGATCATTAGAGTATTCAGCAACTTATGGATAAATATGTAATTAAAGATATGTGACCTTTTTTCATAGTTTAGCATTAATTATGGACATTAGTTATAAAGTCAATATAGTGGTTATGATTAGTTTTAAAACTAAATCTAATTTAATTTAAGGAATTTTAATTAAAATGAGCTTTTATTTATTTTAAATGGGTTATTAGAATACATATTTTAAAATTTAGTAAAATAGTTTAAGGTTAACTTAGAAGAACTAATAGATTATAAAATAATTAGGACTATGACTTTAAATTGGAGTTAAAAAATTCATGAATCCGCAATCTCCCCACTAGTTTGAATTCTAATTAAATTCTAAATCTTTAATCATAATTAAACTCTAAATTTTTAAGAAAAATGCCTTTATATAGAGAAAGTAAGGAGTAGTAAAATTGAAAAATAAGAATAATTTTTTATGTATTTTTATATTAAAAAGAGAATTTAGCTTTCTTTTTCTCAAAGTCTTGGGTTGCGTGAATTTGAATATTAAAAAAAAATTTATGTCTTTACATGTATAAATTTGAAAATAAAAAATAATAAAAAAATTATAATCATTTAATTTAAAGGATATTAAGTAAAGAATTGAGATAATATTCTATTTTTATAAATAATTATGAATAAAATGATTTAATTTCCACTGCAATTTTTTTATTAAACAGAAAATAAAATTTGTTTATGAGAATATCATCCCGAAAATTGATGCGCTTAATGTCATTTCCATGATTTTGGATAAAGCTGCGGCAAGAACTGAAATTGGCCTATTCATTATTAAAAGTGGTTAAATACTTATGTTAATAGGAAAGCTAATATTATTGCTCATGAACTCGCGAAGTTCTCGCCAAGTCTCGATCATTCTTTTATTTGGCTAGAAGATTCTTCTTCTTGTATTCAGGCCTTTGTGCCTGCTTGTATTTCTTCTTAATCAATGAATGCCTGCTGTTTTAGTCTTAAAAATAAAAACAAAATTCATAGAGAGGTAGTTTACCGACTGAGGAAGCAAATGAAGAAGTTTTATATTCAGAATTTTTTTCACAATAGCTTTTTTTTAAAATGGCAATAATGTTTTAAGATGGTTTTTGGAAACTGAAAAATGCGTCTGCTACTATTTCTCAAAATATTTACTTTTTACAATTGAAAAACAAAAGAATGTGTTTGATGTTATTTTGAAAATAGATAACATGGTTCTTTCAAATAAAAATTATGGTGCTAATTTCTTCATAATGCAATTTTATCAACGGACAAACCTAATTTTAACTTTTGGTTACAATTTTAAAGTCATTATTTTTATTTCCAAAAAATAAGTTTTAGAAAACAAATCTAATAGAACATGTTTCTGACTGTTTTGTTTTCCTTAACAAAAAACTTGTTTCTGAAAACAAGACTAATCGGCCACTAAAGCATTCACAATATACAGAGAGGTACATTAATCTGTGAGTTTTTGAAAATCATACGGGAGTAGGATTCTTTTCTAGTTTTGGTCTTTGTAGTTTATTTTTGGCATGTTTATATTTTTGACAGAATATAGAAGAAAAAAAATAATAAAACCATGACTATTTGATGACGAATACAATATTAATGTCATCGAAAAATATAGTTCGTTTCTTAAAAAAAAAAAAGTATAGGTTGTTGGGTCCAAATTAATGATTATGTATGTATATCAATAATACTCAAATTGTGGAATATGTGTTCCTCTAATGAACTTTTCTGATTTTCTTTCTACTTTGAATTTTTTTTGTGTAAAAATCTTCATCTATAAATATTCAAGAATTGTAAAACATTACACCAGATAATAAACAAAATAGTTAATCACACACAAAGTACACAAAAATATATATAATTTGACAACTTGCCTATGGTAAATTATGAAATCCTAACTTTTTTCATTAATCAATGATTACCAATAAACTACACAAGATCACAAAGATCTTCTCAAGAAATTACAAGAAATACAATCATAGATAAACTTAGCATTCTCTTTTGCGCACTTAGCACTCAAGCGCTCCACGAGCTCTCTATTCGGCGCTCTCTTTAATGCCCTCTCATGCATCCTTGATGCATATTGATGCTTTTCTCTAAGCATGCCACCCTAATGGCATAAACAGTGTTTATATAGGCTCTTTAGTGTTTCTAAAATTTTTATATCTTGTTGAAATAAAAGTTCACGCATAAAAAGATTTAAAATCGACTTGAAGATGTATAAAATGGCTCAAAATAGGAAACTTGGCACCATAGTTGCGCTACGACTTTGGGCTAGCACTGTGGCGCCAACTACGACCAAGCCTAGCATTACGAATTGGTTAACTTAGGGTTGTAGCCCCAAGGCCTGGAAATAGCCTCCTCGCATTTCCAAGACCCTCATACTTTTATCTCTCTGTTTTCGCCCCTTTTTTATTTGTTAATCTCATTCTCAACCTTGTGTTATCTCCTCATTAGTTTCCGACTCAAAATCATACTCAAATACGATTTTGAATTACCAAATTCTAACACTTTCATATATAATATAGACCTTATATCTTTTAATTCAGACATTACGAAGAGTAAGATTTATATGGTGGAGATTATATGATTGAGGATGATAATATCTTGTAGCAAATAAAATATATGGGGAAGAATCTGAAGGAAGAAAATATTAGTGATATAAATAAATTCGTGAATTAAGGGAGGAATGGAAAAACAAAAGCAAGATACTCACTAATGAGAGAGAGTTCTCCAGGTTGAATGGATAGGAGATTAGTATGAGGTTTCTGTTAGGGGAGATTTTTTATACTTACACCTTCTAAGGACTCGAAAAGAGATTTGAGTTCGCCTAAGGGGAATGAATTGAGACTCATGCCATTTGATTTTATGAATAATTTTTTTAGATTAAAGTAAATTAAGGTTTTTACAAAGAGAACTCAAGGAAGATAAAAGGAAAGGATTTCTTAAAAATTCTTTTGCTTTTGAATTTGAAAAGTGAAGAGAAAAGTGAAATGGCTAGCAAATTAAATAGAAAGGTTTGAAATCATTATTTTCTAATAAAAAATATCACATGAATTCGAAAAGTCTCGTTTATCATAAATAGTATCACAGGAATAAGATGTTTTTTTTTTTAAATTAGACATGTATTGTATAAAAGTGAAAAAATGTGACCTATATGTTTTGGATATAGGCCAACAATTTTTTTTTTTACTTGTGAAAGGATATCTGTCGAGCTTATTATTAATAAACTCAATCAGCTTGTGCTACTATATATTTTATTAAAGACTGCTTCAAAGAACGAACCTAAATTAACTTTACAAGTGGATATCAGCCCAAATTAGTGTCTGTTGGACTAGGTAACCTGTCTCGTTAACTCATAAATCCTCTAAATAGATTATGTAAGGTATGACAAAGTATAAAAATATTAAAATTGTTGCAGTTGGTGCTTACGTGCCATTCTAATATTGTATTAATATTAATTATATAATAAACATTTCGAATAAAAATTGTTAATATCATATTTATATGGTATAATACTTATAACATTTAAGACATTATATGATCTGAAAGAGTTCAGATCTAGTCTAAAGGAGTTTAGACCAAAACTAATAGTTAGCAAAGCTGAGAGTTATAAATGCTAAGAATTACAGTTTATAAGATTCAGCGAGGTCTAAAGAGTTAGAATCTTATCTATAATAGGATAAAGACCTGAGAGTATACTTATAATAACATAGTTGTAAAGAGTTGTAATAGGTGCTAAGAAATGTCATTATGTAAGTATGTCTTAAACACAATATTCCTAATTTATGATCACCAATGCGGGTCTATCGGTGAATTCACATAATATAAATTAATGTATGTCTATATCTGATTGGTTCAGATGGTTGTTCTTAGCTGACCATGAGCTTAGAGCTTGTATAGACATGAGGGTATCCAGTCAGGACTAGATACTGAACAAACTCACGAGGACCCCAATAGATATTCTATGAAGCCGTCAAAGAAAGGTCCTTTCGAGTTAAATAGTATTCGTGGTCCTTTAACCTGAGTGCCACGTTGGTCTTGTGAGTGATCCATCATGCTTTGGTTCCACATATGTCAGAGATCTTTTATGGTTTGACTGCTATGTGTCGTTGGGTATGGTCCGATGTTCATGGAGTCTGGTGTGCATAGATACAGGATCCGTCAGCTTATGTAGGTAAGTAATATATCTGATGCTCCGAGATTGTATTTTATGAAGTCTTGTGGCCACAAGTATAAACCTGAAAAAAGAGTTTTCACAAAGTTAAACAATATAGTAAAAGTGTTTGCGTATATTGTTTATCGAGATACGAATCTGGAGATAAGTTTAAGGATGTCCATACGGAGATTTGACGGTGCAGATCTATATCCCTGCACATCCAGGGTATAAATGATGGAAGGATTATACGTATACGTTGTGACCTCAACTTGTATGGTCTAGCGCTCTGATTTGTAATATTCGTAACGTGTGCGTGGGGCATCGATTACGAACTCATAGAATAGTTTCATTTGACAAATCGAGTGTAGACCTAGGGAGTCCCAATATGAAATGTACTTTTTGAGCACTTGGGCAGTTTACTGTATTGAATTGTTCAATACAGTATAATTCAACAATTACTAAGGTTAAGTTAACTAAAGTATATGGTTAAATGGTGGAACCCACTTTAGTTTAACTTGGTAACCTAGTAATGATATAAATGTAATTTCACTTTATGATTATTTAATTGTTAAATAATTAAAATAAATATTTATTTATTTAATTGTTAAATAAATGATTTAACTTAACTATGATTAAAGGTTAACCATATGGTTAAGTTAAGTTAACTTTACTTAATGGTTAAGTAAAGGTTAACCATATGGTTAAGTTAAGCTAAGTTAACTTTACTTAATGGTTAAGTAAAGATTAACTTAACCATGGTTAAGTTAGTTAATTATGGTTAGAATATTTAAATATTTACTAACCTAACTAAGGTTAAATATTAACTATAGTTAGGTTAAGTTAAATTAAATGCAAATGAAATTCAAATTAATTTGAAATTTATGCATTAGTATATAAAGTGAAATGAAATTCAAAATTTATAAGTTTTTAAGTTTTTAGATTTTAAAATTTAGGTAGCCATTTCAATTTAAGAAATTGAAATTCTTTATTTTTTAAGTATTAGAACAATAAAATAAATATATAATTGGTTACTAAATGTAATAACTAAAATAGATTTATTTTAATTGTTCAAGAGTTGAACAAAAGATAAAACAAATTAATTTAATTTGATTAAAACAAATGTTATTTATTTTTACTTGGCTAGAAAATTAAGAGAGAAATGAAGATCAAAAATTGAAATGTTTTAAGAGTTGAAAACATTTTCTATTCATCATCTTCTCCAATAATTTAGCCATTAAAACATGAATTAAATTTATTTTTATTCAAGAGTTGAATAAAAAGAAAAATAAATTTCATTAAGTTAAAGAGTTTAACTTTGAATCAAGTTTAAGAGTTAAACTAAATGCTGGATTAACACACTGCTATTCTAGACAATCAAACCCACCCTTGTTAATTGCTAAGATTGATTAAAGTTTCATTTCATGGTGGACTTCAAGTAAATTAATTCAAAGGCTTCATGAGTTAAATTTCTCAATCTCGTTTTTTATTTGATAAATATGTATAACATGTGTTCATTGTATTAATTTTAATCTTCCGTTGTGCACATATATGTATGAGATATGTATATTTTTTGTATGATGAACACATCCCATATATAAACACCCTAGAATAATTAACACCCAATAATTGGTATCAGAGTAATTTTGTGTTGTTATTGGTGTTTTTCAGTGTTGGCAATGTTGTAGGACAAGTTCCGGGGCTGTTGAAGTGCATTTCAAGTATTGAAAATGTAAACCGGTTAAAAATTGCACCTGGAACGCCGCAGTGCTCTTGTCCAGCACTGCAACATTCATATAAACGTTGGGGCGCTAGGTGTATGAACATCGCGACATTCACATTAAAAAAAAAAATTTTGAAATTTTTTTTTTCCGCATGTGGGGGTTTATGAAATGAAACAATAATAGTTATTAGTTTACATGATAAACCAAAAAAATAATATTTTTATTTTATTTTTAAGGTAACCACAATAGGTGCCCCACTGGTGGGGATTAGTTATGTTTGCACAGTAATGAATAATTGATTGAGAATAACCTTCTCATGTGATGAGAGTATGTGATGAAAGTCTGTATTTAAAATCTCTCTTAATCAGATTGAAATTTATTATATTATGTGATAATATTTTAAATGGTCCGTTTTGTCAATACGGTGTAAGACGGGTCACTATGGTCTTCCCAATATTGCTGTAGCGTGAGAGATTTGGTCAGTGTGACTTGGTCTAATGCCGATAGAACATGAGATGAGTCAAATATATGCGAACATATTATCCAATATTACTTTAGCTTGAGGATAACGTCAGTAACATATATTTGACTATTGACAAGTTAATCTGAAATACACTTACCCAATATTGCTTTAGCATGAGGATAATATGTATTTAGGATCAGTAGTAAGAGTTGTATGAGATGCAATTGACAAGAGTTGTCTACCTGTTGGATTTATAAAGACCAATATTGCTTTAGCGTAAGGCTGGAATAAAATTCTAATAGGGTCCACTTCCCGCTATATAGTTTAAAATTATTAAACTGTCGTTATCTCATTTGAGAGATTAAATGGATTAAGTAAAGCAGTGGAATGGCATTTTTAGATTTAAAAAAATGCATAATAGTTATATCCATGATCTAAAGCATTATTTATTAACGATTAGAAATGTTCCGCTACACATCTCCTAATTTGTCTTATAAAGATAAGATATTTGTCTTATAGAGATAAGATACTTGTTTTATAAAGATAAGATACTTGTCTTATAAAGATAAGATGAGTACGAGAAATCCGTTAGTAATCTTAATTAATATCCAATAACTATAGGGTATTGAATAAAATATTTAAGACTTGCTTAAGAATTTAAAAATAGTTCTAGATTCGATAATATTTGATATTTCTAAACCACAGATAGAGAAAAGTCATAATGGAAAGTGTTTCCACTGTGATAAGGTTTAAAATAGTAAATGTTACTATTTATCGCACCTCGACTTAAGAAAGATTGACTCATTAGATATCTGTTATACCAAACATTAACATTTCATTAGCATTTGATATTAACTTTGCAAAGGTATAAGATACCGCTTGTTATTATCATATCTGTAAGATGTTGTATGATTTGAGAAATGCTTGATTACTAAAAAATGAGAAGTTCAACTTCACATAGGTAATGGAGATTTCCTATACGTGGTAGTCGTTAAACTTTAAAGTTACTTCTTATTTTTGGTAACAACATTAATATTATATAATTACTATTTCATGCCAAACATTATTTGGTGAATCATATCACTCTCTGTAGTTGACAGAGAGGGTTATCATAAAAATATTATAAATAGTTCCTTAGGATAATGATGATGTTTTACTAATTGAATGTTAGTTAATGAATGGTCATTATATCTTATATACAACAGGAAATGTCATAAGAGTATAGGTGAACAGAATAAATAGTATTTCAGCTATTTAAATAATAATGAATAGTGGCATATAAGATTAGGTCATGTAATCATAAGACGACTTTCCCGTCTGGTTAAGGATGGTCAGATATTTGATATGACTATATAACATTGACTAGTTTATGAATTATAAATTCAAGAGAATATGACCGAATCTTTATATAAGTGTAAGACGTCAAGCCACTAGTTTATTGGATCTGGTACATATAGATGTATTTAGTCTAATAAATCTTACTGCTATAGGTGATTTCGATACTTCACCTGTCTTTATAGTGATTGTCACTATATAGACATGTGTTTCTAGAAAACACAGGTCAGAAAGTTTTTAAATTGTTCAAAATCTTCTAGCTATGAATATAAAGAAACAAACCCTTATGTATATTGAGTGCTTTCGATTAGATCGAAGTAGTTTATACATAATCAGTAGATTCATAAATTATTTAAATGAGAATATAATTCTCACTCAACATAGTCCTCCAGATACTCCTCAATATAAACATGTTTAGGAAAAGAGGAATCAGACTTTATTATATGCAGTCTGATTGATATTGAGAATCACTGATCTTCTACAATATCTATGGGGTTATGCTTTAGAATCTACTACTCACTTATTAAAAATAATTCCATCAAAAATTGTTCATACTATTCTATATGAGATATAGACTAAATAGGAAACGAGTCTTAAATATGTTAAGACTTGGTGTTATTCTGCTTGCATAAGAGTTATGCAACAGGATAAACGTGTATCCAATGGTACAAGTATTAGTTCATTTAGTATCCCAAGTGTATAATGAGATACCAATTCTATAATTCAAATGAACAAAATATGTTCGTTACTCATGATGCCACTTTTCTAGAGAAATGGTTTCTCATGAATTGTAGGGATTATAGAAATATTGAACTTGATGAAGTCAATATGTGAACCAATAGTGGAGTTTTAATTTCAATTAAGTGAAAAACCTTTAACACACTCTCATAAATCAAAAACGATATCAAAGTCATCATTTAGGTATGTTTGATACCTAAAGGTGCGTTTGGTGTTTTCTTAGTTGAATAAAAGAATCCTTTGACTTATAGAGAGACGATGTTTGACATCGTTCAAGAAAATGGCAAGATACTATAAAATTCAAAATTGACTCTACGCATGACAATTAAGTCTAGGACTTAGTTGTGCTTCCTATAGAAATTGTTTCTATCAACTGTAAATTAGTTTACGCAGTGGAAGTGTGGGCTTTATCTGAAGGAATAGTCTTTCATGGCCTGACTGATGTTGAAAGGTTACACTCAGATCTAGGATCGGAAATGAGGAAACCTTTTTCATCAGTAACCATGCCAAAGTCAATTTAGATTTTATTGGTTATTGTCGTATGTTATGATTTTGAGGAGTGGCTAATGGATGTAAATAAGTTATTCTGGGATGTATATCTCGAGTAAGAGATATACATAGAACAACTTGATATTTTTACATCCAAGCCCAACTTCTAATATAATGTACAAACTGAGGAAGTCCATTTATGGACTTAAGCAGTTTTTTTTAAGCTGTAATCTTTGTTTATATGATGAAATCAGAAAGTCTGGTTCTATTAGGAATGAAGAGGAAGCATATATGTTCAAAAAGGGCAGTGAGAGTATGATTATCTTTTTAGTTCTCTAAGTGAAAAATATACTCAATGTTGGAAACAATGTTTGTATATTATAAGTAAATCAGATAAATGTTATCTGAGTAAAGAACTTCTTCATAAAAGATTTGAGAGAGACTTCCTGTATACTAAGTATAAAGCTTTATGGAGATATAGCTAGGAAGCTTACATGACTCTCACAATCTTCGTACATTGACTAAGTCCATAAAAAGGTACAACTTGATTGACTGTGAGACAGTTAAAGTCTCTTTTAAACATGGCATTCATCTTTCTCAGAGGAAGTGTCTTCGGGAAGAAGATAAAAGAGTTAGAGTGTATAATGTCTCAGATACATAAGCTAGAAATAACTTTATGCTTACCATCTTATGTATGTTATCTGGATTTAGATGGTTGTAAGTGTTACAAGCTGGTATCTGTTTAATTTAGATCACGACCATTAAATGGTTGTGAAACATATCTGAAATGCCTGAGAGGTATAGATGATAAGTTTATATAATATGGATAAATATTTCTTACAAATGAAAGGACGCACATAATTAGACTTTTCGTTTAATAAGGATGATAGAAAGTCTACATCTAATTATTTGTTTCTCTTTATTAGTACCGAAGCTAGTTGAATGTGTGTAAGTAAATGTCCACAACTAATTCTACCTTGGAGGTAGAATATGTTGCGGCTTGAGAAGCCAGCAAAGAATATACTATAGATATTCAAGTTAATTGCAGAGTTTTAAATAATTTCAAGCTCAGTGGATCCTATCCCGCTATATTGCAAAATAATGGTAATTACTCAAGCCAAGAAGCCATAAGGCACACCAGTATTCTGATCATGTGAACTTTGAATATCACATAATTAGAAAGTTCTTAACTACAAGAGTTGTAATAAAATCTAATAATCAATCCTTGAATAACATAGCGAACCCCCTAATCCTAAACTTCTATAGTTTTTTAGAAACATGCAGAGTGTATTGGTATGAGATACCAATACGTATGGCACTAAAGCAAGTGAGATTTTGTTGCAGCTGGTGCTTTCGTGTCATTCTAATATTGTATGAATATTAATTGTGTAATATTTATACAATAAACATTTTGAATAAAAATTATTAATATCATATTTATATGGTACAATACTTGTAACATTTAAGACACTGTATAATCTGAAAGAGTTCAGATTTGGTCTAAAGGAGTTTAGACCAGAATTAATAGTTAGCAAAGCTGAGAGTTATAAATGCTAAGAATTAACAGTTTAAAAGATTCAGCGAGATCTAAAGAGTTAGAACCTTGTCTATAATGGAACAAAGACCTGAAAGTATACTTGTAATGACATAGTTGTAAAGAGTTGCAATAGGTGCTAAAAAATGTCATTATGTAAGTATGTCTCAAACACACTGTTCCTGATCTATGATTACCAATGTGGGTCTATCGGTGAATTCACATAATATAGATTAGTGTATGTCTATATCTGACTGGTTCAGATGGTTGTTCTTAACTGACCATGAGCTTAGAGCTTGTATAGACATGCGGGTATCCAGTCAGGACTGGATACTGAACAGACTCACCCGAACCCCAATAGATATCCTACGAAGCCATTAAAGGAAGGTTGTCTCGAGTTGAGTAGTATTCGTGGTCCTTTGACCTGAGTGCCACAGTGGTATTGTAAGTGATCCATCATGCTTTGGTTCCACATATGTCAGAGACCTTTTATGGTCTGACAGCTATGTGTCGCTGGGTATGGTCCAATGCTCATGGAGTCTAGTGTGTGTAGATACAGGATCCATCAGCTTACGTAGGTAAGTAATATATCTGATGCTCCGAGATTGTATTTTATGAAATCTTGTGGCCCAAGCATAAACCCAAAAAAAGAGTTTTCACAAGGTTAAATGATATAGCAAAAGTGTTTGCGTATATTATTATCGAGATACGAATCTGGAGATAAGTTTAAGGATGTGCATACGGGGATTTGACGGTGCTGATCTATATCCGCGCACATCCAGGGTATAAATGATGGAAGGATTATACATATACGTTGTAACCTCAACTTGTATGGTCTGACGCTCTGATTTGTAATATTCGTAACGTGTGCGCGGGGCATCGATTACGAACTCATAGAATAGTTTCATTTGACAAATCGAGTGTGGACCTAGAGAGTCCTAATATGAAATGTACTTTTTGAGCACTTGGGCAGTTTACCATATTGAATGGTTCAATACAGTATAATTCAACAATTACTAAGGTTAAGTTAACTAAAGTATATGGTTAAATGGTGGGACTCACTTTAGGTTAACTTTGTAACCTAGTAAGGATATAAATGTAATTTTACTTTATGATTATTTAATTGTTAAATAATTAAAATAAATATTTATTTATTTAATTATTAAATAAATGATTTAACTTAACTATGGTTAAAGGTTAACTATATGGTTAAGTTAAGTTAACTTTACTTAATAGTTAAGTAAAGGTTAACCTAACTATTTTTAAGTTAGTTAACTATGGTTAGAATATTTAAATATTTATTAACTTAAGGGTTAAGTTAAACTAACCTAACTAAGGTTAAATATTAACTATAGGTAGGTTAAGTTAAATTAAATGCAAATAAAATTCAAATTAATTTAAAATTTATGCATTAGTATATAAAGTGAAATGAAATTTAAAATTCATAAGTTTTTAGATTTTATAATTTAGGTAGCCATTTCAATTTGAGAAATTGAAATTCTTTGTTTTGTGTTTTAAATATTAGAACAATAAAATAAATATATAATTGGTTACTAAATGTAATAACTAAAATAGATTTGTTTTAATTGTTCAAGAGTTGAACAAAAGATAAAACAAATTAATTTAATTTGATTAAAACAAATATTTTTTTTTTGTTGGCTAGAAAATTAAGAGAGAAATAAAGAACGAAGATTGAAATATTTCAAGAGTTGAAAATATTTTCTATTCATCATCTTCTTCAATAATTTAGTCATTAAAACATGAATTAAATTTATTTTTATTCAAGAATTGAATAAAAGGAAAAATAAATTTCACTAAGTTAAAGAGTTTAACTTTGAATCAAGTTTAAGAGTTAAACTAAATGC
Source organism: Ailanthus altissimus (assembly GCA_946807835.1). NCBI lineage: Eukaryota > Viridiplantae > Streptophyta > Magnoliopsida > Sapindales > Simaroubaceae > Ailanthus > Ailanthus altissimus. The sequence continues at coordinate 5,801,283 of OX327707.1, read as the reverse complement.
TGGATTAACACACTGCTAGTTTAGACAATCAAACCCACCCTTGTTAATTGCTAGGATTGATCAAAGTTTCATTTAATAGTAGATTTTAAACAAATTAATTCAAAAGTTTCATGGGTTAAATTTCTCAATCTCGTTTTTTATTTGATAAATATATATAACATGTATTCATTGTATTAATTTTAATCTTCCGCTGTGCACATATATGTATGAGATATGCATATTTTTTATATGATGAACACATCTCACATATAAGTATTCTAGAATAATCACATTATATATATTTATGTATACTTCGAATATAATTTGAATTTACGCACTATAAATATAATCATTTTATTTTATGTACATCATGAATTAAATGATTGGTTATTAAATAGAGAGTTTTGAGCACTCTTGCATAGTATTCTAGTTATTTTCGGAGTACTCAACACACCGAACACTCTTAAAAAATTACTGATTTTAACATCGGAGAAAAAAAACCGTAATCTCCCATAAATTCAACATTCATAAAGATAAGAAACTAAATTTGTTAAGTTCCAAATTCTAAAACTTTCACTGATATTTTAAAAATTTGCGGAACATCTAAACATAATAATTCGCAAAATGAATATAAAGCACATCACATCACCAGGCCAATGTTTAGACGTTACTGTGGTTTATAAAACAATGATAGATCGGGTATTTTTAAATCCTCACACTTTTTGCAAGCTCACAAATCCATCTTTATGCCTCTTTTTTTCTGGATTTGATCATGACAGTCAGTTACAAAGAAACTATATCATAGTGGACGACTTCTATTTATGAGAAGCATCAGTGATAATTGCTAGCTGTATCACATATTGAAATTCTCACTTATAAACCTCTAATTTTAATTAAACTTTTCATCACAGGATCTTATCTGTCATTCAATATTGAAATTAGTAGATAGGCCAACCATAAGTAGATGTTAATACAGCTCTGTTACCCCACTAATTAAGAAATTTCTGGCATACAAGCAAATGCACGTAAAATGTCATTGAATAGATTAGCTCAAATTGCTTTTATATCCATCAAATGGGCAAGTTTTCCTGATTTTCATCTCTTCAAATTTATGATCAAAGGCAAAGCATTGCATGCATCACTTTTCATTCATCTGATAATTGACCCACTCGCCTTTTTGGTTACTAAATGAATACAAGAACTAATCCAAAAAGAACCGAACCTTCAAAAATTTTCAGATTTTAATCACGTGGGACCCTTGAGATTTATATTAATCACTATTTTTCATGAATCTTATACTACTTCTAATTTCTAACAAAAGCAAAACTAATACCATCATAAGATATAGGTTTGTATATAGCATCGAGAACTTAAATTTTCTTCCCATTTTACTTTCCTTGCAGTGCTAACCAAATAGAGAATAATGCTGCTGTGTCAAGTGTCAGCGTAAACCCTAGCCAATATATATATGCGCCACACACTTGTAACATGTAGGAATAGCCCATTAAACATCTCTTCCACGTGTGCAATGATGAGCAAATTAAAACCTTAGAAATTGTTTGTATTTCGTGGTGGGTATTATTTAAGTACCTCCACTTTGTTTAAATGTCAATTCAGCCCAATAAGTTGTCTTATATACTATTCCGATCTATGTTGTTTAGCTATTTGTTACAAGGAACAAATTTTTATCTAATTGATAGTTTAGTAAATAAAATGGTTTTATTTATTGATAATGCTATATTTTTTAAATAATATTTTAAAATTTTTATTTTAAATTGATGTATCACATAATTATTAGATAGTGAAATTGTATAAATTTTAAAATTATCTATTATACTATTTCACGGTTTAAGAGTTGTTTGACACATAATTTGAGATAGAAAATTTTAAAACAACATTTAAAATTGTAACATTATTCTTTCTTAGTAGTGTAATATATAGTTAAATTAAATATTAAAATTTTCATTGATATCATTCAACTCAATAGAGAAAATTTAAAGTCAAATGACAATATTTAATGTTTCTAATAACTTATTCAAAATCTATATCATTAGATCGAATATGAAATCAATAGTTAAGAATTTGAGTAATCATTTTAAGTTAAAAAAATTTACATTAATTTAAATATAAATAAATTCTTAAACATTTGTTTAAAAAAAATTCAAAGAAGTCCAATGTAGGATTAATAGAATCTAACGACGGTAAATGTTTTGTAGCCTACTTGATGATTTTTAAGACATACAAGCCTTCGTTTAAAACACTTTTTTTTTTCTTTTACACATCAATTTAGGACTTAGTTGTATACAAATCATTATATGAAATGTAAGAATGAAATTGTATGAATTGTATTTGTTTTTGTCACACAAAGTAATTACCCTATTGTGACCTCAAATTAATTATAATCTACCTTTAGATTGGTGGGAAGATAAATTAAATCCTATATCTGTTGCAAATATAAGATTATTGTAACCAATTAGATTCTAAATGAAGTTCTTTAAATTTGATTGCATTCGATCATTGTAAAGAATATAGATGAGTTAATTACTATGAGATTTATCCGATAAATTTAAAATATTTAGAAGCAATGTGTATTTAAGGGATTCATTGAGTACTTGAATTAAAATGTTCCTTTATTAATAGAAATAACAACCTTCTCTCATCGGCTCCTTTCACTTCTACCCAAAAATTTAATATTTCTTTTTTTTTTTTCCTCCATTCTTTCTCTTTCTCTTATGTTAAAGCTGGTGGCAATATCATAATCATAATGAGGACTCATCATATTTGTGAAGTTTTGCAAGGATTAATGCCAGTGATGATGATGGTGTTGGTTCAAATTTCATATGTAGGAATGAATATTTTCTACAAATTAGCAGCAAATGATGGAATGAATTTGAGAGTCCTTATTGCCTATAGAATGATATTTGCTACCGCTTTCGTCGCTCCTCTAGCTCTAATCTTTGAAAGGTTGATATTTTATTTAGTATTACATTCTTGTAAAGTTTTCTTTTCTCATATCCATATGCCGAATCCGAACTCACAACATTTTATAATTTTAAGTATGCATTTTTTTCCTCAGTTTACTTTATTGATATAAATTCCGAGTACTTTGTAAAGCTCTTTCCTGTCATGAGGAATAAGCTAAACTTTTAACTGTGTAAAACACTAAGAAAAGAAATATTTATATACACACAAAAAATGAAACAGTCCCCGGATGAAAGCTCATGTTCATATACATACAGGTTATATTTTCTTCTTTTTGTTGCACAGGAAGAGTAGGCCAAAACTTACATGGATGATACTATTCCAAGCTTTTATTTCGGGGTTATTTGGGTAAGTTTAGCTTGGTCCAAATATTCAATTTAATGCTTATCTTTCCAATGAGCTGTGGAATAATTTCAAGTTCTTTAAAATATCGTTTGTGATTGAAGGGGACTACTAGCTCAAAATTTGTACATAGAAAGCTTGTTCTTGACATCTGCAACATTTGCTTCTGCCATGTCCAATTTCACTCCTGCCATTACCTTTATCCTGGCTCTGTGTTTTAGGTAAACGCATAATCAACGTCTTATTCTATTACTGTTTGATGTAAGTTTGCATCTCATCTATTGAAACTTATAAGGCCAATTAATTTGATTATGTGATATATAAGGATGGAGAAACTGGGAGTAGAGACACTAAGGGGAAAAGCTAAAGTGTTGGGAACTTTAATGGGAATAGGGGGAGCAATGATCCTCACTTTTTATAAAGGTAAAGAAATTGGAATTTGGTCAACACATATAAACTTATTGCATCATGTTGTTCAGCCACAAAGAAAGATGGATAGCCATTTGCTGGGCTCTTTGTCATCTCTTGGCAGTTCTTTCACTTTTGCAATCTGGTTGATTATTCAGGTGACTTCTCAACACCCATACCACTTCAGTTATTTATATATACATATTTTTAGCTAAATTAAATATTTCCCATTTAATTAGGACGAATTTTGTGAATGCCTTAACCTTAAGTAAACGCGATTGTCTTGGATACTTTGATGATATATTTGACTCCTTAATTAACTAATTACAAGGTTTGCAAATTATTAATTACATGAATCAACCATTATTATCTTCATAAATAATCTGTCTTTTATCCCTTAAATGAAAGAAAATTACCCAACTTTTCAAAGAGGCAACTACGCAAGTCAACTATCAACTTGTCACTTCCTCCTCTGTTGTTTATATTTACATTTTTTTTTCATATTATCCCATTACCCCTTAACTCTAAGAAAGGTTCTATTAGTGGTTTTTTTTTTCTTTTATTAATTTGGCCTTGATATGACAAGTGATTGAGATGTAAAAATTGGCATATAATTATATTTATACTCTTATTTGTGTATACATATAAAAGTTGCTCTTATTATAAATACATTAAATTTATAAAATGGGTATAATTAATATTTTAAAATATAATATTATGAATAATATAAAATAAATTGTATGAAATCAAAAACTACTAACATTTTTTTAATAAATTTCATTGTGCATTATCTTAATATAGAAGTACCTGAAAATTTTGAAATATTTAAAGACTTCTAAAATTTAAATAAATAGCTAAAATTATAAAATAATTTAAATATTATATTAAATATAAACATCTATAAATTTTAATAATTTAATAATGATATTAATTCAGTAATTTTTATTATGAATATGATAATATTTTTGTTGCTTTCCAAATTAATCCATAAAAGAAATATACTTAATTCTTAATCATTATAATTTTCTAGATTTTAAAAAACAATTACTAAAATACTAAAAGCCAAATAGACTAAAGGACAAAAACACATTTACTAAAATACTAATGTCAAAAAGCACTAAAAAACAAAAATACTAAAAAAAATATGTACACCTTTTAAAGTATTTTATTGAATTTATATTTAAAAAAATAAGATAATCATGTAAAAAGATTATTAAAAAGTGAATTTTCTCAAACAATAAAGTGTATAGTTGAATAATATGGAAAATAATAATAATAATGGAAGTATCCCCTTCTAATTCATTGCCTTTGTCTTTTTTCTAATAAAACTAATTATTACTTTTTGTTTGCAAGTGATTTTAATTAGTATTTTGTTTAATACAAGAACAGGCAAAGATGAGTAAGAGATACCCATGTCATTACTCAAGCACAGCTCTCATGTCTCTGATGGGATCAATTCAATCTGTCGTTTTTGCTTTATGCTTGGACAGAGATTGGAAACAATGGAAGCTGAGCTTGAATATTAGACTGTACGCAGCAGGTTATGTGGTATAAATTCAATTTTCAAGCATGGTATTAATTTTATAAAATTTTAGATAACAATTAAAAAAAGAAATTTATCATTTAGCTTCTAATAGATTCTCTAAGTATCAAAACTTTTTTAATGTTTAATAATATTAAAAAAAATTGTCTATCGATATAATTATAATAATATAAATTAACTTTGAATAAGTATAACAATATTTTTATTTAAAAAATTAACAATTACATATATACAATACTAAATAATAATAATACACTTTATAAATAATAAAATTAGTCATTAATCTAACAAAATGAGAAAATCGCATAATCAATTATTCCAACACTAATAAATTTTTTATAGTTAACCAATATAATAGGAAGTAAATGGCATTTACCCTTAAATAATTATTGAGCTCTTTGAAATATGGATCAATTGCATAATCAATGCATCGCAAGAAAAATGTTGACCCAAGAGTAATCAATAGCAACTTATATAACAACTTCTTACAAAGAAAAACAAATTTAACAACTTAAATTGTTCTTTTTATTTGTAGGGAATTGTGACTTCTGGAGTGGTTGTGACTCTCATTACATGGTGTTTAGCCATTAGAGGCCCAGTTTTTATATCTATTTTTAATCCTTTGTCACCTTTGCTAGTAGCTATTGCAGGGTCTTTGTTCTTGGACGAAAAACTGAACAATGGAAGGTAGTACTTGGTTAATTATTATGTAAAGATTATTCGATCAAAGTGCTACTACTACTAAGTAAACTAAATTTTCCTCAACTTGGAATTAATAAATCTCATGCCTTATATGAATCGAAGTTATATTAAATAAATGAATCTAACACAAATAAATTGTCTGATAATGTTTATATTACAAAAATGACAGCATATTGGGCGCAGCATTGATTGTGTTGGGATTATATGCAGTGCTGTGGGGTAAAAGTGAGGAGACAAAAAAGAAAACAGATGAGTCGGTGGCATCAAAACCCTCCCAAGAATCTCAACCGCAGACGGACCCTTGACATCAAATGGAGCTGCAAACAGATACCAGAACAAGTTTAGTTTTTTAGAGCTGCAAACTTTTCACATTTAATAGTTTCACCATGTCAAACTTACTTTCGTACTCAAGGATAAAGAAAACTTTATTTTTATTATTATTATTGTTGTCGTCGTCGTCGAAATTATTATTATTATTACTTTCGTACTCAAGGGTGTTTGAATATTTTTCTCCATTATAAAGAGTTAATGGAATTTATAAGTAAATCAAGGGATTAAAATTATTGAATGAAAAATTAAAAATATAATTGTTCCAAAAAAAAAACTAATAATATGATTCAGATAATTTAATACATAGATCGTAATTAGCAATATTTTTGTGTTGAGCTTAATTATGCTTTTCTTGTGTAAGTAAATATTTTTAATAAGTTTTGATAATATGAGAACTATTTTGAAAAAAAAAACACATGTGATAAGTAAGAAAAATTCTTCTAATAAGAAAGAACAATATATCAAATAAGTAGTAAAAATCAAATGTTATTTTATTTGAACAAGCTGTTTTAGCAATATTTCTATAAATGTATAAAACCATACAATAATGCAAGAAAATATGTAAATGACGTGAGACTTAAAATCTTAAGTGTCCATATTGTGAATCAATATTGTTTTGGGTCTAAATTGGAAAAACAATTGAATTCTAAATGAAAGATTAATGTTTTTAAACAAATATATAGAAAAATAACACAACTAATAAAGTTGTCTTATTCTTTTGACAAAATATAAAATTTAAGTTCCGAAAAAATGTAAAAATTAATAATAAATTGTTTAGGGTAAAACCTATCGAGACAGCCCTAAATATTCAATAATTTGTTGAGCGAAGTAAGATTAAAGATGCCAAGAGTTGGGTTTAAACCAAACGCTAGGGAATATGAGAATAAGGATTGAGTGGGGAATATGCTAAGGGCCAGTTAAATTTGGAGTTGTATGATAGGGATCGACAGGGTTATAGGTGACAACCTTCAAATGCTCAAGTAAATTGGTGGCGTAGTGGCAAAATATTCCTTAGGGATTTTGGTCAAGAGAGGATTTTTAAAATACAAAAATTGATTTCTTACTTGAGTTTGTGTTCTTAATTCGAAACTTGTCTTACTCAAATTCAAAATATGAGATAATTCTTGAGCGTTGAGAGAGCTGCCCTAGCAAATTTCTATTAAGAATGACACATGGCAGTATATGAGTGGAGAGTTCCTTCTTCTATAAGGGCATTTTAGAGAAACAACACAGTTAGAGACTCTTAGATAATTATGCCCAAACTTATGGTACAAAGTATCCTAAAATTAGCTACTTTTTAAGAGAATTTAATTTGGGGTCAAGTAGGTTGTAAGTGCTGCCTCCTAAGTTCTAGTTGGTATAGTTCTGATCCATCTCACCAACCCTAAACAAGTCTCATGCTTTTATCAATAAGGGATAAGGACCTGTCATATGCTACTGTAGAGACTTGTTAATGGTCGCTTAGGATTTTTTCCTATAAGACCTTATCGTTTTATCCATTTTTCATGCCATGTAGGCATATGGTGGGCTTAATGATAATGTAAAAAGTGACTAAACTTTGTTGACATATACATCAATTATTGAGCCCAATGTTAATGTGAAAGGTAACTTAGCCATGATGACGCGTCCCTTAGTTATAGGACTGAATGGTGACATGGATTGATGCATGGATCTCACCTGATGAACCCCACAGGTTGGATGGTGAAGGTTTATGGACCTGGACTGGTATTGATTCTAATGGAATGAGCTCGAATTAAACTAGACAACCCTCTAGAGAAGCTGGGCTTAAGGGCTTTAGTAGATCTTAGGAAGCAACCCAAGTGTCATTATATTTATGCCTCCAACATTAATTTCTCTAGTTTCTGGTATGGAAACTATTCTACTTCCATGACACATGGTGTACCCTCCTTGATCTTTCCCAATATTTCTTTCTCTCATCTTTTCTCTCTCTTTATTTATTTATTTATTTTTTTGTGTTTAGGCTTTGGCAAAAAATTCTTACCCCTAACCTCAAGCTTGTGCCTGCCACTAAAAAACGTGCTAATCAAGTCGCCAAGTACTTTACCTTGCTAACTAGAGATAGTTCTGACATGTTCAATGAGTACCACTTAAAGATGGTTGGACTTATTAGCTCTTTTCCCCATAAAGTTCCTAAGTTATGTTAGTAAGCCTTGAATTTCATTTTTACCTATGAGTTGTATGTGGAAATTAGTAGAATAATGATGTTCTTATAGTTTAATTGCCTCTCTAATTAATAATTCCTTTTACTTCTATAGGGACAACTCATGTTCCTGTTTCCTCAACTCATTTAGAATTAGTTAAGAAATTAAAAAGTAAGGACTAGATTTAGGATTTAATGAAGGTCTTCCTTAGCCCTCATGAAACCTAAGGTGTTAGTGCCTCAACTAGATGGTGTTTTATGGTTTTCTCTACCCCCAAAACTAGTGGGTGTTATCCTCTTAGGGACTAAGGAAAATAAAGCCCTCGAAACCAATCAAGCTTTTGTAAGCTCCCTACATTTTAAGGACCTCATCCTTAACTCAAGAGTAAGGTCGGGCACCTACTAACCTACTTGAAGCACGCTCACAATGCACTACCCATTGAGCTAACTCTCTTTATATCTCAACAAGAGTCTGTAAGTGCTTTATCAAGAGCATTGGGTTTTACTCATAAGGTGATCCCCGGTCTTCTACTACCTTACCTTACTTTTTATGCTTTCTTCTTTTGTGTACTGAGTTTGTATTATTGTTTATATTTTTCTCTGTTATAGGTTCTCTACACCTTAGGTGAGCACAAAGAAAATTTGGAAAAGGCCCTAAGGGCTACAAGGACTTAGAGATACACCAAGTAGTCTCAATGAAAAGCGACGAAGTCTTCAGATCCAAAAAGGAAAAATACAAGCAAAAGTTATTTTCTACTAACAAGGCGATTGTCATTGCTAAAGGGGAGTTATCAAAATTATTCAAAGAGAGAAAGATGATGGTTCTGGAAAATAAGTAATTAAATAGGACTATTTCGAGGTTAAATAGTATCGTGCATTTACTAGAGACAAGTTTCCAAAAGTCTATTCAGAAGCCCTTGAGCCATGCCCATCGCAGAGTGGCCAAAATGTATCTTAACCTAGACTTCATCTTCTTGGAGCTAAAGATGTATGCTACCTCAACCTTAACTACAGAGAAAGAAGACAGCACATTCAAAGCCTCTGCTAGCACAACCACCCTAATAGAGCAAGACGCCACTAAGGATGAGTGAAGTAGGGACTCTCCTAAGACTGATATCCCTATAGACTCGACTTCTCAAAAACCTAAAGGAAGCAAAGATGATGATGATGGTAATGAAGTAAGGAACCACTACTCTCAGTGGCTCCCATTAGTGATTACTTGCTGAGCCCAAAGCTCTTTCATGCCATTTTCTAATCCATTTATTGATCACTTTTATTTTTACTTGTAACTGTTGTAGTTTTAATTTCTTAACTATTAGATGACTATATTTGAATTATTTTGAACTATGTGCTATTTGGTGATGTGTTTTGGGCCACAATTGCCCTTTTGTTTGTTAGAACTTTTACAGGGTGTGCCTAGCAAGGTTGGTGCTACTGAGCAGTGCTAAGGTCACCTTTAGCTTTCATAACATTAGGACTTTAATAATTTTTGTGTTGCTAAGTAACAAATGTTTAACAACCAATGCTTATTTAATGAAGTACTTTATGTTTGCATCATATGTTTACTAATAGGCACTTTATCAATTACTTTAACATGCTTTTGGTGATCTTATCTATATATGAAGATCTTAGCTTCAACTTCTTACAGGTACATGGTAGATAATAGCTCTTGTGGTACCCTCAGCACTTTACAACTCTAAACTTAGGATACCTATATAGTACATAAGAATTTTTGGCTAAATGGTGACAACTTCGTTTAGACAACTTAGTAGCACAGTTTCTTGTATTAGTAGAGTTTATATAATATAAGACTGAAGGGAAACACGGTTGTTCTATTTTATATGCAAATATTGAATGAGTAAATGACTAGCTTTTCTTAATTCTTTCTTTATTAATTTAAAAAAACACGTTGGATGTTGTTAATGCACAAGATCAACACATATAGTAAACCACACATTTGACTGCAGCCCAATGATCAGTTGTGGGTCGGTGCATAACTAAAAAAGTTTATTCACTGTATAAGCAATGTCTAAATGAGTGATAGATAAATATTAAAGGTTGCTAACGGTGGCTTGTACTTAGATAGGTCAGATAATGTACTTCAAGATAATAGTGAAAGCAAAGGCAGAGTAGCAAGTAATGTAGCAACTGGCTTGGAAGTAGACATGTTTGTTGAGCAAAGAGATCAAGGATATAGTGACACTTAGAGAATGACACCTTAAGGATATAGTGACACTGAGAGAATGACACCTTAAGGATATAGAAGTACTTCAACCCTAAAAAATTGTGTAACAGACCAAGTTCTTTTAAAGAAACCCATTAAGCCAAAATCTTGATAAAATTATTAATAAACCCATCACTATTTCTCATAATGATAATGTTATCAACAAAACAAAAAGGTATAAAATGTTATAGCCAATGTTGAGGACAAAGAGGAACGTATTAGTATAAGAGTTGGTGAAGCTAGCCTTTATAAGAAAATGGCGCAACTCGTAGTACCAAGTGCGAGGATCTTGTTTGAGGTCATAGATGGCTTTGCAAAGCTTACACACATGTTGAGGATGATCTTGATCAACAAAGCCCGATGGTTGGGATATGAAGTCATCTTTAGAGAGAGTATCTTAAAGAAAGGCATAATTGATATCAAGTTATCGAATAGGCCAATCGCGATTAACTACTAGACTGAGAACAATATAAACAGTAGTTGGTTTAAAAACTAAACGCTGCTGAAAGCCTTTGATAATTAGACGGGCTTTGTACTTGTCAATAAACTATTAGTAAATGTTTAGTGCAAAATATCCACTTGCAACCTATGATATTGTGAGTAAAGTGATAAAGGACAAGCTTTTAAGTCCCATTAAGAACAAGGGCATTATACTCTTCAGAATAGATTGACACCACTTGGGATATTTGATGGCTTAGTACAATAGTGAGTTCAGGATTAGTAGTATGGGTTAGTTAGGCGGTGAGGTTAAATTCTAAATATGCTTAAAGATAATTATTTTTTTGGAATAGATGATAATTTCTCGATGAGTGGGGTTAAGAGATAAGGCATCAGTTGTAAAGTATGGCGGTAGGGTTGAAAATGTTGTTATAGTGCCCCAATATGGAGAGATAGACACTACAGCAGTGAATGTGATCGTGTTAGAGTTGTAACATGGAGATGTTGGCACCGCGACGGTAGTGGTAGGTAATGTCTTAGTGCTGTGGCATAGGGATATGAGGGTCATATCATTGGGATTGAAGGATGATGCAGTGGAAAATTCTTTGAATGACGTGGGAATTATCACTAGGAATGACATCGTGGGACATAAGTATGAAATAGTATCAAAAGACGAACAAGCTAGAGTAGACTGCTTGAATTTAAATGGAAAATTTGAAGGATAAGAATAATTGTTTTGCGTATTCTTACGTGAAAAAGAAAAATAACCTACTCCTCTTCTCCCAATCTTGGGTACGTGTGAATTTAAAGATTAAAGGAAGATTCACATACTCACATAACTGAGTTTGAAGATTGAATATAGTAGAGAAAACTGCAACCATTCAATTCAAGATCTATCAAGTAAAGAATTAAGATAATAGTTTATCTCTATACATGTAATTATATATAAAATGATTTGACTTTTGCTGTCTTTATTTTATTAAACAAGAAAAATAATTTATGCCAACATCATTATGAAGATCGATGTGCTTAATGTCATTTTTGTAATTTTGGATAATGTTGTGGTAAGAATTGAAATTGGTTTGCTCATTATTAAAAGTTTTTAAATCTATATGTTAATAGGAAAGCCAATGTTATCGCTCATGAATTCACGAAGTTCTCTCCAAGTTTGGATCATTTATTTATTTGGCTAAAACATTCTTGTATTTAAGCCTTTGTGCTTATTTATATTTCTTCTTAATTAATGAATGCATGTTGTTTTAATCTTGTTGACTGATAAGGGCATATTTGTCATATATTTTCTCATATTTTTATTTTGATATTTTATTATTTTATGAGAATAAATGATTATTTATGTGCATTATTGTTATTTATAGGAACTTGTCAAAATATGGACCTGCCACCGTAGTGCCACAAGGATTTTAGCCACAACGCTAAAATAGTGATCAAAATAAGAAAATAAAAAACACAATGACATATTTAAGTCACAGTTCATCGCCCCAGCGCCAGCTTGACATCGCGCCAGTAATAGCCCAGCGCTCTAGTGCTAGATCTTCACTGCTCCAGCAATACGGCCTTTTATACATAGCGCCCCAGCGGTAGTGGATTCCTGACCCAACAAGAATTTGAGATTTCAAGCTCATATCAATCCCTATAAAAGGTCACTCATTCACAGCCTTTAGAGAGCATCCAAGAATATCAAGAACACACAATACAAGTCTTAAAGATCAATTGGAGCTTAATTGGCAGCCATAGAGAGAGAGATTTAAGGCATTTTCGACATCAAAAGTTTCTTAGGCAGCGCAATTAAGAGCAATTCGACATCTATATCGGTTTGCTATTGATTATATCATGATTTCTTATTATTTTTGCCATTGTTCTCTTGTAGCCATGAATTAAATTTTCTTTCTAGATTTAATATGAACTCAATATGTGCGTGTAATTGCCATATCTTTCTAATATTTAATAAACTTAGTTTTTTATTATTCAATTTACTTGTTCTTAATGATTCAAAATATTTGGCTAATATATGGTGAATAGATTGGTAATATTTTAATAAACGCGGAAGAGAAATCATTATATTTAGATCTAGAAAATTTGATGCATAATTGTAAAGTAACATTCAATGTTGCATATGCAAGTTTCAAATTAGGATAGAAATATACCTAATTAGCATGTATTATCAGTAAGACTTAATCTTAATTAATCTTAATTTATTACAAATACCATAAGAATATAGGTATTTAGTAAATTAAGGTATACTTGCATGACCTGAGAGAGGCTTGTGAATACATTAGTGTATTCACTAATGTATTCACTAAGTCACAGTTCATCGCCCCAGTGCCAGCTTGACATCGCGCCAGCAATAGCCTAGTGCTAGACCTTCACCGCTCCAGCAATACGGCCTTTTACATGTAGCACCCCAACGGTAGTGGATTCCTGACCCAACAAGAATTTGAGATTTCAAGCTCATATCAATCCCTATAAAAGGTTACTCATCTACAGCCTTTAGAGAGCATCCAAGAACATCAAAAACACACAACACAAGTCTTAAAGAGCAATTGGAGCTTAATTGGCAGCCATAGAGAGAGAGATTTAAGGCATTTTTCGACATCAAAAGTTTCTTAGGTAACGCAATTAAGAGCAATTCGACATTTATATCGGTTTGCTATTGATTATATCATGATTTCTTATTATTTTTGTCATTGTTCTCTTGTAGCCATGAATTAAATTTTCTTTCTAGATTTAATATGAACTCAATATGTGCGTGTAATTGCCATATCTTTCTAATATTTAATAAACTTAGTTCTTTATTATTCAATTTACTTGTTCTTAATGATTCAATATATCTGACTAATATATGGTGAATAGATTGGTAATATTTTAATAAACGCGGAAGAGAAATCATTATATTTAGATCTAGAAAGTATGATGCATGATTGTAAAGTAACATTCAATGTTGCATATGCAAGTTTCAAATTAGGATAGAAATATACCTAATTGGCATGTATTATCAGTAAGACTTAATCTTAATTAATCTTAATTTATTACAAATACCATAGGAATATAGGTATTTAGTAAATTAAGGTATACTTCCATAACCTGAGAGAGGCTTGTGAATACATTAGTGTCTTAATCAATAACAAGATCTAAGAGAGTTAAATATTAGATGATTAATTATTAAAAAGTATATTGAGGGATAGTATTAACCTTACACGACATCTGACTCTTTTGTCCTTTTATTACTTACATACGATAGTATATACTTACACTTAATTTTAAGATATAGAAATATCGTACCATTGATCCCAAAATTGGGTAACCCATAAGTCAATAAGTTAGATTTATTTTTACTTGGAAAACTTGATTTGAATGGCAAAGATGGGACCAAAAAATTGTTTGCTCATCTCCCCACGAGAATAATGTTCAATGAAGTCCCTGCAATTAAAGAGAACACGTGAGATCGTGCCAGAGGTTTTTCAACATAAGCACTTCGATGCCTAAATCAGTAAAGACCTAAAAAAAAGAATAAAATAAGAGAAAAAAATAAGAAAGGTGAGCAAATTATTCGATGTGAATAACTGACTTCGTGCTTGATATGATTTCTCTATGTGTTTAGAGTAAGCATTGTATGTTTATGCCTTCGGTGCTAATTTCATCTTTTATTTATATAATGAAGATTTGGGATTCACTCGTAATTTTTTTAGCCATTTGTAATGATGGTATCTTTATAGATTTGCCATTTTTAGACTTTGCTTTTAGAGTTTCCTGAAATCACACTTGATCAATCTTACTTTTGTGGGATTATCCCATTTTTAGAGATTCTTTCTTAATAAGCTTCACTTTATCCATGATTCTTTACGTCTCTTATAAGTTGAATCCTTTTTAAAAACTTTAATCATTAGAGGCAGTCAATTTGGACCTTTTCTTGCTCGATTTGAGTGGGAGTTATTATTGGAATTTGTGCTTACGTGCCATCCCTTTTGTGTATAAATATTTATTTTATGTTTGTACAATTATGATTTAAATATATCACTAATTATTTTATATACAAATATGGTAAGATGCTTGTAATGTTTTAGACATTGTATGATCTGAAAGAGTTCAAATCTGATCTAAAGAAGTTTAAATTAGTACTAAGAGTTAGTAACGCTAAAAGATATAAATGCTAAAAGTTACCACTGATAAGAGTTATTAGGTTATAAGAGTTAACAAAATCTAAAGAGTTAGAGGCTTGTTTGAAATGGAACAAAGACCTAAGAATATATTAGTAATGACATAGTTGTAATGAGTTACAAATGGTGCTAGAAAATGTTGTTATGCAAATATGTTCTTAAACTTAATGTTCCTGATCTATCTTCACTAATGCGGGTCTGTTAGTGAAGACCTTAATATATATAGATCAGTGTATGTCTATATCTGGATAGTCCAGATGGTTAGTCTTAGTAGACCATGAGTTTAGTGAAAACTCGTATAGAGATACAAGTATTCAGTAAGGACTGAATATTGAACAGACTCACAAAGATCTCCAATAGACATCCCATAAAATCGTCAATGGAGGATCTTTCGAGTTAAGTAGTATTCGTGGTCCTTAGACCTGAGTGCCACGGTGGACTTGTGACTGATCCACCATACTTTGGTTCTACACATGTCAGATACCTTTCATGGTCTGACCTCTGGGTGTCGCTGGGTATGGTCTGCTGGGTATAGTCTGATGCTCATGGAGTCTGGTGTGTACAGATATGGGATCCATCAACTCAATTAGGTGAGTAAAATATCCTGAAACTCTAAGATTGTATTTCAAAAAGTCTTATGGCCATAAGCAGACATATTCGAGAATTAATTTTATCCTCGAAAAAATAATATCTTAAAAGTGTTTACGGATATTATTTATTGAAATACAAATTTAGAGATAAGTTTATGGTTGAGCACATGGAGACTTGACGGTGTTGATCTATATCTCCGCTCTTCTATGATATTTATGATTGAAGGATTATACGAATATGTTATAACCTCAACTTATATGGTCTAATGCGTCGTTTTGTAATATTCGTAACATGTGTGTGGGACATTGTTCACGGACGTGTAAAATAGTTTCATATGACAAATCAGGCATGGACCTAGAGAGTCTCACAACATGAAGTGTACTCATTGTGCACTGGGGCAGGGAATTGGATTGAACAATTAATCCAACAATTTTCAGCAAAGTGAAAAATGTTTCAAGGTTCCTTTTATTATTCACTTGTCAATAATTGAATATAAAATACGTTATTGGTTTACAAGAGTTGTTATCCAATAAGAAATTGACAAGTGGCACAATCTTGCTCCATAAATGATTTACCATGTATTTACCTATTTACCTTGCTTGGTAAATACATATATGGTAAATGAAAATATTCAAAATAGTTTTGAATTATTAATATTTTATATATTAATAACATTATTATTATTAATTGAAATAAGTGGCAAACACCATTAAGTAATGGAGTAAGCACTTGGTATTAATAATTAGCAATGTTGGCCACTTAGAATTACTTAAATGATGCACTAAGAAAGTAGTGAAACTACTTAGCATTGTTTAATTGCCATTTACTCTCTAGAAATTGATTCATACTTATAAATCAATTTGTTAAATGAAAAATATGATTGATTAATATTTGTAATGGCAAACATGGCTAAGTGGTAGTGGAGCACTAAGAGTTGTAATCATTCTTTGCACTAAACCAAGAATTGAAAGAATTCAATTTGTGTAGAATGAAGGCAAGATTCGGCCAAGGAGAGAGTAGAGAGAATTGAGAGCATTTCCTAACTGTATTTCTCAAAGAGTTGAGAGAATATGCAAAGACTTACTAAGATTCATAACAAAGAGTTGTAAAGAACAAAAGAAAACGCTTAATTCTTCTCATCTTTTGGTAGTAATAATTCATAAGGACAAATTGTTTTAAATGTTAAAATAATCATTTGCTGGAAATTCAAGGCTGTCATTCTAGCTTCACAATCCCACCGGATTTAGTTGTGAACTAGAATTGTGCAAGGGAACACTTCAAGGTGAGCTCAACAAATTGAAAATTGAAGATCTTGAAGAATTGTAAAGCTACCTTCAAAACAGGGTAGATTATTTATTTACAATTCATTTTATATCATGCATGAAAATATATATATGAGATATATATATATGTGCTTGAATGATCATACATGTGATTATATGCTTGAGTTTGTTATATAGTGTATAATATGTATGAATACTTCCGTTGCATTTTTAATTTTTAAAATTATACGTATCTATACACATCACACACCGTATCCAATAGTTATGTCTCCTAAAATATGACTTTTGCAAATAAGATAATTTGTGTTCGATTGCTATTCTCCTTGACCATGTGTATAGTGGATCTAACCGAGTAAGGTAGCTTATAGACTAATACTTTGACTAACCTAAAGAGATTATAGAGTTCCATTATGATACTAAATAAACATGGTAGCTAGTAGACTATTATTCTAACCAACTTAAAAAGTGTGAAGGCAAATCTTCTCTTTTTTAATAGTCTAACAAAACAGTATACCCTATAGGCCAATATTTTGACTTGTTCAAAAAAAATGCTTGAGTTTGAGAACATTTATAAACTAACACCTAATTTTTAGGTCTTCCTCGCTTGAAATCATTAATAGTCTCTTTCGGCTTAAAGTCTTTTGGCTTGTGGACTAAAAATCTTGGGCCTAATTCATCAAAATTCAAGAGAGAACAAGTCTTTTAAAAATAAAAAAATTCATAAAAAGATAGTTTACTACTAAGGAAGCAAATGAAGAAGTTTTACATAGAGAATTGTTTTCACAATAGCCTTTCTTAAAATAGTAATAATGCTTTAAGATGGCTTCTGGAAACAAAAAATGTGTCTGCTACTATTTCTTAAAATATTTACTTTTTACATTTGAAAAAAAAAATGTGTTTGATGTTATTTTGAAAATGGATAACATGGTGTTAATTTCTTCATAATTAATGCAGTTTTAGAAATGGACAAACCTATTTTTAACTTTTGATTACAATTTTAAAGCCATTATTTTTATTTTCAAAAAATAAGTTTTAGAAAGAAAAAAAATCTAATAGAACCTGTTTTTGACAGTTTTATTTTTTCCTTAACAAAAAATGGTTTCTGAAAACAAGACTAATCGGCCACTAAAGCATTCACAAGATACAGAGAGGTACATTAATCTGTGAGTTTTTGAAAATCATACGGGAGTAGGATTCTTTTCTAGTTTTGGTCTTTGTAGTTTATTTTTGGCATGTTTATTTTTTTTGACAGAATATAGAAGAAAAAAATAATAAAACCATGACTATTTGATGACGAATACAATATTAATATCATTGGAAAATATAGTTCGTTTCGTTTTCAAAAAAAGAAAGTATAGTTTGTTGGGTCTATATTAATGACTATGTATGTATATCAATAATACTCAAATCGTGGAATATGTGTTCATCTCCTTAAAAACTTTTCTGATTTCCTTTCATATATAATATAGACCTTATATCTTTCAATTAAGACATCAAAAAGAGTAAGATCGTATGGTGGTATGTTGGGATTATATGATTGAGGATGGCAATAACTTGTAGCAAATAAAATAAATTAGAATGAATATGAGGGAGGAAAAGGTTAATGATATGAATAAATTTATAGATTAAGGGTGGAATGAAAAAACAAAGGTGGGTAAAATACTCTCTAATGAGTGGGAGTTCTCCAAATTGAAGGGATGGGAGATTAGTACGAGGCTTTTTTTAAGAGAGATTTTTTATCCTCACGCGTTTTAGGTACTCGGAAAGAGATTAGAGAAACGAATTAAGACTCTTGGCCATTTGGATTAAATGAAAGTTTTTTTAGAAAGAACTTGGGGTAAATAAAAAAAAATTGATTTCTTAGGAATTTGTTTTTGCTTTTAAATTTGAAAAGTGAATAAAATAGTGAAATGGCTACCAAATTAAATAGAAGGATTTGAAATTATCTTTGTCAAATAAAAGGCATCACCTGAATTCAAAAACTCTCATCTATCAAAACTAATGTCATGGGAAGAATATGCCTTTTAAAAAAAAATTGGACATGTATTAATGAAGTGAAGCAATGTGCCCTATAAGTTTTGAACATGAGCTAACATTTTTTCTCCACTTTTTATTGTGATGAGACTTTTATTGAGCTCATTATTAAATAAATTCAATCGGCATGTGTTACTATATATTTTATTAATGTCTACTTCAAGAAATGGGCTCAAATTAACTTTGCAAATGAATTTTAACTCAAAACTATCTATTTGAACCAGATAATCCAACCCAATAACTCATTGATATTAGAGATAGATTGTATAAGGTATGATAAAGTATAAAAAGATATTATTGTTTTTATTTGAATTTGGATTAACTTAATTAAGATTTTTACATGAACAAGAATTTTTTACATGAGTAGATGAATCCAACTTAAAATCCTTCTCTTTAATTGTTGCATTATAAACCGTAAATAAACTTAAAATCCAATTTGGAATATTATATTATATGTGTTCATACTTATTTTGAGTATAATTTAAACTTATACATTATAAATATAATCAATTTATTCAATGTACGTCATGTATTAATTGGTTAGTTATTAAATAAAGAGTTTTGAGCACTCGTGTATAATATCCTATTTATCTTTGGAGTACTTCACACACCGAGTGCTTTCTTTCTCAATAAATTATTAATTTTACTATAGAGCAACTTTTCTTATAAAAAGGCAATACTCTCCCATAAATTCAAGTAAATACCTACATATGTGCATATTGTAAGTATATTTTAAAACATGTCTTAAAGTACAGAGAGAAAAGATTAAAGGGAAGCATTACATACGTCTCAATTGGCATATTTCACTTTTAAGTACAGTTGCCTAAAATAATTTGACAATTCAATCACTATTTCAACAATTCTTTATTTTGGTTGCTTAACCAATAAAAAAAAAAGAAGAATTAGGCAATGCACTGTCAGCAGTAAGAGGAAGCAATTGTTATTGAGTATTATATATTAAATTAGGTTTATATATATTAATTAATTATATATTATTAATTATTTATTTTATTGTTCATTAAAAGTGATTAAATAAAATTTATTTATCATTAAATTTTTAGGGCATCACGTATGGCATGAGTTTAAATGTGTAAAGACCTAATTATTTTATTTTATTTTTATGATGGGTCAAAATAAAATAAAATACTATAAATAATAGGTTGAGGTTCTCAGTCTAAACCCTAACGTATTATTCATTCACATCCCATCAGTGAGTTACGGTAATTTTTCTCTTATAAAAAAAAAATTTAAACGTGAAAGGTATTAATTTCAATTTTTTTGCATCTTTATAGATTCAGGTACATTTTTGATTTTATTTTTTTTGATAATTTAATATGAGATCTTAATTATGGTGATTATTTCACAAATTAAAATTTTTTTATCCAACAAGTAATATCAAAACCATCTCATATTAAATCATTGAAAAATAAAATTTTAAAATTATTATTTTATTTGATTGAAAATCTATATGATATCTACATGTAATATTACATGTAGCATATATTTAATATTATGAAACCATTATGCGAAATTAAAAAAAAAAATTACGTTTCCAATGAAGGAAACAAAAGTGATATCATTGAATGTTTATATATATGCCGAATTGTTTTGACAATCTTCATAATCGCTTTTATATATATATATATATATATATATATATATATATTTGCTTTATACATATTCAAAAAAGTTATATACTGTATGCCGTAAGGATCAATTGTTGACAGATGCATTAATTATATTGTGTTATTGTTTTGATTGTTATGAATTCAATTGCATTTTGATTGTTATGAATTCAATTGCATGCAATATATTGAATTAATCATTGTTGTTTCATGTGGATTCGATTCAATTCAATTTTGGAAATTCCCTTTCATTGAATGCGTTATTATTAGTTTTTTTTTAAAAAAAAATTCATTTAAATAAGAAATTAAAAAAAAGAGAGAATAGAAGTTTAAATTTTATTCAAAGTTAAATTAATAATACCAAATTTAATGGGATTCCTTCTTAATTGTGGTGCACGTCAGATAATTAGTGTTTACAAATTTTAAAAATTTATCAAATTAATTTTATATGGTTTATAAAGATTTTATTAAGCTCAAGTTTTATATACCCAACATACTAGTCAAATCAAGTGAGTTAGAATAAACTTAAGCCCATTTTAAGTTTAGGCCATTGGATAAAATTTAGGGTTTGAGTAATTAGAAAAAATTAGGTTTAACCTGACCTAACCACTTCGATCCCTACCCATTCCGATCCCGTCCTAATGTTAACATGATTTGATTGTTGACTTTAACTTTAACATTTTATTTTATTTTTCTCTATTTTCTTGCAAACTAATATTTAGTATTTTAAAATAAATTAAATTGAATTAAAATGTTACTAAAGTGGCCTCTTTTATACAGATTTATTTATTTTAAAATGTGTGAGTATTATTAAAGAATATAAATAATTGTATTTAAATTTATGCGAAAAATAATCAGCCCAAAGAAAGATTATTTTTTGGCCAGATAATAAACATATGTGACAGCAAATATGTGATAAACTTTAGTATTTTCTATGTATATAATATATCGGTCTAAAGAAAGGCGTATTATTAGCAGAATCTATTATCAATATTTATTGTCTAAGTTTTTAGAGTACTGTTTACAAATTGTTATTTCTGTCTAAAGACTAAATAGCAACGGTTTATTTGGTATCTTATAATTGCTCAATTTATTATATCATATGCCATGTGTGTATATGAATGTATGATTAAATGACATGATTATTTATTGTGAGTCTTTTGTTTGTTCTATACAGTAAATGCTTCTTCTATATCTACCAACTTGAACAACATTCTAGTGCTTAACAGCACTAACTTCAGAAAATGGAAGGAGCACATTACCATTGTGCTTGGGTGTATGAATCTAGACTATGTAATCCGAATGGAAGAACCCCATGCCCCTACTGATAGCAGTACTACTGAACAAATGACACTATAAAAAATGGGAGCGTTTTAACTGCATGAGTCTGATGATCATGAACCACTATATTCTAAATACCATCAAGGGCGCAGTGCCTGAGGAAGAAAATGCTAAAAAGTTCCTAAGCCAAATAGCAGACCAATTCACTAGTAATGAAAAGGTCGAAACAAGCACCATTTTGTCTAAACTTGTTGCAATGTGATATAAAGGCAAAGGAAACATAAGGGAGTACATTATGAAAATGTCCAATCTTGTTACAAGATTAAGGGCACTAAAGTTAGAATTGTCTGATGACATTCTCGTGCACCTAGTCTTGATCTCTCTTCCTGTACAATACAGTCTTTTTAAGATCAATTATAATACTCAAAAGGAGAAATGGACCTTAATGAGCTCATTGTTCAATGTGTGCAAGAGGAAGAGAGATTGAAACAAGAAAAGATAGAAAGTGCTCATTTAGCAACTTCTTCCAATGACAATGCTGCCAATAAGAAAAGGAAATAGAATAATAAAGGAAAAAGAGTTGCAGACATTGGAACTTCACAGCCTAAGGTGCAAAAGAAATAGAATACTGAAATCTCTTGTTACTTTTGCAAAAAAGTTAGACATGTGAAAAAGGATTGTTTCAAGTATGCAAAATGGCTTGACAAAAAGGATAAACTTATCAATTTTGTTTGTTCAGAAGTTAATTTGGCTTTAGTACCAAGCACACTTTGTGGATAGATACGGGTGTAACTATTCACATAAGTGTGACTGTGTAAGGTTGTCTAAGGAGCCGACCGCTAACTGATGTTGAAAGATTCATCTATGTAGGTGATGGCAACAAGGCTCCTGTTGAGGCAATTGGATTTTTTAAATTACAACTAGAATCTGATTTTTATTTAGATTTGCATGAGACTTTTTATTTACTATCATTTAGATGGAATTTAGTTTCTATTTCTTGTTTGGACAAATTCATTTACTCTTGTTCTTTTGGAAATGAAAAGTTTAGTTTCTTTCAAAATTCAAACATTATTGGTACCAATTTTTTAGTTGATAATCTATATCAATTAGATCTTCATGCCTCACAAATTGATGAAACCTTGCATGTAACCTTACATGTAAACAATTATGGTATAAAGCACAAATTAATTAATGAGAATTCTTATATGTTATGGTATAAGCGTTTAGGACACATTTCTAAACAAAGAATTCAAAGGCTTGTGTCAGAAAGAATTCTAAATTTCCTTGATTTTTCATATTTTAAAATATGTATTGAATGCATTAAGGGAAAACAAACAAATATTAGAAAAGTTGGTGCCAACAGGAGTTCAAACGTCTTGAAATTAATTTATACTGATATTTGTAGTCCATTTCCTATGGCTTCCTGGAATGGTCAACAATATTTTATTACTTTCATAGACAATTATTCTCGTTATGGGTATCTATACTTGATTCATGAGAAGTCTCAATCATTGGATGTTTTCAAAACCTATAAAGCTGAAGTTAAAAATCAGTTTGGCAAGAAAATTAAAGCCGTTAAATCTGACCGTGGTGGTGAGTTCTATAGCAGATATGACAGATCAGGTGAACAATGTCCATATCTTTTTGCGAGATATTTACAAGAATGTGGCATCGTTCTTCAATACACCATGCCGGGGACTCCAAGTCAAAATAGTGTAGCTGAGAGATAAAATCGGACCTTAAAGGATATGGTTAGAAGTATGATAAATCATTCTTCTTTACTAGAATCTCTTTGTGATGAAGCCTTAAAGACTGCAGTATATATCTTTAATCGAATTTCAAGTAAAGCAGTAGCTAAAACTCTATATGAACTATGAACTGGAAAGAAGCCTAGTATTAGGCATTTGCATGTTTGAGGTTGTCCAGCTGAGGCTAGGCCATACAAGCCTAATGAAAGAAAGTTAGACTCAAGAACAGTAAGCTACTACTTTGTTGGATACTTGGAGAGATCGAAGGGTTTCAAGTTTTATGATCCCTTAAGCAAATCCTTTTTCGAGACAGGGAATGCTAAGTTCATTGAGGATGTTGAATATAGTAGGAGTGCTAAACTCAGGAACATTGTCTTTGAAGAGAAATATTTAACTATTTCTAATATTACAATTGATAATAACTAGGTAATTACACCTATCATTATGTTGGATGCAAATACAAATAATCAAGACGTTCCTGAGATGCCTCCTACTAATATTGAAGAACTTGCTCCTACTCATATAAAGGAGCAACAACAACAACCTCAATTGGAAGTGCCATTAAGAAGATCCACTAGGGAAAGGAGATCAACAATTTCAGATGATCACGTTGGAAATAGGCATGTTAAGGGATCACGTTGCATGAAATTTTCATGCTACACATTCATGCTTGATCTATATCATTGATTATATTGATGTATGTGACCATTGATGGGTCTAGTTACAAAAAAGATAACGAAGACCGCTTTGATCCTATATTAGTATAATTGATGGACCAGATTGTTTAGAGATGTCTTTTATTAAGATAGCAAATATTGAACTTATAAAGTTATTTGATAATGTATAATTGTAAAGTGACATATGTGGTCTAAGTAGGAGATTGTTGGATATTATATATTAAAGTGGGCCTATATATATCAATTAATTATACATTATTGACTATCTATTTTGTTGCCTATTAAAAGTGATCAAATAAAGTTTATTTATCATTGAATTTTTAAGGCATGACGTATGGCATGGGCTTTAATGTGTAGAGACCCAGTTATTTTATTTTATTTTTATGATGGGCCAAATAAAATAAAATACTATAAATAATAAGTTGAGGTCCACAGTCTAAACCCTAACGTATTATTTATTCATATCCCATCAATGAGTTACGACAGTTTTTCTCTCATAAAGAAAATGTTTAGACGTGAAATGCATCAACTCCAATGTTTCTACATCTTCATATATTCAAGTACGCTCCCGATTTTATTTTTCTTGATGATTTAACATAAAATCCTAACTATAGCGATTATTTCATCAATTAAAATTTTTATACAATAATTATTGTATCACAATATCACTATCATGGCTTTTAAGACTCTTAATGCTATGCTCTTTCACGTTTACACAATGTGAAGTGTTAGTGTTAGAAGCATAACTTTCTGAAACCTTTACTCCCTTAATACTTTGAGGAACAAATTGTTGTTTTGTTTATTAATTAAAAAAAAAAGTTGCTGGTAAGTATTCTTTGATGTAGTCCTCTTGTTCAAGTTGAGGATGTGAATGTTTTCTTATTTTCATTTCAGCTTTCAATGAATAAACAAAAAGTAGTTCACTGTGCTTTGCGTTGCCATAAAGCTAACTACAAGCCACAAATAATTGTCCTTACTAATAAATTGAACATTAATATGCCAAGAAGAAAATCCAAGAGCACTAACCTGCCAACATAAGGGAATAAGACCCCGCACTACAACCAACACTAGCAAATAAAAAGAATTTTAAAATCTCAAACTGAAACAAACTTTCCTTGCATTTCGTCCAGACAATTTATTTTGCAATAACCAAACCAAGACGGGGATGTTTCATAGACAAGCTTCAACTGGATCTTAATATAGAGGGACTCCTAAATTTTCTCGTGGTTCAATAAAGAAGACTCGTGGTGACTGGTAAGGTTAACTAGTAGCCTCTGCCATTAGAGAAGATAAAATTAACAATCCATTGAATAACATGAGGTTTCTTAGATGTTAAGTCATCGACCCATTAATAGCCTTTCTCTTAGACCAATCCAATTCTGAATCCAAGAACTCAATCACGTGAATTAGCAAGAGCACCCCTCACATGACTTTTCCATTTTTCATCTAAAACACATGATGTAACCCCCTTCATTGCATAGATGTTACACCTCAAATTGGGTAAGGTCTAAGGTGTGACTTTTTTTTTAAAACAACACTAAAATTAGTGTATAAGTACAGGTAATAATAGGGCAGGCCGGAGGTGGGAGGCCTTTCTCATACTTAAGTCTTTTTTTTTTTATTTTAAGTCTCATTCTCTAATTCATTTTTTAAAATATTTAACAGAACAAGAATGGAGAATTGTCATTTGAAGAATGTCTTTTTCATCGTTACCAAATTTTTTTATTTTTTATTTATTAATATCAAATATTAATTTATATTCACAAATTTTAACAATACAAAAATTTAATGCATATTTCAAATATAATTTAAATATATGCACTATAAATATATTCAATTTATTTAATGTATTTTCACATATCAAGCACTCACTTTATTAGAAAATTATTGATTTGACCGTGAGACGTGATGAAACATGTAAGTTATTTGCTTGTAAAATAGAAGTTGTTTCATTTACGTAAATATAGGAGTAGTTATTTGATTTATATGTAAGTCAAAGTTAATTTACGTAGAGTTAGAGGTAGTTGCAATTTGCGGTGTATTTAAACCCTATCTGAATTTAAAAAGAAAAGCAGAAAATTTAACCAAAAAAATAGCATTGTGGTTAAATTTTTACAGAATTTTAACTTTATTACAATTGTGATTGGGACCTTTTTTTTTTCAAATTTTAATCACATGGGACCCGTGCGATTTATATTAACCACTATTTTTCATGAATCTTATACTACTTTTAATTTCTAACAAAAGCTACATTAATACCATCATAAGATCATATAATATATATATATATATAGCATCGAGAACTTAATTTTTCTTTCTCATTTTACTTTCCCTGAAGTGGTAATCAAACAGAGAATAATGCTACAGTGTCAAAGTTTCAGCGTAAACCCTAGATGGTATTTATTCGCCACACTTGTAACATGAAAGAATATCCCACTAAACATCTCTTCCACGTACGTGTGCAATAAGGAACAAATAAAAACCTTAGAAGTTGTTTGTATTTCTTGTTGGATATTATTATTTAAGTACCTCTGCTTTTGTTTAAATGCCAACTCAATCTAATAAGTTGTCTTATATATTATTCAGATCTCTTGCAAATATGAAATTATTGTAACCAATTAGATTCTAAATGAAGTTCTTTTAATTTTTAGCAGAAAGTTCCATTCATTCATTGCATTCAATCTAGATGATTTAGTAACTTTAAATGCTATTATTTTATATTAGATCTATATTATTAAATAGCATAAAATGAATAAATGAAAATGTAAGTCATTATTTTAGTTCAAAATTTTAAGTTAGAACAATCCCGCCCTTGAAACGAAACATACAAAAGGTTTGTAATTGCGTGGTATTCTTTTAAACTTTATATGTACTTAAACCAAACATTTAAGATTTATCCGATAAATTTAAAATACTTGGAAGCAATGTGTATTTAAGGGATTCATTGAGTACTTGAGTTACAATGTTCCTTTATTTATAGAAGTAACAACCTTCTCACTTATAGGTGCAATCAGAGTTGTAATAAAATTAAATTTTTCTTAAGATAAGAATTAAACCAAAATACTATTTTGAATAAATTTTTTGCCCTTTCATTAAATCCAAATTGAATTTTAATACATTCAAGAGTTACAATTGTAAAACTTTAAACTTATATATATGTATTGATGCATACAAATCATAAATTAGGATTTTGGAATAATATAATTTTTAAAAAGTTATTTTAGAGTCATACCTAATGCAGAAGAATTAGCCATTTTTATAAATTGATTTCTCTTCCCTCACCATTTATCTACAGTACTCTTTACATGAATTACTTTATATGATATTATTTATAATTTGAGAAGAAATTTTAATAATAGATTTCTTAATTATCAATTCTTTGCAAAAGTCATTTTTTATATACTATAAATGGAAATGACCATTTATTAATAGAAGTACCTCTTAAATTTTCTAAAAATATTTATGGAAGTGCTCTTTAACTTTCTCAAAAACATTAATAAAAGTGTCTTTTGAGTTTTCTAAAAGTATTAATAGAAGTACCTCTTAAACTTTTTATACCCTTTAATTTTTTTCATTTATTGTCTCATATTATCTCATTCAATATAAAATAATATGACTTTGTAACTTCTCAATTACTTTAATGAATAGTGAGAGAACTAATATATATTTTTAGTAGATATTAATTTGATACATTCATTAAGTAACCAAATAAATATGTGAGATTTACTTTCACTATTAAATTTTAGTGTTCTTTATTTATTTGATTATTTGGCCATAATTAGAACATAATCTAACAACTACTCCTATTTTCTCGCTACACGTTGACATGAAAGCAAACACATTTGCATGAAATCAATATTAGATAACATAATAACTACTAATCACACCTCTTTTTACTCTTGTACATACTTGCCCAACACATTTGCATACACATTTATATGAAAGCAAACACATTTGCATGAGATCAATATTAGATAACATTATAATTACTAATCACACCTCTTTTATTCCTTTACACCTGCACGTACTTGCCCTTTGACCTTGCACATTTTCATTTTCTGTCGCAATCCTCTACCCGTATAAAAAAGAAATCAAAATTTAGATCGTGCGTAAAGAGTGTAAGAGAGCGAAGGTGTGACGTGATCAAATCTTGCATGTAGCGGATAAAGCCATGTGATATAGAGGCATTCAAAAAAGAGGAAGTAACGCACATGAAAAGGAGACATACAGGGGGAAAGACGTGCGTGATATGGAGATATGCAAAAGAAAATGGCAATGCGAATGTGTAACTAGTAGTTATTAAGTTAACTATAACTTCTTTTAACATGTACTACTTTTTAATTTATGTAACACTTTTTCATTAAATGTGTACCACTTTTTCATTTATGTAACACTCTTTCATTAAACGTGTAGCTAGAAAATAGCATAGTTATAACTGTTACAGCTTTTGAATGTATTTAAATTCGGTTTAGAATTCAATGAGGGTATAGAAGAAATATTATCCAGAAAATAATTTTGTGGTTCAATTCGCACCCTAAGAGAATTTCACTTTCAATATAGCTCTGACTAAGACCTATCAATTGGTATCAAAGCTATGACTATTAACAAAGAACGCATAAAACTTGGAAGCTAGTTAGGAGTGATTCGTTAGTTAGGAGTGATTCGTGAAAGCATGGGACGCATGAAAGCCACCATGAACAAATTATCAGAACTCTTGCTTACCAATAAAACTGAAGACAATAACAAAATCGAACAGCGAGGGCAATCCAGTCGTAACCAAGAAGGGCTTGAATAGAACAGGCCAATTTTTTCCTCTAAAATCGTCAAGCTGGAGTTCCCTATATATTCAGGGGATGATCCAACTGAATGGTTTAATCAAGTGGACCAGTTCTTTAAGTACCAAGGCACTGCCAACGACCAAAAGGTGCCTCTAACATTATACAACCTAAAAGGAGAAGCAAATCAATGATAGCAATGGCTACGTCGATCTTACCATGAAGAAAGAATGCCAATCATGTAGGAGCTATTTTTTGAGGAATTATGGGCACAATTTGGGCCAATAGAATGTGAAGACTTCGACAAAGCCCTCTCATGCATCCAGCAAATAGGTTCGTTGAAGGACTATCAAAGGGAATTTGAGAAGTTGGAAAATCGCATACAAAGCTGGACACCAAAGGCCTTGGTAGAGACATTCATGGGAGGTCTCAAGCCAGATTATCAGAGGGAATCCACATGTTTCAACCCAGAACGCTAAAGGATGCCCTTAGCCCTTAGTCTCGCACGTATGAAAGATGAACAACGCCATCGACATAGAGCTGAAACTCCTTCCACTATTCCTTCAACGAATCACTCAAAGTTGGCTACTCCAGTAAAGATGCTATCTTGGGATGAAATGCAAAGACGTCGAACTCAAGGCCTGTGCTTCCATTGCAATGAAAAACTCATTATAGGACTCAAGTGCAAGGGGCCACAACTGCTGCTATTAGAAGGAAACTCCAACTTAATTGAGATCAATGTTGGCGATGATACGGGAGAACCATTTGGGGAAATTGGAAGCACAAACAGAGCCTAAAATTTATTGCAGGAATAATTTTTGGATGTGAAACTTGGGGACAAGGCTCATGTCGACGAAGGGGGTAATGATAGGGTTAGGTGTTGAAGCTGAATGAGGAATAAAATCTGAGATATATGTAACATAGAGATAAGGTGTGACGTGATCAAATCAACACTCTTCCATTCAACGTGTAGCTAGAAAATAGGATAGTTATAATTGTTACAACTTTTGAATGTATTTAAATTCCATTTAGAATTCAATGAGGGAATAGAAGAAATATTATCCATAAAATAATGTTGTGGTTCAATTCTCACCCTAAGAGAATTTCACTTTCAATATAGTTGACTGGGACCTATCACTTTCCGTCTCTTATTTTTGACTCTGATTCTCGTAGTTTTATTCTCGTTCCTTTATTTAAAAACTAACCAAATTATTTAGCCCTCGTCGCTACTAAAAGAAACACCTCCAGTTTTTAGTTTGTTTCATCGAGTTAAAAAAAATGACGGAGTCGGTAGAGTTACCGAATCGGCTTGGAATCTTCTCATTTTAGATGAAAAATAGAAACGACATGTTAGCTATTAGAGATGCTCTTGCTAATTCACAAGTGTTTGAGTTCTTGGATTCATAATTGAATTGGTCTAAGAGAAAGGCAACTAATGTGTTGATGACTTACCATTTAAGAAACCTTATGTTATTCAAAGGATTGTTAATTATATCTTCTCCAATAGTGAAGGCTACTAGTTAACCTTGCTAGTCACCATGAGTCTTCTTTATAGAACCACAAGAAAATTAAGGAGTCCCTCTATGTTGAGATACTAGTGGAGGCTTGTCTATGAAACATTCCTGCCTTAGTTTACTTATTGAAGGCTTGTCTATGAAACATTCCTGCCTTAGTTTACTTATTGAAAAACAAATTTTCTGGATGAAATGCAAGGAAAGTTTGTTTCAATTTGAGTTTTAAAATTCTTTTTATTTTGCAAGTGTTGGTTGTGATACGGGTTTTATTCTCTTATTTTGGCAGGTTAGTGTTCTTGGCTTTTCTTCTTAGCATATTAATGTTCAATTTATTAGTAAGGATAACTATTTGTGGCTTACAGTTACCTTTATGGAAACGCAATGCACAATGAACTATTTTTTGTTTATTCATTGAAAGCTTATCATGATTTTCAAAAAATGAAAATAAGAAAACGTTCACATCCTTAACTTGAACAAGAGGCTCTAACAAAGTATACTTACCAGCAACTTATTTTTAATGAATAAACAAAATGAAGATTTGTTCCTCGAAGTATTGAAGGAGTAAATGTTCCAAAAGGTTATGCTTCTAACACTTCATATTGTGTAAAACATCAAAGAGGATAGTAATGGGAGTCTTAACAGCCATGATAGTTATATTGTCATGATTAATAATTAAATTATGTTATTTTCGTTTATAACTTTAATTTACTCATGTTATGTTTCAAAACTAAATTATCAATAGAACCTCAATAAATTAATACTCTTAGGACTAAGAAAATATAAATTAAATGAATATTAATTAATCGATTAATTAAAAAATTATTAATTTATGAAAATATCTCTTATTTTGCCAAAATATTGTATCTAATACTCTTTAATTGTAATTAAACAAATTAATTTGAATCTAATTAATTAAGTAGATTCATAAATTTTACTTGTTGAAGATTATAATTTTAATATAGAATCTAACTCGTTCAAAGAAGTAGTTAAGCCGATAGGAATGTTGAATAATTTTTATTGAAATACAAGAATGCTATAATAGAAATTCTTTTTACATTATGAAAAGTTAGATATGAGACATAAGTCAGCATTAATTTAATAATAATAATAATATTGAAGGGTGAAGGCCATTTCTTTATGGTATTAGGTCAAGTGAAGAACCCTAGAACGAGTTCAACCCTAACTTTAATACCTTGCACAACGAAATAATCAAATATCAAGCAAATAACCAAGATAACCAAAGCAAATTAAATAGCACAACACACACCGATTTACGTAGTTTGACCAATTGCCTATGTTCACAATAGATCCAAGGATTCTAACCTCTCTTATTAACTCTCAAAAGAACTTACAAAGAAAACAATAGCATCGAACTCTCAAGGGATGTATAGTTTGGTGTCTCTTTGTTCCCACAAGAATAATTTTCACCCAAACAAGAGGTTCCACCCTAGTATACATAGTACTTAGTGTCTACCTAGTTCTTTCTCTCTCTAGAGTCTCACTTGTAATGCTCAATCTTTAATAAAGTGTATACAAGGGTTTATATAGTAGTTAAAACGTCCTTACAACCCCTAATCCTAGTTGGAATAAGAGTCTAGGTGTTTTAGGGTCCAAAACCACCTCAAACAAGTCAATCCAGGTCCAAAACAGACTTTCCCAGGATTAGGTACCGCAGCGCTACGTGCGTGAAGAGACAATTCTTCTTTCATTCACTTTCTTACACCTTTCAAGTCCTGTTTTGCCTCACCATTGAGCGTTATATGCATCATTGACTTCAACGTGACTCCTCCATTGGTATTCTTCATAATTCTTTCCCATACAAGATTATTGAATCACTATTCTAATATTCTCGTCCTTGATTCAAAATCTCCAAATAAGAAATTCAAGATTCGATCCACACTAATACTCTATCACCTAGAGTTGAGTCTAGTTAAGTCTCCATCAAGACTTAACTTTTTTTTACTTAGTGACTTTGGTTTCCAAAGGCATTCGTGCTCCTTGCATATGGTATGGATGCGATGCACTACTTTTTTAGCCTCATTACTTCTGTGAGTATTCTTTGGATGTTGTCTTATGGTCTATATTACACCAACAACCCATGTTGGCCCACCTTTGGCCATCCCCATAAGCATATAAAGTCATTCATTTCTCACCTTCTAACTAAATAGATTTATTTACTACCCTTAGTTTTCCTCTTTTGCTCTAATCAAAAATCCTTCTTCATCAAATTTTTCTAGAGATATTAAGTTCATCTTCAGTTTGGAAATGTGCCTTACACCACATAAGTCTCTAGTTGCTCAACCTTGCATCTTTAGCCTTATGTCACCAATTCCTATGACCTCACAGGTCATATAATTCCTTATTAGAGCTTTACCTCTCATGGTCTTGTTGTTGGTGAACAATAATCTATCCGGACACATATGGACACTATACCTAGAATTTAGGATCTATTTGTCAACGTACTTTTCTTTTGAGGCTACCAATGAGTCTACAACTTCGATCCATCACAATCACCAAAAGCAGCACTCTCATCTTTGCCCTTTAATTTTGGATAATTCTTCACATAATGGCTTTTTTTATGACAATAAAACCATTTTCGAGATTTTTTACTTGATTAGTTGCTCTTTTTCTTTTGTGCAAACAATACTGCTCTACTCTCAAATTTTGATCTCTTTTTTAAATCTTTAGAATTCAATAAAGCCTTGATATCATTCATCATAAAAAACTCCTTCCTATAAAGTAACGTGTCCATAAACCTCTCATAGCTTTTTGGTAACGAACTTAATAGGATAATGGCTTTATCTTCATCCTCCATCTTGATCCTCAAGGTCTCAAAACTTATAAGATCATGTTGAACTCATCAATGTAGTCTCTTAATGAAGATCCTTCGGACATAGACAACTGTGTAGCTTCTTCTTTATAAGAGGCCTATTTGCCAAAGACTTTCTCATGTACAAAGTCTTGAGTTTCTTCCATAGACCTAAAGTCTTTTCTTTACCATCCATCTCATTTAATACTTTGTCACTCAATACTAAGATTATGGTACTATGAGCCCTCTTCTGAATTATGTCACAATTTATCTCTCCTGGTCTCAAGGTTTTTTTCTCTTTGCTAATTGATGATCGAGCTTCCTCCAAAGTTAAGTCTAACCCTTCCTTAACTAGTAGAGCCTTAACATTTTTCTTTTACAAATTAAAGTTATTCATTCCATTGAATTTCTCAATATCTTACTTAATTATAGCCATGGGTTTAAATACTACCTGAGAGTATTGTCAAACCTAGACTCTGAAACTAGTTTGTTAAAAGGTGAATAACCTTTCTCTATGGTATTAAGTCAAGCGAAGAACCCTAGAACGTGTTCAACCCTAACCTAATACCTTGCATAGTGAAATAATCAAATATCAAGCAATTAACCAAAATAACCAAAGCAGATCAAAAGCACAACACATACCAATTTAAGTGGTTCGGTCAATTGCCTACGTTCACGATGGATCCAAAGATCCTAACTTCTCTTATTAACTCTCAATAAGACTTATAAAGAAAATAATAGCAAAGAACTCTAAAATGATCTATAGTTTGGTGTCTCTTTGTTCCCACAAGAACAATTTCACCCCAAACAAAAGGTTTCAGTCTAGCACACACAGTACTTAGTGTCCACATAGTTCTTGCTCTCTTTAGAGTCTCACTTGTAATGTTTAATTCTTAATAAAGGGTATACAAGGTTTTATATAATAGTCACTTATTAAAATGATGGTGATGGATGAGTTCCCTTTTAGTTTTATAAAGAATGTCAAGTTTTACTATTATAACAGTGTGGCAATTCTCAAATTTGATGTCCTATCTTATAGACCAATACAAGAGATATAATTGAGTTGTTTGGTTTAGAGAATGGCTTGTTAAAGAGTTTAGTTAATGGGAAATTAATCACTTGACCACCAATATTTGGACTTTCATTCATAATCATAGCTATATAGTTGTCATGGCTCACTTCATAGATAGTCACTAGTATTTGCATATGAGGATTTTGAGCTTTTTTGTTATTTCAAATCATAAAGGAGAAACGATCGGAAAGCAACTAGAGACTTATCTATTAGATGAAGTCATTGAGAAAGTATACTCAGTAATAGTTAATAATGCAAGTACTAACGATATTGTCATATCTTATATGAGAAAGAGAATGAAAAATTAGAGAGAGAATTCATTAGTATCGAATGTGGAATACATGAACATATGTTGTTATGCACACATTTTAAACTCGATTGTGATAGATGGGTTGAAAGATTTGAATGAGAGTGTGGTTTCTATACACAATGATGTCAAATATATTAGATTTTTTGAATCGCGATTGCAAGCCTTTAAGAATTATATGAAAAGGGAGAAGATTGAGTGTAAGGAGAGTGTGGTGTTAGATGTGTTGGGATTTGTGCTTACGTGTCATCCCTTTTATGTATGAATATTTGTTTTATATTTATACTATTATCATTTTATTAAATCGCTAATTATATTTTATATATAGTAAGATACTTGTAATGTTTCAGACATTGTATGATCTGAAGGGGTTTAGATCTGGTCTAAAAGAGTTTAGATCAATTTTAAGAATTAGCAACGCTGAGAGTTATAAATGCTAAGAGTTAGCACTAATAAGAATTACTAGGTTATAAGAGTCAGCGAATCTAATAAGTTAGAAGCTTATTTGAAATGGGACAAAGACTTGAAAATTTATTAGTAATGACATAATTGCAAAGGGTTACAAATGGTGTTAAGAAATGTTATTATGCAAATATATTCTTAAATACTATATTCCTGATCTATCTTCGTTGATGCTAGTCTATCAGTAAAGACCTTATAATATATAGATCAATGTATGTCTATATCTGGATAGTCTAGTTAGTTAGTCTTAGGAGACTATGAGTTTAGTGGAAGTTCGTATAGAGATACAGGTATTCAGTAAGAATTGGATACTGAACAGACTCATGAGGACCTTCCAATATACATCTCATAAAGTTGTCAATAGAGAGTCATTTCAAGTTGAGTAGTATTCATGGTCATTTGACTTGAGCGTCACGGTGGACTTGTGAGTGATCCACCATACTTTGGTTCCAATATGTCATAAACCTTTTATGGTCTGACCGTTGGGTCTGGTCCGATACTCATAGAGTTCAGTGTGTGTAGATATGGGATCCATTAACTCATTTGGGTGGGTAATATATCCTGATGCTTTAAGATTGTGTTCAGAAAGTCTTATAGCCATAAGCAGTTACACCCAGGAAAATAGTTTTATCTTAGTGATAAATAATATCGTAAAAGTGTTTGAAGATATTATTTATTGAAATACAAATATAGAGATAAGTTTACGATCGAGCACATGGAGACTTGACGGTGTTGATTTATATCCCCGCTCTTCTAGAATATCTATGATGGATGGATTATACAAATATGTTATAACCTCAACTTGTATAGTCTAATGCGTCATTTTGTAAGATCCATAACCTGTGTGTGAGACATTGTTCACAAACGTATGGACAAGTTTCATATGACAAACTGGGCGTGGACACAGAGTCTCACAATATGAAGTGTACTCGTTGTATATTAGGACGTCGTATTGGATTGAATAGTTCAGTCTAAGAAATTTCATCAAAATTCGAAAATATATTTCAAAGTTCCTTAAATTGTACACTTGTCTAGTTTTAAATGTTAAAAATAACACTTAATTAGTTAATAAGAATTGTTGACTAATAAGATGTTAACAAGTGAGACAATATTCTCAATGAATTATTTTACCATGATTTCACCTATTTACCTTGCTAGTAAATACTAATAAGATAATAATAATTATTCAAAAATAGTTTTTGAATAATATATATTATATTCATATACATATATTTAATTGTTATTATTTTATTAATAAAGTAAAGCAAGCACTTGTATAATGCAATAAATGATGTTTGCCAATAATAATAATAATAATAATAATGAAATAAAACATTATGGTATGACATATAAATCATTAAATAAAGCAAAGATGCATTATAATTTGTAATGCACAAATATATGGTCGGTCATTTTTTGGTGGAATGGTAAAATTAGTTGAAAGTGATCAATCATCTCCACTTGTTGGTAGGCCATGAAATGCAGTAGTTAATGAAACCAAAAATGAAATGATTCATTGATTCAAGAGGGCACCATTTGGTTTTGTGAGGGAGAAGAAGAGTTGAGAGAATTTTGCTAAGTCCTTTCTAAGTTCTAAATAATGTGTTGTGAGGGAACAAAGGAACTAAAACATTATATACCTCTCATCTCTCATAAAAAATAAATACATATAGGTCAAAGTGTTTTAAGAGTTGAAACATTTATTGCTGAAAATTTGTAGCTGCTATTCTAGTTTCATAATCCCACAAGTTTATAGTTGTGAACTAGAATTGTGTAACAGGATACTTCAATGTAATCTCAAACTTAGAGATTGGATTTCTTAAAGAATTAAAAAGCTATCTTCAATCCAAGTAGATTTACTTGCTTGTTATTAAGTTTAATCACACCCACTTAACAAGATATGCCAACTAGGTGGAATTCTACCTACTTAACATTGTCAAATGCATTGAAATTTCATAAGCCTTTTGATTTGATGACAGAAGAGAATAGTCTATATAAGAGTTGCTTTTAGATAAGAAAAATAGAAAAAGAAGACAAAGACTACCAGTCAGTACAGCTTGGGAGAATGTTGAGCATTTTATGTCATTTTTGCAAATTTTCTATAAAGTGACATTAAAATTCAGTGATTCATTGAGTGTGACCTCTAATAATTGCTATAATAAGATTTGCATGATACATTTTCCTTTGACAAAATTGAGTCAGCGTGATGTCTTCTTGTTGGGAGCCATGGCAAATAAGATAAAATTATGGTTTGATAAGTACTGGGAATCCATGGAGAAGATTAATAAGATGTTGATAGTTGATACCCTACTTGATCTACAGCACAAGAAGTAGCTTGTAGGATTTTATTTTGGAAAAATCTTTCGTGAAGATTGTGCAAGAGTTGAAGAAATGAAGCGCCTCAACAAGAGATTGTTGTTTAAGCTTTACGAAGCCTACGATATTGATGTATACAATAATAGTTAAGTATAAATGCACACTATCGTATCAAGTAACATATGTTTTAAAGTCCAAGTTATCGTTCCCTTAGGGACTATTAATCTATTTCTTACAATCAATTACTAAAATTAATTCTACTTTACTTTTATTCAAAAAAATCTAAAGATGACTTAAATCTAAGTAAACTAAGACAATCAAATTAAACTTAAGATTAATCAAATGCAAGCAAATGGTTGAATTCACTAATTAAGAATAATCTTGGGTTTCGACTCATCCCCTAGTATTTCATTAGACTCATTAACCTTTTAATTAATCACTTAATATGAACTTATTGGTTAGATTCTAATCTTATCACAAGCCTCTATCGATAGTCGAGTGACTATATTATGTATTTTAACAACTACCTATATATCTATAGTAATCAGAATAAAATATAATTCATTAAGACCATGTCTAAATCATACTATACATACCATCTAGGTATATGTCTATCCTATATGAAACTCATAGTTGTTATCCTATAATCATGCATCAAACTATCCTAAGCTAAACACAGGAATCCTTCTATCGAGTACATCATAGTTCCTTAATCATTCAAGATATTGATCAAGTATCATAAAAGCATTAACACAAGATAGAATAAATCAATTATAATGTATCAAGTTTATAAACTAAGAATTATCAAGTTTATAAACTAAAAATTAACAAAATTCAACTACATACTAACTTCAATAGTTTAACCCTAGATCATAGAAGTTTAGCTCATCATTAAACCAAAAGTATCAAAGTAATCAAACAAAGACATCATAATCAAGAACATATTGATAAAAACAAAGCAAAAAAACTAATCAAGAAGACGCATTGAATTGCTTCTTTCTCTTCTTTAACTTAAAGCTTGAATCTTAATCTTCAATCTTAAATTCTTGGTTTTGATCTCTTGATTTATGTTGTAAATTATTTTCTTAAGTTTTGCCTCTAATAAATTTTGTGTTTTAGCTTAGAAAAAAGTAATTTTACAAGTTTTAGGAATCCTAGAGTCAATGAGCTTCGAATCCAAGTCAAAATAGGATAATTGAGAATGTGTTTTAGTTGTCATATAGGCATCAATGTTGTAGCACTCAAACCTGGAAACACAACTAGTAGGGAAGTCAACTGGGTGCCACGACACTCAGCTCACTGCCTTGGATGCCATAGGCTATTTTTTCCTCGCATATCTTTGTTGTTTCTCGTATGATTTGCCTTCAATTTGTCTAGAATCTTCACATTTTACCTCGTACACCTATTTATGATATAAAAAAATACAATTAAATAGCCACATATTTATAATTTAGAGCAAAACTTAAGTTCAATGAGATAAATATAATAGTACATTTTAAGCTCTTATCAAATACCCCAAACTTCAAACTTTACTTGTTATTGAGCAAAACAAAAATCAACAATCACAATTTATTGACTCTAAATAAAAACGTAAGAACTAAAACAAGCCTGGTTGATTAAATAATCTTCATTGTTGTCTCAAAGGATGTTGAAATGGCACAAATCATTTCAAAAATCAATAATTAACATTTAATAAATCATTATACCATTCACCAAATCCTTTATTCTCCTCTATAATTGATCATTTGTATGTGTGTGTGTACAATAAGTAAGTAATTATTTAAATAAAATATAGATTTACTTAATACTTAAGAAAGTATAGGAAGATAATGTCTCAGCATATTTCAATTTATAATAATGCTACTATAAGCTTACTTTTCATACAACTCTCTACTAATGTAGAAATACACATGTCTAAGGATCTATTTAGGATTTTTCTTATCTTGTAATATAAAGCTAGGGTCAAGGTGAGTTATTAAAGATATATATAAAATTCAAATCACACCATGAACACTTAGACTTTACTTAAAAATCTTTTGATTCTTTTTTCTCCTTAATTTATCTCCTTCCCCAAACTTATGATATTTTCATCTTTCTTTTAATCACTTTTTGCAAAGAATTTCTTCTTTTCTTAAACTGGGGGTATTCTGAATTGAAAAGCTCTCTTTTTAATTTTAATTTTAATTTTTTTAGATGTCCCCCAAACTTAGCTTGATATGTACCATTAAGACTTATTGCTTTCCATTTCAATACCCTTTTCTCACACAACCACAACTTCTTTTCTTTTAAGAATATTTCTAAGTAAACTCAAGGTTTATGGTATTGTGGGTATATTTGGATAAATAAGTTTAAAGTCTTAAGACTTGTAATGTGTTTAAACAAAAATAAATTGGTATTTAGGCTCAAAATAGGTAATTAGGGATAAATCTATATCTAAGGTAGGCTAAAAAAAGGCTCAATTAGTGTAAAGATGGCCTAATAGTATTTCTCTATTAATATATTTTCTAGAATTTCACCTCAAGTAAGTTCTAGAGTGTTGATCTTCAAGACTGTCGTAACTACTTAAGCATGAGTATTTCTAAGCAAAAACTTCAACAAATACAAGTTTATCTCAATGTGCTCAATAATAAGTGATCAAAAATAAAGTTGAACTCAATTCAAGATTCATGATATAAAAATTATCTCAATTGTTTATTATTTTTAAGAGACTTGTGAAAATAAATTCAGTCATTATTATAATTCTTATTATGGACTAATGATCATCTTCTCAACCACAAACTAACAACTAAAAATAATTGCCCCAAAAGACAATCAATCAATATAAGTAGCAAAATAAATACAGGTAATATGTTTTCTACCCCGAAATTTAAATTAGATATTATCTCCAATGTTTAAAAATAAAGAATGGAGGTAAGATACTTCCCTGGTAAATGAAGTTTAAGTATTGCAGCATTATGTTATGATGAATGTGACTGTGGTGTTCCTTGGCTCATAATGCTTGAAATTGTTCATGCTGCTTTTTTGAATGCCTAACTTGCTATTTTATTCCTAAAAAAAAAACTAAAGTAAATAGAAATAAAACTAAGTAAATATAAAAATAAAAATTTACTTGGGTTGTCTTCCAAGAAACGCTTAATTTAACGTCGTCGACTTGACGGGACTCTTTCTATTCTTATAATGGATTAAATGTGATGGTGAAAGCATCTTTAAATGTGATTTTGCTAGCTTTCCTCTCTTTCGGCTTCCATATCTTTGCAATAATGTTTTGGGCAATAGCTTTTGCCTCATTCTCCTTGTGATTCTTAAAAAGACTTTAATCTCAGACTGAAAAAATGGTTCTTTTGTGCCCTTCTCTATGAACCTTTTTTAAAGTATTGCTTATTCTTGTTTTTTCTTTTTCTTTTATGCTTCAATGCCTTCTTTTAGATGAAAAGATCTAATGTCTCTATGTTTTTGAGTTGTTCAGCATTTGGGTGCACTATATTAATGCTGCAACAGTCTTCACTCTCAGATGGTAACTTGATTTCTTTGAAGACTTTGAAAGTGACAGTGTCATATTGCACTTCATCTTATTGTGCCACATTCTCATTCTCACTCTCCTTCTCCTTCATGCTTGATGGTGGTGGTATGGATATGTTACCTTAAATATCTTACCACGTTTCAAGTTGATGGCTTGATATTACTCTATATTTCTCTTGAATTTGCCTTGGTGTCACTTAGTAGAGCTCTTTGAAGTTGCTTATTGATTATTACAACTAGTTTTTCCATTTGAACCTCTAAATTTTTCCAGGTTACTGAATGATTTTGTGTGATGGCATCATTTAACTTCATATAGTTCATGAACATGTCTTCCAATGCAGCTTCTATAAGGATCGGTGTTTACGTGCCATCCCTGAATGTACATATACTTGTGTATTTATACAAGTGTACATTCCCATTGAATCGCTAATACCCAATTATATGGTATTATGCATGTAACGTTGCGGACATTATAGATCTGAAGGAGTTCGGATCAGATTTAAAAGGTTTAGATAAGGGCTCATAGTTAGCCACGCTGAGAGATATAAATGCTAAATGTTAACACAGTTAAGTGTTAGCTGGTTATAATACTCAGCAGATCCAAGAATTGGAGCCTTATCTGTAATGGGACATAGACCTGGGAGTATAATAGTAATTACATAGTTGCAAGAGTTACAATCAGGTGCCAGAAAATGCAAGTTGCGTAAGTATGTTCTCGAATAATTATCCCTGATCTATTTCTGTCGATACAGGTCTATCGGTGGATACTTTTATATAGATCAGCATATGTCGTACCTATAGGGTATAGTTGGTTGTTCCTAGCCAACCGTGAGCTTGGAGCTCGTATTGACATATGGGTATCCAGTTAGGACTGGATATAGGACAGACTCACGAGGGCCTCCGATAGACATCCTATATAAGCCGTCAACGGAGGGTTCTCTCGAGTTGAGTAGTATACGTAGTCTTTTGACCTGATTGCCACGGTGGGCTTGTAAGTAATCCACCATACTTTGATTCCATGCATGTCACAGACTTTTCATAGTGTAACCGTTAAGTGTCATTGGGTATGGTCTGATACTTATAAAGTCCGGTGCGTACAGATATGGGATCCATCAGCTCTTATAGGGAGTTTGATATGCAAATGCTTTGAAACTGTATCTCAGAAAATCTTGTGGCCACAAGTATCAATCCTGGGAAAGTATTCCATCAGGGTAGAACAATATGGCAAAAGAGTATGCGTATATTGTTCAGTGAGATACAAGTCTGGAGATAAGATATGGATGAGCATATGGGGATTTGACGGTGATAATCTATATCCTCGTACATCCAGGATATCATGACGGAAGGACTATATGTATGTGTTGTAACCTCAGCTTGTATGGTTTACCACGCTGATTCATATATCCGTGACGTGTGCGTAGGACATAGCTCACGGACTCATAGAATAGTTCCATTTGATGAATCGGGCGTAGAACCTAGAGAGTCCTGTAATATGGAGTATACTCGTTGTGCACTGGGGCAGTGTGCCGGATTAAATTGTTTAATCCAGCAATATTCAGCATTACCACGAGAATGCGTGCGTATTTGTATTTAAGTGTTAAATATAGCAATTAGTCAATAATTGTTATTTACTAATTACATAATGACACATAGCGTATTGTGGACTCTCAGTTGAGTTAACTCAAGTATGGGATTTGGTGAGACCCACTAGGAGGTGAACTTGGTAACTATTTATGAGGGGCAAAATGGTTATTTCTCAATTTGATAATTTAATAGTTAAATAATCAAAATATCTTTCTTTTTGTATTATATATATTATTATTTATATTATATAATATTTTATATTATATATTATTATTATATTATATATTATCATTATATTATATTTTTTATATATATATATAAAGAAAGAAAGAAAGAAAGAAGAAGCAAGATTTTGGCCAAATTCGGCCAAGAGGAAGGGAGAGAAGAAATGGAGAGAAAAAGAAGGAAGAAAGAAAGAAGAAGAAAAGAAAAAGGAAAAAAAAGTAGAGGAAAAATAAAATTGTTTCATTTTTCTTTATGCTTCCAATTAGAGTAATTATGAATTGCTTTAAACTCTCCATTTCTTATTCTTTTGAAAAAAATGATAAAAACACACTCCCGGCCATTTTGGGGATTAAGAGTTAATCCCAAGCTGAATATCAAGCTGTTGGTCTAGCTCACCAAGCCTACCATATTGGTGACTAGAACTGCATACGAGTTGGTCTCCATGAGGACTCCGAGAAAAAACGTCTATAATGTTACACGTTATGGTGAGTTCTCTATAACCTTTCTAAGATATAAATGTGATTAATATATTAAATT
Organism: Ailanthus altissimus; assembly: GCA_946807835.1. Taxonomy (NCBI): domain Eukaryota; kingdom Viridiplantae; phylum Streptophyta; class Magnoliopsida; order Sapindales; family Simaroubaceae; genus Ailanthus; species Ailanthus altissimus. The sequence goes on along the minus strand of OX327707.1, from coordinate 5,757,640 downwards.
TATTATGTTTATTGTAAAATTTATACATTTCTGCTGCGTTAGGCAATAGACACAATTACACATGCATACACCCACACGTGCCTAAGATCTGCTGACAGCTTCTTCTCTTGCGGTGGTAAAATCCTAAGGGATTCACTGGTTTAGATAACTCCTCTTAGTTTTTACGCCAAGAGAAGTTTGGATGATCTCTCCACCCTAAATTATAAAAGTTGGATTGTGGGTTAGGTTACTATTGGTTAAAATGGCCACATAATTCACTAACTACATGCACCACCTATTCACGTGATTATCACCATAAAAATGACAAGTCACTTAGTGAGTTTTTATGGTATTCAATGCATCAAACTTCTTAGATAATATATTAATTTGTGTTGTCAATGTATTGAAAGCTTCAATCTCATGCACACCAATGACTCTCTTAAATGTAACCCTTACAACTGATCATTGGTAACTGTTTAGGCTATCTCCTCTAACAGATCATAAACCTCATCCATAGACTTATTCATTAAAACTCTTTCAGTAGTGGCATATATAATAGTCCTCAAATAGCTTACTAGTCTATTATAGAATGTTTGGATTAATAGCCATTTAAGGACTCTATGGTGAGGAAACTTTCTAACATGTCCTTGAAGCGTTCTCATACCACATATAATGACTCACCATTAATCTGACTAAAAGAGGTAATATCATTCCTTATCTTCGTTGTCTTTGTTGGTGGGAGAACTTTGCTAGAAATTTCTGTGTTAGGTCAACTCATGTCGATATAGATCTGGATGGCAATTATATTAACCAACTCTTGACTTTATCCTTTAAGGAGAAATGAAACAATCTAAGTCGAATGGCATCATCCGAGACTCCATTGTAATTGAAAGTATCGCAAATCTCTTAGAAATTCATGATGTACATGTTAGGATTATCATTAGAAGTTTCGTTGAACTGTACAAACTCTTTCAGTATCTAAATCATACTCAGCTTAATCTCAAAATTTATTTGCATTCACGATTGGTCGCAAATACTAGACTGAACACCAACTACAATAAGGACTGCATACTTTTTTAATGTTCTCTGTGGTATCATAGGCTCAAATATAAGATTACTGATGTGATCATTATTCTCCTCTATGTTTAAAGATTGTTACTATTTACGTTGAAGTATATGCAATGTTCTTTCGATCTAAACATCAAAAGAAGCAAAGTCAGCATTTTTCACCCTTTGCATGAACTGTCAAAGCAAAATAAAAATAAAATCAAAGTAAAAAAAAGAAAATAAAATAAAAAAATCTGAATTAAAAGTAAGTAGTTTAGTATTAGTATTGATTTAAAGAATAAAAAAAATTAGTCCTCGATAACGACGCCAAAAACTTGATGTATGCAATAATAGCTAAGCGCAAGTGCACGTTATCGTATCAAGTAATATAGGATTTAAAGTTTAAATTATTATTCCCTCAAGAACTATTAATCTATTTCTTAAAATCAATTATTAAAATTAATTCTACTTTACTTTAATCCAGAAAAATTTAAACATGACTTAAATCTAAATAATTTAAGACAATCAAATTAAACCTAAGTTCAATCAAACACAAGCAAAGAGTTGAATTCACTAATTAAGAACAGTCTAGATTTCGACTCATCCCCTAGTATTTAATTAGACTCATTAACCTCTTAGATAATCATCTAATATAAATTTATTGGCTAGACTCTAATCTCATCACAAGCCTTTGTCGATGGTCGAGTGATTATATTATGCATTCTAATAACTACCTAATATCTATAGTAATCAGAATATAATATAATTCATTAAAACCAAGTCTAAATCATACCATACATGCCATTTAGGTATATGTCTATCCTATATGAAACTCATAGTTGTTATCCTATGATCATGCATCAAACTATCTTAGGCTAAACACATAAATCCTTCCGTCAAGTTCATCATAGTTCTTCAATCATTCAAGATATTGATCAGGTATCATGAAAGCATTAAACACAAGATAGAATAAATCAATTATAATGTATTAAGTTCATTAACTAAGAATTAATAAAATCTAACTACATATTAGCTTTAATAGTTTAATCTTAAATCATAGAATTTTAGTTCATTAATAAATCAAGAGTATCAAAGTAATCAAATAAAGACATCATAATCAAAAACATATTGATAAGAACAAAGAAGAAAAACTATTCAAGAAGGCGCATTGAGTTGCTTCTCTCTCTTCCTTGACTTGAAGCTTAAAGCTTGATATTCAATCTTGAATTCTTAACTCTAATCTTTTGATTTGTGTTGTGAATTATTTTTTTAAGTTTTGCCTCTGATAAAGTCTGTATTTTGGCTTTAAAAAAGTGCTTTTATAGGTTTTAAAAACCTTAAGATTTAGGGGCTTTAAATCCAAGTTAGAATAGGACAATTGAGGAGCTGTTTTAGTTGTTGCACTGGTACCACGACGCTCAGACGTGGAAACACAACTGGTGGGGAAGACAACTGAGTACAGCGGCGCTCAGCTCACTACCTTGGACACCACAGCGCCCAGATCTAGGTTGTCTAACCGTCTTTTCCTCGAGTATTTTTGCCGTTTCTCGTCCGATTTATTCCGATCTTCATATTTTTTTCTTGTACACCTATTTATGATAAAAAAAAACACAATTAAATAACCAAATATTCATAATTTAGAACAAAACTTAAGTTCGGAGAGATAAATATAATAGTACATTTTAAGCCTTTACCAGGTATATAGGATGGCAAACCACACTGTAGTACATTTAGTGGCACTAGTATGGGTGAGAGTAGCAATAACATACTTGCTTTACAATCACAACTATCCAATGCCCCATCTGCCTCACTAGTTCGAGATATTATGTGGCGCGATGACCCCTCAAGTGAATCCGTTGGGCTTGCAGAGGATGATATAGATTTGTAATAAGTGAATGAGGTGGAAAGATACTTGATGGATAAAGTTGAGAATCTTTACAACCCACATTTTGATGTTTTGCAGTGGTGGAGGTTGAATACTGAGAAATATCATATTTTTGCATGTATAGCTAAAGATGTGTTTGTTATACCCATATCTATTGTGGCCTTAAGTCAACTTTCAGTACCGAATGTCGTATTCTTAATTCATTATGAAGTTCTTTAACTCTAAAGGTAGTTGAGAACTTGATATGTGGATAAATTGGATATGAGCTTCACTTTTGGTGGATAAAGCAAAGAGAGAAGAAAGATTGCTTGTAGATGCTAAGTTTTATGACCAACTAAAAGCAGGTAAAATAATGTGAATTATTATAACAAAATTTAAATATTTATTCTTCTATTTACTAAATATTATTTGCTAATCTATTTTTTTTTACTTTTTGTGAATATTATTATTTTTTGTGTAGAGTTCGCACAATTGTCGATGTAAAAGCTTTCATCGGCACTACAACATTAGTAAAACTTGTTATTCAAATTTACTTTTTTGGTAAATTTTCAATTATATAGTTTCTTTATTTATTTAATGTTCCTTTACCATAATATGTTAAATTATTTTGGATGCAGTTTTTTAGATTACCAACCATTGTGCCTAAATACCAGATTGCCAATTAAACATGAAGATTAATGCTTATGCTTCATAAATTTCTCTTTTATATAATGTTTGATGTATAATTCATATAACTTTCTAAAATATTATGTTGTATTTGTTATGGTTAATTAGTTATGGAATTGTAGTTGGTTGTGATTGTAATTGTGAATGCGATTATTAGTATTTGTTGGAGTTAGTTTAACATTAGAAGGTAGAAATAAAGATTTAGAAATTAAATTGAAGTGCTACAATTTTTTGTAGGTTATTATAATTTAAGAGGAATGTCCACAAATTAGGGGAGATTCTGTCGAATTTTTATAAAAATATATTAACATGATAGAAATTGAATTTGAATTTATAATATTTAGTATAATTGAGATCGAAATTGGATTTAAAATTATAATAATTTACATAGTTGAGATTGAAATTAGATTTTAAATTGAATTTTAAATTATAATATTTAACACAATTGAATTTGAAATTTGATTTGAAATTATAAAACTTAATGTAAATAAAATTAAAATTAGAAATGGAATTATAATATTACGTAATTGAAATCAATATTAAATTTAGAATTATAACTTTTAACGTAGTTAAAATTGAAATTAGATTTAGAACTACAATATTTAATAAATTTAGCATTATAATATTTAACGTAATTGAGATTTGAAATTGAAATCAAAATTAGATTTAAAATTTTAACATTTAACATAATTGAATTAAATTTAAAATTATAATATTTAACATAATTAAAATTAAAATTATATTAGAATTTTTATTTTTAATGTAATTAAAATTAAAATTGGATTTAGAATTATAATATTTAATGTAATTGAGATCAAAATTAGAATTATAATATTTAATGTAATTGAAATCGAAATTGAATTTAGAATTATAATATTAAACGTAATTAAGATGGAAATTAGATTTGAAATTATAATATTTAACATAAATAAAATTGAAATTAGATTTGAGATTATAATATTTAATATAATTAAATTTGAAATTATAAAATTTAACATAATTGAAATTGAAATTATTATATGTAATTTAATTGAAATCAAAATTGAAATTGAAATTATAAAATTTAACATAATTGAAATTGAAATTATTATATGTAATTTAATTGAAATCAAAATTGAAATTGAAATTATAATATTTAACATAATTCAAATCGAAATAAGATTTAAAGTATTAACATTTAATGTAATTGAAATAAAAATTAAATTTAGAATTATAGTATTTAACGTAATTGAAATTAAATTTAGAATTATAATATTAACATAATTGAAATTAAAATTAGATTTAGAATCATAATATTTAACATAATTGAAATCAAAATTGAATTTCTAATTATAATATTTCACATAATTGAGATCAAAGTTAGATTTAGAATTATAATATTTAAAGTAATTGAGATTGAAATCGGATTTAAAATTATAATATTTAATATAATTGAAATCAAAATTAGATTTTGAATTATAATATTTAATGTAATTGAAATTGAAATTGAATTTAAAATTATAATATTTAAAGTAATTAATCGAAATTGGATTTAGATTTGGATTTAAAATTATAATATTTAAAATAATTAAAATTGAAATTGGATTTGAAATTATTATATATAACGTAATTGAAATCAAAATTAGAATTAAAATTATAATATTTAATATAATTGAAATTGAAATTGAATTTAAAATTATAATATTTAACGTAATTAAAATTAAAATTAGATTTTGAATTATAATATTTAATGTGACTGAAATTAAATTGGATTTGGAATAATAATAATATAATTAAAATTGAAATTAGATTTAAAATTATAACATTTAACGTAATTGAGATCGAAATTAGATTTAAAATTATTATATTTAGCATAATTAAAATTAAAATTAAATTTAAAATTATAATATTTAACATAATTAAATCGAAATTAGAATTATAATATTTAACGCAATTGAAATCAAAATTGAATTTGAAACTATAATATGTAGTGAATTTAAAATTATAACATTTAATATAATTTAGATTGAAATTAAATTTAAAATTATAATATTTAATATAATTAAAATTAATTTTTTTAATTATTAAAAAAATTTCCTACCTAACCCGCCCTGCCTTGAACCAAACTAAAACAAACTATGTTAATTTTCATTTATAAAAGAAAATATTTTAAACATTTCCAACCTTATCCATCTCGATCCGAAGAGTGTTTCGATTAGGACAACCTTCCTCGTCCTAATCAAAAATTGGAATTGGTCAAAAATTTCACTCCATTTTCGAACTTTAGTCTTAATCTCACTTCACCTCAAAACTAGTTTAGCATCCATCATTCATGTCCTAAGCGTTTTAACTTCCTAAATTCAATCACGAATACACGCACAAAAGAAGACCATATTTCTCCCTTTCGATCTATCAAAACCTATAGGCCATTGCCTAATTAAATTTAGGTATAATCTACTAGGCTCATTACTCAATTATGTTGTTGAATTTTATTATTAAATTTATTTTAAATTAAATAAAAATGAACTTTACTTAATTTTTTTCTATGATTATTTTTAAAGATAATTATCTAAATCCTTAATTATTATTTATAATATTAAATTATTAAATCACTAATATTAATAAAAAGTAAGAAACTCCACTTAAAATTCTCATTATAGTCCTACAAACTTTTGTAAGATTTCAACACTATCATTTTCTCAGAAAGAATGCAAAGAGAAAAAAAAAAAATTCCCCAAGTTGCCCAAATGAAAAATTGAGAAAGTTATTTTAACCGAATAAAAATAACTTAATCAATATTAACCAAATACGTTTCTTTTTTTTTTATTTTACACTTATTCTAAAATAAAATGAAAAGACAAATTTTTATTTTTTATTTTTTACCGACACTTTTCTCTCTCTCCCTCTCACGGTTAACTCTCTCCTTCTCTCACGGTTAACACACAACAATTTCATTTCACTCATAAATTTAAACTCAATAAATTTTTAAGATTGAAGATATAATCAGAAAAAATAGAAAAAAATTGGTAAGCGTATTTTTTAAATTTAATTTTTGTGATTTTGAGTATTTTTATATTATGGTTAGAAATGTTTAGAAATATATAGATGTAGTATAAAAATAAGTTGAAAATGTGTGTAAAATTAAAATTGCTGGATTTCGCCATTTTCGACCACGTGGCCAATTGTTTTTAATTTATTTATATTGTTTATATTTATTTATAATTATTTAATTTAATAATTTAAATTGTTTAATAATTATGTAAATAAAAATTTATTTTTTCAATATTAGATTAGGTTGTTAGTTGTAATTAAATTTTGATTTAATAGTTAGTTATATATTGATTATTGCTTTGTCAATATTAATAATTTTTTAATTTTTTCAAGAAGGAGAATGTCACAAAAGAATACGTAATTGCTGAAAAATATTTTTACTGAGCGAACATACATACTTACTCGGAGTTATGGGTTATACGAAATATAAAAAATAAATTGACTTCGAGGCAGGTAGAAATATTTAAAACCACATATTTTGGTGGTTTTTTAGATGTATCAGATATTCCATTCTCAGATATTTTAGCACATGAGATTTTATTAAGACATGTACATACCAAATATTTATATGAAGAATTATGGTTCTATATAGGCAAAAGACGTATTAGATTCTTTCGTCAAGATTTTTATTTGATTACTGGTTTGAGGATTGGGGATTATCTTATAGTAAGTGGGTTAAGTGATAGACTATGCCATAAATATTTTTTAGGTAGAAGTGAGTTGATTTACAATGATTTGGATCTGTGGTTCGTGAGTGTTACATTTGACGATGATATAGATACAGTAAAAATGTGTCTATTTATGTATTTTATAAATTGTTAATGCCACGTAATCGGAATAGAATCATACAATATTTTGTACTTCATCATGTAGACAGTTTAGATGAATTTAATGTTTATCCTTAGGGCATGATTGCATGAACTATACTCTACAATAGTTTATGCATGGCTCCAATTATAAAGTTAACGAAAAAAAATAGATGTTAGGAATAAGGAATCATACAACTTATACTCATTTAGTCACGCATTCTTGGTAAGTAATTCTATTTTTTTATTCATTATCATATTGGGATAGAGAAAAATTTATTTTATTGACATTGTCATTTTTAAATTTATTATCATCTCAGGTGTGGATCTACGAAGTGATCCTGAGGTGTGGGGAGCTGTTTGCCGACAAGAATGTAGATTATTTTTCTCATATTCTAAATTGGTTTGGCACGAGCACCCCAATTATATGAAAACGTTGTAAATGTCCTCTTCGATGGTGTTGGGGTATGCTTTTATGTTCAACAAAAAATATATATAACTTTCTTATAATTTGTGTTATATTTTCTAATAATGATTAATAAATCTAAAATATTATAAAGGCTTTGGAAGTTTATAGGAAGTTGGTACCCCGCAAACATGAGAAGACTGCGGATTATCGTGTAGCGGTAAACTTTTACATTCCATCGGGAAAATAGAGAGGTAGTTTTAAGTTGGAGACAGTTGATATCCCGAACACCCAATTCACCGATAATCTGCAGCCTCTCCACGAATTTGAAGCTCCGCCAGCAACTGAATCAATGGTATAATAATTTAATTTTTTTTCCTTGAATTATAATTACTTATGTTACTGATTAGTATTAGCTTGTGAAAATTGATTATAATAACTTATGTATAATTTCAGTCCGACACGTTAACATCACATTATCAAATCTTAGATAAGAGGATGGATAATCTTGAAAAAAAGATATTTATCAGGATTGATAAAGGTAACGCAGAGTTTTCGGCTAAGATTGATAAGGCTGAAGAAAATATCTTGCATCAGATATCTCTCTTGGTGCAACAGCTTAAACAGCCAAGATCTCTGAGGATGTAGGGCAGAGTATGGTACGTTTTAAACCTAAATTATATTGGGTACAAAATTTAACAAGTCAATACATTAACTGGTATTGTTTAGTTTTTTAGGGTATCGAATTTATGCTTGCTGACTTTCAGACATTTACTCTTGCTAACGAATCTCACCATCAGCCATTGGCTCCTATAGCTGATAGCCCTGCAAGCGTAAAAATTATACCTGCTTCGTTGGGTGAAAACATAAGCAGGTATAGGCGCCTTCACAATAAGGCAGCAGCCAAGTCAGTCCATATACTAATATGTTAAAACAGCCCGCGAAGAAGAAACTTGTGAAATTACAAGTAGGACCTACTATTGACATAAACGAGCAACTGATTCGTATTGATCAGATTAAATATGCAGAGCTTCTAGATTAGATAAAAAACAATGACCCAATACAACGGGTTCGTTTGAACGGACTCGACCCGAACAACACATGATTTAATGAGCTACTACAAAACTGGCTTGATGATTCAGTGATGACTTATTTTTACTTTTTTTATTTTGTGAGTTGTCTAATAACATCAAAATGTATACATTTTCTTTGTGTTTTGCAGCACATAAATGAATATTTAAAGGTTTTACGTTTGCGTCAAAGAACATTTTCTGATATATACTTACAGGATTGTACAACTGTAGATGCATATTTCTACGTGAACTATTATATTACTCGTTTATTGTGCATATAACATTATCATACCATTGTGTATTTTAACTATTATTGAGTTTAACGAATATATTTTCTTTGTGTTTAGGAGTACATTCGACAAATGTGGCAAACGTCCTTCACCGCCAATCCTTCAACCAACAATGAATGACTCAAAATATTGTTGGCTTATGCACTCAGAACAAGGACTAAGTTACTTGGTGCTAAACCGTAGGCATCGGTCAATAAGATACTTTTTAAGAATAATCATGATGTTTTACTGTGCATATAACAATATTAAGTTAAAAATAATACCATATTTATTTTTGTACGAATATATCCCTTTTAATATCAATCAAGAATATTGGATTGTAGCGCAACTCAACCTTATTCAATTTGCAATCGTTCTTTATGATTCAAGTGTGAATGGCCATTCAGACGAGTCCATTATGAAATTTATAGAGCCTCTGTGTGTTGCAATGCCTTTGTACCTTCAAAGGTGTAGATTTTATCATTTAAGGGGCATACAAAGCCCAAATTTATTTCCTTAGCCGATAACTCGTATCCGGGAGAATGTGTCGCAACAAGAGGTCGTGAGCAGGGATTGTGGCATCTTCGCCTGTATGTATATTGAATATCTTATGTTAGGTCAACCATTTGACTCATTCTCTGATATTGGTACCTTTTATAGACAGAAGATGGTCGTTGATTTATGGACCGCTGCTTTATAGATATTTAGTACTATAATTTTTTACATGCATTGATTTGGGTGTATAATTGATATACTATATGTGATCGTTAATTTTGGTGTATGTATGCGAAAGTGATTTTGTAATTTGATAAAAGTGTGTTTATTTAATATGGCAAGTTTGAGATTGTCCATATTATAAAAGAGATTCTGTCGAAATTTCGTGAAAACTATCAACATTAATACTAAAGAAAAGTGCATTAAAATAAATTAAGTATGTAATACAAAGTACAAGTGTATTACAAAATAAGTAACTATGCAATACAAAGTATAAGTATAATTGCATTATGAAACTAGTGCATTACAAAATAAGTACATAGAAGTGACGAAACTTGACTCTCATACATAATTAAGCCTTATGGTATAGCTCTTTCTTATATTTTTTCAAATTTGTCTGAAGCAAAAAAAAGTTAACTATTAGCCTTATATTATACATAATTAAATATTAATAAGGTAAATTTTATAAATGAATATACATCATCTGCTCTATAAAGGTACAGAGTTTTGACACGTTTGACAGTTATGTCCATGTTGTCTACAACAAACTAAATATATTCTTTTATGATTCTTCTCTTTAAGATAGAATCTAAATCATCCGACATCTGCCTGATTGACGGCGTGCTATTGGAGGCTGAATGTCCACATTTTTCAAATACTTTGGGACTATCCAATCTAATACTTGACCAACCAAAAATATTGGCTTGCTATAAACACGAAATAAAGTTTCAGATGTGTAATAAGTCGAACAAAGACTCTCGTGCGATAATCTGATGTATTTGCATGCGGCGAGTGCATAGGAATAAGGTAGTTGTCGATAATCAAACTTTCGATAGTTGTATGTTCTTTTGCCAATGTCTACTATCCAGTTTACTCCACCATCCACAACTACAAATCATAAATCATCAATAGGAGAAATTGTCATTCGACTTACATCATTGTTATGTTTTATGACTTTATGATGTGCCTAGTTCATTAAGACATTCGTCATATTTTGTGCTGCCAATCGTCTATGGTAAAACTATAATTGTGTTAGCTCCCGCATCCACTCCACCAAATTAGTCACCAGAAACTTTCTTGCTTCTTTTGCAACTACATTAATGCTCTTAGCGATATTAGTAGTCATAATATCGTACCTTCTAAAAGCACCAGATGATCGTGCCCATCTCACCGTACCAACATCTTCCTTCAAATACTTCGTTACGTCAGGTCTCATTTGTCGCATCTTATTTAATTGGTATTGAAAATCAGGGACATGATAAGCTTTGACAGTAGTGAAATAGGCAGATAGGTATACTCTATTTTTAGACTTATCTGATGACAACTTGTATTTTGTCATCAAATTTTCTTTCAAATGAAAGATGTAGAACCTATGATATGCATGAGGAAACACACCCCGTATAGCCCTCTTAATACTAGCATGTCGATCAGATATGAAAACAAGATTCTGATGATCTGCAATAACTCATCGCAGTTTAACCATAAACCACTCCCAAAAAGTATCATTTTTTAAGTCAGCAATTTTCCAAGCCAATGAAAAAATATGAGTGTTTTCATCTTTACAAACGACCACAAACATTGTACCAATATAGGAACCTTTTAAAAATATTCTGTCCACTGTAATTACCGGTCGGATTGATGAATTAAAACCTCTGATGTAGCGTCCTAATGTCATAAAGAAATACTTGAAGTGATTATCCACGTCAGTTTCTAAATGAGTAACCGTACCTGGGTAATTTTGTTGCAACATATAGCTGTATGCAGGAAGTAATCTAAACGAATCCTCGGAGCACCTCTTATCAATCTTAATGCACGCGCCTTAGTGCGCTAAGATGTAGTATACGTTATCTAAACACCGAATTATTCGCGTATGTATGCTTGAAAGCCTTTCTGTCTATAGTTTCTATTGACCGATGTAAGCTTATTTTTTTATTACCTTAGCAATAATTTGGCTCTTGGCTTGTTAGTGACCATCCCGTAATTGACTCAAAACACAAGTGTGCTCTATATCTACTCGCCTAACAATAAAAAAATATCGCCCTTCTGTCAACACTGCCTGTAATCTCCACTTGCAGCTGTCATCATCACATTTCAACTTGAAACGATCTTTAGTGGATTTGTAAACTCTAAAGCTCCATTTTCCCTTGCAACCATACTTATAACTTCATGAATTTCATCTTTGTTGTTATATAATTTTCTTACAAATATATCACTAATCCCAGTACAAGACATTTTTTTCGATACATTCAAGTCAAATAATGGTATTTCAGGTTGAAACTGAAATGAATTTTCTACCTTAACCCTTTCTTCTTTACCATAATCATCATTATCATCATCATCACCCTCCTCACCATCATCATTATCATCACAAGCATCATCATTGACATCCTCATTCTCTTCATAATTATCATCATTTTTACCATCATCATCAACCTCGTAACCATGATTATCATTCTCATAACATTCCTCATTTTTTTCCTTATTACTTACATTATATCCAACATCTTCACTAATATCATAGCCAAGATCAACTCCAACATCTCCATATGTGTAGCCTCGTTGTTTGTTGAATATCAAAGGAGAATAATGATAATCCTCTGGAGAATTTAGAATATACACATGAGTTATCGATAGAAATTACTTAGCATAACCTTCTTTTTGCTCCATTAGTGCTTCTGCATTACTTTCAGGTCCTCGAGCATCTATTGTTACACAAAGCGGTGTAGCCATATTATTCTGTAAGCTCAACCACAATATTGTATCATCGTCATTTTCAAGTGGAATGGGTCTCAACTTTATGGTACTTGAAGAAATCTCAAACTTGAGAGTTACTTTATAATGCACCTGATCAACTCCTAAAAGATGACAAATTCTTCTCAATAACACTTTATATCTAATATTTTTCACAACAACCATAAGTATATTTTGATATCCATTGTATCTTTCAAAATCATCGCTACAACTCTCTCATCTTCCCCCAAAACATATAATACTTGAAATTTGTGACATAATCAACGGCACCTGAAAAAATACAACATAATTTTAATTTAATTATATATAATTAAATTAAAAATAAAATTAAATATATAACTAATTATATATATAGATATATTTTTATTTTAAATATATAAAATAAATAAATAAATTTGGTAATGGTCCTACGGTGTTGTAGTGGTGCGCATGAGCACCTTGTTGCAATCGGTGCTTATGCCTGTTGTGCATGAGTGCCTTTGTTGTGACTGGTGCCCCCATAAGGCGGCGGCTAGCAATAGCTACATGTGCAGTCACGCGCAGCCACGGCCCAACAATAACAGCTACATGTGCAGTCACACACCGTTCGGAATAATTGAGTTTAATCATCTATTTATTACTTTTCATCCATTACTTTTACATTTATTTCAATAAATATAAATAATACTATTAATTAAAACAAACAAAAACTTACTAGTTTTCAACTTCAGTTATTCTTCTCAATCTTCGGATTGTCGCATCAAGAAATATCTTTAAAATTGACAGCAGATCTAATCTAAGATTTTGAGTTTTACAAGTGGGTTTGAAAATAAATCGAGAGGAGATGATATTGTGAGAGGTAAAATAAAAAAAATAATATTTTAGAATTAAGATGGTTTATATATTAAAATAAAATAAAATAAAAAATTTGCTTTGAGTGCATGCATTAAACGTGCCCTATGCAAAGCATGGTTGGGCGCATGCCTTAAGCGCGTTCCTAATTCTTGCAGTTAAAGTAAAGTGTTGCTAGGCGCGTGCTCAACACATGCGCTCAAGGCTTTGTATTTTTTAAAATAAAATTTTATTTTTAATTTATTTATAAATAATATTTAATTAATATATAACTATTTATTTTATTTTTAAAATTTTTTTATTAAAAAAAATCAATTGGATGCTTTTGCTCGCTGGGCATATGTCTGGGTACGCGCCCAACAAATTTTTTTTCTTTTTTTATAATTTATATTATTATTTTTTTAAATTATTATTATTATTATAAATAATATCTTTTTATAATTAATTAAAAATTTAATTATTTAAAAATTTATATTCTTAATTAATTTATATAAAATAAAATAAAAGATTAAATAATAATAAAAATTTATTAAAATTGTAATAAAATAAAATAATAAATATCATATATATTTAATTAATATAATTTAAAATATTTAATTTTAATTAAAATAAAAATTTATATTAAATTAATAATCAACTTAAAAAAAATTTCAAAAAAAATTATATAAGTCGAAACCAACCGAATAAAAAAATAATAATAAACCAATTGCAGTACAGATCAGGACCGTTCATGAATCATGGGTGTCGTATCAACCCAAGATGGCCTCACACATGGCCATGCTCTAAAAATCTTTAAATTATACAGTGTGTTTATATTAACGTGCATCTGTAAATCATTGAATATTATTTGTAATTTTACTTCTTCCTTCACAAGTGATTCTTCTTCATCATCTTCGTCAACAACAAACCCATCTACGCCTACTCAGCTCGTCGACGCCTCGCTTGCCATCGCCACCAGATCTTGCCCTCTTCTCGACAATTCAAAAAGAAACCCTTAACAGAATTTGACAGTTGCAACGATTTTAACTATGGCATCAACGACAACAACAGCAGCAACTGTGGCGGCAGCAGCAACGACGGCAGCAGTAAATCTGCCAGTGAAGCAGTCGATGAAGGACGGGCACACGAAAGTTGATGGGCGGGTATTCGGGTCGGATCGGGTTATATAATCCCGACCCAAATTGAACCTGAATAAATCGGGTAAACCATCATTATTTTACCCGACCCAATTTTAATTATTTACCTGAATACCCAAACCCGATCGGGTCGGAAACTCGCGGGTTTAAATACTTAATTTTGCCAGCATTGGCTCCTAATTTCCAATTACCAGTTTGCCGCCTGCCATTATCAGACGATCTTTAGCCGCCGACGGGATACCACCTAGCCGTCGAGCCATCGCCAGGCTACGATCCTCGCCTCAGCCATAGGTACGCAGCTAGCGATCCACCATTTGACTGTCAACTATATTTTGGGTATTTTTTATTTGTTTTGTTAACCTTTTTCTAATTTTGTTTTTGCTTTTTTTTTTTTTTTTTGGTTGTGGTTTTTGGTTGCTCTTCTCATTTATATAGGTGTATTATTTACATTTTTTTTAATTGTTAAACGGAAAAAGAAAACTATAATTCTCTGTCTGGAGTATGGACTGTATATGCAGTGTATTAAAAGTTAAAAGGAATTAATAAATAATTATGACTTTTAAGTATTTAGAGCTATATCTAAAACCCTTGCAAAACCCTCTATGTTCTTTCTTCATATGGTTCCGGCCACTGTCAGCGGTTTTATCAGTAGTTGCTTGTTTTTTTTTTAGTTGGTGTAATTCTTTTGTAAGTCAATTTTTATTTTCAATCACTCTGAGAAGTTTGGAATTGTAGTTACCTGGAAATTGTTTAATGAATAATAATAATAATAACAACAACTCTATTTAGTTGAGCTTAGTAGTTCTATTAGTTCCGGCCCATTTGGATTTTATTTTATATCTTAACTTGGTTTTTGACCTCTGGTAAATGCTTTCATTTAGTTTTCTCATTTTTTTGCTCTTTCTAGAAATATGGCTGTTGAGAAAGACAAGCCTCAAGATGAAGGTTCCATAATCTGTTTCTGCAAAATCGTTCTTGGTTGGGATTACTTTCGCCTCCTCAAAGAATCAGAAGTACACAAATACTACTTGCACTCTGTATTTTGTTCATATGCATTTATTGTGAATAATGTTTTGCTTTTTTTGTTTTTGTATCTGGAAAGCAGGGAAATGACAAGAATAGAAAGAAAATTGATAGGAAGAAATTGGGTTTGAGAGAAGTGAAGGATTCGTATAAGGACGTTGATGATTACTTGGCTACTTTTGAGCCGCTTTTGTTTGAAGAAGTCAAAGCTCAGATTATTCAAAGGAAAGATGAAGAAGAAGGTTTTTCTATTTCTCTAGCTTCTTTTTGGAACCCAAGGGATATAGGAAGATTAGAAAAGAAAGAAGTAAAATTTAACTAGTTATTTCTTGTGTCCTTTTAGTGTCCATTTGGGTGAACATTGACACATTATTGTTTGAGGTACAACATTATGATTGACATTTAACAATTGTTTGGCTGCTAAGAGACTTTGTTATATGACATTAATTGTATTGTTGTTCTATTGTGTTGTGTTGTTTTGGTGTTAATTCTATAAAAATTGGACATTTTGTTCTTCAGGAGATTTTGTTTCTGTTTTCTTTTCTTATTTTTCTTTTTTGTGGCAACCATTTTGAGTGTTATTTCTTCTTCTTCTTTTGGTGATCTGAGTTTTAGCTTATGACACACAAAGCTTTATATTTGGTAATTGCAGTGCAAGAATGGAAGCTCAGGTTGGTCATGGAATGTGCTGAGGCTGAAGGGTTTCACTTACCTGCTGTTACTTATGAAGCTGATGAAGGGGAATCGATATCACCGAATGATCTTTTGCTGCTATCAAAAGAGGAGGTAATTAGATCAAATTTTTTTTTGAAATTTCATTATCTTTTTCTACTTTGCCCATGCAATTCTAAATTATAATGGAAAATGATATAAGTTGTGCCTTGTAATTAGATCAAAAAAATGTTTCTTATACGTTAGCTGTAATAATCTTGAGGTGCTGTATGTTTCCCAGCTTATGGAAACCTAGCAATTTAATCTCATGCCTTGTAATATCATAATATTGTTTGATATTTTACTCTTTTTCTTCTTAATTATTATTTTTCAAATAGAATTTGGAATGGCAGAGTTTCTTTTTTTTTTTTTTGGGCGTATTGCTGATATAATAATAGCATAGCTTGTGGTCTTGACTGCTTGAAGGATTATTATTGTTGCAGTTCAAAGAGGGTTCAAAGTTTCCAACAACTTATGCATTTGCATTGGTGGAGCATACCCAAGCAAATCTTCTAAGACTTAGAATGTATTTAGCAGGAGAGGTCACTTGTATAAATAGAGATGCTATTAAATCTGAAAGGCTGTTGAATTTGCGTTCTCTTATCACTTCTTCCGTCAGTGCGGTAGAGAAACGCTTGTTCAGTTTAAAAGTAAGTTGTTTCTCAAGAATGAAATGCCTTGTGAGTTCTATTGTTGTATAAGCTATCTTCCCTTTTTCCTGCACATACCAATTTTTGGTGAATAAGAATGTTATGTTGCAGAATGACCTAGTAGTCAGTTTGCAGAGCTTGTGTACGCAGAATTTTTTATGACAGATTGTTTTGCTACTAGTTTTTGTTGAAATAATTCTAGCACTGACAAAGTACATGTGACTGAAATATATGCAATAGGTTTGATCTTGTTCTTTTAACATTTATCCCCAAATACATTTATTTATATTGTTAGTGACAATTTACATAGGAGAATTCGAAAAATTTAATGATAATCATCTTACACATGACATTGCTGATTTGGCTTTGGAATTCAACAAAGCATTGTGAGTTGATATATACATCGGAGTTGTGTTATAAAGTTAATTGCTTCTTTCTATAAATAGTTAGTGTAAAATAATAGCTCAACTTTTTGACCATCTGGCGGGAAATGAAAATATTAGAATCATTTTCCAACCTGCAATTTCCATTCAAATCCTTATATTTTATAATTTTTCCAATTTGTCCTCCCAACTCTTGCTCTTTCTCTTTCACTTTATCTTTATTTACTTCCCTTTTACCATTTCAAAACCAGACAGAATAAAGCAGCATTATTTCAGATATGTCTTCAAAATATATACTCTCCTTTTCCTGTCTTTTTTTCTAGCCTTTAAGTTCTTACATTATTCTATCTGCTAATGCCACAACTAAGATTATACTTCTATTGCTTTTTGAATCATGATTAGTAAACAAGAAATCCTGTAGCTGAAATTATTTACTTGGAGCTTCCTTAAAAGATGCTACTCATTACTTTTTGGGGGCATGGTTTCAGAAAGAAAGATGAAGTGGAGAATTATAGGTCTTTAAACTTTCCATTCAAATTTGGACTTCTTTGATTTTTTAAATCTATTTTTCTATGTGCGCCTTTTTTCTCCTCTCCCAGAAAGCCTTTGACCCTTCTAAGTTAATTGAGTTCTAAATTTAGGACTACTGGCAAGCTCCAAAATCTTGGTAGTTTGGAAAGTTGTGGGATAAGATCCTAAGTAGATATCCTGAGGATTTGAACCTCTAACCTCTTGGTTTCAAACCAAAGGTCTTCATTATGCAAGTTCTTCTTTAGGCAGTGTGTTACTAGCATATCTCTACACCACTGGGAAATTCTATCGTATATGCTGACATGCTTTCAGCAATATAACTGATGTGTTAGAAGGGAGGTTTGAAGTGATTCTTAAGTGAAACAGTTGAATGATATGTCAATCAAGAAATTGTTTGGTGATCAGTTAGAAAATGCTAAGATTACTTTTTTCATCCTATTGACAGGATATGGACCTTCCATGATCAAGCAAGCTATTTATTTTAGGTATGACAATATAATTTTCTGGAAGTATCTTCCAATGATCTCTTTTTTACTTAACAATTTGTTTAAAAGAATGTTCATCAAATCTGTAGGTTACATATGAATGGCATTGGAATGATTAGTGCTAGTGCAACTAGATCATGAATTCACTTCTTGTACAGAGTTGACAAGAAACAACTGTGGCAGGGAAAGTTCCAACCTTGTTGGTGGAACTATAATTTACTGGATGTTACAAATTGACCAAAGTCATTATTATAATAATTTAAACTCTAAAGAAACATAATCGCAGATCCTATTGTTTTATAGATAATATAGTGTTTATTGCTGGCATATCTAGATACTTTTGGTAAAGGAGTTGTGAAGGATTTATTTATGTTTCATTACTGCATTTGACAGTTTGCTTTTGTAGCAGATATCATTTCTTTTATGCTGTTATTTATTTTCTTGATAATATTCTGGTTTTGCTTATGATGTACTTCATAGCCCTCCGCCTCCCCCCCACCCCTTCATTTCATTGACTACAATTTTGAAAATACTCCTTTAGAAACGAAATACTGGCCCTCACTGCAATATTTAATGCAGATTTGCAGTTTATCAACTATTGTTCGTGAATATACTGCTCTGAGGTCAGTTGGCTCACTCCCCTTTAAGGATTTGATATTAACAGCTACCGACAAAAGTTCTGATTCTCAACACCAGAGTTGGACAATTCCTGGACAGCTAAATGAATTTATTAAAGAAAATCATAATGCCTCTCAACTGGAAGCAATATATGTAAGTTCTTTCTTGAATTATAATTTTATTCGAATTCCAGATTTGCATACATCTTAGTGCCTCATCCTCTTGCTTTATCTCTCTCTCAGCTTAATTTTACCATTCTTAAGATCATTATTATTTGTTGCAGGAAGGTCTATCACGCAAATCCTTTGTCTTGATACAGGTTTGCCTTATGTCTTCTTCATTTTCTTCTTTATGGGCAATTTGACTAGCCTTTTTTCTTTCCCCATCTTATTGGTGCCTACAAATTGAAACATTTCAGTTATTATGGTTCCCAAGTATGTCAAACTGATTTAATATTAGTTATTTGGCATGTGAAAAATGTCTGAGAATTCATGTACTTAGGTCGGCATGTGTTTGCGGAGTGTGGGGAATCTATTCCACACTTTAGGTGAGATACTTGTGGACTTAGTCTTGTTTGTGACAAGCAATATAAAAACTTACAGGTCACTTATGCTTTGGCGTGATTGTTTAAAGAAGCATTAATCTGTGCCAAGTATATGCGGAGAGTAGTGGACCCAACATGAGCTGTAAAATGACATCTCTTTTTTAAGCGATTACATGGGGGCTTCTTTTACTTGTATTTGAGTATAGTCTAATTATTATTTAAGTATTTTAACTGCAGAAGTTTCTTACGTGCCGTTTTTCCAGGGGCCACCAGGAACCGGAAAAACACAGACCATCCTTGGACTTCTTAGTGCTATCTTGCACGCAACTCCAGCTAGAGTGCATGCCAAGTATAGATTTTAGTTTTCTATGTTCTAACAGTCTGGTTGACTTAAATTCTGTTAGTTTCTATTTTGTGCAGAAGAGGATATGTTGTGCATTTGTAATTCTTTTCCTCTGGGGTTATCTCTGTACTTAATTTTGTGGTTGATTGTCCATGTAGGGGTGGATTACGTGAAATAAAACGTGGCCCAGAACTACCCATGCGTGAAAAGTAATTGATCACTTACTATCCAGTTCTTCTATTTTGATGATATAAAGTTCTACTAGCACTTGAGCGGGCATTTGCTTGAATAATTTTTATCATTTATTTTCTAAATGTTATTGCTTTGAGTATGTTTTAAATTCCCTTTCTTTTTCTTTTCTTTTCTTGTAATTTCAGAAGATCCTAAATGGGTTGGAATTCTTTAAGTTTCTGAGAGTAAAATTTGTTAATCAATTTCATTAATTGTGAAGATAGAATGTTTTGAAGAAAGAAAAAAATTCTTGAGCATGCACTTATTGGCTTTTTTCCAAAATATTCAAATGAATTGTCTTTGTTTCTTAGAATAGTTAGAATCATTGGCTGAGGTAATGTTTGGCCCCTTGATATCTATGTTTAACACCCTAAGCGGATCGATTCATATGATCTTTGTGTCGTTTTATGCATATAGATTAACATGATTAAAAAACTAGTAATTGTCAAAATGCCATTCAAGTGGGACAGCATGGATATGATAGTGCATTCAAAAGTCTTTTTGAAATGTTTAGTTGCTTCATTGTTGGAGGGGAAGATTTTGTAATGTACTTTAATGGATATCTAATGTAAACCTTGAGGAAGAAGAGGGTTTTTCAGAGAGCAGAGTCAAGTGTACAAACTATCAAGATTAAAAGGAATATGAAGGGTTTTCACAGAGGAGAGTCAACAATGCATGCTATCAAGATGAATCAGCTGAGATCCTTAGGCTCATGGCCATTGAACAATAGTCAGATCATAAGCAATAACTCCTCTTTATAAACGATAGAACTGTGGGATGGAATTTGAAAAGTGGCTTGTTTTAATTTCTTTCAAATAATCAAGTCCTATACATATATTTATATTAGTTCACCTTGCATTTAACATGGAAAAGTAAATCCTATGCTCATATTCTCATTTCTTGTGTGCATATAAAATGATGATAATGTCCATCTTTAAACCCCAGTTTCTATGTCTTAGCGAAATGTCTAATATATGGGAGTATGTATTATGTCTATGCAAGGAGATATTCCCAAGTATTTGGAATTTTAAGCCATTAAGACCACTGTTGGGATACATACATTGATATCTATGTTTTTACCATGTATTTGATAAACTTGATATTTATTTATTATTCTTTGCGCATACTTTCTTAATTGTAATGTTTAAATATGTTACAGATACAATCATTGGGGACGAGCTTCTCCATGGTTGGTTGGTGGAAATCCTAGAGATAATATTATGCCTATTGACGGTGATGATGGCTTTTTTCCCACCACTGGAAATGAGTTGGTAAGCTGGAATCTACATTGAATTACTTTTTTTTTTTTTGAATAGCTACATTAAATTACTTACATGTCAAACAATCATATGTTTTAACCTAAATAATGTGCAGAAACCGGAAGTAGTTAATTCCAGCCGTAAATATCGTGTACGAGTGCTGGTATGTGCCCCATCAAACTCTGCGCTTGATGAGATTGTGTTGCGCCTCTTAAACACTGGTACAAGTTTCTGTCATGCCTGCTTTTTCATTGTTTGACTGCTTTTTTTTTTCTATGACACCATGATGCATGCTGTTTGACCTTTTGTAGCTCTCATTATCTTTTTCATTTTGAGAATTTGAGTCCAAAAGAAGGATATATAAATAAAGAACTTCAGAGTATAGTGTGAACTGGGTCTATTGGTTTTGGAAACATCTTGAAACATGAGTGTGTGTAACTGATGTCGATTTGAGTTTTGGACAGAAGATCAACTACAGGTGAATTCAGCGAGTTGACTACTGCTTTGCAGAAGAGTTATGGCAAAGCAGATGATGAGTAATGGCTCACTATCAAATTCAAAAATGTAGGAACTTACCCCAGTGTAATAATTTGGAGTTTCTGCATCACCATGTGTACAAATAAAGGACTTCTGGTTCACTTATGTTAAACTAGTGAAGTTATTGAACAACATGAAGTGTTGGGATGATGAGAAAACCATCAGATTTATGTTTAAAATATTATTTTCAGGCAGGAATACTTTTAGAACAAGATATAAGGAAACTAATCAATCTAAACAAACATCAAATCATATATATCTTGCTCTGATACATAAACGAGAAAAAGGGACAGTAAATGAAGTCAGTGGAATCATTTCTGTTTGGATACATTTACAATTTCAAAGGAACTATATCAACAAATCTTACTCTGATACACAGATGAGAAAAGGGACAGCAAGTGATGTGAGTGCTATTATTTCTGTTTGGGATCTGTAAACATTCTAAAGAATCACTAAATCATATAAATTTTACTCTGATACATAAGAAAAGTTGATGTTGAATGAAGTTTGTCTTATTCTTCTGCTTAGGATCTTATAGTATGATTCCTTTTGTATTTACTTTTGTACTGTAATGTTACAGCATTATCAAATTGGATTATTTGCCTAATTTATTGCTATGAGCATTTGAATGAATGAAAAAGGGTAATCTTCTTTCCTATTTTTAATTATTTTGTTGAATAGACTTAAAATTATGATGATAATCTTTTTCCGAACTTATTTTTTGGCTGATACCAGGCCATGTTTATTTTACATTCTGAAGATACATTTAGGCTGATAATGCATTTTTTTTTTCTTTCTGAAAATGCTTGTTTTGGCTGTAGGTGGATCAGTAATTTCTTTTGTATTGTAGAATGAGAATTTAGATTAGTAGGTTTAAACTTGTTTTGGAGACTCAACAAATGAATTCCTGTGTGTCATAGTTCTAAAGAGTTCCTGTACTTTTCTTAGCTACCTGTTACAAGGAAAGCATTTGATATCTTTTTTTAAAAAAAAAAAAAATTAACCCAGTATCCATCTTTCAAGATTTTAATTTGAGTTTATCAACTTCCAAATGTAGACATTGACTCACATTATGACAATAAAGTGAAAAGGGGATGAAGCAGACAACAATAGAAGTTTTATCTGTTATTCAAGAAATCATTGTCTTATGGTGTTGACTTGTTAAAAAATGCAGCTAGTATTGGTGATTTGCTTTGTAGTTGATGCAATTTTTTTTTCAAATTGTTGAAGCAGAAGCACACAAACAAGCAATATAGTGCAGAACAAGTAATTAAGGAACTAAAGAGAGAAAGGAAAAAGAATACCACATAGAATTTACGTGGTTCGACAACTTGCCTACGTCCACGGTGGATTAAGATCACTCACTCTTCTTATTGAATCACTAGGCACACACAAAGTATGCCTTTTACAAGAAAGACTCATAAAGAAACACTCTCTCTTGCAATCTAGGGAGGATTTTCTCTCACTAAAAATCACAAAGTATGTTTAATCACAAAGATTTCTTACTTGATCACTTAGATCTCACCAAGATATGTTTACAAGTCGATAGAGAGCCTTTATATAGGTTTTAGGACGTCCTAGGTTTATCCTAAACGTGTGGGAGTCGTATTAGTGAGTCTTGAAGCAAGTGGGAGACGAAACAAGTCTCAAACAAAATGAGAAACTGTTCCCGCGCTAGGGCCGCGGCGCCCATTACCTTATTGCTGTGGCGTTGGGCCGCCTGTCTAGGCGCCGCGGCACTCAGGTTCTGTTCTAGGCGCTGCGTCGCCCACACCTGGGCACCGCCCCTTGTGTTTTTCACCTCCTTTGGCGTCCGTTTTCAATACTCGCATACCTTACGCACTTGGCTTGCTCTCCAAATCATATCCCAATGATTTTTAATCAATATTCTCACACAAATCATATTCTTATTCTCTTTTTTAATATTTCTCAGGGGTTCGTGATGAAAATGTCCGCTCATATACTCCCAAAATTGTGCGGATTGGTCTTAAAGCACATCATTCTGTCAGTTCTGTCGCCATTGATCACCTTGTATGTATCTGGCAGTATTCAAACAACAGTGCTGTTATTATTATTGTTGTTTTCTTCTTAGTTTCTATGTTAGATGTTTTGCTTGTATGATTGTAATTGCCATCGTCATTGCAATTTTTCATTTATTTTTAAAAAGAGATAAAAAGTAATTAAAACGAATGGCTGTTATTTTTCAAACAAGACCTACCAATAAGCTGATCTTTGCTGTCACTCCCTGTCTACAATGGAATCATCTTCAACTTTGTGAATTTTGCATTAAAATGTGTAGTTTGGTGATTGGCAAGCCATCCCCAAGTCATTTTGTATTTCCAATTTCCTTCAACAAACTTTCATTATGATTATAGATTGTGCATTATCTTGGAATAATCAATCTGCCTAAGATCAGAATCAAGTCTCTGTGATAGCTGGTTTCAAATTCATAAAGCAAAAGTTTTCACTGGGCAAGCAGTTTCTACCCTTGCTGGTTATTTAAAAGTTGAAATTTAATTGCAATCATAATTGTTGCATGAAACCCTACCTTCATTATCTGGGTTGCCAAAGTTGGAAACATCCAAACTGAATTTACTATATAAAACATAAGGAGATCCTCTGTCAAAACAAATTTGAATTAATGTGATTAAATTTTGAAGTTAATAAAACATAAAGATATAAACCAACAGCATCTGCAACCTGAAAGAAAAGTAGATGCAAAAATAAGTCAAATAAGAGGTCAATGGTGGCTGATATACATTATGGAGAAACAATATGTTTCTTGTTAATTTCAACCTGGAAAATCATTTCTAAATGAATTCAATTGACAAACTGAGTATTGAATTATGGTACATAAATGGATGTTAATATCTATTGATCAATATTAACAATAAATATCCTTATGTAGGTGGAACAACAACGTGGTGACTCAGCTGCTGATAAACAGAAACATGGAGCCACAAGAAAGGATAAAGATAGTATCCGTTCTGCAATTCTGAACGAGGCTGTAATTGTATGTAATTTAGCCTTGTTTCAAATTCAAATTCACGGCATAACAGCATTTTTAACTTTTGTAATATCATTAGGTCTGCTCTACCCTTAGCTTCAGTGGTTCAGCACTCCTCAGTAAATTGAGCCATGGTTTTGATGTTGTTATCATAGATGAAGCCGCCCAAGCTGTAAGTGCCTATCATCTCACCTAATCTTATTGACCTGCAAGCAAGTAGTATATCGTAGTATGTGACAGTTTAATGCAGAATCCTTTATAGTTCATTGAAATATAAGGGCTAGCTTTATCTTTAAAGCATAAAAGAACAAAGGATATCAATCATGTTTCTTGCTATAATGATGGGTTCATTTGAGTCTGTTTGTATTGGTTATGGATACTCGTCACTTAAATTTGAGATACTGTATGCCCAACTTTGTGTAACTATTTTCTTTTAATAGATTAAGCATGGTATTTCTTAACAGTATTATCTACCTACTAATGGCATATACTTCTCATCAGGTCCTATATTTTCATATATTGCACTTTGGAAGGCATACAATTACTTGCATTATATTTAGAACCGCAAATTGGTTTGAGTTTCTCAGTGTATCACTGTCTTGCATTGTCAGGTGGAACCTGCTACTCTTGTACCTTTGGCAACTGGATGCAAACAAGTATTTCTGGTATATTTCTGATGATTATTTCTTGTATTATATTTCTCAATCATTACTTTAGTATATTACTCATTATCTTGTAACGCATGGATTTCCATCTTCTGAATCAGTATTCAAAGTATTTATCTTTCATATGTCAGTGTCTGTCCTGGTATTGCAGAGGCAGGGATGATATGATTTTATGCTCCTTTTGAGCAGTGAGAAAATGCAGGAAAAAAAGGCATGCACACATGCAATGGCCTGTGCGCCAATCATTGAACCCATTAATTTGTAGTGTAGATCCCTATGCCGTAGCTTATGATTTAGCTCTGTGATTATTTTTAAATTCATCATTAATTCAGGTTGGTGATCCTGTTCAACTGCCAGCCACAGTTATCTCTCCCATTGCTGAGAACTTGGGGTAAAACGCTATTTTCTGATGAAATTTCTTTATTTATTTGTGGCTCTTTTTATTATTACTATTCTTACTTTTTCTATTAGCAACTAATTTTAGTCTCATGTTTCTTAAATTGAAGATATGGCACAAGTTTGTTCAAGAGACTACAAAGGGCTGGTTATCCAGTAAAGATGCTGAAAACCCAGTACAGAATGCATCCAGAGGTTAGATCAGAAATTCCTGATATAATCTTGCATAGGTTAATTAATATTGTTATAATAGTTGTTACAAAATTAGTTAAAATCATTGCTGACTATCCAAAGATGTTAAGAAGCATACATTGAACTGTTGGACTAAGCAGATCTCATTTAGTGGGTTCTGAATTTAATTTATTGGTCAAAATAAATTATCTAAAAGCTTAGAACTTGTACGGCAATCTAAGCTTTTCCTCTAGCACTAACATTGCCTGCTGCGAGGTTTACTATGAGCAAATTTAAAATTTATAATGCTATTATATCTTTCTCCCTTTAAAGTTTCCTTTTATTTAATTTTCTCGGTTTCCACTCTTTTATGTCACTTAATTGTGGGATATGAGACAGTGAATGATGATTCTGTTAACCTCCCAGATGGTTTGAATACTGCTTACATAAACTCCTGTTCTGAACCTTTAGTTGTGATAGTTTTGTGCTCTTTTTTAGTGAGACGTGTCCCAAACCCAACCAATTAACACTCTTTATGGATAAAAAATATCCATAAATAGTTCTTTCTTTGATTTGTCTAAACATGTTTGTCAAACAGATAAGAAGCTTCCCTTCCAGGGAGTTCTATGATGAGGCATTGGAAGATGGGTCTGATGTCGAAGATTATACAACTCGTGAATGGCACAAGTATCGGTGCTTTGGACCATTTTGCTTCTTTGATATACATGAAGGGAAAGAGCGCCAGGCCACTGGAAGTGGATCTTGGGTAAATATAGATGAGGTTGAATTTGTCCTCCTCCTCTATCATAAGTTGGTGAGTATGTTTCCAGAGCTGAAGTCAAGTTCTCACCTGGCAATTATATCCCCCTATAGACATCAAGTCAAGCAATTCCAAGAACGATTTAAGGAAACTTTTGGAGTGGAATCACAAAAAGTTGTGGACATAACTACTGTTGATGGCTGCCAGGTAATATGGCTATTCTTATCTTCTTCACGAAATCATTAGTCTGATTCGTTTTTCCTCCTTTCTGGCTTGTATATTCTTACATCAACATTTGGTTTTTCCAAACTGATGGTATTGTAAATTGTGTGCACACGCCCATGCATGTCCATGTGTTTTTAAGAGAGCAAGAGAGAAAATGCCGTCCTTATCAAAATTTTTCTTGAATTAGTTCATAGAAAATAATGAGATATGTCGCCTTATGGTTCTAAGATCTGGACTTTGTTGCTCATAATGGAAAATTCGTTAATGTAAATGGGTGACATTAATATTGAATACTCGTCATTAGTTTTTTATTTAAAGTTTCTTTACCTCCCTAAAAGGCCATATACTCAAATTTTCTCCATCTGGATCCTTATAATTTTATTACCATAATTCTTAAAAAAAATTCAGTCTGCTGCTCAACAGTTGTATCCCGAATGTTTTGGCATATAACATGGCATTGGGTAATAGGTCCAGTACAACTATTACATTTACGATGTAATAATGAAGTCAACAATTATTAATACACGGTGCTTAATTGGTTCTGCATCAGTCAGATTATGAACTTCATATCCCAAAGTGTCATCTATTCTGCAGAGCTACCGGTGTCTTCTATATGATTTTTTTTTTCATTTGGTAAGGCATCTGTTGATTGATTGTGAGATTCAATAAAAACTTATTTTGTCCTTGTCAGGGGCGGGAGAAGGATGTTGCAATTTTTTCCTGTGTTAGGGCAAGTGGGGAGAGTGAAAAGAAAAGTATAGGATTTCTGGCAGATTATCGGCGGATGAATGTCGGAATTACCAGGGCAAAGTCTTCTATACTGGTAGGGAATTATAGCAACTAAAATGAAGTTCTCCAAATGGTAATTGACAGATCATGGAGTTAACTGTTTCTCATATGAGCAAATGTTTGGTTCTTTCTTTAGGTGGTGGGGTCTGCAGCAACGTTGAGGAAAGACGAGCACTGGAATAACCTAGTGGAAAGTGCTGAGAAGCGAGATTGTCTATTCAGGGTGAATTTTGTCTTTACCTTTTCTGTACTTATACTAACTGGAAGTAACCAAATATAATTGGTCAATAAAGAAAAAAAATTAATTGTTGATACTGAAATCTTGATTGCTGACAACTATTTTCCCAAGGTAATGAACTGTAATTGGCATCATCTTATTCAAATAGATATCAAAATTATTCACAGTATTTTCCTCCAGTAATTCCTGAATCTGGTGGAAGTATCTTTTGGCTATTAGTAACAGTCATGTGAGTTATGAAAGTAAGAAAAATCATTGTTTGCAGGTGTCAAAGCCTTATGTTTCATTTTTCACTGACAAAAATTTGGAGTCTATGAAGAAGACGGCGAAGGTGCAAGATAAAGATGCACAACCAGCTGGGGGGCAAGGACCCCATGATGATGAACATCATGCAATCTATGGTAATACTGGAGATGCTGATGAAGGACAAACAGATGATATTGACAATGCAGATGGAGATGCAGAAATGCAAGATGTTGATGACTGACTCTTAACCGTGAGCGATACTCTTATTCATAGTTGTATCAATAATATTAATCATTGCATTGATATGGTCACTAGATCAACAAATTTTGAGTACTCCAGTTAAGCTCCTTAGAATTATGTGAAGGCTACTTATATCCCTAGTGAAAGAATGTAGTTGCTGAAAATTAGATGCCATTCTAATCATTTAATTCTTCTATGAAGTTGAAGTTACAATGAAATACAATTGATTTGAATGCCATTCTAATGCTTTCTTTAAATCTAGAAAAAGTTTCCTTGGGATAAAAGTAAAAGTAAAAAGCAGGAAGGAAAAATGAGCACACTTCATCCACAGAAAAATTGAAAGAATATTATTGG
This sequence comes from Ailanthus altissimus, assembly GCA_946807835.1. Lineage (NCBI taxonomy): Eukaryota > Viridiplantae > Streptophyta > Magnoliopsida > Sapindales > Simaroubaceae > Ailanthus > Ailanthus altissimus. The sequence goes on along the minus strand of OX327707.1, from coordinate 5,728,641 downwards.
AATTTTTCCAAATACAATGAAATCAACACAAGCACAGTAGTTATTATAAAAAAAAAAAGATATTCAGCACGTGGCCTTTAATAGCGAATATCATAATATGTGCGAAGCATAGAAGATTACGAACAATCATCATAACGCTGACGTGGCACCTTCTACTGAACACTTAGGCGTCTTCTTCATTCAACGGTGCAGATCTCTCTACCAAGAAAAGCCTCACAATGCTCCCGCGATCTCATTAAATTCGTCGTCACCGGTGCCGGCGCTGGTGAGCTCTCTTCAAATTCGTACTCATAAGTTCCACTCGAATTTCCAATCAAAAAATCAAGATCATCGCGTGCTTCTGCCGGAGAGTAACCATAGAGACCCTCAGGCCCTGGTCCCGGAGCAAGAAATGGAGGCAAGACAACGACCACCGTGCGGTTAATCTCAGTAGAATCTATACCGTTCGTTTGGTTACTTGGAACTTCTGGCGACGGAGAAACAACCGGGGCAGAAGAATCTACACGGTTTGGCACCGGATGGACAATGGTGTGATTAAAAGGAGGGAAGAAAACGGTTCGGTTAACCGGATGGGAAACCGTACGGTTCTTGCGGTTAGTTTTAATTCTTGGAATCTTGGGCAGCGGAGGGATTACGGTGGTGTGATTAACGGGAGGACGAAACAGAAGGGTGTCCCTCTGGTGATTGCTACTACTTGGAGTTGGAGAACGAAAAGTGAGAATGCCAGCCAGTCCATGAACAGCCACGTCATGGCCGTAGTACAACCCGGGCATCATCACTGGCACGCCGCCAACAAGGACGTTACCGAATTCGCGCCGTGTCACGCGGATGTCACGTGAGGGCAGGAGCGTGGGGAGGGAGAAGTTCTTGGGGAGTTGGAGGAGGTCGGCCCAGGAGAGGCGGCGAGGAAGGACGTGGAGGCGGAGAGTGGAGACGTAAAACGGCGGCGTTTGGGTCATGTCGAGTGCGAAGAGGGCGGGGTCGGTGGGAGCGAGGAGGGTTAAGGCAGGGATGGAGAGGAGGTCGAAGAGGAGATCGGAGGTGGAGATGGCGTTGGCGAAGAGGGTGTGGCCGTTTGAGCGGAGGAGAAGGAGGAGGCCGTCAAGGTCGCCGGCGGGGATAGAAACGGCGGTTTTAGGGAAAGAGAGGAGGATTGAGATTGAGAATGAGATGAGGATTAGAATCTTTAGGGGATTTGTTTTGGCTGCCATTGATTTGTGATTTGTGAGAGTTAAAGACTGATAGGGGGAGGGGTCTTTTTAAGTCTGTTGAGAGAGAGAGAGAGAGGGTGGTTAGTTTTGGCGCGCTCTGATTTCAGGTTTGTTTTATTCTTGGGTTTTAATAACATTTAGGTCCCTATTCGTTTATATTTTCTCAAATAAAGGTCATAGTTTGTCAATTTGTTTCAACTGGGTCCATAATTTCTTCAGTACTTATAATATAACAGCGATGAGTGTCAGAACCGCAAAATAGGACACCATTTCATGCAAAATAGGATTTTTAGTTGTAGATTTCTTTGATAAGATTAAAATTGGTTCTATCACTTCAATTATTTGTGTTTTCAGCTATCAAATTGTTGACTTAATTAATAATAATGAATTTAGAAATTTCATAATCATGATATTTACATGCAATTTTTTAAATAAAATGAAACATGAAAAAGAAAACAAGAAAATTAGTTGATTATAAGCATGATGACCAAAGTTAAAAATAAAATGCAATGTTTTCTTATAACATTGCTAAACCAATAGTCCAATGCAATGACATAATAAAAATCTATATGTTTATAATATAAAAAAATAAAGAGTGTTGAAAATGAAGGTAAAGAGTCTTCAAAAAAAAAAAAGAAGGTAGAGAGATTCTTTTATGTGAAAGGGTAAAAGGGGATTTGGCCCACTAATATTGATTAAAAATTTGCAGCCTGAACGGCTTGACATAATGGATCAGTCTACAGTCCAATATGGCCTCCAAAAACTGCCATCTTGAGCTTTGGGCCCAAGTCTGAAGTTCCTTAAATTTATTGAATTAATTATTTTTTTGGTGGAAGAAATTATTACTCTTTTATTCGACAATTTTAAGATGAATCTCACATGAAGAGACGCATTATCTCTTTTTAGCAAACAGAGTTGCATGTAGTGGCCGATCTGGCTTGTTTTAAATGTCTAATTTTAATTGATTTTGAAAATACAGGTGGATTTGCTTAATTCACCCCCCCCCCCCCCCCCCCCCCCCCCCCCTTTTTCAGTTTTCTCCTCAAATTTAAGGAATGATTTTGAGTTATTAAAAAAAGTAAAGGTCCATTGGGCTCGTCACGCATAATTTTAGTAAAAGTTATACAACATTTTTTAAAAATTATATTAGAAGAAAACTGAAACAAATTTTTTTTAAATAAAAATAAATATTATATTTTAAATAATTCAACCTTTTTAAAAAAAATGAGACTTCAAAATTTAAGCTCCGTTAATATGTACTTTTTTTTCTTCTAATTTGTAACTAAATGTCACAAAATAAAATATTTAATATTAAAAAAAACACTTATTTTGTAAAAGAAAGTATACCAAACCAACTAACTCTTAAGTGAGTTGTTTTTTTTTTTAAAAAAAAGAATTTAGTGAGAATTAGATACCTTAAATAATTATTTTTACTTTAAATTTTTACTCAAATTCAGATAACCACAGAAATAATGTACATTAGCGACCACTTGAGTAATGGTATGAGACCTCTTAAGTGGTTAATCTAATATAGCTTCAATCCAACTATTTTGGAACAATATTCAAGACTCTTGCTACTCTTCCAAAATGTCAAAATGAATTATGAGGGAGTAATAATTGTTGAAGAAATTTTTTTAAAACCTTTTAAAATACTTTATAAATTACATAATTTACATATAGTAATTAGTAAAAAGTATTATTATTATATATAGTTATAATATTTTTAATTAACCTTTAAACTTATGTTAATTGTATGAGTTACAACATTTATTTAGGGGTTATAATATTAAATATTAGAGAGTTATAAATATTTATTTATAATATTATTATTATTATAAGAGTTATAATATTTATGTGTTTTTATTATATAGAGTTATTATATATTAAATTACTTTTATTAATTCTTGAGTTATTATTTAGACTACTTACTACTATATAAAAGGGGCTAATATTTCTTTTATAATGAGTGTAGAAGTGAACAATAAAAGAGTAAAATAATAAGTGTTATATATATGTGTATTATGTATATACTTTTTTAAATTACACACTTTTCATATTGTATTTGAACAACTTTGATAACAGAGACTTGGCATGATCTTGGTGGCCGTACTCATCGAGGAGAGTGGCTGTGAGTATAGAGTTAAATCTTGAAGTCATATAAATCCGTCACTATCCGCATGAGGAGAAGACTATTTGAGTTTAGGACAATACTCTATATAACATAACTCTTTATGCTTAAGGTCAAGTTCTATCTATTTTAATCTTACTCTATATTTAATTTTTATTTTACTTACTGATAATTTCTATCTTGCAAATATTTAATCATACATGTTTTAATATATGGTTAAATAATGTTTAAAATAAATTTTATCCAACACCGATTTATTAGTTTAAAATGTCACAGGATGACCTTTAAGAAATGAGAAAATGCCAAAATTGACCCCTTTTTTAATGAATAATTTTTTTTATCCAATCAAATGGTTTTAAAGTATATTAACCAAAAAATATACATTATATCCATTTTACCCCTCTAATGAAAATTGGTTCAAAAACACAAACTCTCAAACTCTTTCTCTCGACCATTGTAAGGTTGTTGTCCCAAAATTTGTAGATCAACTTCAAATTGATAATATTTTGAATATTTGAACTAAATCAACCTATTGTGTAGTTGAAAAAAAATTAAAAATGGGCAAAACTTGATGAGTTTTTTTTTTTAAAAAAAATTTGATTTTGTTGTGTTTTTGTATTATAGTTGTTAAAAATATTTAAATTTAGTATTAATAAGAGGAAAAAGAGATTGAAAATTGGTATAAGTGGCCAAAAATGACAAAAAAATGCCAAAAATGGCGGAAAGTTTAACAATGACATAGATGTTGTGAAAATGTGTCTATTTTATTTATTTTATAAATTGTTGATGCAACATGATCGGAATATAGCCATCCAATATTTTATGCTTTGCCTCATAAATGATTTGGATGAATTTAATGCCTACCCTTGAGGCACGATTGCATAGGCTTTGCTCCGCCATAGTTTAAGCACAGTTTCAATTAAAAAATTAATAAAGGTTAAAAAATGGAGCGCTTCAGAAAGGAAAGTATGCAACCTATACGCATTTGCTCAAGCATTTTTGTGAGTAATTCTTTTCTTTGCGATTCATTATTATATTGAGATTGTTATATTTTTTATTATCTTAGGTATGGATCTACGAAGCAATCCTAATATATGGCTTGGTGTTTGTTCGCAAGGATGGTGACTGTTTTTCTCGTCTTTTAAATTAGTCCAGTACGAGCCTTACATTATACGAAGATGTCGAAACCGTTCTCTTTAATAGTGCTACAGTTGGGGTATGATTTTACATTCAACGAAAAATATATATAGTTTTCCTGTAAATTTTGTTATTTTTCTTATTAACAATTAATAAATTTAATTTTTTTTGTAGGTTTTAAAAGTACATAAAAAGTTGGTGCCTCATAAATATAAGAAGAATGCGGACTGTTGCATGACAACAAAATTGCACATTCCTAAAAAAATGGGGAGGGACTTTGAAGTCGAAGCATGTTGCGATTCCGAACACCCAAATCATCGATTGTCATGTTGATATGGGTGTTCAACGTGAGTGAGAATTTCAAGCCCCACCAGCTTTTGAAGCAACAGTATAATAATTTAATCTTTTTTCTTGAATTCACTACTATATGCTGTTGATGAGTTTTACATTGTGAAGATTAATTATGTTTACTTATGTGTAGTTTAAGTCGGGTACGTCATCGCATTATTATGTTCTAGAGAAGAGAATTGATGATTTTGAAGTAGACCTAACCAAAAGGATTAATACGGTTAGCTCAAAGCTTAAGCAGATTTAACCACAAAGATTGATACAGTTAGTTTAAAGTTTCAAGTAGAGCTAACCACATGGATTGATACGGTTAGCTCAAAGCTTTAAGCAGAGATAATGAGTAGGCTCAACAAAGACAAAGAAAAGATGTTGCAGCAGATGACTCTCGTGATGGAGCATTTCAAGTTATCCAAGATCTTTGAGGAGGCAGATCAGAATATGGTACGTTTTGAGTATAAATTTTATTGGGTACAAAGTTAACAAGTCAATACATTGATTAGTGTTGTTTTATTTTAGGAGAGAGAATTCATAGTCGGTAACTTACAGGCTTTCACTCTTGTGACTAAGTCTAAGAATCAGCCAATGCTAAACATATAGCACGTAACCGAAAACCTTGCATGTGTACAAATTATACCCATTCTATTGCAAATAAGATGAGTAGGTATGGGGCCATTACAAGAAGGTGCAAGCTTAAAGCAGTCCTTATACCAATCTGTTTCATATAAGTTGAGGTTAGAACACATACGTGTAATCCTTCCATCATAATACCCTAGATGTGTAAGGATATAGATCAGCATCATCAAATTCTCATTTGTTTATCTATAAACTTATCTCCAGATTCGTATATCTATAAATAATATAAGTAAACACTTTGGTGATACTGTTTAACTATACAGAAAAATTCTTTCCTAGGTTTATTACTTATGGCTATAAGATTTTTTGAGATACAATCTCAAAACATCGGATATATAACTTACTTATGTAAGCTGACGGATCTTGTATCTACGTACACCGGACTCTATGAGCATCAGACTATACCTAATGACACGTAATGGTAAAACTATGAAAGGTATTTGACATACGTGGAACCAAAATATGATAGATCACCCACAAGCTCATTATGGTACTCAAATCAAAAGATCATGAATACCATATAACTCAAGAGAACCTATCAAGGTTTCATAAGATGACTATTAGGGTCCTCGTGAGTTTGTTCAGTATTCATTCATGATTAAATATTTGTATATGATGCGAACTAGGCTGTCAAAACATCACAAGGTCCATTGAACATCCATGTGTGATGGGGAATAACAGCACATCAACTCATGTGAGTAGCCTATGTGATTTGAAATTTCAATATTGGTAGTTGTTGGTAGTTAATAGTTATAAGTTACTATTAATTGTTGTAATAAGTGCTAGCATTCCAAGTACCTAGTTTATTGGTAATAGTTGATAGTTAGTAGTTGTAAGTTTTCATTAATTGTTGTAATAAATACTGGAATCCCAAGTGCTTAAGTTATAGGTAGTAGTTGATAGTTAGTAATTGTAAGTTGTCATTAGTTGTTGTAATAAATGCTAGACACCCCAAGATGTCTCTATAAATATATGAGAGATGAGGGAGAATGGAAATAGAATTGATAATATTAATGTTGAGAGTTTTCTCTTAAGTTCTTCAAAGAACTTTTATTAAAATTTATCAAGATTTCATCTTGTGGCGTTCTTTTAGACTTATCATTCACAACTTCTCATCTATCTTGAGTGTGGCGTCTACTATCTTCTTATACCTCTGGTTCTTATCTTTGATAAATAATGGGTCAAGGTTCTTAATTTTGTTTATATAAAAATCTGAATAAGAATGATCATTGGGTAAAGAAACCTCAATAAGCATCGGGTCTCACTTTTCTTTGTGAGGTTCACATTATTTGGTATCAGAGCTTAGGCTCTAATCAGGTTTGAACTATCCTTTTAATTTTCATTGATTCTTCTTTCTTTTAAATCAGCAATTTTATTTTAATCTCTAAAATTCTATAGCCTATATCAATTTTCTTGTTTCTTTTTGTCTGTTATTTAATCGAATTCTTCATGTTCTGTTATTACATATAAATATAAAAAAAAGATAAAAAAAAAATTAAATTCCATTGATTCCAGATTTATTTTTCTAAATTTAAAAAAAAATATGAGTGAAAGTTGAGTGAATCATTCTTTGAGTGAAACACGTGAGGGAATGTGCGAGGTTCTTTTTATTTTTCTAACTTTATTTTGCAGCAAACATGTTAAACAATAAGGATAAAAATACTTCTGAAGTTGCATTGAAAAAGGTTAATTCAAAGTTCCTCATGAAAGCTTTAATAGGTAAAATGAGGAAAATGTTGAAAGTAGAGATAGAGCAAGTTTATAAACGAATAGATAAACTTGAATCTAGTTCATAAATGGCGTAGACACATAGAGTTCCTACATTACGAATTCAAGATAGGCGTGCTACCATGAATGATGATGACATTGATGAAGATGCTTAGGATAAATTGTTGAATATGACAAAGACGGTCGATAAACAACTAAGTATGAAGAGTTTCGCAGGATATGACCAAAACTCTAGTTCCGCATTATCTTTGAAATCGGATTGGAGTAAAAAGATAAGCAAGTTGATTCCAATTTCAAAGCAGAACTAACTAAGGGCCAAAACGTGGGAGGCAGCCAAAGTCATATTGCATCTCAATGTTCAAATCAAAGTGCATTGATTCTAAGAGATAACCATGTCATTGAAACTGAAAGCAAGAAGTCAGATGACGAACCTATGCCACCGTTAGAAGATGAAAGTGATGGAATGGAGTACCCAGTATATGATAAGCTGATGGTTACTAAGTGTATATTAAGTTTTCAAATCGAAGAAGATGAAAAGGATTTTGTTGATGTGTTTCTCAAAAAGATACCTAATGCTTTACCACTAATAAGCGGAATCGAGCATCAGATCAACTTTATATCTGGAGCATTAATTCCAAATATTACAACCTATAAAAGTAATTCCAATGAGGAACTTCAAATACAGATTTATGAGCTCATAAAGAAGAGGTACGTGTGTAAGAGCATGAATCATTCTACAATTTCAATATTACTTGTGCCTAAGAATGATAGATTATGAAAGATGTGTGTCGATTGCTACATTATCAAAAATATCACTTCAAAGCTTAAGAAAGTTGTATTTGAGCCCAATAAAGATTTGAGGACAAATTCTTTTCAAGAGAAGGGGAATGATGCAAACTAGGTTGTCAAAACATCACAAGATCCATTGAACATCTATGTGTAATGGAGAACAATAGCACAGCAGCTCATGTGAGTAGCCCATGTGATTTGAAGTCTTAATATTAGTAGTTGTTGGTAGTTCATAGTTATAAGCTACTATTAATTGTTGTAATAAGTGCTAGCATTCCAAGTACCTAATTTATTGGTAATAGTTGGTAGTTAGTAGTTATAAGTTTTCATTAATTGTTATAATAAGTGCTGGAATCCCAAGTGCTTAAGTTATAGTTAGTAGTTGATAGTTAGTAGTTGTAAGTTATCATTAGTTGCTATAATAAATGCTAGACACCCTAAAAGATCTCTATAAATATATGAGAGATGAGGGAGAACAGAAATAGAATTAATAATATTAATGTTGAGAGTTTTCTCTTAAGTTCTTCAAAGAACTTTTATTAGAACTTATCAAGATTTTATCTTATGACGTTCTTTCAGACTTATCACTCACAACTTCTCATCTATCTTAAGTGTGGCGTCTACTATCTTCTTATACCTCTGATTTTTATCTTTGATAGATAACGGGTCAAGATTTTTATTTTTGTTTATATAAAAATTTGAGTTAAAACGATTCTTGAAAAAGGAACCTCATTGAGCGTCGAGTCTCACTTTTCTTTGTGAGGTTCACATCAATATGTCTATATGAGCTTCAACTAAGCTCATAGTCAGTTAAGAACAATCATCTGTGCCATGCAGATAGAGACATATACTAAGCTATATAATTGAGATTCACTAGTAGACCTGTATTTGTGAATATAGATCAGGAATATAGTATTTAAGAACAAACTTACATAATGACATTTCTTAATACCTATTGCAACTCTTTGCAATTATTTTATTACTAGTATACTCTCAAATCTTTGTCCCATTTCAGATAAGCCCTAAATCCTTAGATATAATTGACTTTTATAACCTGCTAACTCTGAGCATTTATAACTTTCAATGTTGCTAACTCTTAGCCCTGATCTAAACTCTTTAAACTAGATTTGAACTCCTTCATATCATATAAAATCTATATAATTGAGATTCACTAATAGACCTGTATTAGTGAATATAGATCAGGAACATAGTATTTAATAACAAACTTACATAATGACATTTCTTAATACCTATTGCAACTATTTTATTATTAGTATACTCTCAAATCTTTGTCTCATTTCAGACAAGCCTTAAATCCTTAGATATCACTGACTTTTATAACTTGCTAACTCTTAAAATTTATAACTTTCAATGTTGCTAACTTTTAGCCTTGATCTAAACTCTTTAAACTAGATTTAAACTCTTTCATATCATACAATGTCTATAACATTACAAGTATAGTACTATTTAATAATAAAATTAAGAATTTTTATTCGAAATGTTTATTGTATAAATATTAAATAACTCATATTCATATAATATTGGAATGACATGTAAGCATTAGCTCTAACAAATTCTTACTTGCTATAGTGTCATTCATACTAGTATTTAGTACTGATACACTCCACGTGTTTCTTAAATACTTTAAGAGTAAGACCTGAGTTGGTTTGCTACGTCATCCAAGAAATGTATCCTAGATATTATTACATCTCTAGTACCCAAGATCTTTCTAATTATGTGGTATTCAAGTCCACATGATTAGAATTCTGGTATGCCTTATAGCTTATTGGCTTAAGCAATTATTCCGTTATTATTGCATTATAGTGGGATAGAATCGACTAAGCTTGGAACTATTCTAAACTTTGCAACTAGCTTGAATATCCATAATTCTTCCTTTGCAGGCTTGTCAAGGTGTAATGTATTATACCTCAAAGGCATAATAACTATAGACATTTAAATTACATACATTCAACTAGCTCGGTATCGATAAAGAGAAATACATAACCAGATGTAGATTTTGTACCATTTATATCAGACAAAAAATCTATATACATATGCATTCCTTCACCTATAATAAACTTTCTCTATTATTCAGGATCATATCCTCTGTACCTCTCAGGTATTTTAGATATGTTTCATAGCTATATAATGGCCATGATTTGGATTAGACCGATACCAGCTCGTAACACTTACAGCCATACAAATTTAAGTCTCGTACATAACATAGCATGCATCAAGCTACCTCAAGCTAATATATATGATAAGTTAGACACTTTAACCTTTTCAATTTTTTTTTCGAGGACACTTCCTCCTAAAAAATGATTGTCATGAATGAAAGGTAAATTAACCGTTTCACAGTCAATAAAATGGTACTTTTCTAAGACTTAGTCTATGTATGAAGATTGAGAGAGTTTCATCAGCCTCCTAACTCTATCTCTATAAAACTTTATACCTAATATATAGGAAGCCTCTTCCAAATCTTTTATGGAGAAGTTCTTTACTAAGATAACTCTTAACTAATTGACTTGCAACATACCAATGTCATTTCTAATATTGAATATGTTTTGCACGTAGAGAAATAGAAAGATAATCATACTCTTACTGTCTTTTTTGAACACACACGCTTTCTCTTCATTCCTGATGAAACCAAATTTTTTGATTTCCTCATAAAAACAAAGATTTCAGCTTTGGAAAAACTATTTAAGTCCATAAATAGACTTATTCAGTTTGAACACTATATTAACATTTAGGCTAGATGCAAATGTTTTAGGCTATTCTATGCATATGTTTTAGATAAGATATACATCCTAGAATGTCATCTTTGCATCCATCGACCAGACCTCAATATCATAATATGTGACAATAACCAACAAAATTTGAATTGATTTTAGCATAGTTACTTGTGAAAAACTTTTCTCATAACAGATCCTAAATCTCTCAGTGTAACCTTTTATCACCAGTAGGGCCTTAAAGACTCTATCTTCATATGGAGTCCACATTTCTGCTGCGTAAACTTATTTACAATAAATAGAAATAATTCCTACATGAAGTACAACCAAGTCCCAAACTTGATTGTTATGCAAAAAGTCAATTTTAAATTTTATAGCATTTTACCATTCTCTCAAATCGATGTCAAATATCGCATCTTCATAAGTCAATAGATCACTTTCTTCAACTAAGAAAATACCAAGGGTACCTTCAAGTATCATACATACCTAATTGATGACTTTGATATCATTTTCGACCTATAAAGAGAGTATATTAATGGTATTTCACTAAATTGAACTTAAATTACACTGTTGGTTAAAATACAATTTGATTAACTTTATCAAGTTTAATTCTTCTACAATCCCTATAACCCATAAGAAACTTTTTCTCCTGGAAGGTGGCATCATGAGCAATAAACATATTTTGTTTCTTTGGATCATAGAATTGGTATCCTATAGTATACTTGGTATACCCAATGAACCGATACTTGTACCATTGGGTACAAGTTTATCCTGTTGCATAACTTTTATGCAAGTAGAATAACCGCAAGTCTTAACATACTTAAGACTCGGTTTCTTTTTAGTCTATCATACCGAGTAGAAGGAACAATTTTCAATTGGAGTATGTTCAATAAGTGAGCAATAGATTTTTAAGAATAATCCCATAGATATTTTAGAAGATCAGTAATGCTTAACATCAATCAAACTGTATATAATAAAGTCTAATTCCTCTTTTCCAAAACACATTTATGTTTGACGAGTATTTGTAAGACTATGTTGAGTAAGAATCATATTCTCCTTTAAATAATTTGTAACTGTCTCAATCTAATTGAAAATATTCAATATATACAAAGGTTTGTTTCTTTACTTTCGTAGTCGAAACCTTTTGATCACTTCAAAAGTTTCTGATCCATGTTTTCAAAAAACACATGTTCGTATCATGACAAATTACTATAAAGACAATAAAGTATCAAAATTCATCCATAACAGTATAATTCAGTAGACTAAATATATCACTATGTACCAGTTCGAATAAATCAGTAGCTCAGTGTTTAACATCTACACAAGGATTTGATCATTTTTCTTTAAATTCAGAATTCATAAACTGACCAATGTTCTATAGTCATATCAAATATTTGACCATCCTTAACCAGATGGGATAGTTGTCTCACGACTATATGACCTAATCTTATGTGTCACTTTTCATTATTATTTAGAGTTTTTGAACTATTATTTATTATGTTCACCTATACATTGGAGATATTTCATGTTATATTTAAGATATAGCAACCATTCATTAATTGATACTTAGTAAAATATTATTATTATCACATATGATTTGCCTAATAATATTTGGCACAAAATAGTAATTATACAATATAATGCTTCTACTATAATAGAGAAGTGACATAAAAGTCTTAACAACTAGTAAGTTTAGGAAATTTTTATTTTCTCCATCTGTACTTCTCTTTTCATAGCAAGTAGCATTCCTCAAATTATGCAACAACTTGCAAATATAAGAAGGATAGATGGTATCTCATACCCTTGCACTTTTAACATTATATGCTAATGAAATGTTAATATTTGGTAAACAGATATCTAAGAGGTCTATATATTCTTAGTCATGGTGCCTTAAATAGTAATACTTCTTATTTCAAACCTTATCATAGTGGAAACACTTTTCATTGTGACTATTTCTCTATTTGTGGTTTGGACATATCCAAGTGTTTTTGAATTTAAAACTATTCTCAAATTTATAAGCAAGTCTAAATATTTTTCGGTACCCTATAATTGATGTGTATTGATCAAGTGTGCTAACGGATTGCTTGTACTTATCTTATTTTATAAGTCAAGTATTTTATCTCTATAAAAACAAATAAGGAGATATGTAATTAAACATTTCTAATCATTAATTAACAGCGCTTTAGATCATGTGTATAACTATTATACATTTTTAATCTAAAAATGTCATTTCACTGTTTTACTTAATCCCTTAAATCTCTTAAACAAGATAACGATAGTTTTAAATTCTTTAAACTATATAGTGAGAAATGGACCTCATTAATATTTTACACTAGCCTCACACTATAGTAATATTGAACTTTATAAACTCAACAGATAGATAACTCTTGTCAATTGCATCTTATGCAACTCTTGCCTCTGATCTTAAATACACCTTATCCTCACACTGTAGCAATATTAAGTAAGTGTATTCCAGATTAACTTGCCAATGATCAAATATATGTTACCAATACTATCCTCACGCTATAACAATATTGGACAATATTTTTGTAAATATTTGTCTCATTTCAGATTTAACCAGCATAGTCTGAATCACATCAACCAAATCTCTCACGCTGTAGCAATATTGAGAAAAGACTGACGTGACCCGTCTAACACCGGATTGACATGACGGAGCAATTAAAATAATATCTCATAATATAATAAAATTCAATCTAATTAAGAGAGATTTTTAAACACATGCTCTCATCTCATAATAAGGTGATTCTCAATCAGTTATTTATTTTTATGCAAACATAACTAATTTTCACTAGTAGAGCTCCTATTATGGTTATCAACACAAAAAAAAATAATTTCAATTTATAATATAGATTAATAACTTTTATCACTGCATCTCATAAACCCCACATAAATAAATTAATTTTTTAAAATAATTTAAAAAATATTATTATATTTTTTTAATTTAACTTTAATCAAATCAAAGTTAACTATTAAGTTTAGTTGAGTTAAAGAAAACTAACCCTTAAGTTTAGTAAGATATTTTGCTTAACCTATCCAAAGCTAACCCTTAACTCTAGTTTAGTTTACATAAATATCTTAATTTAACTTAATCACTTGGTTAACTATTAACTATAGTTAAGATAACAATTTATTTAACAATTAAATAAAATATATTTTATTTATTTAACAATTACAAAACATCCAAAACAACACAAAATTGCTTTGATACCAATTGTTGTGTATTGATAAAATTATAGGTGCATGTATGTGGTGTGTGTGTCCAGTATCCTAATATACATATTACATACATATATATACACAGTAAAAGCTAAAAATTAAATAATGAACACAAGTAAATACATATTAATCAAATTAATATAAATTGAGAATATATCACATTTGAATCATTTGGATTAAAATATGTTTGGCGTCCGCATAAAATAAACTCGTTGTGAATTATAGCAATCAACGGATGTGAGTTTGATTGTCTAAAATAACAGCTTATAATTCAGTATCGGTTTAACACTTCTATTTAAATTCACTTTTAATCTAATAAAAATAATTTATTTTTACCATTGATCAACACTTGAATAATTAAAAATAAATCTATTTGTTATTACAATAAATAACCTAAATTGAGAGGAAGATATATGAAAATTAACTCTTGAAAACCAAAAAACTTAAGAAAATATTTTTTTTCATTCTCTCACAAAATTTGGCCTGTCGTTCTAAATGTAAACTTATAAAATTTTAATTTCAAATTCATTTGAATTTCATTTAGGTTTAATTTGACTTTAACTTAATTTTAGGGTTAATTCTTAACTAAGATTGAGTTAAACATTATTTAATAATAAAATAAAATAATAAAATATCTTAACTTTAATCTAACTCTATGGTTAACTCTTAACCAAGGCTTAGTTAAATATTATTTAATAATAAAATAAAATATCTTAACTTTAACCTAACCCTGTGATTAACTCTTAACCAAGGTTTAGTTAAATATTATTTAATAATAAAATAAAATATCTTAATTTTAATAATAATATAATAAAATATCTTAACCTTAACCTAACTCTAAAGTTCTCTTAACCAAGATTAAGTTAAATTTTATTTAATAATTAAATAATAAAATATATTGATTATTTAATAATTAAATATAAAATATCTTAATTATTTAATAATTAAATAATAAAATATCTTGATTATTTAATAATTAAATAATTAATTAAATAAAATTATTTTTATATCCTTACTAGGTTAATAAGTTAACCCAAAATAGGTCCCATTATTTAATTATATACTTTAGTTAATTTAATCATGGTAATTTACTAAATTTTATTGGATTGAACTATTCACTATATTGTGCTCCAATACACAACGAGTATACTTCATATTGTGGGACTCCTTAGGTTTACGTCTGATTTGTCAAATAAAACTATTTCATAAGTCTGTGATCGATGCCACACACACACATCACGGATATTACAAATCAGCAAACTAAATCATACAAGTTGAGGTCAAAATGCTTATGTATAATCTTTCCATCATAATACACAAGATGTGTGGGAATATAGATCACTACTGTCAAATCTCCATCTGCTTATCCGTAAACTTATCTTCAAATTCGTATCTTTATAAATAAGATATACAAACACTTTTACGATATTGTTTAACTCACAAAAAACTCATTATGACACTTAAATCAAAGGACCACAAATACCACTTAACTCGAGATAACTTATCATTGAAGGTTTCATAAGATATCTATTAGGGTCCTCGTGAGTATGTTCGATATTCATTAATAATTGAATATCTACATGTCTATACGAGCTTCAACTAAGCTTATGGTCAGATAAGAACAATCATCTGTACCATGCAAATATAGACATACACTGATCCATATAATTGATATTCACCAATAGACCCACATTGGTAAACATAGATCAAGAACATAGTGTTTGAGAACTAACTTACATAATGGCATTTTTTAGCATATATTGCAACTCTTTACAACTATGTCATTACTAGTATACTCTTATGTTTTGTCATATTTTAGATAAGATTCTAAATCATTAAATATCACTAACTTTTATAACCTGTTAACTCTTAACATTGCTAACTCTTAATATTTATAACTTTTAACTTTGCTAATATTCTTTAATGATTGAACATTACTGCTAATTTTTTTAACTTGTAAGTATTATTAAAATTAGATCTTATCTGAGGATAATTAAGATAATGTCTTTAAAATTTCACAAATCCCTCACTCAAAAGTTCTATATCATATATAAAAATTTAATATCATATTTATTTGAATCAAAAATAAAATTAAAAGAATAATGGTATATGAAATATATTATCAAAAAAGCCGTCAACATTTAAGATTTAAGTAAGACAAAAATAATTTTAAAAAAAAATAATGTTAAGCATTCTAAATGATATTTAAAATTATTTATTTTAAATAATGTGTCAAATAATTATTTAATGATAAAAATAATATAATGAATTATTTTAAAATTTATATTATTTTAATATTTAATAATTACTTAACACTTTAATTTTAAAAATACTAAAATTTAAAATATTATTTAAAAATATAACATTACTTTAAAAAAAAAGTTACAAATCAATGGACAAATTGGGTGTTAATTGTAACCTACATGTATAGACTAGAGAGCAGATAGAAAGCAAGGGACGGAAAATGGGTTGGCAAAACGTTTGCGGAAAGAAACCAAAAGAAGAAAACGTTAGTTCGAAGTCAAACATGTGAAATTTGTTGGATAATTTTCTCTTTCTTTTGTCAATTTTATGAATGGGCTTGAGCTTAGCAAATGCATGCGTGAGATGCTGAGGACTTTTCTGTACAATTCTATTATTTCGAAGCAATTCTAAGTTTTCACGCTACTACTCTTTTGTCTTTTTGACGATGCCACTTATATTCCTACCTCGACGCGTTTCGAGGAAGAATGTAGTATGCATCATCCAATCCGACGAGGAATAGCGAATCTCTCTTTAATCATTATTCCGTTGTCAATTATCTACGGCCAGCGAACGCTATCGCCTCGGGACGACAAAACAAAAAGAAATAATATAAACGAGTCAAACAAAATGAACGCCAGAACGAACGGCAACCATTTCAATTTCATACAAATTGCAGAGATTGGTTTTTCTTTTTTTGAGCTTCTGTGGATATTGTTTTGGTTTAGAAAAAAGAGTAGAATGTAGAAGAAAAAAAGGAAAAATAGTTTTTTTTTATTTTATTGTTTTCATTTGAAAATGATTATCAAGCATGATGTGTTTTTATAACTTTAGTCTAACCATAATGCTACGTTTTGTAAATAATATTTTAAATTAATATATTAAATAATTATTAATTAATAATATAATATAATTTTTAAAATTATTTATTATTTCATTTTATCATTCAATAATTATTTAATATATTATTTGATATAAAATTTTTTGAGATATAATTTAAAATATTTAACATTATTTTTAATAAAAATGTAACCCGGTTACCTTAATAGAATATATCACATTTGTAAATTTGAGAAATATATTTAAGTGACTCACTCAAGTTAAATTTTACAAGAACTTCTAAAAAAAATTCACGAGAAATATTTAGAAATAGCCTAAATTTTAGGTGTATTATTTTCATAGCCACAAATTAATACTATTCGTTTGTAGTCAAAATTTAAAAAATGGACAAAATTATCCTCAGTACATATTTTCTCTTCTTTGTCTCTTCCTAAAACCAATTTTACACTATCCTAAAAAATAAACAACTCTCCTCGATTTTTATTTGGCGACAACCATAAAAAATTCGATTGCCATTTTTCAACATTTTATACCTAAAATGTTGTAAGTTTAAATTTTATATTATGAGTGTTAATAGATTATAGTTTGAGTGTTTGTAATATATTGAATTAATTAATTTAGTATATAAGATTAATATTTATTTAGCTTATTTAATTTGTTTGTTTGTTATATTCAATTAATTAATTTAGGTTATTTAATTAATTATATTTTATTTGTAATTTCATTTTGTATTTTCTTAATATATTATTAATATTAATTTTTGTATTATTTTCATTGGAAGTATAATGTATCTAAAATCTTTATAATTATAGTTGAAGATCACTTTCGCGCACCAGTGACATCTTACTCTAAAATGTTTGTATTAGAGTTATACAATATAGTTTAACGCCTACTCAATCAGAACTATTTAAGAGAACATATATGGGTAAATTTTGAAAATGTTATATTTTTAGGAGTTTTAACTCATGATTTATTGAGGCAAGTGTTAATTAAAAATATTTTTTAAGAAATGTGATTTTTAGTGTCAAATTGACTGTCTTGTAAGGAGTTGGTAATAAAAACAGGCCAAAAAAAAGGAGATTATTTGCTCCTAAGAGAGTTATAAAAAAAAAATTTAATAATTATTTGTGAGGAGAATATTTAGGTGGTTGAAAATAAAAGTTAATATATAAGAAGTTGAACAATTTATTTAATGAATTTAACTTCAATCAAATAGATAATAAAGATATGATAAAATTATAATTTTTTATTTTTTATTATATTTTAGTGTCACGTGATCATCATAGAGATATTCAAAATTTTATATTTAGTTTAGCGAATAATTTTAATGAATTTAATAAATTTTCATAACACAATGTCGTATAAAAGGTAACATATGACATACTAAGCACAATGCCAAAGCAGAAATTAGACAAAATGCGAAAAGTCATTGCTAAAGTCAAATAGCTAGAATAGTTAGAGAATTATAATATCTATAAATTCTCACTGACTCCACTCTTCAAAAAGTTAGTGATTGAATTTTTTAGCAATATTAATTTTTTTTTTACTTTAAATTTATTTCATTAAATTATATAAGATTAATGAATAAAAATTTAAATAATAATTTTAATTCAAAAATTTAAGTTAAGAGAGTCTCATCTATAAATAATTAGCGATATTACCAACAATACCTTTTAAATAAAGTTAAATATCAACAATACTCATAAATTACTTTATTACCCTTTTAACCATTAAATGTTAATAAATTTTAACTAACATGGAGTCTTTTTGTCTATTTTTGACATTAGAGGGTATTTCTAATATTTGACCTTACTTAAAGGCAGGGCAAAACCATAGCTCAAAGGATGGTATGACTAAATTGTAAAAATTAAAAATAAAAATAAAAATTGGGCCAACATTTGTTAGGGAGGGATTATATTGTTATACTTGAAATTTTGATGTAGCCAAAGTTTTAAAACACCTATTTTAAAAATAAAGTTATAAAAAAATATTATTTAATTTGAAAATTTTATGGGATTGTTGTTAATATTCTTAATAATTATTTAATTTATATAAGTTAATATTGTTAGCATATTTTAATTTTATATTCATATATAAGTTTAGGATGGGTTATTTGCACCCTCAAATATACTTTAAACATTTTTCTTTCACACCCTTTTAATTAATTAAAAAAATTAATTTTTATTATATACTTCCTAGCAAATACTAAAGTAATTCTCAATTAAACCCTTTTTATTTAAATATTTGGATTTCTTTCCACACTCAATAAATTAAATATCTATCTTTCCATTCAACTTATTGCATTTTCTAGACGTAGTAATCATTTTGTCTTTGTTTTGCAAATATAGTTTACTAATTATTTGTATCAACCATTTCTAGATCAAGATTGACATTATGCCGCACAATCACTTCCTTTTTTTGTGGGTGGAAATTCAAACATGGGAATTAAAATAGGCCTATGATCCGGTCCCCAGAACTCCAAATGTTGAACCACGAAATGCGAAAACAAAGAACCCTAAATCTTATCTTGAACTACTCTATCTGATCTTTCTTGGATGAATTTTTCCCCTTGTTTCCCATTACACCATGTATAAAAAGCACCTCGAAAGTCCATGTCCATAAGACCGCAATCATCCAAGGCTACTAAAAAAATTCTTCATTAGTAAATGAGGTCTTTTATCTCCCGCTCCTCAAATTTTCTAAGATTTCATCAAAATTCCCACTACAAAACCATAGTAGCAAAGATAGCTTGCTAAGTCTTCTAAGAAGTGTCCATGCATGCATCTGTTGAGAAGCATCTGGGTGCCCATAAAACCCTGTGAACCTCTAACTCTTTCCTCTATGAGAAATAATTCTAATATCAATATGGAAACGTGAATAAGATAATATCTAAACATTAATTTTTATCAGACCACATCATAGCCAAATCGCCACTGCGCCCCATTTTTTCCAGCAAACTGAATTTACATTCGAAGCTCTTTTATTTGATGCTTATAAGCCAGTGTTTCACTAAGAAACACTACATTCAGGCCCTATTCTTGCACCCTCTTCCAAAGGATTTAGAATGTCCGGGGGTTATCCAAGTCTTAAACACTCCAAGATATAATTCTTATAGCGACCGGTAGCCCTGCTTATCCGCAGGAGGCACCGTTGGAATATCATCATTTACATTATCTATATTGTCCATATTTTCTTCATTCCCCTTTGTACTAACGTTCTTTACCTTATCTTCCACAAAATCTAATTCTATAACTCTTCTCTCTCTATCCCTGTTTGGCCTCTTTTTGCAGTAACTTCAAAAAACATTGAATTGCCATTCTTCCTTTTGGAGGGTTCTAATTAGAGATTGCTAAAGCTAATTTCAAAGAAAATTTTCATTAGCTGTTATAAAGAGATTTCTTTGAACCTTTTTACTTTTTAGGTCTACCCTTCTGCTGTGGATTCCTTTTTATCCCTTTATTTTTTTCCTTCATGGTTTGAGTAGCAAAAGTTTGGAACTCAAAATAGTCTTGTATCTGCACTTCTGTAAGAGAATTGTCTAGACACTAACAACCCAATTGAGTCGTGCATGTGTTGAGCAGCGTCCACCTCTCACCTAACACATGATCAATATCTAACTCACTAAAAGCATTATGAATCTCCTTAAGCTTCTCATTTTGATCTGTTGGTATACTACCTTGATTCTCATCCATGTCAGTATCCTAGAGGATGTCATCAGCACTTGAATGCCCATAAGTTCCTTTTCTTTTTCTACTACTCGATGGTTCGACTATTGTAGCACCTATGATTTTATTGAAAACATTTAGATCAGGGTTGCAGCCACTAGCCAAATCCAACAAATTCACTCTAAAGATTATTTACATAATTTCTCTTAGAGCTTTCCCCATATTCTTTCACCAGAATGGTTGGGGTTCCTTGCTATCACTATTGGGTATGTTTCTATGAGTTTATCAATCGGTCCCTTTGTCGTTTAATAGTCCTTTGATCAAACCTAAATGGAGCGCCAGCATATATCCAGTCACAACAGAAACCATTCCCCAACTACAATCATTTTGCCTATCCTAAACTACAATCCCTTATGGGATGACCGAGCCGGCCATACCTAAAACATAGGTCCTATAATTGCTTATAACGTAAGAGCACAGTCACAACTTTACTAGAACCCTAAACAACAACCTTCAACGCTAGCTTCAGCGGTTCTAAAATGTAAACTTTCACCCTCACTCTAATAACTTTGTCGATGCACTCCTTCGAGGCACCTTTGTTGATATCCTCTATTTCACTAATCAGTGACCCAAGACACAATCAAGTTTCCACATACATAAAATACAATGGTAATTTATGGATTTGAACTCAAAATGAAACCTTGTCAAAAGACAGATTATATGATTGACTTATTTTAAAACAAATAAATATGAAATAAAATTTTATTAGGTAGTACACATATAATGTAGCCTAAGTTTTTCTTTGCAAAAGGACATAATATAAAATAGTCTCAAAGTATACTTTTTGTTATTAAAATATATTTATACTAAAAAAGTTCATTGGATTGGATTTAGCGGATTTGACCTATAATTTACCTACTCCATCATTAAGTAGATTGATTGTTTTTCAATTCAATTCACAAAAGAAGTCAGAAATCTATATTCAGTCCATTTTGATTCAAAATTTGAAAAGGAAAAGAGGAAAACATTAATTCTATTTAAAAGGATGAGTTAAGTCACTTGAGCATGAAATAGGTTAAACTCATTGCGTTATGACTCAGTTTGCCTGATTTATATTGTAAGTTATATAGTGGATAACTTGAGTTTCAGTTTAAGTTTTAGACTCATTGATTACATTAAAAAATTAAAAAAAAAAATTGATGCCAAAATAGTTTCAATAACTAATAATAACTTAAATTCAATAAAAGTAATTTAAATTTAACAAAAATACTTAGCCGTCTTATATAAATTGTATAACATTAATTTTTTCTTTTTATTTTTGATAAAGTAAAACAAATGAAATTATAATTTTTTTTAATAATTTTATTTATGATAATATTAATTTTTTTAGACTAGATCATATTCTAGTGAATTTATCAAAATAAATCTACAAAAGAAATTTTAAATTTTTTTTATTTAATCTAATTTATTAATCTAGCAAGTCTAATAAAAAAAAGTAATTTAAATTGAATTGGACAAATTAATTGAAGGGTTGGGCTATTACACTGTCGCAGCATCAATTTTTATTTTTGGAGACAAAATTGTAGCCGTTTGATTACATCTTACAATTATGAAAAAATAAATTACCTGCAGATTGAAAAAAAAGGGTAACTGGATGAAGATTACTCATTACTCATGCACCTCCTGCAATAACTAAAAAACAAACTATCATGTCAATTGTCAACGCACCATCGAAGATCCATCACATCTTAATGCACAAGCAAATATCAAATGTCTCCTCTTATATTTGTTAATTAACAAATAGTCTTGTGTTAATTCAAACATTATCTTACTTATATATCCAAAAAAATACCATTATGCACATACGACATAAAAAAAAGTTTTATATTCTAGACATGATAACTATTCAAAAAAAATATAAATTCACATAAAATAATTATAGTTATAAATTAATAATCATAGATCATAAAAAAAATTAAAAGTAAAATTTAAATTTAAATTTAAATTTTGTATTCTTCAAGTCGTTGCTGCCATTCAATCCGCACCCCTTATTCTGTCAAAATTAATTTTAAGGCTACAATTACACAATTGCAATCCATAATAAAATCTCATTTATATTATTTAATTCATAATACAAATGTCCAATTTTGACTTACAAATTTAATTAATGCATTTGTAATATTTAAAAATTTTAATTTACAACATCTAATTTATAATTTATTATACATTTGAGAATTTGAGTGTTACACAATTAAAATAATTATAACATTTAAGAATTTTAATTTATTATATTAAATTCATAATTCATTAATACGTTTGAGAAATTTGGGCATTACAAATTTATTTAATATATTTGCAACATTAAAAATTTTAATTTACAATATTCATTTTGTAATTTATTAATATTTTTAGTCCCTTCTTAGTTCTTCTGATTTTATTAGGCACTTTAGTCTAATTTTATAATTAATTAATAATTCATTAATACATCTGATGATCTTAGGCACGTTAGTCTCCCAAGTTTGGTTTGATTAATAACTTTGTTCTAACAACTGTCTTAAAAAATTTGTCTTTAGTGGCTTTATATATGTAACTTTTGTTTGGTATGTTTGTAATCTTATTCTTACGTGTAACTTTTGGTAGTATGTAGTAATTATAAGTGATGCATGTGTCTTGGAGTTCAGTTTTATATAATGAGCTGATTGGTTATAATTGTTGTAGAGTGTAATGTGCTTGAAAGTGAAATGCAAAGTTAGTTCAATTGTATTCTCATGTCTCTTGTCTTCTCAATTCCTCTCACATAGTTCCTTCCATAGAAGCCATCTCATATAGTTCTTTTCAAGAGTTCATCTCATAACTTCTCTCTTTCTCTATAGAGTTCCTTTCAAAGAGTTCCTCTTATAGTGTTCCCTGCATAGAGTTTGTCTCATAGAGTTTCACTCAAAGTCTTCTCTTAATGTTTCTCTTATAGTATTCCTCTCACAAAGTTTCTCTCACAAAGTTCCTCTCACAAAGGTCTTCTATAGACTTCCTATCATTGAGTTCCTCTTATAGAGTTTTTCCTATACTATTCTTTTTATAGAGTTTCATTCATAAAGTTCTTTTCATAGAGTTCCTTTTGTTGGAGTTAGAGTTTACGTGTCATTCTAATATTATATGAATATTAATTCTTTAATATTTATACAATAAATATTTTGAATAAAATCGTTAATATTAAATATTAAATGGTATTATACTTGTAACGTTACAGACATTGTAAGATTTGAAGGATTTCATATCTAATCTAAAAGAATTTAAATCAGGGTTAAGAGTTAACAATGTTGAGAATTATAAATGTTAAGAGTTAGCAAGTTATACGAGTAAGCAAAATTTTAAAAGTTAGAAGCCTTGTTTGAAATTGGACAATGACCTGGGAATACACTAATAATGACATAGTTGCAAATAGTTGTAATAGGTGCTAGAAAATGTCACTATACAAGAATATTATCAAATATTAGTTCTTGATCTATTTTCATCAATATAGGTCTATCGGCGAATGTTTTTTATTAGATCAGTGTATGTTTATATCTGTCTGGTGCAGATGGTTGTTCTTAACTGATCATAAGTTTAGAGTTTATATAGGCATACAGGTATCTAGTCAAGACTGAATACTGAACAGACTCATAAGAACTCCAATAGATATCATATGAAACCGTCAAAGGTAGGTTCTCTCGAGTTGAGTAGTATTTATGGTCCTTTGACATGAGCGCCACGATGGACTTGTGAGTGATTCGTAATACTTTGGTTCACATATGTCAGAGACCTTTCATGGTCTGATCGCTATATGTCACTAGGTATGGTCCAATACTCATAGAGCCCGGTGTGCGTAAATACAAGATCAGTTAACTTACATAGGTAAGTTGTATATCCAATGCTTTGAGATTGTATCTAAGAAAATCTTATGATCATGAGTAATAAACCTCGGAAAGTGATTTCTCTTAAGGTTAAATAATATCGTAAACTTTTTTGCGTATATTGTTTATCGAGATATGAATCTGGATATAAGTTCATAGATGAACAAATGAGAATTTGAAGGTATTGATCTATATCCCTACACATCCAAAGTATAATGATGGAAGAATTATACGTATCCGTTCTAACTTCAACTTGTATGGTCTAACGCGCTAATTTGTAATATTCGTGACGTGTGTGTGGGGTATTGTTTATAGACTCATAAAATAGTTTCATTTGACGAATCGAGCGTGGACCTACGAGTCCCGCAATATGAAGTATACTCGTTGAGCACTTGGACAGTGTACCGTATTAAATAGTTTAATACAATAAAAATACAACAAATTACTATTGTTAAGTTAACTAAAGTATATGGTATTGGTAGAACTCACTTTGAGTTAACTTGGTAACCTAGTAAGGGTATAATAATAATTTTACTTTAATGATGATCTAATTATTAAATAATCAAGATTTTATTTAAATAATAATTAAATAAAAATTTAACTTAACCATGGTTAATTGTTAACCAAATGGTTAGGTTAATAGATATTTGTCCTTAACTAAATCATGGTTAATTGTTAACTATAGTTGAGTTAGATAACTATCTAGATATTTTATTTTTATTATTAAATAAATGTTAACCTAATTAGAGTTAATAGTTAACTCTAAGATTAGGTTAATTAAATATTTGTTAACTTAAGAGTTAAGTTAATTTAACTGAACGAAAGTTAAATGTTAACCTTTGTTAAGTGAATAGTTAAATTAAATGCAAATAAAATTTAAATTTATTTAAAATTTATGTATAAATATATAAAGTGAAATGAAATTCAAAATTCATAAGATTTTACAACTTTTGGCCACCATTTTCATTTGAGAGAATTGGAAATTGAATTTCTGTTTTTATGTTTTAAGTGTTAAAACATCAAAGTAAAAACAAAAATTATTAATTATTATAACTAATTGATTTGTTTTAATTGTTAAAGGGTTAAACAAAATGTAAAAATAAATTAATTACATTAGATTAAGTGTTAATATAAGATTCAAAGAGTTAAATCAGTGTTGGATTATACTGTTATTTTAACTAATCTAACCCACCTAAGTTGATTACTAGAATTGTCAACAAGTTCATTTTATGTGGACTCCAAACAATTTAATCCAAAGGCACTAATGGGTGATATTCTCAATTCTGTAATTAATTTAATTAATTGTGTGTGTGTGTGTGTGTGTGTGTTCATTGTATAATTTTTAATTTTTTATTGTGTTTTTATATGTATGAAATATGTATATTTGTATGATGAATACATACACCACATGCATACACTTTAGAATAATCGATACCCAACAATTAGTATCAAAATAATTTTGTATTGATATGGGTGTTTTTGAGTATTGGACATGTTCTAAGATAAGTTCTGGGGTTGTTGTGGTGCATTTCAAGTGTTGAAAATGCAAAACTAGTGAAAACAGCACATGGAACGCCACAGAGTTAAGCTTACAAGCCCCAACGCCGTAGCGTTCTAACTTGGCACCGCAGTGCTAGAGGTACTGACCTCCAGCACCGTAACGTTGGTAAGCCAGCACCGCAGCGTTGGGGCTTTATTGCCCCAGTGCTGCAACGCTAAAGGGCTAATGCCGAGCATTGGGGCTTTGCCCCAAACGCTGCAGCATTGATAGCCCAACGTCGTGGCATTGCACTATTAAAAAAAATTATTATATTTTTAAAATTGTATAGAAAATATTAATATGCATGTGAGGTTTATAAGATATAGTGATTAGAGTTATTAGTTTGCATTATAAATCGAAATTATTTTTTTGTGTTGATAACCACAATAGGAGTCCTACTAGTAGAGATTAGTTGTATTTGCATAAAAATAAATATTTGATTGAGAATTACTTTCTCATGATATGAGAGCCTATGTTTAAAAATCTTTCTTAATCAGATTGAATTTTATTATATTATGAGATAATATTTTAAATGATCATTCTTGTCAATATGGTATTAAACGGGTTACTACGGTCTTTTTTAATATTGCTTCAGCTTAAGGGATTTGATCAGTGTAACTTGGACTATGCCGGTAAAATATGAAATTAGTCAAATATATGCAATGTGTTATCTAATATTGCTTTAGTGTGAGGGTGGTGTCAGTAACATATATTTGATACTTAGCAAGTTAATCTGAAATACACTTACCTAATATTACTTTAGCGTGAGGATAAGGTGTATTTAAAATCAGATATAAGAGTTGCATAAGATGTAATTAACAAGAGTTTTCTACTAGTTGGATTTACATAAGCCAATATTGCTTTAGCATGAGGCTGGAGTAAAATGCCAATAGGATCCACTTCTTATTGTATAGTTTAAAATATTTAAATTGTTGTAATCTCGTTTGAGAGATTAAAAGGATTAAGTAAAGTAGTGGAAGAGTTTTTTAGATTAAAAAATATATAATAGTTATACCCATAATCTGAAACGTTATTAATTAACAATTAGAAATGTTCCGCTACACAACTCCTAATTTATCTTATATGAAGAGATAAGATACTTATCTTATAATGATAAGATAAGTATTGAGCAATCCATTTGTACACTTGAACTATACATATCAACTATAAGGTATCGAGAAATATTTTGATAATGAATCCAAGAATAGTTCTAAATTCAGAAAAACTTGAATATATAATTAATGAGAATATGATAAGAGATGTTTATGATAATATCTCTTTAGAAGAGGTAGGAATTTATCAAAAATGGATAAAGAATGATTTGAGAGTCAAATCATATATCTTAGCCTCAATGTCTAATAATCTTTAGCACAAGTATATGTACATGAGATATGCAAGTAGTATAGTGCTTTGTCTGAAAAATTATTAGATATATCCAAACCACAAATAGAGAATGGTCACAATGAAAAACATTTCCATTATCTTAGGGTTTGAAATAATAAATATTACTATTCAAGGCACATTGACTTAAGAAAGATTGACCCCTTAGATATATGTTTACCAAATATTAACATTTTATTAGCATACGAAGCTAAGTGTGCAAGGATATGAGATAACGTTTGTCATTCTTATATCTGCAAGTTGTTACATGATTTAAGGAATGCTACGTTGCTATGAAATGAGAAGTACAACTTCACGTAAGAAAAAGAGATTTTCCATACGTGATAGCTATTAAGACTTCTAAATCAATCTCCATTCTAGCAGAAGCATTATGTTGTATAATTGCTATTTTGTGCCAAACATTATTAGGTGAATCATATCACTCATTGTAAAAAACAAAGAAGGTTATCATAAAGACATTAGGAATAGTTCCTCATGTTTATGTGATAATGATAATGTTTTGCCAACTAAATGTCAGTTAATGAATGACCGTTATATATTAAATGCAATAGGAAATGTCTCCAATGCCATAGGTGAACAAAAAAAATAGTAGTTCGAAAACTCTGAATAATAAGAAATAGTGGCACATAAGATAAAGTCACTTAATCGTGAGATGACTATCCCGTCTAGTTAAGGATGGTCAGATACTTGATCTAATTATAAAACCTTGGTCAGTTTATGAATTCTGAATTCAAGAAAAAATGACCAAATCTTTGTATAGGTGTTAAACACCAGGCCATTGATTTATTGGTACTGGTATATAGTGTTATATTTAGTCCAATGAATCTTACTTTCATAGGTAGATTTTGATACTTCATTATCTTTATAATGATTTGTCACGATATAAACATGCGTTTATGAGAAACGCAGGTCAGAAAATTTTGAAGTGTTCAAAACGTTTTGACTAAGAATGTAAAGAAACAAACCCTTATGTATATTAAATGTCTTTAATTAGATTGATACAGTTTATACATAAATAGTAAATTCACAAATTATTTAAAGGAGAATGCGATTCTTACCCAACATAGCCCTTAAGATATTCCTCAATACAAAGATATTTTGAAAATAAGGAATCAAACTTTATTAGATATAGTTTGATTGATGTTGAACTTCACTGATCTTTTAAAATATCTTTAGGATTATGCTTTTGAATTTGTTACTGACTTATTGAATATAGTTCTATCGAAAGTCGTTCCTTCTACTCTGTATAAGATATAGACTAAAAAAGAAGCGAGTCTTAAGTATGTTAGAGCTTAAGGTTGTTTTGCTTGTATAAGAGTTACGCAACAGGATAAACTTATCTCTAAAGGGCATAAGTATCGATTCATCGAATATCCCAAGCATACTTTGAGATACTAATTTTATGATCCAGATGAATAAAATTTCTTCATTGCTTGTGATATCAGCTCCCACAAGAAATAGTTTCTTATGAGTTGTGGGGATTATAGAAAGATTAAACTTGATGAAGTCAATCAGAATATATATATATATATATGAACTGACGATGGATTTTTAAGTTCAATTGAGTGAAAATACATTTAACACATTCTCCTCATAGGTTAGAAAGAATATCAAGGCCACCAATTAGGTATATTTGATACTTGAAAGTGCCTTTTGCATTTTCTTAGTTGAAGAAAATGATCATTTGACTTATGAAAAAGCGATGTTTGACATCGTTACGGGAAAATAGCAAGATGCCATAAAATTCAAAATTGACTCTACGCATGACAATAAAGTCCGGGACTTGGTTGTGCTTCCTATAGGAATTGTTCATATTTGTTGTAAATAAGTTTACGCAACGAAAGCGTGGGCTCTATATGAAGGTAGAGACCTTCAAGGCCCAACTGATGTTGAAAAGTTATACTCAAAGATCTAGAATCGACAATAAGAAAACTTTTTTCATTAGTAACCATGCTAAAGTCAATTCAAATTTTGTTGGCTATTGCCGCATATTATAATTTTGAGGACTGGCCAATGGATGTAAACACGGTGTTCCGGTATGTATATCTCAAGCAAGAGATATGCATGAAACAGCTTGATGGTTTTACATCCAGCTTAACTTCTAATCTAGTATGCAAACTGGGGAAGCCCATTTTTGGACTTAAGCAGTTTTTTCAAAGCTTGAATCTTCTTTTTGATGAAAAAAATTAAAAAAAAAAAGTCTAGTTTCATCAGGAATGAAAAGAAAGTGTATGTGTGTTCAGAAAGGGCAGTAGGAGCATGATTATCTTTCTAGTTCTGTACGTGGAATACATAATCAATGTCAGAAACGACATTGGTATGTTGTAAGTCAATCAACTAAGTGTTATCTCAGTAAAGAACTTCTTTATAAAAGATTTAGAATAGGCTTTCTGTATACTAGGTATAAAGCTTTATAGAGATATAGAGAAGAAGCTGACGGGACTTTTCCAATCTTCGTACATAGACTAAGTCCTGGAAAGATACAACTTTATTTACTGTGAGACAGTTAATGTACCTTTCAGACATGACACTTATTTTTTTAGAAAGAAGTATTATCAGGAAGAAAATGAAAGAGTTAGAGTGTCTAACTTATTATATGCATCAACTAGAGATAGTTTGATGCATTCCATGTTATGTACAAGACCTGAATTTGGATGGCTGTAAGTGTTATGAATTGGTATCAATCTGATCCAGATCACGACCATCAGATGGTCATGAAATATATCTGAAATACTTAAGAGGCACAGAAGATAAGTTTCTTAAATATAGAGAAATTGTTTTTAAAAAATAAAGGGATGCACATATTTAGACTTCCCGTTTGATTCGAATGGTAGAAAATCTAATCTGGTTATGTGTTTCTCCTCATCGATACCGGAGCTAGTTGAAAATGTGTAATTTAAATGTCTATAGCTAATTCTGCCTTAGAGATAAAATACGTTGTGAATTAAGAAGCCTGCAAAGAAAGCACTATAGATATTCAAACTAGTTGCAAAGCTTAGAATATTTCCAAACTTAGTGAATCTTATCCCATTGAAATACAACAATAATAGAATAATTGCTCAAACTAAGAAGCCAATAGGCACACCAGAATTTTAATTATGTGGACTCTGAATATCACATAATTAGAAAAATATTGGCTGCATCAATTCTAATAATATCTAGGATACATTCCTTGAATAACATAGCAAAACTACTCAGGCCTAAACTCCTATGTGTTTGAAAAACATATAGAGTGTATTAGTATAAGATACTAGTATGAATGACACTAAAGCAAGTGGGAGTTTCACAATATATTCTTGGTAACCTAATAAGGTTATAATGATAATTTTACTTTATTAATTTTTAATTATTAAATAATCAAGATATTTATTTAAATAATAATGAAATAAAAATATAATTTAACCATTGTTAATTGTTAACCAAATGGTTAGGTTAATAGATATTTGTGCTTAACTAAATTATGATTAATTGTTAACTATAGTTAAGTTAAATAAATATCTAAATATTTTATTTTAATTATTAAATAAATATTAACCTAACTAGTGTTAATAGTTAACTTTAAAGTTAGGTTAGTTGGATATTTGTTAAATTAAGAGTTAAGTTAATTTAGCTCAATTAAGGTTAAATATTAACTTTGATTAAGTGAATAGTTAAATTAAATGCAAATGAAATTTAAATTTATTTGAGATTTATGCATTAGTATATAAAGTGAAATGAAACTCAAAATTAATAAATTTTTGTAATTTTTGGCCAGCCATTTTCATTTGAGAAAATTGGAATTGGAATTTGAATTCTTATTTTTATGTTTTAAGTGTTAAAACATCAAAGTAAAATTTGAGGCTATTAATTGTTATAACTAATTGATTTGTTTTAATTGTTCAAGTGTTTGAACAAAATGTAAAAACAAATTAATTACATTAAAATAAGTGTTAATCTAAGATTTAAAGAGTTAAATTATTGTTAGATTATATTGCTATTCTAGCTAATTAAACCCACCCAAATTAATTATTAGAATTGTTAACAAATTTATTTCATGTGGACTCTAAATTATTTAATCCAAAAGCTTTAATGGGTGATTTTCTCAATTCTGTAATTAATTTGATTAATTGTATATATAAATATATGTGTGAGTGTCCATTGTATAATTTTTAATCTTTCGTTATATTTGTATATGTATAAGATATGTATATTTGTATAATGAACACATACACTAATGTGTACACCCTAGAATAATTGATACCCAACACCTTTAATAGTGTATTCCTCATAGAATTCCTATCATAGAGTTACTCTTATAGTTTTCTCTCTTTTCCTCATAGAGTTCATTTCATAGTATTCCTCTTATAGAGTTTCTCTCATATAATTTCTCTTATACAGTTCTTCTATAGTTTTTCTCTCAAAGAATTCTTCTCATGGTCTTCTTTTATAGTATTTTTCTCATAAAGTTCTTATATTGTTTCTCTCATAGAGATTCTCTTATAGAGTTCATTTCATAGATGTCTTCAATAGAGTTCCTCTCATAGTATTCCTATCATATAACTCATCTCATAGTATTTCTCGAATAGTGGTCATCTCATAGAGTTTTTCTCATAGTATTCATCTCATAGAGTTCCTCTTATAGTCTTCTCTCATAGAGTTCTTCTCATAAATTTTCTTTCATAAGGTTCTTCTTATAGAGTTTTTCTCATAGAATTCCTCTTATAATGTTCTTCTCATAGAGTTCCTTTTATTGAATTTCACTCATAAAGTTCCTCTCATCGTGTTCCTTTCATAGAGTTCTTGGTATAAAGCTCTTTTTATAGAGTTTCTCTTATATAGATTCTTTTATAGTTTTCATCTCATAGAACTTCTTTTATAGATTTTCTCGAACAGTCTCTTTCATTGAGTTTCTCTTATAGTATTCATTTTATAGAGTTCTTCTTATAGTGTTCCACTCATAGAGTTCCTTTTATAGTGTTCCACTCTTAGAGTTCCTCTTATAGTGTTCCTCTCATAAAATTTCTCTCATCATGTTTCTCTCATAGTGTTCTTCTTATATAATTCTTCTCATAAAGTTCTTTTTATATAGTTCATCTTGTAGTCAATTTGAATAAAACGAATCGAATTCGAATAATTCATTTAAAAACAAATGTCAATTTAAATTCTTGATTCAAATTATTATGCAAATTGAATGTGAATTTTCTAAAATTTAGTTATATCTTACTTGTATTCTATACATATTTTCATTAACATATTCATTTTGCAAATCTTATTGTCAACTAATTTGTTTAAAACACGAATTCATTTAAAAATTAACCGAATTTGAATTAAAAAATATTAGCGTGCATCCAATAGGAATTGAACTTACGAATTCGCCAATTATGAGTTAGGCGCTTTAACTATTCAGCTAATAACAGAATTATCAAATGAGTCAAATTCATTTCATTTGTTTAATAATTATGTCGAATTTTTGTTTGAGTATTTCAATTCATTTAATCGAATTAGGTTAATTCATTTAAGACACAAATTCATTTCTGGAACATTTAGAATAAGTATTTATTTAAAATATATTTAAAACATAATGTATTTGATAATTTAAATTATATGTGCTTTTATCATTTTAAAATAATAAATTTATATAAGAATTGAATCATGTAAATAAAATTAATCGTGTTTATAATGCAAACAAATCAAATCATGTATATGCATGTACAAGAATCCAATATTATCTATTTATTAAACATGTCTAATTATTTTATTTCAAGTAATTTATTTATTAAACGAATCAAATATGTGTTTAGTTGTCTAATTAATTTATTTTAACAAATCATGTAAATCGATTTTCATTCCAAATCTCATAATCCACCCAAGAGAATTTTTTTAATTAAACTAATACTCATAAAAAGACATTTGTACATATTTACAATATATGTCAATATTTTTTAATTCATCACCAAATTGACTATTTATTATCAGTGTATGTTACAAATTTTATATCAAGATATTTTTTATATTTTAAATAAAAATAAATAAGTAATTTTATTTTTTTAATATTATATTATTGTTATTCTATGATATGACTATATTTACATAGTACATCATTCAAACGAATTTGTAAAGTACATTGATTAGGTAAAAATTTTCATATAAAAAAATGTAATTTTTAATAAATTTTTAATATTTGTAAAAATATTTATTATTTGAAAAACTTTGAGGGAGCATATGATATATATACCATTGCCAGTTGTTAGCTCTTTTTTTATTATTATATTGTTAAAGTGTTGATTATAAATTGTTAATATTAGACACTTAAATTATATTGTAAATACTAAACGCTTTATATATACATTAGACACTTTATTAAAATGACACATACACACTATTTTTTTTTTCGTTTCTTCTTACATCAACTTTCTCGTCACTCTACACAACATATTATTTACCTTCAACATTTATCTTTTTAATCTCAATTTTTTAATTATACTAGCCAAACAAATAAATTTACTTATAATATATAAATAATGATTCTGACTATTATAATTTTTTTACTCTATTTTATTAATTAATTATTTGTGACCCATCACTAGTTTTTTTTTTTTTTGGTCAATTATACACAAGAATTCAAATCCATCATTAAAAATTGTCTCCATCAATTATTGACAATAATATTTTCAATGGTATCGAGCCTGATGTTAAATCAATGGGATAGTAAGTATTACGAGCACCCTAATTTCCACGTCTAGACAAGACACTCTCCTAAGAAAGTGAGTAAAAATACAACGAGGATTAAATGTCAGCCGTTTGTTTTGCTTAGAAAAATGAACCAAAGGAAAAATAGAATGGCCCACACTCGTACGACGACGGAGTTATCCATCCACAACGTCCAAAACACTTTTTTGTGAATTGGCATTTGGGTGGCTGAATTGTTATCTAAGCCCGACTTCGATAAATTAATGTCACACGTACTCGCACGACGTATCTATTTACATAGACACACGCTCCATCCTCCACATACTTTAATACATTGACAAAATTGTCCATTTGTGAAACGACCAAAATACCCTAGTCTCCACGTGTCCCATTACCAGCAGCGAGTAAGCCATAAAATGTAATATAATCAACACTAGAAGTTGGTTGAAAGATATATATATATCAGTTTGTTTTAGTTATATTTTCTATTCCATCCGATTAAGAAGAAAAAATTTAGAGAGCGGAAAAAAATCGGAAGTGATCAGGAAGAAGATTTACTTACCAACCCTAGAAAATCGGGGGGATTTGAGAAGAAAAAATGATGGCGACCACGCCAACAACCAATACGGATCTGTCATGTCAGCCATCTTCTATTTGCCCCTCTCTCTCCTGTATACTCGCCGATTTCCAAACGCAAGAGCAAATTCCTGAGGGCGATCCGCAATCACAGGCCTTAGGTTCCATGAACATGGACGATCTTTTGAAGAACATATATTCGACGCCGACGCCGGATCAATTGGGACTCAACGGCGCGTCGTCGATCACGCGCCAGGGAAGCTCGGGGAACGATAGCGGTGGCAACAGTAAAAGTGGTAATACTAATAAATCGGTGGAGGAAGCGTGGAAGCAGATCGTGGCCGGGGGGAGTGATCAGAGGCGGGGAGGTGCAGGGGAAGAGGAGATGACTCTCGAGGATTTTTTGACGAAAGCTGGTGCGGTTAGAGAAGAGGATGTGAGACCGTACGGGAATCATATCAGTAATAATAATAATAATAATAATAATTATAATAATAATAACAGTAATCAGATGGTGATGGTGGGGCCAGGAGGGAGAGGGAAAAGAAGAGTGGTTGAGGAGCCTCCAATGGATAAGGCTACACAGCAGAAGCACAGGAGAATGATCAAGAACAGAGAGTCTGCTGCTAGGTCTAGAGAGCGCAAGCAGGTTACTCCGTTTTCCCTCTCTTTTTGTTTTCTTCTTTTTAATTGCGGAACAAAAATCAGTAAATTCACTTAGTTATGATTTTGATGAACAATTTCAGATATATATATATATATTTATTGATTTTTATGTCTATTATGAATTTATTTATTTTTATTATCTTTTTTTCATTTCAAAGCGCTTTCCACAGAAGCACTTCCAGAAACATTATAAGCTGGGTGCATGATCATTTATTTTCTTCATATTATCTTAAAATTTTTATTTAACCCTTTGCTTGGAGTTAGGCTGCTAAAGGAATTAGAGCAAATATCAGAAAAATAAGAACCATTTTAAGCAATTTATAGCCTGATTTGTTGTTTAATTAAATGTTGTTAAGCATAGTTGAGTCTAGGTTGTTGTTTTGCGGTGATGATAATTGATATATTTAGTATTAAAATATCTAGCACTTTCTTTTTTTCCCATGTGATCAAACAACAAGTTTGTGGTAACTTTCTCACTTTCTTATTATCTGATGATTTTTACATAATTTATTTTTCAAAAACAGGCCTATACAATCGAACTGGAGTCTCTGGTGACACAATTGGAGGAGGAGAAGGCACGGTTGCTGAGAGAAGAGGTATTATTGTTATAATAGTTTAAAACTTAAACTGTTGCCATGGCTTGAAATACTGTGATAAATGCATGGCATCTGTAAGAAAGGGGACCTTTTCTTCTTTAAAATCATTCTTTGCATACAATTATTTGGTTGGTTAAGTTAATATGTTTAGAAAATGATTCATTATATTGAAATTGAAGTCAAATGTCCCATGCAGTTTAATTTTGTCTGTCCTTGAAGAACAAATACATCCTTCATCATCACATTCAGCATTTGCTGCTAGGAAAGTTAGTACTAGCTTTATAACTGTTATCTTAAACTCATAATTTTTTTTATTAATAATGGACCATTTCACCCTCCACTGATCGATTTCATGCATTTTTTTTCAAAAATCAAAATGAGTGTAAAATGGTCAATAGAACGGCATTGATGATGTTTTATGTGAAATTGACCACTTCAATGTTGTTTGGAAACTTGTTGATTTTTGTAAAATTTAAGCCAACACTGGAGTCCTTGCATGAAAATGCTCTTTTAATTTGTATGACTACTGAAGTGACATTACATAAATAAAGAAACATCTAATTTTGAATATAAATATTACATGCATAGCATTTTCTTATGCTTTACAGTAAAGTCAATAAGTTTACAAGTTCCTCTTTCTGAAGAAACCCCTGTGATAGAGAAATAAAAGGATCTATGCTCCCAATAGCAGTGCCTCATGGAGAGGCATTGAACAGCATTTTCATATAATCAGTTTATAAGTTAGGATAGAGACATTTTTTTTAAAAAAAAAGGTTAGGATAGACACAGTTCTGCATATAGCCTTCATATATTAATTGGATGACTACTCATTTATTAATTATTATCTTTTTATATGAATCTTGGCATCTGCCTTCTGCTCCAAGTGCATTAAGGTCTACTTTTATAATCAGAGGAGAAGACATAAACTGTGACTTCCTTTCATTCTTTCTTTTCATTTGTACCCTTCTCTCCCTTTATCCTCTTGCTTCTCATGTTCTCAGGATTAAATCATATATAAATTCTTCGTGTGATGAGCCTCATATCCTCAAGGATCAACTTGTTCTTGGTATTGATAATAATATTTATTGTAAATAGTTCGTTCAAACATTAATGGTTCCTTTTTTCATTTTGTGCAATTTCTTTCTTTTTGTTCTCCCAACTTTTTATTGCTTAAACTTCTTATGAATTGAAATTCTAATTGCAGGCTGAGCAGAACAAGCAAAGATTTAAGCAGGTATTGCTTAGATTCATGTTTTTCTTTTCTAATACTTTGATGTATGCATTGAACAAGAAGTAAATTTAGAAGTTTATTGCACATGTAAACTTGACAAAGATTACTTAAGGTTCTTGCATGCATGTCATTTGTGTAAGAGCTCATTTATGTGTTTCAAAGAGCAAGTGAGATTTTTTATGTTTTCAGTGACATGTATCTGATTGCGCATATGTTTTGTATCTCTAAAAGTGTATCAATGTTTTTGCTCAGGCAATTAGTTTTTAGTTGTCTATTTAATATGTAAAGAAAGTCTATGTGCCTTAGGTGGATAGAAATCATTCCCCATGCTTCGTATTTGATTTCATAACCTCTTTAGTTTGTTCTTTGTCCATAAACTTCATTATGCAGCATTAACTTTATCATTACACAGAGAAACAAAATAATATATATTGATGCTTTTCTTTTTTTTGACATGCTTCTATTCTTGATAGACAAAAACTGCCTCCTTTTGCAAGATCATTTTCTACAACCAATTGAGAATAGGTTGATATCATCATTCTGCCTAAAAACTAATTATATAAGCAAATGCTACAAGTTTTAAGACACAAAATCTGTGAAATTAGTTATCATAAACATTGTCCAGTAGCATGGTTATGGTCCATATATTTTGATCACCCCTCCAAGTTAGTTGCCTTCTGTAACGTAACAGCTAGTTGCAGATCTGATTCCCTTGTTCATTTCATATGCAGCTGATGGAGAATCTCATTCCAGTTGTTGAGAAGAGAAGACCACCTCGTGCTCTTCGGAGGGTGCATTCGATGCACTGGTAGATGAGGTGCATTATTCATCTGGGTTATTAGCCTCAAGGAATAGACTGGCTTCAGCCTTCAGTGGCTTACACGGCACCACCTCAGAAAGCAAAATCAAGAACGCTATAAAAAAGATGCGGGAGGGAAATTTTTCAGGATTAATTTTCCTTTGATAGCTAATAAGACTTCCTTTAGGCGCAGTTGGGAAGGTGGTACACTGCTCATAGGACCTCTGACAAAATATGCAGCGGATTTTCTCCAGTAGGGTATTTGTAAAAATTTAAAATTGACCAGAAGCGGTGTGGGAAGGAAACCCCGACTCATCTGTGTAACCATTTCTTGTAATTTTAAAGCATCATATATCATATGTTATGTATAGATAGATGTAGATGAGCTGGTATTAATATTTAATATTTTCGAGTGCCTGTCGATGTGTCTATTGAAGTATGTTGTTGAATTAACAAGTGATTTTATAATCAATGATTACAAGTAATGTAATGTATTATGTATACACGCGAATTACAAATTTGAGATTCTTTGAAATTTTCTTTTACAAAATGGTGGGGGGAACATGTAAACATTGTTTGACATAATGATTTAAATGTCGAAGTTTAAAAAAATATTAATTTTTATAATTTTAAATTTTAATTTATGTTATTAAATTTTAAAATTAGTAATTAAAGATTTAATATAATTTATTTTTTTATGTGAAGTTTGATCTATTATACGATTGAACATGATTAAAAAATATTTTAAAATATTAAATTAGTATAAATAAGAGAATATTTAAATTAAAAAATATTTTAAAATATTAAATTAGTATAAATAAGAGAATATTTAAAAAAATTAAAGGAAAAATTCAGATATGAGATCATGAAAATCTTTAGGCATCTTTAACTCTAAATTTGAATTACATATATTAAATAAAAATATCAATGTGCATACAAGGATCCTCACCATTCAAATATATGGATGGAAATTGTAATTCCTCTATATATATATATTTAAAAATACGTTCCGGTGTTGCCGAGCTGCCTAAATTATTTTAGGGAAAGATAATTAGAATTATGTTTAATTTTTTTTAAGAAAATTGCACTTTCTCCCTTGTTGTTTTTCATATTAACTACTTGCCCCTCCAATTTCTTCATATTATCCAATTACCCCTTTGTTTGTTGTAAAAGAAAAATACACCTTTAAAGAGTATATTAATGTTTTAACATTATTATTTACATTTTTAATTTAAATTCAATAAAATAATTTAAAAGGTGTGCATTTCTTGCTTTTAGTATTTTTGTGTTTTAGTGTATTTTGATTTAATATATTTACTAAATGTGTTTTTTTTTATCTTTTAGTATATTTTGGTTTTTAGTACTTTAGTTACTTTTTAAAAAATCTAAAAAAGTGAAATTATTAGGACTTAACCTAAATATTAATTTTTTTAAAAAAAAACCTAAATACTTAAAAAAAAGAAACTTAAATTTTGTTAGATAAAAAAAAATCAATTTTATCGTGTATTACTTTTAGTAATCTTTAATATATATATGTGTATATATTCATATATATATATATATATAACAATTAGAGATGGCTTAAAACATATTAAATGAATATTGAAACTTAAAAATTCTATATAATTGTGAGCTTTTAGCTCTCTAATTAACACTAAATTTAAATAAACAAAACATTAAAAATTATATTTGGTAAAACACATTGTAAATAATAATTTTTTATAGATTAATTTGAAATATAATACAAATATTATTATTATATTCATGATAAAAATTAATTATATTTAATATAATTACTAAGTTATTAATTTATATTTTTACATTTTAAATATTTAGAGGTACAAAATATATATTAATTTTTATATCTCATTATCACACCGAAAGTTAAATAGTAAAAAAACAAAAAACAAAAGTTACTAATAAAATCTTTCTAGCAGTCTTTCTCCCAAAGACTTTATCAATTAAATCAACTTGAAAGAGTAACACCGGTAACAGAGGATCATTCCAAATCCACAGCTAAATAACACACCAGTCAATCTATTATTTACAAGAGTAAAAGTAGTCCAGCTTAGCTCACAAGTGGCATTCCAGCAGTTAATTGGTTATAGAGTCTGTTAAGAGTTGTAACTATTTTGTAAAAGTTTTCTCACCATTCCTAACCATCTCTTGAATTCACAGATCTTGATTCGTCCTGTCAATTGTAACTATAAATATTGACGTGGTTGTATATCTTGAAAGTATGAACAAATGCAAACTTCATTACTCAGTAGTATTTATTTTCTCTCAAATACACATAACAAATCTCTCTATTTGGTATTATTTTTCAGGAAACTTCAGTTTTTTTGGAATCACAAAATCTTTAAACAATATTTAGATTTGTTTCATGATATTATAGTCAATGGCTAGTTCCTCCAAGACGCATCAAACACACACTTCGAATGCAAACTCACAAATGAACACACTTGCAATTACATAGAATAGTACGTTCTCTCGCTCAAATCCAATTAAACTTGATTGCAATAACTTTTTGCTATGGAAGTCACAAATACTGGCCTGCGCTAGAGGAAATGATCTAGATGACCTGTTGATAAGAGAAAGAGTATGTCCAGATCGATACATCATCTTAGATCCTGTTGCTGAACCAATGTTGAATCCTCAATACTAGCAATGGATGAAATAAGATTCTTACTTATAAGCTGGCTTTTCTTTACCATGACTGATTCAATACTTAGCTCAGTTGTTCAGTATAAGACTTCACCTGAAATTTAGAAGCATTTGGAAAGAATGTTTGAAAGTCAATCATTTGCTAGGCTTACTCAGCTCAGATCTTAGCTTCAAACTGTAAGAAAAGGAAATTTGAGCATGAATGACTATTATATGAGAGTGAAAAGCTTAGGTGATGGTTTAGTTATGGCTGGAAAACCTGTAAATGATCAGGATCTGATTTTCTACTTGCTTGCTAGCCTTGGATCTGAATACGATCAATAGCTTTATTTGTGTCCATGAGATCAGAAGAAATAACTTTAGCAAAGATCTATTTAATTCTTTTAAGCTAGGAAGGAAGAATTGAGTTGTCTACTATATCATTAGGAGGCCCTATGACAGCAAACACTGTAATTAAGCAAAAATTCAAGAATAACAGTGATAATAAATATATCTCTAATGGTAATAAACAACCTAGAAGTTTTATCCCTTAAACTCTTCAGAACATGCAAGGAAGCTTTAGAGGTAGATGAAGAAGAAAGCCAAACTTTGGAGAAAGAGGCAGGACAAATTCTAAAATAGTGTGCCAAATCTATCTAAAAATTGGACATAAAGCTTTAAAATGCTTAAACAGGTTCAAAGAAGATTTTATATCTCTTGCACAACATAACCAAGATCAATGAAATGAATAAATACAACCAACTGCTTATGTTGTTGAACCTGTTAAAGAACTTGAAAATAACAATGGGTGGTACACAGACAACGGTACTACAAATCATGTGACTAACAATTTCAATAACATGGTATAAGTAGTGAGTATAAAGATAAGGGATATATAACTGTTGAAAATGGTAATAGACTTAAAATTATTCATATAGAAAATTGCTTCTTAGATACTCTTACTTTAGAAAAATTAAGTCTTAAAAATGTCTTACATATACCCAACATAACCAAAACTCTCGTTA
This sequence comes from Ailanthus altissimus, assembly GCA_946807835.1. NCBI lineage: Eukaryota > Viridiplantae > Streptophyta > Magnoliopsida > Sapindales > Simaroubaceae > Ailanthus > Ailanthus altissimus. The sequence continues at coordinate 5,686,919 of OX327707.1, read as the reverse complement.
GCATTTCAAAACTTGCCTTTAACAATAACCTAACTATTGAATTCACCAAAACTTTCTATGTTGTAAATGATATGAAGGAGAACATTCTGCTCATGGGCATTGCTAAGAATAGACTATATTAGCTGGTCCTTCACTCTTCACATTTTGTTTCTGATAATTCAGCTTCACTAGTCTCTAAGTCTGTATATACACCTTATAGTTACTCTTTTTGTTGATTGTAAGATAAATAATACAATTGATAAAACTATTGTAATCAGCCCTGAAGTCATGATGTCTAAAACCAATTATAATCAGTTTGATGTACTCCATAAAAGGTTTGGTCATCCAAGTATGGATGTACTTAAAAAAATTGTAACAGTTTGTAAGATACCTGGTTCTGTAAAAGGCAATAACATCTCCTTTTGTTCAACTTGTCAAATAGGCAAAAACCACAAATTACATTTCAATGCCTCTAAAACTAAAACAACACATGCTCTAGAACTCATTCATTCAGATGTTTAGGGACCAGCCCCTATTAACTCAGCCCCTATGTTAGCTACATTGATGATTTCAGCAGATTTGTGTAGGTTTACCTTTTAAAACAAAAATCTGAAGTGTTGAGCACTTTTCAGCATTTTTAAAATCATGTAGAGAGAATACTTAATGTCAAAATTAAAACACTACAAACTGACTATAGAGGAGAGTATAGAACCTTTACAAACTATGTCAACCAAAAATAAATTTTGCATAGATATTCTTGCCCTTACATTCACCATCAAAATGGAATGGCTGAGAGAAAACATTGACATCTAGTTGAAACTAGTTTTACTCTCTTAGCTCAACATAACCATACAGTATTAGTGGGAAGCCTTTATCATAGCAACATTTCTCATCAACGGGATGCCTCTAGTTATACTAAAATACAGAACACCTTTTGAACTGATTTTTAAATAACAACCAAATTATAGTTTCCTTAAAATCTTTGGGTGTGCTTGTTATCCTCACCTAAGACCATACTCTCAGCATAAATTCAACTTCTATACTGAAAAGTGTGTATTTTCGAGGTATAGTTTATAGCATAAGGGCTATAAATATCTTAGTTCAAAAAGGAGAATGTATATTGCTAGGCATGTCATTTATGATGAGAATGAATTTCCCTTTCTTATAAATAATTTGTTTACTCACAATTTAATTTCAAAATTAGATCCCAACAAAGGCACTGTCAATAATCTCAGTCTCTTCTATTCTATTCATGTCCCTTATCTACAAGAGCAGTTGCATACTTCTTCTGCTGATATTAGTCCAGAACAAGTGTAAGTTTTTGTTGTGGAAACTCCAAGCAACACTTCAAGTACTTTACAACAAACACAACTCTTCTCAGATAACCTTGCTAATACCATGTCACAACAATTCACTTCTAATAACACTCACTCACTTCAAGACACTGACATTAATACTCAAACATAACCAACACCATCAGAAGCAATATGTGATATGCAGAACATGTCTACTATTAACTCTCATCCAATGGTCACAAGGTCAAAGAATAGCATTTATAAGCCAACAATCTTTTTGACTATGAGTCAAGAAGAGATTCCTATTTCACCTGCTATACCATTACAATAGCACATTGGAAACAAGCAATGTTAGAAGAATATAAGGCCTTGATGAACAACAGAACATGGTCTTTAGTTCCCAACCATTCAGACTATAAAATTATTGGTAATAAATGGGTTTTCAAAGTAAAAAGAAACCTTGATGAAAGTATACAGAGGTATTAGGCCAGGTTAATGGCCAAAGGTTATAATCAAACACCTGAAGTAGATTTTTCTGAGACTTTTAGCCTTGTTGTGAAATCTAGTACCATTAGAGTTATAATCAGCTTAACAGTAACAAAAGGCTGAAATCTGAAGCAAGTAGACATTAATAATATATTTTTGAATGGAGAACTTATTGGGACAGTGTTCATGAGGCAACCAAAGGGCTTTGAGGTTCCTGACAAGCCTAACTTTGTTTGCAAACTAAATAAGGCTTTTTATGGTCTTAAGCAAGCACCTAGAGCTTGGTTTGACATGTTTAAAGATGCCTTGGTTAAGTGAGGTTTCAGTAATACAAAATCAAACACATCAGTTTTTGTTAAACATAACAATAGTCAGCTGCTTATAGTCTTAGTCTATGTAGATGATATTATTATCAATGGGGATGATAATACAACTATTCAGAAGGTAATCAAACAGCCGAATAAAAAATTTGATCTCAAATAGCTTAGAGATCTAAAATATTTTCTTAGCATTGAGATTACTAAGATAGGTACTATATTGCATCTTAGTCAGACTAAATATTTGACTAAGTCACTAAGAAAAACTAATATGGTAGAAGCCAAAAATTGCCCAACTCTATGAGTAGTGGTCTCAAACTCACAAAGTACTTAAATAAACTCTTTCCAGATAGCTTTCTTTATTGAAGTACAATTAGTGCCTTACAATACTTGACTCTCACTAGGCCAGAAATTTCTTTTGCTATCAATAAATTGAGTCAGTACTTGTTCTGTCCTTCTTTGATTCATTAGCAATGTTGCAAAAGACTTCTTAAGTATCTTCAAGGTACCAGAGGTTATGGTTTACTTTTCAAACCTGGAAATGCTTTCAACCTATCAGTTTTTACAGATGCTGACTGGGTTATTGACACAAATGATCGATGATCTTATGATGGCTATTGTATTTACTATGCTAGTAATTTAGTCTCATGGTGCTCAAAGAAATAGAGAGTGGTATCCAGGTCAAGTACCGAATCTGAATATCAACCTTTAGCTCAGGTAGCATCAGAGTTGGCATAGCTTCAATCTCTATTTTCTAAGCTTCATTTGCCTCAAACTTCAATTCTAGTAGTATGGTGTGATAACTAGAGAGTTGCCTCTTTAACAGCTAATCTAGTATTTCATAGTTGCACCAAACACATTGAGATTGACATAAATTTTATCTAAGTTGCACTAAACACATTAAGATTGACATATATTTTATCCGAGACAAAGTGTTTACCGGTCAACTTAATATTAGATTTGTTCTTTATGAATCTCAAATCACATATATTTTTACTAAAACTCTTCCAATTACCAAGTTTTAGTCATTTGTTACTAAGCTCGGTATTTGTTCACGACAGTTGAGCTTAATGGGGGATGAAAGAGTAATACCAGTAGCAAAGGATCATTCCAGATCCACAGCTAAATAACACACTAGAAAATCTATTATTTACAAAAGTAAAAGTAGTCCAATTTAGCTCACAAATGGCATTCCAGCAGTTGATTGGTTATAGAGTTTGTTAAAAGTTGTAACTATTTTGTAAAAGTTTTCTCACCATTCCTAACCATCTCCAGAATTCACGGATCTAGATTCTTCCTATCAATTGTAACTATAAATATTGATGTGGTTGTATACCTTGAAAGTATAACAAATACAAACTTCATTATTCAGTAGTATTTATTTTTCTATTAAATACACATAACAAATCTCTCTGTTTGGTATCATTTTTCAGGAAAGTTCATTTTTGTTAGATATAGTACTTATGTGCCATTCCAATATTGTATAAATATTAATTGTTTAATATTTATACAATAAATATGTTGAATAAAATTGTTAATATTAAATAATAAATGATAAGATACTTGTAACGTTTCAAACATTATATGATTTGAATGAGTTCAGATCTAGTCTAAAGGAGTTTAGATCAATGCTAAGAGTTAGCAACGTTGAAAGTTATAAATGCTAAGAGTTAGCAGGTTATAAGAGTTAGAAAAATCTAAAGAGTTAGAGCCTTATCTTAAATAGAATAAAGATTTGAGAATATATTAACAATGACATACTTGCAAGAAGTTGCAAATAGTGTTAGAAAATGTCATTATACAAGTATGTTCTCAAACTTTATATTTCTGATCTATCTTTATTGATGCGGTTCTATCAGTGAAGACTTTATCATATATAGAATAATATATGTCTATATTTAGTTGGCCTAGATGGTTAGTCTTAACAGACCATGAGTTTAGTGGAAGCTCATATTGTTGGGATTTGTGCTTACGTGTCATCCTATTTATATGAATATTTTATTTTAATAATATTTATATAGCACATTTTATTAAATCGCTAATTTCATTAGTTAAATAATACAATGCTTATCACGCTACAGACATTGTATAATCTAAAGGAATTCAAATCTGGTTTAAAAGAGTTTGGACCAGCGCTAAAGGTTAGTAATGCTGAGAATTATAATTGTTAATAGTTAGTACTACTAAGAGTTAGTAGGTTATAAAAGTTAGTAATATCTAAGAGTTAGGACCTTATCTGTAATGAAACATAGACCCAAGAGTACATCAGTATTAATATAGCTGCAAGGAGTTGCAATAGAAGTTAAAAAATATTATTATGCACGTGTATTCTCAAACATGATGTTCCTAATTTCTTTTACTGATGCGGGTCTATTGGTGAAACTCTTTATTATAGATTACTGTATGACCATATTTAGATGCTCTAGATGGTTGTTCTTAACTGACCATGGGCTTACTGAAAGTTCATTTGGCATATGGGTATTCAATGAGGACTAAATACTAAATAGGCTCAACAAAGACCTCAATAGACATCCCATGAAACCGTCAATGGTTGGTCCTCTCGAGTTAAGTAATGTACGTGGTCCTTTGATCTGAGCGCCACGGTAGACTTGTAAGTGATCCAGCATACTTTAGTTCCACATACGTCAGAGATCATTTACGGTTTGACCACTATGTGTCGCTAGGCATGGTCAGATGCTTATAGAGTTCGATGTGCATAGATATAGAATCTGTTAGCTCATATAGGTAAGTTGTATATCCATATGCTCTGAGATTGTATCTCAGAAAGGCTTATGGCCATAAGCAACAAACCCGAAAAAAGATTTTCCAATAGGGTCAAACAATATCGCAAAAGTATGTGTAAATTATTTATCGAGATACGTGTCTAAAGATAAGTTCACGGATGAGCACGTGGAGATTTAATAGTGATGATTTATATCCCCGCTCCTTTAAGATATAGATGGCATAAGGATTATACGTATGCGCGTTAACCTTAACTTGTATGGCTACTGCGCTAATTCGTAATATCTGTAACATATACATGGGGCATCACTAACAAACTCACGAAACTGTTTTATTTGACAAATTGGGTATGGATCTAGAGAGTCCCACAATATAAAGTGTACTCATTATATACTAGGATAGCGTACTGGATTGAATAGTTCAATTCAGTAAATTCCAGCAAACCGGACATTTGCTTCAGTTTCCCTCGAGCCGTACATGTGTCAATACTTAAAAAGTTAAGTACATCAATTAGCTAACAATAGTTGTTGACCAATAGAATGTTGACATGTGGCACATTATAAGCTTATTATTATTTGACTTTGAAATTACCAAAATGACATTACTTGTTGGACAAGTAAGATCATTATTTTATTCATTAAATTATTTATTAAATAAAATAATAATAATAATAATATATGATATATTGTTTAATGAAAATCAAACAAGTATTATTTATTACAATAATACACATGTTTTATTATATTTAATATTGATTAAATAAAATAATAAAACACAAAAGCATGACCATGATGTGGTAAGGGCTGGATGACATTTTACAAGAGTCAAAGTGTTTCTCATTTGCTTGTTGTCTCGGCCAAGACTAAGTCACCATTCTCTCATAAGCCCTTTTGTTTTGTTAATTAATTATTTATTGTAAACAATTATTTTATAAGGCAAAACTAAATGGGCAAGCAAGACATAAGCCATATTATGGGCCATTGGTTACTTATAGGAAGGAAAGTGAAATGAAGCAAATAAAGAGAAAAGAGTTGCTCATTTTAAAAGGCATGGTTCGGCCAAGAAAAGGATAAGAGAGAGTGAGAGCCTTTTGGTTGTTCTTCAAATGTTGAAAAGTAAGTAAAAACTTATTCTCTCATTTTGTTCATCCATTTTTCTTTTGGATGGCCGAAAATACTACAAGGTCTATATATATATATATATATATATATATATATTATTTAAAGAGTTAAACTAGAACAAATTAAACATACCCAATAGTAGTCCAAATGACTTAAGGGTTAAACACTATTGTTTAAGAGTTAATTATAAGATTTAAGAGTTAAATCCTAGTTAGACTCAAGCTACTATTCTAGCTTCTCTAAGTTCACCGTATTGAGGAACTAAAATTGTGAATGAGAACACCTCACGCGGTGCTCCGATTCAACAAAGACTAAAGGTTTGCCAAGGTAATAAATTTTCAATCCCTATATTATTTACATTTATGAGATACATGTAAAACTTATTGTGTTTATCATTAGTAAATTAGCTTTTCGTTTCTTCGGCTACGCATTATAATGTATGAGATATGTATTTGATGCATATTTTAAATGATAGATACAATACCCACATGTATGTATGAGTAATTTTAAACCTATGGTACATGCGTGTGAGTTTGTGTCTATCATTCAAATATAGCATATGTATCTCATATATACATGCACAGCGGATGAGCAAAATATAAATTTTATAATGATAAACACAAGTAAACTTTGCTTGTTATCTCATAAATGTAAAATACTTCAAGATTGAGAAATAATACATTGTCAAGCCTTTGGTATATTGTCGAACCGGAGTACCCGCCTTGAAGCAACTGATTCATAATTCTAGTTCCTCAACATTGTGGGCTTGAGGAAGCTAGAATAGCAGCTTTTCCAACAAATGAATCAACTTTTGAATTTTTGTTTCTACCTTATAGTATGGGTGACAAAATGGAAGGAAAAATGAAAGAGGAAAAATAGAAGAGTTGTGTTTTTGTACTCTCAACACTTGAGAGAATTTTTTAACACTTAGCAAAATTCACTTCTCTCTCTTCCCTTAACCCCTTGCACGAATTTTAGATAATTAATTGCTCTTTTATTTATTTATTATTTTCTATCATTTTTCACATAAAGGCATCCATTATGTTTGCCATTAGTATTTTATTTATTATTATCTTTCATTTTCTCACCTAATGGCATCCATTATGTTTGCCATTAGTTTTTGTTTATTATTATCTTACAATAAACCAAATTAAAATAAAATAAATAGAATATCATTTAAATGAACTTAGCCTTAATCTATGACAAATGAGAAAACACTTTCTCATCATTAAGAAACATCTTAAGGCCTACCATTAACAAATGCCACCCATTTATACTTATCTTATCTTATCATTTAATAAATATTAAATAAATAATTTAATCATATTAAATCATGGTAGAAACACATGCCAATTTAAATAAAAAATTAATTGTTTGATTTCAATTTAAATAATAATATCAAATACTATTATTATTATTTTATTCAATAAACATTTTAATGAATAAAATAATGATATTATTTGTCCAACAAATAAGGTCATTTTGGTAATTTTTAAATCAAACAATAATTGGCCTATATTTTTCATGTGTCAACATCCCATTGGTCAATAACTAATTGTTAACTAATTAATGTACTTAACTCTTAAGTCTTGACACGTGCATGACCGAAGGAAAACCGAAGTAAATATCCGATCTGTTAGAATTTTCTGGATCAAACTATTCAATCCATTACGATGCTCCAGTGCACAACGAGTACACTTCATATTGCGGGACTCTCTAGGTCCACTCCCGATTTGTCAAACAGAACTATTTTGTTAGTCCAAGATCGATGCCCCCCACACATATCACGGATATTACAAATCAGTGCAGTAGGCCATACAAGTTGAGGTCATAACGTATACGTATAATCCTTCTGCCAATCACATCTTGGAAGAGCAGAGATATAGATCACTACTGTCAAATCCCTAAATGCTCATCTGTGAACTTATCTCCAGACACGTATCTTAATAAACAATATATGCAAACACTTTTACAATATTGTTTAACCCTGTAGAAAACGTTTTTCCTAGGTTTATTGCTTATGACCATAAGACTTTCTAAGATATTGTCTTTGAGCATCTGGATATATATAACTCATCCACATGAGCTGACGGATTCTATATCTGTACACACCGGACTCCATAAACATCATATCATACCCAGCAGTTACACCGTGAAAGGTATGTGACATGCGTTGAACCAAAGTATGATGGATCACTTACAAGCCCACCGTGGTACTCAGGTCAAAGGACCACGTGTATTACTCAACTTGAGAGAACCTTCCATTAACGGCTTCATGGGATGTCTATTGGGGTCCTTGTTGAGTCTGTTCAGTATTCAGTCCTTACTAAACACCTGTATGCTATACGAACTTTCAGTAAGCCCATGGTCAGTTAAGAATAACCATCTAGACCATCTAGGTAAGTATACACTGGTCTATGTAAAAGAATTCTACCATCAGACCTGCATCGGTGAATTAAGACCAGGAACATATAATTTGAGAATAGACTTGTATAATAACATTTTTTAGCCTCTATTGCAACTCTTGCAACTATGTTATTACTAATGTATTCTCAGGTCTTTGTACCATCACAGACAAGATTCTAACATTTAGACTCACTGATTAATATAACATTCTAACCCTTTAGCATTTATAGTTTTCAATGATGTTAACTCTTAGTATTAATCTAAACTTCTTTAGATCAAATTTGAACCCTTTCAGATCATATAATGTTCGTAGCGTCACAAGCATTGAACCATTTAATAATATTAATTAGTGATTTAACAAATAGTGAACTGGATAAATATTATAAAATAAAATATTCATACAACAATGGGATGACATATGAGCACAAATTCTAACAGTATGCATCGTAAGTTTAAAATCACTCACACATATAGGTATACGAGTATTTAGTGAGGAATAGGTACTAAACAGACTTAATGAGAACCTCAAATAGATATACCATAAAATTGTCAAAAGAAGGTCTTTTGAGTTGAGTAATGTTCGTGGTTCTTTGACCTAAGCACCACAGTGGGCTTATGAGTAATCCACCATACTTAGGTTCCACACATTTCAAAAACTTTTTATGGTTTGACTGCTAAATGTCGCTGGACATGGTCTGATGCTCATGGAGTCCGATGTGTGTAGATATAGGATCCGTCGACTCATATGGGTGAGTTGTATTTTCTAATGCTCTAAGATTATATTTCAAAAAGTCTTTGTGGCCACAAGTATAACCCTTGAAAAAGAGTTGTTCGTAGGGTTAAATAATTTCAAATAAATGTTTGCAAATATTGTTTATCAAAATACAAATATAGAGACAAGTTCATGGTTGGGCATATATAGATTTGACGGTGATGATTTATATCTCTGCTCTTCCAAGATATAAATGACAAAGCAATTATACGAATATGTATTAACCTCAACTTATATGGTTATCCCATTTAGAGAGATTAAAAGGACTATGTAAAACAGTAGGAGGGACTTTTAAATTAAAAATTGTATATATTATATACCTATGATTTAAAAATGTTTTAATTAGCGATTTAATATTTTATATCCGTTGACATCTTCTATTTTTGTTTTTGTCTTATAAAACAATAATGGCCTGTAGTAATCCCTTGGCACACATACTAAATGCGCACCAACTCAAGGGTGCTGATAACTTTTCTGAATGGTATATAAATCTTAAAATCATTCTAGATTCAGAAAAGTTAAGATATATTATTGGCCAAAAAATGCCCAGAAGTGTTTTTTAAGATGCCACCGATGAGAAAATGGTAACATATTAGAAATGGAATAATGATGATTTAAAAGTTAAATCCTATATACTTGCTTTCATGACCACTAAGTTGCAGTAGGAGCATGTCTATATGGACAGTGCTAGCAGCATCATGCTTTATCTGAATGAGCTCTTTGGTGACCGACCCCAGGTCGAGATTTACAGGGTCGGCAAAGATCTTTTTCAGCCAGACTGTTTGAGGGGAGCCTAGTGAGTCCTCATGTCCTCAAGATGATAGAATTAATTGAGAGGCTTGAGAGCATGGATATTTCTCTGAATAATAATTTAAGGAACATCTTAATTCTCCAGTCGTTACCTGGGTCATTTGCACAGTTCATCGTGAACCTTAACATGCAAAGGTTGACCCCTACATATGTTGATCCGGATAATATGCTCAAGATAGCGCAAAAGGACATAAGTAAATGTGACATGACCCTTTATGTCCATGGTGCTTCATCTTCCACCTCGAGGGATTTTGGAAAGTCCAAAGAAAAGAAGAAAAAGAAAATGAAGTAGACACCCAAAATTGGTCCTTAGCAGCGATAATGCCCACTAAAAATGATACAGAACTTTGGCATATGAGATTAGGACATATAGGTGTGAGACGTCTAACCCGTCTGATTAAGGATAGTCGGATACCTAATCTGACCATAGAACCTTACCCAATTTATAAATCCTGTATTCAAGAGAAAATGACTAAATCTCCATTCACTGGTGTTGGACACTGTGCCACTGATTTATTAGAACTAGTGCATAGTGATGTATGTAGTTCAATGAATCATGTTGTAATGGGTGGATTTTGATACTTTATAACCTTTATCGATGATTTGTCATGATACGGTTACATGTTTCTTATTAAACATAAGTTAGAAACCTTTGAATAGTTCAAAGAGTTCATACTTGAAGTAGAGAAATAAACCGGCATGTACGTCAAATGCCTTCGATCAGATCGAGGCGGTGAGTACATGAGCAGTGAATTTTTTGATTATTTAAAGAAGAATGGGATTTTCGCTCAGTATAGTCCTCTAGGTACTCTGCAACATAATGGTATTTCAAAAAAGAGGAATTGCACTTTATTAGATATGGTCCGATCGATGATAAGTTCACCGACCTTTCAAAATATTTATGGGAATATGCTTTTGATACTGCTGCTCATTATTGAATAGGGTTCCATTTAAAGCTATTCCGACCATTCCGCATGAGATGTTGCAAGGAAAGAAACCAAGTCTTAAATACTCTAAGATTTAGGGCTATCATGCTTATATAAAAGTTACGCAACATGATAAACTTGTACCCAGAGGTACAAGTACTGGTTCGTTAGGTATCTCAAGAATTCAATGGGATACTAGTTTTATGATCCTAAGAAAAGAAATATGTTCATTTTTCAATATGCCACTTTGATTGAGAAAGAGTTTCTTATAGATCGTGGGGTTTGTAGAAAGATTGAGCTTGATGAAACTAATCAAAACCAGAATGAACTAGAAATGAAACCTTAAGTTTAATACAGCAGAATACCTTTGACACACCTTCCACGTAGGTTAGAGAGGATGTCCAGACCACCTACCAGGTATAGTCAGATGCTTGAAGGTACGTATAGAGTTTTCTTAGTTGAAGAAAATGATCCTTAACTAATAGAGATGCGATGTTGGATATTGACTCTGAAAAATGACAAGAAGCCATGAAATCTAAAATTAACTTAATACATCAAAATCAATTCTGGGACTTGGTTGAGCTTTTTAAATGAATAGTTTCTATTGGTTGTAAATGGATTTACAAACGAAAGCGTGGTCCTGATGGAAGATAGAGACCTTCAAAACCCAATTAGTTGTAAAAGGTTATACTCAACGATCTAGAATCGATTATGAGGAAACCTTTGCGCCAGTAGTGATGCTAAAGTCAATACAAATTTTATTGGCAATTACTGCGTATTATAACTTTGAAATATTATAGATGTAAAAACAGCATTCATAAATGGATATCTCAAGGAAGAGATATACATGGAACAGTCTAGAGGTTTTATATCCAGTTTAACTTCGAGTCTAGTATACAAACTGAAGAAGTTCATTTATGGACTTAAGCAGGCATCTCAAAGTTGGAATCTTTGTTTTAATGAGGTAATCAAAGGGTCTGGTTTCATAAAAAACGATAAGAAACCTTGTGTGTATAAAAACATTAGTGAGAGCATGATTATCTTCTTTGATCTCTATGTAGATGATATACTAATCATTGAGAATGATATCGGTATGTTATAATTAGTCAAGAGTTATCTAAATAAGAACTTCTCCATAAAAGATTTGGGAGAGACTTCTTATATACTGGGTATAAAACTTTATAGAGATAGAGTTAGGAAGCTGATAGAACTCTCCTAATTATTATACATCGATAGTATCTTAGAAATGTATAATTTTACTAACTATAAGACAACTAATGTACCTTCTAAATATGACATTCATCTTTCGAGGAGAATGTCTCCTCAGACGGAAGAAGAGAGAATTAGAATGTTTAAGATACTATATACATTAGCTGTAGGCAGTCTGATGTATGCTATGATATATACTAGACATGATATCAGTATGGCTACAAGTGTTACAAGTTGGTATCAATCTGATCCAGGTGACAGTCATTGGATGGCAATCAAACATATCCTTAAATACCTTACGGGTATAAAGGACAAATTTCTAATTTATGGAGTTAATGACTTGTAAGTCAGAGGATACACAGATTCAAACTTTCAGTCTGATCCGAATAATAGAAAGTCTACATCTGGATATATGTTTATCCTCAATGGTTCTGCAGTGAGTTAGAAGAGCACTAAATAAGGATCCACAGCTGGTTCATCAATGAAAGCGGAATATATTGCAGCCTCTAAGGTAGTAAATGAAGCAGTATAGATACGTAAGTTCATCGTTAAGCTAAAAATTATCCCTACCTCAATGGATCTTATCCCATTATTCTGCGACAACAACAGGGCCATAACACAAGCCAAAGAGCCAAGGGCATACTAGAGATCTAAACATGTGAAGATAAAATACCACATAATTAGATAGATCTTAGCTAGTGAAAATGTATCATTTGTAGAGTTGACTCTGTAAATATGTAGCGGACCCACTAACAAAGGCCTTAACCCCAAAGTTGTTTGAGAAATACATAGTCTATGGGTATTAGATACCATTATGAATGTCACCAAAGCAAGTAGGAGTTTGTTGGTATTTGTGCATACGTGTTATCTTATTTTGTATAAATATTTTATTTTTATAATATTTATGTAGCACATTTTATGAAATCGTTAATTTTATTAATTAAATGATACAATGCTTATCATGCTACAAACAACAATATCTAAAAGTTAGTATGTTATAAAAGTCAATAATATCTAAAAGTTAGAACCTTATCTGTAACGGGACATAGATCTAATAGTACATTAGTAATAACATAGTTGTAAGGAATTGGAATATAAGCTAAGAATTGTTATTATGCACATATATTCTCAAATATGATGTTCTTAATTTCATTCACCGATGCAAGTCTATCGGTGATAAAGGTTCATTAAGTTTAATATTTTCATCTTCCAAACAAATTATTTGTTTATAGAAATTAAGATTATTTGACTTTTGATGTATTTTATTATTAATTTTGTAGGTTTATAGTCAATAGAGCAAATAAGGTCAAAACTCTAATGAAAATAAGCCAAAAATATCAAATTGCTACAGTCCTGACACAGTGATTTGCTACAGTAACTAGCTACAGTAATACATGTTAACAGTATTTTGCTACAGTACCTAGTGAACAGTACTTTGAAGATAAGAATCTATAAATAGAAGGCCAAAAACCCTAATTGAGGGGGAGGAGAGAAAAAAAGAGACAAAAACTTAGAGAAATAATTTATGACACAAAATCAAATATCAAAGCCAAAGATTGAAGAACTAAGATCAAGATTCAAACTTCAAGTCAAGATTTAGCGAGAAGTGTATCAATGAGTCACTTTGATTAGTTTTTCTACTATTCCTTTATCATTGTGTTCTTGTTCTTGTTCTTGTTCTTGTTGATTTTTATGAATTGGTTAGATACTTTTGATTTTGTGATGGGCTAAATTGTTTATTTAGGGTTAGATTATGTGAACCTAGTATGGATTTGGATTGTGTTAATTTTTAGTTTATAAACTTGATACATTCAATTGATTCATTCTATCTTGTGTTTATTACTTTCATTATACCTGATCAATATTTTGAATGATTGAGGAACCATGATGAACTTGATAAAGGGATTCATGTGTTTAGCCTATGATAGTTTGATGCATGATCATAGGGTAACAACTATGAGTTCCATCTAGGATAGACATATACGTATGTGGCATTTATGGTATAATTTAAACTTGATCTTAATGAGTTACATTCTGATTTGATTACCATAGATATATAGGTAATTGTTAGAATGTGTAATATAGTCACTTGGCCATCGACAGAGGCTTGTGATGAGATTAGTGTCTACAGAGGCTTGTGATGAGATTAGTGCCAATCAATTGGTATTAAGGGATTAGCTATGTGGTTAATGAGTCTAATGAAATATTAAGGGACGAGTTAAAACCCTAAATTATCTTTATTTATGAGTTATATCCTTTTGCTTTTCTTTAGTTTAATTAATAAAGTTAGATTATTTAAATAAATTCTAGATTTTAGTTTTCTGAATAAAAGTTAATTAGGTATAATTTTAATATTTGATTTATAGAATTAAATCACATAGTCCTTGTGTGATTAATACTTAGACTTAAAACCTTATATTACTTGATACGATAACGTGCGCTTGCGCTTAACTAATAAAGCATCAATCAAGCTTTTGGCACTATTATTGGGACTTGTTTTATCTATTCTTTAGATCAATACTAATACTATTTACTTTTAATTCAGATTTCTATTTCTGCTTTATCTTCTTCTTTTTACTTTGACTTTCTTTTTATTTTGCTCTAATAATTCATACCATAGAGGAAAATAATAACTATATCAATAATCCTATATTTGAGCCTATGATACCATAGAGAGCTTTGAAAGAGTATGTTATCCCAATTATAAACGGTGTTCAATCTAGAATTCGACGACTAACCATCATTGCCAAATACTTTAGATCAAGCTGAATATTATTCAGATGTTAAAAGAGATTGTACATGTAGTAACCAGTATCTACAACTGGTAAGAATAAGTATTTATATATATAAATATACGTATTTTATTTGTATATGGGTGATACTTGATTTATATATTGTTATTAGTAGTGTTTGTATAGGTTAAGGTCATACTATTAGCATTGGGTTTAATTGCAAGACTTTAGATTTATTTTAGGGACCAAATTATAATACTTTGAAAGTTTTGGGGGTAAATTCGTAAATACCAAAAATTAGCCACTTAGTATAAAAATACACTTTTAAAACCCTAATTCTCTCATTTTGGTCGAGCTACCTCTTTTAGAGAGAGAGAAGAGAGAAAAAGAGGGGAGAGAAAGAGAAGAAGGAGAAGAAAAAGAAGAAGAAATTGGAATTTTGAATTTTAAGAGGTATATCACAACTATTTCTCAATTTATTGGTGTTAATTATGTTAATTTCTTTAAGTTTTGATTTCTGAAAATATGTATAATTGAGTATTTGATGTGTATTTTGTATGATATTTTAAGAATTGATGATGATCTATAAGATAGCTTGATAAATCATGATGGATTGTAGAATTTCTTCTTGATAGTCTCTTGATCCAAGAATTTTATAAATTGTTGTGATTCGATTCTGGTTTTGAATTTTGAGTATATGAAATTAGGTATGTTTAGGATCATCTGAGACTTTGAATCGATTCAAAATTCCAGAAATTGAATTTTTTGTGAATTTACTAAAATGACCCTGAAATTCTGGAAATTTCTTATGTGAACAGTATGATACAGTGAAAAATAATTTTTGTCCTACTGAATGATCTTCAAAAATTACGAATTTGTGGAATATGATAATTTTATATGTCTAATGTGATATACTCAGAATTGGGAATTTAGATCAATGTGGTTGAAGTGTTATGATTTTTTTAGAGTGTATCAGCTCATTGCAGTATTTGATTAACAAATTTTTAAAGTTATGAAATAAAATAGTTTTAAAATACTTTTGGAAGTGAAATATTTATCATGAACTGAAATATGTGTTAAGAGTAATTATGTGGTAGTTTTATAATTTTTTAATTAGTATATGATTTTATAAAATTAAGAGATTGAATACTGTTCAGTAAGTATCTTGATCCTGTCAGGTTAGTAGTTTGGATTCGATGGTATGTATGGAATGGATTGTGTAGAAATTTTGATATAATATTCATATATAAGAAGGATATATGAGTCAAGAATGGTATATTCTGATTTTGGAGTAATTGGACATCATTTGATGTATTAGAAAATTTTGGTAAGTGTAAGTGGTCAGAATGACAGGTTTTGAGAAACCAAGTATTTAGACTAATTTGATGTGATAAATGCATTGTGTATAATTTTGTAAGCTATTTAAAGTATTTTGTGTGAATTGTGAGGCTTATGAAAGGATTAATCTCCATTGATAGGTTAAGGAGATTTAAGCCTTGTAGCTGAAAGTGTTAAAAGGTAATTATACTAGACTTTTTACTGGAATCACAATAAACATAGTAAGTGTTATGAATGATTTTGTAAATGTGGTTAAGAATATGTTTATGTTATTATGTCAAAGTATATTTTGATATGAAATGTGAATATATGTTTATGAATGTGAGCATTGACATTGAGCATGGACATACATGTGTTTTTTGAAAGTGAGCTTTCAAAATAAGATATGTTTAACAAAGAAAGCTTTTGAAGTGTAATATGTCCATGAGAAATATTTTGTGTTTTGAGGGTACTTGAACTCACTGTTAACTTAGTAGGCATTTTATGTGATTTGTGGAGCCTTTATGTGTGGCATTTCCTTCAGGATTGGTATATGTTATGTGTTCCGTATGTAGGGAGGATCCTATTGGTACCTAAAGGAAGTGTGAGTCATCACATTCGTGTGGTGGCGTATAGGTACATGTGAGAGGACTCGCCGATGATTAGGGTGAGGGTTTGGCTTTTACCTTCGGGCATGAGCATTATATATGTATAATTTCAAGACCTCACTTGTACTATTCCTCTCATACGGTATGTCACCTACGAGTGACATTTGGCTCATTATATGATATGTGATATGTAAGTCCTACTAAGTAGTAGTTGAGTGATGGTATTCCTATTATGTGTTTTGAAAGAATGTGTAAGCGCTTACATGATATGTGATTTGATAAGATTATGATTTTGATTGATCACAACATATCATACATATACATTGTGTACATATATGTATTTGTATTTGATATATAAAAAAACTAGTATGCTTACTGAGTTTTATACTCATTACAGTTTATCGTGATTTCAGGTAAATAAGGTACGTGTGTGCTTAGCGGATTTGGCAAGGCTTCTGTTGTTCCTTTGGTTCCCTAAGTTGTTAGGTTGCTAAGTGTTTCATTTGGGGACACGTGGAATAAGATATTTGATTTGTCCCTATTGAATAAATACTTATGTATTATTTTATTGTGTGTGGTTGGATTTAGTTTAAGTTTCACCAAGTGTAGTAATGGATTGATTTTAAGTAATAATTTGCAATGAATATATTCTGGGCTTCCGGTAACAAAGTTGCTACTGGTGACGTAGTAGAGTGTTAATCTCTGAGAAAACTCTGCGTATCTCCGGTTTACTAATTGTTCCAGTCATAATTCAATTGTTATAATTCTGAAAGAAATTAAAATGAATGTTTAAGTATTATTGAATGAATGTAAGTGATGTCGTATGTCAGATCTTTTGGGTCTGGGGCGTGATAGTACAGTTCAGCGGAGCCCCAAATGACGATCCTAATATGGTTTTGTTGCCTCGGATCTAAGATACGTGGTTGTATGCATGTGTTATTGTATCTATTGCCTAAGTACATATTTAAGTCTAACAGAAGCGTGAAACTTGTAATAAACACAATAAATAAAATATATTAATTGTATTAATATATTTATAGAATAGAGAAGTCACCTCAACGTGTAACGTTATACACATATTTTTCCTGGAGTCCGCATGGAGACCAACTCACAAACAGTTCTAGTCACCAACACGGTAGGCTTGGTAAGTTAGAACAGCAGCCTTATACGCAGCACCGAGTTTAACTCTTAAACTCAAAAATGATCGGTGTGTGTTTTTATCATTTTCTCCAAAAGGATAAAAAATAGAGACTGAAGCAATTCTCAATTGGTTCTAAAACACTATAAAAAAAATGAAATAATTTTATTTTTTCCTATTATTTTTTTTCTTTTTTCTTCTTTTTTCTTTCTTCTTTCTTTTCCTCCATTTCTTTCTCTCGACCAAATTTGGCCAAAATACACACAAGAAAAACTCATCTTTCTCTCTTTCTCTTTATATATAAATATATATATATAATATAATATAATATTAATATAGTATTAATAAAATAATAATATAATATATTATATTATAAAAATAATAATATAATAAACATAATGGGTGCCAACTATATGGCACCCAAAATAAAATATTAATATATATAATATCATATAATAAAATATTATATAATATAATATATAATAAAATAATATAATATAATATAATAAATGAGATATTTTAATTATTTAACAATTATATAATTAAAGTGTGAAATGACCATTTTACCTCTCATAAATAGTTACCAAGTCTATCCCTAGTGGGTCTCACCAAATTCGCACTTTGGTAAACTCAACCGAGGGTCCGTAATACACTACGTGTCATTATACAATTAGTAAATAACAATTATTGACTAATTGATGTATTTAACACTTAAATACAGACACACACGCATTCTCGTGGTATTGCTGAATATTGTTAGATTAAACATTTTAATTCGGCACGCTACCCCAGTACACAACGGGTACACTCCATATTGCAAAACTCTGTCCTACGTCTAATTCGTCAAATGGAACTATTCTATAAGTTCGTGAGCAGTGCTCCACACACACGTCACGAATAAATAAATCAGCACGTTGAACCATGCAAGCTGAGGTTACAACGCATACGTATAGTTCTTCCGTCATGATATCCTGGATGTACGGGGATATAGATTATCACCATCAAATTCCCTAGTACTCATCCATGTCTTATCTCCAGACTCGTATCTCACTGAACAATATGTGCAAACTCATTTGCCATATTGTTCTACCTTGACGGAACTCTTTCCCAGGATTAATGCTTGTGGCCACAAGACTTTTCGAGATACAGTCTCGAAGCATCTGGATATCGAACTCCCTATACGAGCTCACGGATCTCATATCTATACACACCGGACTCCATAAGCATCGAACTATACCCAACAGTCACACCATAAAAGGTCTGTGACATACGTGAAACTAAAGTATGATGGATTACTTACAAGTTGATTGTGGCACTCAGGTCATAGGACCACGTATACTGCTTAACTCGAGAGGACCCTCCGTTGACGGCTTATATAGGATGTCTATCGGAGGCCTTTATGAGTCTGTTCCATATCCAGTCCTAACTAGATACCCATATGTCAATACGAGCTTCAAGCTCATAGTTGGCTAGGAGCGACCATCTATACCCTATAGGTACGACATATGCTGATCTATATATAAGGTATCCACCGACAGACCCACATCGACAGAAATAGATCAGGGACAATTAGTAGAGAACATACTTGCGTAACTAGTATTTATTGGCACCCAATTGCAACTCTTGTAACTATGCAGTTACTAGTATATTCCTAGGTCTATGTGCCATTACAGATAAGGCTCTAACTCTTGGATCTGCTGAGTATTATAACCAGCTAACACTTAACTGTGCTAACATTTAGTATTTATATCTCTCAGCATGACTAACTATGATCCCTTATCTAAACTCCTTTAGATCTAACCTGAACCTCTTTAGATCTACAATGTCTGTAACATTACATTGCATAATACCATATTAATGGGTATTAGTGATTTAATGGGAATGTACACTTGTATAAATACACAAGTATATGTACATTTAGGGATGGCACGTAAGCACCGACCCTAACAATCTCCCACTTGCTCTAGTGTCATTCCTGATGGCATCTCATACACATCGACTCTACGTGTTTCATAAATATTTTTAGAGTCATGGCATTAGAATATGGGTCCGCTACATTATTTATAGAACATTTTTACAAATAACAGGTTTGACCGCTATGTGTCGCTGGGTATGGTCAGATGCTTATGGAGTCTGGTATGCGCATATATAGAATCTATCAGCTCACATGGGTGAGTTGTATATCCGAATACTCTAAGACTGTATCTCAGAAAGACTTATGGCGATAAGCAACAAACTCGAGAAAAGAGTTTCCAATGGGGTCAAACAATATTGCAAAGGTATTTGCGTATGTTATTTATCGAGATACATGTCTGGAGATAAGTTCACAGATGAGCGCGTGAGGATTTAAGGATTATGATTTATATCCTCGCTCCCCTTGGATATAGATAGCAGAAGGATTATACGTATGCGCATTGACCTCAATTTGTATGGTCTATTGTGCTGATTTATAATATCCGTGACGTATGTATGAGGTATCGATCACGGACTCACGGAACAGTTTCGTTTGACAAATCAGACATGAACCTAGGGAGTCTGGCAATATGAAGTGTACTTGTTGTGCACTGGGGTAACGTACCAGATTGAATAGTTTAATCAAGTAAATTTTAACAGACCGGACATTTGCTTCAGTTTTTCTCGGGCCGTGCACGTGTCAAGACTTAAAAATTAAGTATATCAATTAGTTAATAATAATTTTTTACCAATAAAATATTGACACATGGCACATTATAGGCTTATTATTGTTTGATTTATAAAATTATCAAAATAACCTTACTTGATGGACAAGTAAGATCGTTATTTTATTCATTGAATAAAATAATAAAAAATATATAATATTATTATTTAATAGAAGTCAAACAAGTATTATCTATTATAATAATGCACATGCTTTATTGTATTTAATATTGATTAAATAAAACAATAAAACACAAAGCATGGCCATGATGTGGTAAAGGCTAGATAACAATTTGCAAGAGTGAAAGTGTTTCTCATTTGCTTGTTGTCTCAGCTAAGATCAAGTCACCATTCTCTCACATAACTTTTTTTTATATTAATTAATTGTTTATTGTAAACAATTGTTTTATAAGACAAAACCAAATGGGCAAGCAAGACATAAGCCATATTATAGGCCATTGGTTGTTATAAGAGGGAAAGTGAAATGAAGCAAATAAAGAGAAAAGAGTTGCACATTGTAAAGGGCGTGGTTCGGCCAAGAAGAGGATAAGAGAGAGTGAGAGCCTTTTAGTTTTCTTCGAGTGTTGAAAAGTAAGCAAAAACTCATTCTTTCATTTTGTTCATCCATTTTTCTTCTTAATTGCCGAAAATACTATAAGATCTATACATATATATTTTGTTGTTTAATGAGTTAAACTATAACAAATTAAACATACCCAATAATAGTCCAAATGACTTAAGGGTTAAGCACTATTGTTTAAGAGCTAATTATAAGATTTAAGAGTTAAATCCTAATTAGAATTAAGTTACTATTCTATCTTCTCTAAGCTCACCGTATTGAAGAACTAAAATTGTGAATGAGAACACCTCACGTGGTGCTCCAGTTCAACAAAGACTAAAGGCTTGTCAAAGTAATAAATTCTCAATCCCTATGTTATTAACATTTATAAGATACATGTAAAATTTATTATATTTATCATTAGTAAATTAGATTTTCAGCTCTTCCGATGCGAACTATGATGTATGAGATACGTATGTGATGCATGTTTTAAAATGATAGATACAATACCCACATGTATGCACCATAAGTTTAAAATCACTCACACATATAGGCATACGAGTATTTAGTGAGGAATATGTACTAAACAGACTCAATGAGGACCTCCAATAGATATCCCATAAAGCCGTTAATAAAGGGTCTTTCGAATTGGGTAGTGTTCGTTGTTCTTTGACCTAAGCACTACGGTAGGCTTATGAGTAATCCACCAAACTTAGGTTTCACACATTTAAAAGACCTTTTATGATCTAACTGCTGGTGTCGTTGGGTATAGTCCGATACTCATGGAGTTCGATGTGTGTAAATATGGGATCCGTCAACTCATATGAGTGAGTTGTATTTTCTGCTGCTCTAAGATTGTATTTCAGAAAGTCTTGTAGCCATAAGCATAAATCCCAAAAAAGAATTTTTTGTAAGGTTAAATAATTTCTAATAAATGTTTGTAAATATTGTTTATCAAAATATGATTAGAAAAACAAGTTCATGGTTGAGCATATATAGATTTGACAATGATGGTTTATATTTTCGCTCTTCCAAGATATAAATGATAAAAATTATATGAATATGTATTAATCTCAACTTATATGATTATCCGTTTAGAGAGATTAAATGAATTATGTAAAGTAGTGTTACGTTTTTAAATTAAAAATTGTATATAGTATATACCTATGATTTAAAAACTTTTTAATTAGCGATTCAATATTTTATATCTCTACTTGTGCAAGATATAAACGATGAAATAATTATACAAATATGTATTAATTTCAATTTGTATAGTTAAATGCATCGTTCTATAATTTTTGTAACTTATGTATAAGATATCGTTTACGAACTTATAAAAGAGTTTCATAAGATAAACGAATATAAATTTAAAAAAATTTATAATATAAATTGTACTCGTTAAATATTAGGTATTGTATAAAATTAAATAATTCTTTCTGAAAATATTTTAAAAAATAAAAATTATTTTAAAATATTTTAAAAAAATTAATGAATTTAAGTATTAAAGGCAGGAGATTGACAAGTGGCAAGTCATCACTTGTCAGCATTTGCCATCTCGTGTCTTTATAAACTACCGCATGTCAACGAAAAGTATGATAATACCTTATAATAGTTTTACAAGTGGCAAGTCAGTTGCCATTATTTGTTAAATTAAGGACACGTATCTTTAACGTGTCTAATTGAAGATTGTTTTGCATTTCTTAAAGCGACTAAATGTTAGACTTATTATAATAATAATAAAAATGTATTTTAAATGAAAATCAATTTTTTCATTTGAAAGAGAAGTGGCATTTGGCTGGCAAGGAAAAATTGCCATAGTCTTATTGCTTACAAAATATTCGGCAAATGTTATAAACAAAAAGAAAAAGTTTCTTTTGTTACTCATACATTTGGCCGAGAGACAAGAAAGAATCAAAGAGTTACTTCAAGTTAAACCGAAATTTAAAGTTATTATTTTAATTTTAGTAATACTATCAGCGTTTTTAAATTAGAATTATTCAAAATATAATTTTAGAGTAAGTTTTTAATTCTGTTAAATATAATAAATTTCAATTTCAATATGTATATATTACAATAAAAATTAAATTTTCTTTCGCTGATGAGATATGAAAATAATTAATAAAATTAAAAATTATAATATACATATTTGCATTTTACCATAAGCACACTTACAATTTTAACAGTAACACATTTAATGAATATGTATATGTAAAGGTTAAATTATGGCATATTATTTACTAAACTCTTCGTCAAACAATACTTTGTTTTTCTCCCCTCTCTTTGAGAATTTATAATTAACAAGAAGTTGGACAGCTAATCGAGATTGTGAGCAATAGGTTTATGCACGATTACTGTTTTATGATTAAACTTGATCAGAAAAGTGGCAAAATGATTAATTTAATATGTGCATTCTGAATAGGAAATATATTTGAAACATAAAGTTATTTAAGTAAAGTGCTATGAATTGGATAAATTTCTCTAAGCTACTTGTAAATACTTATAATTTGTTCACGTCGCTAACTATAATTAAGGTTATGATAGCATTAATATCACTGAATTATCAAACAAGGAGTTACTCCTCCAATATAAGTATTTGTTTCTTTTATAGTCTAATGCAATTTTGTATTGTTCTTTTTAAGAATCTGGCCCAAATTCAATCTACCAAAAAGCCTAAGACAGCCCACGAACTCCGAATTCAAACATTTCAAAAAATATTTCACCTAAAGTTCATAATAAGACCATTAGATATACACTCGAACGCTTGGCTCACCACCGTTGAAAGACCCTATATTAAACAAAGAAATATCTTTGAAACTCACTCGCATTCATTGACCTCAAAAAGTCTTTGGCATTTATTATCCTCGACATTAACGAGTATTTTTGGCAATTGGTTCCAATTGAGCTGACCACTAAAAGAGTTTAAAGGTAAACAAGAAAATATCTATCTATTATTGACTAAGGATTTAAATTATCCTTATTCTTGAGAATCTCAGAGTCACAAGATTTTTGATACAAATACTACTTTTATAATCTCAAGATGAGTTCAAAATAGAAAAATAAAGATATGTCATAATTCTAATAGAATTATACAATTTAATATAATAATACCTATAGAAAGGAGGCTAAAACAATCAAGGGAATGAGACTTTTTTTAGTAAGCTAAAATCCTAAAAACTATTTCTATACGTAAGACTTAAAATTCTCTCTTTATTATCTTCTTCTTTTCTCGTCTTTTCTCATTAACCCATCACTAACTTAAGCATCATATGGTCATTATTAAGAATAATTTTCAATGTGGCTTAATAGTGTTTGTGATTGCGGAAAACTTTTAAAGCCCAAGAAATTATCTCAACTTAATCTTTTGAGAGATCTAGTCACTATCCCCAAGAAATACAAGCTTAGCTCCCGGGCCTAGAATCTATTAAATTCTAGTGTTGACAACTTGGCACCATCTATGGGAATATAATGAAAAGTCATGGAAGGTAATCACTTAAAGGTAGATAAGATGATCACCTAATCTGCTTAGGACAATGGGCAAACTAGTAGCCATTGGAGAATCTTGATCAAAGAAACCAAGTCCATGTCTTAGAATTATAGGATAACAATACGACGCACCAAGGTGAGGTATTCCCTACTTGGTGAATTGAGTTAGAAGAAAAATTGAGGAGTTGAGAGAATTATTGGCAATATTGTTAGAAAAGCACAAAAGGTTAGAGGAGCAATATGAGCTGCAAGAGCAGCTAACCAACGAGTTAGTCCGTAACATCTAAGGGAATCTCTTCCACCAATTGGGAACAGTAAGATTCCTACTTGATTCACTAGAGAGCAAAAAGGAAAAGGGTATAAGATGAATCTATTGAGGAAGAAATTCAATTGTAGAACAAAAGATCGCACTGAGAACTCAACAACTAAGCACTTACATACTCCAAAGTTGGGGAGTCAAGGCGAATTAGAAGGAATTAAGATGCGGAGAAGAACAAAGATGATCTAGATAAGTATGATACTCATATAATATTAAATAAGAAGAAACTCATAAAAAGCAATGCAAAAAAGTGTGATACTAGAAATGCCCTTAAAGAAAAAATCTATAGCTTAGAAGAGCAGTTGCATGAGTTAATGAAAGATAAAAAGAATTGAGAACTTCCTTCCCCCAAAGGTGATTGAAAAGGTAAGGAAGTCCCCATTTTGTGATGAACTTAGAAATATTGAATTGTATACGGCCTTCAAATTACCTAGCCTTCCTACTTATAAGGGCACCATCGACCTGACCTGTTATGTGAATCAAGTAATTGACTTGTCATCTATTGTAAGATTAAAGCAAAGTCAAATGTGCTAACTATTTCACATGAATCTAGAAAGACAAGCTCTTCTATAGTATATGAATTAAAAACAAAGAAGTATTTTCTCTTAGAGCAAACTAACAAACAAGTTTGTCTAACATTTTCGTGGAGTCTTTGAGTCAACCAAAAAACCCCTGCAATTAAAGAATTTTAAGCAAGGCCAAACAAAAAGCTAGAGAGACTTCATGGGTTGATTCCACTGAAAAGTGATCCAACTTGGAGCCTTCGACCTACCTATCACATTGGAAGCTTTAAAAGCAAGGCTTAGACTAAATCAATTCAAGTATTATTTGTCCAAGAATATAATCACAACATATGTGGTTGCTTACGACTAAGCACCCAAGTATATGAAGATCAAAGAACAAGAAGAGGCAAAAGGAATGATAGTAATAGGTTCTTAAGAAAAATATGGTGTCGAGAGTTAAGAAGATCTCTTAAGAGAATAATGTTTAGATAATAGAGAAACCAAACACCACCTAAGGCAGTGAAGTATCCTCAAAGAGATCGATCATAGGAAGAATGTTCAGATGAAAAAACGAGGAGATCTCCCCATAGGATGGCAAGAAATTAAGATGAAATGTTTATCCCAACCTCTCAATCCCTCTAAATACTGTATTTAAAACCTTAAGAGAAAACATCTTGCACAAAGACTTAGCCATCGCCATCATTAAAGCATTAGTGGCACAACGTAATAAAGATAAAAAGTGTGAATTTTATCAGGATTATAAGCACATAACCAACAAGTGTTATTATCCAAGAAAGCAAGTAAACTAGCTAATTAAAAATGAGAATCTGAAGGAATTTAAAGCCAATCGAGAACAAAAAGAGCTCCAGCAAACCGATTGCTAAAAAGCCTTAAGTTTAAGTTGTTTCTGTCATGTTTACTAATAAAGATGCCTAGTGAATTAGTTACCCACAAGACGACACATTAGTAGTGTTAGTATAAGTAGCAAGTGCTCAATAAATCATATATTTATCGACCTAGAAAGCTCGGTAGATATAATCTTCAAATAAACATTGATGACATCAGGATCAAGGACTTAAAGATTTTAAAAAAAAAAACCTAAATTCCTCTATATAGGTTTAAGAATAGTTGTGTCATGCAGCTTGGAGTAGTCAGCCTCTTATATCCCTAAAGAAGAGGCCCTATGTTAGACCTATGATAGTGAGCTTTGTTATGGTCGATCAGTTATTCTTCTATAAAGTTTTGCTAGGGAAATCATTTATAAAGAACTTAAATGCAACTATGTCTATCCATTATCTAAAGCTGAAGTTTTCAACCGGAGATGAAGTATAGGTCATCTTTGAAGATCAAGTGAGAAGTTGTTAAACAACTTTGATAAACAAAACCCTTTTCATCTTAATAATAGATCCAAGGAAAGAGAAGCCAAAACTTCAAGGTCAATAGAGGAGTTGCTCATAATGCAGGTTAAACCAGAATTTTCTAAGAATGTGGTAAAAATTAGTTCATGGTTGAATCCAAAGATCTAGGACGATATAAGCATATTTATGAAGGAATTCTTGGATATTTTTGTTTGGTCTTACAAAGATATGTCAGGAATATATCCTTTATTGACATCTTATGCCTTAACTGTTAACTCATCCTTTAAGCCTATCAAGTAGAAAAGAAGAATTTTCAATCATGAGAGAAATAAAGTCTTGGTAGCTGCGTTAAGAAGCTTCTAATTGTAAGATTCATCCAAGACGTCCATTATCTCAAATAATTGGCCAATATAGTAATACTCAAGAAAGCCAATGGAAAGTTGATGTGTGCATAGACTTCATGGATTTAAATAAAATATACTAGTAATATACTTTTTCTCTCCCAAAAATTGATCAACTAGTAGATTCCATGGCCGGATATATACTTTTCAACTTTATGGATTCCTTCTCACGATATAACCATATCAAGATATTCCTATTTGACCAAAAAAAGACCTCATTTGTCACTCATCAGGAAATTTATTGTTATAAATTTATGATGTTTGAACTAAAGAACACTAAGGCTACCTACTAGAGACTTGTTAACAAGTTATTCAAACCCGTAATTAGAAATAGCATAAAGATCTATATGGATGATATGATTAATAAATTAGTACGACTCGAGGACCGTTGATAGGACTTGAGGAAGACATTCAAAACTTTGAAGGAGTATAAAATGAAACTGAATCCTGAGAAGTGTGACTTTAGAGTTAAGTGATGAAATTTCTTAGGATTCATGATGATCTACAAAATGATTAAAGATAACCCAAACAAAATTAAAGCAATTTAGAGATGAAGTCCCTAAGCACTATGAAAAAGATTAGAGGCTGAAAGGTTGAATTGCTATCATTAGTAAATTCATTTCAAAACCCACTGACAAATGTTTAGAATGTTTTTAGGCTATCAAGAGAAGAGAAAAGATAAGATGGAATCCTTAGTGCAAAGAAGTTTTTTAAAAGCTTAAGTCTTATTTGGCCAACCTATCTCCTTTGTAGTATTAAGGACCAAGGACTTGCTAGGTAGCTATTTGGGGGTCTCAGCACAAGCAGTAAGTTTAGTCTTGGTCAAAGAAGAAAAAGGGGCCCGTAGATCAATATACTTCACCAACAAAGCTTTCATCGATCCTGAGAGTCGTTACCCTCAACCGAGAAGCTAACCCTTGAGTTAGTTATGTCAGGACTAGAATTAAGGCCCTATTTTCAAGCACAAACCATTTTTGTCCTTACCAATCAACCCTTTAGACAAATCTTACATAAGTCCGATCTCTCTGAGTAAGTGACCATGTGGGTAGTTGAGCTCAATGAATTGGACATTCAATACAAGTCGAGAATGACTATCAAGGGACCAATGCAAACTTTATCACCGAGCGTATATATGAAGATTATGTCCTTCTTAAGGTATTATCGGGTAATCAAATTAAGAAGAACCCTCGGGCTCTAATTCTGATACTCTATCTACATTGACAGAGCGTCCAATTCTTAAGATGTAGATCAAGCATCATTCTCATCAGCATAAAAGGAGATAAACTTAGTTGTATGGTTAATTTGGCGATCCTTAATAACGAGGTTGAGTATGAGGCCTTCTTAGCCAGGTTTAGGGTCAATGAGCACTCCTAACTAAGAAAATCATCATCAAGATTGATTCACAACTTGTAGTAATCTAAGTCAACGGGGATTTTAAAGCCCAAAAAAGTTATATAACCTGCATTCCTCTAGAAAGTTAATGAGCTTATAAAGCAATTTGAAGGGGTTAAGATTCAATAGACACGGAGGGTAGAGAACTGATAATTTACTTTCTACTTTAGCAATTTTTGTCTTAACCTCCTTAAATTTCGCCTCTAAGGCTCTGTACTTTTTGGCGAGTGAGTTGGCTTGCCTCTTCGCCTTGGCCAGTTTCTCCTTAGGGCCTCGGGTATTCAAACCCTTAAAAAGGTTGTAAATGTTATCGGTGTGACACTGAGAAAGGGAATATGTAGCCTAAAAAAGATTATAAAGAATTAGAATCCTGAGCAAGTAATGCTTAAGATAAACTGAAGGGAAAAGATGAAACTTACATTCATCACATTGCCAAAGAGGTGGGTGATAGTTGTTGACTCTTATTTTGAGATATTTTGAGCCCACCTTAGGTCAATAGAATGCTTTCCTACCTTATAAGTGAGACCAAATATTCATACTTTACCTATTCAAAAGTGAAGGTAGGAGGGTTCGATCATAAGATATCTCACCCTCTCATGTTTAGTTAATTTGCTTAGTCTACTTTGGATAAAAAAAAATGACTTTAAACTGTATGAGAAACTTTCGAGGATGAATAGTGTCATATTAGGGAGAGAATGTGTTTGAATAGGTGTCGAGCAGCTAACGATCTCTTTACCATATCTACCCTTGAATGAACCCTCTAAAGTTGCTCCCTTGAAGATTCCTCCACCACCCTTATCAAGGACTCCTTCGATGATCCTCCAATGTTGCTCCTCAACAAAGTTCTACCTTTCCCTCTTCCTCTGAAGAGATAGCCGATGATGGCTCAGCTATTATAAGCTAGTGCTCCTAATTTTGACCGATTTTAGTGAGATATTTTTCTACCACTACTTGCTCTTTGGCTTTGCATTACTTTGAATATAAAAATAAACAAGTTAAACTAAGTAAGAAAGTTGAGAATTAAAAGGAATAAAGGCTAATAAACTTGTTCATCTTCCTCGATTTTTTAACAGTCAAGACATTTCTCGATAACACTGCAATGAGAGATGCGACCTTTAGACTATCTTCTAATAGAAGAATCGTTTAATTAGTAGAATTATGCAATGCGACTTTCATCCTAACTTTAATAAGTAAAAAATGCCCAGCTTAGTAGACCAGGTAGCTGTAGAACAATAGAATTAAGTAAAAACCCTTGACAAAAATAAAGAGAACTAAAAATAAACAAGAAAAATACCTACATTGGACAAAAACTAGGTAGAAATATATTAAGTTCTCAATATAGGCCTGAGGATCTTTTAACTTCGTTCCCCTTCAGTATAGAACAAGTACGACTTTCACCCCTTATTACTAAAGGGCATCCATCTAATAGGGAACACATCTCCATGATTGATCAAGTAATAGAAACCTTTATTCTCAATCGGGTTCACCCTCAATTGGTATATGTATTTTAACCCCTAAAAGGTAAGTTTAGTATGACCAACCTTTGCCCACAAGACAAAAAGTCAGGAGAAAACTCTCTAAGAATTTAGACCCTCTCGGGGAGAGAGAGAGAGAGAGAGAGAGAGAGAGAGAGAGAGAGAGAGAGAGCCTTATTTAGGCCAACAATCTAACAAAATATGGTTGTATGGGTAACCTCAAATATAAACCAAAGAAAGCAAGATGAAGAGTTACCTCGCTGCACTCGAGCTGGCTAGAGAAGTCATTGACAAGAGGAACTCTCAAAGTTATAGTGAAGGGAATATTATATTGTTCCTTTAGACATTATAGATCTTTGACAGTCACATTAGAATCTCAATAACGATGAAATAACTCAAACTATACCCTTTCACCATTAGTAGAGGACTATCTAGCCTTGTCCTCCTCTCCTTAACTCTTTATGGCCTCTAAGTTCTTAGACTTAACTATATTAATGGGGGTTTTCTCAACCCCTTTAACCCTTACCTTGACCATACTAGCCTCAGGCTCCATTCATCGGATAGAACCAAGTGTCACCCACCAAGAAGCCGAGTCCCCTTAAGACCAGTTAAACTTATTATATTTTCAAATTAAAGAAATATCATTCTCCTCTACATCACTCAGTTCAAGCCTAATATCTATAATAGCTCAGTTTTCTACATTGTGGGACCTAATATGACTATGAGTCGACATCTTTAAAAATTAAGAATGAAGACTAATTGTATTTTTGGGCGAGGCTAGGAATTTTGTGTTAAGTGGGTGTATGATGTATAGAGTGTACATATAATTTAAATTTTTGTATACACATAGCAGAAGTATCACATACAATATACACTCAATATTGTATAATCATGCATATATATCTCATATATGATCATATGTTAATTAAATTTAATAACAAGCAAGTAAACCTACCTGGATTGAAGGTAACTTTTCAATTCTTCAAGAACTCTAATCTCCAAGTCTTGAGCTTATCATGAAGTGTGTTGTTGCACAATTCTAGTTCACAACTATAAACTGGTGGGATTGTGAAGCTACAATAGCAGTAACAATTTTTCAACAACAAATGTTTTAACTCTTAAAATACTTTGATTTATATGTATTTATTTCTTATGGAAGATGAGAGGTATTGAATGTTTTTAGTTCTTTTTATTCCCTTACCACACTTTTCAAGAATACTTAGAAAAAAGACTTAACCAAACTTCTCTCAATTCTCTTCTCTCTCAAAGTGGCTAAATCATGCTTCTTTAAATCAATTGAATTCATTCAATTTTGGTTTCAATTTGCTAATACATTTCATAGCCTATCATTAAATATTGTTGGCCATTTCATTGCATTATCTTATCAAATACATTTGATTAATAGCCATCAAATATTCCTTTACCTAATGTTAGAATATCTTTAATTAAATTAAGTAACTAATGGTCAACATCAAGGCCTCTTATTAGGTAAATTATACAATTGTCATAATTGATGTTTATCCATTTACAATAATAAATAAATGAATTTTGTATTAATTATTAAAAAAATATTTTTAAATAATTACTTTTCCTCACTTGTTTTTACTAGTAAGGTAAATCGATAATTTCAAGTAAAATAATTTATGGACAATATTGTGCCATTTGTCAACATCCTATTAGTTAATAACTCTTATTAATCAATTATATGATGTACTTAACACTTAAGTCTTGACAAATACACATCCTAAGGAACCCCTAAAACATATTTTCGGTTTGCTAAAATTTCTTGGACCAAACTTTTCAATCCAATATGCTGCTCCGGTATAAAATGAGTACACTTCATATTGTGAGACTCTTTAGGTCCCTGCCCGAGTTGTAATATGGAGCTTATCCATACATCCGTGAATAATATCCTACACACATGTTACGAATATTACAAAATAGCACACGCTAGACTATACAAGTTAAGGTTATAACATATTCGTATAATCCCTCCATCATAGATATTATGGAAGAGCGGAGATATAAATCAACACCGTTAAGTTTTCATATGTTCGATCGTAAACTTATCTCTAGATTTGTATTTCAATAAATAATATTTGCAAACACTTTTGCGATATTATTTATCCCTAAGGTAAAAATCGTTTCCAAGGTATAGCTGTTGATGGCCATAAGACTTTTTGAAATACAATCTTGGAGAATTAGAATATATTACTCACCCAAATAAGCTGATAGATCCCATATCTACGCACACCAGACTTCATGAGTATCGGACTATACCCAGCGATACCCAACGGTTAGACCATGACAGGTTTTTAATATATGTGAAACTAAAGTATGGTGAATCACTCACAAGCCTACTGTGGCGCTCAGGTCAAAGAACCGCGAATACTACTCAACTTGAATGAACCTTCTATTGATGGCTTTATGGAATATCTATTGGAGAACCTCGTGAATCTATTTAGTATCCATTCCTTACTGAATACTTGTATCTCTATACGAGCTTCTACTAAACTCATGGTCTACTAATACTAACCATTTAGACCATCTAGATATAGATATGCACTGATCTATATATTATAAGGTTTTCACTGATAGACTCGCATCGGTGAAGATAGATTAGAAACATTATATTTGAGAACATATTTGTATAATGACATTTTCTAACACCATTTACAACTCTTTGCAACTATATCATTACAAATATATTCTCAAGTCTTTGTCCAATTTTAAATAAGACTCTAATTCCTTAGATTTCACTGACTCTTATAACCTAAAAACTCTTATCAATGCTAACTCTTAGCATTTATAACTCTTAACGTTGCTAAGTCTTTGCATTGATCTAATGTCTTTTAGATCGAATCTGAACTCTTTTAGATCATATAATGCTTGAAACGTTATAAGCATCTTACCATTTATAAAATATAATTATCAACTTAATAAAATGATAATAGTATGAATATAAAATAAATATTCATACATAAAAAGGATGGCACGTAAGCATAAATTCCAACATTTTATCCCAAGGACAAGGAACAGTAAATAGTTTTAATTAATTTTGATGAAAACACTATTGTGATTATAATGATATCTCTCTTTAGAATGCAAAAAGACATACTCTTTCTCTTCAAGTTACTAGAATATGTAAGTGTTAAAATGGCCCAAAATTCCTATATTTATAGTAAGTCCCTAAGACAATCTAGGTCATTGAAGTAATATGATGGTCCATATGAGTTCACGCCCAAAATCGTCTCTTCAACTGATCGACATAACCGTTGGGACTTAGATAACCGTTGGATTAAAATCCAAAGGTCGATAAAGCATGCACGTCTCCTACACATTATTAAGTTAACCATCTTTATAAAGAGTAGCGGATAAAAGATTTGATTTTCGAAAAGGCACTTGCATTTAATGAAAGTAATTACCTAAAATTTAAAATTTAAATAGTAAATCACTATAATTCTATCGAATCTTGAGAGCTATACTCAAGCAAGACCAAGGACTCACATTACCTAATTATCTGAAGAACACTCTAAGAGCTATAAGTCTAAGGATGAATTCTTAAATTGAGGACTACAACGAAGCTTTTAATATTAATAAGTCAACATTAAAAACTGGGAGACCTTTGCTCCCTTTAGAATTCTGACGTAAACCAAATCTAGGCTAAATGTGGCTTATAGATCATGAGCTTAGACATTCTAATAATATTCCACTTGAAGCCCACAATAAGACTTATATATAAACTCTTTGGGCGTTGGCCCACCACTATTGAATGATCCAATATTAAATGAAGGAATTCATTAGAACTTGTTTGAACTCCTAGGTCCCAAAATGTCCTTAGCATTAATTATCCTTAGAATTAATAAATATAATGTCTTTGGTATTAATAAGTTTCTTTGGTGATTGATTCCTGTAGTAACCAGTATCCACGACTGGTAAGAATAAGTATTTATATATGTATAAATATACGTATTTTATTTGTATGTTGGTGATACTTGAATTATATATTGTTATTAGTAATATTTTATAGGTTAAGGATATACGATTAGTATTGGGTTTATTTGTATGACTTTAGATTTATTTTAGGGACCAAATTGTTATACTTTGAAAGTTTTGGGGGCAAATTTGTAAATACCAAAAATTAGCCTCTTAGTATAAAAATACACTTTTAAACCCTAATTTACCATTTTTAGGTCGAGCTACCCATTTTAAGAGAGAGAAGAGAGAAATAGAGGAGAGAGAAAGAGGAGAAAAAGAAGAAGAAATTGGAATTTTGAATTTCAAGAAGTATATCATACGTATTTCTCAATTTATTGATATTAATTAAGTTAATTCCTTTAAGTTTTGATTTCTGAAAATATGTATAATTGAGGATTTGTTGTGTATTTCGTAAGATCATATGAGAATTGATGATGATCTATAAGATAGTTTGATAAATCATGATGAATTATGGAATTTCTGCTGGATAACCTCTTGATCTAGGAATTTTATAAATTGTTGTGATTCGATTCTAGTTTTGAATTTTGAGTATATGAAATTAGACATGTTAAGGATCATCTGAGACTTTGAATCGATTGAAAATTCTGGAAATTGAATTTATAGTGAATTTACCAAAATGACCCTGAAATTCTGGAAATTTCCTGTGTAAACAGTATAGTACAGTGAAAAATAATTTTTGTCCTACTGAATGATCTTCAAAAATTATGAATTTGTGGAATATGATAATTTTATATGTCTAATATGATATACTCGGAATTGAGAATTTAGATCAATGTGGTTGAAGTGTTATGAATTTTAAAGTGTATCAGCTCATTGCAATATTTGATTAACAGATTTTTAAAGTTATAGAATAAAATAGTTTTAAAATACTTTTGGCAGTGATTTGGAAGTGAAATATTTATCATGGACTGAGATATGTGTTAAGAGTAATTATGTGGTAGTTTTATAATTTTTGAGTTAGTATATGATTTTATAAAATTGGGAGATTGAATACTGTTCAGTAGGTATCTTGATCCTATCAGGTTTGTAGTTTGGATTCGATGATGTGTATGAAATGGATTGTGTAGGAATTTTGATATAATATTCATATATAGGAAGGATATATGAGTCAAGATTGATACATTCTGATTTTGGAGTAATTAGACATCATTTGATGTATTAGAAAATTTTGTTAAGTGTAAGTGGTCAGAATGACAAGTTTTGAGAAATCAAGTATTTAGACCAATTTGATGTGTTAAATGCATTGTGTATAATTTTGTAAGCTATTTAAGTATTTGTGTGAATTGTGAGGCTTATGAAAGGATTGATCTCCATTGATAGGTTAAGAAGATTTAAGCCTTGTAGCTGTAAGTGCTAAGAGGTAAGTATACTAGACTTACTACTGGAATCACAATAAACATAATAATTGTTTTGTATGATTTTGTAAATGGGGTTAAGAATATGTTTATGATATGTCAAAGTATATTTTGATATGAAATGTGAATATATATTTATGAATGTGAGCATTGACATTGAGCATGGACATACATGTGTTTTTGAAAGTGAGCTTCCCAAAATAAGATGCGTTTAACAAAGAAAGCTTTTGAAGTGTAATATGTCCATGAGAAATATTTTGTGATTTGAGGGTACTTGAACTCACTGTTAACTTAGTAGGCATTTTATGTGATTTGTGGAGCCTTTATGTGTGGCCTTTCCTTCGGGATTGGTATATGTTATGTGTTCCGTATGTAGGGAGGATCCTATTGGTACCTAAAGGAAGTGTGAGTCATCACATTCGTGTGGTGGCGTATTGGTGCATGTGAGAGGACTCACCGATGATCAGGGTGAGGGTTTGGCTTTTATCTTCGGGTATGAGCATTATATATGTGTAATTTCAAGACCTCACTTGTACTATTCCTCTCATACGGCATGTCACCTACGAGTGACATTTGGCTCATTATGTGATATGTGATATGTAAGTCCTACTAAATAGTAGTCGAGTAATGGTATTCCTATTATGTATTTTGAAAGAATGTGTAAGCGCTTACATGATATGTGATTTGATAAGATTATGATTTTGATTGATCACAGCATATCATACATATGCATCGTGTACATATATGTATTTGTATTTGATATATGAAAAACTAGTATGCTTACTGAGTTTTATACTCATTATAGTTTATGGTGATTTCAGGTAAATAAGGTACATGTGTGCATAGCGGATTTGGCAAGGCTTCTGCTGTTCCTTGGGTTCCCTAAGTTGTTAGGTTGCTAAGTGTTTTATTTGGGGACACGTGGGATAAGATATTTGATTTGTCCCTAGTGAATAAATACCTATGTATTATTTTATTGTGTGGTTGGATTTAGTTTAAGTTTCACCAAGTGTAGTAATGGATTGATTTTAAGTAAGAATTTGCAATGAATATATTCTGGGCTTCCGGTAACAAAGTTGCTACTAGTGACGTAGTAGAGTGTTAATCTCTGAGAAAACTCTGCGTATCTCCGGTTTACTAATTGTCCTAGTCATAATTCAATTGCTATAATTCTGAAAGAAATTAAAATAAATGCTTAAGCATTATTGAATGAATGTAAGTGATGTCGTGTGTCAGATCTTTTGGGTCTGGGGCGTGACAATAATAATTGTTTTGTATGATTTTGTAAATGGGGTTAAGAATATGTTTATGATATGTCAAAGTATATTTTGATATGAAATGTGAATATATGTTTATGAATGTGAGCATTGACATTGAGCATGGACATACATGTGTTTTTGAAAGTGAGCTTCCCAAAATAAGATGCGTTTAACAAAGAAAGCTTTTGAAGTGTAATATGTCCATGAGAAATATTTTGTGATTTGAGGGTACTTGAACTCACTGTTAACTTAGTAGGCATTTTATGTGATTTGTGGAGCCTTTATGTGTGGCCTTTCCTTCGGGATTGGTATATGTTATGTGTTCCGTATGTAGGGAGGATCCTATTGGTACCTAAAGGAAGTGTGAGTCATCACATTCGTGTGGTGGCGTATTGGTGCATATGAGAGGACTCACCGATGATCAGGGTGAGGGTTTGGCTTTTACCTTCGGGCATAAGCGTTATATATGTGTGATTTAAAGACCTCACTTGTACTATTCCTCTCATACGGTATGTCACTTACGAGTGACATTTGGCTCATTATGTGATATGTGATATGTAAGTCCTACTAAGTAGTAGTCGAGTAATGGTATTCCTATTATGTGTTTTGAAAGAATATGTAAGCGCTTACATGATATGTGATTTGATAAGATTATGATTTTGATTGATCACAGCATATCATACATATGCATTGTGTACATATATGTATTTGTATTTGATATATGAAAAATTAGTATGCTTACTGAGTTTTATATTCATTATAGTTTATGGTGATTTCAGGTAAATAAGGTGCATGTGTGCTTAGCGGATTTGGCAAGGCTTCTGTTGTTCCTTGGGTTCCCTAAGTTGCTAGGTTCCCGAGTGTTTCATTTGGGGACACGTGGGATATGATATTTGATTTGTCCCTATTGAATAAATACTTATGTATTATTTCATTGTGTGTGGATTGGATTTGGTTTAAGTTTTATAAAGTGTGGTTATTGGATGATTTTAAGTAAGAATTTGCAATGGATATATTTTGGGCTCTCGGTAACAAAGTTACTACTGGTGACGTAGTAGAGTGTTAATCTCTGAGAAAACTCTGCGTATCTCCGGTTTAATAATTGTCCCAGTCATAATTCAATTGCTATAATTCTGAAAGAAATTGAAATAAATGTTTAAATATTGTCAAGAGAAGTTTATATTTATATGTTAAGTTATGGTTGATTTTAGTGTTGAACTTACTAGCAACTTGCTAAGGATTTCTGTGTTGAATGAAAGTTGAAAATTTTGTGTAATATTATTTATGAGTGCACATGCAGTGAATGAATGTAAGTGATGTCGTGTGTCGAATCTTTTGGGTCTGGGGCGTGACAATTCCAGCTAAGCCGACTACTAGAGTCTTTAAAGGCAAACAAGAAGATATATACCCACCATCAACCGAGGACTTAAATTGTCTTTATTCTTCAGAATCTTAGAATTCTAAGATTTTTGGTGTAAATACTACTCATGCAATCTTAGGATAAATCCAAAATAAGAAAGTAAAGATATATCCTAATTTTAATATAACTCTACAATTTATACAATAAAACCTATAAATGACAGATTAAAACAATCAAGGAATGAGATTTTTTTAGAACCAAAAAAAATTTTACTATGCACAAAACTTAAAATTCTCTTTTTATGCCCTTTGTTTTTCTTATTCTTTTTCATTGACCTATCATTAACTTAAAGTATTAGAAGGTTATTGTCAAAAATAATTTTTAGCATGATTTAATTTTATTTGTGATTGTATAAAACTTTTAAAGCTCAATGCATATTAAGAGAAATTATCTTAATCCAATTCTTAGAGACATCTAATCACTATTTTTAAAAATACAAAAAAAAATCAAATCTCTCAAATTCCAAAGTAACATATTTATTACTTGATTAAATTATAAAAATCAAATATACATTCATACGCAACATCCTTCTTTTGCGTCAACAAGTTACAAGTTCTTTAATCAAACTAGATGTGTTTTAGGTTTTTGAGATGCTATAAATATTAATTGTAGCCCTAAGAATGCATCCACTCAAAAAGGGAAAAAGAGAGAAAATTCTAAGCAAATCTTTTTATATTAAATGAAAGAGAATGAACATAAAAATAGTGGATAAAGCTTGTTTCATAGTAAAAGGCAATGGACATGAGTTTATTATTGATTGATATCAGTAATATTTTTAAAAATTGGCGATATTAATTTAAGAGTAACACTAAACATATAAAATATTTATACAAATTATCATATAAAACAAATTATTATTTTTATATAAACAGATGTAGTATATAAATATTGACTAAATAAAATATAAAAGTTAATGAAATGAATTAAAATGAATTAATACTTCTATGTCACATCAATTTATACGAGATAATTTACATAAAGAATTTATGCATATGGTATACTCTTTGCCAATTATTTTTGTAGGGGCAAACACTGCACAAACTATGAACAATGAAGGCGTGCATATGCTTCTTCCTATTGAATTTGAATTTGAATTTGATCGATATCAAATTATTGTTATTATTATTACTTACGGGGATTATTTTTCAACGTATTATGAAAAGGACTTGCTCATTGAAATCAATTATTATTATTGTTTGCTTAAAGGGGCATCCATAGACATCAATTATCATTATTCTTATATATTTTTCGGACTTTTTTTTTTTTTTTTTAATGCTCCATTGAACTTGTTGATGGTCAAGAAAGATTATGAAAATTATTTTTATACATATAAATAATGCTTGCTTAAGTTACACGAAGCCTTCTTATTATTATTATCTCAGATTTTTTTTATTTAAAATAAAATATTAAATAATTATTAAATAATATAATAAATAATTTTAAAATTTATATTATTTAATACATCAAATTAAAATATAATTTAAAAATAGTTATATTACATTTTGAGTTTTATAACAAAATAAATGAACAACTTAATTCCAAATCGAAGGAACCAAGCATTCATTTATTGTGTTTATAAAACACAATTATATTTGCTGAAAGTGGAGTTGGGTTGAATATATGTATATGATTACGATGGAGATGTGATGTTTTTTTTTTTTTTTTTTTGGGATAAACCTCCCTAATCAAGTTTTCCCAAAAGAATAACGATATAAAATTTATATAATGTTCTAATTTTTTTATATTTTAAATAAAATATCAAATAATTATTAGATCGTAAAATAATATAATTGAATAATTTTTAAAAATTGTAATATTTTTTTACTTAATAATTATTTGATATATTAATTTAAAATAAAGAATTTGAAATATTATTTGTAGTAATGTTATATTTTTCAAATGATATCTTAAATTTTTTTATTTTAAATTAAAATATTAAATAATTATTAAA
Source organism: Ailanthus altissimus (assembly GCA_946807835.1). Lineage (NCBI taxonomy): Eukaryota > Viridiplantae > Streptophyta > Magnoliopsida > Sapindales > Simaroubaceae > Ailanthus > Ailanthus altissimus. Next base: position 5,646,911 of record OX327707.1, on the reverse strand, counting down.
TAATAAAATTATATAAATTTTAAAATCACTTATTGCACAATTTAAATAATTAATAATTATTTAATACATCATTAAAAATAAAAAAATGAGATACTATCTAATAAAAAAAACTGTATCCTATTATTTAAAAAGTATAGTGTTACTCTTCTCTAAATTTGAGATTAAAAGTTAAAACACTAAACTCAATGGTAATTGTTGCTCGTGCTTTCTTTATTAACTTTTCTTGAACATTTAAAAATCTTTTTTAAAATGATAAATGCAAATCAATCTCTATTCAATTGAGAATAATGATATATTTTTACACCGGTCTTAAATTTTTATATTTTAAATAATGTATTAAATAATTATTATGTAATAAAATATTATAAAGAGTATTTTTAAAATTTGTATAATTTTATGTCTAATAATTATTTAACATATTAATTTAAAATAAAAAATTTAAGATATTATTTAAAAATATAAAATTATTCTTCGACTAATAAAACAAAAATAATATTATATTTTAATTTTTTTATCTCGAATAATTTGTTAAATAATTATTGATGGATAATAAATTATTTTATATTTTATATTTTTTTATATAATAATTTTTTACACATGAAATTGAGATAAAAAAATTTAAATATTATTTAAAAAGTGAAATAAAGCAAACCACATTCGCGTCATTTTTCTCACAGCCAAAACAAAATCCAACTCAGCCGCCAAATGTCAACATGCTATAAGCCGGCCAAGCCAAATCGAACCGTTGACCCGGTTATCTAAGACGGATCCTATTCTTAGAGCGTGATGTGACTTATAAAGAGTTTTTTTTTTTTTTTTTTTGAGTTTTACTTTCAAAAATACAAAATAAAGAGTTAAAAGCTTGTTTTTAAAAAAAAAAAGTTAAAAGTTAAAATAAGTCCCTTTCAGAAAAAAAAAAGTTAAAATAAGTCACGGGCTGATTCAACCGGATGTCCTCACCGATCCGACATCCAGGTTCATTTTTCAAAACACCAAAAAAAGAAAAAAGAAAAAAAAAATTCAATAAAAAGACAAGATAAATTTCGGTAATAGGATAATATAAATTGGATCCTTATAAATTTAATTCTTTTCAATTGATGATATAATCTGTCCATTTACAACAAGTAAGTCCCTGAGACTCTTCTAAGATTATCAAAATGCCCTTACACAATGTGTATGTAAACTAATACAAAAAAGTCCCAAAAGAAAAAAGAGAAATGTTTATTAATAGTTCCTATTTTAAATTAATAGTTCATATTCTTTTATAATTACAAAATTAAATATAATTTTTAATAGTTATAAAGTTTAAATTTAGACTATTTTATCTTAAATCATATTTTACCTTTCTTCCATAATAGGTTATTCAAAAATTTTCTTTAAAAAATAATTAAAATTCACTTTGAAAAATTAAAACTTTAAAATAAGTAAATAAAGTGTTTAGAAATTGATATTTTAAAGATTAGATATTAAAAAGATTAGTTGGAAAGTAAAAATTAAAAAAATAAGTAAAAAGAATGAAATTAGAAATGAAAAAAAAACGAAGTTTAGAACTCCCCGCGCTGGGAGACCACTCACCCCTCCTCACGCAATATAACTAAGCATGCAATTAGGTTGCGTTACAAACTGTACGGCACGATCCCTCCTCACAGTGTGACTAGGCATAAGGATGGGTTACTCTCTAGGCTGTGCAGCGTAGGGCAGTGAACTATAGGCTTCATCTTTTTTTTTTCGATTTATTTTATAACTGACACACTTTATTTATTCTCCATTTCATCACAATATATTATTATTATATTTTTCTATTTAATTTTTTACAAACTAAATAAAAAAAAGTCAAAATACATTGTTTTACTCTCATTATATATACAAAATAACAACAATACAAGAAATAATTATATAAATCATAACCTTTTTTAAATTGATTCACAAAATTTCTTATTTTTAATATATAGAGTATTTTTTCAGATCAATTTGAACATGATAATCTTATTTTGGTGAATTTTGTGGTTTAAACAACAAGTTTTTTTAGTTATATTATTAATAAGGGTAATTTTATATATTTATTATCTTCTTGACTAATAAAAATTAACAAATAGTTTTTGACTATAAAAGATTATAGCCTTTTTAAGAGAGCTATCAATGAATATTTTCCGAAGAAAAAAAATAATCTAACGATTTAAAAGGAAAATAATAATAATAGCAAAGAGTATTTTGGTTGTTTACATAAGATTGGGGACCTATTTGAAAAGAGCTTAAAATTTATGTCATCCCAAGAGAAAGTGTAAGACAATAAGGAGCCAGATGTTATTATAACCCACCTTCATTTAATTCTGTTTGCTCACTGCTTGTCGCCGTAATCATTGCTCTCGGCCCAAGTGTTGAAAGCTTTCATTTTCATAGCATTTGTCAAACTGAGAGGTAGAAAAAGGAAATTTGTTGAAACGAAAATGATAGAAAAATGAAAAACGTCTTAGGTGGATTAAAGAATTTTTGAATGAGCAGAGGGAGCGTGTTTTGAGTAATGAAATTGGAAGATTTGAAGATCATAAAACAAAATAGTATAGGTAGTGGTAGTGGTAATAATAGTCACATATGTTTCGGAGACTCAGATGGTTCATTGGTAGAAATTGGTCAACTAAGAGGTTGCCAAATGCCGACTTCCCAAACCCTAATCCTCCACCGCCGCCGCCGCCGCCGCCACCTTTAGCAGCAGATGCTGAGGCGGTTTCTTTAGATGCTGTACATGAAATCGCCGTTTACATTCATAGGTTTCATAATCTTGACCTTTTTCAACAAGGGTAAGTTCCAACTTTTTTTTAATTTTGAAAGAAAATCCTTTTTGGACGTTTAATTGTTTTAATGTTGATGATGAATTGAATCGAAATGCAGATGGTATCAGATTAAGATTACTATGAGATGGGAAGACAGTGAGTACAGTGCAATGGGAACCCCTGCCCGGGTTATTCAGTATGAAGGTACTTGTGACTCAAACTCCTAATTGTTTCTGTTGTGTGGTTTTTGTAGTTGAACTAGTTAATTGAGGCAAACGTGACGGTGACCTTTGCAGCTTCCACTTGACATATTTATAAGATATTGTCAGTATCTAGTCTCACCAAGTGATTGCAGGTTTATACATTGTGGATGATTAGTTGTTTAAGGTTTTGTTAAGCAAAGAATGATGCATGGTTTGGTTGGAAGAAAATATCATTTTGCTGAATATTAATGTGAGTATCGTGAGGCATGTGAGCTGGGTTGGTAATAATTTGGCATTGAAACCTGAAATTTCACTTGATTAGGCAGACGGATAGTTGGGGTTGCCAGTAGCTTTTTCTTCATTTTCTGCTCTACTTTTTTTCTTATCTTTATTTTCTTTGATCTCTTTTGCTCACAAGTTATTGGCTGGGATAATGGTGTGATATGGTAGAAACTTAACCTTTTACTGGATAGGAATATGATAGAAACTTTTTTTTTTAAAAAAAGAATGTAGAAACTTACTATAGGCAATCTGTTTGAGATTTAATCTACAGATGTAAAAGAATGAATTCCCATTCAAACTCCATATGATGGAAGTTAGATGTAAGAGAAACAAAGTCAGTCTTAAGCAATTACCATGAGATGCTGAATCTTTCAAGGAATAAAGGAGTAAGTATTAGAAGATGATCCTTACCCTTGAGTTTGATTAATGCAGTCCATCCAAATGTGAAACTGTCTAAGTCATTGGAATAATGTGGTTTCTCAATACTTACTTTATAAAGTTGGGGTTTGGTGAAAAATAGAAGCTATGGAGAATTTGTTTTTCGTATAAGATATCTCATAGACGTGCTAGTTTAGTTTCTTTTCTCTCTCTCTTGTGTTTCTTTTCTCTTTTTTAAATAAAAAATTCTGAAAATAATTATTTCATTTTTCTATTGTATATATTCCATTGCATTACTTTTGAATAACTGACGAGAGTGGTTCTAGCATGCCAGCATTTGTCCGTTCTGATTCTTATTGGACCCTAATCAGTTAGACCATGTTCTATTTTATGATATTTGAAATTTCTAAGAATTCAATCTCAAAAAATTCTTTTCAATAATCTGGGTTGTCATTTTCATGGTGAAGAGATTCATTTTACTGTAGCTTAAGATTTTTGATCTCGCCATTTTCCTAAAAAATGCTTGTTGTTTACCTTTTATGTTTCTTTTAGTGAAATAAAAAAAGCTAAGAGATACTGACACTATTTTGAGCTGCAGCTCCTCAGTTGGGCTCTGAAGATTTTTATGGAGTATGGAGAATTGATGATACAGAAAATAGTTTTTCAACACAGCCTTTTCGGATCAAATATGCAAGGCAGGATGTACATCTATCAGTTATGATTGCATTCAATTTGTCTATTGGTAAATATGAGGTAGTTGCCTTGTTTTCTTTAATTTTTTCGTTCTAAACCTCAGATCTGATTTGAACTGAAAAGGCTTTAGAGATCTTGACTCCAAGAAAAACAGGGTGAACCAGAAAAAAAAGAAGAAACACAAAAAGGATAATTAAAATGAATAGGCATGTTGAAGTTAAAGCAGCTTTTTATGTCCAAGTGGTAGCACCTCACCGAGCTAACTGAGTATTGACGTTAGCATTATCACCTTCATCATCATATAGAAATGCTGAACATTGGAAATCTTATGGCAAAAGGAAGGGGTAGAAGGTCAACCTTGGAAAATTTTACTACTAAAACATTCTTTACAAGTGTGGAGAAAACAGTGGTACTCTTATGATTTTACTAATAGTACAAGTCATGAATCTAATATAACCTAGGTTCTGAAGAGAATATCTGTCTCAACTTATTGGCATGTTCCTATACACTGCCTTTTGATGGTTTTCATAAATATCTTGGCCAGTGATATGGAATTGCTTTTTCAGGTTCCATCAGCATCTGCTGTTATCTTGAAGTTCGAGCTTATGTATGCTCCCAAGCTGGAGAATGGGTTAGTTGATAAAACTTGATATATGGTTACCATTCGATGAAGTTAAACACCAATGTAAGAAATGGGATAGAGCTATCCCCTGAATCTAAAATGGTGATTGTAATGCCTTGTATGCAGCTCTGAATTTCAGTCATCTCTGGACACTTGGCCTGCTGCAGTTCATGAGTTCCGAATTCCTCCCAGAGCACTTCTGGGATTGCATTCCTATTGCCCTGTCCATTTTGATGCTTTGCATGCTGTCCTTGTTGATGTTAGTGTACATGCCAGTCTACTAAAAGCTAGTTCTTCCATGGCCCCACCAAAGGTATCCAGCCTCTCAAAATTCTTGTTTTTGAAATTTATGAGATGGTTAAGACCACATTCTCACTTTGTTTCATAAATTATGCCTTCCTGGAAGTTGGTTATATAGCTTGTCCTGATCGCTATGTGGATCATTTGTTTATCAGACCATTATCAGTTGAGCTATTCCAGTGATTATTTTAATAACATTATGCCTGGCAAGAATTGTGATTGGTCAAAGTAAATTATATTCTCTCCTTATGAATTGTCTTTAACAGAATTCTTAGCCTGGTATTGCGCAGAAATTTCTGCATGATTGTCCATGATTTTTCTAAGTTGTTTTATGATGACCTAAGTTTGGTTTTCTCAAAATTTCAAATCTGGATAGTATTTTATTTGGATGGCATGTTTCATAGCAGTGTTCTTGTGAGCAGATTACTAGGATCACATCCCGTCTCCCCCTTCTCGATTTATTGCACTCAATAAAACGACACTTCATATTGCCTATGATTGTGTTGCTGATAGCAATGAAGAGAAAATAGAATTAGAAACTGGAAGATAAAATTCTTGAACTTGACCTACATATGCTCCAAATAAAAGTTATTTGACAACAAAATTTCCACTATAGTGTTTTTTGATGTAATGGTTTGCATAAAGGAAAAACAAAATGTGAATGTCAACTCTCTCTCTGTTTTCTCCTCCTTTTCATACTTTAAACAAAACTTTTAGGCAAGAGAGAGATGCTGGTAATTTTATATGAAGTTAAACTCCTTAAATAGAAGGATGGTGTATACTCCCTTGAAACAGAAAACATTTTAAAAGTTTGGATCTTGATGTGCATCAAAAGTGTCGAGATAGAACTATTGATCAATTATAAAATGAACCTTAGAAACAGTTGATGTGCATCAAATGTGTCCACATCAAGCAAGATTAGCACATCTTAAGTCACTACCACATAATGAAGTAAGAAAGAGTTGACCTTTTATTATTATTATTATTATTTTTTTTGATATTAGCCTAGAATAATTTTTTGTAGGATCAAATGTAGACAAGAAGTTAGTCAAAGAGGAGTGGATCTGGTAGGCTGCCATGAGTAAGCATATATGTTATCAACTTAAACACCTATTCTATTGGGGATTTTTTTCTTTAATTTTTAATTTTTTTTTTCGGGCAAGAAAAAAGAAGAGGTACAAAGAAACAGGATCAGGAAGCCACCAGCAAAAATAGGGTGAGGAAAAACAAAAAACAAAACAATAATCAACGAAAAAACAAAGAAAAAGACACAAACATCACATAATCACAGCAGCCCCATCCCTAGAAATATCGGCCAAAGAAAAACACTATAACTGATCAGAAACAGAAGCCTAAAGAGAAGCCCAAACAGAAAACCCCTCAAACTAATCACTGCAGCTCAATACCTAGAAGTATCATATTGGGTGCAATTTAAGTATCTTTGAGGATCTTTTTGTGTGTGACTCTATATACGGTATAATTTTTGAATTATTTTGTTAATCTATGAGATCCCTTGCTTTATAATGAATTAGGGACTTAATAATCTTTATCTACATTTTGGGTTTACTTTTTGCCAAGCAATTGCGCAAACCCTTTTCTAGCTTGCTTATTTATTTTTCTTATTGGCAGTCAGACTTCATAATCCAGAAGGCACAGGATAAATTGGCTTTTGCTGATTCCAAACAGGTCATGCTCATTAAAGCACTAATTGCTGCTCGTGACATTCTTCTTGAAGATCTAAATAAAATTAGCAAAGCAATTGACCAAGTAATTGATTTGACTGATATGACTTCCAAGCTGGATGATATGAAGTTTTCTGGTTTTAAGGATGGTGAAGTTGCAGCACTCTCAGGAATGCAACAGAATGGTGTTGAGGTCTTCACTTCCATTCTGGCAGTGAACTACTTTTGGTTCTTTTATTGTGATTTTCATTGATTACTTAATGTTTTCTTCTCCTTTAGCAGAAAGCAGCCGGTGGAAAAGATTTCCAAAGTGACGGTTTGTCTTACTCCTTATCACAGGATGATCTAATAAATTCTTTCCACATGTTGGGCAATCAAACTTTGTATTTGTGGAGTACTTTTTTAATGTTTCACAGGTATGTCTCCACACGGAATTTTAATGGTTTGGAGATCTTGTAATTTCTCAATTTCATTATATTAGGCTTTTTTTTTTCTTTGTATATCATGCAATTTGATCACTTTTTAGTTAACTACTTTTGTATTGGTAATTTGGCTTTATGATTCGTAATAGTTAGCTCTTGTATATTTAATTAAATAAAAACCTCTAGTTATTAAATATTGCTGAAACTAAATAAGGATAATCAAGGGGTGTCATTTTCTGTAGCCTAGTAATTATGTTGACCATGTGTTGTACTTTTCTATTTTATTTTTGATCTTGTGCTTATATATCAAACCTCTAGTTATTAAATATTGCTGAAACTATATAAGGATAATCTAGTGGTGTCATTTGCTGTAGCGTAGTAATTATGTTGACCATGTGTTGTACTTTTCTATTTTACTTTTGATCTTGTGCTTATATATCACTTGTAATTCTCATTAGCAAGACATGCTATAACAACAAAGTCTATATTTTTTCTCTGCCCATAAGGTTGTTTCTGTGTTAAGAATAGGAAGATCCACAACATAAATCCACCCTCATATCTCTCTCAGCAACTCCCAAAGGCCATCCTTTCCTATTTTGTCTTAGCTTAGCCTATTTCCTTCCCTCTTGACTATCTCATCCATGCTCTATTCTTTGTTATTGGTTTGAGCCCATAAATCGAATCTAAAAGTTTGGCTGCTAAGTTAGGCCTATTCTATTTGATGTTATCTCTAGTTTGGGCATGGGTTTGTTAAGTGAAAAAAGTCCTAGCTGCGAGGTCATTGTTTTTTTCTTGCCACAGCCAGATGAATCTCAATTTCTCTTGGCTCATCTCTTACTTACGAGAAGTTTTTGTCTTGAATGGATGTTGAGATTCTTTGTTTGTTTGTTGTAAAAAATGGGTGAAAAGACGTTGTTAATTTGAATTTTTTAAGTGATGGCTATCTTTGTTGAATGGCTGGTAGTAATGAAGTAGTGGTGAATGATTAAATGTTTGGCGCCTGGCAGTCTTGGATAGTGAAGAATGCTATTGTATCGTCACTCACTACTAGGCCAATATGTCACTTCGTCTCTGTCAGCCAAGCATCCCTCTCGATGATTGTTGTCTCACTTGGTGCTCTCTCGCCCTTGATCTTTTATCATCTCATTTTTTTGTTATGTAAGGAAACTCATCTTTGGAGCATGTGACAAGTTTTTGATTGTTTTGACTCATCTGTTTGTGAAGAAGTAGATGGTTATCTTATCCAAGAAATTGTCCTTGGAACTCCTCATGTAGATAGTTATCTTCTTCTTGGTGTGTGATGTGTAGGAAAGTGATGAGACCAATAATCATTGAATCCTTTACTGTGATGTGGCATCAACTTTGTGGTTAGAGTGAGCAAGAAGCCAAGATTTCATGGGCTATTTTGGGTTCTTGTAATTCCTTACTTTTGGAGAATGGTTTTGCTTTTTGGGAAAAGAAGAAATCCAAAATTCTTTGGAGTTGTGTCACCTTGAGTCTTTTTTGGGTGGTGTTATGGCAGAAAGGAACAACTGTAGTTTTGTAGAGAAAAGGATGAAGACATAAATACTTTGTTGGACAGATTTAGGCCTTTGGCATCTCTTTGGGCTTCGGTTTGAAAGGAATTTAAAGGTGTTTCTTTTTTTCTTCATACTTCTTAATAGAGAGGGGGTTTGGGGGTAAATTTGTATAGAATTTTTGGTTCAAGGATGATGTACACTTTGGGGTTATTGGATGGTTTTTTTATAGATTATTTTCCCTCCTCTATGTTCTCATTTTGTTTATCTTTGTAGATGCTTGGTCCACCTTTGTAATCTTTTCTTCTTTTAATATACCTTTTTGTTTCTTCTCAAAAATGTTGGAGATATCTTCACCAAAATTATTCATAAAGGGACATTTTTCATCTATGTTCCAAGCAGGAGAATCTATATGCTCTAAACTTGAGGAAGAGTGTTGGAACCGCATTTGGAAAATCTAGGTGTCATTAGTTGTGGCTAGTAAACGTGTCTTGACTATGAGCTGTATTCCCATTTTACTTTGATCCTATGCTATATGTCTCTTGTAGTTCTCATTAGCAAGACATCAATAACAATGTAGTCTATATTTACTGTCTATATGGCTGTTTCTCTCTTTGCAGATATCTTGGGTCATGATATTTGTTTCCCTTTCATGATAAAGATACCTTCTCATATACAGAATTACATAGCATATGGGCAAAAATCATGCCCAAACTGCTGAATGTTGGGCATGGGATTTGGCCAAAGGGGTTGGGTACGAATTATGATTCTTGTTGTGAACCAAAGAAATAGTGCTATTTTTAAACAGTTCTAGCTTGCATAAGCAAAGTTTCCTTATATAGATTTATTATTGAGATGTAGTCGAGAACAGTTCTAGATTAAGATATCAAGGTATCATGCTATTCATGATCAGTAAAAAAGTTAATTTTGTGAACTTTCAGAAATATTATATTTAAACAAGTAAAAATATATGTAACTTTTTATTTTAAGACAAACCCATTATCCGTAATGTCATTTGAATTGTCTCCTAAATACGTTTTTAACAGGATTATTTGCAAAACTGCAGTCATATATGAGTTTTTTTGAACAATAATAAATAAATGTAACATTTTTATTTTCAAATTCAAATTTCATTCCTTTTAATTCTGTCTTGTGGGTGCTAGTTGGTTCAACTGGTAAACTTATTGTGGAGGTAGAAGAGGTTTGGGTTTGATCTCGCTGATTTAGGGTAGGGGAGAGGCTTGTTTATATAAATGTATTATTTAAAAATGATTTTCTTTTTTAAGTTCTTTTATTTTATCTTTTCGTAAAAGCCTCTGGATTTCCTTTTTAGTGTAAATAAACAACTTGGTATCTCCTTATATGATGATTGATTGATGTTGTACTTTTATCAACCAGTTAGCCTTAATGAGTTGAACTTGTGGATACTGTGCTTAAGCTTCATCAATTCAGTTCCTCATTTGTTGTTGTGTTCACTCCAGGGCAAACAAAACAAAGGTAATGGAATTTCTTCGTGACACGTGGGATAGTGAGCGGAAAGCTGAATGGTCAATATGGATGGTTTACTCGAAGGTTGAGCTGCCTCATCATGTTATAAGTAGTGGAGTTGATGAGTCTTCTCACCCAGCCATCCGCGGGAAAGCTTTGAGTTTGCGAAAGTTTAGCATGAATGAAGATGTAATTAACATCATTTCTCATATTCTGTACATGTATCTTATTAACTGCACAGTGCATAAAATGTCATGCATTTACATAAGCTGTGTTATATGTAACATGATGTTTGCTCTTGTGCTGCACTGTAATCATGACTATAAGCACATTATCACTGCATAGCCTTTATATCTGAAATCTCTTTTTGCCCCTCCTGAACAGCCTGCTCAAAGTGCAGTATTGCGTGCTGAGCTACATCGGCGAAGCATTGCACAGATGAGGGTGAGCTACTGGTTTTAAGTGCTTCATTCTCATATTTTATGCTCATGGAATTAATGAATTGGTTTTGCCTCTGATCAGATCAACAATCGGTCAATTCAAGACATGTATATTTTTGGAGATCCTTCGCGAATTCCTATCGTAATTGTAGAACATGTCGTCCAAGCACCATTGCGTACGACCAGTGGAAATTCATATTTCAGTCATCCGGACCAGAGAGATAACCCTGGTTTACATGTAAGACCTAGCGTTGAGGCTGAAAAAAAATCAACTGGAGCTATCTGTGAACAAAGTGGTCGTGTTTTGAAAATAGTTGTATTTGTCCATGGGTTTCAGGTTTGTTCCGCTCATCTTTAGGATCAAGAAATTTAGTAAAAATTGTTATACTCTTCCCCAGTTAGCATAAGTCGTGTGTGTGTGTGTGTGATGTACAACTGTTCCTCTGCCTGCTAGGTTTGCATCTCTGCAATCAAAGAAAGGAAATGGCATATCTAAAATCTAACCATTATTAATCACATCTCTTGAAATTTCTCTCCCCTTCTTTAGCCTTTTGGTTAATGATTAGAGAATCTTGTTTCATTATGAAATGGCTGAGAAAAATTAAGACCACATCCCCTTTGTTGCTACACTAGCTTCTCTGTTTCAGACTGGTGGATCAAAGATATTATACATGATAAGTTTAAATGCAAATTCTAGAGTTGTGAAACAAAGATACCCTATAGATATTTGATTATCCCTTGATACATGAATTGTGTCCATATGAAATTGGTTGGTTTGTGTAGTTAGTCCTTTCATCTGGCAAGGGCATCTTCTCTAACATGTATACATATTTTCAACAAGACCACATTGTTTTGTTTCCAAAGCAACTCGAGAACCTGGCAGTAGTTATCAAAATAATAGAAAAGCTGCAGCAAGGATGAAACTGTATCCTATTTCAGACTTTTCTGTGGTTTGCATTCAGTCCTAGTGATTTGGAATAGTACTTGTCTGTCAATGCAGTTTGAAGGTCTAATGTTCAATTCATGTTGGTTGTTACCTGGATACCTAGACGAACTCGAAAATTTGGGATTCAATATGTTTTAGAGGATAGAATTTGTGAGACTGAGGTTGGTTATTTTCCCTCATAAAGTTGCCTGGGCTTAATTTGTAATTGTTAACACCTGATTGTGAGCATAATTAATTATTTGATTTTTTTCCTTGTGAAATTTCTATTCATGTTCTTGCTTTTTAAACTTAAAACTGAGTTTGCATCCATAAAATTAGTGAAAATATGTATGGCATGTTTGGGGTTATAAGTGAGGTATTTAATTACATTTCATTTCATTTCAAATTTTACATACCCTGTGACATCTTCTCTGTTTATACGTGGTTCGATTTCTGAATTCTTTATCCAGTCCTCTTAATGCATGCTTGGTATCCCCATAATTTCAAACAGGTTACTAATTCATGTTGTTTCAAACATCAATAGGGACATCATCTGGATTTAAGGCTTGTTCGTAATCAATGGCTTCTGATAGACCCCAAGATAGAGTTTCTTATGTCAGAGGTAAATGAAGACAAAACATATGGAGACTTCAGAGAAATGGGACAGAGGCTGGCTGAGGAAGTGATTTCTTTCATAAAAAGGAAAATGGATAGAGCCTCTAGAAGTGGTAACTTAAGAGATATCAAGCTTAGCTTTGTTGGGCATTCTATCGGAAACATTATTATAAGAACTGCATTAGCAGGTATGCACATCATCGCTGGCCATATTTTTTTCTATTAGTTAGTGTTTGAATACTTAATATGTGTTTATGTTTTGCAGAGGGCATGATGGAACCATACCTGAGATTCTTGTATACATATGTTTCTATATCTGGTCCACACTTGGGTTATCTGTATAGTTCAAACTCTTTATTTAACTCGGGGTTGTGGCTCTTGAAGAAGCTCAAGGGCACACAATGCATTCATCAACTTACTTTCTCAGATAATCCAGATCTCCAGAGCACTTTCCTTTACAAACTCTGCAAGGTATCAAAAGGACTGAGACAGAACAACTGTCTAAACTCACCAGGATGTCAGCATTTTAATTAATAAGAGTTTAAAGCTAGTTATCTACACTTTGTCTGAAGTGCTAAAACCAATTTTTTCCCCTCATTTCAGCATAGAACATTGGAGAACTTCAGAAATATAATCCTATTATCTTCTCCTCAGGTATTGCTCTTCTATTTCAGCCCTATTCTGGCAAGAGAGATAGGCCCTGAATTTTGTTCTAGTTCCTAAAGTATTATAATTTGGTGATGTTTCTTTCTACTGATGATTCTAATATGTGAGACTGCCACAGGATGGTTATGTTCCATATCATTCTGCTAGAATTGAGTTGGCCCAGGCATCTCTTTGGGACTATTCAAAGAAAGGAAAAGTCTTCTTGGAGATGTTAAATGAGTGCTTGGACCAGATACAGGCCCCTACATCTGAGCATCGAGTCTTCATGCGCTGTGACATCAACTTTGATACCTCTACTCATGGTAGGAACCTGAATACTCTCATTGGACGGGCTGCCCATATTGAGTTTCTGGAGTCTGACATTTTTGCAAGGTTCATAATGTGGTCTTTCCCAGAAATATTTCGTTAATTACATCAGCATAAGTACCTCCTGCTGCTTTCTCCAGCCTGTTTCTGAGATGATTTCAGGTGTTTGATGAAGCCAGTCAAGTGAGTCAGAGAAACAATGCAGATTCATGGGCAGGTGAAAATCATCTCCGGAAGTCCCTGGGCCCAGCTTTTAGGCTGGACCCATCTATGAACATGGGACCAAAACGGAGTTTCAGGGCCAGGCTACTAGTGAGTGACATTAAGATGTTGGGGCGCTGAACATTATTAGCTGAAATTGATTCACTGGGGAAGAAATCATTTCCTTAGCATCCCGTTGTGAATTCAGTGATATACCGCAAGCCTTTTAATTTTGTGGTATCCGCTGTATTTCAAGATGCTAGCTAGATGTTGAAAGTGGGTTGGATTTCAGGAAATTAGGTTTAGATTTGTACGTTTGCAGAGTTCCTTCGCTGTACAAAAGAAGAAAAGATAACTACATACAGACGTGTTGTAATGTTAATTTCATGCACTATTTACCAATGCAGATAAGAGATCTTCAGAGTACCTAGTCATTTGTTCCTTAAATTGTAGGGGCTGGTAATAAAATTTAGCTTAAATCTGTAAATTAATTAATGACCTTAAATGTTCTTTTTTCCGCAAAGTGATTCAATTGAATCTCCTCTAATTTCTGGTTAGCTCTGCAGTTAAAGCTGTTGCTATTCTGTTCTAGGCTAGGCTAGGCTAGTGTCACGGACTGATTTTTTGAATTCGCGCGACTTCAAACACTTTTCAAGCGTTAAGCAGCTTATAAGATTCAATTAATCAAAGAAAAAGATGAAGAAGAAATATACATCAAGTGTTTGAGAAAATGTTCTCAAATATTATTATTAAAGAGAGAATTACAAAGTTATACAATTTGAAGTATTTGGAAGATAGTTTTTCAAATGAAAACTCTACCTATTTATAACTAAGACTATTTACAATGGACGGCTAAGATTAATTCTAATTTAATAGTTCACATCTAAAGAGAAAAATATCTTAAAAAAAATTTCAAAGATGCTAACTACTCAAAGTATATTCTAATAAATATGTCTTTTTTAAATTATTCTCCCACCTACCACATTAATGTGGTCTCAACCCAATTCCATTGGACCTTCTAGAAGTTCTAGCTCATTTAACTCAAAATGGACTAAGTACTCCTTTGGTGATCCTGTCGCACCCCAAATGTTCGAATCATTACTTGAGAATATTTAGAGCGTGACACTAAGTTAGAGGTGGTAAAATGGGTTAGCGTGTTGGGTTAATTGTTGACCTATCTAATTACTATCCTACTTGAACATGACTCATGTAATAAACGAGTTAAAATCCTTCGCCTAAACTTGCATTTTTTGTGTTGAGTTCATAAGTGGAATGAAAAATTACCAACTCAAATTCTAGCCCATCGACACCTTTATTTTATTTACAAGCACATTTTTTTTTCAATGGAAGAAAACCTCTCTTTAATGTACTTTGAGAGGGTTGCAAAAACTCCTCTCTGAGGGATCTCCTAGTTTGATTTTCATCCCTTAGTTTGGTGGTAGGGCAGTTAGGGTTAGGGAAAATTTGGGGTTTCAAAACTCCTTTCATGTTGATAGTATAAGGCTTAGTGGTGACATGTTTCTACTTTGGAATGATCTTTGGGATGTGTATGTATTAAGTTTTTCCAGCTATCATATTGACTAACGGTGAGGGATGAATGTAACAATGTGTGGAGAGTAGTAGAATTTTACGGAAATCCTATCTAGCATCAACATAGATTGAGTTGGAAATTGTTACGAAGATTACATGGGTGCTTCAATTTACCCTGGCTTTATTTAGAAGACTTCAATGGTTTTCTTTCAATTTAGGATATAGAGGGGGGAGCTACAATGGTAAGGAATTCAATGAGGGAGTTCCAGAGGTGATATCGAAAATGGAATTGACAGATATGGGGTTTGTAGGGCCGAGATTTACATGAAAAAGGCCATAGGTGGATGAGAGAACTATTCTAGAAAGATTGGATAAAAGTTTTGCTAATGCCGAATGGGATCCTAAAGTGAAGGTACTCCAATCTTAATTTCTTTTCATCCGATCATAGAGCTATTCAAGTAGTGTTGAAGCCAAGGGTTTCTTTCAACTTGGGGATCTAGATAACAAAGAAGATTCCGTTTTCGAAACCTTCGTGGATTTGTGATGAGGACTGCTTTAGTGTGGTGGATACAGTTTGGAACATTCAGCATCAGACTTCACCTATTTCAACAAAGTTAAATACTTGTGGGAGGGCACTGGCAGAATAGAACTGAGCCAAAGGAGGGGCTATTCCTTTTAGGATTAAAAAGGTACGAAAGCTTCTTAACCATTTTCAGGAGAAACGGGAAAGTTGGATTGATACCTTGGAGATTAAAAAGGCTCGAGAGTGAACTTCAATTATTGCTTGAGGGAAGAGTTGTATTGGTGCCAAAGGATTAGAGCTGATTGACTTGCATGGGGACAAAAACTCAAGAATTTTTTCATAAAAAGGCATCTGGACGACGCACAAAGAATACAATTTTCGGGCTGTTTTCAAGCTGTGGGGAGTGAAGTGAAGATGGCGAGACTATATCGAGTATTACCTTCCATTTCTTTAATGTATCTTTTTTGGCTTCCACAGATTCAACCAAATGGAGACTGGAGGAGTTTGATCAGTTTCAGCCTTGTATTTCAGTAGCTTAGGGAGTGATGCTTGATGCCGAATGTACGGAGGAGAAGGAAGATAGTGCTTTGTTCTCGATGGGTCCTTTTAAGGCCTAGGGTCTGATGGGTACCATGTTGTTTTCTTTCAAAAGTTATGGGGTATTGTTCGGGAAGATGTGTTGAAGTTCTGTTTATGGGTGTTTAATGTCACGGATTATTTTTCGAATTTACGTGGTCTCAGATATTTTTTAAGTGTTAAATAATTTATAAGATTCAATTAATAAAAAAAAAATGAAGAAATAATACATTAAGTATTTAAGATAATGCTCTTATATATCATTATTAAAGAGAGATTACAAAGTTATAAAAATATAACTTTTAAGTGTTTGGAGGATGGTTGCTCAAATGACAGCTCTATCTATTTATAGTTAAAGCTATTTACAATGAATAGTTAGGATTCATTCTAATTCAATGGTCCACATCTAAAGTAAAGAATATCCAAATAAATATTTCAAAGATGCTATATACCATAAGAATATCTCAAGGAATATGCTATTTTTAGAATATTCTTCCACCTACCACACATATGTAGTTTTAACCCAAGTCAATTGGGCCTTCTAGAAGCTCTAGTCCATGTGACACATAATGGGCCAAAATACCTTCTTGGTGGTCTTGTTACGCGCCAAACGTTCGAGTAATTGCTTGAAAATATTTGGTGCGTGACATTCTCCCCCACCAAATTCACGCGACGCCCTCGTTGCGTCTTCACTGGAACTTGCGCACCCCGTTCTTCAAACTCTGGCTGTGCGCTCTCGTGCTCCAAGCGTGCTCTCCCATCGGGCAACCCTTTCCATTTAACAAAGTACTCAAGGCTCGTCTTGAGTTCCTCCTCTTTGTCATGGCGTGGGAAAATCCCCAAAGGTTCCCGGTTGTGTGGCTTAAACTCTGCGCCTTCTGTACCTCCACGGTAATGCTTCCAGCAGCTTGTGGAATGCACTAGATGTAGCCACTGTCGGTGTCTCGAAGGTATCTCCACCTTATGAAAGACATTGCCAACTCTCTTGACAATAACCCTTGGCCCCTCGTCTCCATGATCAAGGACCTTGTGAACTAGGCGTGCTGACTTTTGTTGTGTTGAAAGTATCATCTCAATTACCAAGTCCCTCGCACTATGCTTGACACGCCGCTACTTGTCTTCGACCCACTCATTGTGCTGAAAACGGACATTATGTGACGCCTTAAATTGTTGGATGACACCCGCATCCGTCAACTCCTTGAGCTGCCCCTGTAACTCTACCAATTCCGATGGAGGCGTCGGCATTATAGTTGGAAATGTAATTTCAAGCTCCAACTTGCCCTCAATTACCCCTCTTGAAGGCGGTTCTTCCGATAAGGCAGTAAGTTTGACCCCTTTGTGCTCTCTGAGCACTTCTACAACATCCTTCGGTATTTCATCCTTGCACCATTTTTTCTCATCATCCATCCCTGTTGTTGTGGCTAGATGTAACCCTCATTTGCACTTAGCATCTTCCCTTAGTTGCATTGTAGAAAGGACTTTGGCGTTTGGCTTGGATCGCCCACCCTTGGGCATATCTACTGTTGGTATCATTTGAGGTCCTCCCTCTAAAATACACATATAGTTGTGTTGAGGAAGTAGCATCACATTGTTCTGCCGTAAGAACTCCATACCTAGCACCACATCAAAATCATCGAGAGGTGCTACCGAAAAATTTACCTCACCGTGCCATTTTCTAATGTGAATTTCAGCTCCACGAACCACTCATCCAGCGGCTTGGCTCTTGCATTCACGGACTTGAGGTATTCCTCTCATTTGTCTACATAAAGGCTCAGGTGCTCCGCTTCCACACGCTTGATGAAGTTGTGCGTAGCGCCCATATCAACCAATACTTGAGTCTTTATGCAATTGATGCTGGTTTCAATGTATATGAGCGTCGTCTCTGTTGGTGCATTGGCATGTCGCTTGACTTTGAGGGAATTAAACAGCTGCATGCAACCCATACAACTCTGTTCGCCTTCCTCTTGTGCCTCGTACATCGCATTGAAAGCTTTTTTCTTCGAACAGTCCTTTACCCAATGATCCCCATCGCAAAGGAAACAGCTCGACTTCGGACCATTACCTCTATAGCCGTTGCGTTTCTGCTCCTTCCACTTAGGCAAACCTCCGAAAGCCGAAACTCATTGGCTTCCCTACCCTTGCTGTGATTGGGTTTAGAATTCTTGGACTTACCCGATTCTCCCTTGCGGTAATCCATGAACGTCTCCGTCATTGTAAGGGCATCAGATATACTCTGCACTCTACGCTGCTTCAACTCATTAACAGCCCAAAATTGTAACCCATTAGGAAATTAAACAAGAAGTCCTCCTCGGTCATGTTGCGAATTTGTAGCATTAACAAAGAGTACTCCTCCACGTACTTCATTTGTTTCAACTCCTTCAACCGCTTGCGAGCATCGTGCGCCACATTCTCCGAATAGAATTGATGCTTCAATTCTCGTTGCAATTCTTTCCATGTGTTTATGGTGCAGGTCCTCTTGCGAATCTTCTCGCT
The DNA here is from genome assembly GCA_946807835.1 of Ailanthus altissimus. Lineage (NCBI taxonomy): Eukaryota > Viridiplantae > Streptophyta > Magnoliopsida > Sapindales > Simaroubaceae > Ailanthus > Ailanthus altissimus. Next base: position 5,628,278 of record OX327707.1, on the reverse strand, counting down.
TTTCCTATGCCACCACAGAATTGCATGATCGGAAAGGTACAAAGTTGCGGTACTTACCTTATGTTCGTCCCGCACGCCCATTGCATCGAAATACCTCTCCATTTGTCAAAAGAAGTTGTCAAGTTCCTTGGTATCCCATCTGCCGCTAAACTCTTTCGGTTTAAGGGCTTCGACCCTTGGTGCAGCTACCGCACTTTAAGTAGCTACGCCATTGGTGACCGCTCGCTTACACAGCACCACGTCCTCCTTGACATCTTCAAACCCTTTACGCAGCTCTTCCACTTGGGCTTGAACTTTGTCCATAGTGTTTTGAACCCGCTCTTGAAAAGTCTTGATCCACTCCCGTTGCTTGTTAGCATGCTCGTCAATGGAGCTGTCGATGAGGGAGCGTAGTTCATCCCCTTGAATATCGAGGCCTACCTCGAGCTTCTCGACGTGCTCTTCTAACTCTCCAAGGTGATCTGTTGCCTTGCTCACAGCACCATCGAGCTTCATAACCATGTCCCCTAGTTCATGGTTCAAATCGACGAACTTTTTTGATAAAACACTCTCATGTCTCTTAGCTTTGGGGTCTCTACCCTTCCCTTCGGTAATCCCCGATGATCCAGCAACTCCCTTACCATCTTCTTTAAACCCACTGTGATACCACTTGTCACGAACTATTTCTCGAATCCGCGCGGCCTCAGACACTTTTCAAGTGCTAAGCAGCCTACAAGACTCAATTAACTAAAGAAAGAGATGAAAAAGAAACACACCAAGTGTTTGAGAGAATGCTCTCGTATATTATTACTAAAGAGATATTACAAAACTATAGAATACAACTCTTGAATGTTTGGAGGATGGTTGCTCAAATGAGAGCTCCATCTATTTATAGCTAAATTTATTTACAATGGACGGCTAGAATTCACTTTAATCCAATAGTCCATATCTAAAGTAAAGAATATCCAAATGACTATTCCAAATATGCTACCTATCAGAAGAATATCTCAAGGAGTATGCCATTTTTAGAATATTCTCCTACCTACCACACACATGTGATTTTAACCCAAGTCAATTGGACCTTCTAAAAGTTCTAGTCTATGTTACACACAATGGGCTAAAATATCCTCTTGGTGATCTTGTCGCACGCTAAATATTCGAGTAATTACTTAAAAATATTTGGAACGTGATATTAATGAAGGAGAATCTCTAATGGGGTACAATGATACAAATGTCGTATTGATCCTAAAAATTCTATCACCAATCAAAGTGGTGGATTTTGACCTATCAGTCTGTAATGTCCTCTACAAAATTGTAGTTAAATGTTTGGTGAACCGGTTAAAGGGGGGTTTTATTGGATATCATCTCATCTATTCAGAGTGTTTTTGTTCTTGGAAGACTGATAATGGATATATCATCTCAGCTTTTGAAATGCTGCACTCCCAAAAGCGAAGGAAGAAGGGAAAATCTGGGTTCCTGGCCTTCAAAATGGATATGAGTAAGGCTTATGATTGAGTGGAATCGCGGTTTATGGATTAATCAGAAATGGAGGGATCTTGTTTTCAATTGCTTATCTTCTGCAGCAAGGGAAACTAAATGGGAAAATGTGTGGCTTTGCTTGTGCATGCACTGCTCCAAGGGTATCTCATCTATTCTTTGCAGATGACAGCTTAATTTTCCGCAAAGCCACTGTAGAAAATGTTTCAGCCATTAAATTTATCTTGTCCAGATATTAAGCTCTATCTGGACAACGAACAAATTTCAACAAATCTTTTCTTACGTTTAGCCCAAATGTTGCTTCGGAGGACAAGGAAAATATTATCAAGCTGCATGGTGTACAGGATGTTGGCTTTCACGACTGTTATTTGGGATTACCATCTACTACTGGCTTGAATAAAAATATTGCTTTTCAATATGTTGTAGAAAGATGTTGGCGCCGGTTGCAGCTTTGGAAAAATCGGTATTACTCATCAAGGTGGAAAGCTTATGTTGATCAAAGATGTTATTCAAGCAATCCCTACGTACACCATGTCAGTTTTCCAACTTCCAAATTCCATCATTTCTCGGCTTGAGCAATTAGTTAAAAAAATTTGGTGGGGGAATAAAGGGGAGAACAATAAAATGCATTGGATGTGCTGAGATGACCTATGTCTACCAATAAAAGATGGGGTTTGGGGTTCAGAAATATTTTGAATTTAGTAAGGCCCTTGTAGCGAAACAAGGATGGCAGATACTGACTCAATCATGCTCAATAGCCAGCCGAATATGAAAGCAAAGTATTTTCCCGCTACAAAACTTCATTGCTGCTTCAAAGCAACGAGGGTGTTCTTTCCTATGAAAAAGCTTACTGTGGGGAAGAGAATTACTTCACTTGGGGGTGAGATGGAGAGTGGGGGATAGAGATAAAATTGTTATGTTCACGGATCCATGGCCACCAAGGCCACCAACTTTTCGACTTATCACAAAGAGTCGGTAGGGACACCTATAGGGTTTCTGACTTAATGACTCAGAATGGTTTCTAGAATTATAGCATTTTTAATGAAGTTTTATGGCCTGGTGATGTGGCTTTGGTTGCATCAATCCCTGTGGGCTCTCAACCCCCTGTTGAAGACAAACTCCTCTAGCACTATTCGACGACTGGAGTGTATGCAGTGAAATCGGGATACAAGGTTGCAAGGGTGGATTCCGAGAGTGAAAACCAAATTCAGGTTCCATAGAATCACCCTTGAGGCAAAGGTGGAGCAGATTATGGGGCCTAAACATCCCTTCAAAAATAAAAATTTTCATGTGGACGTGGAAGTTGATTGCTTCAGGTGTGGAGAGGAATCCGAGAATGCTTTCCATGCGCTGATTTCTTGCTCTTCAGTTTGCTTAATTTGGGAAACCAGTCCATACCATCTGTTATCTCAGCTTTTAATGGGAAAGATTAGGGGGTTTTCTGAGTATTTTCACCACCAGGACCTCTGACTTTTTCTGTGTTCTGCTTTGAGAATGTTGGAACCTTCGGAATGCATGGCTACATGGGGATCACAAATGATTGAATATAGGGAATATACTGGAAAAAATGGTCATGTTCTTAACTGAACACCAGCAGCTTCAGGAAATCAGAAGTGGCGATGATGATATTCTACGGAGAGGTAAGAAGACTACAAAAATTCAGCTCTTGGAGGCTGAAACGAATAGACTGAGAATTGCCTGGCAACCACCCCCACCTGGGTATGTAAAATTGAATGTTGATGCGGCGGTTAATTCAGATGGTGGCTTTATAAGAGTTGAATGGGTGTCAAGGGACTCCTGTGGTGCTATTACAAAATTTGCTTCAAAGTCTTTTACATCCTCATGTTCTCCATTTTCAGCTGAGTGTTTTGCAATGATTATTAGTCAACAAGATGCTTCGCAAATGTAAGTGTGATGGAAACCTGGTTTCTTTGATGGAAATTGAATCTGATTGCAAGCAAATGATGCAGGCCATTAAGTTGCAACAATTCCACAGCATTAAGGAAACTTCTTGTCTATTTCTTTGCTTTTAGCAAAACTCGACAATACTTCATGTTGTTTTGTTAAATGAAAAATAAACTCTGTTGCTCATTTTTTTAGCTAAATGAGCATTCATTACCTTTATATCCAAGGTTTAGATGGATTATATTTCCATTAGCTTAAGAGACTGTATTCATAATGATTTTTCAATTTCTTATTAATAACAATACGCATTTTCATCCCAAAAAAAAAGAAGAATTGATATCCGGATACAATTATAATACACTTGATCCAAATTAATTCCAACAAATACTTATCATCATTTATGGATTCGATTTAAGCTTGTCTTGATTAGTTTCAAATTTCTAATCCAAATGTGTAAAAATTCAAAAACATAAATATGAAGAAAAAATTTAAAAAAAGCTGTCGTTCTACTTTATTAACATCAGAATAAAAACATCAGTATAATAGTTCTAAACTTTGCAATACAAAGTCTAATTCTCATGGTTGCAAGACTATCCTCTCCAGACAACATTATACTAAGATTGCTACTCTTAAAATTCGCAAGTACAAAGTCCTCGGTGATCTCTAGCCAGCCAGAATCCAGTTTAGTTAGCTTCAGTACCAATGTCCCTTCCATGAAGATTCTGGTTCTCTTCCTCAAATTCATCTGCTCTAATAAGAAAAGGAACAGAATGTTAGTTCAAAATTTTAAAGAACAAAACTATTTGAGTATTAATACATTTTACAGCCAGAAATGATTAATACTTGAGTACATGCGGAAAAGTCACTTGTTAAAGCTTTTGAATTTTCTCTCTGGATAAATTTTACATAAAAGAAATTGAATTTCCAGCTATAGATACATTTCTTATATAAAAGAGACATTCTCTACTGCAGGGATGCTCACACTTTTTTAGTCCAGACATACAATCTTCGTACAAGAGTTGTTAAAGGACAAGACTTTGTCAGAGTTGAATTTTTTGTCTTATAACAATTACACGTCTGGGTAAAAAAAAAAGTGTAGTGCATTAACTAAAAACCTTCAATATGCAAAAACAAATCAGAGTCAGAGGCAGACCTACTTCATCAAAGGTTTGATTGCAACTATCCAAACAGTTACAATCCAAAGTCCAGTTCGGCTCGCTTCAACACAGATGTAACCCTCTGAAAAAATGCCGGTTCTTTTTCCTTGATATCATCAAGCGTCCTCGACTCATGTTCATCCGCCTGCAGAGAACACAAAGACATGTTCAAAATTTAGGAAAACAAAGTGTGAATAGATATTTGTCAGCAATACATTTGACACCTCAACTAAAATGCATTACTATTGTGGCTATAATAAGTTATCCTCAGTTTTGGCAAAAGTGAAGAATAATTCCCTCATGCCAAGCTCTCTCTTCATCTCAAACAATTTTCATTTTGCAGGTAAAAGTTGCCAAATGGGAGTCTGGACTGACCTAATGAAGTAAAATATGAAGCTATGAATTTTAAGAAAACCTTGGATCATCTATGTGTTTTTGATTTCTTAAAGTGAAATTAAAAATCTCTATCAACTAACAATCCACCTCTAATCAGTTAAATTACAGATAGTAACAGCAAACAATTTCTTTGGCTTTCCCTGCCCTGTGTCACGTCCCATATTGAATAGAAATTGGGTGGATCTTGGATATATAAAGGTGGGTATGCAGCATTACCTAACAGACTAGTCTTTTGGGTCAATGACAAGCGCCCAGCCCGTGATAAGTGATATCAGAGCAGACCCAAATTCTCATTCGTATGTGGGCCCCCAATAGAGATTGCCACATGAGATGTGGGTCCCCTATGCCGCTAGGGGATGGGCAATACGAGCCAAGTGGGCCTTAAAATTCCTATGTCTTGAGCCCCAATAGAGATTGTCACGTGGGTAGTGGGTCCCCTATCCTCGGGGGAATGGGCAATACAGGCCAAGTTGGTCCTTGAGTTTGGGCCACACTGTGATGAGGGCGTCGCGTGATTGGGTAGGGGAGAATGTCACGTCCCACATCGAATAGAAATTGGGTGGATCTTGGATTTATAAGAGTGGGTATGCAACATTACCTAACAAGCTAGTCTTTTGGGTCAATGGCAAGCGCCCAGCCCGTGACACCTAGCATTAGGATCAATTGAAGTATGGAAAATCTCTATTTATATATTTCCACATTGGCAACAGTGATGAAACATGCCAGTCTCTCTCTCTCTCTCTATCTATCTATATATATATATATATATATATAGAGAGAGAGAGAGAGAGAGAGTTGATTTAATGGGCTACATAACTCATCATATGGTGAGCAACACTGGCATATATCACTACCTAATAAATCCACAACTTTTTATAGTTTTTACACAGTTTACAATGTACTACAGAATACTGTTACGTGTTCAGGAGCTCACTATGTGGTGAACTACGTAGCCCACTAGATTAATTTTCTCTCCCTCTCTCTTTCTATTAATATATATATATATTATAGAATAGGATTAGATTCCATGGCATCCCATTTTTTACATATTCTTATACCATTTCTAAAACTTTGGATTGAGATTTAATCTCAACTGTGTATTACTTGTAGTGCACTATTTATGCATTAATTGCATGTCGAATTTAATCTCAACGGTTGAAAATATGTTAATGCAATGGTGTAAAAATAAAAATTTGTGTAAAAAATTGTAGTGCCATAGAGCCCGCCTTTATATATAAATAAACTAACAACACCATAGGAAAATTGTGACAAACAATTTAAGAATCAATTAAATTTATTTCCGAATTTAACAGGAATTATGGTTGTTACTTATTATGACATTCAAATATGCATTTTAAAGCTTATTTTAGTTGTTTAGAGTGACTGAAGCTCCAAGATACCTCTTTAAATTTCAAAAGAACCAAGTTTGAAACAGTTGCTGGCTTTGCTTGGTCCCACCTGAAAAGAAATGACGATTAAACATACAAAAATGCCAGTCAACAAATACCACTGAGAAGCAACAATTCTGTTTGGATGCACACTACCGAATGTTTTAGTAGACAGAACACTAAAATTGCGAACAGTCATGGAATTTAGAAAACAAAATCAGATGACTTATTAACAGTGTTATATCAAGTTCTCAAATTATATATTTGCAACAATACAATAAAACTTATGCAATTATTTCTTTAAGACTACAGCAATTCAAAGACATCCATCTAAAATAGACTCCAAGTCTAAACATTGGTTACTTTAAGCAATCAAAAAGTCAGATAATTTATGGCTAAATACCTCGATAGGTCAGGTGATCAATACTATAATTGTATACATGGCATTAGGCATTAGCTGCTTCATTATAATTTAGATGAGATCCATGAATGGAATTGTACTTTTACAGTGGGAAAAAATATCACTAATTGACAGTCAATGATAGGTCTCAGATAATTAATATTTTTAACTCTATTGGAGTTAAAATTACCATGGAACTGAGTTGTTGACGCAAATTATATAAAACTCTTTAGGCTTTCAGGAAACACAATTTCACATGCAAACAAGACCCTCAGCAAAACAGCTTTAAGCATGTGAAACACGAAAATTGAAAACGAAAGAAAGAAATAACACCTAAGGTTCATCATTTGCAAAAGATCATTGTTATTTATGAGTTCTGGCCAAGAAAAGAAATAAATGCTAAACAGAGTATGATGCAACCCATACCTCACAAGCATTAACTCGTTGACTGATCGCCACATTGCACGCCCCACATCTTTTGCAGAATGCTCCCTAGCACTTCGTCCATGCCACAACTCTTTTACAACATACATCACTTCCTCAACATCTACCTGTAAAAGATAGAAGCCAGGAAAGTATTTGAGACGAGGTACAACATCACTAACCTAAAAGCTGGAAGATCTGACAAGCAGCAGCATATATGATTTCAATATAACATCACACCAAAAAAATATCATATTTTCAAGTACAGATTGAATGAGTCAAATATCAAGCACTGGACGAGATATGTCATTCTCATCCAAGAACTGCAGGTGTATGAAGGGTTATATTAAAAGATAATTGCCACTAAGTGGAAACATATTAAGAAAAAAAAGAAATCACAGCTATCACAGAGAACAAGAATAATATATGTCAATTGCCACCCTATTATGGAATTATGCAACCAATTCAAAGCCAAACCATAAGACATAATTTGAGAAAATGAATTTGGCAATGTATTATCAAAATATCCAATTAGCTTTGAGTATGAAAGTTGTTGATTCGAATACAACTTTTACCACTGAAAATGAAACAAAAATATTAATAGCTCTATCGACACCCTAAACACAATTCAACTATTATAGAATCATTGACACTAATAGGAAATTTACTTTATGCATCAAGTTTTCCAGATAAGTGGCAGTAAGACTATTACAACAACAAACCATAAATATGACAAGATTATAATTTCAAATGAGTAGGAAAGGAAAAGAGAATCTATTGTTCCAATTACATTTAATGTCTCAAACCATTATTCAGGCTCTTCTTAGATGACTAACAATGAGACTCCTAGTAAGAAAGAAACCTTGTCCACTATATCTACTACAAATTGAAACATGTAATATAAAAGGTTTAGGCAAGCACAAATAGGCCCTCTCAATTTAGATGCACAAGGTTGAATAATTCCAGAAAATCGAAACATATGACCTAGCGTGTAGTAGCAAAGATTTTTGCATTAGTATAAATGGCAAACTTTTTTGTTTTAAGGAAAAAAATCAAGACAAAAGGTTAAATGAAAAGGCAAGACTTACTCAACATGTACCCTCAGTTATGGTGCTATCAATTTCAAAGTTTATCCTTATAATAAGTGCTTCCTTTCAAGTACAAAACAAATAGACGAAAACTAAAGAAGAGGGTTCATAAAACACTACAAAGGCTAAGAAACATAAATACTGCAAAGCATATGTGAAAAGACCTATGTCAACCTATCATCATAGTCCAAAAAAGTTCTAGACATTGCCAAACATTTGACCCGGATAATGGATGGAAAAGTATTCTTAAAAAAAATGTGAGCAAACACAAATGTAAAGGCGAATTTTCATACCTGGACTTCCATGGCTGTGCCATATAATGACTCCTCATGCTCAATAAGACGTTGGTGAAGCGTACGATAGTGTTCAATATCTAGATTTACTATAGGTTCTGTTTGAACTTGCAATTCTGCAAGTTGCGTCACGACATAGGAAGCCATTACCTGTCCAAATATTGCAGGTATGCTACCTAGAACAGGAATGATGCGAACCCTGAACCCTGGCACCATCTAAATATAGGGCAAGAAGTTTGAATGTGAATGTATCATCCAAATGCAGAATGATCAATATAAGCACTAACTAAAAGTAACAAAATAATTCAGAACGATAGATACACATCCTTACTTGATAATCTGAAGGGTTTTCATCTTCTCCATTGGGCCCCTTAAATGGAAGCAGCTTTGCCTTAGGTTTCTCTAAAGAAAATACAACTGGAAAACCACCTTCAATGCCACGATCTTTCCTCAATCGATGCCTTACCTGAAAAATAGAAATTCTATTAAGAACATAAAATTCAAATTTTCTGTAAGGACAGACCATCATTGACTTTTTCACTAAATTCATCGACATCAATGATATTTCAAGAAATAAAGTTTAGCGCAATGTAGTAACAACCTCACCATATGTTCTAGCTATGCTAACCAAAATTAAGTTTTGGAAGTTACAGTACAACATGAAAACTATCAATCAACATAAGATTTAAGTTAATTATCAGGGTTTTCTAATTGCATTGATAAGAATCATAGGAGACTTGTTTCTTTACAAATGAGTTGTAAAAAATAGTGAAAATTCTAGGGATGTCAACCAGAAATTATAGCTTGTGCACATTTCTTAATGCCACTTCAATTTTTTCTTTTTCTTTTTTCCTAAACAACAAATCAAAGGCAAAACAGCACTCAGGCAACTGATACTGTATAACTTAAGTGTTTGAAAAAGTAGCAAGTATAGGCTGAGGAACCAGAGATCAGTCAACATAATCTCAAAATATCAACTGGAAAATGTCCAAGTAGAAATTTTTACATATCCCAGTTAAAATCATCAACAAGTAGAAACTCTTGAATTGGTTCAGTTTCAGAGAGCAAAATGAATGAATAGGAATACTTGAAGCAACAAAAAATGGACTGAAATGTACTATATGCAAGTTCTAGCTAAAAACCAGAAGCTAAGTATTCAGATCAACATTCTCAAGGCTAAACAAAATGAGTTATATATCATTTTCTTCTTCAGACATCTTTTCCCATTTTAAACTACTTAAAGACACGAAACTCAACAATATTTTTTTTAAAAAAAAATTGCAAACTGAATAAAAGGGGAAAAAATATTAAACTAGACAGCAAATGAAAACTAAGTAGTTGATTCCAGAACTGTTGGTGGGCATTTTGTTGGAGGAATTGCTATTAGCCCAGTTACCCTGTTATTAAACATCTCTTTGCAGACAATGCTCAAGTGCCTAGACCAATGAATTGTACCTCAGAATATATGATGCAATTCTAATGGCTTAAAACAGTTTCATCACTTTAGAGAATTTAAAAGCACGAAAGATCTTCTTGCTAATAATTCAATTCATAAGAGATTGTGTTTTTCCTAATTTCTATTTTCAGGAAAGTGTGGAAAAAATGTGGAAAGTGCATTATCCAGAAAGAGGAGTTGTGGTGCTTTTTTCTAAAAAAGAAAACATGAAAAAACAACAGCAAAGATAAAACTTCAAAAGAAAATTATTGTAACTACCAACAGTCAAGATGATTATGATCACATCGGCTCATTTGTCCCTTTGATTAAGGATACAAGAAATTGAGATTTGCTACAGAATATCAACTTTTAAGAACCTTTTCCATAACATGAGAATTGATCTTTCTTGGGCACATCATTTTCTTAAATAGCAAAAGCTGACATTCACAACATTCAAGGAACTCTCTTACATGTGAAACATTCACCAACAATCTTCTTTCTTCAAGTTCTGATGTAAATTGTGTGTGCAAGAACATTACACTTGAAAGATATTGCCGGCTTTGAATGTATTATCAGTGTCTTATACTAAAATAACCAATTTATTTCATCATGTGAATCTCCAACAAAGTATTTCCATTTATCATAAAACAAAAGGGAAAGAGATTGCACAGGAATTAATAACCGCAAGGCAAAACATTTAAATTTTAGCTCTAATGCGTAAGAAATTAGCATTCTTAATACATGAAATGATTTTCAGTGCAACACAACCGTAAATATCGAAAAAAGGTAGCATTTAATATCAAGGAGTTAAAGAGACATAAACAGAAGCAAGCTAGAGACATTACAGCTCGAGATAATGGATCATTTGTTGATTCTCTTAAATCAGCCACGCGGATTCTTGTTGGGTCAGATCTAGCACCAGCCCCTGTTGCAGACAGAACCTTTAAACCCCTACGTACACATGCAGCAAGAAGTGCCACCTATTAAATATACATAACCATGTTGAATAACTTTTAATTCAAAAAGTTTACCAAATAAGAAATGGCCCAACAGTAATATTTATATTAAATTCTCATTCTTCAAGAAAAAAAATATATATAATTTTAACTCTTAAACAAAGATCTTCAGTGCATGGCTAATTTAATGATACGCTTGTGACGTGGATGATGCAAACATAGAATCTTCATTCACTACAATGGAATTTTATCAGCAGAATGAAAGATCACTTTGAGATTTAAAAGAAAGAATCCCCTAGTCTGTAAGACTCTGATAATGTTGAATACTATCATCCTGAAACCTCAAGTTTATAGGAAAACGCCCAAAAAAGATATTCAAAAACAAGAAATGAGCCATTAAGAGGTTGTATGATTTTAAGTCAACAGTTCAAATGCATCTCAACATAAGTTATTGAGATAGTTTGAAATTTTTGATTTCTAACACTTCTCTAAAGACACTCTTGTCCGAGTAGAAAAAGTTAAACCATGTGGGTTTCATTTGACTGCGGAATTCTAAATGATTTATATTATATTAAAAAATAATTTTCTTTTTCCATAATAAACCCTTTTCCTTTACTTCCTTAAAACATCATCTCACCCCCACCACGCCAAAATCACCATCACAACGACCAGCATTATTGTTGTTTTTGTTTCTTTTCTATTGCTTTTAATGTGTAAAATCTATAAATCAAATGTTTATAAGATGTTTCAAAATGTTAGCTTCCAGACTAGTGCAGTAAAAAGTAAACAAACTTAACACTCATACAGAGACAGACATGAGAAAAAAATGTATCATTTTTATTTGTACATTCATTGTAGAAAAATGTCTCATTTTATTTATACATTCATTTTTATTACACTCAAGTCCAGGTCCATTGATATCTTAAATTTGAAAATGAAAGAAAAAAATAAAAACGTATCCCCAAGTGTCATTGCGTTAGATGATTATGAGACTTATTTGGTCATCTATATAATATCAAATAAACAAATAGAAGGATCATCTCAAAAGTAAGACCATGTATGAAAAGTTTAGTAAACAGCTAGAATTAGAGAAATAGTTCTGACAGTGAACAAAATAGTTCTAAATTTAACCACACCTATAAGCAAGAAGAGATACCTTTGTATCAATGTTATCAATGCAATCCAAAACAAAATCAGGGTGGCCTGACAAAATTTCTTCTTCAGATGATGCATCATATAATAGCACTTTTGCCTCTATGTGGCATTCTGGGAAGATTGAAGAGAAATGCTTCTTGAGGCAGAGGGCTTTTGGAGTACCCACATCTGCTCGTGTTGCAACTGCATGTCGATTGAGTGATGAAAGTGATACCTTCTCATGTAAAGAAAATTATTGTAAGTACCTTTTGTAGAAAAATATATCAATTGTAAGGAAAATTTTGAAATTGAAGAATCAAAACTTTTTTGAATTTCACCATTTTCTCTCCATTTCAAATCATCTACAATTTATTAGAACATATTTTTGAGAAGCTAAACAGCCTGGACTAAGGAAACTCTTAGAACATATTAGGTGTGAGGGTCTGCACAGCACAAAATGTTAGACTAGACTAAATTGTCCCCATTAGATGCAAATTGTTCTTGCGCTGCACTGGATAATAGCCAAATATAAGGCAGCTTCACCACACTAGCTTGGCCCATTCCCCTCTAAGGGTCAAGATAGTGCAATGCAGGCTACAAAATAATTAGTATAATATAATATATTTTAAAATTTTGAAATCTATTTATTTTTCTTAATATTAATTTGATTCAACAAAATCACCAATTATCACCATCTACCACCACCAAATATCATTGTCATCAGCTTTGAGTCACCATTGGTATCATTAGAATCCTCATCAAAGGATCTACAAAACCATGCAACCATTGCTGACGTTGTGGCTCTAGTTCACCAGAAAATAAGAGTTAAAAGTCCGGCCACAATTTAACACCACCATCAAGTGGCAATTAGTGGAGGTGCACCATCACCATCATTATCTAGGTGGCCTCCATGAAGAGAATCGTCATGGTGTTAAAAGGATTCTGAACTTTCAACTCCCATTTTCCAACAAATGCAAACTCCAACATCGATGACAATTGTATTGCTGCCTCAATCAATCAACAAAAAGCCCAACTATACCAATGTTGACCTTAATTGCTTATGGACAACAGTGGACAGCGGCAGCAAATAATAAAAGCCAGGTGATGAGTTGTTTTTTAGAATATAATGAAAAAAGAATAAAATAATAATATAACTTATACATTTAGTATTTAACAATCATAAACTACACCAAACATGATACAGTATTGAACATAATCCAATCCAATCCCAATTATACCATTCAGTTTAGTCGAGTACACTGCAGTAAACATACCATTAAAGGAGTAAAATGGTTCCCAATAAACTAGATAATAATGGATTAGCACATCTTTGATTTTAAGACTATGTGAGTATTTGAAGTATAAAACAAGCTCAATAGTTGTATAGCAATTTTTGTAAACTAAGTTCTTAATAATAAATATGATTACATTATTATAAAAAAAAAGACTAACAATAAGCTCTTCTGATCTTCATATATAGTTAACCAACAGATGCAACAAAGAAAATCACCAACCGAGAGTCATCCTACTGCAAAATGCTTTTAGAAATAAACAAAATTTTACCCTAGGCTATTGATGATTCAAGTTAACAAACACAATGACATTTTCATAAACTAATGGGTGATAAAGAAAAGAAGGAAAAGGCCATTAAACGTTATACAAGTATTTTTTATATTATAATGCTTAATGTCTTTATAAGATGAATGTAAAAACTTGATGCATGAGAAAGCAAAGTTAGGTGTCAAAGATTAGATAGTTGACTCTCAACAAAACTTGAATAATAGTGATAAAGGTGTCATGGACATGGAATGAACAATCTATACCACACAAATGAGTACCAAGAGCTACAAACTACAAAGAGAATAAGAAGAAACATTAAATATTGGCATGCCAACTTAGTCCAAATCAATATTGAGAAATTATACCTGGTCAAAATCCACAAGAAGGAGCCGACCAACTCCTGATCTCAAGAGCATGGAAGCAGCATGACTCCCAACGCCTCCAAGACCAATGACAACAACATATGATCCTGTAACTTTCTGTTGAGACTCAAGACCAAAGAATTGAATATTCCTATTAGCGGAGAAGCTTCATATTAGCTTTTGTAATAAATTAAGAATCAGGACCAGTAATTAAACAAAGAGCAAATGATGGCACCTGGTGAGTTGTTCAGCAACTATTTCATCTTTTAGAAGATCAAAACCAGTAATCCCATTATCCATCATGCAACTACTTACAGCAGCAGTCTCAGATGCAAGCTCTCTACCTGTGAATCATATTTTGAATTTGTTTTCTAAATACCTGAGTTTCTATCACAATATCAGCTAAACAACAACATCGTATTAAATTTATCCAATATAAAAAATCAATAAAAGTAGCAAGACACTCAAGGAAACTACCGTTCAGTTCAATAGCCCTTTTGCAGCGTTGCCTCGCTACATTTCTGCAAATAAGAAAACATACAGTATGTAATAAAACGATAATTTACTTTACAACAGAATTTTTTTTTTTTTAAAAAAAAAAGAACTTTACAACCTATTTGCAAAATAAAAAGGAAGAAAAATGGTTTAACCTAGAAAGAAGCCTGTAAAGAAAAATGGTAGAAAGTGAGCCAAAAGCAGCTCCAGCAGCTAGAAATGCTAAGGACTTGAGTTTCTCCGCCATTTCCTGCTTCCACGCAACTTTCTTCTTTGTTCAAGTTTCAACAGTAATTTTCTTAGAGAAGGTTCGATAGTAATGTTTGTCAAGGAGGGCGATTTTTGCCTCTGGGTCTGGGAGTGGGGGCGCTCTGCTTGCCTCAACTCTTTCGAAGAGTGGTGGGTTTTTCTTATTTTTCCACTAGAGAGACAATTAACGGGGTATTAGCATTGTGACCAGGCTCTTTCAAAAAAAAAAAATGGCACAAATAGTGGCTTCGATTTTAATTACATTGTTATTTTTTTATTTATTTAAAAATACAAAAATTTCCTCATAATTTTTGTTATATAAGTGATTAAAATATTCTTATAATTTTATCTTTTCAATTAAATAAAGGAATAAAAAGATACATAAAATTTTAAAATTTAACGAAAAAAAATTGAAAGATATTCAAAATTTTAAAAAAATCATAAAAACTTTGTCAGAGAAAAAAAATCATTTAAATTAATAGTTAAAATGATAAAATCATCTTTTTGACTATCAAATAAAATAAAAGTACCAAAATACTTCTCATCTTTTCAATTAAATAACAGGGTAAATGACATATAATACCTCAAAATTTAGTGAAAGAGGTTGAAACGCTTCCGAAGTTTCAAAAAGGCCATAGACTATTGTCAAAAGATGAAAATTATTTGAATTAACAATTAAAAGAGTAAAACTGTATTTTGACTATCGAATGGATTAAAAGTATCAAAAATGGTAAAATTGTCTTTTAATTATTAAATTGATTGAAAGTATTAAAATACTCTTATATGTATTTTTAAATAAAAGAATAAAAATAATGCACTTGGTAAAATTTTAACTCCAAGATCTTTAGCTCAGACTTAATATTTTAATTATTAGATTATCAGCACTTTATTTGACACTAAATGTTAATATTTTTTATATATATATAATAAATTAAATTAATTAAAAAAGTAAAAAACATTATTACCCTACCGTCATCAGAAATCAACGACTAGTCGACTGTCATTTTCTAATGAAGATGAGGTATTAAAAAATGTCAATTTTGACATTATTTGACTATAATTTTTTATCTACACAATGATAGAATTAATTTTAACAAAAAATGTTAGAAGACAACTAAAAATAGTGGAGAGAGGCAACACCAAAAATAACTTCACCATTATATAAATTAAAAAAAATAGAATTAAATAATGTAAAATTTGACTTTTTTTAGTGCCCCACCATTACTAAAAAAATGGCAACCGATGTTAGGCTTGTCGCCATATTTTGGCTACAGTAAAATAGTAAATATTTTAATATTTTATTTTTATTTTATTTTATTTTAAAACGATAAACTAATTTCATGTTGACATTTGTTATATATAAACTAATTACATGAAACATGGGTCATTTTGACAAGTTAACCATTAATTCAAATGGTTTCCATCTTTTGACAAAGAATTTTAAAGGTCTTTTAATCATTTTCATTAAACTTCATAGATTTATATATTTTTTACCATTAAATAAAAGGTGTGAAAATGTAATTAAAATCAAAGTCGATATAAAAATATAGTTTATGCCCACCTCAAGGGGTGACAGTGTTAATATCCTGTCCATTAATTGAAGGAAGCTAACGGTTAATGTGTTAACTATTTTTTTTAAGTAATGTTACACTTTTTAAGTTATATCCTAAATTTTAAATTTTAAATAAAATTTTAAATAAATCATTAGATAGAGAAATTTACATAATATATAATTTTAAAATTATAAAAATTATTACAAAAAATTAACTATTTGATAATTATTTGATACCTCGTTAAGATTTAAAATTTAAGATTCAAAATTGAGATAAATAATAATAATATTATTATTTTTTTTACCTAATATCTAAACAAAATCTTCAAAATCTTGATGGCTATTCTAAATTATTTGTTGGGAAAAGGAATCTAATATATTTATAAGTACGAGTTTGGAGAGTGATAGATAAAAAATTTAGATTAGTTTTAATCTTTTTAGTTATCTTCAACCATTAAAGTGTGCAAACATTTAGATTTCCTAGGATAGATAGAGAATTTATATTAATCAAAAACTCTCTCTCCTTTAATAGAAAATGTGAGTTCTAGGAAACTACGGTGGCTACTATACTCACCCTCTTCTTTATATATGCATAATCTTGTTAGGGCTTTTGAGGGGTTTTGAGTAGATGATAAAATTTAAATTCAAATTAGAGTTTCTTTTGTATAGATTCGAAACTTTGAGTATCACTCTAATTTTTTTAAGTTTGGGCCAAATTTGGATAATTCGACCCATATTTTAACCTAATTTTTTTTTTAATTAAAATTTAAACTTTTGAGTATTTATTTTATAAAATAATGGTTATATTGTATAATTTGTATTATATAATTTGTTAATAATTTATTGATAAATATTGTTAATTATTTTTTATAATTATCTATTGTTAATTATTGTTAAAAATTCTACTAATATTTATGATAATTAGTACAATATTTATTATTATTATTATTAAGTTTTAAAATAAACAATATTTTATATCATTAATTATTAAACACTTAACTTTTATATTTTTATGATTGATGATTTAATGAGTCAAAACTCGAGTGACAATATTATGTATAAACGGAGTATACAAAGTTAATTAAGAGCAAGTACATGAGTATACAAAGTATGTAATTATGTTATATAAAATGAGCAATATCTTTCACCGAAACAACCTTTTCATTTTGTTTTGGATAAATTTGATAAATATATTATTAAAAGGTGACAAAATGAATAAACATAATTATATTTATATATATTAATATTAAAGATTATGAATTAATTTAAGACTTCTTTTTAAAAAATAAACAAAACTTGAGTTTTCAAATTAGAAACTTGTAGGTTTAGCTCCCATTTAATGACTAGGATACTTTACTAGAAGTCTAGTATTGCCCTGTAATTGGCCTATATACTTACCACTTGCAATATTAATCTTTTTACATCGCCCAAATCACATACATAGGATAAAAACAGCTCAAAAAAATACAATTCAGGAAGGCCATGGAGTTTTTCCTGGATGGTAGAATGGCAAACGAGAGAGCTGCCCAATGTTGTTCACCGAAAAAAGGTCGGATTATGATTGCGATGAATGGAATGCTTGGAAAATAGAGGGGCTTGAACAACGGTGGTTGCATGGGCGACGAGCTACTGGAATCGGCAAAAGAAAAAGAAGGCGGCAACAACCAATGGATAGATCAACGAAAGGACGCACGAGCACGGCTAGAAAACGACAGATCTGCAAAAACGCGAGCTTACCCTGAGCTAGAGGAGCATGTCGTCGGTCTGTTACTGTAAGCTTAGGCCGGGTACAAAATCCAGCAAGAGCCCGTCAAGGCAACTGAAAAAGGGCGATAAAGAAAAGGAAAAGAAGAAGAAAAGTCCCAAAAAAATAAAAATAAAGAGAAGAAAGGAAGAAGTACAGAAAGGGGAAGGGGAAGATAAAGAGAAAGTCTATGAAAAGAAGGAAAAAGAGAGGGGACTAAAGTTATTAACACATACTTTATAAATATAAAGTTATTAATGTATGCTAAAAGTCCCCTCTCCAGTAACACATACTTTATAAATATAAAGTTATTAATGTATGCTAAAAATAATATACAAATAAATTGCCTTAATTAAAAAAAAAGTTAGTATACATATTTAAAGGTCTAACGTTATCCCACAACCTAATTGCGTATTGCATTTACACGTCATTTCCCAGGAGGTCACTACTTCAGAAGGTCAGGAATCTATCATTCCCGGAGAGAACACCTCTACTTGTTAGCTTGGGTGAGGGGGCCAATGAGTAGAAAGCCCAGTGCCATAACTCATAATATTATCTCTGCTAACATATCATTCTAAACTCATATCCATATGAGCTTCATTCAAAATTTCGAACTCAAATGTCAAAAGTCTTTCAATGTTATGAAGCATAGCTGAGGTGGCACATCACATCCCAAACACAAAGCACACTGTAATGCCCCATATACCAACTGTAATAGCATAGATTGCAATAAACCCAGATACAAGATTTAGCAAGTTTCAAAGTTTTACATAATTCAGAAAGAAGTGTCCTAAAACATCTGCTAACTCTTGTTCTCCAAAAGCTCATTATGAAGCAACAGGGAATATTAAACTAAACAACTCTAACAGAAACCAAACTAAGACTAGTAAATTTCCAACCAAGTATATTATATGATATGATCAAAGACAACTGACTTGCAACTACAACATCTGAGTCTCCAACGGCATGGAAATTATCAGAGAAAGGAAATGACTGAAATGATATCAAATCAAACTGGAAAACACAACTTACACCATAAAGATTCGATATAAATACTATGTTCTTTACATAAAAGTATAGAGATAAATACAAGAAAGCTACCTACTCAAATTTTATTATTACTGACCATTTCCAGTCAGTCTCCCTCCTTGCAAATGGCTGGCAAAGTATATAATAACACCATTGCAAATTTGTCCATTTTACGCTCAGTAGCAAGTTATCTCTTAAATTACTCACTTCCCCTACCCAAGAATTCAAGACCATCAGTTCTCAGATTCATGATCTTGCGGAACACTTCCCTCACTTGGCGTTCCAATGGATCCAATCCATTCTTCAAGGCTTCACAAACCAATTTTAACTCCTGTATTCCCTGTTCAACTTCCATTTTCTGCTCCTCTGCCAACGGAAACTGAGCCAAATCCAACAAGTCTGACAATTGGCGAGCACATCTGTCAATCAGATAAATTTCCCTCAATAACCCATTTGAATTACGTCGCTCTCGCTTCTTAGATTCCTCTAAAATGCGCTCATGAAGTAAGAGAAGTGGAACACCCCATGAGAACTGCCGAGGGATTGAAAACTGTACATTTAGGCCTCTATCCTGACAAGGGATTCCAGCAACAAGAGTCCACAATACAAACATAAGTATGGAACTCATTGCAAAAACAGGGACAGCAAGCCCATGTGTAGCTGCAATCTCATTTGCACGAGGTGGTGCCAAACTGTTAGCAATTGATTGGAGTTGCTTAGCAGCTGACCAAGACCGAGAAACACTCCATGAGAGAGAACGAGAATGCCCTGGTAGGCGATGATGGCGATCTTTACTCGTATTATGGCGACCAAAGGACCGATTCCTCTGTGAAAAGACTGACCCAGAGTCCTTCTCATCAAGCATTGTGAGTGCCAAATCCATCAAAGTTTTTCTTGCTCGACGGAAGTGACCTTCACCAATTGTCCTCTGATGAGAATCCAGGGCACACTTGACAATCTCCAAATGCTTTTGCCACGAACGAATCTTTTCAATTCCATCTCGAGTTGCATTACATATATCAAGTGCCTTCAAACTCCTTTCGAAGAATTCAGCAACAAATCGATCCAAAGGTGGTTGCAATGCTAGCTCTTTGTTTTTCAACAAAATAGCCCTGAATTCCTCCTGGCAGCAGACAAATGCATCCAAAAGCTTTTGTATCCATGCAATAGAGAGCAATTCATCATCATCAACAGCTGACAGTTCATGAAAACGTTCTGCAATCTGTCTATGGAAAGATTCAAGCTCCAATTCTTCAGCACTTGACTCATGATTCCCTTCAATGGAATGAACTTGTTCACGCCTAATACTCCAAATTGAGCGACCAAATGAATGAAAGGGTGACGAAGAACCCTGATTATCCGTAAAAGGCATTGTGTAAACTCTCAAACAAACCTCTTAAAGCGAGAGGACAAGGGAATTAGCAAAATAAACAAAAACCTCTTCACAGTTCAGCTAGATATCAAAGTAAAACCCCAACTGCAAGAACTCGCTAAACCTAGCTTCGGTTTTACAAAATAATTAATCAATATCCCAAGTCAACATACTCTCTAAGCTCACATATATTCAATCAGATCAAGAGCCAAATACTTCCAAAACTTGAACTTAAAATCTCAAAACAATTCCCAGAGAACCAATTGATCAAATTCTAGAATTTCAGGGAACTATCTAAAATCACGCCAAACAAACTATAACTGCACCAATCCCTAAATCCAGAAATTTCCGAAAAACGCAACAATGATCAAACTAAATGCATAATTTAATAACTCCAAAACCCAGAAATCAGCAGAAACTTCAGAGCCAAAACAAACCCAACTCTAGTCACAGACATAAATCTACAGACGCACAAGAACTCGAAACCCAGGTAACATATGATCAGAATTTTCAACCAAACCAAGAAAAAAATCTACGAACTTCTCAATACTCAGATCCAAAACGTTCTCATATATGATCAAACGAGTAAGAATTAAAAAGAAAGGAACTTGATAAAAAGGCTACTAACAATTAAACAAACATTTACAGAAATTATACGTTACAAACATGGGTGGGCAGAGAGAAAGAGAGAAACTAGCACAAGTAAAAATGTTGGATCTTGAAACTGGAACCCTGAGCTGAGTACTTGATTGATAGCCCCCCCAACTTGCCTTTGGTTTTGGTAGACCCTCGAAAAGTTCCGAGACCTGAAAAAATGTGAAACAAATTTCGCAATTAAATAATTATAAAAAAATTCAATTTTGTTGGACTTTTTCATCTCAGGCGTTACTATTTTCCTTATTTATGATACATCCACGTTATCTTTCTGTATTATTCGGCCGCTTTGCTCCTTTTGGGACAACTGTCTTTTTCTTTCAAAAACCTAAAACTTGACCTTATTAACCAAAAGAAACCCATAAGTTAATATTTTATTAATGTTGCATTCAGTTCATAACCTGACTGGCCGAGATGTTTTGTTTGGCTGCGGCTAACATGCCCCCACGTCCATCTGTTTTTGCTGCTCTGCCTCTGCGTGTTCTCTTGCATTCGCATTTTATATCACATAAACTACCCCTTGCATGCCTACCCACATGACGCTGTCTTTCTTTAAAATTTTCATATTATTTTACTAATGAGGGAGTTAAATCGCTCTAATTGCCATGAGAAAGTGGAAGGATGGAAAGGGAATAGTAGAACTACTATTGTTGACTTGGAGACTTGAGATTTAGAAGTTTGAATTTGTATTTTTAGAGAAACACATCAAACAAATTATTGTTGTTTATATAATTTTAGGAGTTGTATATTATAAAATAAAAGTCGGTAATGATTTTATTAATGAGAGTATCGGTGAAAGCCCTCTAATGTCTAATAATGAGAGATCACGAACTTGTCTCTATTTATTTAATTTAATTGAATTAATTTCATAATTTTAAGAATATAATTTTTAGGTGTAGGTATTTTTGGTTTTGGTTCGGGTTGGGATTGAATTAAACCGAACCGATCAATTTTAAAAAATTAAAATCGATTGATTTAATTATGTGAAATTATACCAAATTATACTAAACAAATTGAATTGAATTAATTTAATTTAGTTTGATTTAATTTTTTTAAAATTTTTAATGTATTTTTTTAATTCGAATTTAACCAAAATCGAATTGATTGAGTTAAAAAAATTAAATCGAATAAAAAATTCAGTTTAATTTTTGATTCAATTGAACTGATACCCACCTTAATAATTTTTTAATTAATTAAGTTTTCTTAAAAAAATGGGACCTTTCTTTAAAATTAGAATTGAACCTAAAATTGAGAGGAACAACTATTATCCCACAGTGTGGCACGGGGTGATTATGCTTGGTACACTTGAGACGAAACGCAAGTCATTTTAGAGCTCTGCTCTGAATTAAAACATTTTTACATGATCAATAATAAATTTACATTTTTATTAAAACACAAACACATTACCTAATTACGGACATGAATTTTGAAGTGTCCGTAGACAGACAGTCAGGATTCGGGGAGTTTGTGTTTGGGTTGGGTTCCGATATAAATTCTTCATAATGACAAGTCTACTTTAGTGTTTGCCACCAGCTCTATTTGCATGTGACATTAATAGATTTCGGGATAATGTTTATTTTTTCCTCCCTCAATTATTACACAAGATTTTAGAATCCAACGGCCGATATTATCTGCACGTCGCCTCCCTATTCTTTTACCAAATTATGTAAAAACCCCTTTATATCATGAACATGTTCAATACCTTCTCGTCATCACAAATGGTCCATTATTTATTTGTTTGTTTTACATACTTTGACACTTCCAACCCTAAAAGATAAAGAATCAGTATGATTGGACACATTTTGACTCTATTAATCCTCTATTTTTATTTTATTTTATTTTTGTATAATATGATTCTAGTCTTTGATAAAAAAAATTTTAGGTACTAACAATGTTTAGGTTAGCATAAATTATATTTTAATAGTAATTTTAATTTTAATTATATTATCATTCTTTTATTTAATGGAAATGATGAAAATATATTCATGATTTTATCACATATAATTGATTAAAATATTTTTAAAGTGAAATTTTTTTTTGTCTTTTTAATTAAGTAGAGAAGATAATAGTATAATTAAAATTAAAACTGCCATAAAGTATAATTTGTGCAAATCTTAAGGGGTAAAAATGTTAATATCCTGATAAAAAATTAGCCCCATGGACCCCTTTGACGATTTTACCCTAACGAATAAGGATTCAGTCAAAAAAACTTTATTACTTTACAAATTGATTTTGAAAAACAATACAACAATATACTAGTAATAAAAGATAGTTTCTGTCATTTGTAAATTATAATTATAATTTTTTTTTTCTAATAGAAATTATCTTTTATCACTAATAATTGTAAAGATAAAAGCTCACTTGAGAGTATGGAAATTTATTTTTCATAATGAGAAAAATAAATGAATACCAATAGAAAAAATATATTTTTTTCATTATGAATATAATTATTTACTATTTAATTCTTAAGTTAATTTATAAAAATTACAAAACCATAATCCTAAGGAGCTTTTAAAACTTAAATCTTTAAGTTTTTTTTGGTTGTAATTTTATTTGAATTTATTATTAATTAATAATTTTCAAACTTATTATTATTTAGGATTTTTCGGGTACTAATATTCTTGTTATTTTATATTTAATCATCCATCTAATTCTTATAAAATTAATTATTGGTATATTTTGATTGTAGTTAAATTACTTAACATACAGTGAATGCTTTTAGTTTCTTTCTTAAAATTAAAGAATAGATGTTGAATTTAGTTTTAGTTCATCATGTGAGATTCTACATTGTTATCGGGGGGCAATCTTAACTGGTTTGAATGTCTCGTTAGCTCCTTGAAGTATAGATAGGTTACAAAGCATAAGAGCAAAACCTTGACAACTTGGAAGTCAATGCAAACAATATCTAAACTTGATGGGCTGTTACAATTGATATTAGAATAAACTTATTGTTGAATGTACAAATTATCGGTATGTTATATTATCATATTATGTGCGAGATTTTTATTAAAACCCTTTGTAAGAATGTAATATTTAAAAAATGTGAGAATGTAAAATCTTACATTACTAGCTGGAGATGATTTTGACTGATTTAAATATTTATTTAACTCTTTAAAGTGTAGACATTTTAAATTATAAGATTTAAGAGCAAACCTATAATGTCTATGTTTAAAGTGAATAATATTTACATTAAATCGAAGTGTTACATTTGTAGTATTAAAATTTAGAATATAATTTTGTAGACTTATATGGTTAAGGCATAGTATCCCAAAAAGTCTAGAGTTACACATTCTCGTGTATTTAGTTTCATCTTCTTAAAAAATTTGAGATTGATTGGGCATAGACAAATACATCTTTTAAATTTAAATTTTGAAGTATGGAGTTACTCAAGGAGGAATCAATCAATTATGACCTTGGTGCCCTAGTTGAAGATATTAGAAGAATACTTGGACCCAAGGGTTAAGTGACCATGGCTAACTTACTGAATGTTTTCTTTCATGGTTAACTCATTGTTAATACTTTGTTGTCTGATTAATTGATTATTTATGTGTATATCAGCCTAGATGTCCTTATTAAAAGTATGTATTTCTTTACTTTATGTTGCTTAAAAAAAAAAAAAGGAAGAATGTCAAGTAGAGGCAATAAATGTGGGGGCACCAATAGTACTAGAGTTAATGATGCACCTTCTACAATTTGAACCAAACTATGCAACAAACGACAGAGGAGGCCACCTCTTTTTTTGCGAATGTTGAGTTGCTTCTGGATTTAACCAGTTGTGGTGGTACTGCTTGCTTGACGAAATACACCTAATGCAGGGTAAAGTAGTATCTTGACGAAATACACCTAATTGATTATTTCCTGCCCAGATTGTACTTCACAGGCGATTGTTTGCTGCATATTCTCTTTTTGCTTCCTCTTTCTCGTTCTTTACCATGCTTCATTTTTTTTTTCTTCGTATTTCTGTTCCATCATTACAGTGTCAGCATTCATTAGTCGTTATATTTAAATCTGTTAAGGACATTACTTGGCAACAAAAGATAAAGAGTTAAACAGCTTCAGATTTCAACCTTCTTTATCTGATAAATCCAGTCTAATAAACAATACTCAAAACAAATGATTGATGAAAAACAAGAAAATCTCAGTGGAATCAACAATTAATAAAGGCCCCGATACAAACAACAAAATGCAAAGCACCCAGAAAAATGCAAACCAAATAGATCTGATAGTTCCCAATCCAAGCTATGTAAATATATATATATATATATATATAGTTATTGTTTAGTGAAGACAGTATTCTACTTAGGATGAGAATAAATCACAAAAAGTTTAATTGGAATAAGCTTGCTTTATTATTGAGAGTTTAAATACAAAAAGAAATTAACAATTATTCTTAATTCTTAGATCACATCTCTAAGAAATAGGACACTAACGGCTAATGATGACTAGGCAACTGAAAATTATTTAAAATTAAATAATAACAACTTAGACCTATTCTTAAGCAAGCAAGCTTGTGGACATGTGGACATGATCACCAACGGATCCAGAATCTTCTTTACTTGGTTCATGCAACGTGTCATGCATTTAAGTGAAGTGCAAGTCCCAAGCATGACAGCTCTTAGTCAAAATACTTTGGGTTCTTCATGGGTACTTTTGGGATCTTCGTGGCTTATCAATACCCCCTAATTTGATTGGAATATTGTCCTCAAGGTTCATATTTATGAACTTGTCTTTTATTTCTCGAGTGTTTTCCCATAGCATCATCTGCTGGAAGTCTTTTCCATTTGATCAAGCTTTCTTCGACAATTTTGGACCCTTTTTTTTTTTGACCCAATAGATGTCTAATACTTGCTCCGATTCCATAGTCAAATCATCATCTTCAGTTAATGGAGGTAACTCAGTACTAACAGCAATTGTTTCACCCAATTTCTTTTTTAGAAGGGACACATGAAAGACCGGGTAAATGCGAGAACCTTGGGGAAGCTTGAGTTTGTAGGCCATCTTTCCAATTTTTTCTTCAATCTGATATGGCTCATAGAACCTGCTTGCAAGCTTTTGATAGGCTCTTTTAAACACAGATTGTTGGCGGTAAAGATGAAGCTTTAAAAACACAAAGTCTCCAACTTGGTATTCAATGTCCCGACGTTTGGAATCTGCTTATTGCTTCATTCGATTGTTTGCTGCATGTAAATTTCCCTTAAGTTGTTGTAGCAAGGCATCACGAGAAGCTAAGTTTTGGTCAACTTCACAAGAGGCAACATAATTCTTCACTGCTTGGTGCATGGATGGCCAATAAAATTGTTGTGTTAATCTCTTGTAAGTTCTCAGTACACCCGAATGCCCACCAATTGGAGAGTCATGGAATTCTGGCAAAAGTTGTTGGATGATGTTAGAATGAGGAGGCACCACCACTCGGTTTTGTAACAAACTAACCCGTTGAGCCAGCTGTAAGGAACACCTGATTTTTTGATTGCTTGTTTGCTAATTTTTTTCATGTAAGGGTTGTCATCAGCTTCAGCTTTGATTGTATCCCATAATTGAGTTTGAGATACAAACAAGGCATCAAGAATATGACTATATGCCACCCGTAATAGTGCATCAACTGCATTGTTCTCCTGCTTGGCTTATATTTGATCTCATAGTCGTAGCCAAGCAGTTTAGTCACCCACTTTTGTTGCTCAGGTGTTGCTATGTGTTGCTCCAGCAAGTACTTAAGGCTGCGTTGACCAGTTTGGATGCAAAACTTTCGGCCAAGCAAATAAGGTCTCCATGTCTGAATTTCTTTTGCATAAACAGACCATGAGCGTTTGGTGGTGCCCAAGGCCCGACTCATGAATGCAATACGCCTTTCTTGTTGAGTCAGAACTGCCCTATGCCATCCCCTGAAGCATCCGATTCAATGATAAATAGTTTATTGAAATTTGGCATTGTAAGTGTTGGAGTAGTAGTCATGGCCATTTTGAATTCTTGGAAAGCATTTTTTGCTTCTTCTGACCATCCAAAATGTCCCTTTTTTAGGAGGTTGGTGAGAGGACATGCTATGATGCCATAATTGCAGAATTTTTTTGGTAATAACCTATAAGTCCTAAAAATCCAGGCAATGAGAGACATTAGTAGGCTTAGGCCAATTCAACATAATTTTAACTTTTCTTTGATCTACCTTAACTCCTTGAGGAGTTACAATATGCCTTAAGTATTCCAATTCTTGTAGACTGAAGACACATTTGCTGAATTTGACAAAAAAATGATGTTGCCTTAATATTTCAAAAGCCTTTTGAACATGTTCAAGATGCATGGTCTAATTGGGGTTATAAATCAAAATGTCATCAAAGAAAACTAGTATAAATTTGCAGAGGTAAGGGCGAAATATTGAATTCATAATTTCTTGAAAGGTAGATGAAGTATTATAAAGACTAAATAACTAAATATTCATAATGATCATTATGAGTACGAAAGACAATTTTAAGAATGTCTGTGGGGTGTATTTATACCTGGTGGTATCTCGCCCGTAAGTCAAGTTTGGTGAAATAAGTAGCTCCATGGAGCTTATTAAGCATGTCATCAATTGTAGGAATTGAAAATTTATCTCTAATGGTTACAGCATTACGTGCTTTACAGTCAGTGCAAAAACGCCATGAACCATCCTTCTTTTTGACTAATAAAACATGAGATGAAAAAGGAATAGTGCTAGATCTTATAAGCCCCAATTTTAACATAATATCATGAACTTGTTTTTCAATTTCAATTTTTAAAAAATAGGCTTACTTGTATGGTCTCACATTAATAGGCTCGATTCCTTCATTCAAATTAATGTGATGATATATTTCTCTTATAGGGGGAGGTGCGTCAGCTGTTGGAATAAGTCTTCAAATTTGTCCAGTAATTGTTTCATCTCAAGATTGACATCTTGTGATGTAGGATTGGCTGTGAAGTGAAGACAAATAACAAACATGGAGCTCCCTTGCCGTATAGCTTTGGAAATGGCTTTCACTAGTACGGGTTAAATTGATTGTGTATCAATCCTTTGTAATTTTTGAGTTTGGCTGCTCCAATGGAATTCCATTGTTAATTGCTTTCAATTACATACCACCGTTCTTAATTGTTCCAAACAATGGACATCCTAAGACCAAATTCAGCCCAATTAAAGGTAAAGCATAAAGAGTGAGGACAAAAGGAATACCTTGGAGTAGAATTTGGATATTTTCGAATCTTCCTTGGCATTTTAGTGGCCTTCAATTCGCTACCTTGACATTGAAAGGTTCGAATGAGACTACTGGTAATTGCAACATATTGGCCACCATTTCACTAACAAAATTATGAGTAGATCCGCTATCAATTAGAACAACTACCTTATAGGTCCAATCCTTGCCATTACCCGTATTGTTTTATAGGCTATCTATCCTGAGAGTGCATGAAGTAATATCTTAGGTTGTGATTCCATTGAGCCTTCGATTTCTTCATTATCTGAATATTCATTACTGCCTTCTAACAGTAGAAGTTGAAGCCCTTTACACCTATAACTAAGTGTAAATTTCTCATTACAATTAAAGCATAGCCCTTGTGCTTTTCTTTTTTGCATCTCATCCCAAGTGAGCCTTTTCATAGGCGAAGCTATCTTGAATTTTGTTGAAAAAATGGAGTTGGCAATGGATCGATTGAACGGTCGTGTGGCTTTTCTTTGGCGAATCAATTGCTCATCTCTCATCCATGCAAGACTAATAGCTTCTTTCAACGATTTCGGCTTGAACATTCGTATGCCATCAGTTATTTCTAATTTGAGGCCATAAATGTTCCTAAAGATTTTTGTGTCTAACCTTGTACCCGATTTCTTAGCATTTCAAACTTGTTTTGATAATCACGTAAGGAGCCTACATTTTTAACTTTTGACAATGCTTTATCAAAGTCTTCATATTCGGTAGGACCAAATCTTGCCCAAAGTTCTTCTTGAAAAATTTCCCAAGTCACCTCCTTACCTTCTTCTTTATAAGATCTTCTCAATCATTGCCATCATTGATTGGCCTTGTCTTCCAAATGGAAAGAGGCCAAAGACACCTTTTGTGATCAAGGGTGCCTTAATACTCATAAAATTAATCAACTATTGTGAACCATTCGGTGGGGTCATCTCCAGAAAATTGAGAAAACTTTAATTGGACTAATCTGAAGGAGAACAATTGCTGTCCTCATTCAGAGTTATCTCGAGATTCTTCTTTTATGTTATGAGAACGCCCATTAGGAGATTTTGCAATAAGTTCAGAATTGTTACTGGTAGATACAACTCAGTTGGAGAGTAGAACTTCAGATAATTTGCTGATGGCGTCTTCTAATTGGTGCAACTTATCAGATACACCCACCTCCACTCAACTAAGGCTATTTTGGAGTCTTCCACGTCTAGCCTCCAAATTCTTGATCCTTTCCTCATTTGTTGCCATAATAACTAAGCTCTGTACCAATGATAGGTCCCAATCCAAGTTATGTAAATATAAATATATATATATATTTATATATATTGTTTTGTAAAGATAGTATTTTTTTAAAGGTGAAAATAAACCACAAAAAGTTTAATTGGACTAAGCTTGCTTTATTACTGACAATAAAGAGTTTAAATGCAAAAGAAAATTAACAACTATTCCTAATTCTTAGATCACATCTCTAAGAAATAGGACACTAACAACTAATGATGACTAAGCAACCGAAAATTATTCAAAATTAAATAATAACAACTTGACCTATTCTTAAGCAAGCAAGCTTGTGGACATGTGGACATGATCACCAACAGATCCAGAATCTATCACCAACAGATCCAGAATCTTCTTTACATGGTTCATGCAATGTGTTATGGTTCATGCAATGTGTTATGGTCCATGCAATGTGTAATGCATTTAAGTGAAGTGCAAGTCCCATGCATGATAGCTCTTAGTCAAAATACTTTGGGTTCTCCATGGGCACTCTAGATCCACCAAACTTTCCATCATTTAAAATTAAACTAATATAAATTTATTTCTTAAAAATACTTGGGAGCTGTTCATAGGTGCTTGAGGCATAAAAGAAGACAGAGTAGATGATGGCGGCGATGGTAGAGTAGATGAAAGGGTAGACTAGTGGACCCCAAAAAACAAAAACTCACTAGTCTGCAAAGTGGCACGCGGGGGCTGCACAGAAGGATTCCAGTGCTAGCTTCAATGGTGGTGGAAGGATTCAACCATCCAGGTTAGCTGTGATAAGACAAATCAAGCAAAGCAGAAAGGAAGAGACCGCGAGAGAGATTGAGAGAGTACAACAGTGAGAAAAGAACTGAAGATTGAAGGCTTAAAGTAAAGCAAGTTATAAGTGAAGTTATTCAATTTTATTAACCTAGGTTTTTCGGCTGGGTTTTCCAAATCTTGAAAAATCCAAATCCGGTTTCATATTAAAAGGACAAAAAAAAAAACCCAATTCGAATTTTTTTTCTTTTGAATCTAAGTCTGAGTTTTTTTTGGTATCCATATTGTCAATTCCTTCTCTCTTTTCTTATTTTCTCTAAAATCGATACGATGACAATCAGCAAAAATTTTATCAATATTTTTTTTCATGTCAACAATTTACTGTCTTTTTTTTTTAATTGAAATTTCTACTGAGGGTTTCATCAATTTGTTATCAATTTCATCATGTTAAGATGCTATTTTAGATATTTTTATTTTCAAGAAGTTTCATGTAATATTATTCTCATTAAAATGATAATGAAAATATGACGAACTTTCATGAACTGGCTAATTTTTTTCTTTCAGATCTTCATTGAAATTTTGAGAGCTCTAGGTCACTATCAGCTTCTCTCTTCTTTGGCTTCGGCTACTACATTGGCATCAAGTCGTCATCGAGTTGGGAAAATCAATTCTCAGTTTCTGTGGAGATTGCCGATATTAATAAAATATAAATATTTGATCATTAACAGAGGTTTATAACAATAATAGACTTCTAGTCAACTATGTTTTTTAAAGAATTAAATAAGAGAATAATAAATTTAATAAAATATTAAATAATAAGTTGTAACTCTAACTTTCTTTAAATTTGGTAAATTCATATCTTTACTTGCTAAATGTTTGAATTTAGGATAATTTTAGTATAGTTAGATAAATTAGATTACTTAATTCGAAGTTTTGCATGAATAAAAGTTAAACAGAATTAATTTTAATAATTAATAAAAAAATTAGATTATAGAAGTCTCAACGGGAATGATATCTGATTTGTGTTATTATACTACTTGATACGAAATATACACTTGCGTATATTCATACTAAGATTTGCAGCGCATCAAATTTTTTGGCGCCATTGTCAAAGACTTTTTATTTATCTATTCTTATATTAACACTAATCCTAAACTATATTGCTTTTAATTCAGACTTTCTAATTTTACTTTTTAATTTTTAAGATAACTTTGATAATTCATGCGAAAATCAAAGAGTGAAGATTTAATTTTTTTTGATCTTGTGATTAAGATAACCTTCGATGGGAACAAAACTATCCCATAAACATAGAGGACTACACCAATAATGCAAAAATTTAGCCCATAGCAAAACTATAATTAACATTAAGGGAATATGCTGTCCCTATTACAGATGGTATCCAATCAAGTATTTGGTGACCAACAGTAAATGCAAACAATTTTGAAATTAAACCGAGTACTATATAAATACTGAAAAATTATGTACAATTTCTGTAGCTTCTCAAATGATGATCCCAATATATATATCATAATTTTTTGCAATACATTTAAATACAATAGGGTATCAAATGATGCCATCAAATTAAAGCTATTCCTTATCTCCTTAAGGGATAAAACAAATAGCTAGTTGATATCATTGCCATCTAGATTCATAACAACATGGGATGACTTGGTGTTGAAATTTTTTGCAAATTCTTCCCACCCACAAAGATAGTAAATATGAGGAATGACATCACCTTATTTATTTAATTTGATGGCAAAGCATTATATGAAGCTTGGGAGAGATATATGGACATGTTAAAGAAGTATCATCATCATGAAGTACATAAATAGCTAGTAGTCCAAACGTTCTACAGTAGACTAGTAGGTCATTTATGGACTATTGTAAATGCAGCTGCTAAAGGAGTTTTAATGAATAAATCTATAGATAAGGCATATAATCTACTAGAAAAAATGGTGTCCAATAGTTAGTTACTAATGGCCAACTAAAAAAGTAACGTTAAATAAAGTCACAAGTTTACATGATATTGATGCAATCAATACTTTGACTACTCAAATTACCATATTGTCCAAGAAATTGAATGTAATAAAAACTCAGAATATAACCTATGATTTCTGTGGTGATAATACATGAATAAGTATTGCATGAAGTCAGCAAGTCATCTGAAAATTTTCATAGATAACAAAATAATCCTCATTCAAACTTCTATAAATAAGGTAAAGAAACCATCCAAATATTTCTTGGAATAACAACCAAGGGTAGCATTCTAAACTAATGAACCCCCAAGGATTTCATCCATAATAAGAAAAGAAGCCAGTCCTGGAAGACATGTTTATACATTACATAAAGTCCAATGAAGCCATTCTACAAAAATCATTCTGCATCTCTAAAAAGTTTAGAAACATAAAGGGGACAACTTGTTGCAGCCCTAAATAATCGACCTCAAGGAACCTTACCAAGTAATATTAAAGGTAATCCAAGAAGAGAGAAAGAACAGCGCAAAATTATCTCTTTAAGAAATAGAAAAAAGTTGCAGTCCAGCATTACATGCCAACAAAAAAATATAGAAGCAAATGCATAAAACAATGTAGTAAAATAGAAAAATTTAGAAATAACAGAAAATACCAGCAATAATAGTATGCAAAAATATCCAGTGCAACCTTTTCATCTGCCTCTATCATTTCTCTAAAGGCAACAATTCTCCAAAATTTAGATGTATTTAAGAAACTTTACATCAACATTCATTTTGTAGATGCCATTGAACAAAAGACAAGTTATGAGAAGTTTATAAAGAATATTCTATCCAAGAAAAAGAGACTTGAAGATTTTGAAACTGTAACACTTATCAAAGAATGTAGTGCAATCTTGCAAAAGAAATTGCCTTAAAAGTTAAAACATCCAGGCAGTTTCACAATACATTGCATAATTAGGAACCAATTCTTTGGGAATGCCTATATAATTTAGGGGTCGACATCAACCTAATGTTATTATCCATCTATATAAGAAGTTAGGTTTAGGGGAGGCTAAACCTATAAATTTACAACTTGTCGATCGCTTACTCATATATTTAAGGGGCATTATTGAAGATGTTTGGTAAAGGTTGACAAGTTTATTTTTCCTAGAGACTTTATAGTACGAGATATGAAAGAAGATCAAGAAATTCCCATCATATTGAGAAGACTATTCCTAGCTACCTAAAGAACTCTCATTAATAAACAAAAGAAAAAAAAATTAACCATGTGAGTATAGAATGAAGAAGTCACTTTTAATGTGTTTAAAGCCATGAAGTGCTTAATTGAAGGAGAAGAATGCTTTAGCATTGATGTTGTTGATAGTGAAGTCTAAAAAGTATTCTACAAGAATTGTATTCAAGATTTTTTAGAAGATGTTGTCATTAATAGAGATGAAGTAGAGAAACTTAAAGCTAAGAGTACTTGTAAGTGTTGGTTGATCTAAGGCACGTGTGGGTGTATGTATGTGCAATTGTGTCTATTGCCTAGCGCAGCGGAAATGTATAAATTTTACAATAAACACAATAAATAAAATATATTAATCACATTAATATATTTATAAAATTAGAGAACTCACCTCAACGTGTAACGTTATACACATATTTTTCCTAGAGTTAACATGGAGACCAAATTGCGTGCAGTTCTAGTCACCAATACGGTGAGCTTGGTGAGCTAGAATAGTAGCTTTGAATTCAGCCTGGGATTAACTCTTAATTCCCAAAATGGCCGGTGTGTATTTTTTTATCCTTTTCTCCAAAAGGATAAAAAATGGAGAATTTAAAGCAGTCTACCATTACTTCAATTGGAAACATAAAGAAAAATAAAATAATTTTATTTTTTCATTTTTTGTTTTCTTTTTTTCTTTTTCCTTTCTCTTTTCTTTTTCTCTATTTTCATTTCTTTCTATTTCTCTTTCTCGGCAAGAATGAAAATGAAACTTTCATTTTCATTTCAATTTCACGTTATACACACTTGCACAACAATCTCTCTTTCTCTTTATATATATATAAATATAATAATATAATATATAACATAATATAATATATATAATAATAATATAAAAATATTAATGAGTGTCAATTATTTGGCAACCAAATATAATATTAATATATATAATATCTAATAATAAAATATTATATAATATTATATAATAATATATTATATAATAAAATAAAATAATATAAAAATATATTATATAATAAGAGAGATATTTTGATTATTTAATAATTAAATAATAAAAGTGTGAAATGATCATTTTATCTCTCATGAATAGTTACCAAGTTCACCCCCTAATGGGTCCTACCAAATCCCATACTTAGATAAACTCAACTGAGGGTCCACAATACGCTACGTATCATTATACAATTAGTAAATAATAATTATTGACTAATTGTTGTATTTAACACTTAAATACAAACACGCACGCATTCATGTGGTAATGCTGAATATTGCTGGATTAAACAATTTAATTCAGCACGCTGCCCCAGTGTACAACGAGTACACTCCATATCGCGGGACTCCTTAGGTTTTACGCTCAATTCGTCAAATAAAACTATTCCATGAGTCCGTGAGCAATGCCCCACGCACACGTCACGGATATACAAATCAGCGCGTTGAACCATGCAAGCTGAGGTTACAACGCATACGTATAGTCCTTCCGTTATGATATCCTGGATGTGCGGGGATATAGATTATCACCGTCAAATCCCCATGTGCTCATCCATGTCCTATCTCCAGACTTGTATCTCACTAAATAATATGTGCAAACTCTTTTGCCATATTGTTCCACCCTGGCGGAACTCTTTCCCGGGATGATTGCTTGTGGCCACAAGACTTTCTGAGATACAGTCTCGAAGCATCTGGATATCAAACTCCATATGGGAGCTGACGGATCCCATATATGTACGCACCAAATTCCATAAGCATCGGACCATACCTAGCGACATCCAGCGATCACACCATGAAAGGTCTGTGACATGCGTGGAACCAAAGTATGGTAGATCACTTACAAGCCCACCGTGGCACTCAGGTCAAAGGACCACTTATACTACTAAACTCGAGAGGACCCTTGATGTGATAATTCTATATTTTAAAATTAAGTGCAAGTATACACTATCGTATGCAAGTAATAAAGGGACTAAATAAGTCGGATGTCGAACCCACAGAGATAATTTCTTCTTTTTAACCAATTACTAAAATTATATCTTCCTAATAATTATTCAGATAAATAAAAATTTAAGAATGAATGTAGAAAATATAAAAGTAAAAACACAATGCAAGAGAATTATGTGATAGCAATATCGAGAAAACCTAAGATTAATACTATCTCTCAATATGCTTTATAATGATTAATTTTCTAATATTTAACTCCCTTAGTCTTTGTTATTGATCAAGACACTAATGTATTCACAAGTCTCTTCCAAGGGCATGCAATTATACCTTAATTTACCAAATACTTATATTCATATGGTACTTGTAATAAATTAAGATTCATTAAGATTAGGTCTTATTGATCATACATGCTAATTAAGTATATTCCTATCCTAAATTGAAACTTGCATATGCAACATTGAATATTACTCTACAATCATCCATCAAATTACCTAGGTCTAAATATTATGATTCCTCTTCCGAGTTTATCAATAATATTACCAACTTATTCATCATATATTGACCAGATATATTGAAGCGTTAAGATCAAGTAATTTAAATATCAAAGAACTAAGTTTATTAAATATTTGAAAGATATGACAATTAAGCGCACATATTGAGTTCAAGTATTAACTCTAGAAAATAAGTTTAGTTCATGGCTACAAGAGAACAACAGTAAAAATAATAATAAATCACGATACAATTAATAGCAAATCGATATAGACATCAAATTGATCTTAATTGCGATGCCTAAAATACTCTTGATGCTGAAAAATGCCTTGAATCTCTCTCTAAAGTTGCTTCAATTAAACTCCTATTGCTTTCCAAGACTCGTGCTCTGTATTCTTGGTGTTCTTGAATTGCTCTAAGTTACTCTTGGATGATTCTTAAAGGCTGGGAACGAGTGGCTTTTTATAGGGATTGATATGAGCTTGAAAATCTTAATTCTCGTTGGACTAGGACTCGCGCTACTGCTGGGGCGCTATGCAATTGTCGCTTGGGCGACACGTGAAAAAGGCTTCATCGCAGGAGCGGTGGGTTGATGGCACTGGAGCGCTGTCCTGTCGCTGGCGCAATGACTGTTTGGCATTAAGGCGCCAGATGCGACTTAAACAGGTCATTTTTTCTAATTTCAATCATTGTTCCAGTGCTGGGGCGGTAATCCTAATGGCTGATTGTGATGTTATACTAGCTAAGCGCAAGTGCACGCTATCGTATTAAGTAATATAGGATTTTAAATTCAGATATCGATCCCACAGGGACTATATAATCTAATTTTATAAATCAAGTACTAAAATTATACTTACTTAACTTTTATTCAAAAAATCAAAATCTGGAATTTATGTAACTAATCTAGTTCTCTCAATTAACTAAACAAAAGTAAAGAGTAAAATTCACAAATAAAAATAATCTAGGGTTTTGACTCGTCCCCTAGTATTTCATTGGATTCATTAATTACTTAGTTAATTTTTTAATACCAATTGATTGGCTTAGACACTAATCTCATCACAAGCCTTTGTCGATAGCCAAGTGACTATATTACGTATTCTAACAATCACCTATATGTCTATGGTAATCAAATTAAAATGTAATTCATTAAGATCAAGTCTAAATTATACCATACATGCCACCTAGGTATATGTCTATCCTAGATGGAACTCATAGTTGTTATCCTATGATCATGCATCAAACTACCTTAGGCTAAACACATGAATCCCTCTGTCGAGTTCATCATGGTTCCTCAATCATTCAAAATATTGATCAGATATAATAAAAACATTAAACACAAGATAGAATGAAACAATTGAATTTATCAAGTTCATAAACTAAAATTTAACACAATCCAAATCCATACTAGATTTACATAGTCTAACCCTAAATAAACAAATTAACCCATCACAAAACCAAAAGTATCAAACCAATTCATAAAGATCAACAAGAACAAGAACATAATAATAAAGAAATAGAAGAAAAACTAATCAAAGTGACTCCTTGATGTGCTTCTCCCTCAATCTTGACTTGAAACTTGAATCTTGATCTTGATTCTTCAATCTTTGATTTTGATATTTGATTTGTGTTGTGAATTCTCTTTCTAAGTTTTTGTCTCTTTTTTTCTTCTCCTTTTTCTCTTTTCAATTAGGGTTTTTGGCTTTCTATTTATAGGTTTTTGTCTTCAAAATACTGTTTACGAATTCTTGTAGCAAAATACTGTTTACGAGGTAATGTAGCAAAAATACTGTTTCCAATACTGTTCACCGCCGCGCTCCGTCACTGGCCTGTGCCATTTTCGTATTTTGAGCGTAACTTCTTTGTTTGATGTTCGATTCACCTCCCGTTTATTCCTATACGTCACATTTTTTATCGTGCATTTATTTATGATCAAAAACCACAATTAAATAGCCAAATAGTTATAATTTGAAGTAAAATACGAAAGTTGAGTACAAATTATACTAGTACGTTTATGCCCCTATTAATGGCGCTGGGGCAATGAACACATACTTTAAAAATTTTACATTTTAGTCC
The DNA here is from genome assembly GCA_946807835.1 of Ailanthus altissimus. Classification (NCBI taxonomy): domain Eukaryota; kingdom Viridiplantae; phylum Streptophyta; class Magnoliopsida; order Sapindales; family Simaroubaceae; genus Ailanthus; species Ailanthus altissimus. Next base: position 5,590,328 of record OX327707.1, on the reverse strand, counting down.
CTGTTTTTGCTCCTTTTGCATCTTTTTTTTAAAATTTTGTTCGAGTCCCTATAAATAACAATAATGCACATAAATAGCCATTTATTCTCATAAAATAATAAAATATCAAAATAAAAACATGAGAAAATATATGACAAATTTGCCCTTATTAACCCTCCGTTGACGACTTACATTGAATGTCTATCGGAGGCCCTCGTGAGTCTATCTTATATCCAGTTCTAATTGGATACCTATATATCAATACGATCTCCAAACTCATAGTTGGCTAGGAACGACCATCTATACCCTATAGGTATGATATATGCTGATTTATATATAAAGGTATCCACCAACAGATCCGCATCGGCAGAAATAGATTAGGGACAATTATTCGAGAACATACTTGCGCAACATACATTTTCTGGCACCCGATTGCAACTCTTGTAACTATGCAGTTACTAGTATATTCCCAGGTCTATATCCCATTACAGATAAGGCTTCAACTCTTGGATCTGCTGAGTATTATAACCAGCTAACACTTAGCTGTGCTAACATTTAACAATTATATCTCTCAGCGTAGCTAACTATGAGTGTAACACCCTCCTCACTCACCTCTCATCGAGATACGAGCTCAGGGGGTGCTACGATAGCATCAAATAGAAACAACGATAATGATTATTCAAACTTCAAAAATATTTTATTTTATTTTATTTTATTTTTTGTTTTATAAACATTTACGAGGAAAAACTGACAGAGTCTCCCCTAAAAATTTGATTTTTACACTACCTGTAACAAAAGAAACACTCCTAAATTTTTCATATCCATTCTTAACCAACTTTCATATTTGTCTTTCAGCAAATATTCACAACTCATATTACAATATAAATGTATCAAACCTTTACAAAACTATTTCACATCCAGTATATTATCAAAATATATATCATATATCATGGTTTTAAAAGAGACAGTTCTGAATAAATACATATATACATGCACATACACTTAATGTCTATAATATAATACACAACAGTCTATAGACAAGCAAAATATCTACCAAAAATAATTATATATAGAGAGAGGATGTGAGCGACTCCGAGCAGTTGCAGAAAGATTTACTCTTCAGTCTTTAGTGATGGCAACTCTACTACTTGCGCATGGTAAATCCAACGCGCTAAGCACAATAGCTTAATGGGTGTACACAAAAGATGAAACAGTATAATAAAATTTTATTTCCTTTTTACAATAAACTATATATATAAACAATGAAATTTTGAGTAATACCAAATTTTCTCCATATATCATAATAAATCAAAATTTATCAATTAATCAATTCATTAAAGCAAAACATTATTTTGATTTCTCATTTCAATTAATCAAATATATATATATATATACACAAATATCATATTTATACTTAATCTAAGTAGGCGCTCAAAATAAACGCTGACACGATACCATAGATTGGCTAATGGGCTAACAAATATCAGATAATGATCCGGCATCGGCCACTTGGTGACTACCCACCGGATCCAGAACAGATCAGAATAGATAACAGATCGGATACACAGAGTAGTATCATCGAACAAGCAAACGGCGTAGTACTGCTATAATACCCTATTGGCATGCCAACTACCAATCCCCCTACCAATGTTCAGGTTTACTTAAAGTGTCACAATAGTATTATTATAATACATTATTTTTCTTTTTAAAAAAATATTTTAACACAAATTTATTATTATTAAAGTAAATTATTATACAAATTCACATTTATTCAATTTTTCTGATTATTCATATTTAGACACAAATATTTATTCATTATTTCAAATAGTCCCAAATTTTTTTACTATTCACCTTTATGCCTAAAATTTTCAAAATTTTTATACATAAGCCCAAATGTTCTAAAATTTTTCATATGAGTCCAGAATATTCAAAAATACCCAAATAAGTTTCAGATTTTTCAGATTTAACAATTCAGCCCAAAATTTTCCAATTTTTCACTTATAGGCCTATTTGTTCCAAAATTTGCCATTAGGCCCCAATTTCTTCAACAAGTCATATATAAGTTCTAATTACATACTAATACACATAAAGACATACAAATTTTAAATATTTACAATTTAGTCCAGAATTTTTCAGAATTTTTCATATAAGTCCTATTTTCTCAAAATTCATATTTATGCCAAATTTTTCTTTTCTTTTCAATTTTGACCAGCAATTAATATCCAATACTCAAAACATATTTAATATATTTAGAAACAATATAATTATCAATTTAATGCCATAGTTCAACATACTCATCCATCATATTAATAAAATACATCAATATACACTAAATTTCATAAGGTAAGATTTAAGTTTCAAACTAATGTGTACACCAACCTTATAAGCTTAATTCCTCCACTTGATTCACATCTTCTCCTTCTCCTTCCCTTGGCTATCCTTGGCCAAGCTTTCACCTTCATTTGCCAAAATACACAAATAATGAATAAATTTCTAATTTACCAAATTAAAAGTATAATTCACTAATTCTACATGGCTACTTAATCTATTAACCCTTGAAACCCCAAATTCATATTCAATAGAATTTTTAGCATCAACTCACCTTGAATAACACCTTATACCTTAAAATTGATCCTTGAAACTTGATGAAGAAGGCTTTAATTAAGGATTTGGAGGTTTAATTTACTAATGAAAGTATTGAGAATTGTTGAATTTAAAGGGGGATGAAAGAAAAATGGAGAGAAAATGCAAAAGGGAGGGGACGGCCAAATGTATTACTTTCTCTAAATTTTTCAATACTATTGCCCCTTTTATAGCCTTTATTTTCTTTCCAAAAATACCCCCAACTAAACTCAAAATTATAAAAATACCATTGGTTAGAAATGGTGGCATTTGATTGGTCCAAAAATTCCAAATACTATTCATAACTAAACTAAATAAAAAATCTAGTTAAAATCTAAATAATTCTAGTAAATTTATTTAACAATGTTGGCAAAATTCTATTAGTCCAAATGTTGGAAAAGTTGTAATAGCATGGGTTTTAATTCCATGCAAACACTTATACCATACTATACTTATTCAACCAATCAAATTCTTCCATTTCTTTTGATTAATAAATTCAATCAAAATAAATAAAAATTTTAGGGTATTACAATGAGCCCTTATCTAAACACTTTTAAATCTGATCCGAACTCCTTCAGACCTACAATGTCTGCAACGTTACATGTATAATACCATATAAATTGGTATTAGTGATTTAATGAAAATGTACACTTGTATAAATATACAAGTATATATACATTCAGGGATGACACGTAAGCACCGACTCTAACAATAAGTACTGAGTGCCACTCTTAAATTTGAAAGAATTAAGATGAGAATAAAACCTCTAGATAAACCAAAGGGTAAGTAAACTCATACTAAGCCTTCCATTGAAGAGCTTTTCACATCAGAGCTAAAGGCCTTACCTAATCACTTACGGTATGCATTTCTTAGAGAATCATCTAGTTTACCGGTCATAGTTTTTACTGAACTTAATAAACTCCAAGAAGAGAAGCTGTTGAGGGTATTAAAAGAGCATAAACCAACTATTGGATAGATTACTGCAAACATCAAGAGATAAGTCAAACACTTTGCATGCACAAAATACTTTTAGAAGATGGTCATAAAACCACAATAGAACATAAAAGAAGATTAATTCAGTTAAAAAAATGTAGTAAAAAATAAAATCATCAAATGGTTAGATGTGGCGATAATTTACCATATTTCAGATAGCTCTTGGGTAAGTCATGTGTAATGCATACCTAAAAATGGAGGAATCACGGTTATGGCCAATGAGAATAATAATTTAATCCCCACAAGAATAATTACTAGATGGAGAATATATATAGACTACCAAAAGCTAAATAAAGCTACTCGCAAGATCACTTCCTTTGCCATTTATAGATTAGATGGTGGATAGATTGGTTGGACATAAATACTATTATTTCTTGGATGGTTATTCAAGATACAATCAGATCGTAATTTTTCTAAAGGACCAAGAAAATACAACATTCATATACCCCTACGGTACATTTGCCTCATGGAGGATGCCATTCAGTCTATGCAATGCACCAGTAACCTTTTAATGTATGATAACCATATTTTTCAACAATGTAGAATAGTGCTTGGATGTATTTATGGATGCGTTTTCTATTTTTGACAATTCTTTTGATCTATATCTTGATAATTTAGCATTTGTACTTAATAGATATAAAGAAAGTAACTTAGTGCTAAATTGGGAGAAGTGTCATTTTATGGTTAAAGAGGGGATAATCTGAGGCCATAAAATCTCTTCTCAAGGTATAGAGGTTGATAAGGCAAAAATTGAAAATACTGAAAAGCTGCCCCTACTAATGGAGTTTCCTTGGTCATATAGGTTTTTATAAACGATTTATTAAAGATTTTTCCAAGATCTCTAAGTCTTTATGCAACTTACTGGAAATGTATATACAGTTTCACTTCGATGAAGCATGTCTTAATGCTTTTGAAACCTTGAAGAAAAAGCACACTTCTGTAAAAAAAAATCATAGCACCAAATTAGAGTTTCCATTTGAAATGATGTACAATGCAAGTGACAATTGTGGCTACCGTACTTGGACAAAGGCAAGAAAAAGTCTTTCACACTATATGTTATGACAATAAGACTCTCAATAATGCACAGTCCAATTACACCACTACAAAAAAAAAAGCTTTTAGCATGCCTATCTTATTGGAATCAAAGTAATAATTTAACCAAACATTCAACCATCAAGTACTTAATCATAAAGAATGATGCAAAACAAAGGCTTATTTGATGGATATTGTTATTAATAGAATTTAATCCTGAGATCAAGGATAAAAATGGAATATAAAATTAAGTAGCAGGCCACCTCTTGTATTTGGAAAATCCAAACCATAATCAAGAGAAGATTCTAATTAAGGAGATATTTGTGGATGAACAGGTACTTATAGCACAACATAAAGGGACATTATAGTATGCTTATTTGGTCAATTATTTAGTATGTGGACTTACTCATCTTGATTTGACATTTTCGTAAAAGAAGTTCTTCTACCACTCAAAGTTAATTTCTGGGACAAGCCATTCATTTTCAAATTGTGTACAGACCAAATCATTAGAAGATGCGTCCCTCAAAAGGAGATTCCAAACATCTTACACCATTGTTATTCATCTAGTTATGGTGGACATTTTATAGGTGACAAAATATCAGCAAAGGTATTACAATACGACTATTATTAGCCTTCATTATTCAAAGACACATATGTTAAGTAGGTGTGTGATGTATAGAGTGTACATATAATTTTAAAATTTTATATACGTAGTAGAATTATCTCATACAATATACATTTAATATAGCATAATCAAACATATATATCTCATATATTCATATGTATCATTTAAATAAATTACAAGTAAGTAAACCTACCCGGATTAAAGGTAATTTTTCAATTCTTTAAGAACTCCAATCCTTGAGCTCACCTTAAAGTATGATATTGCACAATTCTAGTTCACAACTGAAAATAATAGGATTATGAAGCTAGAATAACAGCGCTAAATTTTCAACAATAAATGTTTTAACTCTTAAAACACTTTGTTTAATGATGGTGTTTGTTTCTTATAAGTGATTGGAAAGAATGGAATGTTTTTTTTTCTTTCCCTCTTTATTCCTTTTACAACATCTTGTTTAGAACTTATAAGATAACTAGTAAAAAATTCTCTCAACTCTTCTCCTTACTCACATGGCCGAATGGTGCCCTATTGAATCAATGAATCATTCCATTTTCATTCCATTAACTAATGCATTTCATAGCCTACCATTAATTACATCTAAGTAGAGATTATTGATCACATTCAACTAATTTCTCTACACTACCAACAATTGGCCGACCATTTCAATTATGCTTTCTAAATGATAATGCATCTTTGTATTATTTAATGATTTATATGTCCTACCATAATGTTTTACTATATTTTTTTTTTATTATTGGCAAACATCATTCATTGCATTATAAGCGCTTGCTTCATTTATTAATAAAATAATAAAAATTAAATATATGTATTATTAATATATATTAATTATTCACAAATTATTTTTGAATAATTAATTTATCTTTTTAGTATTTACTAGGAAGTAAATGTGTGAATTTATGATAAAATAATTCATGGACCAAAATTATGCCATTTATCAATTTCTTAGTTAATAACTTTTATTCACTAATTAAGTAATGTACTTAATATTTAAGTCTTGATAAGTGCTCAACTTGAGGAACCCTGAAACATACATTCAGTTTTCTAAAATTTCTTGAACCGAACTGTTCAATTCAATATGCTGCCCAAGTGTATCACAAGTACACTTCATATTATAAGACTCTCTAAGTTCACACTCAGTTTGTCATATAGAACTTGTCTATATGTCCGTGAATAATGTCCCACACACATGTTACAGATCTTATAAAATGGTGCGTTAGACCATACAAGTTAAGGTTATAACACATTTGTATAGTCCCTCCATCATAGGTATCATAGAAAAGTAGAGATATAGATTCACACCGTCAAATCTCCATATGCTCAACTGTAAACTTATCCCTAGATTTGTATTTCAATGAATAATATCCGCAAACACTTTTGCAATATTATTTATCCCTAGGATAAAACTCTTTTTTTGAGTATAACTGCTTCTGGCCATAAGACTTTCTGAAACACACTTTAGAGCATCAAGATATATTACTCACCTAAATGAGCTAATGGATCCCATATTTACGCACACCGAATTTCATAAGCATCGGACCATACCCAACTACACCCAATGGTTAGACCATGAAATGATTTTGATATGTGTGTAACTGAAGTATGGTAGATCACTCATAAGTATATCATGACGTTCAGGTCAAAAAATTACAAATACTACTCAACTCAAAAGGACCCTCCATTATGGATTTATGAGATGTCTATTAGAAGTCCTTGTAAGTCTTTTCAGTACCCAGCCCTTACTGAATACATGTATCTATATATGAGCTTTCATTAAACTCATGGTCTACTAAGACTAACCATTTAGACCATCCCGATATAGATATACACTGATATATATTTAATAAGGTCTTCACCAATAAACCCACATCAGTAAAGATAGATCAGGAACATTGTATTTGAGAACATATTTACATAATAACAGTTCTTAGCACTATTTGTTACTCTTTGCAACTATCTTATTACTAATATATTCTCAGGTCTTTGTCTTATTTCAGACAAGACTCCAACTCCTTAGATTTTGTTAACTCTTATAACCTAATAACTCTTATAAGTGCTAACTCTTAACATTTATAACTCTCAGTGTTATTAATTCTTAGTACTCATCTAAAATCCTTTAGATCAGATCTGAATTCTTTCAAATCATACAATGTTTGAAATGTTACAAGCATCTTACCATTTATAAAATATAATTAGCGATTTAATGAAATGATAATGGTATAACTATAAAATAAATATTTATACATAAAAGGGATGATACGTAAGCAAAAATCGCAACAATATAACTCTTTGTTGTAGGTTTTGATAGGTTTCAATGAATGAGGAACATCTCCAAAAGACATAAATTACGACAACAAAACATCTTAGAAGTAGAGATTTTTAACGTATGAGGCATTAACTTTATGGGACCCTTCCCACCATCTTACTGTAAGAATGTGTGAGACCCACCAACACCTTAGTCCACCGGCTGGATGACACCTCAGAGCCATCGGCATCCCAACACATAATTTTCAAGTTACCTGCACCCCTAAGGAATCGAACCCCCGCCCACATCTCATAGAGGCCTTATAGGCCTTTAAAGGTTTGTCCTTGTACCCATTAGGCTGGCCAGTCCAATGGGTACAACCATAAAACCTTAAAGGCTATAAAGGATGAGATCCTAAGTTCAACATTAGTTGGGGGCGTAGGTAACCTGCGAAGGCTGTTAGTGGTATGTCAGTGGCTTTGGGGTCCCACTAGTGGACCAAAGGGTAGGTAGGCTTCACCACAGTCTTACACTCATAACAATCGATAAATCCTTATAGTAGTATACTACGTATCTAAATGGGTGGTAGCAGTTGCATTACCCACCAATAATGCCAAATTAATGATTAAGTTCCTCAAGAAAAACATATTCACAAGATATAAGACTCCAAGAGCAATCATCTGTAATGAGGGCTCGTACTTTTGCAATAAATATTTCTCTGTTCTTCTACAAAAATACGGGGTCGAGTATAAGATCACCACTGCATCTCATCCATAAATAGGCTGAAAAGTGGAATTATAGAGAAATAAAGAGAATTTTAGAAAAGATAATAAATCCAATTCGTAAGGATTGGACACTATACTTGGATAACACACTTTAAGCATACCATACTATTTACAAGTCCCTTATTGACATGTCTTAATTCTGAAAAATCTTTGGAAAAGTATGCCACCTACCTTCTAGAACTTGAGCATAAAGCATACTAGCTATTAAAGCCCTAAACTTTGACCTCTAAGCAATAGGAGAAAAGTGCCTACTTCAGCTCAATGCCATGGATAAATTTTGTCTTCAAGCATAAGAGAATGTAAAGTTATGCAATGAGAGATCAAAAAGATGGCATAGTAATAAAATACTTTAGCACTCATTTGAATAAGGACAAGAAGTGTAATAACCAGTATCTACAACAGGTAAGAATATGTATTTATATATATATATAAATATATATATTTTATTTGTATGTGGGTGATTCTTGATTTTTATATTGTTATTAGTAGTGTTTTTATAAATTAAGGACATACTATTAGTATTGGATTTATTTGTAAGACTTTAGATTATTTTAGGGACCAAATTGTAATACTTTAAAAGTTTTGGGGGTAAATTTGTAAATACTAAAAATTTGCCTCTTAGTATAAAAATACACTTTTGAAACTCTAATTTGCTCATTTTTGGGTCGAGCTATCCCTTTAGAGAGAGAGAAGAGAGAAATAGAGAGGAGAGAAAGAGAAGAAGAAGAAGAAATTAAAAATTTAAATTTTAAGAGGTATATCACACCTATTTCTCAATTTTTTGGTATTAATTAAGTTAATTCCTTTACGTTTTGTTTTTTGGAAATATGTATAATTGAGGATTTGATATGTATTTCGTAATATCTTGTGAGAATTGATGATGATCTATGAGATAGCTTGATAAATCATAATGAATTGTGGAATTTTTGCTTGATAGTCTCTTGATCCAGTAATTTTATAAATTGTTGTGATTCGATTATAGTTTTTAATTTTGAGTATATAAAATTAGACATATTTAGGATCATCTAAAACTTTGAATTGATTCAAAATTCTAGAAATTTAATATTTTTTGAATTTACCAAAATAACCTGGAAATGCTGGAAATTTCCTGTGTGAACAGTATGATACAGTGGCAAACAATTTTTGTCCTATTGAATGATCTTAAAAAATTACAAATTTCTGGAATATGATAAGTTTATATTTCTAATATGATATACTTGGAATTGAGAATTTAAATCAATGTGGTTGAAGTGTTATGATTTTCTAAAGTGTATTAGCTTATTGCAGTATTTTATTAATAGATTTTTAAAGCTATAGAATAAAATAGTTTTAAAATACTTTTGGCAGTTATTTTGAAGTGAAATATTTATCATGGATTGAGATATGTATCAAGAGTACTTCTGTAGTATTTTTATAATTTTTGAATTAGTATATGATTTTATAAAATTATGAGATTGAATACTATTCAATAAGTATCTTGATCTTGTCAGGTTAGTAGTTTGGATTCGATGGTGTGTATGGAATGGATTGTGTAGGAATTTTGATATAATATTCATATATAAGAAGGATATATGAGTTAAGAATGATATATTCTGATTTTGGAGTAATTGGATATCATTTGATGTATTAAATTTTTTTGTTAAGTGTAAGTAGTCAGAATGACAGGTTTTGGGAAACCAAGTATTTAGACCAATTTAATGTGATAAATGCATTGTGTATAATTTTGTAAGATATTTAAAGTATTTTGTGTGAATTGTGAGGCTTATAAAAGGATTAATCTCTATTGATAGGTTAAGGAGATTTAAGCCTTATAGTTGTAAGTGCTAAGAGGTAAGTATACTAGACGTTTTACTGAAATCACAATAAACATAGTAATTATTTTGTATGATTTTATAAATGGGGTTAAGAATATGTTTATGTTATGTCAAAGTATATTTTGATATGAAATATGAATATATGTTTATGAATATGAGCATTGACATTGAGCATGGGCATAAATATATTTTTGAAAGTGAGCTTTCAAAATAAGATATATTTAACAAAGAAAGCTTTTGAAGTGTAATATGTCTATGAGAAATATTTGTATTTTGAGGGTACTTAAACTCACTGTTAACTTAGTAGGCATTTAATGTGATTTGTGGAGCCTTTATGTGTGACCTTTTCTTTAGAATTGGTATATGTTATGTGTTCCGTATGTAGGGAGGATCCTATTGGTACTTAAAAGAAGAGTGAGTCATCACATTCGTGTGGTGGCGTATTGGTGCATGTGTAATTTAAAATCTCACTTGTACTATTCCTCTCATACGGTATGTCACCTACGAGTGACATTTGGCTTATTATGTGATATGTGATATGTAAGTCCTACTAAGTAGTAGTTGAGTGATGGTATTCTTATTATATGTTTTGAAAGAATGTGTAAGCGCTTACATGACATGTGATTTGATAAGGTTATGATTTTGATTGATCACAGCATATCATACATATGCATTGTGTACATATATGTATTTTTATTTGATATATGAAAAACTAGTATGCTTACTGAGTTTTATACTCATTATAGTTTATGGTAATTTCAGGTAAATAAGGTGCATGTGTGCTTAGCGGATTTGGCAAGGCTTCTGCTATTTCTTGGGTTCCCTAAGTTGCTGAGTGTTTCATTTGGGGACATGTGGGATATGATATTTGATTTGTCCCTATTGAATAAATACTTATGTATTATTTTATGGTGTGTGGATTGAATTTGGTTTAAGTTTCATAAAGTGTGGTTATTGAATGATTTTAAGTAAGAATTTGCAATGAATATATTCTGGGCTTCCGATAACAAAGTTGCTACTGGTGACGTAGTAGAGTGTTAATCTCTGAGAAAACTCTTCGTATCTCCGGTTTAATAATTGTCCCAGTCATAATTCAATTGCTATAATTCTGAAAGAAATTGAAATGAATGTTTAAATATGTTCAATAGAAGATTATGTGTATATGTTAGATTATGAGTTGATTTTTAGTGTTGAATACTATTTATGAGTGCACATTTTTGAATGAATGTAAGTGATGTCGTGTGTTGAATCTTTTAGATCTGGGGTATGACAACAAGTGTTGCTATATAACTCTTGCCTGAAGTTATTTCTTGAAAAGTTTAAATTTCGATAGTCGAAGCCATTCCAATTACCAAGGTATATCCACATGGAGATATTAAAATCAAGTATCCAACAACTTAAGCTTCATTACAATTACCAAGGCAAAAGCATTGACCGACTAAAGAGCTTTATTAACTTAATGAAACTAAGGTACTGGAGGAAGCATTATGTCAAGCCAATAATGTTAAATCAAATGCTTCTTATGAGGCAACCCAAAACGAATAACCTTTATTTTAGCATTTATTTTTATTTTTAAAAAACAAAACAAAAAAAAAAGAAGTGAGTTGAGTCAAAATCAGCGCTGCAGTGCTCAATAAACCTTGTGATACCCGATGCAAAACCCTCAGTACCGCAGTACTAAAAGATAGAAACATTAGGCTTAAACTTAGGTTTAAGTGCCGCAGTGCCCATTAGTCAATGCCGCGACATCCAAGACAGAGCCCATAGTACTGAAGCACTCAAATTCTAGCACTGCAATGCTGAGACTTGATTAGTTTAGATCCATTTCTAGATTTGTACCACAACGCTATGTCGGGAATAGTACATAAAAGCCCCAATTCTCTCTTTTTTTCACTTCTCTCTCTTAAACCCTAAAAGACTTAAAAACCCAAAAATCCCAATACACAATTAATTGACCAAATTAACATAAGCTCACCACCAAATTCGTACCGAAATCAAATATTAAACCAAAATAACCTAACAAAAAACTTAACAAATCCATTAGAAATCTAAAAATCAACCAAGAACGCTAAAATCGTAATTTTTTTTTTGGAACAAATTGGGTACTACATCCATCATTTTTTGTAATTTAATCATTAGAATATCAAAATTATTAATGAATTTACATACCTAGATGTGATTATATATTGGCCTATACTTATTGGTGAGATTATGCTTAGAAAATAAAAAAAATTTATTATGGTTTGATTATTAAGATATACACCATTATGTTAGGTTGATTATTAAGTTGATTGTTGGGTTGATTGTTGTTTTGATTATTAAGATTATAGATGTAAGGTTAATCTTGTGCTGATTACTTGGTATGATAAGATAATATATTTAAATACTTGGATGTTGCTTAATACATTACAGAGTTTTAGTGTTTGTGCTTAAGTATTTACATTGGAATTGAGAGGAGTTTATGATTCAAATGTGAAGATTTGAAGTGTATATTCTTAATCGTAGATACTATTTTCCATGGCTTTTAAACGATCTCATAAATAGACTACCTCACCTTTTGCTAAGTATGACACCACAAAATTTATATCATAGAAAGCCTTTAAATTCCACACATCATTCGTCATCAAGAGAACCACTATATTAGAGAAGGGCTTCAAAATCATCGGTGACCATTATCCTAACATCACTTCGGATTATCGAAGAACACAATTGGTAGAAACTGTACACATAACCAAAAGCAGCAGTTCTACTGATTGTCTGGGAATTCTATACCAATGGTTTAGAGTAATCACAGTAAGGTGGAAAATCATAGATATCACAAGTGCTAACATCAACAGGTTTGTTGGCCTTCAAAGTATTCCACATAATGATTATCGTGAATTTTTAAAGTAACCAGGTTATGAGGCAATCATCCGATTCCTGGCCATACCAAAAGCTGAGTGGCAGATGGCTAGTAGCAAGCATATTTCTTTACCTACACGATTATGAGCAAAAGGTACAAGGCGGGACAGTATTTCATAGTTGCCCGCTTCATGCCTATCCGTTATATGAGCTCAATTACCACAAAATGGGCTATTTTACTCAATGCCATCCTCACAAGGAAATCCATTCACATTGGCAAGGTTATTAAGGATAGCATCCTCCATAGCATCCGCTATATAAAGATGAGTTTTTATTGCCTTTCCATAATCACTATACTGTGTGTCCAAGCTACAATTGAATGGGCACCATAGAGGATTTATTACATTTAGAGTAAGCACTTGATAATGGAAAAATAACACATATTCTAGACGATGGTAATCCTCAAAGCCCAATCCTAACAGCACCTAGACAATCGCAATTATCCACTGCCCATTCCTCTTTTAGATCGTATACCATATAAGAGAATCTTTAGCATCTTGAGACATCAATTGCAGCCCACAAGTAGTGGTTTACTTCTTGGGCAATATATTAGGACCAAATTTTATAGATCTCCCTAACACATTTTGGCATGGATATGAGCATTCTGCCTCATTCGCAATATATCCAACCCTACTATCCCCGACTTATCCTGAGGATGATGATAAGGCAACACAAGAAGATGATGATGAGGAGACAAAGGATGACATGACAGATGACTGAAGACTTATTTGCACCTCATGAAGTGTTTCAATTTTACTACCACCATAGAAACATGATTTTATTTAGGTTTGGGATAGGAAAACACTTCCTCTTTTACATTTAGATATCTATATATTATATTGCATATTTAGGTTTAAATTCTATTTGTACTTTTCATTTTTTTTTGTTTTAAGCATCTTTGTTTGAGTTAAAAAGAAATTGTAGTTAATGATAAATATCTGAGTTGAAGAGAAACTATAAAACTTAAAGAGTCAATTATTACTATGTCTTTCCTTATACTTAATTGAAATTCCTTATATTTACTTTATTTATATTCACTTTAAACACATTGAACACTAAAGTTGCTAAAAGTACATTAGTTGTAACATAGAGGAAGTTTATCCATAATAAGAAATTGTCTAGGATCTCAATCAGTTTAAAACTTGTCTGATTAGCCCTTGAGGCAAAATCCTAGGGCAAGCATAGTTAAAGAGATGATTTTAGCCATGTTTGGATCGTTTGGACATTTTAAGCCTACCTAGATATAATTTTAATCCTTAGTTACTCTTGTCAGGTCTTATTGATAAATTGTTTTTTGCTAAACCATAATTAACAACCAAAATATTTTGTTTTTAAGTCCTTCATAAAAATCCTTTGTACCATAATCATACCATCTTGTTAAGGATCATAAAGAAACATAATTCAAGGTCAAAGATTGAAAATACAAAGAACTAACTTATAAAAGAAATGTATAAACCTAGGATTATAGGGCAAAAACAAAAACCCCCCAAATCCTAGAAAGTTTAAGGGGAATTTTTATGAATATGAAAGGACAAAAAATCAGAACAAGAAGATTAGGATTATGGTGTAAACTAATCATAAATTTTTTCAAAATTTCTATACCCTTAATCTTACCCTTACATTACAAGCTTCTAAAAGTCCTATTTGATATTTAGTTATGCATTGCCCTACATTAAGGTCAATTCTAAAGTCTCAACACCATAGTGCTTAAGCACCAATGCCTAAGGCAGAGAGTTGAGCATCGCGATGTCCATGCGACTAAAGAAAAAAAAAAGAATTTTTGAATGCCTAATTCGGCTTGGATTCGAAGCAGCCAAACTCTAGAGTTAAGAAAACCTATAAAAGTTCTCTTTAGAAGCCAAAAAGATATGCGAGAGCAAACACAAAATAAAAGAGATTAAAGCAAGATTAAAAATTGAAGAATAAGATTTGTGTGGAAGCAAGAGAGAGAAAGAAGTAATTCAGGGCATCCATCTTGTTTAATTTCTTCTCTTTTTCTTATTCTTATTCTTATTGCCTTGTTAATTATGTCTCTTAATATTTACTTTAGTACTCTTAAATTCATCATGAACTAACTTTATTTATTTAGGGTTCAAATTTTGAACCTAATATGTAGTTGAACTTTATTATTTCTTTTATTTTTTGAACTTAATAAAGAAGAATTGTACATTCTATCTTGTGCTTAATGCTTACTTTGTATTTGTCTAATATATTGATTGTTTGAGGAACCATAATGAACTCGACAGAAGAATTTATGAGTTTAACATAGGATAGTTTGATATACAATCTTATGGTAACTATTATGAGGTTCATATATGATAGAAATATACTATATAGCATAAACACACCTTTTCTCAATGAGTTTCATTCTATTCTAATTACCATAAACATATAAGTGATTGTTAAGATGAAATATAGTTAATTGACTATCGACAGAGACTTAGAATAATAAGAGAGTTCTAACCAACAATTCAATATTAAGGGATTAAATAATAGAATAATAGGTTTAATGAAGTATTAGGGGATAAGTTAAAACCCTAGATTTTCTTAAACTTGGAGAATTCACATCTTTACTTGCTTAGTGGTTGAATTTACGATAATTTTAGTGTAACTAGATAAATTAGATTACTCAATTCTAAGTTTTGTTTGAAAATAAGTTAAGTATGATTAATTTTAGTAATTTATAAAAAAGATTAAATTATAGAAGTCTTTATGGGAATGATAACTAATTTATATCATTATACTATTTGATACAATATGTACACTTGCGTATGTTTATGCTAGAATTTGCATTGCATCAGTTCTCAACTATAGAGAGGTTCAAGTAATGGCAAAACAAAATGTATAGAAGAGTATTGATAATGAGTGTGATATTTATCCTTACAAGTAATGTGGCAGTTACATCAACGCCACTATCGTTAGGGTAGAAAACTTATTTTCGCTTAGGAAAATTGATCATAAATCAAGATTGTCCTAAGATATGTTTTGATGGTAGTGGCACTCAAGCTGAGGAGAGTTAAAAGGATAAGCCAAAGGTTTAAAGTCAGGTGTTTTCCATGACTAAGTAAACTGCTACGGCATCTAATGATATAGAATCAAGTACTTTACCCTTGTTTTAGTTATACTATAGTGTTATTATTCAAGTACTACCTATTGTGTTTACATTAATGCTTGTGCTAATTATGCTTATGAATTTGCAGAGCCACTTGATTATTATTTTTTTGTTTAATATTTATTTAGGTGGTTGTATGATAATATATTTTGTTTTCCAATCCTGTTTGATTAACTTTGGAGATAAAGATTTCTATGTTGATTTTTTACCTATAAAGATGAAAGACTTGACATGTTTCTAAAGATGAATTGGTTGGCAACCTACTATGCTAGTATTGATGGTTACACTAAAGAGATTGTATTTAACATACCTAAAGAATCATAGTTTTGATTCTGAGGAGAACAAAATGCTTGTGGCAATATGATATTTGCGGTTAGGCCTCGAAAGATGCTAATGACTGAGTGTAAAGGATTTTTTTTGGCTCATATGGTTGTTGACAATGATCATTATATCTTTTCAAGACATCCATATAGTTAGAGAGTTTTCTAATATTTGTCTTGAGGATTTTCTTAGATTCACTACAATAAAAAAAGACTTTGTGATAAGCTATCGCAATTACCGTTGATGTAAATTGTTTACAATGATAAAATGACCATCGTGGGGGTCTTTTACGAGAACTATTTAGCGCTTTGTCATACAACTTAGGACTTAAAAAAGATTTACTTGATGAAAAAATGTGGTATCCCTTTTTTTTCTTTTTCTCTAAGAGTATCTTATATCTTGCAATCAAATCTCCTTTTACGTGATAAATGCATACCCTATGATATGTATTAGAAAATACCTCTTGAATTACCTTCTTAATACTAGTGTATTAATCGGATACAAATATAATATTCTTAAGATTACTAAGGACTCCTTGGAGTTTAGCTATAAACTATGACCAGAAAGCGTCATTTTTCGAATCAGCAATACCTTATACTAGTAAAAATATTTGATTGTTTCCAAACTTACAAACTGCTATAAACATAATACTTGGGTATCTACATTTCAAAAATGTACCATCAAGTACAATAACTGGTTAGATGGATGATTGGAATCCTCTTATGCATAGTTCAAGTATCATAAAGAAATATTTAAAGTGTTTATACTCATTAATTTCTAAATGAGTAACCGTATCCAAGTTTGGTTGTTTCGACATATAGCAGTATACAAGAAGTAATTCAAATAAAGACTTTAGACTACCTCATATCAACCTTAATGTATGCTTTTTAGCTTGTAAAGCAGTAGAGTTAGTTATTTGCACACCAAACTCCTCACGTATATTTTTTTGGATCTCCTTCAATCTGTAAAGTTGACTTACAGATGTAAAAATTATTCTTTATGAATTTGCCAATAATCTAACTATTCACTTGTCAATGACCATTGCGCAACTTGTCCAATTGGTATATGTGATTTGTATCAATTATGAGCATAATGAAACACTTCCTTGCATCCGTCGATACTGCACATAATTTTTATTTATATATACCATTATCACATTTTGTTTCAAAATAATCTTTTGTTGACCTTGAAACCCTGAAGCTCCGATTACCCTTAAGTACTAGCACACTAATAGTCTGGTGAAATTCATCTTTACTAACAAACAACTTTTCTATAAATACATATCTAATTCCCTAACATGAGATCTTATCGAATATGCCTACATCCGATAGTAGTATCAGAGGAATAAACGGAAATGAGTTTTTAGCTTCACAATAATCTCCTATCCTATCTTCAACATTAAAAGAGCTCATTAAAACATAATAATGTCTGCATTCTGGTAAATCATCCAAACTAAGCACATTCTTCCACATTATCGATATTTTTAATACCATCGACATTCTTATCCATCCCACTATCGTAGTGCATATAAATTAAGTCTTTGTTGAACATTATAGGAAAAAATAATGATAGTCATTCGTTATATTGTGGAAACTACAATTGTTAGTATTGTTGGGGTTGTGTAGCTCACTTGGTTGCTACTGTTTACTGACATAAAATAAGTATGATTGGTTTATGGGTTTGATATAGGGAGCTGTGCATCATCTTTACACATAGGAGCTCTATAATCCATTATTACACATAGAAGACAAAACGATTTTTCATTGGCCCCTAAAAAGAATCAGACATTGCTATGTAAGTTTTATTTTGTATTCTTTTCGATTTCTAAGTGTTTGAGTTTATTTTAATAAAAGCGGTGTGTTTGTTTTTATTATTTCAATCTTGTTGTATTTTTTTTTAAACTTTTAAGCCTGCTTTAATACTCCATGGTACTTAAAACAACAAAAAAATTATTAAAAAAACCATTCAAATTGTTCAAAAAAAATGATTTGGAAAAAGACAATGAAATTACAAGTTTAGATACGAGACATGTAAGATGCTCCCAAATGGTCGCATCACAGGCCAATTCGTAAGGGCGAGTGTGCCCAATGAAGTAATTCGCGAGTACTCCAAATTTATCTCATGTCTTTCTCCCCCATTTCATTCCTCTCCTATTCACCTCATTTCTTTTTAAAACTTTACTATTATATACTCAAAATTTTGATGCACACATTTTAAAATAAGCACAACTTCAAATAAATCTATCATTTTGACTTAATATTTGATTATAAAAATATGTCTTATCTTTGTAGATATTTTACACATTCAAATCTATATATTTTGAATATTGAAACGTGTGTTTAGAGGTGAATTCGCTCAAATCAAGTTCGATTTTATGTTTTTGACATTCAAATATTTTATTTTTCACTATATTATGCATACGATGGTAAATATGTCCATTTAATATTTATTTGGCTAATAAAGATTAGCTCGTTGAAAAGTAGCTAAAAAAGATAATTGGCCAATTCTAAATTTTTTTTATTATAATTTATAATTTCAATTTACTCAATTAAATTATTTGATTTTTTTTCTATGAAGATAAATTAATTGAAATTGAATGATTGAATCATTATACAATTGAATTATAATTATAATTTACTCATTTGAATTATTTGATTTGTCCCATGAATATAAAATAATTGAAATCAAATCCTTGTACAGTTAAATTGTTTAATTTATTCTATGAATATAAATTAATTGAAATCAAATCCTTATACAATTGAATTATAATTTTATTTTACTCAATAGAATTATTTGATTTATCCCATGAATATAAATTAATTTAAATTAAATTCTTGTACAATAAAAATTGAATCTTCCACAACTGAATTTTAAATAATTATTTCATAATTAGATTATAATTTTATTTTACTAAATTGAATTATCTGATTTATTACATGAATATAAATTAATAGAAATTAGTACTGAATTTTACATAACTAAATTTTAATTTTAATTTACTCATTGAATTATTTTATCATGAATATAAATTAATTAAAATACAATTAAATTAATTAATTTAATAAAATAAAAAATTACTATTATATATTTAATTGTACAAAAGCCTATATTTAATTGGTATAAATATTAAAAAAGATTGCCATTAAAAATATTAAAAATGATATTAAATTTAATGTTAGGCCCAAAATATTAAAAACAAAATTACTACTAATTTGAAAAACCCAAAACCTAGTCTAAGTTTTGTCAAGAAAAAAAAATAGACCCAACCCCATTAGCTAAACCGAACCATGAACCAAAAGCCAAACTGAACCAAATCAATTCGGTCTTAGTTCAGTCGATTCATGACAAGGGAATTGATTGGTTCCAAGTTTTGAGAATTAAAAATTATTCTTATCATCTTTATCACATAAATTTTTCAAATTTCGAAAGCAATCCTATCATCCTCAATCAAAGAATTTTTTTTTAACTTTTAAATAATTTTGCTTTTGAATGGCATATAATTTTTTTTTTTTACATTTAGAGCCAAATATATTATAAGAATTTTAAACTCTTATTATCATGCTCATAACTTTTACCTCTTATTATTTCATTAATATACGATTTTTTTACATTATATTAATAATTGATCAATATTAGTGCGATCCCTCTAGACTCAATACTAAAAAAGAGGGTGGAAAAACTTTGTTTGATATTTAAAAAAAATAAAAACTAATTGATCATGCTCCAAAACCATTTTTATTGTGGTCTATCATTACATGTTTATTCTAATCTAAATACTTAAACGACTCTTATAATAAATTCTTAAGCTTGTTATCGAATTAGTTTTGATATCACAAAAAAATTAATAATATAATTAAGAAAAGATAATTTTTACTTTTAAAAAGGCTCAATTTATATAAGAAAATAAGTATTATTAATGAAAATAAATAAAAAAATTTAAGCATAATTTGAGATACAATTGAAGAGCTTTAAATAATATATGCTTCAAATAGTTAATTTCTATTTTTTTTTTTATCATTGGCCATATTTACATTTCATTGCTTTTCTAATAAGAAATCTGTTAATAAATTTTATCATATTTGAATCTTTTAAAGAATAGGATCCCGTGTTCCGTAGTTTTTTCCCCCTTTTATTTTTCATTAGATTTATCTCTACGTGCCCAAATCAACATTATTGAACTCTGGAAGTAGTAAGAGAGATAAATGAGGAGAATAATTATCCTTAAAACAACAAACTTGGTTTGGTCCTAAAAGAAATTAAAAAAAGAAAAGTCTACTGATTAAAAGTCAAAGAGCAGGTAATGAATCATCATCGGTTATAGTTTTGTTGGAATGCTTATGTTGTTGGATAACCAAAACAGAGGCATTGATATCAAAATCCATGGAAGCCAAGAGATCCCCAACAGCACCGAGCTCTGGACATTCCTCCCAGTCACTCATACCAGTTGTCAATGGTGAGTAGCCTCGTCTTCCCTTCCCAACTATGAACAGTGAATACATGTCCCCTATGTCTCTCAGAGCTGACAATGTTTCTGCCCCATCTCTCACTTGCTTCTCCACGTACCCAATCTTCCCAGATGACACATACCTAAATTCATAAATTTGCATATACCGACTCAATAATAAAAAAATAAAATGTTGTTATTCGATTTTGAGGACATAAAAATTATAATAAATGAATACCTGTCACGGAAGTCCTGCACAAAGGCATTGTCCCTGTCATTTTCAGAATCATTTCTTGCTATTGTCATGAAAACCTCGTCACCTAAACTAGAAGAAACGCTGAAATTCTGGGCACTTGATGGCGCTGGAAGGAATCTAATGACAGTCAAGTTAAGCTGAGGATGCATGGCAATTCTTTTGCTGCATGCCAAGGCCTCTCGATCATCAGGGCCTCCAAAAAACAATGTAGCAACATTTTGCAGAGAGCCAGAGCTGAGTAGTCTTTGAAACCTTAGGCAACCTCGATCGACAAGGATCCCTATGGAACAAGGGGCATGGCGAATAATCTTCTGATTAGCAGCTCTAATCTCATCTTTGCCACTCTCCATTTTGCCATCAATGCGTTGGTGCTTGTGAAAAGGAAGAAAAATGAATGAAGCACGCAAATCCTCAGCTCGAGTACACACATCTTCGTAAATCTTTTGGAAAGAAGTTACAACTTTGATTTGGCGAATAACAAGTTTGGTTTCTGCAGTGAAATGGTCGATGGCATCATTGATTTCTATCACATCATTGCCTCCATATTCTTCCTCGTCACTGAAATGATCGCCGTCTTGTAATTGATGGTACATCAATTTTTTCTTTTTGCGTTTTTTGGGGAGCTCAACAAGATGCATCAAGTAAGGGGTAACGGCAGCAGCTTTAGAACCATGCATTGCAGAGAATAGCCCAAGTTGGCTAGAAGCATTGCGAGTCCCATAAACACATGAAATTATTTGAAGTTCACTCTCTGGATCAAGAGATTCAAGTGAGGTTCGATTATGAGCAAACTCTAATTCTTTTCTTCTCAATATGAAAGTCACCACTGGCCCTGCGATCATTGTGTTAAGAACTATTACTGACAATAGCAAACTGCGAATATCTGGACCCCACCATGTCTGCCATGTAATAATATCAACAAAAACAAATATCAAACACAAAACCCACCAAATATTGTGTTACATAACTAACAATTACTTAATACTGTGAGAATCTTTTATCAGTGTGTCATTAATTGAGAAATTTTATAGTCGATCTTGTAGACTTAACATTGTAGTCGACTAAAATAATATTGATTGTGAATTTTAGAATTTAAAGATAACAAGGTATTCCGAGAAAATTTGCAGATGGTATACATAACAATGTTAATAAAAATGTACCTCTGAACCTGGAGCGACATCAACGATGACAAGCTCGCCATGGCCTTTGAGATTGAGCATGAAACCGAGCATTAGTCTTTCATGTATTGGAAGGTTCATACGACGGCAAGCCATCATTGTGCCCAAAATTTTGCCAGCAATGCTTATAAAGACCATGAGAAAAACAGCTAGAATATGATTAAAAGAGTTGAGAACATTGACATCGAACTGGAAACCAGTGAATCCAAAGTAAACGGGAAGTATAAAATCGTGAACAGCGTAAGTAAGCTTATGCAACAATGTTCGAGTGGTTTTTCCTTCTCTTGGAAACATCATGCCAACAATAAAACAAGGGATTGTGCTGTAAAGGCCATTGTATTCAATGATCATTGAGACGACAAGAATTAGGACCATAATGAGTAAAACCTGTGAGTTGGTGATGTATTTTCGGTTATGATTCTTTCTGTCAAACCAGATTGCCAAATATTTGTTCATAACGATAAGTGCAACGGTGAGAAAAACTGAAAGAACTCCAATACCGAAGATTACCCGTTCTGTGAAAGCAAGGAACAAACAGAAATATAATGAACCAGACATTTCATTGATCAGCGAAGAAGAAATAGCCAATCGTCCAACGTCTGAGGTATCTAACTTTAGTTCAGTTGCTAATCGAATTACCACTGGAGAAGCTGAATTTGCTAACAGAATAATGCAAATGGTGAAGAAGGTGAACTTGTTGAATTTGATATCCAATATTCGGACGATAAACCAAGTCACAATTGCTCCAAGAATCGCATTTACAACAAAACCTCCATAAGCAATGGTGCTTGCTAAACGGAAATTCCGCTTTAGATATGAAATATCGAACTCCAGCCCGATCAAGAATGTGAAAAATATGCGCGAGAAAAATCCATACACTCTATAGTAATCTGCTGATGAAGGCTGAATGAAAAATGCTCCAACTTCCGCAATCCGGCACAGTAACGAAGGACCCAGAACCAAACCCGCCTGTTTTTATATAAATATATATGCAAACATTTGAACGTAACCCATGCAAAACCAAAAAAAAAAAAAAAAAGAAGTTATTCTAATTTATGGATTTCATGCAAGAAAAACTAATACAATACATTCGCTTTCTGACTCCAACAATTTTTTAAATTTTTGGGATAAATTTTCAACACCAATAAAAGATGGAAAAGAATATTTAATTACTATTAAAAAAAACATATTTTTGACAAGATTATTCTCGTATCAACAATCTTTTGACGTCGTAATGAAAATTTATTATGGTAAATAGTATTATGAGATGATGAAAAGTTGCTAATTATCTTGTAAAAGAAATGTACATATGGAGGTGTTTGAATTACCAGAATTTGTGCAACAGGTCCAGGTTGGCCCAAGGGCTTGAAGATGAGGTGAAAAAATTGAGAGACGACAAGAATCCATGAAACTTGGTAACTTGAGGTGACTAAAGGATTGAATGGGTCATTTTGGCACATTACTCTTGCTGCAGCGTCCATTTTTTTTAATTAAGATGAAACCAGGAAGAAGGCAAAAGCATCAAATTGAAAATTTAATCTTGTTTGGAGGTCCAATGATGCATGGATGTTGGAATCAGAGAAAGATGGAAATGGAATTGCATTAACTCAAAAGAAAGAGAAAATCGTTTGTGATGACCATTGTTTCCTCTACTCTCTGCCACCTGATTTCCTCTAAAATTTCGTTTCTATTTTCGTTTCTTTCTTTTTCCTTTTATTTTTTGGTGATATTTTGTGTGGTTGTCCATATCCTGATCTCTTAAAACTGAATAAAAGACTTAAGTAGATTCACTAACTCTTAAATTATATTGTGATCAAGATGGAACTAGAAAACATAATGACTGACTATTTTTTTATGTACGACTCAATGCATAAATTTTTCTTTTTAAAAGGTTCCTCACCCACAAAATAACTTTTACCTCTTATTTTTACTCTAACTTAGATGACCATGAATATTAAATACATTCTCGACCAATCAAACTACGCCCGAAAGCAATCAATGCACAAATATATATTTTATTATTATGAAAAATTGCATACAACTATTTTTGCATAATTTCAAAGGTAATTACAATTTGTGTATTATACATGTTGGACTATCTTCTATTAGGCTTAATCAATCCACGTTAAGTGTTTAGATTCTACTTCAACGAGGGAGACATATGACAGAATATGAAATTTTTCTTGCAAATACAGAAAACCCAGACCTATTGACCAATAAAGACCACAAATGGGTTGTGAATATTATAGATAGGAGAGAATGGTTTGTAACTAATTTAAATTATAATTATTGAGCATTAAATATTGTATTTGTATATTTGAAAAGAGAAAAGCATATTTTTAATTAAGAATTAAATTTTGACAACATAAATTCACTTAAATATTACTAAAAAAATAATTTTAATTCTAAATTAATAACATTCATGACTGAGATCCATTTACTTATTACCATATTTACTTAGTAGTAACTCATTAAATTTCAACTTTTATAAAAAAATATTAAGCACAAATTTGTAGAAAGGGAGGATAAACACATACAGATAGTTTTTGGAACAACTACTTAGGAAAGTAAAACCAATATAAGCTCACAAAAAATAACAACCTTACTTATTGTTACATCATAATCTACTTTCACACATAACACACCTTTTTATCAAGTAATTACTATTTAAGAGCCAGAGTGCTCTTTTTTGCAGAAGGACGAAAAGTACAAAAAAATTTAGTAGGAACATCTATGGGAAAACAACCGAATTAAGGGAAGAGTTCCTTAGAACATTAAATTGTTTCCGAAGAAGATGTTTAACCAGAGAGTAAATTTGAGTAACACTGAGAGAGTCCCATACAAGCCTCCCATGCATATCATGGAAGTCCTCATTGTTCCAAAAAAAAAAATTCGCGTTGTACCAGTTATTTGCAATATCCCGAATGCCCTATGTGTCAAACGTCTCGCATAGTATGCCCATGTTTGAAAATACCCATGGATGCCCCCGTTGACTTGGTTGCCTTATGAAAAATGTACCGTGGGATGCCCACATTTTCCTAGGTATATGGAAATCTGTGCCAAAAGAATGTAGAGATGCTTTCATGGTGCGGAACATGCCCATGTTATCTCCATAGATACCCAAATATTCACAAAAGCCTTTACAGTGTTGTTTCTAAGCAACATGCCTTCATGATGTGGCCCCCAGGCATGAGGCTTTCTTAGCGACATCCTTGTGAAAGAAGCCTTTGTAACATTATCGATGGATGCCCCCGTTGACTTGGTTGCCTTATGAAAAATGTACCGTGGGATGCCCACATTTTCCTAGGTATATGGAAATCTGTGCCAAAAGAATGTAGAGATGCTTTCATGGTGCGGAACATGCCCATGTTATCTCCATAGATACCCAAATATTCACAAAAGCCTTTACAGTGTTGTTTCTAAGCAACATGCCTTCATGATGTGGCCCCCAGGCATGAGGCTTTCTTAGCGACATCCTTGTGAAAGAAGCCTTTGTAACATTATCGATTGAAGAATCCTGTATGGTGAAGTCCCCATACTAAGAATCCTTGTGGAGAAGACCTATAAGAAGAGGCTCGCATAAAAAAAACCTATATAAAGATACAACACAGTTACAACAAGATGTACTCGTAAAGGCTCAGATATAGCAAGGATACCAACACAGGTTGTAAGCAAATTACCACTATTAAGTAATTGGCCACACCTGCCATAAAAAGCACAACAAAACTTTAAATAGCATGTCCAAATCAAAAAAGGCAAGCCAAAATACAAAGGGAAAGAAAGGTGCTATCCATCACATTTTGAATACATGTTCACTGATACATGCCACGCAAAAGACATACACATGTCTTGACCATGACATGCTCACATAACTTAAGCCAGCCATAGAAAAAAACCCCACGCAAAAGACATACACATGTCTTGACCATGACATGCTCACATAACTTAAGTCAGCCATAGAAAAAAACCTTCGAGGCTTCGAGCATAAGAGGCATATAAGGAAAAGAGCAGTAGAAACTCCAATACTAGCCACACTAATAACACTATTATAAATAGCTGGTCATACTTATCCCAAGCAACCTAGTAAAACCTTGGACAATATAGTAAAGTTATAAAAAGGCTAGAAAATCTCCATACACAAAAAAAAAAAAAAAAAAGCCAGTAGTAGCTTGTGTCTTGCAAAGATATACATTCATTAGATAAAGAGAAGTTATTATTATTAAAAGAAATAGAGAGAGATAGAGAAGGGTTTATTAAATTTTGGGTTCAATCACTTTTCTACATGAAACAAAACCACCATATTCAATTTTAACCATAATAATCGAATAAGAAAAATTAAATACGATTAAATTAAAAATCAAATTTAAAAGAGAGAGAGAGAGGTCTTTGCAAGAGAATGTTGTACATGAGGAAGAGGTTAAAGGGCTTAATTTTAGTGGAAGGTTTTTTATTCTGTCCAAACTAGCTAGTACTCGGTCTAAGGGTGAAAACGTCCCTTTCCCATGCACTAGTTTTGTGAGCGTTGTCTTTGAGTTTGAGGAAATTGACTGCCGCTAGCGAAAAGGGTTGCCCATGGCCATGGCTTCAAAAATAGTCGTATTGCTAGCTGCTCTTTTGACTTTACAATGCCGCATCAACTTTATGTCACTTTTTTCAATCGAATATTATTAGCATCCCACTAATTGAAAAGCCAGTGTGATTAATATTGCATTGCCACCTCTAACAATTGATCAAGCCCTTTTCAAACAAGATGATAAATATAGGGATAAGGATAATTTTACTTAATATTTTAGAAATTAATAATTTTATTTGAGTTAAGTTTAAAATATTTAATTTTATTTTAATTCATTAATTTTTATTGTTTAATTAAATAAAAAATTTATTTTTAATATATTTTTATCATTTTACTCGTAATAATAATAGATATGCAAAAATGTAAAAATTTATGTGAATTAATATATGTCATAGTATGATTTATTATAAATGACACATGTCATCGTGTGATTGGTTATAATTTTAACAAAATAAATTTAATAAATTAAAAAAAATAAAATCTAGCACTGTCGGTGAAAAACGGAGGGGAGGGGGGGGGGGGGGTGCGGCGGCAACAATGATAATAAAAAAAATTAAATTTTATATTATTAAACTCTATTTTTCTTAATCTATACTATGGTGTGATCATTTTTTTTTACAAAAATGACCAGAAAATGGTCAAAAAAAGTAAAGAGGTCCAGCTGTCACCGCCAGTCGCCGTTAGATGGTGGGACGGTGATATGCACTACCCCTACCTGTGAAAAAATTAACAGTGTTTGCCCTTTTTGGCGACAGTGCTAGTTTTTGTTTTTATTTTTTATAATATAATTTATTTTATAAATTATTTTAAAAAAAACTAATTACAATAAAACACGTGTCTAAAAATAACTAATCATATTATGACATGTGTCTTATTATTAAAGTTTAATTTTTAAAATTATATTAAATTAAATTAATTAATGAAATTACACCACAAAAAGACAATGAATAAATAAAATTATACCACGTATATAAAGTATAATTTATTTTTAGAGTAAATTATATTTTTACCTTTCTACTATTAAAATTAATAGTAAAAATTAATGAATTAAGATAAAATTAATTATTTTAAATCTAATTGGAGAAAAATTGATAATTAACCCAAAACATTAAAGTAAAATTATCCGTATTACATAAATATATTAATCCCTAGTTAAATGTTAAAAATTTAAGCTCAAAGATTTCGGTTGTCATATTATACACGTATACATACACTATACCACTTTGTGTATAAAGGGATCCCCATTTTGGAAGGACATTAGGGCAAGGGTAAGATATGAGCCACAAGCAAACCCCCCTTCTTCTTTAGCTCAACATCAAATATCAATGGACACATGTATATATAATATAATAAGCTCATTGGAGTAGACTGTAGAGTCTTCAGATAATGATAAATTATCACAATGCGTGTCCATGGCCATGCCTGCCTTCATCCACGCATACTATTACCATTTTGTCATTTGCAGCAGGTTAAACCCAACACCCAATCCACTGTACTGTACCCAAAATATACATACATTTCTCTCGTGTTATTTTTCAAAAACTTGAGAGTTGAAACATGTACCAAACTGAAAATATTTAAAACGTACAAGTATAGCAACGAAGTTGGATCACTGCATTGCATAACTGTGTACTGTAAAGTGAATTTCCTAAAACGCAATCTCTTTTCCTCATATCACAGCCCCGTTACCGCGAGAGCATTAATCGATATGCTCGTGAAACAGCATACGCAGCCCAGAAAGATAAATTAAATCACATCACTACAGCTGATATTCATAACAATGTCTCAAATGTAGGCGTAAGATTCCAGTTCATTTTATGCAAGTCCTGTTATCAGGACTGTACCAAAGTTACAATTGACATTTTACAACAACAACAACAATAACATTGAAGACAATTTTCTATCCTACACTAATGAGAATGAAAGGAAAAGAAAATATGATGGAAGGGCGAAGGAAAACCCCAATAAAAGATTGTCATAATGCATAGAGCATCATTGCTTTGCTCGTCTATTCTTTTTGTCCTTACCACACTTAAGATTTTTTATCTTTTATTATTCTATTCACAAGCCAGTTTGGTGTCAAAGCTACTCAAGCAGATAGCAAAAGCTTGATATGCAGAGAGAGGATAACGGTAATCCATAGTAAACATATCTTTCCCAACCTTACCAAACTGCAGAATGATCTTATCATGCTCGGGTGGTGCTGGTTGAGAGGGCGTGGGTGCACCAGCAGCCGGTTGGGTGGCAGCAATCAACTGAAAATTCTTAACAGATGCAACAGTCACCCGCCCTCGAAAATTGAGGCACCAACATTGTAATTGTTCGTGCCATCTTGGAGGCTTGTTTTTTAGAATCAAGGGTCTCATTTTGCCATCCTCATCATCATCACGTGGTGCACCAATTTCAGAAAATCGTGAGCTGCTGAACTCGACAGAGTGGTCAAGCGACTTTGAGAAGGAGATGCTCCGGAATGAGTCCTCAAGAGAGCGGGGTACAAGCTCTGGCTGGCCAGGGACGAAACCACCTGCATGAAGCGCTGAGGCTGGGATAGAGTGCATGATGCAATGCATCCTTCGAGGGCCCCGTGTGCCAAGCACATTTAGTTCATAAGTTATTTGGGCTATATTATAATTGCCAGTTGGGACTTTAGGGGAGACTTTTTTGGAATAAAATCTACGGCTTGTACGCCCTGGTGGAGTTATATTGGCAGAGGTACACGGTGGCTGTGTGTCATATATTATAAATTTTGTTCCGAGGAAATTTGATCTGCAGCATGAGAGAGTTAAATTATTAAATGTAATCTATTTATAAAAAACAATTTATAGGCATTTATTAATATATAAAAGACTTGCATAGAGAACTAAACAAATGTCTCCTATCATTCTTAAATACAGCAAAAAAAAAGAAAAAAATAGTAGTCGGTGACAATAAAAACCCATACTAATATAAAATTCCAAATGCCTTACTGCAAACTCCTGATCCAAAGCTAAATTTTTCCTCCAGGAAACTATTCGTTTGAAATTTTAACTGAAAATGTGAACTGCCAAAATTTACTCAAGGAACATTATGTGTCGTGAGACAATTATGTTTGCAAAGAGGGATTTACTAGATTCACTAAATCAGTTGGGTCACTAAGGTTCCCCTGAAATAGAGAACATTGATATTCAGAATATAAAATCTTAAATCTAATAAAAATTTCAGAGTAGAACTGTAATACTATCTTGATGCTAAAACCAAACAAAATAAAATAAGTAAAATGTACATCCACTATGTCTGTGCATGTGGTTCCATATGTTCTCATTTTGTATTCTTACCTCAATTTTCCAATATAAGTGCTGCTTGATCTTGAAATGTTGTCAGCATCCATAGAGATTACGTACTCTGTACAAGTAGTTCGACGAGTCCGTTTTGCAGACAGAAGGAATTTCCCATTTTCAACTAATAAAGCTGCAAGAAGGAAATAACAAAATAAATACAGCAGCACAGTGTGCAAGAAGGATGAGTTTTTGCACTTCAAATCATGTTTGACAAATGTACAGGAATTTCCCATTTTAAAAAAGGGATTGGAATACACATCTAAACAGGTCCAAATTATAACAAGACAGTAGAATTAATGGACTAACACCAAAAAGAACTCTAGAAAAAGGAATAATGTTAAATCTAATTCAAGCACTGACAAACAGAAGTTCCAAGGCCCTTTGAACATGCTACCCGACTTCTTTTAATGGTTTGGCCCACAGCAGCAGTACAAACTTTAAAACTAAGATTTATCAGCTTTGTTGAGAGCTACTGAACTTTCATCCAGCACTTGATTAACTTCATCCCAACTCATGAAGTCATATGAAATAAATTTCACACCGTGGCTGCCCATAATTGGAAACTTCAAATGCCGAGGAAAATCAATATAAAGCATTTGACTTTTAAACAAGGACAGATCCTGAAACCTAAACTGTTTTCTCTTAACAGTGTAGTTATCAAGGAAGCTAATTTAATATCCTAAAGAACCTGAAACCTAGGCAACAGAAGAATCAGGCTTCTGTCTCACGTGGCACGAGAACCAATTAACATTCTCACTGTCAATTAGAGGAGAGATAACAATCTCTTTGATTATGAAGATGCATAAAAGAATGATTAACCACAATAAGTGGTGGTTGCTTGATTTCTTATTTCTCATACCTTAACATGAATATTAGCAAATTTTCAGACATTCGCCCTCCAATTGCCCTTAGTATTGGAGGTTATAAATACTTAGTGTTCAATGATTGATCCAGCATTTAACACATAACATTCAGTAATTGATAACCAGCACTTCAAAAACGAAGAATTTGAAATTAAATTATGCACTGTAAATAGACATCACAAGTTTCATGAATACAAAACAAAAGCATTTGATAATGAACTCTGAAGAAGTAACTGATTTCACTATACTTATTGTACTTCTTTGTTCTCTTCCCTTTTAAAAGTATTTCAACTGAAGCCATTCACAAGGACTGGACCGACAGGCCGCCAGACCCAGTCCATAGAGCACAAGTCAGAAATGTACCTAAATTTGGATAGCCAACATGTTGGCTTATACAAATTTTTGGCCATCCAAATTTGGAAAAATCTAAAATAATAAATTGGAATAGATCCACACAATGCAAAAGTACACTTTCAACATGAAATGCACCAGATAGGAAATCCTAAAACAGAAACCATAAAACATGACTGTTCTTCTTGGTAAATATATGCAAAACCAAATAATAGACAATCAATCGATAAATTAATCAAAACAAGATTCATGAATTAATATTATTTAACAAACTAGAGGAAATATGCTCACCAGGGCTAAGACACAGAAAAAGGTGATATGTTAAATTAGATTTATCCCTTTTAATGAAGCATTGAATGATCCCATCACGTGGTCCAGGCTGAAAACAAAAACCAAAAGGATCTAGTGAACATTCTCTCCTAGATCATAGGAGTGCAAAAGTATGTTTAGGTTACAACAGTCTTTACATAAATGCAGCAAATATGGAATCCTAATGACTGCTCTTTCAAAATAAACTTGAATAAGGAAAAGCAATTTTCCCCAAGTAATTATTCTAAACAACAAAACAAAGGAATGAACACTACCTGCTTCAGGGACACAGGGAAGGTGAGCTTCCCACAGAACTCTGGATTTTTAACAATTTCTTTGCACATAGCCCTCCAAGACCTGCAAACGGCAGCACATGCAACAACATGTTTGCGAGCAGGCCACGAACTTTCACTCTCTTCCAACCTCTTAATTACATCACAGAGCAGCTCCGGTGGTAGATTAGCCCAACGACTATTTTGAATTACAATAGGCTGGTCACTCAAATCTTGTAAAGAACAGTGGGATTTCCCTCTATGATGGCCGGTCAGTCTAACGTCGAAACTTCTTCTAGAAAAGCTCCCAAAACTATCTCTTACGTCACGAACTATGCTACGGAATGACATTTTATAAGTTGTTCACAACAACAGTACTACACAATGAATTTCTCTTTCAAATACTTCTGGCGAATTATATTCCACTAGTAATGTACATATAGCTGCTCACAAATAAAAAAGCAATCAGTTCCCACTAAATATCTCACTAAGAAAGAACTAAAGCTAGGAAAAAGAAAACAGCAAAGACACCAAAAGATAAAAAGAAAAATAAAAAGAAACAAGAAGCAAATGACAGGCTCACATGGACTAAAAAGATTGCTGAATAGGCAAATTTTATTTAACAACAAACCTTTTCTTTGATAGTGTATAGAGAAGCAATCTTTTTAGGTCCTTAACCCTCACTTTTAAACGAAAAGCTATCAAAGTTCTCCTAAATTAAACAAATACAATTTGAGCCACCATGTTAATATATTTAAATATACAACTTAGAAGGAGATACGAATCGCCTTCTACGCAAAAGAAGCCAAAGGGGAAAGTAGGACTTTAACTTGGGACAAATCTCCTTCTTAAGAGTTTAAAAAGAAAAAGGCAAAAAGTAAAAAGCAGAAATGGTTACAAATACAAGAGAAAGTAACCCACATCAAAAGAATGAAGAACAACTATTTTTTCAACAGAAATTTACAGAATTTTTTTTTTCCAGGCCAAAAAAACCCATTGACTTAGAGAAGACAAGACTAATAGTCACCACCAAGTAGTCTATCAACTAAAAAATTAAAAAATTTCACCCCAATTTTGTTCATATTTTCAATCTATTTTTCTATTCACCAACAGTAAAAGTCGGGCAAAAATTATAAATAGAAACACATAAATAATGTAATTAATTTCCAAAAATACTAAGCATTAGAATACTAACCTGTTATAAGCAAAAAGCTAAAGCAGGTCAAAGCTCCACAGGCTGGCCAAAGATCTGCAACCAAGAATAGAAATGCAACAAAATTTAGAAGAAACAAAATAAATCCCTTCAACGACACAAACCCAGAAGCACAAAGTTTCTATAGAAAGAAAAAAATAAATCAAAAACCGAAATTATGTGAAAGAGAAATGAAACAGGAGATCTGCACCTTAGTATCTGCAAAGACAAAATCTGAAGATTAAAAAAAAATCAGACAACTTTGTAACAGTACATGAAGATGAGGATGAACCACAACAAAAGGCAGGAAAGAGAGCAGAAGCTGAAACAAAGAAAGTCAAGTCAGAAGTGGGAACGCAAACAACTTAACAAAACATTGAACACCCATTTCTGGGAGGTTTTACTTTTGGGGTGTCTTTCTTCTAATCCGGACTCCAAGGCAACATTTCAATTTGCTTAAACGCCATTGCCTAAAAGTTTTTTGCTTTGATTACTTATTTCTTCTCTTTTTAATTATTTATTATTATTATTATTATTCTTTTTTATGTCTTCAGCTTTTATTTTCTTTATGGGGTTTTGAATTTGTTTTTAAATTTATTAAAAAAATGACGTACTGAAGGGAATTTTATATAATTGCCCACTATAAGTCTGAGAGGTACGTGCCCCAGCAACATGCAGTTACTCGGTTTGACTTTTTCCTTTGTTGCCTCCCTCTTAACGGATGTTGCGGTGTTTGATTGCCTTAGCCCCTCTTTCTCTCTCTCTTTCCTTTCTCCTTTGTTTCTCTTTTATTTATTCTTTTTTTACAAGACAAAGGAGTGACAATTTCCAAAGAAATAAATAAGCTCTAAATATTATAGAAAATGAGATGAAAATATTCAAAATTAAATTAAAATGGAGATAAAAGAATGGCGAGCGCAATGGTGATATTAGTGGTGTTGCTTGTGGCAGAGGGAACCCTAAGGTATCTCGCCTATTTTTTACGGACAATAACTTGATTTTCACTGGGGGCTTCGTTACCCAATTGTCAAGCAGTTAAAAGGATTCTCTATTTCCTCTCAGTTGGTTAATGTTTTAGGGGTTCGGCAAGTATCATGTCATGAAAAATATCTTAGCGTGCCGAGCTTTAGAGGCAGAAATAAAACTTTCTTATTTGCCTCTATTATGGATAGAGTTTGAAATAAGCTAAAAAGTTCGGAATCTCATTTATTTTCTGATAGTGGTCGGGAGGTTGACTAAAATAGTTATCTAATTCACACCAAATTCTATGCATCTTTTTAAATTATCAGTGCATCTTTTTAAATTTTTAATTTTATCTATTAAAATTTATACTTATGTGTCATATTATTTTATATAAATATTTAATTTTAATATTTATACAATATATATTTTATTAAATTATTAATTATATTTATTAAATAGTATAATAATTATAACATTATAAATATTATATAATTTGAAAGAGTTTATATCTAATCTAAAGAAGTTTAGATAAGTGCTAAGAGTTAGCAATATTGAGAATTATAAATGCTAAAAGTTAATACTGTTAAAAGTTAGCAGGTTATGAGAGTTAACGTAATTTAAAGAGTCTTATTTGAAACAGAACAAAGACTTGAGAATATATTAATAATGACATAATTACAAAGAGTTGCAATTAGTATTAAAAAATGTCATTATACAAATATATTCTTAAATACTATGTTCCTGATCTATTTTCATCGATTCGGGTCTATTGGTGAATCTATTTATAAAAATCAGTTTATGTTTATATCTGAATGGTACAGATGGTCATTCTTAACTGACTATGAGCTTAATGGAAGTTCGTATAGGCATGCAGGCATTTAGTGAGGACTGGTACTGAACTAACTTATAAGGACCTTTAATAAACATTCTATAAAGCCATCAATGGTAGGTCTTCTCGAATTGAGTAGTATTTATGGTCCTTTGATATGTGCGTTACAGTGGGCTTGTGAGTGATCCACTATACTTTGGTTCTACAGATATCAGAGACCTTTCATGGTCTAACTACTGCGTGTTGCTAGGTATGGTCTGATGCTCATAGAGTCTGGTATGAGTAGATATAAGATCCGTCAGCTCGCATAGGTCAATTGTATATCCAGATGATCCGAGATTATATTTCAGAAAGTCTTATGGCCATAAGCAGTAAATTCTAAAAATAGTTTTCTATGGAATAAACGACATCACAAAAGTCTTTGTAAATATCATTTACAGAAATACGAATTTGGAGATAAATTCACATTCGAGCAAATAGAGATTTAATGGTAGAGATCTATGTCTCTACTCTTCTAATGATATAGATAATGGAAGGATTATACGATGTGCTATAACCTCAACTTATATGATTCAACGCGCTACTTTGTAATATCTGTAACATGTATGTGGGGCATTGTTCACTGACGTATAGAGGAGTTCTCTTTGACAAACTGAGCATGAACCTAAAGAGTCTCACAATAAAAAGTATATTCATTGAGCACTGGGTAGCATCCTCGTTCGAAGAGTTTGATACAAGGAGATTGCGAATGAGTCCTATTTTGAATGAGTCCTCAATGGAATAGTTCGATCCAAGGAGAAAGCGTATTATAGGGACTTCTCGAAATTTGGATGCATCATCGATGGAAGAGTTCGATTCAAGGAGAAAGCTCATTATTGAAACTTCTCAAAATGTGGCATCCTCGATCGAAGAGTTCGATCAAGAAGAAATTATGAGTGAACAAGATTTATTATTGGGACCTCTCAAGAATATAGCACACTCGATCAAAGAGTTTGATCTGAAAAGAGAAATCTCGATTTTGAGACCTCTCGAATTGAACACGTGTTAAATTCTAATTGTTAGAATTTGACACATCATTAAGTATTAAAGAATAAGGTTTTGAATAGTACTCGTACAAGTGTTGGACACTTGTCATATACATAATTATTTTAAGGATGCTTAATGGTTAAGCATTGGTGTAGGATGGTGACAAGTATTGGACACTATTTATGAACTTAATTATTTTATTAATCCTTCTTGGATAAGCTTTAAATAAGTCATTGGATACTTGTCTATTTTTCAATTGTGTTATTATTTTAATGAAGCTTATTAGATAAGCTTTGTTTATGAAAAAGCATACATTGTTTAAGATAGTGACAAGTGTATTTTTGATGGCTTAAAATAATAAAAAGCTTAAGAAATATTTTGTTAAAAACTTAGAAAAGGTGTTCGTCCATATTTGTTGGAAATAAGACAAAATAGTGTTTAGCTTTTATCTTTTAAGTAAAAAAGGTTAGACCCTGTTATGTAAAAAGTGGACAAAATAGTTTTATTTATCATCTTTTGCAAGAGAGAGAACTTACCACTCTTAGTAAAGAAGAAGAAAAGAGAAAGGGCAAGTGTTGCTCTTTTCTTGCAAATCTTATTTTCTCACCCAAAAGTGAAAAAATCAAAGTAAGAGTTGTTTTTAAAAAATCTTGCAAAATAAAAGATATCATTTTAGCATTCTAAGCCCATCAAGTTAGAATCTAAAATTGTCAATAAGAACACTTCATGTGACTTCAAATTTGGGAACCTTTTTCAAATACTTTTAAGGTGATTTTCATCCTCATTAGTGTAATGAGACTTAAATTCAATATGTTTGTTTTAAGAAATTAGATTTTTCGCTTCCGCTGTGTATGATTTATGTATGAGATGTATACATTAGAAATGATGGACATATACCACATGCATACACTTATAGAATAGTACACTCAATATATTGCTCTATGAGATATACCATTTATATGCACAGTTCTTTTGAGGAGGGGATATGGACCATCGAAAAGCTCATTGATGCTGTTGTGAGATACTTTGTGAGAGGAAATCTGGGATTCCGAGATCTGCCTACTTTTAATCAAGCAATGCTAGCTAAATAAGTTTGGAGACTTGCTCGTAAGCCCGAATCACTTATGGCAAGAGTTCTGAGACATTTATTTTTCTATTGACTTTTTTTACAGGTTGGGCCTCACCTGGCATCTCCTATGAAATTTTGATAAGCATGGCTCTTTTTTTTGTCAAAAGATGTTATTGGTTGGGTCAACAACTAAAGGGTATTGCAAGTGCGTCATATGATACTGAAACTACAAGCTTGTGGTAGTAATTGTTGCGTTTACATCTTCCTCGAAAACTGAAAATATTTGTTTAGAAATCCTACAATGAGTGGCTTCCTACTCACGTGAATTTGTGCAATCATCATGTCCGTGTTAACTTCACTTGTCTATGTTGTGATCAAGCTCTTAAGACCACTCTTCACACTTTATGAGAATGGCAGATGCTGGCTCCATTCAGATCTTTTTACTGCTTTATGACAGGTGCCTATTATAATGAAAAAAATGTAAACCTTGGATTTTTTCATCTCATATAAACATCAGTTGTCGAAAGAAGCGTTGGAACAGTTTCTTATTGCCCTTTGGCGTGTTTGGTTTTTGTGAAACCAGCATGTTCATTATGGCCAGGTACTACCTCATTTTTTTGTCTTGAGTTGGGCAACAAACTTCTTGCAGGAATTCTATTAGGCTGATAATTGTGGTAGAGCAGAGGCACCAGTAATTAAAAGGGTGAAATGTGAGCCGCTGCCTTTGGGATGTCTTAAGATTAATACTGATGCAGCCCTTTCTAGTGCTAAAAATAAAACTGGCCTAGGAGTTATCATTCAGTATCTACCAGTGCTGTGATGTACACCTTAGCATTAAGTACTCTCATAATACACTCTCTCTCACACTCCAACGTCTTAGTATTGTGTTGTACTAAAGCGCAAATACCTGCTATAATAAATAAATAATAGAGTAATTAATAGAGTATTATTCCCTTGAGGAATTGATATTATTATTATTATGTCAAGAACTAAGATTATGTTTTCTTACTTTTATTCAAATAAATGATGAATTAAACGATAATTAATCTAAACTAAATAAATAGAAACTAATAAGATAAGACTAAAGATAGGAAGAGTGAACCACTAATAATAAATCAAATTATGATTACAACTATCCATCGATACTTTAATTGAACCAATTAATCTTTTTTTAAGCTAATCCTTCAATATTGATTGTTGGTTAGATCTCTAATATCATCACAAGCCTCTGTCAATAGTTGAACGACTATATCTTACTCTAACAATTACTTATATATTTATGGTAATCATATAAGAATAATATTTATTAAGAAGTGATCTATTACTACCATATATACCATATGAGTATAAATCTATCTCATATGAAACTCACAAATGCTATGTTATAATCATAGATTAAATTATTCGAGGCCAATGTCTAAATTCCTTCGTCACGTTTATTAAGATTCTCATAACAATCTAATTACTAATCAAGTAATTAGAGAGCACTAAGAACAAAATAATTGAACAATTCTACTACTCAGTTCATAAAAATAAAAAATAAAACTTGAATTTAATCACATATTGAATTCAAAGTTATAACCCTAGATGTAAAATTTAGGTA
Source organism: Ailanthus altissimus (assembly GCA_946807835.1). Taxonomy (NCBI): domain Eukaryota; kingdom Viridiplantae; phylum Streptophyta; class Magnoliopsida; order Sapindales; family Simaroubaceae; genus Ailanthus; species Ailanthus altissimus. The sequence continues at coordinate 5,551,639 of OX327707.1, read as the reverse complement.
ATGATGAAATAAAAAAGTTCTAGAACTTATTAAGAAAAACATCATGAAAATCATATAAACTAAAAATATAGAAGATATAAAACTAATTTTGCTGCAATTTTTAATTTTTTATAGTCTTTTTGTTTCTCCAAAAGTTGCTCTTTCTTTCTCTAAAAAATTATTTTCTCTTATGCTTATTCTTCTCTCACTTCTTGAATTTTAAAATAGGTTTTTTGATATTATATTGTAGGCTTTTTAATCTTCAAATTATGGTAAAACATCAATTATAAGTTAGACTAAAATTTTCCTTTTTTCTACCGAGCGTCAATACCGTTTTAAAAATATTGTTCACAAATACTATTCATGCATTATTGTTCACGTGCCATAGTGCTGGAACACTAACTTTAGTGCCGCGATGTTGGTATTATAGCAATCTAATGTAGTGGATTATTATAGTAAAATTGATATTTTTGCTTTATTTTCTTTAAATTTTCATCCCAAATAACTTTTTTAAGTTTAAATCTACAAAATAATGATAAAACACATAAAAAAAAACCTAATATTCATGCTTAAAATGAACAAATATTAAGTCTATAGAAGCCCAAAAGAATATGTAAAAAATACACCAATAACCTAGAGATTCATTAGCCCTCTATTTTATTTTTTATTGATACATTTTCAATTATTATAAATTACAACAGTTTATATAGGTTATAAACCGTTCCCTAAAAATTTTATTTTTTTAATTGGAGTAGAAGTTCACGTAAAAGGGAAGTCCAAACTTACTCAAATATCAAAGAAACCTAAAACCGCAAGTTTTTTAAAAATAGGCTTTGTTGCGCTCTCGCACTGGCATCGTAGTTAAGAGTTTTGTCTTTAGCGCTATGGCACTGAGCAGCTAGTGCATGATGCCCGTGATGGATTATTTCTATATTAAGCGTAAGTGCACGCTATCGAAAATACATAATATAGAATGAATAGAGTGTCGATCCCATGGAGAATTTGTTGTATTTCTAACCAATTACTAAAATTGTATCTTCTCATTTTTATCCAAAAGATTGATTATTTTGAATTGCTTGATAAAATTTTAAACTAAAAATTATCTATGTTATCAACTATAATTAACAATCAAATTCGACAACAGATCTGATAATATATGACGAAGATCTAGGATTATAGCTATCACTTAATATGATTTTCCAAACAATGGCGCTTCGATTATTATCCCATCAATTTAATTATTGGTCACAACACTAATCTCATCACGAGCCTCTTCTGATGGTCAAGTGATTATACCAAGATCTATTAATTTTCTATATTCCTATGGTAATTTAATAGATCAAGATTCATTAAGCACTAGTTGTATTAACCATACATATCATCTAGGTATATATTCCTATCTTAGATCGAAACTCACAAATGTCACTTTGTGATCATGTATCAATTTGTCACGGGCTTAACAATTAAATTTCTTTTCCAAGTTTATTTAATCATTACCAATTCATTCAACATATGGCCAGTATATCAACGACATTAAGATCCAACAAATTGAACAATAATTGAGTTCACAATAATCGTCTTCAATATATCAATCCATCATATTAAGGTCAATGATATAATCCTAGAAATTAAACTTAGATCAACATGATAATAACATCAAGATCAACAACAAATATAAACATGATATAAACAGATCAATTCGGATCAAACCAGTAAAGATTAAAGTAAAGGAAGTACAAGTTTAAGGATTGATCTAGAATTGACCCTCCAAAATGATCTTGATTGGGAAGATCTTGTGTAATCTCTCCATCAAATATTGTTTGATTGTTGTTTTCAAGTTCAATTATCAATTAAGTGTCGTTTCTGGGTTAGGAAGGTGTTGGGGTTGAGAGAATTTTAGGTGTTTTTCGAAAGGGTCCAGAAAAATTACTCCATGGGGCAAAATGTAATGTTGTTATACTTGAACACTAACGCCGGGGCGTTACACTATGAACGCTTTGGCGTTAAACCAACGTCGAGGCATTGCAATAAAACAATGCGGGGACGTTAGTAGCGCTGCGGCGTTCCACTGAAAATGTTGGGGCTTCGCGATCTAGATCCAAAATTTCGCCCCAGCGTTGATGTCCTCCATGCAAGGGCGTTCTTCATTATTGCATGAACGCTGGAGCGTTCATTAATGGATGCAGAGGCGTTCTTTATGATATATGAACGTGGGGGTGTTGTGAACCTTAACACTGGAGCGTTCATCACCAGTTTTACATTTTTGTCATTTCGGTCCCTATTTTTTAGTGGCTTTCTTTTGCCTCCAATTTGTTCCCTATATCTTCCATTAGTTTTTATTCCCATCTCAATATGATTAAAACCTATAAAATCAACAATCAAAGCATAAATAACTTTGAATTTACTTGAAAATGAACAATTATTAAAATAAAATAGAGCCATAATATGTATTAAAATTATACTTATCAGCCCATACTTGAGAAATGTCTCTACTTGTGTTTTTACGCTCCTCCTTATTTTTGGTTCTCCGTTTTTATCTATTTCTCGTGCGTTTAATGCGTACTCAACCTTATGTAGACTCTTTTTTGTTCTCTAACTCAAAATTAAATTCTACATAAATTTTAAATCATTAAATTTTAACAAAAAATAATAATATATTAATATATAAAAAATTAACATTTAAGCCTTGTCTAGGTTTGGACCCTATAAACATTAAGTTCATTTACCACATGTGTTATTGAAGGAACTAAAAGTCCTTTTGTTTATGTGGTAAGAAACCACCTTAGTATTGGTTTTTAAAAAAAAAATCATCTTAGTATCGGTTGTTTTTGTTGTTATGTATTTGTTTTTAATGATTTGTAATATTTTTTTTTAAAGTTATTGTATTTATTAAAAATTTGTGATTTTTTTGAAAAAGGTAATGTATGAATTTAAATTTATAAAAAAAAAAGATAAAAGTTGAAGTGATTTAATAATTGTTTAAGATTCAAACTCAAAACTTTTACTCAAATGAAGTTAGATGTATTGTCAGCTTTTTACGGTTGGATTGTTATTATAAGTACTTATACCCTTGTAAGCTTTCAATTATAAATTGGAATCATCGTATTTAAGAGAAAAAAAAAAGAAGAGAGAAAGAAAAAAGAGAATAATTATTGAACCCTTTTATTTTGACTCAAGTCCTTTAAATACTCAATAATTTCAAATTTATTTGAAAATCCTCTTTTTGTCAATTTTTTTTTTGTCTTAAATATTCTAAAAAATTAGAGTTTAATATTAAAAAAGTAATTTTTTAAATAATTTTTAAATTAAGAATATGTTTAAAATATTTGAGTTAAATTAAGAGAATTTAACATTTTTTTAAAAAAAAAAATTTGTTGAGAAAGATAATAAGTAATTAAATAAGTATTATATATAAGGAGAGAAATTTTTATTTGGGTCATGATAGGACCCACGTAAGAAAAGCCAAGCGGCAAACGTCTACCTCTGCAGAGCAGAATGAATGTAAAATGCAAAAGGAAATTGCATTAAATTGTGTTATTCCAAAATAAAAAAAACTCCATATTTTAGTATTGGCTGTGGCTGCATTCGCGTTTGAGGTTTAGCTCTGACTTTTGAGTTTTTACCCTGAAACTTCCCAACAAATTCGTCTTTTTCTTTTGGTAAAAGAAAAGGTATTAGTATCATCTAGGACCCTCTTATTTTCGACAATATCAACTACCCTCCCTGATTTTGAAGATTATCATTCATACCTGGAATATTAGCTGATATTTTTTTTTTAGAGTTAATATTTGGTGTTTCATAGATTGGATTTTTTTATCTCTATCCAAACTTTTTAACTTATAAAAAATATATTTTGTCAATATATAAATTTGTCTAAAGATTTTCTTTGAAGTTTTCAAATAATTATAATTTTATAAAGTAAAAAGATTAAGAAATTAAAGAGAGAGATATGGGTAATCAAATAATTTATAAGAGTAATATTATATTTTTTAAATGATATCTTAATTTTTTTATATTTTAAATTAAAGTGTTAAATAATTATTTAATAATAAAATAATATAAATTTAAAATTATTTATTATATTATTTTATTATTTAATAATTACTTGACACAGAATATTATTTCATTATAATGTATATATTAACTGAATTTGTAAGAGAAAGAGAAGAATTATTTTCAAGCTTTTCAATGCTCTTCCTTCTTTTATTGTGATATGACAGTGTTAATCATTTAATCTTAAATTTTAAGTTCTAAATTCTTTTAACACTCTTCATTCTTTTATTATGATATGATGGTGTTAATAATCTGATCTTAAATCCTGAATTTGAATCTTGAGTCTTGATTCAGTCTAGCCATGTAAAAGATTGGCTTGATTTGTTATTGACATTGAGAAATGAAAATGTGGCTCATGATTCATGATGCCCCTAGGCCTCTCTTATATAAACTTTTATTTATTTATTTATTTTTATCTTTGTCTTTCTTATATTATTGTGATGCACATAATTAAAGATACGCCCTGCCCTCATCGGAAATTCAAAGCCAAAGCCTGCCCTTGCCCTTCGCTCTAATTATTTAAGACTTTGACAACCGAACGCACGCCACTTTTGACTTGCCCGCATCATCTAATTCAATGTCTTTTGGTAATGATAGATGCAATCAACTGTCAACTTAGATAATACATTTAATTTTAATTTTAAAATTATTTAAATATTTATTTTCTTTCAATCAAAAAATATTTATTTAATTGTTTAATTTTCCTATACTACATATGGAAACTAATTAATTTTTTAATTTTAATTTACTTATTAAATATTTAAATAATCTTTTGCTCACAAAAGAAAAAAGTTTAAATATATATTTATTATTATTTTTTGCTATTTTCTTTTACATGAGAGATTTAATATCGGAACCTCCATTAAAATAAAAATAATTATTCATATTAACTATTTACCATTAGACTGTTAAGTGTTAATACAAATACATTTTTCTGTTAATATATTATTATTTCATTTTTTGTTTGTTAATATTATTTATTAAATTGTTCTTATATTATATTTATTATTTAATAATTATTTAAATTATAAATTATAATATTTTAAATTTTTATTTATTATTTTAAAGATAAATAATTTAGTTTAAAATTATTAATTTAATTGTTTTTAAGAAACAACTTATACCGTGGGACGTATTCACTACTTAAGGGATAAAATAGTTTTTTCATGTCAAAACACCGGATTACTTGATTGGGGGAAAAATTGTTCATTCCCAATCCAATCCTCTATACAAAACATGCCTAAGTGTCATTTTTGTCCAAATATTGTTTACTTATATTTGTTTTTGGGGTGCCTATGTTCAATAAATTCATTACTTAAATATAAAATTTTGATTTTTGCTTCATATTCAAGCCTAAATGCCTAACAAATTCGTATTAAAATAAATTTTAATAATGTTGATAGTGAAAATTTAGAAAACTCTTTAGTCACATTATAAACTTATTTTTTTATGAATAGTGACTCAACCACCCTATGTTGGAATAATTTGATCTTCCAAGTGCTTTTTTATTTCTAAGATTAATATCTGTACTCACACAACCGGTTAAGTTATATTAGTGGTTATCTTTGGTAATAACCCTTTCAAACTTAATTCAGTAGTAGATATTTTATAAAAAAGAGAACCAAAAAAATAAGGTTTTAATGAGAAAAAGATAACCAAAAATAGAGTTTTTATAATAGGCGTACGTTCTCACTAATATAAACCTTTTAGAGATGATTTCTATGCCTAAAAAGAATTCTCCCTTTGAAGAAATATACTTTCCTTTATATAAGCTTCCTTGGACACTTTTGTCATTGAAGTCCTTCAAGGACTTTGGACATGTTCTTAAATTCTTGGACTTGGATATTCTCAAGATCCTAAGAATGGGATATATCTAAAATATTCGGGATAACCTCCGTCCAAGGTTGTAAGGGTAGAGTGATTTTATTTGGACTAGTCCTTGGGTTTAGACAGGCCGGTCAAGCCAATCTAAAATACCAAAGGCAATTCTTTATTGATGTTGACCTCGAACTTTGGGCCATTCTAGGCTTGAGGCCTCTAGGGCCTCAAGTGCTTGGCCCTTATATCTTTTTACTTGCTCTCGAGGCATGATGGGCCTAAGGTTGTTGGGCCCAAAGGCAATTCTTTGATATTGAACCTTAGAATTTAAGGCCAAGAGGTGGGCTTAAGACTAAGCTTTCCTCATGGTGAGCTGGCTTAGCCTTAGGTCGAGGTCCTTAGGGGCAATAGGATTCCCTCAATTTTTAGTATTGATTTATAAATTTTGGAAACTTAGTTGTAGTGCTTGGGTTTACATAAGGTCTTTAATAACAACGAGCTTGGGGTGGTCTTGTTAACATTTGGTTGGAAGGAGTCCTAATTGTTAGGATTTGTACTTACGTGCCATCTCAAAATATATAAATATTTAATTCTAGTATTTATACAATTATCATTTCTAATAAAATTATTAATATTATTTATAATTAAAATGGTAAGATGCTTGTAACATTTCAGACATTGTATAATCTGAAAGAGTTCAGATCTAGTTTAAAGGAGTTTAGATCAGTGCTAAGAGTTAGCAAGGCTAATAGTTATAAATACTAAGAGTTAGTAATGTTAAGAGTTAGCATGTTCATATAGTTAGCGAAATCTAAGGAGTTAGAGCCTTGTCTGAAATGGGACAATGACTTGAGAATATATTAGTAATGACATAGCTATAAAGAGTTGCAGATGCTGCTAGAAAATGTCATTATGCAAGTATGTTCTTAAACACAATGTTCCAATCTAATTTCATTGATGCGGGTCTATCAGTGGAACCCATTAATATAGATTAATGAATGTCTATATTTGGATGGTCCAGATGGTTAGTCTTAGCAAACTATAATCTTAGTACGAAGCTTGTATAGAGATGCAAGTATTCAGTAAGGACTGGATATTGAACAAACTCACGAGGGCCTCCAGTAGACATCTCATGAAGCCGTCAATGAAAGGTCTTCCGAGTTGAGTAGTATTTGTGGTCCTTTGACCTGAGCACCACAGTGGGTTTGTGAGTGATCCACCATACTTTGGTTCCACACATGTCAGAAACCTTTCATGGTTTGACCGTTGGGTATGGTCTGATGCTTATGGAGTTCGGTGTGCATAGATATGTGATCTATCAGCTCATATGAGTGGATTGTATATCTTGATGTTCTGATATTGTATTTCAGAAAGTTTTGTGGCCACAAGTATAAATCTCAAAAAATATATTTCGAAGGAATAAACAATATCATAAAAGTGTTTGTGGATATTACTTTTGTGATATTGTTTAATGAAATATAAATCTGGACATAAGTTCTTGGTTAAGCAAAATAGAGATTTGACGGTGATGATCTATATCTCTGCTCTTCAAGGATATAATTAATGGAAGGATTATACAAATATGCAATAATCTTAACTTGTATGGTCTAACACGTTGATTTGTAATATCCATAACGTGTGTGTGGGATATCGTTCACGGACGTATGAAGGAGCTTTATATGACAAATTAGGTGTGGACTTAGAGAGTCTCACAATATGAAGTATACTCGTTGTGCACTGGGGTAGCAGATTGGATTGAATAATTCAATCCAATAAATTTCAACAAAATAAGATAATTATTTCAGGATCTCTCAGGATGTACATTGTCAAGACTTAATTGTTTAGTATATCATTGAATTAATTAATAAGGGTTATTAATTAATAGGATGTTGACAAGTAGCACAATTTGGTCCATGATTTGATTTTACCTTAGTTTTACCATTTAACCTTGGTAGTAAAAACTAATAAGGTAAAAAATAATTATTCAAAATTATTTTGAATAATTAAATTTTATATTATTAGATAATAATAAAATAAGTATATCATGGTATTGTATTTTAATACAATGAAGGGCCTAGATGTTGGTCATTTATTTACCAATTATAATTATAGTAATTATATTTGATAGGTAAAGATTAATTTAGGTAGCCATTATTCTAGTACTCGGTTAAATTAATTATAAGTGGGAGACCAACAATAAAATTGGTGGAGCACTTATTTTTTGTTTACCAAAGTGTTGAATAAACAAAAATGAGTTTGGCTAACATTTGATTTGATTCATTCAATTCTTGGGAGAGAATTCGGCAAGGGTGAAGGAAAAAGAGGTAAGAGAGAATTTTGAGTTTTATTCTTTCAAGTGTTGGAAAATAAACAAACTTCTCTTCATCTCCTTCTCTAATGGATGGCTAAAATAAACAAAATAAAAATGGAGAATAAGATAATTATTTTAGAAAAGAGTTGTTCAAAATAATTATAATGTGAAAATTATTTCTAAGAATTATATAAGAGTTGTATGTTAAATATTTTTAATTAATATAAGAGTTGTATGAAAAATATTTGCCATCTCCATTTAAGAAATAAAATTGTATTCAAAAGAGTTTGAATACATGTTGCTGAAAATTCTAAAACTAAGCTACCATTCTAACTCCTTAATCATACCAAAAGTTATGGACTAGAATTGTTCAACATATACTTCAAGGTGAGCTATTCACATGGATTGTTGGAGGACTTGAAGCATTTGTAAAGCTACCTTCATTAAGTAAGTGTTTTACATAGTATTTTAATACAATTGTTCATCATGTTTATAAATGTATAATTATTATACTTATTAATATATGTGATATATGTATTTAATTGTTAAATTAGGTGTATTTGTTAATATGCTTCCGCTACATATAATAATTTTTGAAATTATGTATACACTTATATGTCACACATTCGATTCCTAATACTAATGACTTTACTACTTTAAATTTTAAAATTGGCGTCAAGCATTAAATAAAGTTTCCCCTTTGAAAATTATATGGCATATTAATTACACTTCCTAAGCACCCAACTGTCAAGTCGCTACAACTACTAAAGATGTGGATGCATTCATAGCTATCAGATCTCATCCAATGGTTAGGACTATTTAATGTATGCTTTAGTAGTTAAGTGCAAGTGCACATTATCGTATCAAGTAATATAGGATTTTAAGTTCAAGTATCATTCCTACATGGACTATACGATTTAATTCTTCATTCAATTACTAAAACTATATCTACTTAACTTTTATCTAGAAAACAAAAATATGAAATTCAATTAATTAATCTAGTACTATCAAATTAAACTAAACTTAATATTTAACCAAAGATAAACAAAGAGATTAATTCACTAATTAATAACTATATAGGGTTTCGACTTATTTCATAATATTTCATTGGAATTATTTACCTCTTAGTTAATTCCTTAATATAAATAGATTGACTTAGACTCTGATCTCATCATAAGCCTCTGTAGATGGTTGAGTGACTATATTACACATTTTAACAATCACCTATATGTCTATGGTAATCAGAATAGAATGTAATTCATTAAGAACAAGTCTAAATCATACCACACATGCCAACTATGTATATATCTATTCTATATGGAACTCATAGTTGTTACCCCATGATCATATATTAAACTATCATAGGCTAAATACATGAATTTATCCATTGAGTTCATCATGATTCCTCAATCATTCAAAATATTGGCCAAATATGATGAAAGCTTTAAACACAAGATAAAATGAATCAATTATATGTATTAAGTTTATAAACTAAGAGTTAATAAAATTCAACTACATATTAGGTTCAAAGTCTAACCCTAAATCAAATAGGTTTAACTTATCACTAAACCAAGAGTATCAAAGTACATATTAGAAAAAATCATGAACAAGATCATATAATTTAGAGCAAAAAGAAATAACACAAGAAGATATCCTGGATTGTTTCTCTTTTCTCTTAAGCTGAATGCACAAATCTTGTTCTTCAATTCTTGAATACTTGCTTTGATCTCTTAATTTGCAATGTGAATTTGTTTGTCTTATGTTTGCCTCTAAAATTATTTATGTTTTGGCTCTAAAAAAAGTGTTTATATAGCTTTGAGAAACTCTAGGATCGAGAGCCTTCGAATCCAAGTCCGAATAGGACTAAAAAATGGGTTTTTTACTTGTCGCACGGGCGTCGCGACCCTGGGTATTGGCGTCGGCGCTCAGACCTAGAAGTGCTCAAATGCTGAGAACCCACTGGGTGCAACGATGCCTAACTTTTTGCCTGGGACACTGAGGCATCCACCCTTGGGCATCACGGCACCCACCCCTGTACATTAGTGTTATCGCATTTTGGCTCAACTTGCCTGTTTTACATCCGTTTAGCCTTCTGTTTCTCTTTAATCATCACATTTTTCCTTTTGCACCTATTTATGATTAAAAATATAATTAAATAGCCAAACATTCAAATTTATAGCAAAAATTAAGTTCAAAGTGCTTAATATACTAGTGCATTTTTGCCTCTATTACTAATCCTAAGTTGACATGTTGGAGGTGAAGCGACATCTTGCACATATATTAATTTGGGTCATTGGATTTTTTCAAAAGATGGGATTAACTCTAGTACTTACTATAAATTAAGAGTCCCTTCATCTTTTCTATACTTTTGTTTATTTTGAAATTTTAGAGAGAAATTGCGACTGATTCTTGAGATAGAACAACATTTCATTATAAAAAAAAACTATAATCCACTTCTTCAACTTTGATTTCAAGTCAATTTCTTTGCCTTTGATTTTTAGTAAATTACCTTTGACTCATTTTTATATATTTTGCTTTTTCTTACTTCTTTAGTTCCCCGTTTCCTTAGTCTCTTGATACTAAGTGATGTATAATTTTGTCTTGAGGAAGTTCTTGAATTCTTTCTGCATTTGCTAAAAGTGAACTTTGTTGTTTTATTGGTTAATCTCTTTTGAGGGCATGATTTATTGTTCTAGCTTCTCGATCCTTTTTCCCTTTATCATCTTCTTATATTCTCTAATTCTCGTAGGCTTGAAAGAATTAGCATATTCTTGTTTGGCATGTGTTTACTCTCCTCTAAAGTCCATTGTTTCTCTCCCCATTATTGAAACACACTTGATAACTTAATGCAGAGTAAAAGGAATAACTTTTATATAATGGATAAAAGAGCGTCCTGTAGTAGCATTGTAGGTTGTTGGTGCATCTACTACCAGGTAAACCACCTTAAGACGCTTCCCAGCAACTATGACAGAAAGCATGGTCATCTATTTAACTTGAACTTTTCCTCCTTCAAACGCTATCAATTTAGTATTACATCACATAATTTCTTTATCATTCAATCACATCATTTGGAAAGCTTTTCACAATAAGATATCTACGATACTGCCTTCATACACTAATACTCTTTTGATTATAATTCTTACTATATTTAAGCTGATCACCAATGGATCGAGGTGTGAGAGAATTAACCTAGCCAAATCCTCTCTAAAGAATGTGGTTTTACCCAACTCTTGTTTAGTTAGCATCACCATAGCTAGTAATGTCTCTGTTATCCCACACTTCTAGATGTCGGTTGCCTTCCAAATTAATGGTTTCCATCTTTCATCATTCCCTTCTCTGTCTAGTGGTATACTATAGAGTACTGGCATATAAAACTAGTTCATTACTTATCTACTAATTATGCTTCTATAAAATCGTCTACTACCCCTTTATTAGTTTGTGGCCCCTTCAGGACCACTTGCTTCTCCTTCTCTTATATTCTTTCTATTTCCTACTCATTTATGGTTCCATTAGAAGATCTATTACATGCCTTCTCTTTCACTACTTGTCTTTCCTCTTCTTCTAAATAATTAAAGTCAAATAATAGTCTATGGTTCATATTTAACATGAGAGTCATTATCCTTGTTTGTAGCCTTTTTTTTTTTACTTAATTTTAAAGCTTACTCTTGTTTTGTTTACTTTTACAGAGTTACTTCCAATCAAACTAAACAAAATGGCCATTTCTCATAAGAGCATTTATCTGGCCTCTTGATTGATGTTATACTAGTTAAGCGTAAATGCATGCTATTGTATCAAGTAATATAGGATTTGAAGTCTAAGTATCGATCTCAAAGGGACTATACAATCTAATTCTATAAATCAAGTACTAAAATTGTAACTACTTAACTTTTTTTTCTTCAGAAAACTAAAATCTAAAATTTATTTAACTAATCTACTCTATCAATTAAACTGAACAAAAGTAAAGGATAGAATTCACAAATAAAGATAATCTAGGGTTTTGACTCTTCCCCTAATATTTCATTAGACTCAATAACCACTTAGTTAATCCCTTAATACTAATTGATTGGCTTAGACACTAATCTCATCACAAGCCTCTATCAATGGTCAAGTGACTATATTATATATTCTAACAATCATCTATATGTCTATGGTAATCAAATCAGAACGTAATTCATTAAGATCAAGCCTAAATTATACCATATATGCCACCTAGGTATATGTCTATTCTAGATAGAACTCATAGTTGTTACCTTATGTTCATGTATCAAACTACTCTAGGCTAAACACATGAATCCCTTTGTCAAGTTCATCATGATTCTTTAATCATTTAAAATATTGATCAAGTATAATGAAAGCATTAAAACACAAGATAGAATGAATCAATTGAATGTATCAAATTCATAAACTAAAATTTAACACAATCCAAATTCATACTAGGTTCATATAGTCTAATCCTAGATAAACAATTTAGCCCATCACAAAACCAAAAGTATCTAACTAATTCATAAAGATCAATAAGAACAAGAGCATAATGCTAAAGAAAGAGAAGAAAAGCTAATCAAAGTGACTCTTTGATGTGCTTCTCCTTCAATCTTGACTTGAAGCTTGAATTTGATCTTGGTTCTTCAATCTTTAGCTTTGATTTTGTGTTGTGAATTCTTTCTCTAAGTTTTTGCCTCTTTATTTCTCCTTTCATATTTTTTAATTAGGGTTTTAGGCCTTCTATTTATAGTTTTATGTCTTCAAATTATTGTTTATAAGTTATTGTAGCAAAAATTCTATTTATTACCACGCGCGGTGCGACGCTAAGACACTGTTTTGGGCACTGTGATGACGGACATTGTAGCAGGTACTATAACAATTTGATATTTTTGGCTTATTTTTATTAGAGTTTTGACCTTATTTACTCTATTGACTTCAAACCTATAAAAATAATAATAAAATACATTAAAAGCTAAATAATCTTAATTTCTATGAACAAATATTAAGTTTAGAAGATGAAAATATTAGACTTAATGAACCTTTATCACCTCTCAAGGAATGACAAATGCTGATATCGTGTCCATATTCATTATGGAAGACACAATATTTAGTCCAATCTCTTTGCACCTCCGATATTGATTGCGATTTCGACTTCCTCTAAAGCCTTAAGTCATTATACTTTTCCTATATTTTTCTATTAAGGTATTAATGGGAATTAGAGCTCAAAAAATGTCTACTGCTTGTCATTATTTTCTTTCTCATGACTTGTAGGTCACTTTTTATACCTATCTCATTAAGAGGAACTACCCTCTTTTCTCGTAGTGATCATGGAAGCTTCCTTAATTATGGCTGCTTCATCTTTTTCCTCCTTGATCCATTATTCTGACTTTTGGTTTATTACCTCAAACAAAGGAAAGTTCTTATAAATGAGATATCAATAATATGGTGTCAAAATTTTAACTGCCTTTAGTATGCTTGGGCAGCTATCTTCGTTTCATAATTTTTCAACTCACTAAGCTCCTTATTGAACTTGTAAATGAAACCTCTTATTGATTCATTTCCCCCTTGTTTTATGAAAAAGAGGTTTGAGGCTGTCTTTATTTTTCTTTTAGTTCTACATATATTAGGTGATAAACTTAGTGGTTAGTTCGTCAATGGTGGATATAAAGTTTTTCTTCAATCTTCAGAACCAAGCCAGGGCTAGTCAACTGAAGGGAAAAAGTAACACACTTCAATACATTTTTCTTTACATTCATTATCATTCGTGTGTTAAAATGGAAACTATGCTCCTCTAGTTTCTAATTCCATAATATATTTGGAAATTTAAAATGTGAAATTTATAGGGTTTTTTCGCTCACTTGATGGCTTCCACAAATAAATCTTGATTTGGTCTTCTAGCCAGAGTCATAGCTGAAAGTGTGCCAATTCACTAGGGAGTATGCATATGCTATGTGTCCATTACAATAAAAACTTTTGCATCTCATATGCAAACTAATAACTGCGGAAGCATAAAATCTAATTTTCAAGTGCAATCAACACATAATTTAAATCTCATAAACATAATGAAAAATCAAAGATAAAGTGTTCACCTTTCAAGCCTTTAGAATTAGGGTTTGGAACTTGATCTCACCTTGAATTGTATTCGGTGGCAATTTTAGCACTCAACTGAGGTGAGTTTGAATGTTTTGAATAGCAGCCCTAATCCAGCAATGTGATTAATAATTAAACACTATGATTAACTCTTAATCACTTAGCTTAACACATAAATTATTGGTTTATTACAAAGCAATAAATTGTTCTTTATTTTATTTAAATATTGAATAACAAAAACTAACTTCCTATTGCTTGGTTGTCATAGTCGACTATGAAGGAAGAAATAAGAAAGTGAATAATTGCTATTTCTTATTCCAACTCTTGAAACAAAGAAAAGCTCTCTTTCTCTTACCTTTTGACTAAACCCTTTAAGCTTAGTAAAATGAAACACTTTGTTTCATTTTATATCTAATTTTTTCATTTCCTTCCAAATGCAATACAAGAGCTGCCCATCATACACGGTCTCTCATTACTTGCCATTTTCTTTATGTTTAATAGTTGTTTAATCAAATTGAACAAATGAAACATGTGTTCTTTTTTATTTGCTTGAAATGGCTAAACCAAACAAGCCGTCAAATGAAGACTAATTTCTTTCCATTTAGCAATTCAAGGAAATGGCCCCACTAAGCTTGGATTCACAAGCAAAGGCCATTCCCTCATGTTTTATAATTATTTAATCATATTAAACATATGCTTTTGTTTAAATATTATAATAATTATTTGACTTTAAAAGCATTAATAGTATCAAATATATTATATTATTCAAAAATACTTTTATGGATAAATAAATAACTTTGCTTATCGAACAAGTAAGGTCAATTTGATAATTTTAAAGTCAAACAATGAGTGGCTTACAATGTACTACTTGTCATAATCCTATTGGTCAACAACTATTGTTAACTAATTAATGTACTTAATGCTTAAGTCTTGACAAGTGCACATCTAAAGGGATACTGAAATAAATATTTGATATGCTGAAATTTAATGGTTAAACTATTCAATTCGGTACGCTGCCTCAATGTACAATAAGTACACTTCATATTGCAAAATTCCCTAGGTGTATGTCCAATTTGTCAAATGAAACTATTTCACGAGTCTGTGATTGATGCCTTATGCACACGTCATGGATATTACAAATCAGTGTGTTGGACCATACAAGTTGAGTTCATAATACATACGTAAAATCCTTCTTTCATCTATATCATGGAAGAGTGAGGATATAGATCATCACTATCAAATTTTTATATGCTTATTCGTGAACTTATCTCTAGATTTGTATCTCAATAAATAATATACGCAAATATTTTTGCAATATGGTTTAACCCTATGGGAAACTCTTTTTCCGGGTTTACTGCTTATGGTTATAAGACATTCTGAGATATAATCTTAAAGCATTTGGATATACAACTCATCTATGAAAGGTGACATATCCCATATCTACGCACACCAGACTTCATGAGTATGGAACCATACCCAGCGACATGTAGCAGTCAAAAAATGAAAAGTCTTTGACATCCGTGGAGCCAAAGTATGATAGATCACTCACAAGTCCACCGCGGTGCTCAGGTTAAAGGACCACGAATACTACTCAATTCAAGAGAACTTGCTATTAACTGCTTCATGGGATGTCTATTGGAGGTCCTCGTGAGTCTATTCAGTACCCAGTCCTTACTGAATACCTATATACCCGTATGAGCTTCCACTAAACTGATGGTTTGCTAAAACTAACTATCTAAACCATCCAGACATAAACTGATCTATATGAAAAGGGTTTCACCGATAGACCCGTATTGATGAAGTAGATCAGGAATATAGTGTTTGAGAATAGATTGCATAATAACATTTCTTTGCACTATTTATAACTCTTTATAACTATATTATTACTAATATTTTCTCAGGTCTTTATCTCATTTCAGATAAGACTTTAACTCCTTAGATTACATTGACTCTTATAACTTATTAACTCTTAGCAGTGCTAATTTTTAGCATTTATAACTCTCTGCATTGCTAATTCTCAACGTTAGTCTAAACTCCTTTAGACCAGATTTGAACTCCTTCAGATCATACAATGTCAGCAACATTATAAGCATTTTACCATTTAATAAATGTAATTAGCAATTTAATAAAATATCAATTGTATAAATATTAAAATAAAATATTCATACAAAATGGGATGGCATGTAAGTATAAATCCTAATAATAGTGTATTCTGAAACTCTATATTTCCTAATTTTGTATAAAAATCTCTCACCTCTTTCAAGATGAAAGCTCTTATGTCTTCCCTATCCATGTTTCTTAAATCCTATATAGGGTTTCTTCTTTTCTAGCTCATTGATGCATAACTGCATCTACTTCAAGAGTTTGAACATGTTGGTTCTCTTCTCTTTATTGATCGTCTATTGGGTTGTCATTCAATTCATCATATCCTTTAATAACAGTTAACTTGTCCCTTAACTCTTGATTTTTCCTTTAACTTCTGATTCTTCTTCCTTATTTCTTCGAGCTGTTTCATTATCCAATTCATAATGTTTATCATCTCTACAAGAACTTAACTCCCTAATGTTTACAAATCTGAGGTGCTTGACTCTTCTATTTTAATATTGTTCAAGTCTTCTCTTTGGCTGGACATTTTCTTCTCTGCTAGTTTGGTAAAGTTAAGAAATTATCATTCAACTCAGTTGCTTTTCGATAGGCGACACCATTAAAATTCTCCGGTCCAAATTTTATGAGAAATTACTTGTCGCCCCTGTGAATTTCCCATAATTGTGAAAAAAAAACCCTCCGTTCTCCTACCAAAAATAAAAAAGTACTTCAACACTTAAGTTTGTAATTTGCAAGATAAAAAAGGTATGGGTGTTTGAAAGTTTATCTAGAAGCAAGAATGAGAAAGGTTGTTAGTTTTTTTGTGCTTAGAATGGTGATAATTCCTATTCTAGGAGTTCCATGAGTGTTCCTGGAATGATAGATAAAAAATATCTTATTTCTAAACTCCTCCCCTTTGAATCAATTTTTTTTTATCTATTTATAAAAGTTGAAATTGTTTGAGTTATTACATACATACATGAGTAATTATAATAATAATTCAAAATAATCTCAGTTATGATTTGATATTTTAATATACACTAAATATATTTCTAATCAGTTTTTAAGTGAATGTATGTTGTCACGATTAATTCCGTATTAAATGTTTGCTTCGGCCATTAAAAATAAAATTTTAACATATGATAATCCAAAATAAATACTGAATTCTATCTTGTTCCCATCTCTTATGATGTTAATAACCTACTTAGAATCCATGGGTCAATAAGTTTAAATTATCTACAATGGATCACTTGTATTTAAAGAAGTGGACTTGTTGCCTTGGGCTGCTCAATTAAATTGGATTCTAAACATTTAATACAGATTAATTGAGCCAATAAAATATTGGCCGAACAACCATAATTTATACGTCATTAAATTCTTATATCCTTAATGTAGCTTATTCTTTATGAAGATTGATTTTGATATATCAATGTGATCTCACTTATATCATTGTACGAATAAACAAAAAATACTTATCAATTTAACCTACTTACAAAAATTAATAGCTTTTTAATAGTTTAAAAAAAATACAATAATTTATCATATCTATGAATTAAAAAGAATAACATAGAGCAAAAATTTTATTGATAGAACTTAGGAAGTGTATAATTTTTAAATAAGTTGAAAATATTATATGGTGAGTATCTATAAAAACGTTTATTGAAACATTCACACAACTTTATCTTATTCATGTTTGTGTTCACATATGAAAATTTGACATATTCTTTGTCCATGAGCATGAAACTTCATTATCATCTTTTTTTTTGGGGTCAAATCTTGCATTATGTTGATTTAGAGAGAAGAGATAAATATCTATTTGATTAAATGGAGTTGCAATCCAAATATATTATGATTAAATGTAAATCATTTAATAAAATTCATAAACTGATGAATATTTTTTTTTAAAGATTGCATATGTAATTATATAATCTTATTATGGTGTATTGGAGTCGCCCCCTAAACTTTTAGTTATTGCTAGGAGTTACGTTGAAGAAATATTTAAGAGGGAAAAAATAAAGAGAGAGAGAGAGAGAGAGAGAGAGAGAGAGAATAAGCAATTAAATAAGTATTATATATAAGGAGGGAAATTTTCAGTTGGGTCATGGTAGGACCTGCATAAGAAAAGCCAAGGGGCAAAGCTCAACCACGGCAGAGCAGACTTAATATAAAAGCAAAAAGAAATTGTGTTGAATTGTGTTATTCCAAAATCCAAACTCCATATTTTTGTATTGGCTTTGGCTGCATTCACGTTTGAGGTTTAGCTCTGACTTTTGGGTTTTTACCCTGAAATTTCACGACAAATTCGTATTTTTTTTGTGGAAAAAGAAAAGGCATTAGTATCATCTAGGACCCTCTTATTTTTGAAATTATCAACTATCCTCCCTGATATTGAAGATTATCATTCATACCCCTAACATTCGCTGATGTCTTTTAATTTTTTCGGGGGTTAAAACTCAAAAGTTTCTCTTTCCAGTAAATTCATAAATATTTAGATTTTTTTCTTAAAAGGAAAATTCTGTTCATCTTGTAATGGCTTCCAACTAATTTATAAGTGTATTGCTAGCTTTCTCTCCATGAACGTAATTTAATTGGTTGTGAATGCGCTTAATATCCTCAGTCACTTGAATTGAAGTAAAAATAATAAATAGTGATTGATGTTTTATGAGTGAGATTTTTTTTTATCTCCATTCAAATTTTTTAAATTAAAAAAATATATATTGCCAATATGTAAATTTGTCTAAATATATTCTTTGAAGTTTTTAAATAAATAATTTTATGAAGTAAAAAGGTTAGGAAATCAGAAAGAGTTATGGATAGTGAAATAATTTATAATGTATGTGTTAATTAGGTTTGTAAGAGAAAGAGAAAGGTCGTATTTTTAGCTTTTCAATGTTCTTCTTTCTTTTATTATGATATGAGGATGTTCATCATCAAATTTTGAATCCTGAACTTTGATCCAGTCCAACCATAGAGAAGAAGGACATGATTTGTTATTGACATTGAGAAATGAAAATGTGGCTCATGATTTATTCTCATAGGCTTTTTTTTTTTAATTTGAATTATTAATATTACATCAAAAATCAGTTAATATAATAATTAGAGAAAATTTACAATAAAATCTCACTTTTATACAAACATATATTCAGAGACAAATTTCACAGAGAAAGTATAACACTCATAAAGAAAGAATAAAAAACCCACTATAAAAAAAAGAATAATTAAACTATCCTCGACTTCTCTTACGTAAACTTCCAATATTTTTATTTTTGTCTCTCTTTCTCTTTCTTTCTTATAATATTGTGATACACATATTTGTCTACTCAACTGGTGAGACAAGTGAAGTGGGTGGGGTTTAGGTGAGGTTAAATTTGGGTAAAGGCACGCCGTGCTTTCATCCGAATTTGAAAGGCAAAGCCTGCCCCTTGCCCTTGCCCTTGCCCTTGCCCTTCGCTCTAATTATTTAATAGTTTGACAACCGCTTGCCTCTTCTTTGGGCCACTTTTGACTTGCACGCATCATCTAATTTAATGTCCTTTTGGTAATGATAGTCATAATAAAATTGAATTTGATTAGATTTATTAAGATTAAATAAGATAGAATTTGATTGAATTTTTTTTTTTTTAGTATTATCTTGTGTGTTTGATGTTTTATCGAATTGAATTGGATAGTACATTTAATTGTATTTTTAAAATTATTAAAATATTAAAAAATGAGTATTTGTTTAAATATTTATTTAATTGTTTAATTTTCCTATACTATATATGGAAACTAATTATATTTTTTAATTTTAATTTAATAATTAAATATTTAAATAATCTTTTGTTCACAAAAAAAGTTTAAATATATATTTACTTTGTATTATTATTTTTTGTTAATTATTTTTTACATAAAAAATTTAACTCGAAACTTTTATTAAAGTAGAAGTAAATGTTCATATTAACTTTTTACTACTGGACTTTTAACACAAATACATTTTTTTTGGCTAATTGTTAATATATGATAAGGTAAATAATTTAGTTTAAAATTATTAATTTAAATTTTTTATTAAGAAACAACTTATACCTTGGGAAATATTAACTAATTAAGGGATAAAATAGTTTTTTCATGTCAAACACAAGATTAATTGAGATTGGGGCAAAAACTTATTCAATCCCAAGCCAACCTCCTAAACAAAACATTCATAAGTGTCATTTTTGTCGAAAAAAATTTATAATTGACAAATTATTTTTGGGGTGCATCTTGAACCTATTTGTTCAATAAATTCATTATTTAAATATAAAATTTTGACTTTTACTTTATATTCCAACCTAAATGCCTAATAAATTCACATCAAAATAAATTTTAATAATGTTAATCGTGAGCATTTGAGGGATTCTTTAGTAACAGTCTAAACTTATTTTGTTTTGAATAGTGACTCGACCATTCTATGTTGGAATAATCTAATTCCCAAATATTTTTTTTATTTCCAAGATTGTTATCTACGCTTACACAATCGATTAGGCTACATTAGTAGTTGTCTCTGGCAATAACTATTTGAATCTTAAGTCAGTAGTAAGGTTTTTATGAAATGGTGATATTAAAAAAATAAAATTTTAATGAGAAACAGACAACCAAAATAGGGTTTTCTCAATAGTTTTAAGTTCTCTTTGGTTTAAACTTTTTAGAGAGGTTGTTATGCATAAAAGAATTCTCCTTTTCAAGAAATATACTTTCCTTTATATAAACTTTCCTGGACACTTTTGTCATTCAAAGTCTTTTAAGGACTAAGACATATTCTTAGATTCTTGGAGTGGGATATTTCTAAGATCCTAAGAATAAGATATATTCAAAATATTCAAGATAACCTACGTTTGAAGTTGTAAGGATAGAGTGATTTTATCTGGACTAGTTCTTAGGGGCTAGAGATGTTGGTTAAGCTAATCCAGCTTACCGAGGATAATTCTTTATTGATGTTGAACTTGAGCTCTTTAGGCCATTCTGAGCTTGAGTCCCTTAAGTATTGTACATATGTCTTTCTACTTAGGCTCAAGGCATGATGAGCCTCTAGTGGTTGAGCCCAAGGGGGTCTCTAGTACTAGACCTTACAATTTAGGGCCAAGGTGTAGGCTGGGCTTTCCTCTTAGTGGGCTAGCTTGGTTCGAGGTCCTTGTGGGCAACAAAGGTCCTTTAATTTTTAATGTTGACTTGTAAATTTAGAAAACTTAGCTACAGTACTCAGGGCTACATAAGGTCCTTAGTAATAGCGAGCTTGGGATAGTCTCGTTAACGTTTTGCCTAGAGGGAGTCCTCAGGGCTTTACTATTTTGAATTTTTAAAATTGGCACCAAGCATTGAATAAATTTGCCCCTTTGAAAACTATGTGGCATATCAATTACACTACATAAGCACCCAACTGTCAAGTCGCTATAATTACCAAATACGTAGATGCGTTTGTAGCCATCATATCTCATCCAATGGTTAAGACTATTCCCAAGTTAACACGTCGGAGTTGCAATGACATCTCGTACACATATTAATTTGGGTCGTTGTATTTTTTCAAAGGATGAGCTTAATTTTGATACTTACTATAATTAGGAGTCCCTTAATCTTGTCAATACTTTTGCTTATTCTGAGATTTTAAAGAGAGAATTTACAATTGATTCTTGAGAGAGAACAATGTTTCATTATGAAGATCAACTAGAAGCCACTTCTTCGAATTTGATTTTGAGAAGATATCTTCGTCTTTGATTTTCAATAAGTTACTTTTGACTCCATTCTGAAT
Organism: Ailanthus altissimus; assembly: GCA_946807835.1. NCBI lineage: Eukaryota > Viridiplantae > Streptophyta > Magnoliopsida > Sapindales > Simaroubaceae > Ailanthus > Ailanthus altissimus. The sequence continues at coordinate 5,529,560 of OX327707.1, read as the reverse complement.
TATTCTCTTGGGGTTAGAGAGGTCAGTCAAGCCTATCTAAAATACCGATGGGAGTTCTTGATAGATGTTGACCTAGAGGTATTTAGACCCTTCTAGGTCTGAGACCCTCAAGATTCTGTACAAAGGTCTTTCTACTACAACTTAAGGCATGATAGGCCTTAAGGGGTCTAGTCTAAGGACTTGTCTATGTGTTGAACCCTAAAATTTAGGTTAGAGAGTAGGATTGGGGATTGAGCTTTAGGCTGGGCCTGGACTGATGTCCTTGGAGGCAACAAATAAAAATATTATTACTAAATAAATTACTGAACAAAACTATCTATACACTTATTATTTAAATGTTTGGTTGTATTAAGCTAAATAAATATATAGTTAAGTTTTAAGAAATTGAACAATTGTATAATTGTTCTATTAGTATTAACCATATTTGATATTGTTAATATATATCAACATTTTATGTTTGTGTTGAATTATATTTGATAAAAATAAGAATAAAGAAGTTAAGATTTAAGACAAAGTAGGTATATACTAGATGAGTTTTGAAGTGCATTTAAGCATACGGGCATAAAGAGTAAAACTATTTTTTGTAATTATATTAGTTTGTTCATAATTTTAAATTAAATTATGAGTATTTTAATAATATTTTAAATTAAAATTTAAGTTTAAAAATTGAAAATTTGTTATCAAAGTATTATAAATGTAAAAAGTATCTATAAGATGTTGGAATTTTATTTTATAAAATAAATATAGAACTTATATGTATAGGGTTAGGGAATTACTTCAATTTCTTATTGATAAATTTTGAATTTGATTAGCTACAAACTTTTATACTATGTTGGCATGCAAATCTCCCTAAACAATGCTATAAATTGAGAGAAAAGGAAAATCTAATTTTTTTTTCTTAATGTAAAATATATGAAAAAATTATTTTATTTTATTATTCTATACTTTCCCTATATATAACACTACCCTAGTGATATAGAGTTTAATTGAAATTTAAACTAATAGAAGGATTGACAAATTCATGGAAGCATACTCCAACTTAAAAGTCCAACACAAGTCATCTCATAATCTATTAGATCTTTTAAGTTAACCATAAACTATTTAATTAAAAGTCAAAGATTATACTTTAGTAACTCATGTAAAATAAATAAAAGTCCATTTTAATTAAAATTCTTTTAGTTAAATTAGGTTTCATCTTAAACCAATAATAATCAGTTAATTGACTCTCTGTCTGATGTCTGTAATTAAAGTTAAACATCGAAAAAAATTATATTGTCTCTTTAATTATCTATTTACCCATAAGCTGTGGAATGCTCTAATGACATTTTTCAATATGTCTACATTTATAAATAATTATTATTATTTATTAAATGAATTATGTCATAGATTTAAATGATCATATACTGTAAACAATTTAGGTGAACATCATTAATTATAGATTCTATCTTGAAATTATATGTTCTTACGACCCGAAAAATTATATTTTCAAGCATTAAAGTTTTGACCGTTTATATAGATCATACTTCACGGTCACTCAAAAAATACAACATATGAATGTAAATTCAGTACTTGCTCAGGATTAAGATCAATCAAGCTTATTAAAATTTTTGTGAATTAAGATTAATGATATTGAGTTAACTAGATTGAAATTCACATTAGTCCAATACAATGTATCATATACACTAATTTTTTTATTCAAAATTTCTACTTAATGTAAAATAATTACAGTCTTACATAATGTAATGTCGTTTTTATTAATGACTATGAACATTGTTTAATTTAAAAAAATTATAATCTATATCTTTTAACATTATTTAATATTATATATCTAATACATAAATCACATATTTAATAAATATGAGTCTATTAATATATGCTAATATATATATATATATTGCATTAGTAAAAAAAAAAGTTATTATACATATTTTAAGTGCATCAATAACACAAAATAAGAACCCTTTCAACTCCCACTCGTTAGATACGTTCGATTATTTGGTAGTATTTTTACTCTTCTATTTATAGAGCATGAGTAATTTAAATTGTTGTACCATGTTGTAAGCATTGAATTCCAAAGGTTATGACCTCTTTCATCGGGAATATAACTTTTGAAAGGGGAAATGGTTTGAAGGATAGCATGTAACAAGCCTCGACTTAATTTTATTTAACAACATTAAAAACAAACAAGTTAAAACACCAAAAGGTCCTTGGGGCATGGTTTGGTAATAGGTCTTATTTAAATTATGTTACATTATTAGAGTTCAAACTTTGATAAAGCTATCCTTCAAACCATTTCCCCTTTCAAAAGTTATATTTCCGATGAAAGACGTCATAGCATTTAACAAGCCCCGACTTACTTTTATTTAACAACATTAAAAACAAACAAGTTAAAATACCAAAATGTCCTTGGGGATGGCTTGGTAATAGATCTTATTTAAATTATGTTAAATTATTAAAGTTCGAATTTTGAGAAGGTAGGGAGTAAAATTCTGTAAGTACTGGCTCACCTTGTTATCATTTTTTTTTTAAATAGTTAAAACACTGAAATAACATTAAGATGTGTAATCTTCTTAAAATATTTACAGAGTCAATTAGGGTTGCTCCATTGGATTCAAAGAATATATATATAAATATATATATATATTTATATTTAACTTCCTTAAATTTTGAATTTTGCTTAATTTTTTTTATATCTTAAATCAGTTAGGCAAGATAAATCTCGAGGAGCTAAGAGTATGGTTTTGTATGTGTTTATAGGTTTGTCTAAATAATGCTAAGATATATCAACTCTTAGTTTTGAGCTGATGCCAATATCCGTAGCGAATCAAATATGCTTTGACTTGTTATTTGAATTTAGTTGGGACATAGCCGACCACAATAATTTAGTGTGGTCCAAAAGATAAACTAAACTTGAAACTGAAAGTCATTTCATTTGCCATGCATAAGTAAAAAAAAAAAAAAGGTGATTAATGTGAACGTGGCAAGAAAGTACTTGCAGAAGCAAAACCCTAATTTAAAACCTTTAAAATTTTGTTATATATATTTTAATTTATTAATAATAAATATAAAAAATATTTTAATTCGTGATTTTTCAACAAATCTTTTTTGCAATACCAACAAATTTTTTACACTATATCTTTTATAACCATTTGTATGGACAAGTTAATTAATTATAAAAGAATTAATTTTTGTGTTCTTAATTTTTTTTTAAAAAAATTTAACCTAAAAAACACACAAAAAAAATATGTAAAAGTGATTCTCAAAAACTCTTTTTTACAGTGTAAGAATCTTTATTTTAAACTTCAAATCTTAATCCTATTAGGATAAATAATATCTTTATATTATTTTAATTTAAATAATTAAAAAAATAAATTGTTATCTGATAAGGATTAAGATAATATTCAATATTATTTTTAATTAAATAATTTAGATAATTTATAATTATCTAAATAATCTAATTATTTATTTAAAATAAATAATTTAATTATTTAATTATTGTCATAACTATTATAAATTTGGTTAACAATTGATTGAGTCTAATAAGTTTAATCAAATTAAATTTGGGTCAACAACATTAGTTAATTAGCTCGAATAAGTTTAATCAAATTAAACTTGAGTCAATTAACATATTTTGGATCCAATAATTAATTTATAGTCAATTTAATTATTTTATGAAAATCACAACCTTATTATTTTCTTTAACTCTTAAAGAAAATTGAACACTCATTATGTTCAAAATTAAAATCAATTATCAATGAAAAAACTTATCTAACTTTTTTTAGAAGCAATGAATTTCATATCTATAAGAAACATTCTCAGTCATCCATTTTATTATATTTATAAAATACTTAGTAATTAATTGAAATTATTTTCGATCTTTCCCTTGTAAATTAATAAATAGGAGTTCATTAATCATTCAGGGTTAAGATCAATTCATATATGATTATATTGTGATAAAATAAACTCTCTTTACTAACAGAGATTAATAGATAATTAATTTTATTGTGATTCAGTCTTATATAATCAATATTATAAAAAGAGCCTCAATTTTCTATGTCGCCGCATAGAATAATCCAGGTAAGACTATTGTATACAATATACAAATAGACTATATTTATATTCTATCAAAATAAAATTTTCATCTCCATTCAAATTAAGGACTATTTTAAAGTATTATACTTAAACTTCATTTTCTTGTAGATAACTATTATATACTAAGTTTAAGGTTATATATAATAATTAAGGAATTTCGTGATATTTGAATGAAAGCAATCAAATTTGCAAATATAAAATTAAATGAATAGCCTCTATTATTTATTTTTAACAGTATTTAAATACAAATAATCATACTTTTAGGACACACTCCTAACAACCTTCCACTTACGCTAAAGTATGTGAGATGTGTTTCATATCCTTAAACCCTTTAAGTGATTTTTAAAATTGGCAATAGGTAGAGTTTTTGTAAAAGGATCATCATGATTTTTTTTACTTAATTTTTTACTCGATCTTTCTTCACCATGATTTCTTATTGGTAAATGATCCCCCTAATCAGAGGTTATTTATATTCTATGTGCTTGCCTTTTTTTTTTTGACTTCTTGGCTTTTTTGAATTTACCACTACGTCGTTATTATCACAATAAAGCGTGAGAGATTTATTCATATCTGGAACAACTTTCAGATTCGATAAGAATTTTTGAAACAATAGCCGCTACATATACAACTTACATGATAGAATTAACAATACATAATTGTTTTATGCTTCCCCACGTTATGGCTCCACTACTAAGATTGAACACTAATCCAGATGAGATATCCAAGAATCTAAGTTAGATTGAAAATAAATAAAAAACAGCGTATCCAATTAGGATCAAATCCTTATAGGAATAAACAAGCATATAGTTTCTCATTCTCTGTAAGTACTTGAGAATATGTTTTATCACAATCTAATGACCATATCCTGAATTGGAATGATATCGGCTGACTATATTGACCAAAAAGCAAATTGTTTAGTGTCGATTATTCTAAAGTGCATGCATGTGATGTATGTGTTCATCATACAAATATACATATCTCATGCATATATAAGCAGATCGAAAGATTAAAAATTATACAATGAACACATATTTATATACAATTAATCAAATTAATTATAGAATAGAGAAATATTACCTTTGAAACCTTTGAATTAAATTTTTGGAATCCACAAGAAATGACTTTGTTGACAATTCAAGTAATCAACTTGGGTGGGGTTGATTAGTTAGAATAACAATATAATCTTGTAATTGTTTAATACCTAAACTAATTAGGTTAACTCTTAATCTTATTAAATTAATTTATTTTATCTTTTGTTCAACTTTTAAAAAATTAAAACAAATCTATTTTTGTTATTACAGTTAGTAGCCAATTGTATTTGTTTTGTTGTTCTAACATTTAAAACACAAAATAAAGAATTCCAATTTTTCAAATTGAAATAGTCACCAAAATTGTAAAATCTAAAACTTATAAATTTTTTAATTTCATTTCACTTTATATACTATTGCATAAATTTCAAATAATTTTGAATTTTATTTACATTTAATTTAACTATCCACTTAACTAAGGTTAATATTTAACCTTAGTTGAGTTAAATTAACTTAACCCTTAAGTTATTAAGTATTTAACTAACCTCACCCTAGAGTTAACTATTAATCTTAGTTAGGTTAATATTTATTTAATAATAAAAATAAATTTCTAGATATTTATTTAACCTAACTATAATTAACAATTAATTATAGTTTAGTTAAGTACACAATATCTTTTAACCTAAACCTTTAGTTAACAATTAACCATAATTAAGTTATATTTTTATTTAATTATTATTTAAATAAATATCTTAATTATTAAATAATTAAATAATCAATAAAGTAAAATTACCATTATACCTTTACTAGGTTACCAAGTTAACCCAAAGTAAGTCCTACCATAACTATATACTTTAGTAATTTGCTGTATTTTATATTATATTGAACTATTCAATATGGTATACTGCTCAAATGCACAACAAGTACATTTTATATTGGGACTCTTTAGATTCACGCCCAATTCATCAAATGAAACTATTCAATGAGTCTGTAAACAATGTCCTACACACACATCACAAATATTATAAATTAGCACGTCAGACCATACAAGTTGAGGTCAGAACGCATATGTATAATTCTTCCATCATTTATACCCTGGATGTGCATGGATATATATCAGCGTTGTCAAATCCCAGTAAGCGCATCCATGAACTTATCTTCATATTTGTATCTCGATAAATAATATACACAAATACTTTTGCAATATTGTTTAACCTTGTGAAAAAATTATTTTTCGGGTTTATGCTTGCAGTCACAAAACTTTATGAAATACAATCTCGAAGCATCGGACACACAACTTACCTATGTAAGCTGAAAAATCTTGTATCTATGCACATCAGACTCTATGAGCATCGGACCATACCGAACGACACATAGTGGTCAGATTATACCCAATGACATATAGTGGTCAGACCATGAAAGATCTTTGACATATATAGAACTAGAGTATGGCGGATCATTCACAATCCCACCATGGTGCTCAGGTTAAAGGACCATGAATACTACTCAACTCGAGAGGACCTTCCTTGGACGGTTTCATAGGACATCTATTAAGGTCCTCATGAGTTTGTTTAATATCTAGTCCTGGTTGGATACCTACATGCTTATACAAGCTCTAAGCTCATTGTCAGCTAAGAACAACCATTTACACTAGTCGATATAGACATACACTAATCTATATAATTGTGATTCACTAATAGAACCACATTGGTGAACATAGATCGGGAACATAATGTTTGAGACATACTTACACAATGACATTTTCTAGCATCTATTACAACTCTTTGTAACTATGTCATTACTAGTATACTCTTAGGTCTTTGTCCCATTTTAGATAAGGCTTTTAACTCATAAAACTTTGCTGACTCTTATAACTTGCTAACTCTTAACACTTATAACTCTCAGCATTACTAACTCTTAGCCATGGTTTAAACTCCTTCAAACCAAATCTGAATTCTTTCAGAACATACAATATTTATAGTGTTACAAGAATTATACTATATAATTATAAAATTATCAATTTTATTCGAAATATTTATTGCATAAATATTAAATAATTAATATTCATACAATATTGGAATGGCATGTAAGTACCAGTTCCAACAAAAATATCGGGTCTAATACACAATATAGCATACATTAGACTACCTACTACAGAAGAATAAGGTATCTATCTCATATCCACTTCTTCTTAAGGTGTCTTAGGATATAGTACCTTAGACAAGTGAACTCCACAACGAGAAGATAAATTACCTTTTTTGAAATTTTGCTTCAAAACCTTTACAAGGATCTTATTTATATACGATGCTTGAGACAAAATTAAGAGTTTATTTTTACGATCTTATATCAGTTGGATCCCAAGAGCATAATTTTCTTTTTCCAAATCTTTCATTAGGAATTGCTTAGCTTGCTATTTCTTTATATTCGATAATATGTCTTTATCATTAACAATATGAAGAATATCATCAATATAAAAAACTAAGAAAACTACTTTTCCCTTATTGATGCGCTTGTATACACAAGCTTTATCAATATTTTGCTCAAAACCATAAGACTTGATAGCTTGATCAAATCTTATATTCTAAGATTTAGATGTTTGCTTAAGTCTATAAATGGATCTTTGTAACTTGTAAACCTTTTGATTTTGATCTTGTTATATGAATCCTTATAGTTAAAATGGTTTCATCAAAATTGTCATTTAGAAAAATAGTCTTAATACCCATTTATCAATCGTAATATAAACAAGTGGCAATGGATAAGAGAATGCAAATGAATTTAACATGGTTATTAGTGAGAAAGTTTCTTTATTGTCAACTTTTTCATTTTAAATATAATTTTTTACCATCAGCCTTACTATGAAAGTCTCCATTTTTTTATTTGCTCCTTTTTTTTTTATAGATCCATTTACATCAATAAGTTTAAATCCTTCGTGTATATCTACAAGTTCATAAACTAACTTAGAGTATATTAACTCTATCTTGAGATTTATAACTTTAAGCTATTTTTCTTTGTCAGAATCTTTCATAGCTTGTTTATATATCAATGGATTATCTATATTATCATCAAAGATTGTAACTTGTGTTTCTCCAATTAAAGTGTAGCATACAAATGGTTTTACTAACCTTTTACTGCTCCTAGGTGGTGGTTGGGTATTCTAACGAATGGACCTGGTTTGTTGACTTTGTGATCCAACAACAATTGTTGGTGTTGAGGTCTAACCTCATTAAAAAGCAATTCTTCTATAACAACTTTATTTCAAGGTATATGATCTCTTATATAACTATCCTTAATAAAAGTAGTATTTTTTGATACAAATACTTTTTTATCTTGAGAGTTATAAATGAAACCATCTCGTTTCTTTGAGGTAGCCTAAGGCATAATTTTAAATGTGGTTCCCACTTTCCAGTATTTTTTTAGCACGTGTGCTAGAAACCTTTATTTGCGAAAATGTTGCAAAGAAGGCTTGCGACCATTCTACAACTTTAAGGATTTTAAGTATTGACTTAGATGATATTACGTTAAGAATATACATTGCTATTTACAATGCATATTCACAAAAAGAAGCAAGTAATGATGAGAAACTAAGCATGGATCTTATCATGTCTAGTAATGTTTTATTTCTCATTTCTACAACATCATTTTGTTGTGGTGTTCTTAGAGTAGTGAGTTGGGATATGATTCCATTCTCTTTTAAGTGAGCTCCAAATTTAGCATCAAAGTATTCATCTCATCGATTAGATCAAAATGCTTTTAATAGTTTATTGAGATGTTTCTTGTCTTCGGTTAAAATTTTTTTGAACTTTTCAAATGTTTCGAATTTTCTATGCATCAAATATACATAGCCATAACGAGAACGATCATTAATAAAAGTGATAAAATATTCGTATCCTCCTCTGCCTTGTACAATAATCAGACCACAAATATCCAAATGTATTAATTTCAAATATTTTTTGGCCCTATTGTGTTTGCCAGTAAAAAGTCTTTTAGTTATTTTACCTTTTAGATAAGATTCACAAACTCGTAAGGAATCGACTTTTAAACTCTTTAAAGGTCCATCCTTTACTAGTCATTGTATCATATTTAGGTTAATATGACCTAATATAAGATGCCAAAGAAATGTTTGGTCATCAAGAGAAATATTTTGTTTCTTAGGTTTTGGTTGTTTCAACTTGAACATTTCAGTATTAAGTAGTGTTTGAGTTTCTGGGCATAGAATATAAAGATCATTCTCTAAATTACCGATGCATATATTCAAACTATATTTAAAAAAAAACAAAATATTATTAAAAGAAACAGAATAGCAATGTTCTAAATATTTAGATCTAAAATCAAAAATATAATAAATGTCTTACAAAATTAAAAAAATAATCCTTAAACCTAAGTTTAACTATTCCCACTACTTTAGCTGAAACAACGGCACCGATACCTTATCTCATCGTAAACTCTCTATTTGTCAATGTTCGTGAATAATCAATTATTTGTAAATAAGAATATATATGATTAGTGGCCCCAGAGTCAACTACCCAAGGGTATTACTTATCTTCCACTAAACAAGCTTCAAGAATAAGTAAATCACATTTACCTTCTTTTTTTTAGCTCTTCTAAATAGAAGGTTCAATTCTTCTTTAGTGGTCTTCCTTTTGACAATGAAAATATTTTTCTTTTGTCTTAGCCTCGTTGCTTTTATTGTTCTTTTTATTGTGATTCTTTGTTTGGCATTTAGGTTTACTTCCTAACAAGCCATTTCCTTAATCTTTTATTCTAGCATTAATAACGGCTTTCACAAAATCATATCAAGATTTCTCAAAAGGCTGTCCAAACATTATTTTGAAGTGAATCCCACACTTCTTTTGTGGTCTTCATCTTCTCATGCATTCTACTAAGCAGTTCAAACATGCTTGATAACAAGTAGCAGCAGCAGGCTTTTTCATCGGCATCAAGCCAACGATCATATTATTCTTTAGCTTCATATAAAGCATTAAGAACAAGCCTTGGAGGGTAGTGATTAGTAAATACAAACTTCTTGTTCTCAATGATGAGTACAATGTTCATTTTATTTTTCCATTTCACAACATTTTTGCCAATTAATTTATCATTAGATAAAATTATGATCCAAAGGTTTTTTATATTACTGAAACTATTAAATAAAGGAACTAAATCATTCATGCTCATATATCATCACAATTATAGTATAACACTTTAAACTTGATGCACGATGCAAAAGAATAAAGGTAAAAGCCCTAAGAAAAATTCTATACCACAATAATCCAATTAATCAAAATTTATGTGTCGATTTAGATCAGACAAATTTTGAATTAAATTAAGACAATCTCATTTAATTAATGCCTTCGAGTTATCTTATAATCTCTACATTAATTAATTACCATTTATTATGGTCTAAATATAACTATCTATATAATTATATTAAGTATGTGTGACACATCATTTCGAATTTCTTAGACTTAACTCCAAAGTTGACGTCGTAGGGTAAGTCAATCTAAAAATACATTTAGGAATCATATCTCTTAAAAGTCAACATTGATTCAAATAGACACCCTCTGTAAAGATAATAAAAATAAAGTCATCATTACAAGGCACAACTTAAATCTCATATTATTAAATTAACGATATAAACCATGAGTCAAATTGTCATTTAACTTTCTCCTACTTACTATTTATGTTGTAAAGGTTTTATTTTATAAAATATGTAATATTTTATAATTATAGTGAAAATTACTACTGCTAGTCAATTATTGATCTCTAAATTTTATTCTAAGTGTTTCTAGAATCTAGTCCTATTAATACTATAAATTATCAAATTTTTACACTAAAAATTTAATTTATTATGAATAACTCAAACATAATACTATTTAATATGCTTAGTTAGTTTAATGGGAATTTACGAATTTAATATAATTGAATCTAATTCACATTATATATACTAATTATGGGATTAATTAATTTTAATCTAATTAAAATTAATATCTTATTAAATTAATTAAAACTCCTTTAATTGTGTCTAATAATTAATTGTATACTATTTGTCAATTTATTAAATCTTGACTAAAACTATTTTAAAAATAAAATAAAATAATGATGCATGTATTCATAACATGTTATAATGTATTGAGTATGCACATCTTAAATCTAATGGTATATTATAATGCATTGATATATTTTATAACATAAATCATCATATGAAATAAAATATAAAATATTAATATTGACGGGTCTTTTGGATTTATAGAGAAAAAAAAGAAAAAAAAAATTAAAAGACAATCTTAAACTTCTCGTAATTTTTTTTTCTTAAGTAGTCTTTAATCTTCTAATAAAATATAATTATATTTCGTAAAATTATATTTTATTATATCTCTTTAAAAAAATAATTATATCTCATATAATAATTAATTATTTATTTATCTATTGGACCTGCCAAATGACTTCATCAATTGATGTTTAAAATAGTAACTATTGAGCTCAGCTTTGCAAACGGAGGCCTGCCCTTTTGACAGGCCTTCTGTTGGTAGAATTAGTGGCTTACCCCCATGGGAGCCACTTTTTTATCTTTAACGATTCGATTGAAAACACTGTTTTTCTTCTTCCTGTCTGTGCTTCCCAAGAAATCCAGTTGACCTTCCAAGGAAATTCAGTTGACTTTTTTTTTGGATTTTTTTAATAGTATTTAAAATTGTTAAATTTTATTGATCAAATATATAATATTTTACTTATTTTGTCTTTATTTATATAATTTATAAAAATATATATTTTTTAATTTATTATAATTAATTAATTTAATGAAAAATTTATTTTATGAAAAATAATAAAATTAATTATTTATATAAAAAAAGTAATTATAAAAATAAAATTAAAAAAATTTACAATAACGCGCATGCCAACGAATTGACGCACGCACGTTAGTGCCTTGCCTTGAAAAAAGCACTAAGGCAAAGCACCAGGGCAAAGTTTGCCCTCCTTTTTTGTTTTTTAAGTTATCAATTAATTAAAAAATAAATAAAAAATTTTAAATAAAAAATAAAATATTAAAATAGTTAATTATAAAAATAAATTTAAAGAAGAAATATTATTAAATTTTAATTAAATTTTTTTAAAATAATCACAATTTTATAATATTTGTTTTTAAATTATTTTAAATATTATTATATAATTTATAATTTTAAAAAGAAGCACACATTTGAAAAAAAACTAATTAATAAAAAATAAATGTGTTCTTTTTTTAACTTATAAATTATATAATAATATTTATAATAATTTAAAAAATAAAAAAAATAAAGAAAATTTTGATTTTAAAAAAAAAATGCCACATGTCAAGAGCAGCCCGATAGGGCGCGTCTTGTAGCGCGTGCGACAATGCATACTATAGTGATATTTTTAATTTTTTTGAATTATTTTTCAAATTAAGTTTTTCTTTATTTTCTTAAATTATTATAAATATTATTATATAATTTACAACTTAAAAAACACACACACATTCAATTTTTACTTTATTTTTTAATTAATTATTTTATTTTTCAAATTTGTACTTCTTTTTAACGTTATAAATTATATAACAATATTTAAAATAATTTAAAAACAAATATTAATAAATTTTAATACTTTTTAATTTTTTTAATTAAAATTGAATATATTTATTTTTTAATTAATTAATGTAATATTTTAATTTAAAACTTTATTTTTAATTAATTGATAACTTAAAAAAACAAAAAAAGAAGGCAAACTTAGCCTCGGCACTTTGCCAAGGCAAAGCACTGATGCGCGAGCATCAGTTTGTCGACACATGCACGTTAGTGATTGTAAATATTTTTTAATTTTATATTTATTTTTTATATAAATAATTAATTTTAACTATTTTTCATAAAAATAAATTTTTGATTAAATTTATTTTTTTAAATTAATTAATTATAAAAATTAAAAAATATATATATTTTTGTACATTATATAAATAAGGGTAAATAAGTAAAGTATTATACATTTGGTCAATAAAATTTAACAATTTTGAATACGGTCAAAAACAAATTACCCAAAAAAGGTTAACTGTGCAAATTTCTCTCCAAATTGTCATGCTTGTAATTCTTTTTTATTTATTTATTCTAATAAAAAAATAATACAAAAATTTTTTATGCCCTTTTTGAATTTACAAAAATTGATCTAATCAATTTTAAATTTAAAAGACCATATAATTAATGCCAACACCATCATTCTATACATTAATTTATAATCATTCATCCTATGAATAAAAATATAATAACCATTAATGTGTATTTACCATCAAGAACACAAATATATAAAATTCAAAATTGCTAAATTAAAATAGACATTAGCTAATTTTGATACCAATTGCAAGAACAATTTAAATTATTTGTTATGTTTATTTTAATTTTGCAATAATAGAGTATTAGAAAAATACCTCAATTCACAAACTTTCAACAAATATTCTCTATTAACGCCAAAAACTCTTTTACGTTGTATCTTCCATCAATAGACTATTCATATGGGCGAGCTGATTAATTATAGAAGATTTAATTTTTTCTTTTTAAAAAAAATTTAGCCTAAAGGAAGCACACAAAGAAAAATACATAAAACTAATTCTAAAAACCTTTTTTTTTTATAGTGTAAGAATTTTTATTTTATTTAAACTCTAAATCTTAATAAGATTATGATAAAATGATATCTTTATATTATTTTAATTTAGATAATTAAAATGATAAATTCTTATTTGATAGGGATTAAGATAATATCTAATATTATATTTAATTAAATAATTAGATAATTCATAATTACCAACATAATTTAATCATCTAATTTAATCTAATAATTTAATTATTATAGATATTCTAATTATTTAATTTAAATAAATAATCTAATTATTTAATTTAAATAAATAATCTAATTATTTAATTATTTTTATAACTATTATATATTAGGCCAACAATTGATTGGCCCAACAAGTTTAATCAAATTAAATATGGGCTAATAACATCAATTAATTAGTTCTAATAAATTTAATTAAACTAAACTTAGGCCAATTAATATATTTTAGATCTAACTTAGGCCAGCATGGGGATTTGATAAACTTACAAAATTAAGTTTCAAAAAATTAAATCATTTGATTAAATCCTTTAAGCAATATGATTTTATTTATTAGCTTTATTTACTCTATTAAAAAAATATAAAGTTGAACTTTTAATTTTGCAGATAAGTTATAAAACAGAAAACTGTCTTTATCAATTTAATAATTATTTCATATAGATCAATTCTCTACAAGTGTTCATAATTAAAGTTAGGTCGAGTGTCCGTTAACTTCTCTAATTACATTTTTATTCTTAATTTACATTGATCCTCTTTTGAACATTTAATTTAAGAAATCCATAAATTTATTATTTTCTTTAACTCCTAAGAAAAATTGAGCATTCATTATGTTCAAAATTAGAATAAATTATTATGGAAATAACTTATCTAACTTCTTTTCAAAAGCAGTGAATTCTATATCAATGAAAAATGTTCTCAGCCATCTATTTTGTTATATTTATAAAATACTTAGTAATTGACTGAAAATATTTTATAGTCTTTCCCCTTATAAATTAATAAATACAACTTAATGAATAGAAGTTCATTAATCATTCAGTGCTAAAATCAATCAATATATGATTATATTATGATAAAATAAATTCTCCTTATTAAGAGAGATTAATAAAGAATTAATTTTATTGTGCTCCAGTCCTATATAATTAACATTATACAAAGAGGCTCTATTTTCTTTGTCACCATATAGGATAATTTGGATAAGACCATTATATACAATATATGATTAGACTGCACTTATAGCCTATCAAAATAAAATTTTCGTCTCCATTCAGATTAAAGACTAATTTAAATTATTATACTTAAACTTAATTCTCTTATATTTAACTATTACATACTAAGTTTAAAGTTAGATATTATAATCAAGAAATTTTATGATATTTGAATAAAAACAATCAAAATTACAAACATAAAATTGAATGAATATAAACCTCTATTATTTATTTTAAACAGTACATAAATACAAATAATTATACTTTTAAAACACACTACCAACATTATGTTAGCCCAATACTTTTGCATCTTCAACATCTCTCCTAAAAGATATTTTTAGAGTTTTTGATGCTTATCTATTTCATTCACTGATATAAATACTTCTGGTGGTATAGTGCGCTTTTTAATTTTTTTTTTAATGTTTGTGATTTTTGTGGTAGTAATTAGTGAATAGTGATTGGAAGAAATTATTTTATAAGTTTTAAGTTTTTTGTTAGTGTTTTTGATATGTTATATTTATTAGACATTTTATGTTATTTTGTGCCCTTAAAGCATGTATACTATTTTATTTAATTAATGAAGTTTAGTTATATATAAAATTAAGTATATATTGATAAGTCAATATCTATAGAGTATGTGATTTATATATTAGGCATATGATGTTAATACAGAAGATATAAATTACAAGTTCTTTAAAATTAAATCTTATTCACAATCAATAATGAAATGAGCATTTCATTATGTAAGACTGTAATTTTTCTATTTTTTTTATAACAGATTATTTATGTTGATTATCGAAGTAGAAATTTTGAGTAAAAAACCTAATGCATATGATACCTTAAACAAAACTACTATGAATTTCAATTAGTTTAACTAAATGTTGTTGATCTTACATTACAAAATTTTAATAAACTTGATTAACTTTAATCCTAAGTAAGTATTTAATGAACATACATTCATATATTGTATGTTTTGAGTTATCACTGAGTAAGATTTATATAAACAGTTAAAATCTTCTTAGTTTTGAAATATAATTTCATGGATCATAAAAATATATATTTGAATTATAAAATCTAGTTAATGATGTTTACATAAGTTATTTGTAATATTTGATCATTTAAATTTTTGACCATAGTTTATTCAATAAATTATTTAGTGAATAATAATATTTATTCATAAATTTATTTACAAATACAGATATATTAAAAAAATGATCATTTGAGCATTCAATGACTTAAGGGTAAATAAGTAATTGAAGATGCAAGACACTTTTCTATTACCTAACATTATTTATGAACATCAATTAAAATGTTAATTAAGTGGTTATTATTGATTTAAAATTAAGTATAATTTAATTAAAAAGGTTTTAATTAAACTGAACTTTTATTTATTTTACATGAGTTATTAGAGTGCAACTTTTAACTTTTAATAAAATAGCCTAGGGTTATAGAAGAATTGATAAGTTGTGAGATGGTGGGGACTAGACCTTTTAAATTAGAACTTAAAAGCTCATGAATTTTATAATTCTTATACTATCTCAAATCTTAATTAAATTTTAAACCTATGATTCTTTTGACCTATTTTTATATGAAAAAAAATTGGGCTACTCATTTTCTTTCAATCTTAGGCATAAGTAAGTTTAAAGATTAAGAGAGATCTAAGTGCTTACACGCGTGAGTTTGAAAATTGAAATTAATAAAAAAAATTATAACCATTTAATTTAAGATTATCAAACGTAAAATTAATGTAATTTTTTATTCCTATATATATTAATATTAAACAAATTTTTTTTATGCCAACGTTATTATCTATTTTATAGCCGAAATTCTATCAAAATTTTATAAAATTGGTACTTGACTTTTGTAAGCTATTGGCATCTTTTAAGAGATTAATTATCCTTTTCAATTATTGTTTTATCCTAGATTCTTCCCTCAAGCTATTGACATTTACGTCTACAATAATCGAGACAAAATGCTTAGATGTAGTAACACGAAATAGGAGACTCCATAAAAAATTGTAGCATTTGGAATAATTTTCAAGCAGTTAGAATTTTAGTATAAAGTTTCAGTTGTACGAGGTGAAGCTTCTTATTTTATTATTGATAGTGTTAATGCAATTTGTAACTCTATTGTTGTACTACATAGACTTAAAATTATTTAAAAAAAATTTATTTTCCTTTTATTAAAAATACTTTTAATCAATTTGTAATTCAAATTTTAGTTTAAATATTTTATAACTGTTTAATGAATATTTTTATTACTGTTAGATAATTTATATGATTTCACCTTCAAGTTTTAATTAAATTAAATTTAAATAATATAGTTAAAATAAAATATCAATAAATTTTTAATGCTATAATATCAGTAAAGCTTTAACGTCATGGCTTAGTAAGCTTCTGATACTTCTAATACCATTAATATTAATAAATCACTAATATCATAAATTATTCATACTTATAAAAGTGTCAATATATTCCTAAATTAAACAACATTAGCATTTTGAAATGTTTTATTAGCACCAAATTGATATTAGTAAATTTCATTTTTAGGATAGCATTATTATTGTTGACTTTTTACATTCTCTAAATTAAAAAATTTTAAAATTTGATAAAAATATTATTTTAAATGTTTACATAGTGCGTAAAAATTTAATAATTAATATGTAATTAAGACCTTTCTTCAACCCCCTCCCCCCCGCGAACACACACGCGCGCGCGCGCACACACACACACACACACACATATATATATATATATATATATATATATATATATGTTGTTGGGCTCTAAAAGTGATTATGGCTCCCAAGCATTAAAAATTTATGAAATGAGGATCGATTAGTTTGATGGGTTATATTTTTTTTAAGAAGTGGATTCGTTGCGTACAATGAGTTGTGAAAATGAGGCATAGAATTGGGAGTAATTGAGAACGTCGTTGAGTTATTAAGACTTATTGAATATAAAAAATACTTGGTCAAAGATAACAAAGTGGTTGATAATGGTCATTTGATGCTTAAGTTTTATTGTGATTTTGGTAGTTGTTACTTTAGAGTTTTTACCCTAAAAAAGATTAGGGAGTAAAGAGAATGATGTTTTCTTACTTGTTGAGTGTATTGTGTTACTTACCTTTGTGCTTGAAATTATTTAAGAACATATTCGGTGAGTTGGAGGAAAAGATAGCTTAGACAAAGCCTCTTAGGATGATATATGGTGATAAATTATTGTAAGATCTTTACTTTTTTTTTAAGGGAATCATATCATATTATTAATATTGTCAAGATATTACATCAAATTTCTTTAATAAACATATTAAAAGAATAACAGAATAAAATAAATATATTTTGAGATCATCTGATTCAAGTCTTTTGCAAAGAAGAATGTCGTCATACCCATAATGGGTAAGAATAAGACTCTTTCCACAGAAAGAGATGACAGACTTTTTTGAAGAAAGAGAAGATAAACCTTTCTATAGAAAGAGATAACAGACCTTCATAGGAGGAAAATACAGATCACTTAAAAAAGGAAAAAATTATTGTTGCATAAACTTAAAATTAAATCATGCAAATTCGCATAAAACCAAACAACAGTGACTAAGCATGCAGCAACACATATTTCAAAACCATAATGAAAACTACCGAACGGAGAACTGTTGGTCGGGAGCACCACTCATTGCCGGTCAGACAAGGCACGCCAAAAAAGGCTAGAAAAATATATGGCTAGTTTCGGATCAGTTCCACTGTGACCTGGGGGGGCTGGGTGCGAGCTGGGAAAAGTAGCGGTGTTAGAGGCACAGACACTGCACAAAAGGCCGACAGCTCTAAGTGGTAAGGGCCGCTGAATTTGCATCACACCGGAACAGGTTGGCAAAGTGATTGATGCCTGTGGTGAGCAGGCAAAGGCAAGAGAAGTAGCATGGTTGCCAAGGGATAAACCGGCGAGGAGATGCACATCAACCCACCCCTTATAAGAGCCGGTGAAGTGAGTCCATGGCCGACCGGCAACGCTGTGAAAGGAGAAAAATTCCATGCAAGTGTCGACGAAGGAAATGATGGTCCGACATTGATAAGGCAGGCAACGGTGAACAGGTGATGGCAAAAGAAGTTGCTTGGTCGCCGGGGGATAAAACGGTGGGGGGATGTACTCACGGCGGTGGCCAGCATTGAGATGCATCGCTAGCGAACTTGAAGTTGAAGGGGGGCTGTGTAACGGTTAGCTTGGTCGAGGAAAGAAAATGAATAAAGAAAACTAAAAAAAAAAACAGAAAAAGGGAAGGAGCTAAAGCAGAAGAAGGAAAAAGGAAAGATTTGTTTCTACCGGAGAGGGGGTAGCCTCCTCTCTGGTGGAGATCTAGTTTCTAAAAAGGGAGGTGCAGCGCTAGTTTTTTAGGGAAAAAAATTAAAAAAAATAAGAATTTTTTTTTGTAAGACCTTTACTTAACTAAAGCACTTTAGAAAAATATTGAGTTTAAAGATCCTTTAATAATTAGGCTTTTTAGTACGTAGAGTACTAGATTTCTTTCGAGGGTGCTTTTGTGTGGTATCTAGGTGAGAGGGTAGTCTAACAATAGATGTTCTCAATACTATTGTTTAGAATTACAATTAGTGCAGCTTGTCTTATCTAATTTCAAACCAGCCTCAGTCTGCTGCTCAATAGGAGACAGAAGGCTAGGAAAGCTAACATGAAAGGCACCATAGCAATGGCCATGGTAAGATTACAGCACTGATTTGGTTGTTATCCTCTTATTTAGTTGTTTTGGAATAAGGCTTATTGGCGAGACCTAATGATGATGTGGAGTCTAAGGTGGGCGGTACCTCAATTTTGACTGCCGTAAACTTTGACCGCAGGACCCAAGTTGACACGTGTTTCAATCCAACTGATGTATGCTCTGCCCAAGTTGACACAGACGTGTTTCCACCCAACTGATGTATGCTCTTCCTGAGGTCTAATACCGACGCGAGTCCTTAAGTGGATTGCTCTGGACACGTCATATAGCACAAAATTCTGAAGTGCATCACTTTAAACACTTCATATAGCTTAGAATCCTTAAGTGGACCCTGCCTTTTATAGGACTCTCTTGAGCCAGATTGCTCTTCTGAAAGTGCGGACTTGCGTGGTCATTGATATTCAACTTAATTTAGATTTTAACTTTTTATTATTTCAAAGCAAATTGTTACTCAAATTTGGATATGCAATTGATTTGAAACTGACAGATGAATTTGTAAGAACAATTGATTCAATTTGTGCTATATAAAGTAGAAAATATGTTAGTACGAAACTTCGAGAACGTTGTATATTACATCATCGAAACCAATATCCTAATAAACAACAAGTGTTATTTTAAACTGTAAAAACTAAAATGAAAAAACATAACATGGACAAATTAAACATTTTCCTTGCTACATAACATAAAGCCCCAGAAGAACCATTGACGAGAATCACAAAATATATAAACTAATTCAACGGCTTCATCCCCACTCCCCTGGGTTTCAACTCAAGCTTGAAGGCTAGACCGGATGCTCCTGCACCTGCGAAGCTGCACAAACAAAAGACATTTGTCAGTAGTCTCATGACTCATCCTCTCCATGTCTTTGTTAATCAAATAATTAAAAAGCATTCTACCAGAATACATACGATTGGGACCCAAATTATGAGGAGGAGCAGGAGGAGGAGTAATGGTGAGAACTAATTACCTGGATCACATTTAATCTGGCACTTGCGGTCACACCGCTGCATAAGCCTCGCTGCAAAAATCAAAACCAATCAGTTTGGTCAATTACGTATAAGTAAATATATAGATGAATGAGAAGCTAAATTGGGTCTGTAACGTAAATCGAAGGCTTAAAAAAAAAAAGAATTACTGTTAGGTTGAACGCAGGCAGTGGAGCAAGCGTCGTAGCAATCAGCAGCTGAAGCCTCAACTCCCTCTCTCCCCAATTGAGCTGACATCATTATTAATACAATCATCAATCCTATTGTTATATTCTCCATCTTCATCTTCATCTTCAAGGTGAGTCTTCCTCTCCCTATGTAATGTGTATTTGCTTCTTCCGGATGAGGGTTCAGATTTTCTATTTTCTATTTATAGAGATTTTATTACAAAACGGCCCTTACTCTTTTACAGAATTACCAATGTTCCGTTCGATTCCACGTAAACTGTTGAAGCGACTGCCATGTGACATGCACGTGCCATCCAGTTTACGAGGACACCACACTAGCCATCCATACCAATAATGATAGTGGTGTTTTTAATTGACTTTGACCAGTGGAGTGGTCATAGTGATAAGTCTGACTAATAATTAACCAAGAAAATATTAATGCTGTGCATTTTAAAATTGGAATAAATTACATTTTAATAGTAATTTTTATTTTTATTATATTATCACTCATTTACTTAATTAAAAGATGAAAATAATTTCACTTTATATGTATATATAAATTATGAAGTATTTTTATTTTTTTAATTAATTAAATAAAGTGATAATATAATTAAAATTGTGGTCACCATTACATTATAATTTGTACTAATATTAGGGTTTGACAGATTAATACCCCATTTCGTGAAAATTGTGTTTGACTTTTGCTTTTAGAAGTTTAGCCTTTTAGGTCACAGAATATTAACACTATCATCTTCTGATGTGAGTATAAATTATATTTTAGTAATGGCTTTTTTTTTAATTATATTATTATTATTTTATTTAATTAAAAAAATAAAAATGACATTAATTTTTAAAATTATTTTAATCATTTAAATAATAAAATTATGACAATATTTTCATTTTTTTAATTAATTAAAAGAAGTAATAGTATAATTAAAATTAATACTGTCATCAAAATGAGATTTATGTCAACCTCAGAATTGACAGTATTAATACCTCTTTAGGTTACAATAACTCAAAAATTCATTTATTTATTTTTAAAAGAAAATAATTGTTATTCAAGGGGCTACTAATATTATGGGGTGGTTTTATGTAAAATTGTCTAAATTATTTTAAAATATTTTGTTATATACCTTAACTAATATGTTGTATCTAAAGTAATTTGAAAACGTAACATAATTTCAATACATTCTAGCTTTTGTCAAGTTGAGGTAAGGGTAGGTACAGTTTAATTTTGATCAAAATTGAATTAAATTGTGATATTTCAATTTTACCTTGAGGAAGAATTGAAAAAATTGAAATGTATTAAAATAATCAAATTAGATCAAACTGATTTTTTTTAGTTTGATTTAGTTCAATTTTTTAATTATCAATCTCAAGTCCAACAACTCAAACAAAAAAAAAAAAAATCCACAAATTTTTTTCACAAATCGCAATAAGCATTACTCACAGCATTCACAATACCATAAACATCTCAAGCCCTCGTTTAATACATTATTACTCACAATTCACAAAAGCTAATTGAAACTAATAATAGTTTAAAAATTATTAAATAAAAAATAAACCAAAAAAATATTAATCTACATGCACCATCATATTAACAATTTTCTCATTCATTAATATTCAAATATGGAAAGAAACTTGAAGATTTTGATAATAAAAAAATAATAGAAATAATTTTAAATTTTTCTTAACACCGTCACAATCACCAGTATTGGAAATTGGTGGTAACACTGTCACCCATCATCGGCGCTAGAATTCAATGAGACATGGATGATGTTTGAGACATCAATAATAGCCGAGATATGGATGACAGCGTTCTATAGGTGGAAGGACATGGTGGAGCAGCGAGGGGCCGTTCTGTTAACGGGGAGGCTGGGAAGAGAGAGAGAGGAGCGAGAGAGAAAGAAAAAAATGATAAAAGTGACCAAAATTAGGGATGTTTAACCTATTTTCAACTATATATATGTAATCTGGTGTGGTTAATTCTATAGTTAATTCTTGACTATTGTGAATGTGACGTGTTAATTTTTAAATTTTTTTTTTTTATATAAAAACTAGTTTTCAGTTATTTGTATAACCGGATTGAACCGTTCGGTTTCTTGAAAGTATAAAATAGAACGGTTTTTTTTTTGTATAACAAAAACTGAACCGGTTGGCCTACTCCAGTTTATTCGACGATTAATTTTGCACACCCTTAAGTTCAAGTGTTCCTGAAGAGATAATAGCCCATTAGTGCTTCTTACGATTATGAAACTCTATAATAGAATGATTCTTTATTAAAATACTAACAAGAATGTAACTAAAAAATTTCTATGGATGGACAGTGGCGGAATTATTGCACGACCCTAAGTCCTAAAAAATCTTATAAATTTATATTATGTGCATAATATTTTAGTATTAAAATACTTATTTTTGCTCCCTCTAAACTTCTTTTAAATTCTTATACATTATTTAATATTCAAATAATATCTCATTTTTTTTATTTTAATATCTTTTTTTAATAAAAATAATTTTTAATTTATAAGTAGTCCTTATTTTTAGATTTTACTAACTTTATACTCTTATTTTAATAAAAAATAATTTTATATTTATAAGTGGTCACATTTATACATCTTTTCGTTAATATAAAAGAATTTTATACTTATAATTCTTTTTCTACATGGGAAAGAAATTTTTTAATTTAACATATATAAAAAGACTCATAATTATGGAACATCATATATTAGTGATTTATCTTCTCTTTAACTTTCATCAAACTCTTCTTGTTGCAAAATAATTGTCCTTGTGTTTACTATTCTAATATTTACAACAACCAGTGAATATTCATTTTTAGCTATGCATATTATCAAGACAATACTTTACAACAAAATGGAGGATAAATTTTTGACAAACTTATTGATCACATATATTAAAAATATTATAAAAAATATTTAACATAGAATCAATTAAAAATGACTTTTGAGATATGAGAAAGTGTCGAACTACTTTTTGATATAAAATGATGTTAAAGTTCCTAATAACATTTTTTTTTCCGATTCATCCATTGACATAGAATAAAAATAATTTTGTATAATTTAATTAATTAATTAATTTTATTTTATTAAACTTAAATTTTTTGTTATGATTTAGCCCTTTCAAAACTCAAATTTTAGTTCTTCCCTTGGGATAATTTTTTTTTTTCATATCATTTCACAAGTTTTAATAAGTTGAAAAATAATTATTGATAAAAATATGATAAAGATCTTTATTATATATATTGTGACTAATATAAAATGTGTAATATTTTATTGTATTTAAAACTATACAATGAGAGCTTTTATATAGGATTTAACCTATTACAAAATAGAAAAAATATAAATATATATGGAAGGAAGTAATTGCAGGTTATAAAAGGTAAAACCATTATATCATTAATATAATTGATACCACAATAATTATATTAATGATGTCATATCAACATATTAATACCAAATGATATCCTTAATACCCCTCGGCAAACTCAAGAGGGTGGAGTATAAATAAATTTGAGTTTAGAGACCAAAGCATGAAAACGGCCAGGAAGCAAAGGTTTGGTGAAGATATCAGTAGATTGATCCTCAGAGGACATGGAGCAGAGCATAATAGTTCCTTAAGAAACATGTTGCCAACAAAATGACAATTTATCTCAATATGCTTAGTCCACTCATAAAAAATATCATTGTGGGTGATTTGAATAATACTTTAATTGCCACAATAAAGAGTGTTGAGTCAGAGTGAGGAATATTTATATCTCTAAAAAGCCATCGAAGTCAAATAATCTATTGGGTAGTATTAGTAAGGGCACGGTACGTAACCTCAATACTAGAATAGACAGTAGTTGTCTACTTTTTACTTTTTCGTGAAAGAAGGAAATCTTCTAAGAAAAGACAAAACCCAATAAATGTTCGTCGATCTGTAGGATCACCTACTCAAGCTGCATCAACATAAGCTTTTAACTCAAGAAAAGAGTTAGCTTAAAAATAGAGGCCATAAAAAAGTATACATTTAAGATAATGTAAAATATGAAGAACTGCTATAAAATGAGAGGTATGAGGAGCGACCGTAAATTGATTGACAACATGAACAACATAGGCAATGTTTGGTCTAGTGTTAGTGAGATATACTTAATTACCAACTAACTAGCGATAAAAAGTAACATCACTGAGGAGAGTACTATCAGAAGATCGAATTTTGGTATTAAGTTCTAGAGGAGTAGAGGTAGTCTTACTATCTGTCAAGCCAACATTGGCAAGTAGATTTGATGCATATTTTAGCCTGTGAGAGATAATACTTGATAGATACAGACAATACTTCAAGCCCAAGAAAATAGCTGAGAGTGTCAAGGTCTTTCATTTCAAAATATTAATGAAGAAAGGCCTTGAGAGTAGGAATACCAAAAAGATCATTATCCGTGATAATTATGTCATCAACATATAGAGGAAGTAGAACATAACTTTGTGTTATCTTGTGTGGACAAAGAAAGTTGACTCATAGGGGCTGAACTGAAAAACATGCTAAATAATAGTCTCATTAAACTTTACAAATCATGGATGAGGAGATTGTTTAAAACCATATAGAGCATGATGAAGTTTGCAAACTTTGATTGAAGGTTGTGGATAACCAGTAAGAGGCTTTATATATACCTCATTAGTGAGATCATCATTAAAGAAAAATATTTTTGACATCCATATGAAATAATGACCACCCACGAATGGCAGCAACAACTAATAAACTTCAAACAGAAGCAAGTTAAATAACTGAAGCAAATGTTTCTTCATAATCAATTCTATATTCTTGAGTAAAATCTTTTGTAACAAGATAAAATTTATTTCTCTCAATAGGCCTATCAAACATGGTCTTGATCTTGTATGCTTATTTGCATTTAGTTGCAATCTTATTAGGTGGAGAGTAATAAAATCTCATGTATGTGACTTCTTAAGGGCATGCAATTCTTCTGACATTACTTATTATCAAATAGAATTAGAGCTAGCCTCCGAATATGATTGAGACTCATAGAAAGAAAGGGTAATAGAAACACACTAATAGTTTCAAAGTTTATTAGGAAGTTCTCTTACTCAACATAAATGATGAAGATGGGTATAGAAAGACCTTAGAAGTTTCTAGAGCAAATCCTTTGGACGAGGTAGGTTGCTTAGAAGTAGACATGTATTGGCAAACTTAACTGTATGAAACTCAAAAGAAGTATTTATGTGTGAAGCATTAGAAAAATGATCAATAATATTATGTGTAAAGAATTATGAAATATAATGAGACATAGAAAATACATAAGAAAATATTTTATTCTCGAGAAATACTACGTGACAAGAGATGCAGAGGAAGTTAGATATAAGATCCTAGCCCCTATAACTTTTATGTTCTATCTCGCATCTCAAGAAGTAACATAATCGAGTACATGGCTCAAGTTTGGTGAGTTCATATTTTTAAAGAAGAACAAAGTAGAAACAACTAAATAGGCCTAGGCAGAATTGGTTTCAATTTGGTTCGAATGCAAACCAAACCAAAACTAATTGGTTTTAACAAATTGGAATTAATTTGTTCTACCCTCTTAGAACCGAACTAGTTTAGTTTAATTTGGTTATCGATTTTTTATTTGAAATTTTTAGTGTATTTTTTTTATTTAAACTAAACTAAACTGAATCGACCAGTTTCAAATAAAATAAAATAAAATTTGCTCTTTATGACATGAGAAGGAACACGATTAATGGTAAAGACAGCGATTAAGATAGCTTCTCACAAAAGATGTTCAAGACACGAGAAAGAGATAAGAAGAACACGAGTGATGTTTAAATATATTTATTTTTACATTCCGCTATCCCATTTTGATAAGATGGATAAGGATAAAACATTTGACAAGCAATACCATGTTCATGTAGAAGATTTAGAAAGTCAAAATCTCTATACTCCATGGCATTATCATATGAAAAACCTTAATTGGACAGAAGAACTGGATTTTAATCATCTGATCAAAATTATGGTAAATTTTAATAAGTTTTGATCGTTATTTCGTAAGAAACAACTAAGTATATCGGGAGTAGTCATCAACAAAAATAATAAAATATTTAGATCTTCCCATAGTGGCATTAGGAGAAGAACCCTATAACTAAGAGTGTATAAGATCAAATGGAGCATGAGAGACAGTAGTGATGGGTAATGATAAATCATGGGTGCATAAATGTAATGTGTATGTGTGTGTCAATTATCCAAATATATGCATCACATACATATATATATATATACACACACACACACAGCGGAAGCAAAAATATAAACAATGAATACAAATTATACATATTAATTAAATTAATACAAATATTGAGAATATAACCTTTGAAACCTTAAGATAAAATTTTGTTTAGAGTCCTCATAAAATAAATTTGTCGTCAATTCTAGCAATCAACAGAAGTGAGTTTGATTGTTTAGAGTAACAGCCCAAATCTAACATTAGTTTAAAACTCAAACCCTTAAGATTAACTCTTAATCTAATGAAAGTAATTATTTTTACCTTTGATCAACACTTGAACAATTAAAAACAAATCACTTTTGTTATTACAATAAATAACTAATTGGAAGTAGAATAAGATGAACTAATTTCAACACTTGAAATAAAAACTAAGAAACAATTTATTTTCTCTCTTTCTCCCAAAATTTTGGCTGGCCACATGAATTTGTAAAACTTATGAATTTTGTTTTATTTAAAAAATATATACAAATGCATTTAATTTTAAATTCATTTGTATTTCATTTAGATTTAAATTCACTTTAACCTAATCTTCGAGTTAATAATTAATCAAGATTAAGTTAAATTTTATTTAATAATTAAATAATTAAATATCTTAATTTTAACCTAACCATAGAGTTAACAATTAACTTGGGTTAAGATAAACTTAATTTAATAATTGAATAATAAAATATCTTGATTTTAACCTAATCTTAAGGTTAACAATTACCCTAGGTTAAGATAAACTTTATTTAATAATTAAATAATAAAATATCTTAATTTAGCCTAAGCCTAAGGTTAACAATTAACCAAGGTTAAGTTAAATTTTGCTTAATAATTAACTAATAAAATATCTTGATTACTTAACAATTAAATAATTAATTAAGTGAAATTACCATTATGCCGTTACTAGGTTGCCAAGTTAACTCAGAGTGGGTCTTATTTTAACCATGTACTTTAGTTAACTTAACAATAATAATTTGCTAGATTTTACTAAATTGAACTGTTCACTTTGGTACGTTGCCTTAGTGCATAACGAGTACACTTTATATCGCGAGACTTTCTAAGTTCATGTCTTATTTTTTAAATGAAACTATTCCATGAGTCCGCGATCAATACCCTACGCACACACCACAGACATTACAAATTAGCGTATTAGACCATATAAGTTGTGGTCAGAACACAAACGTATAATACTTTCGTCATTTATACCCTAGATATGCAAGAGATGTAGATTAGCACTGTCAAATCTCCATAAGCCCATCTATGAACTTATTTCTAGATTCGTATATCTAAAAACAAGATCCACAAATATTTTTGTAATATTGTTTATCCCTGTGAAAAATATTTTTAGAGTTTATGCTTGTGGCCATAAACTATATGAAATAAAATCTTAGAGCATCATAATATACAACCCACCTATGTGAACTAACGGATTCCATATACGCACACTGGACTTCATGAGCATCAGAGTATACCCATCAACACGTAGCGATCAAACTATGAAAGGTCTTTGACATACGTGGAACCAAAGTATGATCGATCACCCAAAAGTCCACTGTGGCACTCAAGTTAAAGGACAGTAAATACTGCTCAACTTGAGAGGATATATCATTTATAGTTTAATAGGATATCTATTGGGGTCCTCGTGAATCTGCTCAGTATCCAATCCTGATTGAATACCTGCATGTCTATACAAACTTCTACTAAGCTCATGATCAGCTAAGAACAACAATTTGTACTATGCAGATATAAACATACACTGATCTATATAATAGTGATTCATCGATAGACCTGCATTGGTGAACATAGATCAGGAACACAGTATTTTAGAACATACTTTTATAATGATATTTTTTAGCATATATTGCAACTCTTTGTAAATATGTCATTACTAGTATACTCTCAGGTCATTATCCCATTACAAACAAGGCTTTAATTTCTTAAATTTTGCTGACTCTTATAACCTATTAACTTTTAGCAGTGCTAACTCTTAAGAATTACAACTCTCAACATTGGTAACTCTTAGCCTTGGTTTAAACTCTTTTAGACCAGATCTGAACTCTTTCAGAACATATAATGTCTGTAATGTTACAAGTATTGTACCATATATATTTAATATTAATGATTTTATTCAACATATTTATTCTATAAATATTAAACAATTAATATTCATACAATATTAGAATGACACGTAAGCACCAGCCTCAATAAACTCCCACTTGCTCTAGTGCCATTCGTACTGGTATCTTATACCAATACACTCCACGTGTTTCTCAAACACCCTAGGAGCTTAGGCCTGAATGAGTTCATTACGTTATCCATGGAATGTATCCTAAATACTATTACATCTTCAGTGATAAAGAACTTTTTAATTATGTGGTATTTAAAGTCTACATGATAAGAATTTTGGTATGCCTCATAGCCTTTTGACTTGAGTAATTACTTGGTTATTGTTTCATTATAGTGGGATATGATCCATTTAGTTTGAAACTATTCTAAATTATACAACTAGCTTGAATATTTGTAGAACTTCATTTGCAGGCTTGTTAAGCCACAATATATTCTACCTCAAAGGCATAATTATCTATAAACATCTAAAATGGCACACATTTAACTAGCTCTAGTATTAATGAGGAGAAACATATAACCAGATGTAGACTTTTTATCATCCGGATCAGATGAAAAGTCTTAATATGTGCGTCCCTTCACTTGTAAGAAACTTTTTGTATTATTCAAAAACTTATCCTCTTTGCCTCTTTGGAATTTCAGATATGTTGCATGGCCATTTAATGGTCATGACGTGGATAAGACTGATACCAGCTCATGACACATACAACCATCTAAATTCAGATCTCGTACATAGCATAACATGGATCAACCTATCTCTAGTTTATGCATATAATAAGTTAGACACTCTAACCCTTCATCTTCTTTCCAACATACTTCCTTACAGAAAGATGAATACCAAGTCTAAAATATCAACTGTCTTACAATGAATAAAGTTGTACCTTTTAAGGACTTAATCTATGTACGAAGATTGAGAGAGTCTCATTAACCTCTTAACTCTATCTATATAAAGCTTTAAACTTAGTATAGAAGAAGCCTTTCTAAAAAATTTTATGGAGAAGTTCTTTACTGAGATAACACACACACACACTCTCTCTTCGTTCATGATGAAACCAAACTTTCTGTTTTTTTAATCTAAATGAAGATTCCATATTTGAAAAAATTGCTTAAGTCCACAAATGGACCTCATCAGTTTGTACACTAGATTAAAAGTTAGGCTAGATGTAAAACTTTTAAATAGTTTCATATATATCTTTTGCTCAAGATATACATCCCGAAACACTCTCTTTACATCCATCGGCTAGACCTTAAAATCATAATATATGGCACTAGCCAACAAAATTTGAATTGACTTTAGCATGGTTTCTGGTGAAAAAGTTTTCTTATAACCGATCTTAAATCTCTGAGTGTAACTTGTTTTCATCAGTTGGGCCTTGAAGGTCTCTACCTTTATATGGGGTCTACTCTTCTATCGTGTAAACTTATTTACAATAAATAGGAATAATTTCTACGGAAAGCACAACTAAGTCCCAGACTTGATTGTTATGCAGAAAGTCAATTTTGAATTTTATGGCATCTTGCTATTTTCCTGAAACGATGTCAAAAATCTCCTCTCCATAAGTAAAAAAGATCATTTTCTTCAATTAAGAAAAATCTAAGGGCTTCTTCAGGTATCAAACATACTAATAGGTGGCTTGATATCAGTTTCGAGCTATTTATTTTAAGTCAATGTGCCTTGAACAATAATTCTTACTATTTCAAACCTTATCACAGTGGAAACACTTTCTACTGTGACTATTCTCTATTTATAGTTTGGATATATCAAATAATTTTTTAGACGGAGTACTATACTACTTGCACATCTCATGTGCATATGCTCGTGCTGAAGATTATTGGACATTGAGGCCAGGATAAATGATTTGACTTTCAAATCATTCTTTATCAATTTCTGATAAATTTCAACCTCTTCTAAAAAGATTTTATCAGAAACATTTCTTATTATCGCTTGATCATCTTTTTTTCTAAATCTAGAACAATTCACAAATTCATCAGTAAGTCTAAATATTTTTTGATACCCTATAATAGGTGTGTATAGTTTAAGTGTACTAACGGATTGCACATACTTATCCTATTTCTACAAGATAAGTATCTTATTTCTATCAGACAAATCAGGAGATGTGTAGTGAAATATTTCTAATCATTAATTAATAACGCTTTAGATCATGGGTATAGCTATTATACATTTTTTAATCTAAATCCCACTACTTTATATAATCTATTTAATCTCTCAAACAGGATAATGATAGTTTAAACTCTTTAAACTATACAATAAGAAGTATATCCCATTGATACTTTACTTTAGCCTCACGCTGTAGCAATATTGGCATGTGTAAAACTCGAAAGGTAGACAATTCTTGTCAATTGCATCTTATGCAACTCTTACCATTGATCCTAAATACACCTTATCCTCACACTGTAACAATATTGAATAAGTGTATTTCAGATTAACTTGTTAAAAATCAAATATATGTTACTAATCCTACCCTTACGCTGTAGTAATATTGGGTAATATGCTCGTATATATTTGTCTTATGTCATGTTTAACTAGCATAGTCCGAGTCACACTGACCAAATCTCTCACGCTGTAATAATATTAGGAAAAGATCGACATTACCCCTATAATATCATATTAACAAGATAGACCATATAAAACACTATCATATAATGTAATAAAATTCAATTCGATTAAGAAAGATTTTTAAACACTGGCTCTTATCTCATGGGAAGGTGATTCCAATTAGTTATTTATTTCTATGCAAATAAAACTAACCCCACCAGTATGACTCTTATTGTGGGTACTAGCACAAATAAAAATGATCACAGTTTATAATGCAGACTAATAACTTTTATTACTACATCTCATAAACCTCCACATGCATATTTAATTAATTTTTAAATAATTTATTATTATTTTTTATTTAAAAATATTTTGAGTAAATAATGTTAATGCCACGACGTTGGGCTACCAACGTTGCAGCATTTGAGGTAATGCCTCTAACACTGTGGCACCAGCCCTTTAGCACTGCGGCGTTAGGGCTTTCGGTGTTCATCATCCAACGCTGCTACATTGGACATGAATGCTGTAGTGTCTGGTTGCTGTCTTCCTTGGTTTAGCATTTTCAACACTTGAAATGCAAAACCGCGGCCCCAAAGCTTATCCAACAATATACCCAACACTTAAAAAACACCAAAATCAAAATAAAATTGCTCTGATACAAATTATTAGGTGATGATAAATCATAGGTGCATGTATGTGATATGTGTGTCCATTATCCAAATATACGCATAACATACACACACATACACAAACACACATACACATATATACATACACAACGAAAGTAAAAAATTAAACAATGAATACAAATTATACATATTAATCAAATTAATAAAAATATTGAGAGTATTTTGGATTAATTTGTTTTTTGAAGTTCGTATGAAATGAACTCGTTGTCAAATCTACCAACCAATAGAGGTGAGTTTGATTGTCTAAAATAGCAGCCTATAATATAATACTAGTTTAACACTCAAACCTTAAAATGAACTCTTAATCTAATAAAAGTAATTTATTTTTACTTTTGATCAACACTTGAATAATTAAAAAAAATCACTTTTGTTATTACAATAAGTAACCAAAATTAAAAGTAGAATAAGATGATTTTCTCTCTTTCTCCCAAAATTTTGGCTTGCCACCTGAAATTATAAAATTTATGAATTTTGTTTCATTTAACAAATATATACAAATGCATTTAATTTTAAATTCATTTGCATTTCATTTAAATTTAAATTCACTTTAACCTAATCTTCAAGTTAATAATATATCAAGGTTAAGTTAAACTTTATTTAATAATTAAATATCTTAATTGTAATCTAACCCTAAAGTTAACAATTAATCTAGGTTAAGATAAACTTAAATTTAATAATCAAATAATAAAATAT
This sequence comes from Ailanthus altissimus, assembly GCA_946807835.1. Taxonomy (NCBI): domain Eukaryota; kingdom Viridiplantae; phylum Streptophyta; class Magnoliopsida; order Sapindales; family Simaroubaceae; genus Ailanthus; species Ailanthus altissimus. Next base: position 5,496,425 of record OX327707.1, on the reverse strand, counting down.
TTTGATTTTAACCTAATCTTAGGGTTAACAATTAATTTAGGTTAAGATAAGCCTTATTTAATAATAAAATAATAAAATATCTTAATTTAGCTAACCCTAGGGTTAACAATTAACTTAGATTAAGTTTAATATTTTTTAATAATTAAATAATAAAATATCTTGATTATTTAATAATTAAATAATTAATTAAGTAAAATTACCATTATGCCCTTACTAGATTACCAAGTTAACCCAAAGTGGATCCCAACTTAACTATAGTAATTTACTAGATTGAACTATTCACTCCGGTACGCTACCCTAGTGCAGAACAAGTACACTTTATATTGCAGAACTTCCTACGTCCATGCCCAATTAATCAAATGGAACTATTCCTTGAGTCCGTGATCGATGCCCCACGCACACGTCACAGATATTATAAATTAGTGCATTAGACCATACAAGTTGAGGTCAGAATGCATACGTATAACCTTTGAGTCATTTATACCCTAGATGTGTAGGGATATGGATCAGCACTTTCAAATTCCCATAAGCCCATCCATGAACTTTTAATAGTATTAACTCTTAGGAATTATAACTTTCAGCATTGTTAACTCTTAGCCCTGGTCTAAACTCTTTTAGACCAGATCTGAATTCCTTCAAATCATACAATGTTTGTAACGTTACAAGCATTATACCATATATATTTAATATCAATAATTTTATTTAAAATATTTATTGTATAAATATTAAACAATTAATATTCATACAATATAGGAATGGCACGTAAGCACCAGCTTCAACAAACTCTAACTTGCTCTAGTGCTATTTGTACTGGTATCTTATACTAATACACTCTATGTGTTTCTCAAACACCCTAGGAGTTTAGGCTTGAGTGAGTTCACTACGTTGTCCATGGAATCTATCGTACATACTATTACATCTCTAGTAGCTAAGAACTATTATATGGTATTAAAAGTCCATATAATAAGAATTCTGGTGTGCCTTATGACTTTTTAACTTGAGCAATTTCTCGGTTATTGTTGCATTATAGTGGGATAGGATCCACTGAACTTGAAACTATTCTAAGCTCTATAACTAGCTTGAATATCCATAGAACTTTCTTTCCAGGCTTCTCTAGCCACCATATATTCTACCTCCAAGACAGAACAATCATTGAACATCTAAAATTTCACAAATTTAACTAGCTCTGGTACTAATGAGGAGAAACACAGAACTAAATGTAAACTTTCTACCATTCGGATTAGACGGAAAGTTCGAATATGTGCATCCCTTTACCTGTAAAAATTTTTCTCCATTATTTAGAAACTTATCCTCTTTACCTCTCAGGTATTTTAGATATGTTACACAGCCATTTAATGGTCGTGATGTGGATAAGACCGATACCAGCTCGTGATACTTATAGCCATTTAAATCTAGGTTTCGTGCATAATATGACATGCATCAAGCTATCTCTAATTGATGCATATAATAAGTTAGACACTCTAATCCTTTCATCTTCTTCCTAAGGACACTTCCTCATAGAAAGATTAATATTATATCTAAAAGACATATTAACTGTCTCAAAGTGAATAACGTTATACCTTTCTAGGATTTAGTCTATGTGTGAAGATTGGGAGAGTCTCATCAGTCTCATAACTCTATATTTATAAAGCTTTATACATAGTATACATGAAACCTCTCCTAAACCTTTTATGAAAAAGTTCGTTACTCAGATAACTCTTACCTGATTGACTTGCAACATACCAACGTCGTTTTTGATGTTGAGTATGTCTTGCATATAAAGAAATAGAAAGATAATCATGCTTCCACTGCTATTTCTAAACACACACGCTTTCTATTTATTCATGATGAAACTAGACATTCTAATTTCTCATCTAAACGAAGATTCCATATTCGAGAACACTACTTAAGTCCATAATTAGACCTCCTCAGTGTGCATACTAGATTAAAAGTTAGGCTAGATGCAAAATCTTTAGGTAGTTCTATGCATATCTCTTGCTCAAGATATACATCCTGAAATACCGTCTTTACATCCATCAATTAGACCTTAAAATCATCATATGACATTAGCCAAAAAATTTCAAATTGACTTTGGCATGGTTTCTGGTGAAAAGATTTTCTCATAATTGATCCTAAATCTTTGAGTGTCACATTTTATCACTAGTTAGGCCTTGAAAGTCTCTACCTTAATATGTGGCTCACTTTTTCACCACGTAAACTTATTTACATGAAATAAGAATAATTCTTACGGGAAGCACAACCACCTATCAATCAGACTATGAAAGCTCTTTGGCATACGTGGAACCAAAGTTGATGGATCACCCACAAGCCTACCGTGGCGTTGAGATCAAAGGACCACGAATACAACTCAACTCGAGAGGACCTATCGTTAATGGGTTCATAGGATATCTATTGGAGTCCTCATAAGTTTGCTCAGTATCCAGTTCTAATTGAATACCCGCATTTTTATACAAGCATCTACTAAACTTATGGTCAGTTAAGAGCAACTATATATTCCATGCAGATATATACGTGCACTGATCTATATAATATAAAGATATAATGTGAGATTGAAATTAAAAAAAAAGTGTCAGATATGGAGAGATTAAGACAAGATACTTGAGTAATGTGATTAACTTTCATGAAAGAACTATTTGTAGTTTGAATAAAGGATAAATAAGAAGTAAGAGATTTATAGGAGAAAATGATAAAATTAGAAGTCATGTGATTGCAATATGCAAAGTCAAAATACTAAAAAGAATTATCTGAAATACTAAAGGAAGCAAAAATTAAGGGTTTACCAGAGTTTTGAGAGGAGTAGACATTCGAGATTACTCGCTAAGTTAGAAGAGAGACTTGTACTATCTTGTGCAGCAGTAACAATAGGTCCTGTAAAAGTAGCACATTAAGACAGTTCAAGTAAGTAGCAATGATAACATGGCTTAGGCAGAGTAGAACTGACAGAGATATAATATTGAGAAGTATCAATTATCCATAGATCTAAAAAAAATATGTAATTCTAACCCCTCAATTATTTGATAATTATAAATTAGCCCTTAAGCTTTTAATAATTATAGTTTGACACTTAAAACTTTGATAATTGCATGCTAATCCCAAAATTTATAAATTTATAAAATTATCCAAAAAATACAAAAAATACAATATGACCTCAAAGTTTTAAAAAGTTTACAAAATGACCCTTATTACAAATTAAAGGACCAATTGGGAAAGGAGACATTGTGGTTAATAGATTTGGTGACGAGGAGTTGAACGGTGCCGATGGTAAGGAAACAAGCATAAAAAAATAGCCAAGATTTGAGGCGGACAACAGAGGAGATTATTGGTGCATGAGTTCGCGTGCGGCATTGAATCAACAAGATTCAAGTGCTGTTAGTATCTCTGGTCGATTCTGAGTGCAATGGTATTGGTGGTGCATGTTCACTCACTAGAAATCAGTCAGAATTTGAGTTGAACAATAACAATGGCAAAGACGTTTGATTGGCTCTTGGAGGCATGTGCGATGGTGAATTGACGTGATTCTAATGGGGTTTGATTGGCCGGTACTGTTTAAAGGTCCTGGGCTAGGTGGTGTTAATCATGAAAAATTATGACAAACTTTTGGTGGCTTTGTGGTAAAACTTCAATGAACTTTTGATGAGTTTTCGAAAAAATTCTAGTAAATTCCCGTTAAACAAGATAGTGAATGAACTAAAACTCTGATATTATGTGAAAAATATAAAATATGTATATATTTCACTGTATTAAAAATTATATAATAAAAACCTTTATATAAACTTTAGCTTATTAAAAAAATAAAAAAATATAAATATATATGAAAAAAATAATTATAAATTATAAAAAGTAAAATTATTATATCATATCATATTAAGGATATCATTTAATATAATGATGTAATATCATTAATATAATTGATACGTATTATATTAAGTATACTATTTAATATTTGGTATCAATTATATTAATGATATTATATCTTCATATTAATACCAAATGATATCCTTAATATGACGTGATATCATTAATATATATAAAACTTGAATATAAGTTAATTTTATCTCGTTGAGATAAGAAGCATAAATTAAAATTTATGTTACTAAAATAATATATAAATTATTAAAGATAAACTAATTTAATAAATTATTAGAATTTTAAGCAAAATATAAAATATAAAATGCCTAAATAAATAAATAAAAATAATCTTTTTCTCAATTTCTTTTCAGAGCTTTGCAGCCCTGTCGAGCCCCAACCCCCTTTGGTTCTGTCACTGAGTACATATTGACGTTGAGGCAATAATAAACCATTAGACACAATTTCATGAATGTAGGAATTGTATTTTTGGTAGGAGAATATTTAGGTAATGTCCATTTTCTTTAATCGTAATATTGAATATGACTTAATTTAGTTTATTCAATTATTTAAATTATTTATTTTTTTAATTTTAATAAGAATTTAAAATCAATTTTGGCTTAATTAAAATAAAGATGAAATTGTTTACTTTTAAGCTGAAGGTAAAAAGTCGGAATGATATGATTAAATTCTTTCACGAAAATATCTTTACCTATTTACTATATTACGTCTCTATCCATATAATCATCTCTTTTGTTTTCTATTAAAAACCAATAACATAAAAATATGGACTTATTGTATTGATGAATTTTAATTATACATTTTCTTTTCATTTTTAATAAATTTAACATTAAAAATTCTAAAAGGAAAAAAATGTAAAAGTATTAATTTTATTGTTAAATAAATTAATACTTTTATTAAGATATTAAGCAAAATAACGAACAAATCATTAAAATTCTGTTGAGAGGAATTTAGTGTGAACACTAAAATACTCTTAGTGCGTTGCGAAAATCTCACATTCTCAAATAATCAATAAAAGAAAGATCACACAATGAGTAAATGAAAAATTAAAAAAAAAAGAACACACTAATTTATGTGATTTAGCAAATCTGCCTACATTAATAGGGGATATCAAAATTCTAACTTCTTTATTTCTTTTTTTTTTGTATCCAAAGAATGCTCACAAGAGTTACAAGGAATACATAAATACTTAAGATTTACCAAGAATTTATACCACATTATCTTATGTGTTCAAAACAGTCAAGTGTGACTTAAGCTCTTTATTCTCCCTTGTGTTGATTTGATGCTTTCTTATAATTACAAAGAATTACAAAATTTTATATAGTGTTAATAATAACTCTTGAAACCCTTAACTTAATAGGAATAAAAGTCTACGTGTTTGAGAAGTTCAACACTAACTTAACCATGCAATTTGAACAAAAATAGGAATCTTTTTGAATAAGCAATACCACGGCATTCTGCATTCAATGTTGGGGGGTTAATGCGAGTTATCTAATGCTGGGGCATTCTGAAGCCAAAGTTGGGGTGCTCCTACAACTTGATCCTAACATTGGGACGTTCTAAACCAATGCAGGGGTGTTGGTTCTTCTAAACATAGTGCTGTGGTGTTGAGTTTCCAATGTCATGACATTCTTTTTTGTGTAGTTTCTCCTTGTGTTTTCACATCCCTTTTTATTTTCAATTTCCTATTTGCACCTATTTTGTTCATTCATTGCTTCTTCAATCACGTAACCAACTCTCTCTTAATCTCTAATTCAAAATCAAATTATTTTTTATTTTAAATTACTAAAATTCTAACAAATTCAACCATTCAACTCTATTCAATATCAACTTAATTCATAAGTTAAAAAAACAAACACCACATTTAGATGAAAAGTAATGTTAGGTATCTCAAATTGTATCTAAAAAAAATGATGTGTTAAGCAATTATTAGATGGTTAAATTGTAAAAATTTTAAAATTATTCATTAAACTATTTTACCATCTAATAATTACTTAACACATTATTTTTTTTTGATACAATTTAAAATATCTAATATTACTCTTAGATGAAATAATATTTATGTGATCATATAAATAATAATAATAATAATAATGATGGCCATGAGGATAACAACATTATTATTGAGCTTTTATTATCATCATTGGGAAATTTAAAAATAATATATTTTATGATAAATGTTATTGTTTGAGTGTATAAACGAGATAATAGATTCAACCCATCCAATTTTTTTTATTACGTTGAAAATTGTACTCTGTCATGCGTCTTTTAAAAAATAAATTAATAAAATTATTAGAAATCGTCACTCCACCTTCTTCATAAATCAAATATCTAGAAAGTCTATATCGTATTGTCTCCCTCACCTCCCAATCATAAATCAATGGTCTTTTATTTTCCGTTAATGTAATTTAAATATAATTATTTAATTTTATATTATAACATGTATGTGTAATTTAGTGTATTTTAAATGTATGTGTAATTAAACCAAAATGCTATTGTTTTGTTTAAACTGATAGAAAAAAAATTAACAAACTTAAACTAAAATGAGTACTTCAACAGGTGAATATCTTGCACAAATTAGCTGCTAATGATTGAATGAGCTTGAGAGTTATTATTGCTTATCGATATATTGTCGCTACAGCTTTCATGGTTCCTGTTGCACTCATTCTTAGAAACCCATAAATGATAGTTAATGAAATACGAGTTTTTTTTAAACCTTTCAAGAATGAGTGCAACAACAGGAACCAGATAAGCTGTAGCGATATTATATCGATAGGCAATAATTAACTCTCAAGCTCATTTCATTGTTAATTAGCAGCTAATTTGTGCAAGATATTCACCAAACCAAATATAACTGGAACTAGCACCAACATCAAGGCCGGTTTCAACCCATGTAGTAAATCACATGCCTGCCCCCACATCTTCATCATCATCCTCCTGAACTCTGAAGAATGTCCAACAAAAAGAGAGCAACTTCAAGTCAAAATAAGAAGACCAAGAAATGGCGTCTTCTCGGTTTCTTGTTTGAAATTCAACAAAAAGTCACACATTCGTATTTCTTAACAGAGGAAAGAGAGAGATGGATGGTTTTCTCATTTCATTTTTGAGGCGTTTTGGTGCTTCTATAGATAATTTTTTCACCATGTATGCACATACGTAGCCTGGACGCTGCTGCCAAGTCGGGAAAAAAGCCAGCCTGAGGCTTCCGAGTCCTACTACCCAGCTCATCTATGCAATAATTCTCGTAACAATAATGGGATTGAGACTTGTAACAAATTATTATAGCTACATTACAAGTCTTCATATAACCTTGAAGCTCAGGAATAAATTAGGTAAGAATTTACAAATATAGTACAGATCATATACATGGAAAATTGTGGATGAAGTTGTGAGGTGTGTCTAAGTTGTTCATAACTATTAACATCCAGTCGTAATTAATATGTAGCACGTCAGCTTAAAAATTTCGGAGTTGAAAATAAAATCGAGTTAATTGATTTTGATTAACCGAGAGACGTTCTAAAATAAAATGTTTTTGCTCTCAAAAACTTGTGATAAGAAATGTAAAATCCATTTATGATTTTGCTAATTTAAATAGTTCATTTTGACTGTGATTAAAGTGGTCTGTTGGTTGTTCGGGTATAATCATAAAAAGAAAAATAAAAATAACTTGAATAGAGAACTTTCTCTCTCTTTTTTTTTTTAATTTCTTTCAATTTTTATTTTTAACAAATGAAAGACTTATATAAACATATACATTTACCTTATTTAAGTAATAATATAAATCTTAACTAAACTTTAGCATAAGAATGTCTAAATAAAATTAGAACTCATAGTTCTAATATTATTGAGTTCTAATATTATTAAAATCATATTAATTAGCATTCTCCCCTTTAATGTAATGTTCTTGAACTCCCAGAATCTCTCTTAGTTGTAGAAAATTTTCTTTTAGAAAAGCTTTGGTGAATATATCAATTACTTGCTCTTCAGATTTGTAATACTTGAGCTGAATCTCTCCATTACTAATTGCTTATCATATAAAGTGATACTTAATGGCAATATGTCTGGTTTTGCTATGAAAAACTGAATTCTTTGCAAATGCTATGGCTGATTTGTTATCACAAAACAACTCTATGCCTTCTTCTTGCTTCTCTTAAATGTCTTCTAAGATCCTTCGTAGCTAAATAGCTTGAGAAGTTACCAATGATGTTGAAATCTATTCTACTTCAGCTGAGGATTATGTCATTGTTTGTTATTTCTTTGAAGCCCAAGAAATCATACCAGAATCAAGAGAAAATGCATAACTTGAGGTGCTTTTCATATCATCATTACAACCACCCTAGTCACTATCATAAAAATCAATCAATTTAACATCCACATCTCTCCAATATTTGATGCTATAATTTATTGTGCCTTTTAAGTATCTAAACACTCTTCTTGCTACCCCTAGATGAAATTGGATAAAGAATGCATAAATCTCGATAATAAACCTGAGACAAACATAATGTCAGGTCTTGGGATTGTGAGATAAAATAAGTTCTCAATCAAACTTCTGTAATAAATCTCATCAACTTTCTCATCTCTATCTTTTTTCTTCAATTTATCATTCACCACCAACGGTGTTGATACTTCATTACACCCAAACATACCAAATTTTTTGAGAATATTTTCTGCATATTTCTTTTGATAAATAAACACACCATCATCTTCTTGATAAATTTCAATGCCAAGGAAATAATGCAGAACCCATATCACTTATCTCATATTTTTCATCATCTCCTTCTTGAATTCTTCAACCATTTTTTTATTGTTCCCAATAAAAATCAAGTCATCAACATAAAGAGCAACAATAAGGACATTCAACATACCTTGACTTTCTACATACTATGTAGGCTCACTTTTTCTTTGACTAAAATTCTTTCTATACAAAATAGCCATCAATTTGAGTATACTAAGCTCTTGGTGCTTGTTTTGGCCCATACAAAGCTTTTTTTAAGCTTGTATATCTTTTCTTCTTCACCCTTATTAACATACCCTTGAGACTGCTCAATATAAATATATACTTCTAATTTCTCATTTAGAAAAATTGATTTGACATCAAGTTGGTATAGTGACCAACTTTTTTGTGGAACCATGACAATGAGGGTTCTTATGGTGTTAAGTCGAGCAACCGGAGCAAAAAATTCATGGTAGTCAATACCAGGCCGTTGTGAGTAGCTATTAGCCACAAACATTGTCTTATTTCTTTGCATACTTTGATAAGTATTATATTTCATCCTATAAATCTATTTCACTCCAATAATTTCTTTTCCATTTCCATTTTCTACAAGCTCTTAAGTTTTGTTTTTCTTAATAACATCAATTTCTTCTTGCATAACTTTTCTTAGACTTTTTCTTTTACAGCTTCTTTAAAACTTTCAGGTTCAAAGACATAAAAATTGCATTTTTCATAAATTTCTCTCAAAATCTTTACCTTTTGTGGAGTTGTTGATGGTGAAGAAGTAAATGAACTTGGAGACTCACTTGTTATTGGTAATCAAATTGATAATGGGGAGATTTGAGGTGAATTTTCTTTGTCTTCATTGCCTTTTTGATAATATCTTCTACAAGAATAGTCTTCGTTTTAACTTTACCATGCTTTCAATTCCATATTGTTTTTTTATCACATAACACATTATAGCTTGTAATCATCTTGTTGTTCTTCAAATTATAAAGCTTTTAGCTTTTAGATTGAGAGCTATAACCTAGAAAAATACACTTCTCACTTGCCTTATCAAGTTTATACCTATTTTCTTTTGGAATTTGTGCATAACAAACACAATAAAAAACTTTCAAATGCCTTGTTGATGGCTTTTTTTTGCACCATGCTTCAATAAGTGTTTGATTTTAAAGTGTCTTTATAGAATATCTATTTATTAAATATATAGTAGTATACACTGCTTTTGCCCCAAAAATCTTGGTAGCTCTTTTTTCGTGATGCATTGAATTTACCATCTCCATCACTGTTTGGTTCTTTCTCTCTGACACCTCATTTTGTTATGGAGTATAACCAACAATGAGTTATCTTTCAATGCCTTTATCTTTATAAAATTTTTCAAATTGATGTGAGTTGTACTCTTTGCCCTGTTATTTCTTAAGATTTTCACGTAATTTCTATTTTATTTTTTTAACAAAGCTTTTAAACTTACTAAAAATAGAGAAAACTTCAGATTTTTCTCTCATAAAAACACCCATCTCATTATTGTAAACTCACCAATGAAAAGAATAAAGTACATATTTTTACGATAAGAATGTATAGACATTGGTCCATAAATATCTGTGTACCAATTCAAGTGCTTGCTTTGCTCTTCATACAACTCATTTTAGAAAAGGTTGTCTATGGTGCTTCCCAAGTGCATACCATTCAAAAACTCCTTCTTTATCTTCTAGGTTAGTTGGCAATCTTATAACTATATTCCTTTGAGAAAGCATTTTTAACCTATGAAAATTTAAGTGCCTAAATCTTCTATGCCATAGCCGTGATTCATTAACTACTTTCATCTTCAAGGTTACATCTCCTCCATATTTGAAAATAATTGGAAAGTTTATATTTTTCTTCGTGGCTATCTTCTTCACAACTTGCATCCCATGTTTCTTATAAAAAAATAGTGCAACCATTGCCTTCAAAGTGAACATCATATCCATGTTCTAACAATATCCAACACCAAGTAAATTTTGCTCTAATTCTGGAACAAGCACATATCACGAATATATTTGGTTCCCACCTTGGTTTGAACCCCAATTGTGTATTTTTCTTTTACTTGCACCAAAACACTGTTGCCCATCTTTACTTGTGAGTTAACTGAAGCATCTATATCAAGAAAAATATCTTTATCGCCAATCATATGGTTACTACAACCACTATTCAAAAGCTAAACATCTTTTTTTTTGCAGAGGTACTTTGGCGAGCAAAAAATAAACTCCCTTCTCCTTTTTTTTTTGTAACACTTTCCTGTTGATTGTTCTTAAATCTATAATCTTTTTTCAAGTGCCTAAATTTTTTACAATTAAAGCATTGAGGTTTTCCTTTATTCCAACAATCTCTCTCTACATGATTGCTTTTTTTTTAATATACAAATATTGCATTTTTGTTGTGATTGGGATGCTTCTTTATTATTAAACTTTCATCTTTCTCTTCCTTTTCCACTATTTCCTCTTCTTCTCTCACTACCTTTTCCTTGCTTGCATCCTCTACCAGATTTCTCTTGATTGAAATGAGATCGAAAAGTGCTCTCAACAGATTTTTCAAAGCATTACATCAATTTTCTCTCACAAGATTTTAGAGAACCCATTAACTCCTGTATTGTCAATAAAGAAAGATCCTTTATTTTTTTTCCTATAAAATCCCATAAATCAAGAGAAAGGAAAATCGTTTTCATCTTCACATACCAAAAATCATAATTTTTTCCATGAAATACAAGCATATGAGATTGAATTATTATATTTGATGAACTTGTTCTTTGCATGGCAATTCTCTTTATAGTAATTTTCTTCTTTGATCTTTGGCTTTGGTACCAATTTATGTTGGTTATTTGGGCATAATCATAAAAAGACAAACAAAAATAACATGAATGAGGAACACACTCTCTCTTCTTTTTTTAATTTCTTTTAACTTCTATTTTTAATAAACCAAAGACCCACATAAATAGGTGCCTTTACCTTATCTAAGTAAGAATATAAATCTCAACTAAACTTTTACATAATAAAGTCTAAATAAGACTAAGATTCATAATTCTAATTCTAATTAAAATCATAGTAATTAACATGGTCGAGTAACCTGCAAATAAACTAGTGACATTTTTTACAACTTATAAGACCGAGATACCTAATTCTCCAAAGTAAATGTTAAATATAACATCTCATAAAGAAGACTGTTGTGAGAAATTAGCCTTAGCACTAATTTACTTAGGAATTAACCTTTGTACTGACTTTATTATTGAAGTTTTATATGCCCTAAGGCCTCAATGGCTTGGTATTTAATACCCTAAAAAACTTTTGCGCATATAGAATACTTTATTTACAAATAAACAAGAATATAGAAAAATAACACAATAATAAAAATAAAGAGAACATACCATAAAACATAAGATATAAGTGGTTTGACAACCAATGCCTATGTCCTTGGTGGATCAATGATCTATCTTCTTTTATTAATGGTTCACAAAGAACTCATAGTTCACTCAGATCTTTTAGATTACTCAATATCACCCAGATTACCTAGATCTAACATTAAAATATTTAACCAAAGAATACAAAGAATAGTCAAAGCTTTCCTTAAAAGGATCTATCATTACTTTCTTACACACTCAGTACTCAAATGATCCCATGACACCCTTCTAGCACACTCAGTACTCTAGGGCCACCTAAACTTTATATTCTCTCTTATGTTTATATTTTTGATGCTTTTGATACTTAATTAATTTAATAAGGTTACAAGAGTTTATATAGTGTTTACAAAGTCTATAGAAATCCTATTTTTAGTTGAAATATAAGTTCATATGTTTAGGAAGTCTAAAAATTACTCGAAGAAGTTAAACTGAGCGAAAATAGGAAACACTCACAAGTCACTGTATGAACAGTACCTTGGTGTAAATAGTTTCACGTGAACATTTCCTTAGTTTCGACTTTTTTTTTCTCGTTCTTCTCTTGTTTATCTCATGCATACTTTACCTCTTGTACGACTCCATTTTAGTTTCCAACTTAAAATCAAACTCAACATTGATTTTGAATCACCAAATTCTAAAAAATCCATTCTTAATTTTAAATCTCTTTTAAGAAGCTATCTAGGACATCTCCTCATCGACCAATGATCAATAACTCTAACGTTGACTCTAGTTAAGTCTTTATATCTAAACTTAAACAAAGCTTGTGATTTCGGTCTCCAAAGAATCTAAATGAATCTCTTCTCAGGTAGCCTTTATATTATGATCTCTAGCGTCACATAAACACCATTATAATACCTTCGTGACTAGATCTTATCCTAGGCAATAGCTCTTTTTTCATACATTCTCTTTTGACCATTGTCACACCAGTAAGATAAATTTTAATGCTACTTTATGGTCTACATCCTCTTAACAACCTATATTAAGTCGTACACAACATTCTCCTTAAGCACATAGCCTTTAATGTACTTTTCACCCATAGATCATTTTCAACACCTTCAGTGTTCCTTCTTTTGCCTTAAATAAATATTCCACTTGATCTAGTATTTCTAGAGATAATAGGCTATTTATGATACCAAAAATAAATCTCATATAGAGTAACTCCCTTACCTTTCCATCATGTAATCTCAATCTTATTCTACCAATTTTCAGTAGCTACAAAAGCCACATCTTTCTCCATTGATAATTTTGCAACCCTTAATGGATCTATAATTGGTAAATAATGTTTTTCTAAGAATTATATGGAAACTACACCCTAGAATCAAGCCTTCATTCACCATGCATACATTTCTACAAAAGTTATAAAGGTTTCTGCAACTTCTAAGTCTAACTTATAGACTATTACGACATCACCTTCTATTTCTTTGATCTTAGTCTTTTTCTCTAGACAATCTCTTACCAAGTACCCTAGACACTTTTTGGATAAGCCATTCAATATTTATTGATCGTATTTTTTCATCTCTATTCTCAGTATTTCTTCTTGCAATCAATACCAATATATTTCTAGACTTTGATCTTTTTGCCAATTCTTTGCGTTCAACTGAGATAAACATTAATTTTACTTAGATCTTGATGACAAAGACTTCTTCATCATTGATAGTCTCTTCAAGGGCAGTCTCTATCCCTAAACTCCAACAATAAAGTCATTACCTTTTTCTTCTTTCAAATAATCATCATCTCTAATAAACTTCTTCATATTAATAAGTCCCCATGGTTGAGAATCTTTGACTTTACAATCTGGCTTTGCCCCTATGCTCTGTACTCTAGACCTTAACTATAACTTTGATATTAGTTTATTATAGGAATCAATCGTAGCATTAATTTTACTTAGGAATTAGCCATTGCATTAACTTTATTGTTGGAGTTTTATGCACCCTAATACCATAATGACTTGGTATTTAGCACCCTAAAAAATTTTTGCGAATGCGAAAGACTTCACTCACAAATAAATAAGAATATAAAAAATCAACACAATAATAAAAATGAAGAAAACAAACCACAAGACATAAGATATATGTGGTTCAACAACAAACACTTACGTCTATGGTGGATCAATAATCCAACTTCTTTTATTAGTGGTTTACAAAGAACTCTTAGATCATTAAGTACCTCATAGATCACTAGATCTTTTAGATCATTTACTATCTCTCATATCACATAGATCTAATAATAAGAGATTTAACAAAGGAATATAACAAATAGTCAAAGCTTTTCTTTAAGGATCTAATCATCACTTTCTTGCACTAAGTACTCAAGTGATCTCATGACACTTTGCTAACACACTTAGCACCCTAGGGTAGCTTAACCTCTATATTCTATCTTATGTTAATATTTTTAGTGCTTTTGATGCTGCATTAATCTAATGGGGTTATAAGAGTTTATATAGTGTTTAAAAAATCTTTAGACCTATTTTTAGTTGGAATAGGACTATATGTATTTAGGAAGTCCAAAACTCGGTTAAAGAAGTTGAACTGAGCCAAAATGGGAAACATCCACAAGTCACCGCGTGAACAATACCTTGGCATGAATAATACCATATGAATAGTGCTTTGTATGAATAGTACTTTACTTCTGATTTTTTGTTTTTGTTCATTTTTCGTCCGTCCTACGCGTACTTTACCTATTGTCCAAATCCTCCTTAATTTTTAACTCAAAATCAAACTCAACCTTGATTTTATTTTATTAAACTCCAACAAAGAAAAAGGGAAATACTGAAAGGTAATTAGTAAATGTAAAAGGCTTCTTTGTCACTAAGAAAAAGAGGTAAATTATGTTAGATATTGTATTATTTATGCCCTTAAAGCATATATAATAACTTTTTTTTTATTGATGAAGTTTACTTATATGTATTTAAATATACATTGATGTGTCCATATTTATCAAGTATGTGATATATGTATTAGACTTATGATGCTAATACAGAAGGTATAGATAACATGTTCTTTATAAATTAAATCTTGTTTATGACTATTAATGAAAAAGGAATTTCATTATGTAAGTGTGTAACTTTTTCTACTTTTTATCGTGGATGAATTACATTGATCATCGGAATAGATACTTCGAGTAAAAACAATTAGTGTATATACTACATTGAATAAGATTACAGGAAATTTTGATATGATTAATTGAATGTTATTGATCTAAATTTTCAAAAGTATTAATAAACTTGATTGACCTTAATTCCGAGTAAATAATGAACTTTTATTTATGTATTATATCTTTTGAGTTATCATGGAGTAAGATTCATATAAATGGTCAAAATCTCAATAACTTAGAGATATAATTTCATGGGTTATAGGAACATATATTTGCAAGATAGAATCTACTTAGTGATGTTTACATAAGCTGTTTGTAGTACTTGATCATCTAAATATGTGACCACAATTTATTCAATAATTTAATTTATTGAATAATAATATTTATTTGTAAATGTATTTATAAATATAGACATTAAAAAATAATCATTAGAGCATTAAGTGACTTAGGGATAAATATATAATTAAGAAGTAAAACATTTTTTCATGGCCTAACTTTTTTTATGAACATAAATTAGACTCAATTAAGTGGTTATTATTGGTGTAAGGTCAAGCCTAATTTAATTAAAATTATTTTAGAGTATAGCCTTCGGCTTTTAGTAGAATAGGTTAGGATTAACTTAAAAGTTTAAGGGGTCATGAAATGACTTAAAATGGGCCTTTTAAATTGGAGTTAAGAAGTCCATGAGTCTTATAGTTCATTTACTAGTTCAAATCCTAATCAAACTCTAAATCCTTAAGGGAGATGCCTATATAAGAAAGGTAGAGAATAGTAAAATAAAAAGAACAATAATTATTTTTTTATGTATTTCACGAAAAAAAAATAATTAGGCTACTCAACTTTTCTTAATGTATACGCATTGACTTGATACGTGTGAGCATTGTCATGGTACTTATGAGTTTGAGGATTAAAGAAGATCTACTTGCCCACACATGTGAGTTTAAAGATTGAAAATAATAGAGAAGATTACAACTATTCAATTCAAGGTTATCAAATGAGAAAGTGAGGTAATTCTCCAACCCTATATATGTAAGTATGAACAAGATGATCTAACTTTGGCATAAAATAATTTTATTTAAAAATATTTTTAGTCAACAACTAGTATTAAAGTTGCCTTATCTTATATTACATGAATAATTTATTTTTTTATGTATAAAAGTAATTATTTATTGTGACATCTATTACATAATTTAATCTATAATTATTATTGATGTGGTGGATGTCTTTTGGGTGACTAGCAGCCTTTTCGTGGCGGTCGGCAGCAGTTTAGAGGCTGGGATGTGTTTGGGAGGGTCGCGACCAAGAAGTGAAAAAATTAGAGTTTCGTCTGTCTTTATTCGCTTAGCCCCTCCATCTTTTAGGTAATTTGGTTTTCGCTAGATAATTTTCAAATTGTTTCAAATAGGCCTTAAATGTAATTTATACTTTGGGTAATTTTGTTTTGGCCAAAATATTTTCAAAATTTTGCAAATAGGCTCTAGATAAAATTTATATTTTGAATAATTATGATTTGTTAAAAAAACTTTACAGAATTTACAAATAAGTCTAATTTTGACTCTAATTAATTTGTGGACTATTTGTTTTTGAGTATTTGTAAATTAAAATTGGCCCATACTCATTTTAATTTTAGTTTATATTTTATAAAATTTTATTTGTGCTATTATAATAAAGTTATTTGGCCTAAAATATTTTTTAAATAAATTTTATTTTAAGGAGGTCCAATAAAAATTTTAAGTCTAAAATATATCAATTTTTTTTAAAAAAATAAGTGGACTAAAGAAAATTAAAAGCCTAAAATACCTGGACCATAAGTGGTGTCAAGGAAGTGGATATGGACAATATAAATGAACTCCAGTTGACTTTAAAGAACACTTTGAATAATTTAGCTTAGTTTGAATATTTTTCTTATTAGGAAAAGCTCTGAATTATGAGTTATTTATTTATATAGTTAGTTGATTGATTGAATAATATTTTATATAGATTAAGGGTGCCACATTCACATGTTTATGCATAAATATATTATCTCGTATGACATTAATGTTCTAACGAGATTATGATAAGATTATTATTATACTTTTAATATTAAGTTAATTTCATAAAATTAAAAAACATAATTAATTATTTTATCAATTAATGATAGATAGAATGTCTATTAAATGAATTAATTAGTATATTAAAAATAAAAACTCCTAAGTTTAAAATATTAAGTATAAGAGGGCTTTAGGCATAAAGTCTACAACCTCCATTATTGGTTCTATAGTAAAGTATATTAATGTCTCATCTCAAATATTGCTAGATTTTCTATAAATGGTATTAATAAGAACTATTTACTAGATATGACTTTTCAAAACGATAAGATTCGATATAAGACTCATGCAAAACTGACTATTCTATGGTAACTTTTTTTAAATAGAAAATATAAAGGACTGAAATAATGGTCATACACTTAATTTAGATTGATTGATATCTTCCTTGCAGATTTTTTGTCAATTAAATCTAAGGGTTAAAAAAATTGGTATCTTATTATTATGTGATATGAGATATCTAAATAATAATAAAAATAAATTAATAGGGTATTAGTCTGATTCATGTGAATATGATATCCTTACGAAGGCATATTCATGAAAACTAGATTACTAATACATAATTAAATATATTTAAAGATTTCTACAAGCATGCATTAATATTATACAAAGGTTTTATATGCTATAAGAGAATGTATGCTCATGTATGAATTTATTTTTTAAAATTATGTCTTCCTCTAGCTCACTAATATTCATCCTTAACCAAAATAAATTAATTAAGAATAATTGTGTGGATTGAAAAAGGAACTTAAATATTGTATTTACGGCTAAAAAGCATAAATTTGTCTTGATTGATAAAGCCCTCCTAAACCTAGTAATGGTGCACCATAAGCTAAAATAAATACTTATAGTAGTCACTTATCTAAGGGCCCATCTTCCTCTTCTAGTTTCAGTCCTAAGAAAAAGAGTAGTAAGAAGAAGAAGAAGAATAAATTGAAGAAAGCATCTTATTTAGGACATGTGCAAATTCAAAAAAAGGAATAAAGGCCTAAAGCAAAGTGTTTCCAATGTTGCATTAAAAGGCATTGGAAGAGAAATTGTCCAGTATATTTAGCTAAGCTTTCAAAAGCTAAAAAAATAGCTTCAACTTCTAGAAATATTCTTTTCATTAAGACATGTATACTGGTTGATTTTATTGATTCTTAAATATTAGATTCTAGAGCCACTAATTACATTTGTAATTCGTTGTAAGAGTTTCTAGAGACCAGATCTCTTTATGATGAAGAAATCAATCTTAGGTTAGGAAATAACACAACTATTGTAGCCAAAGTAGTAAGAGTTGTTCATCTTTATTTTGATGATTTTAGGACTTTTGTATTAAAGGACTATTTGTTAGTACTGGAAATAAAATACAATTTGATTTTAGTTAGTTATTTGAATAAGTTTGGTTATTTTGTTAGTTTTTTACTCAATTGTGGTATTTAAAAGGAATAAGTTGTTATATATTTCGGTACACTAGTTAAGTCTATAATGCATATTTTTTAAAATCAACTAAATATTTAATACATTGAATAATGAATCTAATCATCATAAGAGAATTAAAATGTCTCATACTAATTAAAGGTATCTATGGCATATACGTCTTGATCATATTAGTTTAGAAAGGATCTAAAAACTCGTTGAAGATGGACCATTGATTCATTAGAGATTGAACCATTGCTAGTATATGAATCCTGTATAAAAGGTAAAATGATTAGAAGACCCTTTAATGCTAAAGACAATAGAGCCACTAAAGCATTAGAATTAATGCATTTTAATGTATGTGGGCTCATAAGAACACAAGCTAGAGGAGATTATAAATATTCCATCACTTTTCTTAATAATTATTCTAGATTCAGTTATGTGTACCTAATGTACTATACGTATGAGTCATTTGATAAATTCAAGGAGTTTCAGGAGATAGTGAAAAGGTAATTAGGGAAAACACATAAAGGCCTTTCGATCAGATTGAGGTAGTGAATACTTCTATAGTGAGTTTCGAACCTATTTGTCAAACAAGAGGATATTGTCCCAAATAAACTTGGGTTACCCTTGTAAAATTGTGTTGCAAAAAGGAGGATGTCACGCCCCAGACCCAAAAGATCCGACACACGACATCACTTACATTCATTCACTGCATGTGCACTCATAAATAATATTACACAAAATTTTCAACTTTCATTCAACACAGAAATCCTTAGCAAGTTGCTAGTAAGTTCAACACTAAAATCAACCATAACCTAACATATAAATATAAACTTCTCTTGACAATATTTAAACATTCATTTCAATTTCTTTCAGAATTATAGCAATTGAATTATGACTGGGACAATTATTAAACCGGAGATACGCAGAGTTTTCTCAGAGATTAACACTCTACTACGTCACCAGTAGCAACTTTGTTACCGGGAGCCCAGAATATATCCATTGCAAATTCTTACTTAAAATCATCCAATAACCACACTTTATAAAACTTAAACCAAATCCAATCCACACACAATGAAATAATACATAAGTATTTATTCAATAGGGACAAACCAAATATCCTATCCCACGTGTCCCCAAATAAAACACACAACAACCTAGCAACTTAGGGAACCCAAGGAACAGCAGAAGCCTTGCCAAATCCGCTAAGCACACATGTACCTTATTTACCTAAAATCACCATAAACTATAATGAGTATAAAACTCAGTAAGCATACTAGTTTTTCATATATCAAATACAAATACATATATGTACACAATGCATATGTATGATATGTTGTTATCAATCAAAATCATAATCTTATCAAATCACATATCATGTAAGCGCTTACACATTCTTTCAAAACACATAATAGGAATACCATCACTCAACTACTACTTAGTAGGACTTACATATCACATATCACATAATGAGCCAAATGTTACTCGTAGGTGACATACCGTATGAGAGGAATAGTACAAGTGAGGTCCTTAAATCACACATATAACGCTTATACCCGAAGGTAAAAGCCAAACCCTCCCCCTGATCATCGGTGAGTCCTCTCACATGCACCAATACGCCATCACACAAATGTGATGACTCACTCTTCCTTTAGGTACCAATATGATCCTCTCTACATACGGAACACATAACATATACCAATCCCAAAGGAAAGGCCACACATAAAGGCTCCACAAATCACATAAAATGCCTACTAAGTTAACAGTGAGTTCAAGTACCCTCAAAATACAAAATATTTCTCATGGACATATTACACTTCAAAAGCTTTCTTTATTAAACACATCTTATTTTGAAAGCTCACTTACAAAAATACATGTATGTCCATGCTCAATGTCAATGCTCACATTCAGAAACATATATTCACATTTCATATCAAAATATACTTTGACATAACATAAACATATTCTTAACCCCATTTGCAAAATCATACAAAATAATTACTATGTTTATTGTGATTTCAGTAAAAAGTCTAGTATACTTACCTCTTAGCACTTACAGCTACAAGGCTTAAATCTCCTTAACCTATCAATGGAGATCAATCCTTTCATAAGCCTCACAATTCACACAAAATACTTTAAATAGCTTACAAAATTATACACAATGCATTTATCACATCAAATTAGTCTAAATATTTGGTTTCTCAAAACCTGTCATTCTGACCACTTACACTTAACAAAAATTTCTAATACATCAAATGATGTCCAATTACTCCAAAATCAGAATATACCATTCTTGACTCATATATCCTTCTTATATATGAACATTATATCAAAATTCCTACACAATCCATTCCATACACACCATCGAATCCAAACTACAAACCTGACAGGATCAAGATACTTACTGAACAGTATTCAATCTCCCAATTTTATAAAATCATATACTAACTCAAAAATTATAACACTACCACGTAATTACTCTTGACACATATCTCAGTCCATGATAAATATTTGGCTTCCAAATAACTGCCAAAAGTATTTTAAAACTATTTTATTTCATAACTTTACAAATCTGTTAATCAAATACTACAATGAGCTGATACACTTTAGAAATTCATAACACTTCCACCACATTGATCCAAATTCTCAATTCCGAGTATATCATATTAGACATATAAAATTATCATATTCCACAAATTCGTAATTTTTAAAGATCATTCAGCAGGTCAAAAATTATTTTCCACTGTATCATACTGTTTACACAGGAAATTTCCAGAATTCCAGGGTCATTTTGGTAAATTCACTACAAATTCAATTTTCGAGATTTTCAGTCGATTCAAAGTCTCAGATGATCCTAAACATGTCTAATTTCATATACTTAAAATTCAAAATCAGAATCGAATCAAAATAATTTATAAAATTCCTAGATCAAGAGGTTATCCAGCAGAAATTCCATAATTCATCATGATTTATCAAACTATCTTATAGATCATCATCAATTCTCATATGATCTTACGAAATACACAATAAATCCTCAATTATACATATTTTCAGAAATCAAAACTTAAAGGAATTAACTTAATTAATACCAATAAATTGAGAAATACGTATGATATACCTCTTGAAATTCAAATTTCCAATTTCTTCTTCTTTTTCTTCTTCTTCTCCTTTTTCTCTCTCCTCTATTTCTCTCTTCTCTCTCTTAAAATGGGTAGCTCGACCTAAAAATGGTAAATTAGGGTTTAAAAGTGTATTTTTATACTAAGAGGCTAATTTTTGGTATTTATGAATTTGCCCCCAAAACTTTCAAAGTATAACAATTTGGTCCCTAAAATAAATCTAAAGTCATACAAATAAACCTAATACTAATCGTATATCCTTAACCTATAAAAATATTACTAATAACAATATATAATTCAAGTATCACCAACATACAAATAAAATACGTATATTTATACATATATAAATACTTATTCTTACCAGTCGTGGATACTGGTTACTACAGAGGAAGTGGATTTTTTTTTGAAATGGTGAGGTCAATGATGAGTTATTAACTCTACCTATCTCATTCTAGAGTTATGCCTTAGAAATAATCATTTATTTTCTTAACTTAATTCTATCTAAGTCGGTTCTTTAAATACTCATGAAATGTTTATGGGCCATAAACCTAGTTTGCATCATGTACACTTATAGACTTGTCTAGCATACATACTAAAAGGGAAAGATGGATAAGTTAGGAACCTAAGTTGAATTTTTTTTTTTTGTTTATTGGCTATCCTAAGGAAACAAGAAGGTGTCTTTTTATAATCTTCAAGATAAGAAAATATTTATGAGCACGAATGCAATTTTTCATGAGTAAGCTATATAAAAGACTTTGAGCTTATGAGTAAGATAGTTCTTGATGATTTATTTAGGAAATCCAGTTTTATGTTAGTGAGTCAATGAGTTAGTTCTCAATCCATATCATAATAACCAACCAGAGCTAGTGTAGAGCAACAACCACATGTATTTTGTCATAGTGGGTAGATTATTAGATGTCCAATTAAGTGTATATTAATTAACGAGTCTTGTCATGCAGTTTATAATGAACATGAATTAAATCCCACTAGCTATGATAAAACAATGGTTGATATACATGGAAACCATTAATGTAGAGCCATGCAATAAGAGATGGATTGTGTGTACTTCAATAAAGTTTATGAACTTGTAGAAAAACTTAAGAGGATAAAACTCATAGGGTGTAAATGAATCTATAAGACAAAGAAATTGGTGGACAAGAAGGTGAAAACTTCAAATATAGGCTTGTTGTAAAATAGTACACTTAGAAAGAATATATCGATTATGGTGAGACTTGATAAAGATATCGATTATCAAAAGTCCAGACTCAGAGTTTATGGGCCACTTTGGGCCTTTTAAGGGATTATCTTGGGTCGAAATCCCAAGAAAGAATAGATTAAAAATACATTTGAGATAGTTTTTTAATAATATGGATTAAAAAGGTATTTAAAAAAATATAAAAACAAATTGAGTAATTAATAAAATTTTAAGAACTAAACTAATAATTTTCCTTTGTATGAAGATATTGTAATTAATATCACATCACTCTTTCTCATTTATTAAATATACTCTTTATGAATATGTATAATAATTAGTTGTATGTCCAATATTGTTCCTTTTTTTTCTTTTTTATTTATTGCATTCCTTCTAATTTAATTTTGGCATCCCAAACATTATTGACATGAATTCAATTAGAAAAGTCTAACCCAAATTTCCCTTTTGTTGAAGTCTCTTTGTGCCAGCATTTAGTATTTATTGTTTGCTCGTGTTTTTTTTTTTAATCCAATTATCATTGTTGTTGTTGTTTTTTTGTGTGCAATTTGTCAATGTTCAATGTCCTTCTCAATAGATAGAGTGCACCAATGAATGCGAAGTTAATATCCATTAGTTTTTTTTTTTAAAATATCACGAGTTATAAAACTATAGACGAACTTATTATGCATAGTTTCGTAAATATACACTAGAGGAAAAAGGGCCTTTTGCGACGGCATTGCGATGGTAAAAAATCGTCACATATGCAACCATCGTAAAATTTTACAACGACTAATTTAACTGTCGAAAAAATTATGTGATGCCTAACCCTTTTATGACGGTTGATTAGCCATCACAAAAGGGATCCAAAGAAAAAATAATTTCAACCTTTTCGCAACGACTATTTTAACTGTCGCAAAAAGGTTTAACAAAGAAAAATTAATAATTTTAATAAAAAATCTTTTTTATGTAAGTTAATTAGTAGAATATCAAAAGAATTAATATTTTTTACACATATAAATTATAAAAAATATTTAAATAATTAAAATTAATTATATTACAAAATTATCACACAAAATCCTAAATATAAAATAACATCAAGAAAATGTATAAAAATAATTTTATTAACAATCATCAAATTAAAATAGTTTTCAAAATTCTCTCTATACACCACACATAAATTGACTCATGACTCAAATCTTATCATATTACATCAGGTCCCAAATCCGTTAATCTTTTAAAATACCTATGTACACAATCATAAATTGATACTCTAATATCAATTGTTTCTTGAGAAATATTAGCATTCTTTTACCTGAGGTGCTCCAATGTAGTTTCAAACTCCTTTTCTAATAACCAAAAGATGAAAAGTCCCCCAAATTATTTTATCACAAGAACTTACATGTATATATATATATATATATATATAATTTGCAATGTGTTAAATTTAGTTTACTAGTCATCTTAAAGATTCAGGAATGAAAAATAAAGTTATAATTTGCAACAAGCATGGAATAGCACTTGAAAGATATATAGAACAGAATATGACTTCAGCTGAACTGCTATTAGATCAAATGAACCTAATACAAATTCTCAAACTTACATATTAAAACCAAGATTCATTAGGGAATGAAGTTTCTAATTACATAAGCTACTAAAGAGCCTTCTGTTGACATCAAATGTACAATTTAAAAAAATTATTAATCAATAATAAACAAGCCAAAGAGAGAAATTTATTAGAGGAAAGCCAATAAAATGATAAACTGCCATTATTTTCGTGATATTAGTTTTCTTTATTCAATTAAATATGGTGCAAAATATATATACAGTAACATTTTTTGGGCTATGGTTGAGCTCATGACAATCGACACAAAATAAGCAGTATTCTAAAAAGAAATGAATCAAGAACTTACTAGTTCTTCCTGTAAGGTTTGAGAACTTCGATGATGTCTAGTAGGCATATTCTACGAATTAGACAATACTTTTTGAAAATAATAATTTGAGTAAGCAAATAAAAGAAATAAAAATATACAGCGATCCATTTTACAAACTTAGATTTACAAATAATCTCTAGATGATTACTAATTGAGTTTTAAGAATTTATGTATCCAGTTCTTATCATTGAAAGTTGAAGATATAGACTTTAGCATAGACAATAAAATTTTAGAGCTTTATTGCATTCAGAACAAAAATGCAAATCTAAAAATAAGTACTCACTGAGTCAAGGGCTAGCACAAATGAAGTTTCTTCAAAACTTTAGCCTGCAACAGCAGGTCACTACATATATAAGCCCCTTAATCTAGAGCATTAATCAATTTTTCCAGAAAAAAAACAGGTGGCCTTTGGAGATACATAGACTTTCACAAGGAAATATCCACCAGTCTTAACCTATCAATATTTGAGCTTAAATAGGAAAATCATTTAAGTCTAAAATAATCACCTCGGTCTTATGATAGCCCTTCTTATCATTTTCCCAGAAAGTTTTTATTTCAGATTCACCACCGGCAGCTTCACATACCAAACTATCACTAAAGGGTAACCAAAAGAGTAAATAGAGCTATTTTATGACAACATGAAGTTCGCAAAATTTTAGCAACATAACTTCAAAGATACTTGTCAAAGTAATAATATTGTAACATATCTGCTAAAAGCTTCCCTAAGTTGGTTTTTGTCGAATTGTTTATCCTTTTTCATGCAATAAAATCATCATATCACATATAAGTAAATGCATAAATATCGACCTCATTTAAATAATATTTTAAGCGTTCAAATGCATGAAATAATTCCTTTCAGCAACAATAATATTCTTACCCACAAGAAATATGGAAGTTCCTTTCAGTTCAGGAGACATCAGCTGCTTTCTTCTGAATAAAGAAATTGACCAATTAAAATAGAAATTTCAACCCTCAAGCTAAAACTATCTTTCACCTCTAGGTCATCACAGATGAATCTTACAGGAAGCAGGCAAACTTTTAGGAAATGCAAATGTGGGATCTCACCTTTACTACAAGAGATGGATCCTATGCAGCAACCTATGTCGCTGCATCTTTCAAGGCCAAAAATAAATAAATAAATAAATAATAGCAGAGGAAAATACACATGACTTGGGACTTATTAAATAAGACTCTTTGATGTCTTGTTCACAATAAGAAAAATGACATGCAAAAAAAGAGTTCTTGTTACTCAAGTATATAAGTGAGAATAAAATAAAGTGCAAAGAGATAAAAGTTAATTAATTTTTCCACACTTTTCTAAGCGAGAACTACAAGTAGGGATGGCAAAAAAATCTGCAAACCCGCAAACTCGCTAAAACCCGCCCGCATTGGGAAAGATTTGGTAAGGCTTGAAGCGGGTTTGGTACGGGTTTGGTATTTAAAATTAAAATCCGCAACGGATTTGGTACGGGTATGGTTTTAGTGAAAAATCCGTGGATACCCGCAACGGGTATCCGCACATACTACATTTTAAAAAAATATAAAATGATTATTTGTGTATTTTTTTTATCTCACATCAAAAAATCTACATTTTATTTGACATTGCTCATACCATTAAATATAAATAAATAAAATTAGTTCAAAGGAACTAATGATTGTAATTGAAATTAAAAATAAAATTATAGCATTTAACATAATTGAAATTGGAATTAAAATATTTAATATTTAGCGTAATTAAAATTGAATTTAGAATTATAACATTTAACGTAATTAAAATTGAAATTGTAATTATAATTAGAATTAAATATTTAACACAATTGAAATTGGAAATGAAATTGGATTTAGAATGATAACATTTAATGTAATTGAAATTGAAATTGGATTTGAAATTATAATATTTAAGACAAGAATTATAATATTTAATGTAAATAAAATTAGAATTAAAATTGAAATTAAAATATTTAACATAATTGAAATTGGATTTAAAATTATAATATTTAACTATCGAAATTGAAATTATAATTATAACAATTTAATGTAATTAAAATTAAAATTTGATTTAAAGTTATGATATTTAACGTAATTGAAATCAAAATTGGAATAAGAATTATAATATTTAACATAATTGATATCAAAATTATAATTATAATTATAACATTAACGTAATTGAAATCGAAATTGGATTTGGAGTTATAATATGTAACGTAATTGAAATCAAAATTAGGTTTAAAATTATAATATTTAACGTAATTGAAATCGAAATTGGATTTAAAATTATGACATTTAACGTAATTGAAATCAAAATTGGAATAAGAATTATCATATTTAACATAATTGATATTAAAATTATAATTATAATTAACATTAACTTAATTGAAATCGAAATTGGATTTAAAATTATGACATTTAACGTAATTGAAATTAAAATTGGAATAAGAATTATAATATTTAACATAATTGATATCAAAATTATAATTATAACATTAACGTAATTGAAATTAAAATTAGATTTGGAGTTATAATATGTAACGTAATTGAAATCGAAATTAGTTTGGAATTATAATATTTAACGTAATTGAAATCGAAATTGAATTTAAAATTATGATATTTAACGTAATTAAAATCAAAATTGGAATAAGAATTATAATATTTAACATAATTGATATCAAAATTAAAATTAAAATTATAATATTAACGTAATTAAAATCAAAATTGGATTTAGAGTTATAAATTATAATATGTAACGTAATTGAAATCGAAATTAGATTTGGAATTATAATATTTAACGTAATTGAAATCGAAATTGGATTTAAAATTATGACATTTAACGTAATTGAAATTAAAATTAGATTTGGAGTTATAATATGTAACGTAATTGAAATCGAAATTAGTTTGAAATTATAACATTTAACGTAATTGAAATCGAAATTTGATTTAGAGTTATGATATTTAACGTAATTGAAATCAAAATTGGAATAAGAATTATAATATTTAACATAATTGATATCAAAATTATAATTATAATTATAACATTAATGTAATTGAAATCGAAATTGGATTTGGAGTTATAATATGTAACGTAATTGAAATCAAAATTAGGTTTAAAATTATAATATTTAACGTAATTGAAATCGAAATTGGATTTAAAATTATGACATTTAACGTAATTAAAATCAAAATTGGAATAAGAATTATCATATTTAACATAATTGATATTAAAATTATAACATTAACGTAATTGAAATCGAAATTAGATTTAGAATTATAATATTTAACGTAATTGAAATCGAAATTAGATTTAAAATTATGACATTTAACGTAATTGAAATTAAAATTAGAATAAGAATTATAATATTTAACATAATTGATATCAAAATAATAATTATAACGTTAACGTAATTGAAATTAAAATTAGATTTGGAGTTATAATATGTAACGTAATTGAAATCGAAATTAATTTGAAATTATAACATTTAACGTAATTGAAATCGAAATTGAATTTAAAATTATGATATTTAACGTAATTAAAATCAAAATTGGAATAAGAATTATAATATTTAACATAATTGATATCAAAATTAAAATTAAAATTATAATATTAACGTAATTGAAATCAAAATTGGATTTGGAGTTATAAATTATAATATGTAACGTAATTGAAATCGAAATTAGATTTGGAATTAAAATATTTAACATAATTAAAATAAAAATATTTAACGTAATTAAAATTATAACATTTATCGTAATTAAAATCAAGATTAGATTTGAAATTATAACATTTAATTTAATTAAAATTAAAATTAAAGTTAAAATTATAATATTTAATGTAAATAAAATTGGAAATATAATTGATACTATTTTAATTGTTATAATTAAAAAAATTAAATTAAATTAATATTAATATTATTATTTTTTTATTATATTAATTCAAAATCCGTTTAAAATCCGCGGATAACCCGTTGCGGGTTTGGTAATAGGTACAAACCCGCAAGTGCGGGTTTGGTAACGGTACTCCAAACCCGCAACGGGTTTGGGAAGGATATGATATTTCATTTTGTAAGCGGATATGAATATGGTATTAGAGATATCCGTCCCAAACCCGCCCGCTGCCATCCCTAACTACAAGTATAGCTTATTTGAAGTATACCTAGTACACAAAGAATTAACATAAGCAACATAACTTTTAATATTAAAAAATTACTCCTCTATATTAATCATCTCTACGCTTGACTTGTCTCAACAAAATATTTGAAGTGCAAAAATTACAAAGCAACCAAGCTTGTTAAAATTTCAGAACTTGATAGCTGTGATATATGCAACAACATTGGGACTCATTACATCCGCACGCATAATTTTGACCAGCTGTATTGACTATGCTTTTTTGCATAAATCAACTGCTTGTTCACCATAAAAATAATATCTTTCAGCTTCTGAATCTTCAACTAATTATCTAAAGACACTTTGGCTTCCGTGATTATTTGGCCAGTCAATTTGATTCTCTCTTTCAATTCCTTCTCGAATGCCGCAAAATCGATTCATCCATTGTGAGGGAATCAGACTCTATTAGAGCCCGACAAGTCTGTTTACTGATAAGATCCGTGTAATTTCTAGAGAGATCAGTGAAGATTATAATCATTTTTGAATTCTTCAGCTTGAGTTTACGCACGTACGATGCATACACCATCACCAAAGCTCGGCTAATGTTGGCTTGCTTTTTAATTTGGTCCAATTGTGATTTTAAAGGATCCAACTTGAGTGCCAATACGGATCTCTGGATAGATCCGATCCCAGACGAAATAGATCTCAAACTTTAAGATTAAAACAGAAACCACAAATCAAAAATATTTTATACGACTTATACACTTAACTTTCATACTAAACAAGAAACAAACAGCACAAAAAATAAAAAAATAAAATAAAATAAAATCATTTTTTAAGTAAAATAAATAACAAAAGTTGTGTTTTTATTTTCATGTCTGTACTTATGAAGCTATGGAGATCATGAGAGTGAGAGTGGGAAGTGTATAGGTCGTATTTTATACGACTTATACACTTAACTTTCATACTAAATAAGAAACAAACAGCACAAAAAATAGAAAAATAAAATAAAATGAAATCACTTTTTAAGTAAAATAAATAACAAAAGTTGTGTTTTTATTTTCATGTCTGTACTTATGAAGCTATGGAGATCATAAGAGTGAGAGTGGGAAGTGAAGAGGAAAAAGAGAGTTAAGAAGAGGAAGACAACAACAGTAATGGTAGATGAGAGTAGTTGCATAGTGAAACCGAAGCCTCCGATCGTTGTAGCTATGGTGCGTGCAGTTTGGTGGTTCGCTATTTTGCTTTTCGATGAGCAGGGTGAATGAAGAATGAGAAAAGAGAGATGAAGAATAATAAAGGGTGAATGGAGTAACCCGTGTTTACTTGTTTCATTAAATGATGTCATTTGCAACGGCTAAAATAGCTGTCGCAAAACCCATCGCAAATGGTCGTATTTTTTTTAGTGATAGCGAATAGCTAAAGCAATGGTTTACAAAATTCTCTCTGCTTGATAGTGCCTTACTGATAGATAAATAATAGTTCTAATAGCCATTTGCTCGAGATAAATTTCAATTCAGATTTCCTCTATTTTATACATTTGCTTGTACACAAACCAATAACACTACAAGAAAGAATGGTTTTCCGAACCCTTTTGCGATTGCTACTTTAGCCGTGACAAATAGTATTAATAATAGAATCCTGTTTGTAGAAAAATAATTTTAAGAAATTTAAAATAATCTTTCATTTTTTCACTTTTTTTTCTCGCTTTCTAAGTATATACCTCTCCCTTCCATTCTCCCCAATCCAAAGCACATACTCCTCTCATTCTATTTTCTCTATTTACACTTTGGCGCACGTTAGTCACAACCACCGATAACACATTTTCACTCTAGAAAAATGAGAACAAAATTTAGAATCACTTGTGCGGTTTTAAGACGGACATGGTGGTGGTTGCATGTGTAAGATTAAATCTAGATAGGAGGTCGATAAATCCGATTACCATATGCATGATAGATGCCGATGACTTCATTGATTCTCACCTCTGTGAGAACCAACGACTTCATTGATTCTCACTTCTGTGAGAAGATTCTTATGGAGACTTCGAACATGATTTTAGCTCTCGACATCTACAATAACAAGATCAAGTACTTGTTTGAACCAGAGTCACTCACTTGGGCCGACCAGATCCAGATCCATCGACTAAATATTAAGCACAATTCTTACCTAGGAGGCCTCATCAAGATGGCAAATTTGGTAATTTTTGCTACTTTAACTCTTTTCACTTTTAGATATCATTTTTCTCATTTCTTGCATTTCATTTGCTTTATTTTTTCATTGATTCTTAAATCTGCGAGAAGATTCTCAGGGAGACTTCGAACCAGATTCTAGCTCTCGACATCTATAACAACAAGATCAAGTACTTGTTTAAACTAGAGTCACTCACTTGGGCCAATCGGAACCAGATCCATCAACTAAACATTAAGCACGATTATTGCCTGGGAGGCCTCATAAAGATGGCAGATATGGTAATTTTCGCTACTTTAACTATTTTCACTTTTAGATATTATTTCTCTCGTTTCTTGCATTTCATTTGCTTTATTTTTTCTTTAGTTCTCACCTCTGCCAGAAGATTCTCATGGAGACTTCGAACAAGATTCTAGCTCTCGACATCTACAACTATAAGATCAAGTACTTGTTTAAACCAGAGTCACTCACTTGGGCCAATCAGATCCAGATCCATCGACTAAATATTAAGCACGATTCTTGCCTAAGAGGCTTCATCAAGATGGCAAATCTAGTAATTTTTGCTACTTTAATTCTTTGCACTTTTAGATATCACTTTTCTCGTTTCTTTCATATCATTTTCTTTATTTTTTTTTAATTTATAGGATTGTTTTTATAATGCGGTGGTATTTTGGAAAATATGGTTAGTTTTGTGGTAATTGTAGACGATAAATCTAACGGCGATTGTTGGTGTATTTTCTAAGCACAAAATGAAACGCAAGTATACGCTATCGTAACAAGTAATAAATGGACTGTAAATTAGATATCAAACCCATGCAGATCATTTATATTTTCAATCAAGTACTAAAATTATATCTTTTTAGTAATTTTTCACAAAATCAATTCCTTAGATTACAAAATATTTCAATAACTAATTTAGAATGAAAAAAAGATATAACACAACACAAATATTTAAAGAAAATAATAATATAGAGAAAACTTAGGGTTAATTACATTTAGAATAAAATCGTTAACATTAAATAATATATGGTAAGATGCTTGTAACGTTTCAGACATTGTATGATTTAAAGGAGTTCAAATCTGATTTAAAGGAGTTTAGATCAGTGCTAAGAGTTAGTAACGATAAGAGTTATAAATACTAAGAGTTAGCAACGATAAGAGTTATAAATACTAAGAGTTAGCAACGATAAGAGTTATAAATACTAAGAGTTAGCACTGCTAAGAGTTAACAGATTTTAAGAATCAACGAAATCTAAAGAGTTAGAGCCTTGTCTGAAATAGGACAAAGACCTGAGAATATATTAACAATGATATAGTTGCAAGGAGTTACAAATAGTGGTAAGAAATGTCATTATGCAAGTATGTTCTCAAATTTTATGTTACTAATCTATCTTTACTGATGCAGGTCTATCAGTGAAGACCTTATCATATATAAATCAGTGTATGTCTATATTTGGATGGTTCAGATGGTTAGTTTTAGCAAACTATGAGTTTAATGAAAGCTGATGTAGGAATTCAGTAAGGACTGGGTACTAAATAGACTTAATGAAGACCTTTAATAGACATCCCGTAAAGTCGTCAATTAAGGGTCTTCATGAGTTGAATAGTATTCGTAGTCCTTTTACCTAAGCACCACGGTGTGCTTGTGAGTAATCCACCATACTTAAGTTCTACATATGTCAGAGATATTTTATGGTTTGACAGTTGGGTATCGCTAGGTATGATTTGATGGTCATAGAGTTTGCTGTGTATAAGTATAGGATCTATCAACTCATGTGGGTGAGTTATATATCTTAATATTTCGAGATTGTATTTCAGAGAGTCTTGTGGCTACACGTATATACCTTAAAAAATATTTTTCCGTAGGTTAAACAATATCACAAAAGTGTTTGCAGATATTATTTATGAAAATATGTATATAGAGATAAGTTCACGGTTGAGCATATAGAGACTTGACAGTGATGATCTACGTCTCCACTCTTCTAAGATATAAATGAAAGAGAGACTATACGAATATATAATAACCTTAACTTGTATGGTTCAACTCGCAATTCTATAATTTTTTGTAACATATGTGTGGGGTTCCGTAAGACAAACAGGTGTGAACTTAGAAAGTCTCAAAATATAAAGTGTAATCATTAAGCACTGAGTAGTGTATTGGTTTAAACAGTTCAATCTCAAAAGATTTCAGAAAATATAAATTATTTTAAGGTTTTTAGGAAGCTGTAGGGCTTAAGTGTTAAACCCAAGAGTTTGACAAGTGACAAATGATGATTTGCCACCTCATGCCCACACTTGCCATCTTAAGCCTTTATATGTTGCCACTTGTCAACCGAAGGCATGATGATGCCTTATAATGGTTTGACAAACGGTAAAGCAATTGGCACACTTTATATTTTAAGGATACATGTCCTTTAAATAAATAAATAAATATAAATATTGCAAAATACTTGCAATTTGAAGAGGTGTAAGGCCTTCGGCAAAAGTGTGTGTCAATTATGTCATAGACTGGGCGCTTGTCATTGACCCAAAAGACTAGCTTGATAGGTAATGTTGTATAACTTACCCGTATATATCTAAGAGCCACCTAATTTCTATTTGATGTTGGATATGACATTCTCCTCTACCCAATCACAAGACGCATTCGTCACGATGTAGCCTAAATTCAAGGGTCAACTTGGCCTGTATTGCCCATCCCCTCAGGGCTAGGGGATCTACTATCCACGAGACAATCTCTATTGGAGCTCAAGACACCGAATATTTAGGGTCTACTTAGCCCATATTGCCCATCCCCCTGGTGGTATAGGGGACTCACATCCCATGTGGCAATCTCCATTGGAGAGATTTTGAGAGCCCACATACGAATGAGAATTCGAGTCTACTTAGATACCACTTGTCACAGATCGGGTGCTTGTCATTGACTTAAAAGACTAGCCTGTTAGGTAATGCTGTATACCCACCCTTATATATCCAAGATCCACCGAATTTCTATTTGATATAGGACGTGGCAATTGTAAAGGTTACAATTGCCACAATTTATAGAAAAATGCCACTCTTTGTAAACGAAGGACATGTATCCTTGATAAACAATATATATATATATACATACATATTAAATTGCAAAATGGTTTTTGCAATTAAAAAGATTAGCATTCGACAATTGTATATAAGAGCAATTGTTTCTAATTATTAAGGCTGAGAAAAAGTGTTACACGAAATATAAAAAATAAGATAGTCTTATTTTAGTTTGACATTCGGCAGTATGTGAAATTAATTGTAAAAGTTACAATTAATGAAACAAGTAGTTGCTTTAGATCAATTTTAACAGAAATTAAATGCTACAATTCTAGCTCCGCAATTCCATCGGATATTGTGAACTAGAATTGCTCACGAAATTACTTCAAGGTGTACTCCAGTAATATAAAATATCTCGAATTGTATTTAAGAATATTTTTAATTTCATTAATGTAATGAGACTTAAATTCAATATGTGTATATTGTAATAGGAAACTAGATTTTCTTTCTGCTATGTTAAACTGTTGTAAGACATGCAATTATTAAAATTAAAAACTATAATATACACTCTTGCACCTTACGAACAGAGCGCATATTTATGTGTTGATTGGGTTAATTGGAGTAATTATGGTATCATTGGAATGGTTATGGAGCTGTCAGTAATGCATTTCAAATGTTGAAAGTGCAAAAATTTGAGGACAACAAACTGGATGTCGCACCACTGACATTTGGCACTTTGACTTTGGGGCTGTCTAGACTCCAGTGCCGCAGTGCTGGATGAGGAGTACCACTACGCTGGGGTTCTACCTTCAATGCCGTAGGGCTGGTAAGTTAGTGTCATGGTACTAGAGTTTTCAGGCCCAAGTGCTACAGCACTCAAGACTTAACGGTGTAGTGCTGAAGGTGCTCCCTTCAATGTTGAAGGCTAAGCCTCCAGCATCGTAGCACTGAGATAATAATGTTGTGGATCTAGGGGTTGGGCCTTCAACGCCGCGGCATTAGTAGCCTTACGCTGCAGTTTTGCTTATACTATTCACTCTAATATTTTTTAAATTATTTAAAAAATACATGTGATATTTATTTATGCAATAATAAATGTTATTAAGCTGCATTAAAAATGTGATCATTTGTTTGTACTAGTAACCACAATAAAAGTCCCACTGGTAGAGGTTAGTTGTACTTGCACAAAATAAATGTATTATTAAGAATCACATCTTAATGAAATGAGGACAATAGTATTAAAATCTCTCTTAATTAGATTAAATAATGTTTCATTATAAGATAAGTTACACATTGGTTCGTCTTGTCAATATAGTGTTAGACGAGTTATATCAATTTTTTTTAATTATGCTAAAGCGTGAGAAATTGGTCAGTGTGACTTGGATTATGTCAGTTAAACATGAGATAAGGTAAATATATGTAAACGTATTGCCAAATATTACTAAAGCGCGAGAGTAGTATCAGTAACATATATTTAATTAGTGACAAGTTAATCTAGAATACATTTACTCAATATTGTTAAAGTATGATAATAAAATATATTTAGCATCAGTGGTAAGATTTACATGAGATGAAAATGACAAGAGTTGTCTACCTTTTGGGTTTACAAAGGCCAATATTATTAAAGCGTAGGCTGGGGTAAACTGCTAATGGGGTCCATTTTTCAGTGTATAGTTTAAAAGATTTAAACTGTCATTTTTTCCTTTGAGAGATTTAAGGGATTATATAAAGCAGTGAGAGGGTGTGTTTAAATTAAAAAATGTTCTAAAGCATTATTAATTAACGATTACAAATGTTCTGCTACACATCTTCTATTTAATTTTATAGAGATAAGATCAGTATGAGCAATCCATTAGTATACTTAATCTAGGCACACTAACTATAGAGTACTGAGAAATATTTTGACTTGCCATTGAATTTAAGAATAGTCCTATATTCAGAAAAACTTGGATATATTATTGATTAGAAAATTATAAAAAGATATTTTTGATAATATTTCTTCGAAAGAAGTGGAAATTTATCAAAAATAGATTAGAAATGATTTTAGAGTCAAATCATATATCTTGCACTCGATGTCTAATCATTATCAGTGGAAACATATGCATATGAGATATGCAGATAGTATAGTACTCCATCTGAAAAATTATTTGATATATCTAAACCGTAGACAAAGAATAGTCATAGTGAAAAATATTTCCATTGTGGTGAGGTTTGACATAGTAAATGTTACTATTCAATGCACCTTACTTTAGGAAAATAGGGTCCTTAAATATCTGTTTACCAATCATAGACATTTCATTAGCATATGATGCTAAGTGTGTGAGGGCATGAGATATCGCCTGTCATTCTCATATCTGTTAATAGTTATATGATTTGAGGAATGCTAGGAAGCTATGAAAAGAAAGTATAGCTTTGCATAGAAAATGGAGATTTCCTAGAGTGATAGCTGTCAGGACTTTTAAGTCATTTCTTCATTCTGGCAAAAGCATAACATTATATAATTTCTATTTTGGGTCAAACATTATTAAGTGAATCATATCACTCAGTGTGTAAGATAAAGAGGGTTATCATAAATACATTGGGAATAGTTCCTTATGTTTATATAATAATTTTAATATTTTGCTAATTGAGTATCAGTTAATAAAGAGCCATTATATCTTAAATACAATATGAAATATTGAGGTGAACAGAATAAATAATAGTTCAGGAACTTTGAATAATAAGGAATTGTGGGACATGAGATTAGGTCATGTGACCATAAAACGACTATCTCGTCTGGTTAAGGATGGTCAAATACTTGATCTGACTATAAAATCTTGACCAGTTCATGATATTGGATTCAATGGAAGATGACCAAATTCTTGTGTAGGTGTTGGACACCAAACCATTGATTATTAGAATTGGTACATAGTGATGTTTATAATCCAATAAATCATATTGCTACTGAGTGGATTTTGATATTTTATTTTTTTTATTGTGATTTGTCACAATACAGATAAGTGTTATAGAAAACACAGGTCAAAAACTTTTGAAGTGTTCAAAGAGTTCTGATATAAATAAAGAAATAAACCCTTATGTATATTCAATGTCTGATCAATGTAGTTTATACAAGAGTAATAAATTTATAGATTATTTAAACAGAATGGGATTTTCGCTTAATATAGTCCTTTTGATACTCTGTAACACAAAAGTATTTTGGAGTAGAGAAATTGAACTTTCTTAGATATGGTTTGATTGATATTGAGCTTCACTGATCTTTTAAAAACTTTTATGGGCTATGCTCTAGAAATTACTATTCACTTATTGAATTGAGTTTCATTGAAATCCATTCCTTCTATTTCGTATAAAATATGGACTGGAAGGAAATCGAGTATTAAGTATATTAAGATTTGGAGTTATCCTATTTGCATAAAAATTACACAATAGGATAAACTTGCACCCTAAGGGGTACAAGTATCGAGTACATTGGTTATTCCAAGAATTCTAGAGGATACCAATTCTATGATTTAGAGGAATAAAACATATTCGCTGCTCATAACTCCACTTTCCTATAGAAACCACTTTCCTATAGAAAGATTTCCTCATAAATCGTAGAGATTATAGAAAGATTGAACTTGATGAAGTTAATCAGAAAATATATAAACTAGCGATAGAACTTTAAATTCAATTGGCTGAGATACATTTAACACACTTTCTCCTGCAAGTCGTAAAAGATATCGAGAGTCATCTATTAGTTATGCTTGATACCTGAAACTGTCCTTGGTATTTTCTTAGTTGAAGAAAAAGATCTTTTGACTTATAAAAACATAATGTCAAACATCAATTTAGGAAAATTACAAGATTCCATAATATTCGAATTTAACTTTATGCATGACAATCTAGTCTTGGACTTAATTGTGCTTCTTGTAAAAATAGTTCCTATTTGTTATAAATTAGTTTACGCAGCTGAAGCGTGGGCTCAATATGAAGGTAGAGACCTTCAATGGCTGATTGGTGATAAAAGATTACACTCAGAGATTTGGGATTGGTTATAAGGAAACCTTTTTCACCAGTAACCATACTTAAGTCAATTTGAATTTTATTGGCTATTGCACTATATTAAAATTTTAAGGTCTGACAGATGGATCTAAAGACGACATTCTGTAATGTATATCTCGACTAAGAGATATGCATGAAATAGACTGAAGGTTTTATATTCAGCCTAACTTTTAATCTAATATGTGAAGAGGTCCAAATAGAGTTAAGCAGTTTTTCCAAAGTTGGAATCTTTGTTTTAATTAGAAAACTTGAGAGTTGAGTTTCATCAAGAACGAAGAGAAAACGTGTATGTTTCAAAAGGGTGGTGGTAGTATAATTGTCTTTCTAATTTTCTACGTGGAACACATACTCAATGTCAGAAACGACATTGGTATATTACAAGTTAGTTAGTTAAGAGTTATCTGAGTGAGAACTTTTTCACAAAAGATTCAGGAAAGGTTTCCTATATACTAACTATAAAGTTTTATAGATATAGAGCTAGGAGAGTGATAGGACTATCATAATCTTCGTACATAGACTCCCGAAAAGGTACAACTTCAATAACTGTGAGACAATTAATATACCTTTCAAATATGATATTCATCTTTTTAGAATGAGGCGCCCTCGGCAAGAAGATGAAAATGTTAGAATGCCTAACATACCATATGCATCAGCTAGAGGTAGCTTGATCTACGCCATGTTATCTATGAAACCCGAATCTACATAGTTGTAAGTGTTACAAGTCGATATTAGTCTGATCTAAGTAACAACCATTACTTGGCCGTAAAATATATCTGAAATACCTGAGAGGTATAGATGATAAATTTTTAAATCATGAAGAAAATTACTTGCATATGAGAAAATACTCAAACTTTGAATTTTTTATCTGGTCCGGATGACAAAAAGTCTACATCTGGCTTGTACCATAGTTAGTTGAGAGTGTAATTTAAATGTCCACAACTATTTCTAACTTAGAGATAGAGTATATTGTAGCTTGAGAAGCTTACAAAAGAAGTTCTATGGATATTCTAATAAATTACAGAGCTTAGAATAGTTCTAAGCTCAGTAGATCCTATCCTACTATAATGTAACAATAACGAAGCAATTGCTCAAATCAAGAAGCCATAAGGCGCACCAACATTCTGAACATGTGGACTTTTAATACCAC
The DNA here is from genome assembly GCA_946807835.1 of Ailanthus altissimus. Taxonomy (NCBI): domain Eukaryota; kingdom Viridiplantae; phylum Streptophyta; class Magnoliopsida; order Sapindales; family Simaroubaceae; genus Ailanthus; species Ailanthus altissimus. The sequence continues at coordinate 5,457,088 of OX327707.1, read as the reverse complement.
ATAATTAGAAAATCCTTAGCTATTAAAAGTGTAATAGAATCTAAGAGACTTTCCGTGAATAATATAGCAGACCCACCTAGGTCTTAACTCCTAGAGTGTTTGAAAAATACCTGGAGACGATAGATATGAGATATCATCATTAATGGCACTAAAGCAAGTGAGAGTTTATTAAAATTGGTGCTTACGTGCCATTCTAATATTGCATGAATATTAATTATTTAATATTTGTATAAAAAATATTTTAAATAAAATTGTTAATGTTAAATAATATATAGTGAGATGCTTGTAACATTTCAGACACTGTATAATATAAAGAAGTTCGGATCTGATTTAAAGGAATTTAGATCAGTGCTAAGAGTAACGCTAAGAGCTATAAATGCTAAGAGTTAGAGTTTTGTCTAAAATGGAACAAAGACTTAGGAATATATAACAATGAAATAGTTACAAATAGTGGTAGGAAATATCATTGTATAAGTATGTTCTCACACTTTATATTCCTTATTTATCTTCACTGATGTGGGTCTGTCGGTGAAGACCTTATCATATATAGATTAGTGTATGTCTATATCTACATGATCCAGATAGTTAGTTTTAGCAGACCATGAGCTTAATGGAAGCTCGTATAGGTATATGGGTATTTAATGAGGATTGGGTATTGAACAAACTCAATGAGGACCTTCAATAGATATCCTATAAAGCTATTAATGGAAGGTCTTCATGAATTGAGTAGTATTCGTGGTCCTTTGACCTGAGCACCACGGTGGACTTGTGAGTGATCCACCATACTTAGATTCCACACATGTCAGAGACATTTCATAGTCTGACCATTGGGTGTCGCTAGGTATGATTGATGCTTATGGAGTTCGGTATATGTAGATATAGGATCCGTTAGCTCATATGGGTGAGTTGTATATCTTAATGCTCCGAGATTATATTTTAGGACGTCTTATGACCATAAGCATAAACTCTGAAAAAGAGTTTTCTGTAGGGTTAAACATTATCGTAAAAGTGTTTGCAGAAATTATTTATGAAAATATGAATCTGGAGATAAGTTTACGATTGAGCATATAGAAACTTGACAGTGATTATATGTCTCCACTCTTTTAAGATATAAATGACGGATGGACTATATAAATATATATTAACATCAATTTGTATGGTTTAATACGCCGTTTTATAATTTTTGTAACGTGTGTGTAGGATACGTTTACGGACTTACAAAAGAATTTTCTAAGACAAATGGTGTAAACCTAAAAAGTCTCATATTGTGAAGTGTACTTATTGAGTACTTAAGTAGTGCACCTCGAACAATTTAATATAAAAAAATTTTAAAAAATAAGAATTATTTTAAAAAGTTGTTGAACTTAAATGTTAAACTCAAAAGCTTAATAAATGACAAATGATGATTTATCACCTCATGCTACGCTTGCCACCTCAAGCTTTTATATGTTGCCATGTTAACTAAAAGTATAATAATATCCTATATATTTTGACAAATGGCAAAGGAATTGGCACACACGTGTTCTTTTAATAAATAAAAATAAAATTTACAAAATGCTTGCAATACGAAGAGGTGTAAGGCGGTCGGCAAAAGTGTGTGTTAGTTGTAAAGGTTACAATTACCACCATTCAAAGAAAATTGCCACTCTCTGTAAACGATGGACATGTGTCCTTGATAAGCTATATATATATATATATAATTGCAAAATGGTATTTTTCAATTAAAAAGAGTGGCATTCCGCAATTGTATATAAGGGCAATTATTTCTAATTGTTAAGGCTAAGAAAGAGTGTTAGACTAAAGACAAAAAAAATAAGATAGTCTTATTTTAGTTTGACATTCGGCAGTGTGTGAAATTAATTGTAAAAGTTACAATTAATGAAAAATTGAGTAAGTGTTAGTCTGTAAGGAGAAAAGGCTGAGAGGCCATAGAGAAGTTAAGTAGTTGCTTCAGATCAATTCCAACAGAAATTAAATGTTATCCTTCGAGATCATTTTAGGGTATACTCTGATAATATAAAATACTTTAAATTATTTTTAAGAGTAATTTTTAATTTTCTTAGTGTAATAAGACTTAAATTTAATATGTGTATATTATAATAAAAAATTAAATTTTTTTTACTGTATTAAATTATATGTGAGACATATAATTATTAAAATTAAAAATTATAATATATACACCAACACCCTACCAATAGCACATTAACAATATTTATATAGTTGAAGAAGACACAATGACACTTTAATAGGCGAGGGTGCTGAGAATGATCTTCAGTTCACAATTGTTATGCCTTTTAACTGGATTGGCCAAGGATGGATTTCATACCTGGCGTTGATGGTCCAAGTGAGGGGGTTCCTTAATGTATAGTAATTATTGAATAGTGAGCTTTAGCTTATTGCACCTCATTTCTTTTGTAACAACAATAGTACTAAAATCTGACCTTACTGATGCCTGTTTTGATATGCTTTTAACTTTAATTGTCACTCTAGTTATTCTTCACTTGTATTGGAATCCTGAAGCAAATCATAATAGACGCTTACTCAGAGACAAATAATTCCCAGCTGATTTAGACACCATTTATAACCTTATATACTTTGGGATTTCCACACATCACTAGAGATGTTTTACTGAAGCTGTGTAGTGCCTGTAATGTGTATTAAATTTTTGGTTGGCAGTTTATTTTGTTTATTATCATTAAGATGGAAAGTGATTTCAATTTAGAGAAAGAAAATGTGATTGGTAAATGAAACGAGTACAAAATTGGCTAATATTTATGTGCATTTTTCTTTTACATACAGACTTTCTTCTTCCTGCTATAGCTAGTGAAGTAAATTGCCTTTTATACTTACTGATTCCTTTTTCCTTGGCCAAAACAGAATGTAGTCCATGGGGATATAAAACCTGATAATCTGTTGGTTACACGTACTGGTACAGTGAAGATTGGAGACTTCAGCGTCAGCCAGGTTTTTGAGGTAATGAATATCTTTACCTTGATTTTCGAATCTGATGATTTATTGCTTGAATGGGGAAAATGAACGGAATGATACGTACCTTTCACATTACTCTTCTCATGAAATAAAATGGTTTAAAATATCTCTTTTTCCTTTTATCCCCTCTTGGTTTTTAGCCTTTTTTTAAATCTCTTGCTATTTATTCCTGCTTTTATGTAATATCTGATGACTAAATTATGTGTTTAAATTAAAAGTCATTAAATGTCAATTAATATTGCATGTTACCTGTTGTAAAATTTAATTTGAGCATGCACCTGCTTATGTGTGAAGAGTGGGGTTAAAAGCTACTAGAAGAAGGTTTGTTTACATTTATAATTGCTTGTATACATACTTCCATAATTGGAGCATAGGTAATTAAGTTGATAACTCTTACATTCTTAAGTTTCACCTTCAAATTCTGTTTAAGGTTGTCTTTTTCTGAAAATTTCCAAAATGACTAGTTTTGTCTTTTTATCCTTGTATAATTTTTTTTAGGTTGTGGTATCCTGTGAATAGTAGTGGTTCCCAAAGTAAATTGCTGGGTTAATGAAATGGTATATTGGAGATTTCATAATGGTTCATTTTATCCTAGGATGAAATGTTGCTGTCTGGAAATGCATATATGGTTATAATTTTGTTGTGTTTTAGTGTCGAGGTAATTTTATAATCACTTTCAAGGGTATTATTTAGTATAATAAATTCATTATATATTTAAGAATTTTTTTAAAAAAAATTAAATTTCTTTCATGTGAGGGGGTTTCATCTCTTGTTAAAAAAGTTGTTTGGTTCTTCATTAAAAGGGATGTCATTATCCTGTTAAAATAGGTTGATTTACTCGTTTACAGCTTGACTCCACTATTGGAGTCTAGTTATTTTTTTTTTAAGAAAACATTTATTTTCGAGCATTTGTCAACAAATATAAATTGTGTTGTCTCAGTAATTCTCTGTTTAAAGTGTAATAAATTTTATAATATCTTAATTTTTAATCAAAGATATTAAAATTAAAAAAAAAATGCATGCATGTCTTATTAAATATTACAATTTTTAAATCAATTAGCAAAATCTATCCTAAATTTTGAATATTCCTATAAATTATAATAATCTGTAAAGAATTATAATAATTCTTTTTGATTTTGGACAAATCTCAGGTCGATTCAAGAAATATCTTGAACCCGATTAAGACTTTCAGATATCTCATGATAGGATCTTATTGATCTTAAATAAAATACTTGAACTCAGACCAACCCAAAATTTATTGGTTAGGTTCTTTGGATTTGGAAAATTTGTCCACCTCAAGGGCAGTCATTTTTAGCTGCTTGATTTTTTTTTTATTTTTTTAATTAATTTATTTAAAGATTTTTTATTAAAAAATTTACTGTAACACGTCATTAAGTTTACTTAATTAGGGGTATATAAGTACTTTTCATGTTTTTAAACCTTTACTATTTAAACAAATGAAACCGGTCACGTAATATAGGTTTTTTTTTTGTCTCTTTTCAAATCATAAAGTTGTATAAATTTTTTTTAAAAAAATATAGAAATTCACGTATCTTTTTCTCTATTTATATTCAAATAGTAGCAAATCATTCAAATACAAATTCAAATTCAACATTCAACTCAATTAAGTTTTATTTAGAATTTAGTTTTTTTTATAAAAAAATTACTACCTTCATCCCCTAAGACCTTTAAATACAGATGTTGGTCCCTATAATTTCTCAATATTAATTGACATTTAATAGTTTCAACTCTAGCACCGGCCCCGATCATTTGGAGATATCTTTGTCTCATCATTTTTCTTCTTTTCCCTTTCGTTGATATCATATATCTGCATTAAGTACCTTTTACCTCTGCTATATTATTTCCTTGCTTTTCTTCATTTTCATTTGTTTATACCTTAATCTCTCCTGGATCATTTTCTTGCTTTTATTCATTTTTGTTTGCCGTTATATCTCCATCAATTGGAGAAGTAACAGTAATCTCAATTGATTCACTTCCTAGAGAGCTTTTTGATGGCGCTAACTGAGTTATCTTCTTCATCTCTTTTCCTTTATCACCCCACCAAACCGCATAAAGTCCACATACGATCAACGATGCTCCGAGTACGCTGAAATCATTTGCAAATGAGATAAATATACACGTGCATATAATAAATAACATTTCAACATGTTGTTTGCTCGACAAAAAATGATGAAAATAGTAAATAAATAAACACCAGCCCAAGTGTACCTTCTCGTCCAAAATTAAAGATCCAAAAAAGGCTACTACTATAAGTATCAGAGGATTAAAAGCAGATGCAAATAGAGGCCTTCTCATGCACATACCAAGACATCAGCGTCACCATCAAACCAGAAGCCACGATTCCCTGAAAATTCACAATCGAAAACCGGGTTATTCGTAATGCCCATTTAATGTTACAATCACGATAACAACAAACGCTAAAGGGTAAAGGCGTTTGTAATGGTTAAAGACTTGTTTTTAATGTTATTAATCTTGAGTTTTTAATACTAATATTTTATGTTAGGATATTGTTCAATACTTGTCATCTGTAATATTAATATTAAACTTTTAAGTATTAGATTATATTTTTGTTTTGAGTTAATTTTTTGATGTTGAGCCTCATATTTTTGTTTCGAGTTAATTTTTTAATATTTGGCTCTCATATTTTTGTTTTAAGTTAATTTTTTTATATTCAACCTGTGAGACGGGAGATTCAATTGACTTAAACTTATTTGAATTTATATTTTATGTAAGAGAGATTATTAAAGATTTGTCATTTATTTTTAATATTAATATTAAATTTTCATCTATTAACTTAAATTTTTAGATTGAATAATAAATTAATAGTAATAAATATGTAATATGCCACAATAGTGACCGATGAACTCTTTAATGTTATTGCTAATGCTACTTATCATATACGTTCTTTATTATAAACGTTCTATATAATTCTACTGCCAAAATTAATAAAGTCAACAGTATGCAAGAGTGATTCATTGATAACATTGTTCATCTTATAACGAACAAGTATGCATGTTACTAACTAGAGTTAAACTGTAGATGATGAACGTAGGAATAGAAAAGGTGTCACCCTCAAATTCACTTCTCCATTAGTGTCACCGCTGAACAGTTTTGGGTATGATATAATTTTATTGATCAGCATTCACTGTTGTTATTAACAAATCAAAAAGGCCACAGCAAGCAGTCTAATGTTCCAGCCCAATCCTTTTCCACGGAAAGGGCAAAAACAACAGTCTGAATCGCCCCCATCAAAGCTGTGCTAGAATATTGACATGGGTATTCTTCACTCATCTTAGCCTATACAGACAACAATAATGACAAAAAGAAATTAAATCTCATTATAATAAATAACTTACGACTACAATGGCACACTATTTATCATATAAACATAAATTGACCTGAATGATAAACTACAAAGCGAAAGAGAAGCAACCCCCAAGGGCCAACAAAGAGCCCAAGAGGCGTTTACTGGAGTCTGCATGCAATGATCCCACGTGGCCGCCATTATGGTGAAGAAGGTCAAAATGCGTTGTCCAGCTTTTAATCTCAATGCCTTTGTAAAACGTGAGAAGCATCGCCCCACCTACTCCAATTATTGTTCCCAATACTTTCGCCTTCGCAGCCCTTGTCTATATTCCAAGCTTCTCTAATGTGTAATTATATCAAGGATCAGTATGTTTACGATTATGATCAAGATCAACTGGATGTTAATTAAAAGTTTATAATGAATATTAAAATTAGTTATCGTACCCAAAAGAAATAGCCAAAATGAACGTAATGGCTGGAACGAGATTAAACATGGCTGAAGCGTACGTGGCAGATGTCAAGACCAAGCTCTCCAAGTACAAATTTTGGTTTAGCGATCCCCTGAAATGCAAGTGTTAAAGTATAACTTAATCTGCCATTAAACTTCTTAGATACCCATAAATGATACTTAATGAAATACGAGTTTCTTTTTTTGTAATTTTCGTTTTGTTGGAATACGTTAAATTTTGACGACCGATATAATTAATGCATACCATTACTAAATGCTATATTGGAACTATTTTAAGCAGCAAATAAACAGCCATGAAGAGAAATAGTGATTTTGCGTGATACGGTTGGCACTTGACTGCTCTATTTTTATTTCAGCTGTCCACGCACATTGCTTTTAATGAGTTTATTAATTATCAAATCCTTAACTTTAGAATCCAGATACAATTCATAAATGAACTTACCCAAATAACCCACAAAGAAAAGGTTGAATGGATATCTTGAAATTCAATTTCGGTCTGCTGTTCCTGCAAATGAAATTTTAATTAGACTAAATATTATCAAATTTGTTCCCTTCTTTTATTTTTTATTTTTATGTGTTTTACAGCAGTTAGTTCCTTTGTGGCGATTCCCTTTTGTGTTTGATATAATATAGGTTTTAATTTCGCTTGAGCTTTTATGTTTCTCGCAAGTTCCAACCAAGAAGAAATTGAGGACATAATTTATTATAATGAGCTATTCACTAGTCATTACATCCCAAAAGAGTACTACTGCCAATGTTCACAAAATAAGAACTCTAGTGACTAGTGAAGCAAGTGTGAAAAATATGATTCGAGTATGTGTTTTGTTTCTCTAATGAAAGAAAAAAAAATGAAATAGCAATGCACATGCAAAATGAAAGAAGATTTAAATGCCCAGATTCAGATGAATAAAAGAAAATGGGGGTCAATTTGTTGGGAAACATCACAAAATACTGTACAATGAAAATAATTCTTTTTTTTTACTTTGTATTATTAAAATGGACAGTATATCACCATAATTAACAAAATAATATTATCGCAAATTATAAACTATAATAAAGCACAATAAACACCAAATTTTTATGTAAAAAACCTAATTCAAAAAAAATTACGAGACCGTAATCTGATATCAATACTTCTACTGTATTATAATAATGAAATGTTAGTAATATCCTCTTTAGAATTATACTAGAGACTTACCACAACATTATGAACATTAATCTTAGCTCAACAATAATAAATCTAATAAAATTTTCTCAAATGTAAATTTACTAAATTCTACCAAATGAGAGGTTAAATCGGAAATCAAATCCAATTAAAGTGTAAAATAAGATGTTGAAAACTCACCTTCAAAATTTAAGCAAAAAACGGAGCCTAAATTATTGTCCAATCATCAAAGAAAAATTTAAAAACCTAAAGCCCTTTATCTATCTCTCTCTCACATTTTTGTATTTTGTTTCTGCCTATTGCTTCTTTTTGGCCAAAAACACAAATTAACATTTCAGTTAATGTGCACTTAACTGAAAATTTTCATTCAGGCACTTTAATTTTTATAAAAATAAAAAGTAGTCCATAAGGCTTACATGATGTGGGCACCACCAACAAATCTCCCCCTTAACATCATGTGGGGGGATTCACTAGGCCTGTGTTCTCTCTACAAACTTGAAACTTCTCCTTGAATAATGGCTTAGTCATCATGTCCGATCCATTCTCACTTGTATGTATTTTTTTAAGTTGTAGTAGGTTTTGATTCTAACACGTTACGTACCCAATGATACATAATATCAACATGTTTGGACCTTGAGTAGAATGTTGGGTCTTTACTAAATGAATGGCTCTTTGGCTATCACAATAAACTATGTAGCTCTCTTGCTTCACACTCAACTATTGTAGAAACTTCTTCATCCACAAGGTTTCTTTACAAGTTTTAGTAACTGCAATATACTCAGCTTCTGTAGTAGACAAAGTAATATATTTCTGAAGTTTGGATTGTCATGACACAGCTCCCCCTGCAAAAGTAATTAGGTATCCTGATGTTGACTTTCTAGAATCCACATCTCCTGCCATATCTGCATCTGTGTACCCATACAATACATATTTATCACCACCAAAACACAAACATGTCTTAGAGGTACCTCTAAGGTATCTAAAAATCTACTTCACTATTGTCCTGAGTTCTTTGCTAGGATTAGGGGGAAACCGACTAACAAGACTAATTGCATGAGTAATATCTAGCTTTGTATAGACCATAGTATACATCAAACTACCAATAGCTAATGCATAAGGCACCGTACCCATTTCTTCCTTTTCTTTCTCACTTGTAGGACATTTCTTAGAACTAAACTTGAAGTGACCTACAAGTGGAAAACTAACTAGTTTTGCATTGCTTATATTAAATCGTTCAAGAACCCTCTCAATGCAGTTTTTTTAAAATAACCATAACTTTCTATTTTTCCCGTCACGGGAGATCTTCATGCTAAGGATTTGTTTAGCATGTCCTAAATCCTTCATAGAAAATGACTTGTTGAGTTCTCTCTTAAACCCTTCAATCTTACTAGCATCATAGCCAATAATCAACATTTCATTCACATAAATCAAGAGAATAATGAAATCATCATCAGCAAACCTTTTCGCAAAAGCATAATAAATTATAGTTTACTGTGACATAATAAACATACAACGTCTTCATGTGCATAACCCAAAAAGATACACTCCCTAACCTTGTTGTTAAGCTTCGACCTCTCATTTTTCGGAATATGAACAAATGCCCTGCAACAAAACACTCTTAAGTGCTTATATGAAACATCTTTCCCGATCCAAACTCTTTCAGGTACATGATCATCCAAATGAGCTAAAGGAGAAAGGTTAATTAAATTAACTGTAGTTCTTATTGCTTTACCTTAAAAGTATTTAGGTAGCTTTGCATTAGAGAGCATACACTTGATTCTTTCTTGAATCATTCTCTCTGCCACATCATTTTGCTGAGGAGTTTTTGGCACGATTTTCTCAAGTTTGATACCATGAGATCTATAATACTGCTAAAATAGTCCTCTGTACTCATCACTATTATCCGCTCTTAGACATTTCAACTATCTCCTTATCTCTCTCTCAACCTTGACATGAAAATATTTAAAGACATCAAGCACCTGATTTTTAGATTTCAGAGCAAAAACTCACACTTTTCTAGAATAGCCATCAATAAAAGTTACAAAATAAAGTGCACCTCCACGTGTTCTAGTTTGTATAGTACATACATCAGTATGTATCAAAGTAAGTAAATTTTCTCTTCTAGATGGATAAAAACTACTAAATGCAACGTTATGTGCCTTTCTTGCCAAATAATGATCATAAGGTTTGAGAGACTTACCTGCCAAGTTAGGCAGAACATTCTTCTTGGCTAGAACTTGAAGCCTTTTCTCACTCATGTAGCCAAGCTTTTTGTGCCACAACTCAATGTTAGATTCTTTTGCTGCTACATTGACATCTTCTTTTATGAGCTTAGTTTCTATAACATAAAGAGTGTTTACCTTCTTTCTTTTGGCTAAAATTATATAACCTTTGATGAGCTTCCATTTACCTTCACCAAAGTAGTTGTAATAACCATCATCATCAAGCTTGCTGGTGGAGATCAAATTTAGACGTATATCTGAAACATGTTTGATATTCTTGAGTAGTAATCTGCTACCAACACTGGACTCCAAGTAATATCTCATATGCTCACAATTTTGGATGCACTATCATTTTCTATCCTAATATAACCAAAATCACCACTAGTGTAGAATGTGAAGAAATCACCATTTGAAGTAACATGAAATGAAGCACGCGAATCAATTACTCAATCACTTGTATGACATATAAGATTTATGGAGTTCCCATAATAAACTATAGTCATATCCCCATCAGTAACAATTGCATTGGTCACTTGTTCATTTTTCTGTGATTCATCTTTTTTCTTAGCCTATTCCCTTTTTCATATTCTACATTCTCTCTTTATATGACCAATTTTATTACAATGATAACACTTGATATTTTTTCGTTGAGACTTAGATCTTCTTCTGTAGTTGTCATTATCAGAACTTCTACTTTGACTTATTCCTTGCCTTTCATACTTTCTCTATAACAAGTGCTTCTGTATCAAAGGAACTCATACCTGCATTTTTTCTTCTGCCTTCTTTATTTTACATTCTGTCCTTAACCATCTCCATGGTTAGCTTCCCATTTGACACTGAATTATTTATTGACACCACCAATGTGTCCTAACTATCCGGTAAGGAACTAAGGAACAACAATGCCTGTAACTCATCATCTAGTGAAATATTCATAGTTGTCAACTGGTTCACTAGGCCTTGAAACTCACTGGTGTGCTCAGCTATACTACGTCTTTCCTTGTATGTTATATTTACAAGCCTCATCATTAAATTGACTTTATTTTGTGGTGTAGACTGCTTATAAATGGACTTTAATTTTCTTTACATAACATCAGCTTTAGTCTCATTTGCTACATGGTGAAATACACTCTGATCTATCCATTGTCTAATGGTGCCAACACACTTTTTATGTAATTGGATCCACTCCTTATTACTCATTTTTTCGGGTTTTACAGCATCACCTTCAATGGGTTCATGTAGGTCTTTTATAAAAAGTAAATCCTCCATTTTAGAGTTTCATATATCATAATTTTATACTTTCAATTTAATCATGCATACTGAATTTTTATCTATTTTAATCAACACAAATTAAACACTGCATATTCTAGCTATCTCTAATACCACTTAGTTGGGAAAGATCACAAAATACTGCACAGCAGAAATAATATTTTTCTCACTTTGTGTTATTAAAATGGGCAGTGTATCACCACAATTAGCAAAATAATATTACTGCAAATTATAAATCACAATTAAGCACAATAAATACCAAATTCTTACGTAAAAAATTCAATTCGAAAAAAAATCATTTGACCGTAATGCAATATCAACACTTTCACTATGTAATAATAATGTGATTATATCAATATCCTCTCTAGAATTATACTAGAGGCTTACCACAACATTAAAAATATTAATCTTAATTCAACAATAATAAATCTAACAAAAAAAATTTCAAATGTAAATTTATTAAAAAATAAGAGACTAAATTAAAAATCAAATTTAATAAAAATATAAAATAAGATGTTAAGATCTCACCTTTAAAATTTAGACAAAAATAAAACTCAAATCACTATCCACTCATCAAAACAAAAATTAAAAATCTAAAACTCTCTCTCTCTCTCTCTCTCACGTTTCTGCATTCTGTTTTTGCCTACTACTTCTTCTTGACTAAAAACAAAAAAATGTGCACTTAATTAAAAAAAATTATTTAAATCTTTTAATTTTTATAAAAGTAAAAAGTAGTTCATAGGGCTCACATGATGTGACCCAACCAACACAATAAAACTTTTTCAAGAATGAGTGCAAAAGGAACCATAAATGCTGTAACGAAAATAAATCGATAAGTAGCAATAACTCTCAGGCTCATTCCATCGTTGGCAGCTAGTATTGTTCAAGATATTCACCAAAACCAAGTGCCACTTGAACTACCACCATCAACAATGCTGGCTTCAACCCATGTAGTAAATTACATGCCTGCCCCCACATCTTCCTCATCGTCTCCCCGAACTCTGAACAATGTATAACAAAAAGGGAGAAACTTCAAGTAAAAGCAAGAAGAGCAAGAAATGGCGTCTTCTTGGTTTCTTGTTTGAAATTCAACAAAAAAATCACTCAATAATTCGTATTTCTTAAATGAGAAGAGAGAGAGAGATGGATGGTTTTCTCATTTAATTTCTCAGGCGTTTTGGTACTTTTACAGATAATCTTTGCACCATGTAAGCACATACGTTGCCTGAAGGCTGGTGCCAAGTCGGGGGAAAAAAAAAAAAAGAAGCCAGCTTGAAGCTTCCGAGTAACAATAATGGGATTGCGACTGGCAACTAATTGCCACCTTTAACATTTAACCATTTATATGCAATGATCATGTGATTTTTTTAACCATTTATATGTAGATACAACATTTAAATAAAAAGATTTACCAAATATATTTTGGTGATTATTTCATAATTGGTTGTTTTATAATCGATAATTTAAAGTAGTGACGTGTACTTTGAAGTGTGTTGGTTGTTGCAAGGACGTAGGGTGGGGGTGGCATGCAGTTGCCACACACTTTGGTAGAAGTGTTTTTGCTGGGATTGTGAGATATTTGTAGGCGGCTGCTTTTGTTAGCCCAGTTAAGCGCCGTTGACTCCTGTTGACTCTTCCCTCCTACGCAATATTATAATTTATTATAATTTCTGTTTTCATTTAAGATTTAATGAAAATTCCTATTACAGTTCATAAAATTAGTAACGCTAAATTATAAAATTAATGATAATTATTAATTAGTGATATAGTAATTATATTATTAATTTGTAAGCGTAGCACTATTCTTGTCAAATTATCACACAAAATATTAAACTATGGACAATCCAAATAATATAATATGCTACTCCTTTTTATTTTCTTTTGAGAAGAACAAATTAATTATATATTTGAAATCAGAAAAATAATGTCCGATAGGTTTCTGTGTGATACAAATTGACGGAATTATCCGATAGGTTTCTGTGTGATACAAATTGAAGGAATTATATCTTTTACTATATTATTATGTCATTACAAGTCTTTTTATAACCTTAACTCTCGAGAATAAATTAAGAAAGAGAATTTACAATAATAATATAGACCATGTTTAGATTTATTATTTTTTATGTGGGCTCACATATTAATAATAATTATATATTATGAATTATCATAAATAAAATGGTCAATTTAAGTTATTTATTTAGAGTATCTTTTATTAGGCTTTAGAGAGATCTAATGGGGCACAAGCTTATTATGTGTAGAGACCTAATGCTAGTTAATTATTATTGATGAGGCTAATAGTTAACTTAGTATATAAAGTCCTCTTATGAGGTTGTGCTTCCCAAAAAGTTAAATCAATATATATAATGCTCTTCTTCTCCTCATATTATAGAGAGAGAACTTCATTGAGCACTACACAGGTTTGATTATGAAAAGCCGCTAAACTTTCATGTTCTCATTGAAAGCTACCAACTCTAGTATTCAATCACTTTAGATTCCTCAAGTAAACTTCTTTAAATATATATCATAATAATTTAATATGATAGATCTAAGATTGTACTCTGTAGGTATTAATCTTGTTTATAATTATATTTAACAAGTGGTATCAGAGTACAAACTATGTTAAATTATTAGGATTTTTCATGCATATATTTAAATTTAAATGTCTTTTTCCACATGGCTTGTTAGGGTGGAGATATTTTATATATGAATTTTGTTAATTTTATATAATTTTGTTGAATAAAATAGCAGTTTTATAGTTTTATTATGATTTGAGGGTTTAGATTTGATTAAGGGTTGTTGACTTGAAGGATTAAGGATGAAAACATAAAAGAAAATTTAATTTTAATTTAATGTTTGCGTGTTAATCGAATAATATAGAATTTCAAAATTTTTATGAAGTGTCACGGTATTATTCATGGTATTGCAATAGACCGGATAGTAGTTAGGAGCCACAATGCTGGATTGGTTGCACTAGGCTCTAAAGGGTAAAAAAAAAACTATTTCAACACCGTAATGCTAGGGCGGTAGGTTAATTTTTGACCTAATTTTGGGGTTTTAATTTTTTTTTTAGAGAATTGGGTTAACCCGACTCGGTTAATGGAGAACTTGTCTGAAATTTGACCTACTTGAATTTGACCCAACCATCATCGGCCCAATATTGCCCTTGTTTTTAGACCATTAGTAGCGTTGCAACGTTGTAACTCTAATGACCTTAGCACTGTAGAGCCACCTTGGCAGTACCACGATGCACTCTAATGCATAAGAAAACTCAATCTTTTTTATTTTTAGGCAATTTTGTTTTCTGTTTTATTTTTCTCAACTTGTCTTATATTTCAAAATAAATTGATTGAAATAATATATTGCCAAAATAACTCTTTTGTGTAGATATATATATTTTTAGATATTAAAATAAATATGTTAATTGTCTATGCAGAAAATAACCAACCCAAAGAAAAATAGTTATTGGCAAACAATAGGCATATTTGTGGTAATAAAAGTGTAAAACTTATCAAATTTTCCATGCATGTAATAAGTCGATCTAAAAAAGGGTTATTGATGACATGATTTATTATCAACATTTGATTACTATTTGAGAGTACCATTAACAGTTGATATTTCTGTCTAAAGATAAATATCAATTTTGTACTTGATATCATGAGATAGAGCCCACATTTATATGTTTACTTATGTCATGTGTATATATATGTTAATTATTTTAGGCTGTTGATAGGGATTTATAAAGACTATTATATCTATCATCTCAAACTTATATTTTGCTTTAAATTAATGATTATTATTTTTTTAAATTTTATTGATAAAATATAGTTTTTTAACACCACGATATAAAGATTATGAGAAATTGAACAAAAATAGAAGAAATCAAGGAAAACGGCCGAACGTCATAGTGTCTAACACCAACTTAGCGACATTCGAGATAGAGAGCACTGAGCGCTTAAGCAAAAGAAATGGGGAAGATTCCCAAGTCTCAAAGTCCCAATGCTCTAACACCAGTGCCATAGCACTTGAAGCAGAGAGTTAAGCACTATGGCTTCAAAAAGCTAGCACTATAACACCCATACAATTAAAATGGCAACTTTGTTTGTTCCTTACTAGAACTTAGACTCTGAACCACCTACAAAAGTATCCATTTTGCAGCAAAAAAATAAATAGCAATAAAGAGACGTCAAGCAAGAGCAAACACCAAACAAAAGAGACCAAAGTAAGGATTGAATATTGAAGAATAAGACTTAGGTAGAAAGAAAGAGAGAGAAAGAAGCGATTCAGAGCATCTACTTTGTTTAATTTCTTATCTTTCTCTTATTATTATGGCCTTGTTAATCATGTCTTTTAATATTTTTTTTAGTACTTTCAATTTCATCATGAACTAATTTTCTTTGTCTAGGGTTTAACTCTTGAACCCAATATGTAGTTGAATTTTATTATTTCTCTTATTTCATGAACTCAATAAAAGACGAATTGTTCATTCTATCTTGTGCTTAATAGTTTCATTATATCTAGCTAATATATTGATATTTGAAGAGCCATAATAAACTTAACAGAGAAATCTATATGTTTAGCCTAGAAATATAAGGGTAACAACTATAAGTTTCATGTAGGAAAGAAGAGAAATTAGAACTATAATCAATTGACTATATTGTATAAGAAGAGAAATTGTAACTCGCCATGTATGCCATTAATATACTTGTTCTTAATGAGTTTCATACTATTCTGATTACTATAGACATATAGATAATTGTTAGTATAAAATATAATTAATTGACCACCGATAGAGGCTTATAAATATATTAGAGTTCTAGCAAATAATTCATTATTAAGGGATTAAATAAGAGAATAAGAGGTTCAAATGAAGTATTGGAGGATAAGATGAAAACTAGATTATTTTCATATCGGTGAATTCAACTCTTGTTTACTTATTGGTTAAGATTAAGTTTATTTTAATAAATTTAAATTAATCAGAGATTATTCAATTTTAAGCTTGTTTAAATAAAAGTTAAGTAGGATTATTTTAGTACTTAATTAGGAGAATTTGATTATATAAGTCTCAGTGGAAACGATACTTAGATTCAATTCCTATACTACTTGATACAATTATGTGTACTTATGCTTAGTTAGAATCGCTCTAGCAGTTGTTTATTCTTTAGATAATGATATGATTATTAATTGCGAACTTGTTATTTTATTGTATGTTCTTTATTTAGTTTCTATGTCTGCTTCCTCTATATCTATAAATATAAATTTCATCATTGTGTTTAATGGTATAAACTTCAAGAATTAGAAAGTGAACATTATGATCGTTCTTCATTTCATGGATCTTAACCTTGCATTTCAAATAGAATGACCACCTGCCCTCATTGATCTAAGCTCTATTGAGGATAAAAGAGACTTAGAGAAGCAAGATCATTCTAATTGCATGAGTATTATCATCATGAAACATACCGTTTTGAAAACCTTTAGGGGCACTATTTTTTAGGAGAAAAAAATGCTAAGATATTCCTTAAGGAAATTGAAAAGCATTTTGCTAAAAGTGAAAAAGCTGAACAATTATGCTAATGGCTAATCAAGGTATAAAGAAAAAGGGAATACATAATGAAAATGTATAATCTCGCTTCCAAAATAAAGGCATTAAAGTTAGAGTTGTTCAATGACTTGCTCGTGCATTTAGTTCTAATTTCTCATCTTGCACAATATAGTCAATTTATGGCGAGTTACAACACTCAAAACGATAAATAGACTCTTAATGAGCTCATTTCACATTGTACAAGAAAAGGATAAATTAAAATAAGAAATGACTGAGAGTATTCATCTAGCAAGTACTTCTCAAGATAAAAGCTACCTATAAGAAAAGAAAAAGTGATAAAAGAATTACAATGGAGACTTTAGAATAAGGTACAAAGGAAACAAGATATAATCATTACTTATTTTTTCTGCAAGAAGGTTGACATGGGAAGAAAGATTGTCCAAAGTTTGTTAAATTCTTAACTTTGTTTATTCTTAAATTAATTTAACTTATGTACTCAAACACACTTAATAGGTAAATATAGGTGCAACTAGTCACATAAATGTGCCTTTGCAAGGTTACCTAAGGACCGGCTGCCAATTAATGCTGATAGATTTATCTATGTGGAAAACAACAACACAGCACCTATAAAAGCCATAAAGTTGTTTAGATTACAGTTAGAGAATAATTTTTATTTGGATTTAGATAAGATTTATTATGTACCATCATTTAGAAGAAATTTAATTTTTATTTCTAGTTTAGATAAAATTGGATATTCTTGTTCATTCAAAAATTATAATTTAGTCTTTATCAAAATTCAAATCTTTTTGGTATTAGTTCTTCGATTGAAAATCTTTACAAATTGGATAGTTTTACCTCTTTTAATGAATCATTGCATACTGATATTTGTTAACCATTCCTTATGGCTTCTTAGGATGGCCAATAATATTTTATTTTGTTTATTGACAACTATTTTTATTAGAGTACCTATACTTGGCCAGTTATATCAATTACTTAAAACCTTCAACCATGGTTGTGTAAGTTCATGATGTTGTCTTTATTGACTATTTATTACGCAAATTAAAGGCAAATGTCAATAAAAACTTAAAGTATAAAATTAATGGTTACCAATTCCTAACAAATAATCGAGAAAGCATTCGTGTTACTCAAAACATTTTTGTTAGTTTAGTCGCAAAGGCAATGCAAGTCGCTAATACTAAAAATCAAAATTTTGTAATAAAGGAATTAACATTTTATGGAGTCATAGATGAGATTTAGGACAATGACTATTATATGTTCAAGATAGCTTTCAAGTGCTATTGTATTGGCAGTACAGCTAATGTGAAAGTTGATATTGAGTCATAATTGAATATCCCAAACATTTTGGTCATAAGTCAAATTACTTTATATTAGTTTTTTAAGCCAAGCAATTATTCTATATTGTTAATCATGAAGATAAGTGGTTAGCAATTTTTTACTCCTTACCTAAAAGAGGAAGTATAGTGGATTCAACAATTGAAAATGTTGACAATATAATAGGCATCCACCGTTAATCAAAGAATTACCAAGTGTTGATTCTTGTGATGTAAATGGTAAAAATTCTTTAATATACACCCGACTAGATTGTGATATTACATGGCTCACCTAATAACACCTAAATATGAATCTAAGTTGAAAATCTCTAATGTTTTTTTATAAGTTGAAGCATATATATAATAAATTAATTAGTTAAATTATTTTGCTATAACAATATCTTTATTTATGATTCTTCATAGCTAATGCAACTTCATGAAAACCAACAACTAACTTGTATTGCCACCATAAGAAGCTATTTCTGACTTATGTTGTTTCAGACTTGATGACTACTTTTGCTTATTTATTTATTTGGTTATTAATATTTACAATGTCAAATATGGTTTTCAGATTCGTGGGTATGTATTGTTTCAAACTTGTTGACTATTTTTCCTTATATGTTTATTTGTTTGTTTATATTCACAAAGTCAGATATTGTTTTCAAATTTGTGGATATATGCTGTTTAAGACTTGATAACTACTTGTGATTATTTGTTTAAATTTACAAAGTTAGATACTATTTTGGCTAATCAAATTAAGAGTGCATTTTTATCTTAGGTTAATGTTGCTACCGGTAGAGCAGTTAGTTATGGCTTAAGAACACAACCTTTATGACTTTTATAATTAACTAGTTCTAAGACTTTTAATCTATACTTGTACATGTGGGTGGGTTGGTAAATATTGTTAATAATGTTAAACTTACTGATGTATTATCAATCAATGATCATTCTTGTTACTCATATTTGTTGTGTTTTTATTGTGTGTATTTTAATACTATTGAACCTTCTTCACATATGCTGCATATTGATTATAGTGGTCATATTATGTTATTAGGCCTATTTTTGTTCATTGTGCAATATACTGACAATAATCTTCTTTCTTTTTTTTTCTTTTTCCATGTAGAACCATAATGATAAATTTTACCAACAAGAAAACTAGACCAAGAAACCTATTCTGACTTGGGTTTCAGCAAAAATAACACATATTATAAATTGTTGTTTTTTTTTTTGGTTCAATTTAAAGAAAAGTTTATTTAAGATGTTATTATGCAAGCACCCATTCAAAAAGGCAGTGTTGATTATGAATATTATGTCATGACTTACATGAGGAACATAATAAATGATGATATCGTTTTAAAGGAAAATATAAGTTATTCATTTACAAAATATATTTTTAAGAGTTATCTGTTGACTTACAATTAATGCTTATAATTTAAATCTTCTATACTTATACTTTAATTATTGTAATGATTCTATGAAAAAGAAACTTACACCCATTTTTTATTGATTATTATTTGTTCCATCAAAATAATAATATTATGTTTTTAAATTACTAGCTTAAAGATTTGAAAAGATGATGGAAGTTATGACAATGATGTTTGGGCTCAACATTTTCTCTCCATTAATGAGCTTGCTTTATTGGTTATTTGCCTTGATTATTATGTTTTCAAGTACATAACATTATTGGTTGGATTTGTGTTATGTTGAATTAGTAGAACAAATAATTATTATTGGGTAAAATTCCACTTAACTACTTGATAAGGGCTTATATAGACTATTATTTCATCTTCTTAAACTTAGATTTTGCTCTAAATTAATGAGTATTGACTATTTATTTGAGGTTATTGATCAAATATAGGTTTTTCACCCATACCTTAAAGATACTAGCGAAATCAGATGCAAAATGAGAAATTGGGCTAGCGCCGTAGCACCCAAGTTAAAAAGTACAATGTTGTGGCACCTACTAACTAGCGTAGCGACGCCTATCGAAAATATCCCCAACATCCTTTCCCAGGTCTGAGTATCGCGGTGCCCATGCGACTAATGAAACCCTATCCTTTTAAGTTCTAATATAACTTAGACTCAAAGCTACAAGGTCCTAAGGTTATAAAGACCTATAAAAAGACCTTTTTTTATAGCCAACAAGGAAGGCAATATAGAAAATAATAGAGCAAACACAAAAACATCTTTCAAGAAAGATTGAAATAAGAAGATTGAAGATTAAAAGTAAGGATTGCATAACAAGCAAGGGAAAAGAAGAAACGATTCCAAGGGCATCAACTTGTGTTATTATTTTTCATCTTCTCTTTTTGATATCTTTGTTAATCATGTCTTTAATTTATTGTTTTGATACTCTTAGAATCATCATAATCTAAATTTTCTTGATCTAAAGGTAGACTCTTATGTAGTTGGATATTATTATTTCTCTTAGTTTATGAACTCAATAAATTAAATTGATTCATTTTATCTTGTGTTCAATACTTTTTTATATTTGGCCAATATAATGATTATTAAAGAAACCATAATAAACTCGACAAAGAAATCTATGTGTTTAACCTACGATAATTTGATACATGATCATAGGGTAATAGTTATGACTTTCATGTAGGATAAACATATACCTAGATGGCATGTATGATATTATTAGGCATGTATGACTTTAATGAATTTTATATTATTTTGATTACCATAAATATATAGGTAATTATTAAAATAAAATATAGTTATTTGATCATTGATAGAGGCTTATAACGATATTCATGTTTTAGCCAATAATTTATTTTTGAGGGATTAACTAAGAGACTAATAGGTTCAATGAAATATTAGGGGATAAGTTGAAACTCTATATTCTATTTTATATTGGTGAATTTAACTCTTATTTGCTTTTTGATTAAGATTAGGTTTAGTTTATTAAATTTAGATTAATTAAAGAACATTCATCTTTAGATTTTGTCCGAATAAAAGTTAAGTAGGATTAATTTTAGTACTTGATTAAAAGAAATAGATTAAATAAATCTCTGTGGGAACGATACTTGGACTCAATTCCTATATTACTTGGTACGATAGCGTGCACTTGCACTTAGTTAAAATCGCACATCACTACTTGTCAGGTTGTGTTATGTATATATATTATTGTAACTATATGTTATATTTTAGATGTAATTATGTCATAATTTGTAGTGGGTTTATTTTGATTCCACAAATTTGCAGGAAGTATTTATATTAATGAATTAAGTCTTTCATTGTATTAGATACATGATTTTATACTTTAGGTTACTGAACAAAAGATATTAATATGTACGAAAAATATAAATATATAGGAAAAATATTATTTAATTAATATCTATTTACAACTATAGATTATTTATGTCAAAGTTAAAAATTTGTGTTGCTTTCTGTCATAAAATTATGACATCGAATGTTATAACTTTGTGTTAGTTTATATCATAAAATTATGATAGTTAATTTTGTCATATCATCATCGATCATGATTTACCACATTAACTGATAACTATGCTTCCACATTACATGTGGCAATTGCCATATCAGCATCTACATTGTATGACAACTCAAATTACCTAGCCACATAGAATGCCATGTCATCAATTGCCACGTAGGATGGTTTGTGATAGAAATTTTCTATTATAGATTAACCAAACATAATTAACCATAATTATTAATAGTTGTATTCTGTCACATATATGTGAATGGATTTAAGGTGATAGAATGATTCTATCACAAACCATGATTTGTGACAAAATAAATTCTATCACCTAAAGTCTTTTTTTAGTAGTATGATGGCATGTGTATTAACTAGTAGAGTTCTATTAATAGGTTAGACAAAAATAATAATAACAATAATCAAATAGCATTAATACCTACTGATTAAAAAGGGTTTCATATTTTTTTTAATTTAAATAATTTGAAAATCCCAAAATATTTTTTACTTACAACATATTTGATTCTATTGGATAAGAATAAAGAGATGTGGTTGATTTAGAAGCAACAACCAATATAATTACAATTGATATTAGCAACCTCTTTAAAATGATTATTTGTTAAATACTTGTTCAGTAAACTATATTAACATAATACCTATAGGGTTGTAGTCTACTTAACTTCCAACATGAATTTAGTGGTACATATATAAAGCAATTGTTGAGGGAGATCAACTTTAGCACTAATCTCTTCATGAAATTAGCATTTGCGTTGATACACTTTTATTAAGAATTTCTTAAGTGTAAACTCTAAATAAACCCTATACGGATGAGAAAAACATAATTTATAAATAAGCAAGAACATATAAGATCAATACACCAATAAAGATAAAGAAACAAATCACAATACACAAACTATATGTGGTTCGAAAAAATGCCTACGTCCTTGGGGATCTATGATCTAGCATCTTTTATTAATTAAATCATTAAGTATTTTTTAGATCATCATAATTTTAAAACCTCTTAGTATTTCAACTTGTAGACATCTAAGTATCTCCTAGATCATTATGATTTTCTAAGCTTCTTAGTATCTCTCATACCCCATAAGATATTTAACCCAAGGAATACAAAAATTATATAAGCCCTTTCAAAAGGATCTTTTGGTGCTACTTTTGTTTACAGAAGAAAAAAGACACCCTCAAAAGTTATACCTTAATGCACTACACACTTAGTGCTTACCTAGATTCTCTATTCTTTCTTATGTTTACATCTTGATGCTTTAAGATACTTGAGTTATTCTAAGGCATTACAATAGTTTTATATAGTGTTTAATGTTTACAAAGTCCTTAAAATTTTTTAACCTAGTTGGAATAAGAGTTCATGCATGTAGGATTTTGAAACCAACTCAAAGAAGTCAAATTCGAGCAAAAAATACATTTTCTCGAAGTCACACCACTACAATACTTATTGTCTTGCCGCTATAGTGTTGGTCTCACCACTACATCGCTTCTTGTCTACCATTGCCATGTTAGTGTGACTTTGTCGCATTGCTACAATGGTGCTTATTTGCTTTTACGATGCTAGAGTTTCTGGAATCAGTGCTACAGCGTTGCAAACCTAATATTGCAGCAGTCTAGCCAAAAGATGGTTCCTTGACTTTTCTTCACTCCCTTTCTTTATTTTAAATCTCTATTTTGCTCATTTATAGTACGCTCATTGCGTACTTAACTTCATAATGATTCTCAATTGGTATCCATCTCAATTTATGCTCATACATAATTGTTGAATTTTAACAAACCCTTTTTTGACTTAAAATCTCTTTACAAGAAGTTATCCAACATTTTTCCCTTCTTAATCTATGCTCTCTGCCATTGTCTCTAATTAAGTTCTACACTTAGTTAAGGCTTATGACTACAGTCTCTAAAAATTTCAAATGCTGATTGTCTAGGTAGCCCTAATGTTGCGATCTACTATATCCTTTAGACACCATGACCATAAATCCTTAATGGCTTAAAACCTATTCTTGCCATTACTACCCTTCCTACGCATTCTTTTTTTTACCTCTTCCATATTGTGAGATAATTTTAAAGTTGTCATTTTTTTTGCATCTTCTCAACGACATATGTTGAGCCATACAAGCACTTTCCTCAAGTACATAACTCCCTCTGTACTTCTTACCCATAAATTATTTTTAATCTTTTTTAGTATTCCTTCTTTTGCCTCCCATGAATATCCTTATTTGCTTTAGCAATCCTAAGTCCTCTAAGTTTTTTTTTAGATCAAGAATAAATCTTATACCTAATCACTCATTTGCCTTTCCACTATACAGTCTTAATCTTATTTTGCATATCTCCTATAACTTAGCAAAACTCATATCTCAACCCTTAATAAATCTATTATTGATAAATAACAATTCTTCACGACTTATATAGAAACTATACCTTAGAACCAAGTAGTTCATTCATCAAACACATGTTCTTATAATAACTCTTATACTATCAAGGTCTTTGCCTAGTCATCCTACAGATTTGCAAATCCATCTTTTTTTTTCCTTTTATCTTGGTTATTTCTCTATGAACTATCCCTTACTAAGTACCTTAGTACTTCTTAGATCTACCCTTCAGTCTTGATTGTTCTTTTTTTTTTCATCTTTATTCTTTTGTGTTCAATTTGAATGATTCTTCTGACATGGACCTAGATGATGCAGTCTTCTTCATCACAGGTAGTCTTTTTAATAGCAATCTTTAACCTAAAACTCTCTAGTAAGGCCATCACCTTTTTCTCTTTCAAATAATTATCTTCTTCATATTTGTGAGTCCCCATAGTTGACAACTTTGCTTTGTAATCTGACTCTACCACCTATGCTTTACAATATGGATTTCAACCATAGCTCTAATACTAAGTTGTTGAGGGGGATCAACCTTAGCACTAATCTATCCATGAGATTAGCCTTTATGTGCATACCCTTTTGTTATAAATTTCTTTGGCCTACACTCTAAATAAATCTTATGCTCGTGACATAGAATTAACTCATAAATAATCAAGAACATATAAGATCAACACACCAAGAGAGATAAAGAATCGTAAAATGCCTATATCCATGAGGGATCTATGATTCATCTTCTTTTATTAATTAGATTACAAAGTATCTCCTAGATCGTCTATAAGTTGAGATACTCAAAGGTCTTAAGATCACTATGATCTTAGGATTTCTGAGTATCTCAACTTATAAACCTCTAAGAATATCCTAGATTACCACGATCTTACAGACATCTTAGTATCTCCTATACCTAAAAAGAAATTTGACCCAAGAAACATAAGAATAGCTCTAATCCTCTCAAAAGGATCCTTTTAGTGCTCCTTTTGTTTACATGAGAGTAAAGACATCCCCAAATGTTACACCCTAGTGCATCATGCACTTAGTGACTACCTACCTTCTCTATCCTCTCTTATGTTTACATCTTGATGCTTTAAGATACTTGAGTTATTCTAAAGGGTTACAACAGTTTATATAATGTTTATAAAATCCCTAGAAACGCTAAACTATCCATGCGTGTAGAGTCTAAAACTTATTTAAAGAAGTCAAATCTGAATCAAAAATAAATTTTTTTAAAGGTCGTACTACTGTAGCACTTCTTATCTTGCTGCTACAGCATTGGTCTCACCGTTGCAGAGCATTTTATTTGCCACTATAGCAGTACTTATCTATCGCTATGTTACTAGAGTTTCTAGAATCAATGCGCAACGTTGGAAAGCTAACGTTGCGATAGTCTGGTCTAGAGTTGATTCCTCGACTTTTCTTCAACACCCCACCCACCACCCCTCCCTTTCTTTCAAATCTCCATTTTGCTCTTTCTTATATTCTCATCTTGTACTCCACGATGACTCTCTATTAATATCCATTTCAATTCATGTCTATACATAATTATTAAATTATCAATTCTAACAAATTTTGACTTCATATTATTTTAGTGTAATAATCATTGATAATTAAGCCGATGATTGAATTTGAAAACTACAAGGGCACTAAGACACTAGGGCAGATTATCATTTTAATATAGAATCGTATGGACCTAGAATCATTATATATGCTGGTCTACACGTGCAAGTTCGAGGGATGTTTAAAGGATTGAAAAGCTAAAAATGCATTCTAGCAAGTGCTGCATCAATTTTCTTAATTAGGAATATTTACTATCAGTAGAGAAAGCCAATGATTTCCGCAATTGCACCGTATATTTTGTTGAAGGATATATGTCTTGTTTTTCTTCAAGGAAATTTATTATCTGTGAGCAGAAAGAGAGATAGCGACCGAGCAACAAATTATTGAAGATATATGTGCTTCTATATGTAAACTACGATATAAATGATTCCTAGGCAATTTTGGCCATTCTTTGCCAAAGCAATAATAAGGCCTTAGCCTTTTAGAAAATCATTCAACCTATAATAAAAGCTATAAGCTGGCAATCAATTTCATTGTGTTGGAAAGATTTGATTCCGATGAAGTGAATGTGCGGGCATTAAGTTTTATAGGGAAGCAAAATTCTATATTGATATTGATTGAGTGTCTAGCTTACATGATATGAGCTGCCAGCTAACTAGGAAAGAAAATAAGAAAAAGAGGAACGTTCACAATTGGTAATTGAATCTGATTGGTGATCTTTGCCATGTTCCACCTATATATTGGCGCATAGCATCTTATTTCAAATATTAGTAGTTGGAGAAAAAAATTATGGAACTTATAGAGTAGATGTCCTTTCCAGTTAAAAATTATAAGTTAAGTTCACTTTCAACGTCATAATAAGTTCAAAATATTCAAGTAAAATAATTCATCATTAGGGTAATTATAATAAGTGAAAAATTTATATGTTTGTACTTGTGTGATGAACATTATATTTGTATGGACTATATTCTAATATTTGGTATTAGTTTAATTTGTTAGATTTTAGATCTATTCCACTAAAAACCCAATTGATACAATAAGGAAAGACTACAAATTAATTTGAAAAAAAAAAGGTTTAGTTTGGGTATCATTGATAAAACGAGATAATAATTTTTTTTTATAATCTCAAAGCAAGAACGGACAATATAATATCATTGAAAAATCAAATTCTTTATGTCAGTGATATCTTCAATGACAGAAAAATGTTGAAACAATTAGAAAATATATCATCAATTTTTTAAACTATGAAGTAGATAGATATACCAAACAAATAAAAATTTAATGTTAAAGATTTATTTTTATTATTAATATTAGGTCTTCATCTTAAGTGATAAATTAATATGATATTAAAGTTAAGGTCTTGAGTTTGATTCCGCATGTTTTAGTTTTCAATTAATTTTTTAATTTTTTGGCTTTTTGTCTGAGAAACAAAAAATTTATCTGATTCAAGCCTATTCGGATCAACGTTTTATGTGAGCGAAATTATTAAAGACTTATTTTTAATATTAATATTAAACTTTCATTTATCGGTTTAAATTTTTGAATTAAATGATAAATTAATATTTAACATAACATAACTATCATCAATTAGTACATGTTATGAATTTTATGTACCAGGATTAATTCATAGATAAATTCTTGTAAAAGAGAAAGCTTTAATCTTTGAACGCTAACATGAAACTTAAGATTTTACTTGATCCAGATTGAAGAGCCTCTTTTAATTTTAAGATAAAATTTTCTATTATTGCAGCTTTTATTGCATAGTTTTTCCCTTCTTAATTTAATGCTAGTTTCTTTGTTATTATCTTCTTTAGGTTTCGGCTTCTCTTCTCGTCCTATCACTTGTACTCTCTTTTGTTGTACTTGTTTTTTTTTACAATTAAACTTTTTGGATTTTATGATTGTATGTATATTAACTAATACTATTATAAAAATGAATATCATTAATATTATGCTTGACAATTTTCAAAGTAATATTATGGAAGATAAAAATATACCAATATAACAGTATTATGTTATGTTTATTGATACTTTTATAAAGTATTAGTGAATTATTAATACTATAATATTATAAATATGATGTATTAGTAAATTATTGATTCAACAGTATTAAAAATTTAAAACGAGGTAGCTTTGATTAGAAAAAATAATAATTTATTTAAAAAAATTAATTATTAAAAATAATTTAAATTTATAAAATTAATATTTAAAAAAACTAATTAAAAAGGAAAAGAAAAGCCCTAAAGTACAAATTAATTATTGAGAATCTTTTAGAAAAATAAAGTATTGAAGAACAAAAATTAAAAGAAATATTATTTTAAAAAAATTAATTAAGAAAAGAAAAAAGACCCCAAAATGACTGTGTTTAGAGGGCAAAAAGAAAAAAGAAATTAAAAAAAAAAAAAGACAAATCAAACTTCTCTTAAAATGCTACCATTTTGGGAGACCAATGAAAAATGCCTCAAAGAAAACGACAGCATTTAGGAGAAAACATTTGAGGCCGAGTAAAAAACTTTAGGTGTTAGTAATAATTTAAAAAAAAAAACCCAAAATATCGTCATTTTGGGGCCATAAGTTGAGCAAAATCAAGATACAGTATATAGTCTTCTTGTTTTTCTACAATTTCTATACCGAGGTACCAATAAGCATACCTCGACAACTAGCATTACTCGAGCCCACATTACGAGGCTCCTCACGAGGCTGTCTACAAATGTCCTCAACCAAGACTAAAGGTTTATTAATACCCTCAAAGCTTTCAAAGTTGAACTTTTAGTTAGTTCAATCCCTCCAATTATGAGATTTGTCAAATAATTTTATATTAAAAAATATTTGAGGTTATAATCTTCAGCACAATTCAAATTTAATGAACAAGTTAAGGAATAAGCCTAAATTAAGAAGGTATATATTTATCTTAATCTTGATAAGAATTTGTAACATATACCTATAAAAAGGAAGTTAAAAGATAAGAAAAAGAATTACACATTAAACTTTCTAAATACACTCTATTTTCAAGTTTTTTTTTTCACGTTTTCTTACTAAAAAAGAGCTAACACTTTTTCAAACCTGAAAAACACACATATCACTAAAAAACAATTTATCGCATTCATTCTTTCCTCCATTGTTCTTTCTTTGACCGACTTAAGCAATGAAGAATTCTCACAGAAAAAAAATTTGCGGCATGGCCTACAGTTAATTGTGGTTGCAGAAAGCCCATGAAGCCAAATTGCCATATAAACACTTAAAGTAGTCACCAATTCGGATTCTGTCTAGCCCGTCAGAAGGTTTCACAACTGTTTTTCAGAAAATGTGAATTCAACTCATTGACTTGAAACAGTCCAAAATCATTAGTCTACAGTGCCTAATATTGTTCCCTTTTTTATCTCTTATTTATTTCATTACTTCTTTTCCCAATCTTGATTTGATTTTGGCAGCTCAAACATAATCAGAAAAGTCTAACTCATATTCTCCATTTGTTGAAGTCTCTCTCTGTGCCAGCCTTTAGCATTTCTTCTTTGCTAGTGTTTTCTTTAATCCAAGTATCAATGTTGGTGGTTTTTTTTTTTTGAACATATTTTTTTCTCAATATTGAATAGAGTAAACTTAACCTACAATTTAACCACAGTAATGAATGCGAAGTTAATGTCCATTAGTTTTTTAAATATCACGAGTTAAAAAACATAGACGAACTAATTATGTTACTGATGACTGGCACCGAAGTAATTAACCAATTATAGCAGGGTAAATATAGAGAATAACTAAAGCCATGGAAAGAAAATTTCTCTCCACTCGATAGTGCGCCACCGACAGATTATTAATAATAGTTCTAATAGCCATTTATTTAGAGACAAATTGCAGTTTGAGTTTCCTCCATTGTATGGCATTTGCTTGCGCATGCACCAACTCCAAACTTATCTTGTAAGCGAAAAAGATAAAAGTCACTTGCCGCAATTCCATGTTATTGCTTAAAATTGAGCATTGTCAAGTTCTATACTTAATAATCAAATAAGAAAACAGAAAACGCATTATATATAATTTGATAAACTATTTAATCTCTATAATAGGGGGAAAAAGAATACAATGAATGTCGAAAGGTAACGAAACAACTAGTATCGAATTCTGACATTTCTTTGCTGAATTCTAAACATGGGAGGAGCTTAATAAATCTAAGCAGCTTAGATTTTGGTGAATTTTTTTATTAAATGTTAAAAACGATTTAATTTAGCATATTCAATCATTCAAGTTACTTAATTTTTTTTAAAATTTAATAAAAAATTTAAGTCAATTTTAACTTAATAAAAAAAAGCCAATCTTTTTTTTTTTTTACTTTTTAACTTAATGTAGAAATAAAATTGATATTATAAATAATTGAATATTTATATTGCTAAAAGACACTTAGATCCCTAAGTTTTTTCAAAAGGTAATCCTTGTAATTTTAGAAGGAACAAAAAGACCCATATTAAGTGATGATTTCTATCAATTTAAATGGTTATATATTTATCCTTAAAAGTACATGCGTCAATTTTTAATTTAAACACAATGTTACACATGTCATAATAATTAGTTTATAGTTTTTTAAATAAAATTATAAAATATAATGACGAGTGATTTTTTTGTAATAAGTTACAAATGACATGTGTCACTAAATTATTTAATTTTTTATTTTTAATAAAAAAATTTAAAATAAATTAAAAAACTAAAAAGAATTAGGTGATGACTAGTGACCGCCATTGCTACCAGCTATGACCAATAGTAGGTGAACTCAAATTTTACATCATTAAACTTTAAATTTTGATTTACACACAATGGTATGGTTGTTTTCATCAATAAAATACTAAATAAGGGCCAAAATTATAAATAAAAGTGGTGGCGGAGATATAGTAGCCGCCATTTTATTTTCAATTTTAGCCCTCCTCCAATACTATGTTAATGAAAATAATCACATTATTGTGTAGATATCAAAATTTAGATTCCAATAATATAAAGTTTGAGTTCATTTGCCACCAGTGGATAGAGGTGGACAGACTCTGGTTTAATCTGGCTTGAGTCAACTTGGTCGAACCTAATATCATTGAAAAATTAAATTCTTGATGTTACACTACTACAAAAATGGCATTCATTAACGCTAAGTTAGCGTCGGTGAAGGGTTTCATTGAAACTGCTTCATAGTGTCAGTGTTACTTGAGCCAGAAAATTATTGACACTATTTATGGTCTAAGTGAATCTTTGATACCATGGTATCAGTAAATCTCTGACGCTGTGGTATCAATGATTCATTGATACCACGGTATCAGTGAATTTTTGACATCGTAATATCAGTAAATTGCTGACATCGTAGTATCAGTAAATTGCTGACACCGTGGTATCAGTAAATTGCTGACACCGTGGTATCAGTAAATTGCTGACACCGTGGTATCAGTAAATTGCTAATACCGTGGTATCAGAAATTTAGTATTTAATTTAAAATATTTTTTAATAATTTCAAATTTAAATTATTGAACTAGAATTTTGAATTTATTTATAAATTACAATTCCATATATAAATACCACATCTAAAGTAAATATAATTTTATTTATTTATTTAAATAAATAAAATTACAATTGTTGAAGCATCCAAACTTAGTTTCATATATATTGCTAAACATCTCAGACTAAATCGTTAAGAACTGCAGTATTTCAAAACATCCTAAAGTTTGAAAATTAGCTAAACACATAACTATCTCATCGTTATATATCGAGGTAATGTCATCTTCAGTGTAACCTCTCCGTCATTCACACCACTTTTAACAAGTGAGAGCAAATTCATCCACTCGATGCATGCTGTATTGATCAGATGATGGTAACGTGTTGTTCTAAAACTTTTGCATAGCTTTACTAACTTGGGCAACTTCCTGAGTTATATAAATCAATGCTAGACGAATAAGGAGGAGTTTCTCCCCTTACTCTGTCAAATGCTTCAAACAGAGTACAAATTAAGATGCATTAGAAATCAAATTCAATAAAATTTTAAGTGAATAAACAAATCCTTTGATTGTACATGCAGATTTCATAAATGAGTACCAAGTTGCAACTACTATGAACAAATTATAGAAGAATAACTTCTTAAGAAGTAGTGGATAATATTATAAATTTTTAACATTTTACAAGTGTGTGTGTGTGTGTGTGTGTGTGTGTGTGTGTGTGTGTGTGTGTGTGTGTGTGTGTGTGTGTGTGTGTCTGTGTGTCTGTGTCTGTGTGTCTGTATCTGTGTGTCTGTGTTAAATGAATCTTTTATAACAATGTTACCTAGCAATAAGATGCAACCCTCATAATGGGTATCGTGTCTATAGTTCAGTTCTATGCTTGTGTTATCTTAAATAATTAGCAAATTGTAGAAGCCTGCAACAAATGCAAAAGCAGAATACATTCATTTCAAGAAGTTAATAGACCTTGATAATATAAGAGTATCCCGTTCCTGATATGAAAATAAACCTCAATAATTTTTTCCACCAGCTCGAATTCTCTGTCTATTATCTGTTGTAGAGTTAATCATTTTCCAAAGATAATATTGATAAGCCACCGCCTAAAAATAATTGACATGAAGTAAGGACTTTAATATTCAACTCCATAAAAAAATGCAAAAAAAAAAAGAATAAAAAATTAAAACCACAGTTAGATGAACCATTATGTATGTCATATACAGTAAGAAGCAGCTACTCAACTGCCACAATAAATTCTCTTTCATTTTTCTCAAATGATCTTTTTATTTTCCAAACAAACTTTATTGGGGTATCTTTAATGGAAATCAAGATAAGAAAGAAAAGCTTATAAATAGGTTCATTTGGAGATGAGATTCTAAAGGAAGACACCAAAATGTAACACCATTATGATGCCAAAAATACCAAAGAAGAGCAACGGAAGAGAGAAAGAAAACTGAGAGTGTGAGAAGAAAATAAAAGATTTTATTTTATTATTCTCATCTTTTAAACTCTTGGGTTTAACTAGGGATTTATAGTGTAACTTCTTTTAGGGTAGTGGGAAACACTTATAATCTGAGTTATTATTCTCTTGTACTATGCTCGGTTTGGTAGGTGAACGGTAAAAAATCTATGTAATTATATTTTTTTTGTAGAGTGTATTTTGATTTGATAGCTAGTGGACGTAGGCTTAATTTGAGTTGAACCACGTAAATTTTTATGTTGTTATTCTCTATTCTCCTTTTATTTTCTATAGTACTGTTTGATATTTTCTGTAAAGATGGATCCAAGGTGGGGAATAGAGAATCTTTTAATTAATTGTAAGTTCTCCCTTTGATTATTTTTTCAACAAGTGGTATCAGAGCAGGTGGTCCCTTTGGTGCATTTTGAAGCTTCTGGCGTGGTAGTGTGAACGAGACTATTCACATATACAAAAATTTATCAAAAGCTAATAGCACAAGGCAGAAATGTCAATAGTTAAATTTGAGGTGAAGAAATTTGATGGGAGAATTAATTATGGCTATTGGCAAGTACAAGTCAAAGATGTATTAATTCAACATGGATTTCACAAAGATTTGAAAGGCTTCAAGAAAAATTGTCCTAAAAGTGGAGCGATTTCGGCTAATAGCTCAAAGTCTAAAGTTAATAGTATAATATGTGATGAAGAGTTCCTCTAAGAGGGACATTTACATCCTTATAGCATGAACCGCTAGTTGTTATATCCTTATGGCATGAACCGCTAGTAGTTATGAAAGATGATGTGTTATTGTTAGCGGGTCCATAAATTTGCACACGGGTATTGGTTTGGCATTTATACAAAGTGTGTGGTGGATTATTGTCGATGGCTAAAAAACGCTCAAAAAAAGCCAAACGTGAGAGTTGCACCATAATTTTTCAGCAAATTGTTTGATAGGAGCTGAAAAGAAATTTCTTAGAATCATATTTGACAAAAGCCGAAAAGAAAATTCTTAGAATTGTTGAATTCTACGTGTTTATGCTTTTATGGTGGAACATGATTCTTTATGTTGAGAATGTTAGTAATGTTTGGCATCTTGGTAGAAGGGATGCGAAAATCTTAGTAAGTTGGTTGAATTGGTAAAATTTCATTAATGAGGGATTGTGGTTGTTAAATAACAAAGTTAATGTATTTATCTCCAAGGTGGAGATTGTTGATGTTGGAGACAAATATTTATTTAGGTGGAGCCAATTTAAAATGACTTATGCATAAGAGTTGTTGAGCAAATTTATTTGACATGTGCATAAGTGTTAGTGATTGAGCTAACTTATTTGACTTATGCATAAATAGTGGTGATTAAGCCAATTTATTTGACTTATGCATAAATAGTGGTGGTGGAGCCAACTTATTTGACTTGTGTAAAGGTCGTTGAGTCAATTTATTTAACTTAACATGAAGAAATAATAAATTGGTGCATGTGGCACCGAAATTGATAAAGACTTTTTTGCATTGTAAAAGCTTATAAATATGTTTCTTTGGAGATGAGATTCTAAAATAGGACGTCAAAATGTAACACCATTGCGACGCCAAAAATACCATGGAAGAGTAATGGAAGAAAGAAAGAAAAGTAAGAGTGTGAGAATAAAATAAAAGGTTTGATTTTATTTTTCTAATCTTTTAAACTCTTGGGTTTAATTAGGAATTTATAGTGTAACTACTATTAGGGTAGTGGAAAACACTTGTAATCTTGAGTTAGTATTCTCTTGTAGTAGGCTCGATTTGGTGAGTGTAAGCGGTGAAAAATCTATGTAATTATAAACATTTTTATATAATGTATTTCATCTTTAATAGTTCGTAGTTGTAGGCTTGATTTGAGTTGAATTACGTAAATTTTTGTGTTGTTATTATTCTCATTTCTCTTTTTATTTTTTATAGTACTGTTTGAATTCTCCCTTTTAAATATTTTTCCTAACATTTAAGACAATTCAAATTTAATAAACAAGTTAAGAAACAAGCCTAAATTAGGATGGTACATATTTATTCTATTCTTGATAAGAATTTGTAACATACGTTTATAAAAAAGGTGATTAAAGGGTCAGAAAAATAATTATATAATAAACTTTCAAAATACTCTCTATTTCCAAGTTTTTTGTTTTTTCAGTTTTCTTGCTAATTAAGAGCTAACGATTTTTCTAACCTGAAATTCATCGCATTTATTTTTGTTTCTTTTGTTTTTGCCTTTTGACTTTCATTGACTTAAACAACAAAAGTCTTCACGAAAAACAATTATGGCTTAGCGTAATGTTCATTGTGGTTGAAGAAAGTCCGTGAAGCCAAGTTGCCCAGTAAACGATCAAAGTAGTCACCAATTTGGCTGCTGCCTAGCTCAGCAGAAGGTTTCGCTACTGTTTTTCAGAATTACAGTGCCTAATATTGCTGCCTTATTTTTTCTCTTTTTTATTTCATTCCTTCTTATCCGTATCTTGATTTGATTTTGGCATCTCAAACATTATTGAAATGAAATCAATCAGAAAGTCTATCCCAAATTCTCCCTTTGTTGAAGTCTCTCTTTGTGCCAGCATTTAGCATTTCTTCTTTGCTCGTGTTTTCTTAATCCAAGTATTAATGTTATTTGTTTTTTTCTTTTTTACATATTTGTTTCTCAATATTTGATATCCTTGTTAGTGAATAGAGTGCACTTAACCTACTATTCAATCACACTAATGAATGCAAAGTTAATGTCCATTAGTTTTTTAAATATCAACTGGCGCCGCAGTAATTAACCAATTATAGCAGGGTAAATATGGAGAATAACTCTACTCGATTGCGCCCCACTGACAGATTAATAATAGTTCTAATAGCCATTTATTTAGAGACAAATTGCAGTTTGAGTTTCCTCCATTATATGGCATTTGCTTGCGCATGCACCAACTCCAAACTTATCTTGTACGCGAAAAAGATAAAAGTCACTTGCCACAATTCCATGTTATTGCTTAAAATTGAGCATTGTCAAGTTCTATACTTAATAATCAAATAAGAAAACAGAAAACGCATTATATATAATTTAATCTCTATAATAGGAAATACAATGAATGTCGAAAGATAACGAAACAACTAGTATCTAATTCTTACATCTCTTTGCTGAATTATAAACATGGGCGGAGCTTAATAAATCTAAGCAACTTAGATTTTGGTGGTGGTGTTTTTTCCTTAATATTAAAAAAGATTTAATTTAACTTATTTAGTCATCGAAGTTACATATTTTTAATAAAAAATTTAAGTCAATTTTGACTTAATAAAAAAGTCAGATTTTTTTTTGCTTTTTAACTTAATGTAGAAATGAAAATGATATTATAAATAATTTAATATTTATATCAGTAGAAGACAATTGGACCCAAAATCTTTTTAAAAGAAACTTATCCATTCTTGTAATTTTAAAAAGGATAAAAAGACCCTTGTCAAGTGACGATTTTTATTAATTTATATAATGATATATTTATCCTTAAAAGCACACTCGTCATAAATATAGGGCGACACATATCAAGTTTTAAATTAAACACAAGGTTACACATGTCATAACAATTAGTTTATAGTTTTGTTTAATAAAATTATAAAATAAAATGATGCACGATATTTTTTGTAATAAGTTGCAAAATACATATGTCACTATATTATTAAATTTTATATTTTAAAATAAATTAAAAAATTGAAAAGAATTAGACAATCATTAATGATTGTTGTTGCTGTTAATTATGACTAGTAGAAGGTGGACTAAAATTTTACGTAATCAAACTCTAAATTTTGATAGACATGTTATAAAAAATGTGTGCTGCAGGAGAAACTAAATACAAGAATACAAAAGTAATATGATAAAGTCAAGGCATGCTTAGCATTGTAAAAGTACACTTGGGTTGGATAGTATGATAGTTTTTAGGATATAATAATTTATGAGAGATTATAAAAGTGCACAATAATACAACCTTCTTGGACAACATGTATAGACTTTGGTATGTGTTGATAAGTAGATAGAATTAGATCAAAGGTTAACAAGAGAAGGTAATGTAATAAATCAAGCATGTGTGCAGTGTTTATAGAGTTTAAGTGTCTCTCTATGGAGACACAATACCTCTTTTAAAAGCCACACTTGTTGGAAAAGGTAGGTAACTCTTTGGAGGTCAAAACTCCAAGACTGGGTGCCATGACACTCATCTTGGGTGCCACGGAGCTTTTAGGCACTAGCCCGACTGGGCATGCCCACTCTAGTGTCGCGGTACCCAGTCCAGTGACTGTGGCACCATGACACCCACTCTAGTGCCCCAGTCACTTTAATATTTGATTTTATATTTTCTAATTTAAAATATGCTCTCAAACATCAATAATCTCCCACATATTTTAAATAAACTAATGTGAATCAAATCAACTAGATATCAAAGTAGAATTT
This sequence comes from Ailanthus altissimus, assembly GCA_946807835.1. Lineage (NCBI taxonomy): Eukaryota > Viridiplantae > Streptophyta > Magnoliopsida > Sapindales > Simaroubaceae > Ailanthus > Ailanthus altissimus. The sequence continues at coordinate 5,420,054 of OX327707.1, read as the reverse complement.
AATTTATATGAATTGGTGCTCTTCTAAGCTATAAACCAGTCCACTGATTAAGTAACCGTATTTTACACGAACTAGGTAAAACAAAGTTTTTATTAGCCTTTATTTCTTTGAATGTAAAATAGAGAGTTAAATGATCAAGTTAAATTCTCTAAAACTTGTTTATATATGCAGTTTGACACCATTAATAATTATATGCCTTTCTAGTTTCATGAGTGCTCTAGACATATCTACCTAACTCTCATAGGAACCGACCTAATTCTACACTCATATAGGTGACACTCCATCAAGTGTGTCATACAGGTTTAACACACCACCCTTCAAAGGCTATGAAGTTCATTAAGAGACTAAATTACCATATTCCACTGTAGATGCACTACCCCATCATAGGAAGAGACTCACAATATACAATCAATAGTACAATTAAGATAACAAGTGACTTTTTTTTACCCTTATAAACCTACTTCAATAGGATCACCAATCACAAAAGTAGGGTTACCATAACTCTTTTTCGTGTTTTAGGCAGAAGTCTCATCCCTTTTGACATATGTTTCACTTAATCTCCTATTTAGTGACTTTGTCAGAGGATTGACCAAATTCATCTTTGACCTCATATAATCTAGGCTTACCATCCCAAATTCTAACAACTACTTAATGATGCGATGTCGTAGATAAATATGTCTACTTTTTAAAATATAAATCTTACTCTTTCCTCTAGTAATCACTGTTAGGCAATCATAATTTATAGAGATTGTTGTAGGAGGGAGAGTACTAATAGAAAGATCACTCAAAAGTGTCCTTAACCACTTAGTCTCAAAATAAGCTTTTTCTAAGGCTATTAATTCTGATTCCATTTTAGATCGTGATATACATGTTTGTTTACTGAATTTCTAACATATGACTCCTCCATTCTAGGTGAATATATATCCACTAGTAGACTAGACTTCATTGGATTAGATATCCAATTAGCATCACTATAACCTTTTATCACAGGTTGAGATCTACCATATGAAAATGCATAAATTTTAATGGCTATAAAATTTTTTGCAACTTTATCTAAGGCACTCCAATGCTTTTTTTTTCTCTAGATTATAAGTGTACCTAATCAATCTCCCTAAAGCATATACTATATCAAACCTAGTAACATTAATTAAATACATGAGACTACTGATGATTTAGGCATAATGGTTCTGATTGTCACTATGTTCAACATTCAAAGTTTAACACTAGCATTATAAGATGTTGTCACCAATCTGCATGTTGTGTACCCAAATCTCTTAAAAAAAACTTCTCTATATAGTGTTCTTGAGATAAAGTGAGACCATTAGATGTTGTTTTAATTATTACCTCATGTATTACATCTACTTCTTTCAAATCTTTCAAATATTTGATAGAAACCTCTTGGTCTCAACTATTACTTTCATATTATGATTGAATATAAACATGTCATCCATATAATGACATATGTTGATATATCTATTTGCATCAAAGGTTTTATAATACACACATTTATTGAAATTATTTATCATAAAACCATTTGAAACTAGAGTATTGTCAAACTTCTCATGCAACTGTTTTGGTGCTTGTTTCAAGCCATATAAAGACTTGACCAACTTACATACTTTATGCTCTATACTAACATTAACACAACCTTCCAATTGTTCCGTGTAAATTCCCTCATCTAAATCTCTATTTAGAAAAGCGGTCTTAACATTCATTTTGTGTATAAACAAATCATATATTGTAGCAAATACAATCAAAATCTTAAATGATGTAATTCTAGTTACAGGATTATAAGTATTAAAATAATCTAATTCTTTCTTTTTAGTGAACCCTTTGCAACTAACCTTACCTTATACTTCTCAATAATACCATCAGCCTTATCTTCTTTTTGAAGATTCATTTACAACCAATTGGCTTAATACTTGGAGAAAAATTAACCAAATGACACACATGATTACTCATTATTGAGTTGATTTCATCATTAATTGCCTCTCTCCATAAATGAGCATCATGAGAAGTCATAGCCTTAATATAAGTCTTAGAGTCTTCTTACATAAGAAAAATATAGAAATCATTAACAAAACTAGTGGCCTTCCTCATTCTTTTGCTTCTCCTAAGTTCATTATTAGAGCTTTCTAAATGGTCTACATTAACCTTTACATGAGTTATATTTTTATCTACATTGACTTTCATAGGAAAGATAAAATCAAAGAACTCTGCAATTTTATATTTTATTATATTATTTACATCAAACAACCCTATGATATCCTTTAATACCAAGAATCTATATGAGCACTATTCTCGTCATAACCTATAAATATATAATCAATTATCTTAGATCTCATCCTTTTTCTTTTAGGATTGAGAATAAGAACATTTACAAGATACCCCTTACTTTGATGTATGAAAAATTAGAAGCATAACTTTTTGATAACTCATAGGATGTAATTCCCATTTTCTTATAGGAAAATATATTTTGTATGGCAAGCAGTTAAAATTACTTCCGCCCCTCCCTCCACAAATTCATAAGTGCCATAGAATTAATCAACATACAATTCATCATTTCTTTTAAAGTTCTATTTTTTTCTTCCAACCACCTCATTATATTTAAGTGAGTATGGTGATGCAACTTCATGTATAATTTTATTGTCCTAATAATAGGAACTAAACAAGTTAGACACATACTATTCTCCTCTATCAGTTCTTACTTTTATATTTTTCTACCGAGTTAATTTTTAACTTCTTGTATATAAATTAAGAACTTTCACATGACTCATCCTTATTTCTTAATAAATATACCTTAATATATTTTGAGAAATCATCAATAAAGGTTATGTAAAATCTTTTACCTTTTCTAGCCGTGATATCTTTAAAATTACGTAAGTCACTATGAATTAAACCAAGCAATTCAGTTTCTCTAAGAGTTATAGGTTTACAACTTTTTTTAGTGGACTTTCCTTCCACACTTATAGGATATTGATGAATTTCATCTAAACTTATGTTAGATAGTAAACCAACTCTTTTCATCTTTCTTAAATAAATTAAGATAATTCAAGTGACCTGATCTATCATGTCATAAATAAAAATGCTCAACAATATAAACTGAAAAAAAAAATCTTTATTCATAGGAACATCAAGTACATTTAGTTTGAACAATTTATTGGAAAAATAAACCTTTACAATGAAAGTTCTACCTTTGGTCATTACAATTTTATCCCCTTCAAATAAAACTTTTACATTTGCTTTTCATAGCATAAACACAAAAACAAGATTGTATCTAATATTGAAAACAAGGAGTACATTATTCAATATAAGAGACTTTTCAGAAGTAAGTTTAAAGAGAAGCTTTCATTTCTCTATTACCAGTGCAAAATGGGAATCATCAAAATATATTTACTCAACATTATCTCTTATATGAACATATTCTTGAAAAAGCATTATTCTCTCCACATATGTGTCATGTGGCTCCAGAGTCAATCACCCTCTTTGTTGTCACTTGCCACCATATTCACTTGTGAAACAACCACTATAGTAATAACATCTTCTCCCCCAACCAAACTGACCTTAGAAGTTTTGTTGTTTCCTTTCTTATTTCTATGCTTACACTGATATGTAAAATGACCACCTTTTCTACAAGCATAATACTTACCTTTCTTCTTAAATGAGATTATATTTCTATGCTTGTGGAGTTTTATGTTTTCTATCATAATTATCACCCTTAATTAAATTGGCCATAGAAACTAATTTCTTAGCCTTTTCTAAATTCTTCTATTAGAGATTTTTTTTTTCTATTCTTATATGCATACTTGAATCTTTCAACATCAAATTTTTTCTTTTATGTTTGTTGCTTTTTTTATAATCTTTCCAAGATTTAAGCAACTAAAAATAAAAGGTTCAGGGAGAATTATATTTTTATTTTTTTAAATCATTTAGAAAAATGTGAAAATCGTGAATCTTTGTTGTCACTTCTTTTTTCTTGGACATTTTAAAGCTTAGGAAATTATCAATGACATACTTTTGGGCACTAGCATCCTCTATTACATATTTCTTCTTAAGTTATGACTAAATTTCATTTGCATCTTTATACGTGGAATATACATCATATAACTCATTTCATAAATTATGTAAATTTGTGTTACGGCATACCTTATTAGCTTTACTCTACTTTGGGAACTCTTCCTTGTAGTTTTCTATAATAACCTTAGGAAGAGCAATTGTTAGATACTTGGCCAAACCTATGACATCAAGAGTGTCAAAAACCCATTCTTGCCATCTCTTGAAATACTTTCCATTAAAAGATAGAATTTTTGTTGCCTCTAAAAGTGACTTGGCTATAGTGAACAAACATGAATCACTTGTAGTATCCATGTTTGTATAAAGAAATAGTTTAAGATTGTTGTGAAGAATGTATGCTATAGGGGAAAGTAAATACAAAGATACAACAAGAATATGATAAAGTCAAGGCATGCTTAGCACTATCCTTAAACTATTTCTACCCCTAATATTAATAATAATCAATGTGCACTTAGGTTAGATGGTAGGTAGTTTCTAAGATTCAATGACTTATGAGATATTGTAAAAGTGCACACTAATACAAAGTCCTTGGACAACAAGTATAAACTTTGGTATATGATTATAAGTAGAAAGAATTAGATCAAAGATTAACAAGAGAAGTTATTATAACATATCAACTATGCCTACAGTATTTATAGAGCTCAAGTGTTTCTTTAGGGAGACGCAACACCCATTTGAAAGGCCACACCTATTGGAAGGGGTATATGATTGATTAAAGATTCAAAACTCTATACTTGGATACCTCAGTGCTCATCTTGAGTACTGCGGTGCCTAGCGGCTAAGTTGGGCACTAGGCCGATAAGGTGTCGCGGTGCCCACTCTAATGTCATGGCGTCCAAGCCGCATACAGCTTAGGCATTTTTCGTTTGTCCTCCTTTCTCTTCTTGGCTCTTTCTCTTTACTCTAACACTAGATTTATATTTGTTTATTTGAAATACACTCTTAAACATCAATAATACATATAATGATATGGTTGTTTTCATCAATATAATACTAAATAAGGGCCAAAATTAAAAACAAAATGGTTCAGAGATATAACAGCTGCCATTTTGTTTTCATTTTTAGTCCTCTCACGGTACTCTGTTGACAAAACAAAACTATATTGTTGTGTAGATATTAAAATTTAGATTCCAATAATGTAAAGTTTGAGTTCATTTACCACTAGTGGTTAGAGGTGGGCAGACTTGGGTTCTGTCTGGTTTCAGTCGACTTGGTTGAACCCGAGTCCCATTCAAGATAGAGAAATTTGTCTTGATCAAACTTGATTAGGATCACTGTCTTGAACCGACCTACATTCAGGTTGGATGGTTCGGGACACAGAATAGGTCGAGTCTTATAACTTATTTTGGGTTGATTTTTTTGTCTCTTTTTTAAGTGGGTTTAGAAATTGGGTTAGTTTTTTTTGGTAGGATTTTTTTATTTCTTTTTTATGTATTTATGTTTTAGCCTTAGGTTTTAATTGCATTCTTTTTTATATGAGATATGTTTTAATTGGTCTTGCTATACATACATATATATATAACTGGTCTTAGTAAGCGACAGTGAGTCAATGTCAATATTATATAGCACATTGATACTGTTTCAATAGTTACAAACAGTTTCAAATAGTTTCTTAGAGCCCACCAAGTGATGAACTTCATTACCCACTAGATCAATTATATATATATATATATTCTGTTTTGAGCTTATTTTAAAATATTTTTAAATATCTAATAGGGTTTTTGAATCCTCTTTTCAGTTATCATTAAATTAAATTTGAAAAAACATTTAGTGAATTAAAATTTTGATTAAATAAATTTTTATTTTTTAATATTAAAATGAATGAATTATTGATCAACCAAAAAATTTATTCATTAATAATACTACGTTATTAAGTACTAATGTAATTATAATTTTATCCAAATCATTAATGAATGATGCAGCTAGGTGTGGTGTCCAGAATTGAATCAAAGAAGTTGATCAATAATTTTTTGGTTTATTATGTATTTTAAAATAAATTATTAATTTTTTAAAGTATTTTTTAATAAGGACATATAAGTACTTTTTATATTTTTAGTCATGATTTAAACTAATGGAAGCCATCACATAACATAGGTCTTTTTTTTTTTTCTCTTTTCGTTGAATAAGTCTCTGACGAAAAAATTTAGAGATCCACTTATCTTTTTTCTCTATTATATTCAAATATTAAGCAAATCAAATAAACAAATCATTCAAATTCAACATTCAACTCAATTAAGCTTTATTTAGAATTTAGTTTTAAAAAAAAAAACACTGCCTTCACCCCCTAAGTCCTTTAAGTACAGATGTTGGTCCCTATAATTTCTTAATATTAATTGACATTTTGGCCACCCATTAGTTTCAACTCTACCACCAGGCCGATCATTTGGAGGTACCTTTGTCTCATCATTTTTCTTCTTTTCCCTTCGTTGATATCATATATCTAAGTACCTTTTACGCCTGCTATATTATTTCCTTGCTTTTCTTCATTTTCATTTGCTAATACCTTAATCTCTCCTGGATCATTTTCTTGCTTTTCTTCATTTTTGTTTGCCGTTATATCTCCATTAATTGGAGAAGTAACAGTAATCTCAATTGATTCACTTCCTCGAAAGCTTTTAGATGGCGCTAACTGGGTTATCTTCTTCATCTCCTTTCCCTTACCCCACAAAACCGCATAAAGTCCACACACGATCAATGATGCTCCAAGTAAGCTGTAATCATTTGAAAATAAGATATATATAAATGTGCATATAATAACATTTCAACATATTGTTTGCTCGACAAAAGCTGATGAAAAGAGTAAATAAATAAATACCAGCCCAAGTGTAACTTCTCGTCCAAAATTAAAGATCCGAAAAGGGCTACTACTACAAGTATCAGCGGATTAAAAGCAGATGCAAATAGAGGCCCTCTCATGCGCACACACCAAGAAATCAGTGTCACCATCAAACCAGAAGCCACGATTCCCTGAAAATTCACAATCAGAAAACAGGTTACTCGTAATGCCCATTTAATGAAACAATCACGATAACAAGAAACGTTGAAGAGTAAAGGCGCTGGTAATATGTAATATGTCAGAATAGTAACTGCTTGAACTCTTTATTATAAACATTCTATATAATTCTACAACCAGAATGAAGTCAATAGTATGAAAGAGTGATTAGATGATGACATTGTTCATCTTACATCGAACAAGTATGCATGTTACAAAATAAACTGTGGATGATTAACGTAGGAAAAAAAGGGGTCAACCACAAAATCATTTCTCCATTAGTGCAACCACTTAACAGGTCTGGGTATGATGTAGTTTTATTGATCAGTATTCAATATTCTCATTAACATACCGAAAAGGCCACAGCAAGAAGTCTAATATTCCAGCCCAACTTCCACTGACTCCAATCCTTTTCCACGGAAAGGGAAAAAACAACAGTCTGAATCGTTCCCATCAAACACATCAAAGCTGTGCTAGAGTATTGACATGGGTATTCTTCACTCATCTTAGCCTATACAAACAATAATAATGACAAAAAGAAATTAAATCCCATTATAAGAAATTAAATCCCATTATAATAAATAACTTATGACTACAATGGCACACTATTTATTATGTAAACATAAATTCACCTGAATGACCAACCACAAAGCGAAGGAGAAGCAACTCCCGAGAGCCAGTAAAGAGCCCAAGAGGCGTTTACTGGAGTCTGCATGCAATGAACCCACGTGGCCGCCATTATGGTGAAGAAGGTCAAAATGCGTTGACCAGATTTTAATCTCACTGCCTTTGTAAAACGTGAGAAGCATCGCCCCACCTATTCCAATTATTGTTCCCAATACTTTTGCCTTTCCAGCCCTTTTCTTTATTCCAAGCTTCTCTAATCTGTGATTATTACAAAGATCAGTATGTTGACGATTATGATCAAGATCATTTGAATGTTCATTAAAAGTTTATAATGAATATTAAAATTAGTTATCGTACCCAAAAGAAATAGCCAAAATGAAGGTAATGGCCGGAACGAGATTAAACATGGCTGAAGCGTACGTGGCAGATGTCAAGACCAAGCTCTCCAAGTACAAATTTTGGCATAGTGATCCCCTGAAATGCAAGTGTTAAAAGTATAACTTAATCTGCAATTAAACTTTTCAGAAACCCATAAATGATACTTAATGAAAATACGAGGTTTTTTTTTTAGTATTTTCTTTTTTGTTGGAATACGTTAATTAATGCGATACCCATCACAAAATGCCACATTGGAACTATTTTAAGTAGCAAATAACCAGCCATGCAGAGAAATAGTGATTTTGAGTGATACAGTTGGCACTTGACTGCTCTATTTTTATGCCAACTGCCCACGCACGTTGCTTTTAATGAGTTAATTAATTATCAAATCCTTACTCTAGAATCCAGATACGTTCATAAATGAACTTACCCAAATAACCCACAAAGAAAAGCTTGAATGAGTATCTTGAAATTCAATTTCGGTCTGCTGTTCCTGCAAAAGAAATTTTAATTTGTAACAAACATTAGAATATATATTATCAAATTTGATGCCTTCTTTTTTATTTTGTGTTTTACAGCAGTTAGTTCCCTTGTGGCGATTCCCTTTTGTGGTCGCTTGAGCTTTTATGTTTCTCGGAAGTTCCGAGAAGAAATTGAGGACATAATTTATTATAATGAGCTCTTCACTAGTCACTACATCCCAAAGAGTACTGCCAATGTTCACAAAATAAGAACTCTAGTGACTAGGGAAGCCAGTGTGAAAAATATGATTCAGAGCAAGTGTTTTGTCTCTCTAGTGAAAGAAAAAAATAAAATGAAATAGGAACGCACATGCAAAATGAAAGAAGATTTAAATGCCCAGATTCCAGATGAATAAAAGAAAAGGGATCAATTAAACCTTTCAAGAATGAGTGCAACAGGAACCATAAATGCTGTAGCGAAAATATATCGATAGGCAATGATAACTCTCAAGCTCATTCCATCGTTGGCAGCTAATTTGTACAAGATATTCACCAAACCAAATGCCACTTGAACTACCACCATCAACAACGCTGGCTTCAACCCATGTAGTAAATTACATGCCTGCCCCCACATCTTCCTCACCATCTCCCTGAACTCTGAACAATGTGCAACAAAAAGTGAGCAACTTCTAGTCAAAGCAAGAAGAGCAAGAAATGGCGTCTACTTGGTTTCTTGTTTGAAATTCAACAAAAAATCACTCAACAATTCGTATTTCTTAAAAGAGAAGAGAGAGAGATGGATGGATTTCTCATTTAATTTCTCAGGCGTTTTGGTACTTTTATAGATAATATTTTCACCACGTAAGCACATGCGTAGCCTGGACGCGGGTGCCAAGTCGGAATAAAAAAAAGCCAGCCTGAAGCTTCCGAGTAACAATAATAGGATTGCGACTAGTAACTAATTGCCACCTTTAATATTTAACCATTTATATGCAATCCTCATGTGATTTTTTTAACCATTTATATGTAGATATAACATTTAAATAAAAGATTTATCAAATATATTTTAGTAATTATTTCTATTAAGATTTGTCTTTAATAATAATATTAGACTTTCAATTATCAATTTTAAATTTTAAATTGAGTAGTCAATTAATATAATATCATAGCCAAATTTATAAGTTTAAACTTTTGTTCATGCCTTTATTTTTAATTAAGTTTTTTGTTTTTCTATTTTAATTTTAGTGGAATTCACTTGGTTAAATTTGAATCCCTCCATACTTTTTTTTTGGTTAATTTTTTAATTTTTTTGTTTTAGTCTCTAAAGAATATACTTTGTTAAATTTAAATTCACTGTTAAAACAAGAATTCACTTTATTAAATTTAAATCTACTATTAAGATAATGATCTATTTTATTAAATTCAAATTCATGTGAATTTCACATTTTATATGTAAGAGATTATTGAAATTTATCTTTAATATTAATATTAAATTTTTATATAGTAATTAAAATTTTTGAGTTGAATAATAAATTAATAATTTCATAATTAATTTTTTATAATCGATAATTTACAAAACAATACTGTTATTATTTTTTACAAAACTAATAATTCTATAATATAATTAAAAGCACATCGTTTTACTATTAAAGCGAAGTGGCTTTAAATAAAAATTTAAAGTGAGTATCAAACATATAAAGAAAAAGAAAAGTAGTGACGTGCACTTCGGAGTGTGTTGGTTGTTGCAAAGATGTAGGGTGGGGGTGGCATGTAGTTGCCACACACGTTGCTCGAAGTGGATTTGCCGGGCAGTAGGCGGCTGCTTTTGTTAACCCAATTCAGCACAAGTTTCCTCCTGTTGACTCTTCAGTCTTCACTACATCCACTCAATATTAATATAACTTATTATCAGTTCTTTTCATTCAGATTTATTGAAATTTTTTATTACAATTTGTAAAGTAAGTAATGCTAAATTATAAAACCAATGATAATCATTGATTAACGATTTTAGGGAATTACAATCCATCACCTATTTAAGAGTGTATAAGTAGAATTAGACTTTAAATTAAATTTACACTTTCTAATCAAAGTTTAAATTAAATTATTTGCATGCATACTCTAAAGTGGACTAGGATTCATGCATTTATATTTCGATACAGATTAAAATTTATATATTATAAATAAACATACGACCTTATTTATAATTTATCTATATTTTATACACAATATTCATATTCATTATAATTCATTCATCATTCTACTACTTGCTTTTAAGATACTCTCACACACACCACATTCTTTTTCAAACAAACTCTAATTTGAGATTCTAAGTATTTTTTGTTGTAGAAGAATAATGCATTCCTGCAAACTTAAAGAATTATCATAATCAATGAGGTAATTTTTGCTCGGTTTTAATTTTGAGGAACTTCAATGACGTTATTTATGAAAATGTTTAAATGAAAAGCCAAATTATTTTACAACCAGTTATAGAAAAGAAATTTATAAAAAAGGGACGAAAATGGGAATGGATGGCTGTGACCACCAATGGAAGAAGAGAATGCAATTATTTTGCATGCAAAATTGGAAGAAGAGAAAGGAAATTTTTTTTTAAAAAAAGAAGCTAATAAAGAAAGAAAAATCGAAAGACAAAATCGTGGCCATTGGGATTCGAACTAAACCACCAATATACCAAGCAACTAAGCTCATTAATGTGTCAATGCAACTTTTTTGAAACTATGCCGAAGAGAAATGATAAATAGAAAAACAAAAGAAGCAAAAATTGATTTGCAACAGTCGCAAATGCAGCCATTGGCTGGTAGCACGATCAAGCACCGGCTACCCATGGCGTGAAAAATTGTCAGATCTTGCATTTTTCTAGAGCAATACTTTGTACCTACTGCGATGTTCGACGGTCAACTACGTTTTGGATGGGAGAGAAAGGGAGGAACTAGGGTTCTATTTGGTTTTTTCTCACTCAACCCCTTCCAAGTTTGGGATAATTTAGTTTAGGCCTAGATATTTATAATAGTTTGCAAATAGCCCCTAAATAAAATTTATATTTTGAATAATTATTGCTTAGGCTCAAAAAATTTATAGAATTTCTTCACATGCTAATTAAATTTATTTAAACTTAGTTAAACTTACTCTCAAGTTACAAAATGAGCTTAGAAATATAATGATTTAACTTGAGCCTACTTTCACCAAAATGTTTATACGAGTCTAGATTTAATATTTTAACCAATTATCTAGGCAAACTTCAAAATAACCAATACTTGCCTAAGCATGCTACCTTGAAAGTAGCCGATACTTGCATAGGCATACCTCTTCAAAAACAAATTATTAAATGCTTGTCTAGGCATACTTCCTCAGAGACAGTCGATACTTGCCTAGGCATACTTTATCAGAAATGAAATATCCGATATTTTCCTAGATATGACAACATGGTCTATAATCTAGACTTGCTTCTTCAGGCATAGTCAATACTAGTTCAGATATGACAATTTGACTGATAAAGTTATTCTTCTTTCAATAAATAATCAAATTTGGACATATGACTTTTATGGTGGGCTTCTGTAGGTACTAAATTAAAAATAATTTGTACTGGTCAATTATAGTAAGCCATCTGTCCAAGAGTGTCCAAGTGGAATTAGACTTTAAATCATGTTCGTGCTCTTTCTAATTAAAATTTAGATTAAATTATATGCATGCATACTCTGAAGTGGACTAAGATTCATATATTCATACTTTGATGTAAAATAAGTTTTATACACTATAAATAAGTATGTTACCTTACTCATAATTCATTTTATATTTTATACACAATATTTGTATTTGTCATAATTTATTCGTCACTCTCCTACTTGTTTTTGAGACATTCTCTCACACAATACATTCTCTTAGATAAACACTAACTTAAGTGTGAGTTTTGTTTTTCTTTTATAGGAAGATGATGCATTCTCACAAATTTAAGATTAGAAATTATCAAGGTATGGAGGTTCGGGTGGTATGCAGTTGCCACAAATGTCGGTAGAAATGGCTTTGCTAGAATAGGTAGATATTTGTAGGCAGCAAGCAGCTGCTTTTGTTAGCCCAATTAAGCGTCGTTGCCTACTGTTGACTCTTCACTACATCTACGCAATATTATAATTTATTATCATTTCTGTTTTCATTAAGATTTAATGAAAATTTTAATTACAGTTAGTAAAATTAGTAATGCTAAATTATAAAATTAATGATAATCATTAATTAATAACATATTATTTATATCATTATTTTATAAACATAGCACTATTCTAAATAAATTATCACACAAAATACTAAAATTATAGATGATCCAAATAACATGCTATGTTATCCTCTCTTTTTTTCTTTTAAGAAGAATAGATTAATTATTTATTTGATATAAAAAATAATGTCTAACTGTTAGGAGTATGTGGGGTCCACCAACTCTTTGGTCCACTAGTTGGGTGACACCTCAGAGCCACTAGCACACCCACATATCCTCCGCAGGTTACCTGCACCCCCAAGGAATCGAACCCCCGCCCCCATCTCCATGGAGGCCTTATAGGCCTTTAGAGGTTCATCCTTGTACCCACTGAGCTGGCCAGCCCAATGGGTACAAGGATGAACCTCTAAAGGCCTATAAGGCCTCCATGGAGATGGGGGCGGGGGTTCGATTCCTTGGGGGTGCAGGTAACCTGCGGAGGATATGTGGGTGTGCTAGTGGCTCTGAGGTGTCACCCAGCTAGTGGACCAAAGAGTTGGTGGACCCCACATACTCCTAACAAAAAGGCCGGCCTTTTTGTTAGAGTGTGTGGGGCCCACCAACACTTTGGTACCCAACCAGTGGCTGACACCTCAGCACCTACTGGCGCCCCAGCACACAATCCGCAGGTAACCTGCACCCCCAAGGAATCAAACCCCCGCCCCCATCTTTATCGTTAATAAATTACGTTTTAGATCATGGGTATAACTGTTATACTTTTTCTAATCTAAAAACGTCCTCCCACTGCTTTACTTAATCCCTTTAATCTCTCAAACGGGATAAGATAGTATAATATTTTTAAACTATACAGAGGGAAGTGGATCCCATTGGGGTTTTACTCCAGCCTCACGCTAAAGCAATATTGGCCTTTATAAATCCAACAGGTAGACAACTCTTGTCAATTGTATCTCATACAACTCTTACTACTGATCCTAAATACACATTACCCTCACGCTAAAGCAATATTGGGTAATTGTATTTCAGATTAACTCATCAATGCTCAAATATATGTTACTGACACTATCCTCACGCTAAAGCAATATTGGATAATATGTTCGCATATATTTGATTCATCTCATGTTTTACCGGCATTAGACCAAGTCACACCGACCAAATCCCTCACGCTAAAGCAATATTGGGAAAGACCATAGTGACCCATCTCACACCGTATTGACAAGACGGACCATTTAAAATATTATCACATAATATAATAAATTTCAATCTAATTAAGAGAGATTTTAATTACAGGCTTTCATATTATATGCTCTCATCACATAAGAGTTTATTCTCAATCAATTGTTCATTTTTGCACAAGCACAACTAACCCCCACCAGTGGGGCCCCCATTGTGGTTACAAAAATAAATAAAATAATAAAAATATTATTTTCTTCGTTTATCATGTAAACTAATAACCATTATTATTACATCTCATAAACCCCCACATGCGTAAAATAAAAAGATTTTTTTTTTTTTTTTTTTTTAGTGTAAGAACGCCGCGGCGCTGGTCTTATAGCGCTGCCGCGCTAGGGCTTCACAAGCCTCAGCGCTGCGGCGACGACTTACCAGCGCGGGCGCGCTGGAAGCAGTGCTTCCCGCGCTGGGGCGCCAGAAAACCAGCGCCCTCGCCCTTGTCCAGCGCTGGGGCGCCAAACAAGACGCGCCCCCGCGGTAATTCAGCGCTGGGGCGTCATACGCTCAGCGTTCCCGCGTTCATATGAACGCTGCCGCGCTGGACCTTAGCGCTGCAGCGTTCCAGGTGCTGTTTTTCACTGGTTTGCATTTTTAACACTTAAAATACACCCCAACAGCCCCGGAACTTGTCCTACATTTTAGCCAACACTTAGCTAACACTAAAAAATCACCCATAACAACACAAATTGCTTTGATACCATTTGTTGGGTTATGGGGTACGAGATTTACTATAGGGTGCTCTTGCATGTGGATTGTGTTCATCATACAAACAATATACATATCTCATACATACATGTGCACAGCGGAAGATTATGTACAATGAACACTGAAAATAACATTTGATTATCTGAAAATTCGAGATTGAGAAAATCACCAATGAAGCCTTTGGATTAATTTTCTTTGAAGTCCACCAATGAAATGAATCTTTGATCAATTCTAGCAATCAACAAGGGTGGGTTTGATTGTCTAGAATGGCAGCATCTTAATCCAGCATATGTGTTTAACTCTTAAACATTTTCAAAGTTAAACAATTTAACTTAATTAAATTTGTTTTTCCTTTTATTCAACTCTTGAATAAATAAAACAAATCTTGATTTTAGTTATTACATTTAGTAACCATTTATCTAGTTTGTTTTGTTGTTCTAACACTTAAAACACAAAACAAACAATTTCAATTTCTCAAATTGAATTGGCTCCCAAAATGCAAAACCTAAAATCTAAAACCAATTTCAAAAATCCTTTTGATTTTCAATTTCATTTCACTTTATATACTAATGCATAAATTCCAAACTAATTTGAATTTCATTTGCATTTCATTTGGCTTAACCTAACCTTAGTTAACATTTAACCATAGTTAGATTACTTTAACTTAACCTTTAAGTTAATAAATATTTTATTAATTTAACCATAGTTAACTAACTTAACCATAGTTAGGTTAACCTTTACTTAACCTTTAAGTAAGGTTAACTTAACTTAACCATATGGTTAACTCTTAACCTTAGTTAGGTTAAATAATTTATTTAACAATTAAATAAATAAATATTTATTTTAATTATTTAACAATTAAATAATCATAAAGTGAAATTACTATTATATCCTTACTCGGTTACCAAGTTAACCTAAAGTGGGTCCCACCAATTTAACCACATACTTTAGTTAACGTAACCTTAGTAATTGCTGAATTATACTGTATTGAACAATTCAATACGGTACACTGCCCAAGTGCTCAAAGAGTACATTTCATATTGGGACTCTCTAGGTCTACACTCGATTTGTCAAATGGAACTGTTCCATTAATCCGTAATCGATGCCCCACGCACACGTTACGAATATTACAAATCAGCGTGTCAGACCATACAAGTTGAGGTCATAACGTATACGTATAATCCTTCCATCATTTATATCCTGGATGTGCAGGGATATAGATCAGCACCATCAAATCCCTATTTGCTCATCCATAATCTTATCTCCAGATTCGTATCTCGATAAACAATATACGCAAACACTTTTGCTATATTGTTTAACCCTATGGGAAACTCTTTTCCTGGGTTTATGCTTGTGGCCACAAGACTTTATGAAATACAATCTCGGAGCATCGGATATACAACTTACCTACGTAAGCTGACGGATCCCGTATCTACGCACACCGAACTCCATGAGCATCGGACCATACCCAGCGACACATAGCGGTCAGACCATGAAAGGTCTCTGACATATGTGGAACCAAAGCATGATGGATCACTCACAAGACCACCGTGGTGCTCAGGTCAAAGGACCACGAATACTACTCAACTCGAGAGGACCTTCATTTGACGGTGTCATAGGATATCTATTGGGGTCCTCATAAGTCTGTTCAGTATCCAGTTCTGACTGGATACCCGCATGCCTATACAAGCTCTAAGCTCATGGTCAGCTAAGAACAACCATCTGAACCAGTCAGATATAAGCATACACTAATCTATGTAAAGTGAATCACCGATAGACCCGCATTAGTGATTATAGATCAGGAACATTATCTTTGAGACATACTTACATAATGATATTTCTTAACTCCTATTGCAACTCTTTGCAACTATATCATTATAAGTATACTCTCAGGTCTTTGTCCCATTATAGACAAGGTTCTAACTCTTTAGACCTCGCTGACTCTTATAACCTGCTAACTCTTAACAGTGCTAACTTTTAGCATTTATAACTCTCAGCTTTGCTAACTATTAGTTCTGATCTAAACTCCTTTAGATCAGATCTGAACTATTTCAGATCAAACAATGTCTCTAATGTTACAAGCATTATACCATATTAATATGATATTAACAATCTTTATTCGAAATGTTTATTGTATAAATATTAACAATTAATATTCATACAATATTGGAATGGCACGTGAGCACCAGCTCCAACACTAACAGATTCCAAGAAATTGTATTTTTTACTATGTTATTATAAGTACATTACAAGTCTTTATATAACCTTAACTGTTGAAGCAGAAACAATTAAATAAGCAAATATCTTAAGTAAACTTATGTAAAAACAAACAATCAAGAATTTAGAGAAAGAAAGGTAGAAGATCAATATATAGAATTTATATGGTTCAATAACTTACCTATGTCCACGACATATTAAGATCATACTCTCTTATTATTAAATCTTAAGGCACTCATAAAGTATGCTTTTTATAAGAAAGACTCACAAAAAAACTCATTCTCTCTTACAAACAACGGTTTTCTCTCATTAAGAATCACAAAGATGTCACTAAAACCAAAAGATATATGTTTGATCACTAAGATGTATTTTCAAGCCAATTGAGGGCTTTTATATAGGCTTTAGAATGACCTAGGTTAACCCTAAATGTGTGGGAGTCATTTTAGGGAGTCTTGAAGTAAGTGAGAGACTGAAAAAATCTGATCAAAATGGGAAACTGATTATCGCACTGGGTGTCGCAGCCCCCAGCCCCTGGAGCTAGGTGCTGGAACATCCCGCCTGAGGGCTACGGCGCTGGGCACCTAGCGTTGCGACACTCAGGTTCTGTCTTGGGCACCACGCGCTCACGCCTAGGCACCACCTTTTGCCTTTTCACCTCATTTTGCATCTATTTTCGATCCTTGTGCACTCTACATACTTGGCTTGCTCTCCAAATCATATCTCGATGATTTTTAATCAACTTTCTCATAAATCCCCTCATTGATTCAAAATTATTCACAAAGTATCTCGATCTCTCATCTCTACATCTTTGGTCACTCTCACAAAGTAATGACTTCGATTAAGTCCTTACATATGATAAACTTAACCGAGGGCGGTAGCTTAGTCAACATATCAGCAGGGTTTTCAGACGATGCTATCTTATTTAGACTAACTTCACCACTTTGGACAATCTCTCGAATATAATGGAGCCACACATCAATATGTTTAAACCACTCATGAAACACTTAATGCTTACTTAGATGTATGGCACTCTGGCTATCACAATGCACACCGGTGTTCACATCTTCAGTAGCCATCACCTCTGAGCATATGCCTTTCAACCATACGGCTTCCTTAATAGCTTTTCCAACATCTATGTACTCTAGCTCTATGGTAGTTAATGCAACCACATGTTGTAGAACTGATCTCCAATACACACTACTCCCAAAGACTGTGAATACGTAACCCGTCAACGATCTTCTCTTGTCTAGATCACTTACATAATCTAAGTCTACGTATCCTCTTACCATTACACTATTGTCTTTATCCCTTTTATATATCAACCTGTGATTCGACGTCTCTTTGAGATATCTCAAAATCCACTTCACTGCAAGTCATTGATCCTTTTTCGGCTTCGTCATGTATCTACTCACCACACTTATAGCCTGTGCTATGTCTGATCTTGTACAAACTATTACATACAGTATTTTACTCATTTGTAGTTTCTCCTCTTCGGATGTCGGCAACTATACTATTGAAATTTTGAAATGCATGGCCAAATGAGT
The DNA here is from genome assembly GCA_946807835.1 of Ailanthus altissimus. Lineage (NCBI taxonomy): Eukaryota > Viridiplantae > Streptophyta > Magnoliopsida > Sapindales > Simaroubaceae > Ailanthus > Ailanthus altissimus. The sequence continues at coordinate 5,401,601 of OX327707.1, read as the reverse complement.
AAAGACAACATTTGTATTGGACATACCAAACTTCTCTAGGATCTTGAGTATATATTGCTATTGAGGTAAGAATAACATCTCTTCTTTCCCTCACAATATCCATACTAAGTATCCTTTTTGCTGCTCTCAAATCCTTCATCTCAAACTCGTCACTCAACTGCTTCTTGAGTTTCTATATTTCTTCTATGTTTTTGTATGCAATCAACATATCATCGACGTATAAAAGCAAATACATCATTCCATAAATCAAGCTCCTAAAGTACACACATCCGTCATACTTGCTCCTACTAAAGCCACAAGCCATCATAAACTCATCAAATCTCCTATACCACTATCTAGGTGATTGTTTTAACCCAAATAATGATTTCTTTAACAAATAAGCATGATCCTCTTTTTCGGGCTCTACAAACCCTTGCGGCTATGTCATGTATATTATCTCTTTAAGCTCTCCATATAGAAAAGCTGTTTTTACATCATTTTATTGTAGATATAAATCAAGGTTTGCATACATGGCTAATATAATCCTAATGGATGTGTGCTTGAGGACTTGAGAGAATATCTCATGAAAATTAACTCTCTCTCTCTCTGAGTAAAATCTTATGTAACTAACCTAGCTTTGAATCTCATAGGCTCTATCTCCGGTATCCCTTCCTTCATCTTATACACCCACTTGTACCTAACTAGTTTTTTTTGAGGTCTCTCAACTAACTTTCAGGTATTATTCTTCATAAGAGAACTAATCTCTTCTTCTATGGCCTATTGCTATTCTTTCTTGTTTTCACTCTTTATAACCTCAACATATGCTCTAGGCTCATCAAATTTAAGAGTGTAAGCAATATTAAAAGCGTGAGTAACTAAGTCTATTTATGCATACCTGATTGGTGGGTTAATCGTTCTCCTTAACCTTTCTCTAGCTAGCTAGTATTCTTCAAGTTCTATCTTAGGAGTTTTAATCTTTCCTTGGGTGGATTTGAAGGAACTCGTTGGTGTTCTTGGTTCTTCTTCAAGGATCTAATTATTGAAGTACTAATCTGGGGGTATATCACATCTACTTTCAGGCTCTACTTCAACTTCTATTGACTCGGGTGCTGAGTCTTCTTTGGGCACAGGTTCTTCTTTCTCATCCTCTTAGGAGGCTTCCAATATGGTCATCTCATCGAACATCACGTCACGAATTATGATACTCCTTAGTAGTGTTAACTCTCTATATCACACCTTGTATTCTTTCACTCATTCGAGATACTCTATAAATACCCCTTTAATAGCTCTAGATTCTAATTTCTCATCTTTAACATGTACAAAGGCAGGACAACCAAAGGTTCTGAGGTTGTTATACTTAGGAGGGTTGCCAGACCATTTCTCTTCTGGAATCTTGAAGTCAATTGCTGAGAAGGGAATTCTATTATAAGCTATAGTTACTACAACTTCTCCTCAAAATGCCTTGGACATCTTCACATTGGTAAGTATGCATCTAACCCTTTCAAGTATGATCCTATTCATTCTCTCAGCTACGTCATTTTGCTGTGGTGTTGATCTTACCGTTCTATACCTTGCAATCCCATGTTTGGCATAAAATCCATCAAACTCTCTATTGCAAAACTCTAGGTCATTGTCAGTTCTTAGCCCCTTTATCCTTTTGCTAGTCTGATTCTCAATAAAAGCCTTTCAAGTCTTGAATGTATTAAACACTTAATCCTTGCTCTTCAACACATAGACCCATAATTTCTTTGAATAATCAACCATCAAATTGAGAAAATACCTAGCACTATCACTAGTAGCTGTCTGAGCTTGTCTCCAAAGATTTGAGTGTATGTAGTCAAGAGTCCCTTTAGTATTGTGCTCACCGGTACTAAACCTCACCTTATGTGCTTTCCCAAGAACATAATGCTTACAAAACTCTAGTGGTTAAAACTTATCCTTACCAAACCCCTTTTGAATAAATAACTTTGTCAGGTTTCTCTCACTTAGGTGTACTAGTCTAAGATGCCACAACTTGGTTTGTATATTCTTATCATCTACAGAAAATAATGCAGAACTACTCATAACTTCGCCCTTAAGCATATAAACACTTTTATGCTTCTCTCCTCTCATTACCACCATGGAATCTTTCAACACTCTCAAAACCCCTCTATCAATCCTGATGGAACACATATTCTAGTCTAAAGTCCCTATTGAGATCAAGTTCATCTTAAGGTTAGGAACATACCTAACTGCTGTCAACTCTCTCACTCGCCCATAATGCAGCCTAAATTTAATACTACCAATTTTCATCATCTGACAAGTAATGTCATTACCCATTAATACCTTACCACCACTAATGGGCTGAAAATTTATAAACTATGACTTGTGTGAGCACATGTGAAATGTATAACCAGAATCTTGAACCCATTGTTCAGCATTCTTACCATCAGTAGCGGCTAGTGTCTCTGCACTATTGTAGCTATCATCATATGCAAGCACAATATCCACTTTCTTCTTGTTTTGTGCTTTCTTCTTCAGATAGTCCTTTATGAAGTGCTCCTCTCTCTTGTAGTAATAACACTTTCTAGGAGTCCAGGACTTCGATCTTGAGCCCTTTTTTTCCTTCCATCTCTATATAAGGGCCTTCCTCTTATAGATAGACTTTGTGCATTACCCTCGATCTGCTTTCCCAATAGCTTTAAATTTAATGATGATTTTGTTAGGAATTGTGCTTACGTACCATCCCATTTTTTATGAATATTTAATTTTAATATTTATGCAATTGACATTTCTTTTAATTGCTAATTATATTTATTGAAATGGTAAGATGCTTGAAACATTTCAAATATTGTATGATCTAAAAAAGTTTAGATCAGTGCTAATATTTAGCAATATCTAAAGAGTTAAAGCCTTGTCTGAAATGGGACAAAGACCTTGGAATATATTAGTAATGATATAGTTGCAAAGGGTTGCAAATAGTATTAGAAAATGTCATTATGCAAGTATGTTCTAAAATACTAAGTTCCTAGTCTATTATACTAATGCAGGTCTATCAGTGAAACCCTAATATATATAAATTAGTATATGTCTATATTTAAATAGTCCAGATAGTTAATCTTAGCAGACTATAAGCTTAGTGGAAGCTTGTATAGGCATACAGGTATTCAGTAAAGACTGAATACTGAACAGACTCATGAGGACCTCCAATAGACATCCTATGAAGCCGTCAATGGAAGGTCTTCTCAAATTGAGTAGTATTCGTGATCCTTAGACCTGAGCACCATGGTGGGCTTGTGAGTGATCTATTATACTTTGGTTCCACATATGTCAGAGACCTTTCATGGTCTGATCGCTATGTGTCGCTGGGTATAGTCTGATGCTCATGGAGTTCGGTGTGCATAGATACATGATCCGTAAGCTCACATAGGTGAGTTGTATATCTAGATGCTCCGAGATTGTATCTCAGAAAGTCTTATGGCCATAAGCAGTATACCCAAGGAAAGAAGTTTTCGCAGGGTTAAATAATATTGTAAAAGTGTTTACATATATTGTTTATCGAGATACGAATCTGGAGATAAGTTCACAAATGAGCAAATAGAGATTTGATGGTAAGAATTTATATCTCTGCTCTTCTAGGATATAGATGATGGAAGGATTATACGGATATGGTTAACTTTAGCTTGTATGGTTCAACGCATCGTTCTGTAATATCCGCAACGTGTGTGTGGGACATCGTTCACGGACTTGTGAAAACGTTCTGTAAGACAAATGAGCGTGAACCTAGGGAGTCTCACAATATGAAGTGTACTCGTTGAGCACTAGGGTAGCAAGCCGAGTTGAACGGTTCGATCCGAAAAATGTTTGGTAATAAGATTTATTTTGAGGACCTCTTTGTAAAGTGAAAAACATAGTTTGTAAATGTTACAAATAGGTCCCTCTTTTATTAGAAAAGATACTCTTAACACATATCATTAAACCATTGACTCTTATAATTGATTGGACATTATTTTATTTAAATAAATCTATGATGTTTATTATATTATTTTATTAGTCATTAGTGGAACACTTGTCATTAATAGACATGAGATGTTTATTATATTATTTTTCATGCAACATGTGTTGGACACTTGTCTTAATGAACTAATTAAATAATTAACGTGTGTTTTCTTGTCTTGTATTGATAAGGCAAAAATGTATTTTAATATATTATTTTAAATAGTTCTTGAGCCATTAAGAGAACATTTATCTTGGTTTGAATTATTTATTTAAAAACATTTGCATTGAAACATTTTTAATATTAATAAATGTAGCCAAACAAGAAAAATATTTCATTTTGTTAATTTTAAAGAGACAAAATTCGGCCAAGCATTATTTTAATGAAATAAATATTATTTTGTTATTTATTAATTCATTTAAAATGTCATTGTCCAATTAAAATTAAGTAAAGGCTTTTGGTTAATTCTTTTATGAAAAAGAAAGGTAAAAATATGTGTATTTTCACTTAAGTAAAAGATGGCATAATGGTTATGTAGAGAGAAGTGTAAAATTCAACCAAGTGAATTCTTTCACTCTTTGGAAGGCTTTCAAACACAACAAACACTTTTTCTTCTTTTTCTCTCAAGTTAGACTTGGTAGGAAAAGCAAAAGGCAAAAGTTTTGTTACAAGAGTGAAGAAGAGAGTTTATTTTGCGTAAAGAGTTTAAGTATTAGAACAAAAAAAATCCTACACCAATTTTAAGCTATCATTCTAGCTTCTCTAATCACATTAAGAATTGGAGACTAGAATTGTTTAAGGATTAACTTCAAGGTAAGCTCCTGGAATTTTTTATTCATCATTGAATTGTCGGCAAAGGTATGTTCGATTTACCTTAATGTTTAGATTCGGTTTACATTGATGTATTTATCATGTTGTGAAATTTGATTTCTTATTCCGCCAACAATATTTGTATATATGACATGTTTATATTAAAATGATGAACACAATACATAAATAATCACCCTAGAATAAAACGCACCCAACAGATTTCACATCGCTCATTGTTAAACACTCTTTGTCGTAGAGTAACGTATCAATAAAGCTCTCATAACTTTTTGGAAGTGAACTCAGCAGGATAATTGTCTTATCTTCATTTTCTATCTTGATATTGATAGACTCAAGATCAAAAATAATCTTGTTAAAGACATCTATATGATCTTTCATCGGCGTCTCCTTTGACATGGACAACTGATACAGTTTCTTCTTTATATGCAATTTGTTGGCGAACGATTTTCACATATAAAGGGAGTTAATTTTTTTTCAAAGACCAATCGTCGTCGTCTCACCTGTTATCTCCCTCGTACTTCATCATTTAATGACAAAACAATTGTACTGTGAGCTCTTTTTAAATATCTCTTCTTTCTGCTTCAGCTTTAGATGACTCTAGCATCTTCTCTTCTTCACTAGATGGAGCTGCAGTTTCCTCTAATGCAGAGCCTAACCGTTGACTCGCCAACAACGCTTTAATTACATTTTCCATAGATTGAAATCATTTGTCTTGTTGAATTTCTCTATCTCATACTTTGGTGTAACCATGTCTGCTTTTAGAATCAAGCTCTAATACCAGTTTGTTAAGTAGAAGCAATCAAATAAGCAAATATCCCAAGCAATCATATGCAGAACAAGCAATCAAAAATCTAAAGAGAGAAAGGTAGAAGATCAATGCACAGAATTTACATGGTTTGGCAACTTGCCTATATTCATAGCGGATCAAGATCACACTTTCTTATTATTGAATCTCAAGACACTCACAAAGTATGCCTTTTATAATAAAGACTCACAAAGAACTCACTCTCTCTTGCAAACAAGGGTTTTCTTTTACCAAGAATCACAAAGATGTTACTAAGACCACAAAGATATGTGTTTGATCACTAAAATGTATTTTCAAATTAATTGAGAGCTTTTATATAGGTTTTAGGACGACCTAGGTTAATCTTAAATGTGTGAGAGTCGTTTTAAGGAGTTCTGAAGCAAATGGGAGATAGAACAAATCTAATCCAAACAAAAAATTGATTCTCACGTTGGGAGCCGCGGCACTGGAACATTCTACCTAGGCACTTGGCATCGCGACGCTCAAGTTCTGTCTTAAGTGCCGTAGCACCGATAACTTGGCGCCTATTCTTATACACACCCTTTATGTTTTCACCTCCTTTCTCGTCTATCTTTGATCCTCATGCATTCAATGCATTTAATTTATTCTTCAAATCATATACTAATAATTTTTAATCAATTTTTTTCACATTAACACTCAGAAATAAATTAGTTAATAGAATTTACAATAATAAAATAAATCATATACGTGGAAATTTGTGGATGAAGTTGTGAGGTGTGCCTTAGTTGTTCACATTTATTAACATTCTGCCATAATTAATGGGTAGCACGTCAGCTTAAAAATTTATCGGAGTTGAAAATATACTTGAGTTAATTGATCTTGATTAACTTTGTTCTCAAAAGCTGGTGCTAAGAAATATAAAACCCATTTATGATTTTGCTAATTTAAATAGTTCATTTTGACCGGTGATTAAAGTGGTCGAGCAGCCTGTAAAATAAACCAGGGACTGTTTCTACAACTTACAAGACCGAAGTCCCTAATTCTTCAAAGTAAATGTTATTTATATATCGCACTTGGGGCAAGTTCCGTGTATTTTTCTGACAGAGATTATGAGTTTTAGCTTTGATAGATAGTAAAACGGTTTATTTATTCTTTTTTTAAAATGAGATGTAAATTATATATGTTATTTTTGATGATTTTAATAATATAATTTAAGTGAGGTATATTTAAAAAAATACGTGTTATTTAAGAAATTTTTTTATAGTATAATTTAATTATAATATCAATAATATAGAGTCTCATTATAATATTAATAATATAATTTAATATAATATTAATATTATAATATATATATGTAATCTCAAAAATTATTTTATATTTATCATCTCATAAAGAAGCAAAGAAAAATATCAAAAGGTAATTAATAAATGTAAAATGCTTCTTGATCACCAAAAAAAGAGGTAAATTATTCAAATATTGGATAAAAGGATTGAATGCAAGTCAAGTCTCTATACCTATGCCAAATCTTTATAAAATTGAAGTTATCTTTTGCTGGAAGAATTGCTGTCAATGATAAGGAAATAGTTGTTATCATTATTATCGTTCATTTTCACTAATGGCATTTAGACGACAAAGTTAGGGCTATTGATGACGCTAACTGGTCATCAATGGTTTTCATATGATTTCCTTTATTTATACACTTACATGAGTAACGGAAAAAAACAAAACAAAGCCAAAATTTCAATGAAGATTTATAAAGGTTGAGTAAATTTACACAAGGCCACTTTCTTGTAGTTTTTTACATTTACCATTTACTCTTTATTTTATTTTAATTATCTCATTATTCTTCTTTTATTGTTAGGAAAATTTCCATAAAATAACTATTTTTCAGGTTCTTTTACTATTTTATCTTTAATGTAACATGTGAATAATATTTAGTATAACACTAAAATAGATATGTTAGGAGTAAACCATAATATCTTTAATTTTTTATAATACCTAAAACTGCATTAGCTTGTAAAAATGAAATAAAAATATTTGTTCTTAAAAGACAAAAATATATTTACTAAGATATATAATAAAAACTAAAATATACGAAAAATCACAATGCACTAAAAGTCTGAGTTTTTTTATAAAACAAACCACGTCTTCCAAAATATTTCATCAATTTTAAATTTAAGAATAGAAAAATTAACAGTTTAATCTCTGTATTTTTATTGAATTACTCATTTAATTTTTAATATTTTAAAAATTATCAATTAAGTCTTTTAAAGAGATTTTTATTATCATTTTTATTCTTCAAATATAATTTTTTGTTAATATTTTTATCATTAAAATATGACCATTTTCGTCCTTAAGAGACTCAATTAATAATTTTTAAAATATTAGAGACGTCATGGGTAATGCATTAAAAATATAGAGATTAAAATGATAATTTTTCTTAAGAATATAAAAAATACCATGGATTCTAATATATATCAATTAACAAAATTTTAGCTATTTAATAAAATTATATATACAATGTGGTTCAAACTTTTATCTTTCTCAATAAAATTAGGATCATAATAATTAGTAAGTACGAAGAAACATACATGTAAAAGATAATTTATTAGATAGGCATATAACGTGAAACATTCTTCACCTAACTTAGAATTTTGATTGAGATACAAAGTATTCAAGATAGTCAATAAAGTGGTGAAACCACAAGAGAAGTCAGCATGTAGAGTCATTGTCCAAATAAATTTGGTTTTGGAATCCTCAATTTCTTTATATCAATGAATATATATTTGTCGGGTGGGAAGATTAGCTTTTGCTAATACAAGCCCCGGAGTCAATAAAACTCTTTGCATTCATACAATATAAACCTTTTTCTTAGTACATGTAAACTTTTTTAAATTTGTTAAAACATAAATTAATAAATTATAACAAAAAAATTTATTATATAATTGAAAATTTAAAAATATATGATAATTTTACTCCATATAAAATACAACTGATTTGATATTTATATGTAACTTAGCGGTGGTTATGAATCACTATAATATTCATATTAATGTAGTTATTTATTTTTTAAAAAAAATTTGAATGTGAATAAGAAACTCTATTCATTAAATATTAATTTATATTCTTTATTTTTACTCAAATTTAAATTGGATGGTCGCAAGTGCACAGCAAAATAACAACCATCTAAACAACACCCAAAATTATTATTATAATTATTCATTGATTTCATATAGTATCAAGACTATGAAATTTAGACGACTTGTAACCTTTATTGGCAGCCATAATAAGCAAATGTTGAAAAAAATTATTTTAGAAAATTATGTAAATTTAGCACTATTCAAAATTTTAATATGTACCATATTTTCTTTGTTTTTTTTATATTATTCATTTTTTAGAGATATTTAAAAAAATGTATTTAAAAATAATTAATTACTTTATTAAAAGAGGTAATAAGTAATTTTTTAAAAAAAAAAAGAAAATAGTATCTATAAAAGACTTTGAGAGTGGGTTTTCTCTAATTAATTTAACACAATTCAAATTGTGCTTGTACAAATGCAATGAGCTTTTTTAAAATTTTTATTAAAAAGATTGACTTCTTAAAAAATGTTTAAAAAGCACAAACAACACGAAAATTATGAGGTAAGTGGGCGGCCGAAAGGGAAAATTAGAAAGAAACTAACTACAGTCAAAAGGTGGGCATTTGGGGTAGAAGTAGAACCGTGTACTTCAAGAAAATAATTAAAAGGTAAGATTATAAAAGAAAAGAATAAAGATATTTAAATCTCTAAAATTTTATTTAAAGTATTTTTATTTTTAAAATTATTTAAAAATACTCTTTTTAATAATAATAACAATAAGATTTTAACTTATTATTGACATTATTATATTTAAAATTTTATAATTTATATGATTATAGTATTGTTTTATTTAAAGAAGCACCATAAAATAACAAAAATTGGTGAAAAAGATAAAAAGAATTTAACAAAAATGAAAGTTTTTGAGTAATTTTAAAAATAGAGGGATGAAATTATCCTTTAAATCAAATTTTGAGAGCGTATATCTTTTTCTATAAAAAAAATTATTTGAAGCTCATCTCTTTATTAAAGAGATGGGTTTAAGTCTCAAATTAAGATCTTCTCCTAAGTTAAATTCTACCTAAATTTTTTAGAATTCTCTCATATGTGTTTTCTATTCAGCATTGATGGTTAAGATCTATTTTTTTACTATTTTTCTTTTTAGTATTTACTAACCATATATTAGTAAAAGATTAGGTGAGTGTTTAATTTAAAAACGGATTTAGATCCAAGTCTCTTCGTATGGAGGAAAAATTTTGTTTTTAAACAAAAACTGAGAGGAGATCCCATTTATATTGAGTTAAAAAATTTTGGATTGTCTTATAATAAATTCGATTTCTTGTATACTTGTAAGTATAATTTAATGTTAATAACAATTATTTAAACAGACTAATGAATTCTTTGTAACCTTTTTTATTTCAAAGAAAAATTCTTCTCTAAAAGATGGTAATTATTTCTTATTTTGAACTTGGTAGATACCATTAAACTAGTCTAAAGAGTTTCGATTTGCCTTCAATTTGATTGTGGAGCCAGAGATACTTTTCCACTTGTGGAGTTTAAAAATTTTTAATAATTCATTTCATCTTTAGTCGGTCCACATAAAGTCTTTCTAAAAAGTGAAGTGGGAATATTTAAAAAAGAAAAAAAAAGAATAGAAAAGAAAAAAGTGAATTGGGGATCTCTTTTCCATTAAAAAATAGCATATTAATATATTTGAAAAGATGAAATTGACAAAACATTATAAAGACAAAATGAATAGTCAGATTTGTATATATAATTCAATGAATTTGTTTTCGTTTTACTGTCCAAAAATGTTCAAAGTACGCCTGCATACATATTTAAATATTTTTAATAAGATAAGATATATGGCTTAAATTATTTTAGAGAGTTTAATTTATTGCTCATAATTTATAGGTGTAAAGTTGCATTAAGTAAAATTTAAAGTATGAAATCCCCTTATTTAAAGTCTACTCGAGGGGTACTTAAACTAAAATGAGTAAAAGCCTACGTAGTTAATGGAAAAGGACAAATAAGTTCATGCTTAATCTTTAGAATCCTTCTAGAAATGGATTGGGTAATTTTTTCATTTTATTTGGTAATTAAATCACATCATAGTTTTTTATTCAAAATAAAACTAGTGTCTAACACTTTTTTATTTGTTGAATTTATTTTTTTTAATAAAATTATAATTCATTAAATGAATAAAATTTAAAAAAAAATAAGAGGTCAAATAATGTGTTTTAATATAATACAAAATTTTAACCTTGTAAAAACAAAAGTCTTATATTACATGCAAAGGATCATTCATTCCTGCTATAATTTGTCTTTTACGATCCTTTCATCATTTAATGAATTATGATGTCCTCATTGTCATACATTATCATTCATCACCCTTAGCACTTAAAAATAGAGTTTTTTCATCAATCATACGTTTTATAACTTAAAACCCTAAGAATATAAATCCTTTTTCGCCCCAATCTATCCTTGACAAGTATACTCCTCATTTGTTGTCATCTATCCTTGACAAGTATACTCCTCATTTGTTGTCATATTCTTTATTCTTCTACAAGAACATCAATTAGAACAACATGTTTACATTTGCTCCACAGCTTCATATGCATACAATTAGGTGGCCAATCCATACACACAAGTTTTAATAGGTGAGTTCCCAGTAACCTTTTAAACCGTGATTTATACAACATAAAACCCTTAACTTTCCTAATATAGGATACACTTTCCATTAACTTGGATTGCTTGAAAGCAATCTTTTTTCTCATCTTTAACATAGGTATTTCTCCATTATTTATTATGCAAGTTTAACTCCCACACCTCTAGTTTGAAATGATTTCGAAAATTTTATTTTTTTCAAAAAAAATAAAGTAAATTCGCAACATCAAGCATCTTGAACTCAATGTCTCATACTCCCAAACTAATAAGGATTAAGAAGCTAAGATCCATCTTTAAAGCTAGGTCTATATCTTCTTACAATTTGTCATATCAATATGAGAACCATTATAAACAGTAAAGTTCAACCATATAACGATCTCTCAGAATCACCTCAAACAATTTGGCACCTCCACTCAAAAGTTTAGTTAGGGTCTTGCAATAAAAAAGTCTAAGAAAATGTGAAAATTCGAGGAATATCCTCACTGAAGACTAGTCTCATTGTCATGAGGGTTCTCAAAACAATCTGCCTATAAATCAAGAAGAAACTCAAGAAGGCAATAAAATCGTAGATACCAAAATGGTCGCCAAAACCCATATTTTGAAAGATGTCATACAAAAGACTTTATGGAAAAATCAAAATGAGTTACTCAAAGCGTTTATTGCCATTAAACCAGCAAGCACACCTATGACCACAATAGATGCACCAAATTCTATCCAGGTCATACCATGGGTAGCTTTTGCTAATAAAGACACCCAGGAAAATAGAGAAGTGGCCCTTACCCAGTGTGATAATCTAGTGATAGCTAATCAAGTAAGCCAAGCAACATACAACAGACATGGAGTACATCCCTCTACCATAATATCTAATTGATATTATTGATATACTTTATCTCAAAGGCTATAACATACCATCGTTCTCCTTATTCAATTGCAAGAAGGAAAATTCCAAAGAATGCATTAGAAGATTCATCGATTCCCTTAAAGTATATGCCAACAATAAAAGCTTACAGCTTAAGGAATTCCCCACAGACTATGTGTATACCTAATAAGCCTTACTACAGTAGTATTAGTCTTATCTAAGAAGAGATAGCATTAAAGTTTTAGGAAAATTACATTTAGAAAGTGAAGAAAAAGTCATTATAATCCAAATCAATCAAATCGAAAAGGATATTTAGAGCCTCTAGTTGAGTATGTTAAAAGATTTAAAGACTTTGGACATGATTATTATGAGTAGAAAAAAGAAGGAGAGAGCTTAAAAATTATGTGTCAATAACATGATAAGTGCGTATTGGGCCCACCTCAGTGTTTCATTCATTAAGCTCGTGGAAGAAGCTACTAAAAGGATTGCCTTATTAATCAAAGCCTTTGCCAGCACGTTATGGCAACCCAACGGGAGAAAGAAAATAAATCCACATGCCATGTATATAGATAATTGAGCCATGCCATATAATAAATGACCTCTAAGAGAAACTATTGAAGTGCAATCGATACCATTCAACGAAGAAGAGCTAAACACCTTGTTTGATTAGTGGATACTAGACGAGTTCATACGACCTTACCTGATAATAAAGAGACTAACTGAAAAAGATAAGAGGAGCCTAAATCTTTGTCATCTATATCAGACATATAACTATCCAACCATGCACTGCATAAAACTTCAGAGGTTAGTTCACAACAAAATCAAGCTTCGCTCCCTTGCTAAAAAATAATACTCAATACAAATTGGGAATTTATAACAAACAATCTTCCTAAAAAATAATTCTTGTAGTTCCTATCATGAAAGCTCCTCGCAAAGGAAAGCCATTACACATTTATCTTGAAGCCACCATTAAGGCTATATGTGCCTTAGTAACTTAAGAAGATGAAAAGAAAAAAAAAGAAATATAAGCACCTTATATATTACGTCAGTTATTAGTTATTTTGGGCATGAACCAAAATTCTAAGATAGAACACATCTATCTCATCTTAGTATACGCCTCATAAAGACTAAAACATTACTTCTTAGCTTACATGCTTCACCTTATGGTAATGACTAATCTCGTTTAGTATTTGCTACTCAGACTAATATCATTAGGTAAGTTGGCATAATAGCTTCTCATTCTTACAGAATTCAACATTGCTTGCATTTTTCCAAGTGCAATCACGAGTTAAGCCGTAATCAATATAATGGAAATAATTTTTTATTCAAATCAAGAAGAAGCCATGTTGGAAGATATACCAGAGGCTCTACCTGAGCAATTATGTATTATAAATAAAAGAAAAGATTGATGGGAGCTTTATTTTAACGGTTCAACCACCACTATGGCTAAGCGGTATTGGCTTCGTAATCATCAAATTATAAGGAAAATCCTATGTTTACATTTCAACTTGATTTTACCTATACTAACAATATGGTAAAATATGAAGTAGCCATCATGGACATCCTTAACATTATAAGAATGGACAAAAAAAATATCAAGTTGAAATGTAAACATATTCAATATTAAGGAGTTGAACTTGATAGTCTAGCAATGAAAAAAGAGTTCACTGTACATGAATCGACTTTATTGCTCTATAAAACCATAGTTTAATAGCTGCTAAACATATTCAAATAAAAAGCCATAGAGCATGTTATATGCTCCAAAAATAAACACATAGATGCCTTAGCCACACTAGTGAATAATCAAGCATTATAACAAAGTTCAACCAAATGGTCTTTTCATAGGCTAAGTAACCAGACATGAATTTGGCCTTAGCAAATGACTAATAAGAATCTATTAAGCAAGCCTTACATTATCTAGGTAAATATTCATGCATAAGACCCTTAAAGACTACACATTAGTAATGGACAATCACTTGTTAACGTGTTTTAGAGTTATTATGTACATGTTGAAAAAATTAAATATATGTATCATATACATGATTTTGCAACAAACTTAAGCATATAATCAATATATACACATGTAAATTAAATCATTAACAACTTAAGATTATAAGAACATACTTTTGAAGAACTTCGGTGAAGATTTTAATTCTGTAGTTTACCTTGAAGTAAATCCTTGTACAATACTAATTCACAACAATCCGTTGGGATTGTGAATCTAGTATAGCGGCTATCAAATTTCCAGCAACAAGTATTTAACCTTTAAATACTTTTGTTTTATAAGTTTTTGTTACTTAAGAGAAAAAGAGATTAATTATTCTTGTTTTCCTTTTGTTTTTCTTACAACCTTTTGTTTAGAAAACAAAACTCTTATTCAACTCTCTCTCCCTTCTCTTCTTCCATTTTTCCACACACTTAGAATGAATTGATAAATGTTTTTTAGCGGTTGTTACAACACTTCACATGTGCTCCATCCAAAACATCACTAAGTGGCTAACATCTAAAAAACACATTATGGTGGCTACCTAAAATGATTAAATTAATGCACCATTATTTAATGAATGGTGCTCCATCAAATTAGGTATATATTTTCACTAAATAGTGAAAATATGACATGATCTCCTTCATTAGGTATGTCTCCCATTAATAAATTAATATTTTATTTATTTATCAAATTAATATTAATTCAATTATTAAAAAACTATTTGAATAATTAATTTTACCTTATTTGATTTTACTAACATGGTTAATGAGTGAATTCATGATAAAATAATTCATTGACTAAAATTGTACCACTTGCCAATATCTAATTAGTTAACAACTCTTGTCAACTAATTAAGTGATTTACTTAACATTTAAATCAAGACAAGTGCACAATCCAAGGAACCTAACATTTAAATCAAGACAAGTGCACAATCCAAGGAACCCTGAAATTTATTTTTGATTTGCTAGAATTTCTAGGATAGAACTATTCAATCCATAATGTTGTCCTAATGCATAATGAGTACACTTCATATTGTGAGATTCTCTAGGTCCACGCCTGATTTATCATATGAAACTCCTCCATACGCCTGTGAACGATGCCCCACACACACGTTATGAATATTACAAAGTGGTGCGTTAGACTATACAAGTTCAGGTTATAACATATTTGTATAATCCCTCTATTATTTATATTCTGTTAGAGCAAAGATATAGATCACCACCATCAAATCTCCATATGCCTAACTGTAAGCTTATCTCTAAAATTGTATTTCAATAAATAATATTCGCAAACACTTTTATGTTATTATTTATCCCTAGGGTAAAACTCTTTTCCAAAGAATTACTGCTTATGGCCATAAAAATTTTTAAAACACAATCTTGGAGTATGAGGATAAATTACTTACTCAAATGAGCTGATGGATCTCATATTTATGCACAGCAGACTCCATGAGCATCGAATCATACCCAGCGACACCAAGTGGTCAGACCATGAAAGGTTTCTAACATGTGTGGAACCAAAATATAGTGGATCACTCATAGGCCCATAGTGGTACTCAGGTCAAAGGACCACGAATACTACCCAACTCGAAAGACCCTCTATTTACGGCTTTAGGGGATATCTATTAGAGGTCTTCGTGAGTCTGTTCAGTACCCAGTCCTTATTGAATATCTATATCGCTATATAAGCTTCCACTAAACTCATGGTTTATTGAGACTAACCATTTGAACCATCCAGATATAAACATACACTAATTTATATATTATAAGGTCTTCACTGGCAGACCCGTATCAGTGAAGATAGATCAAGAACATAGTATTTGAGAACATATTTGCATAATGACATTTTTCTAACACCATTTGTAACTTTTTACAACTATGTCATTACTAATATATTCTCAAGTCTTTATCCTATTTCAGACAATTCTCTAAATCCTTAGATTTTGCTGACTTTTATAACCTGTTAACTCTTATCCGTGCCAACTCTTAGCATTTATAACTCTCAGTGTTGCTAATTCTTAGCACTGATCTAAACTCCTTTAGACCGGATCTAAACTCTTTCAATTCATACAATGTCTAAAACATTACAAATATCTTACCATATATAAAATATAATTAGCAATTTAATGAAATGATAATATTAGTATAAATATTAAATAAATATTCATACACAAAGGGATGGAACGTAAGCATAAATTCTAACACAATCTTTATATGAGATCCTCTAGAGGAGTGCTTATGCATTACATCTATGAGTAAGAAGGCCAATAGCTGCTACACAATATACATCACTTTGTTTACAATATAAAATACTGACCAGCCTTTATAAAAAGGCATCGAAAGCTAGATATTACTGGTAAAAAATAAAGAATCAAGCCATATTATAAGGCCACATGTCTGAACTATTAGGCTAAAACCTACAAAGAATAGGTGTTCATTACCATAATCATGAGCTTTGTGTACGCTTTTTATTTTCTAAGAGTAATAACATCAACCTTTATCCCTTAAGTGATAGTTAAGCATTTCATACTCCATATTTGGCCTGAGTATATAGATGCCCACTTATAAAACGAATGACTAAAATCGCTTACGTTGCCCTTAAACCCATAAAAGATACCCAATCACAATGTAGATTCCTAAAATTCCTTATCTTGGTGTCGTACCTAAATGAGAAGTATACCCACAAAGCGGATGGCCAAAATTCCTTGTCTTGGCACTGTACCCAAGCAAGAAACCAACTCACAAAGTAAATAACCAAGTCTTGGCTTCATGGAACAAGTATAATGCCCTTCAACAAGAGCGAGGCCATACCATATTTAGCATAAAATAGAGTCAATGCAAAATAAGCACTTAGATGCCTATGGCCAAATGAAAAACATAGAAGTCTAACATTAGAGTTCAAACCTCCTTTAATATAGCACCCAAATACAAGATAATTCACTCTCATTTCAAAAAAGTAAAAGGTTAACGTTAAGGCATATCCTCATTTAGAAAGTGAGAAGTCATACTAAGTAGTAAGAGTTTACATCATCCCATATATAATTCATACAATAATACCTATACCAAGCAAGTTGTGTGGAAGTTTTCATTATAGCCAAATATTAATATGAGAACAATCCCTAATAATATCTCATACCAATACAATATGGAAGTCTGCATTGTATTGAAGACATTATATGAAAAGTGTCTTATCTAACCCACCCATACACATTATGGAAGTCCAAGTGTACAAAAAAGCCAAGTTAAACTAATTATTTGCGATGTTCCAAATGCCCAATGTGGAAAATGTCCTATATAGGATGCCGACGTTAAAAATTAGTTCGTAGAAGCCCATGTTGACTAGGGCTCCTTATAGAAAGTATCCCATGAGATATCCACATGAGTATATACATATGAAAGCCTATGGAAAAAGGTTACAAATGCCTTCATGGTGCACAAATCACAAAAGATGCCTATGTTGTCCCATAGATACTTGAATATTATCAGAAACCTTTATGGCATTATTCTTATGCAAGATGCCTTCACGGTGTTGTTTCCTATAGAGAAGCCTTCATCAGCATGATTTCCATACAAGATGCACTTATAGCATTGTACTCATGAGAGATGTGCTCATGTTATCATTCCTATAAGGAAGCCTTTATGGCTTAACTCCCATACAAGATGATGTTATGATATGAACTTGTCTTCATAAAGCATCTTTCATAAAGGATATCTTATACAACAAATTATATTAAGATGCAACGTACGATAAAGACTGCCTCTAAAATATTGTTAACGCGTATTAAATGATGTATGCATGTGAAAGTATTCATTAAATTCTAGATGCATGTCAAACAAATGTATACACAGTGGAATGAAAATCTAATTAAGTATGTTACACTAACATAATTTAAAAAAAACGTGCCCTTCAAGACATTCGGTAAAGAAGATTCATTGGTAATTCTAGACTTTAACACGGTGGGATTGAAATGCTAGAATAATAGCATTGTTAATTTTCTAACAATTGTTTGTTTCAATCTCTATTTATAGCCGAATGTTTGTCAAAAACCAAAGAAGCAACTTATTCTTTCAAAAAGAGAACTACTTCTCTTTAGTTTTGGTAATGGCCGAATTGTTTAACCCCCTTTACAATATTTATATTTTAGCTTTATATATAGTTGACTTGCTGACATCACAGGTGTCCATTTAATTGCCATTTGTCACCATTCTTTAATAACTTAACAACACTTGTTAAGAAACAAAAATATTTACTTAATGTTTCCTTCACACTTAGTCAAGTCATGCAAAACTATTTTGCATTTCATCCATTATTCCATTAAATGGACATTTGTCCATTTAATCTAAGCCATAAATGGCCAAATGTCTAATACTTGGCATTTAGTTAAATTACCATTAAGACAAATGTCCCACACTTATCAAAGTTTAACAATTAAACTTAAATTAAATAATACTTAAGTGGGAATTTAATTCTCATGGCTTAATAACATGTGTCAAATTCTAACAATTAGAATTTGACACATGTCATTTCTGAGAGATCTTGAAACAAATCTTACTTTTTAAAAAAATTTCGAATCAAACCATTCGACCTAGTCTGCTATCTTATTTTGTCACATAACGTGTTTTACGGAACTCTTCTGCAAGTCTATAAATGATGCTTCACACACATATTATAGATATTACAGAATAGTGCATTAAACCATACAAGCTGAGGCCAACTATATCTGTATAATCCTACCATTACCTATATCTTGAAAGAGTATATATATAGATCATTACTGTTAAATCTCTATGAGCTCAACCATGAACTTATCTCAAGATCTGTATTTTCGTAAACAATATCTGTAAACTCTTTTATGATATTGTTTAACCCTAAAAAAAATATTTTATGGAGTTTAATGCTTGTGACCACAAGACTTCTTAAAATATAATATCAGAGTATCAGGATATATAACTCACCCATATAAGCTGACGGGTCTTATATCTATGCATGTCAGACTCTATGAACATCAAACTATACCCAACGATACCTAGAGATCAAACCATAAAATGTCTCTAACATATGTGAAATCAAAGTATAGTGGATCACTTACAAGCCCAATATAGTGCTCGGGTCAAAGGACTACAAATAATACTCAACTCGAGAAGACCCTCTATTGAAAACTCTATGGGATGTTTATTATAGGTCACCGTGAGTCTTTTCAATACTCAATCCTCACTGGATACTTGTATGCTTATACGAGCTCCTACTAAGTTTACAGTCTGCTAAGATTAACCTTCTGGATAATTCAGATATAGACACGCACTAATCTGAAAGGTTTACCAATCAATCTATGTCGGTAACCATAGATCAAGAATGATGTATTCAATAACATA
Organism: Ailanthus altissimus; assembly: GCA_946807835.1. Taxonomy (NCBI): domain Eukaryota; kingdom Viridiplantae; phylum Streptophyta; class Magnoliopsida; order Sapindales; family Simaroubaceae; genus Ailanthus; species Ailanthus altissimus. The sequence goes on along the minus strand of OX327707.1, from coordinate 5,382,090 downwards.
CTACATAATGATATTTCTTAACACCATTTACAATTCCTTGCAACTATGTTATTACTAATATATTTTCAAATCTTTGTCCTTATTTTAGATAAGGTTCTAACTCTTAGAATGTTAATCTCTTAGCATTGACTCAAACTCCTTTGGATCAGATCTAAACTGCTTTCGATCTATAATGTCTAAAAAATAACAAGCTTGATACTATATAAATAATATTACATACAAAATATTTATTGTATAAATATTAAACAACTTAATAATCATATAAAATTATAAAGGCACATCGGCACCAACTCTAACAAATACATCTATAGATTGCAAAATACATCATGCATGCAACATTGAAAGAACACATAAAAAAGAGACATCAGATTATACCATACAATAACAATGCTGCTCATAACAACCTTATAGCCATAAAAAACTGGTCGTACATACTTTATAAAGTTGTTATGAAGAAAACAACTCTAAGTTATAGGGAATGCAACCATTCCCTAAAAGAAAGAATAAATACATTCCACAAAAAGAAGACTCTAATAACTAAGGGCATTAAAACTCGCCATACAAAAAGCTCAAAGTAACTAAAAAAATAATAATGTTAGTTGTAACAACTACTATTTTTATGAGGACTTAATCATACACTTTAATGTAAAAGAATAGGTATTTTCAAGTCATATGGAATGCAACTGTTTCCCAAGAACAATGAAACGAAGGCATTAATACATGCCATACAAATAGGAATCCAACAACCAAAGGCATCACTAATGGTTGTTACTACCACATAATCACAAAGGCTTGACCAATATATAAACCTTGGAGGGAGTAACTCTAAGTCACAAAAATTAAAGTCATTCTACTAGCATACCTAAACCAGATCAAAGATTAAATGGAATACAAACATTCACCCCAGCTATAAGCTTCTCACAACTAGACAACAAGCGCAAGCTAATAGATAGAATGGGCCTTTAAACATACAAGGCATGCAAACAAGAAAAGCCAGAAGCATCAATACTAGCTATACTTATTATAAAACTATGAGAACCTAACTATACAACCCCCATAAGTGCATTTAAAGCCTTGGAATAAAGAAAATCCAAGTCATAGTGTAAGCAATCATCTCAATAGGGTAGCAAAATCAACAAGATAAAAGTTGTACACTCAATAGAGGCATCAAATCATATAGAGGTCAAGTATCTCTTCAAAATACCTTAACATGCATGCATGCATACTAATATAATCATGAAGGAGTGCACATCCCTATTATGCATACATATTGTGTCTATCTATAAGTACTAACCAAGTGCAGGCAAGTTTGAAAGGCTAACAAAATGTATAAAGTCACTTTGGCCATACCCTACTCATAATCAAACATATGTATAAGTCCAGAAGACCCACTGCAAAGGTCGTTTTACTTAAGAGGCTCAAATAGCCTAAAATATTAAGTCTGGCCACAACCACCTTATGGCTATAAGGAACTGGCCATAAACATATTTTAAAGCTCCATAAAACTAAGGCTACAATTCTACTAACGTGCCAAAGCAATGAAATAAATTGGTATTAACAAAGCTTTTAAAAATAAGAGAAGTACAGATGAAAGCCCTAGCTATTAGATAACATAACCCAACAAAACAAAAAACCACACACGTGTAGGAATTAAACTTTGGGGCTTAGTATAGCCATGAAAGAAGTAAAAAAAAAAAAAGTCAGATTTCTTCTATAAAAATTCCTCCTTCATACTCTACTTATAAAAAAAGGGCATTTAAATACATATTATTTACAAAAGTATACTTCATTGGATAAGCATGTATTTTATATATATAATATTGCAACAGTTACTAACAAGTACTAAAAAGACCCAAGAGTTTTGAAGTCTTACAATAAAACTCACGAAAGAATCTCAAAGAGAATACATTATAACATATATTACGCTAGAGGCAACTGTTCTATCCCTTTTTTGCCTTAGCTTTAGGGGTTGATCTTGAGGTTGCATCCTTGTTTGCTCCCAAGGTGGGTTCCTAGGAGACACACCCCCTCTTGGACTTCTATGATCCCTACCTCAAGTTCCTAAATTAGGCAGGTCTCTCAAGCCAACCGAAGCTTCAAGGCCAAACAAGAGGTCCATTACCCCTTGGTTGTTCAAAGCCTTAGACCTCGCTCCTAAATTTTAGCTCATCCTCTCTTAACGAACTATCTTCTTGCCTACGTCACCTCTTCGATCATGCATTCTTGTTAAAGGAAAAAGGATTTAGGAATAGAACAACCATATAAAGATGACATAAAACCAATCAGCTTACATTTTCTATTAAGAACGAGATGAGATAACTTTAAGATGAGATTAATATCCTTCAAGCTTCTCTCGGCCAATAACCCCTATAATTAGCAGAACACTAAAAGGTAATGTTGACTCTAGACCTACATTCTTTATAGATCTCCAACCTAGTAGCCCAAGTATCTATAAGGGAAATATAAAAATATTGAGAAGCAAATAAAAACAACATAAAGAGTCAAGGAAAATAATACAAGTAAGTAAAAGCAACACGAAGAGCAATGGAGAATAATACAAGAGGACGACTTGCTTCCAAAGAAAATATAGTTAAGATTGTTCAAGATCCTTCTCTAGATTGAGCAACATCTAGCCTTCATTCACCACTAACAAAAGAACCAAAACTCATTTCAACCCTTATTATTGGAGGGCGGATTATGAACAAGAGCAAGGCCTCTTAGCTCGAGAAGTATTAAAAGCCTTTATTCTTGGCTATATTGTGCTTGAATTGATATAAATACTGCAGCTTCTAAAAAAAAGGCTCGAACTATCCAATCATCGCCCACAAAACAAAATTTTAAGATAAAACTCCCAAGAATTTAAACCTAACTAGGAATGAGCAACCCTTAAGTGTGCTAACATCCTTATAAAATAAGGCTATATAGGAAGCATAAGATCTGGGTTAGGAACCCATAGCATAACTGAGTTAGGAATGTCATATTGATGCTTAAGACACTCTAGGTCTCCCACAATTACATGGGACATATGGTACCTAAGATCTAACTCTTCTTCTAGCTTTTTGGGATTGGCAAAAGGATCATCAAGCATTTTCTCCTTTTCATCCTCTCCCTCCCATAACTTAAGGCTTAACTTATCCCCTAAAAAAGACTCTTTACCTATCTCAGAAACTTCCACACCCCTCGAGAAGGTTGCCTCGCCCTTAGGATCTTAGGTGCCCTTAACCCTACAACTCTTCTTTATTAAGAGGGGCATCATCAATTTCTTCCTCTTTATTATTAGTTAACAGTCTAGAATCTAAATAGCCCTCATTGTCATAAGCCATCGAGAGTATGTCAATCTACTCTATAAGCAAAAGAGAAAAAATAAATAGTCCAAACCAAATGTAGTTAAAACTTAGTTGCAAACTCTCTTAAGACAATAAACTCAACAACAAAAAATTATAGACATTTTATAGTCTAGTAGATTTCAATAGTGTAAGAAATAATCAACAACACAACAATGACTAAAGAAAAAAAATGGAAATAATAGTGAAAAAAAGACTCATTGTGACAAGAAGAATTTGTTGAAACAGTGATGGAAATCAACTAGAGCAATAACAGAAAAATCACAAGAATCATAAAGCCTTGGTCTCCTTATTTGATTGAAAAAACTTTTGAATAAACAAAAAGTATTGAAATAACCCCTAAGAGATGTATTTATAGCCCAAGTCCAAAGAATATCTCAACTGTTCATTCAAATGCATGGACTAAATCAAAACGTGCTTAAAAACATCTCTTAAATTGACCATTGCAATAGTTAAGGAATCAAGGACTATTGAATTCAAATATTTGGGCTTATGATTAAGACATGTATGCCAAAAACTTTTCATTTCAAACGTTTGGAAGCAGAAAAGACAAGATAGCAATACACGACTTTTAAAAAGACATTAACATTTAATGCAAAGATTCCAATAAACTAAACCATCTCAAGATATAGTTAGTTAAACTATAAGAGGATTTTGGTAATGGATGAGCATTAGGGGTCGCTATCCAGCACCTTAGCAGCCCTATTAAAGGGATTAATATTAGAACCAAACCAAGAACTATAAGTTTTCAGCTTTGACAAGTCAAAACTAAAAATTGAGAAACCCATGTTCCTTCTTGAGAAAATGACCCAAATTTAGCCCAAACTTGTCTAATATGAACTATGGATTGAAGGCCTACCTGCTCGTCCTTAGGGATAGGATAGAAACCTCCTCGGGTTTAGTGATAAAATCTCAATGAGGTCTTTGGGAGGTTAAATCCAGCCTAAGCCTACCCAAGATGGGCTATAAGTCAAAGGCCTACCTACTTGTACCTAGAGGTAAGACAGGGGCATCCTTAGTATTAATGATAAATTTCAAGGAGGCCATCAAGGGACCTCCCGAATATAGTAGACCCTGAAGAATTTAAAGATTAACATTAATTACAAGATCCCGTAACTTAAGGAATCCCTTGTCAATTGCTAATAAATAAGGGACGTTCTGAGAATCTCAAAATAAGAATTAATCTCATAAATTTCAAGTTCACCACTAATCATGACAAAAATATAGCTCAAATTTTTCATCCAAAATTTTCAGGATAAAGAGGCAAAGACCGGCTATAAAAAGGTAAAGCAAACATAATCCAAAAGTATGTGATTTTCTTTTAAAAATATATATATAGAAACTCTGCCCAATTATTTTCTTTACATTCTGTTGAAAAAAAAGTGGAATTAACTTAAGCATTGGAGGATAAATAAAATATAGATGAAAAAAAAACTAATTACCTTCAGTAATAAGTAATTTTAAGGTGATAATATATATATATATATATATATATATATATATATAGAGAGAGAGAGAGAGAGAGAGAGAGAGAGAGAGAGAGAGAAAGAGAGAGAGAGAGAATTAATCTAATAAACTATGTAACTCATTATATAGTGAGCAACACTATTATATGTCACTGTCTAATAAATTTATAACTTTTGTATAATTTACAATGTATTACAAAATATTATCACGTGTTCAGGAACTCACCATGTGATAAGTTACATAGTCCACTAGATCAATTATATATATATATATATATATATATATATAAATTTTAGGTAGATAGTTACAAGTCAACATTGACCCCATATCTATGACTTGAAAAGTGCATTCGGCTTTGCACTTGGGTACAAGATGAAGAATGATATTGATATTTGCTTAAGAAAAACTGCTTTGTGATGAAAAATTATCTCCATCCCATAAATGTATCATCTAAATTTTAGTTGATTTATTATTGTTATTATGTTTTATTTTTGGACTCGAATCAAGTATTTAGCTTTAGTTGTTAACTGTTGATTTCCGGGGTTGTTTTAATATCTTTTTTATTTGAAAATTTTCCTTTTTCGTTTTGTATCATCTAAATTATTATTATTATTATTATAAACAAAACCCGTCCACTTCGATGTGAATAGAATTTGTTTTTGTTTAGAATTACAATAAGTTTATTGACATTTACAATTAGATGGTTTATTAAGATCATTGATATTCCAGTTTACAAATTTAAACTCAAGAAATTTTAAATCTATTTGACTCAAACTTTAATCTCCAAATTAGGAATCAAAACTAATCACCACTCAACCAATTCGATGTGAACAGAATTGAGAACCCAAACTTATTATATTATTCTGATCTTCTGGGATTGTTTTAATTTGCATCTCAAGAGTTGAGCCTTATTTTGTTACCTTTTTATGGAACTTTCAAATATTAACATTTAACAATCCCGTTCTCAGTGTGAATATACACGTCCTCGAGATAGAAAATTGCATGATGAGTAGAAACCAAACTAAATCATGCAAAAAGAGAAACCTTCTAAAATAATTGCAATAATTATTTTAAAAAATAAATAAATTCATTCCATTAACAATCATTTTAGAATTGATTCAGCTTAGAAACCATCAGCAGTAGTCAGGCTGTAATAATCAGAGTTTCATAAGCACAAACGCTCAAAATGTCAGCCTTTAATAATATTGAATTTGTTAACATTAGCTTTAAATCTTGTCTTCTTCTTTTGCTTCTTTGATGTCTTGTTTCTTCACCTCGGAGTCTTCTTCAAGTAGGATTTTCTCTGGTTCAGTTACTGCTGCTTCTTCCTTCTCTTCAACTTCTTTGTTGATATTCATTTCCTCAGTTTCTTTCTTCTTTTCAGCAACCTGCCACGTCCCAATGATATTAATGGTCAGATTGGAGCATCCCATACATTTTAATGAATATAAAAATATAAAATTACCTCGTCGAGTAAGGAACCGAGAGATGGATGTTTGGTCTCATCATCATCATCATGTTCACCATCAGCATCTTTTTTCTCCTGTTCAACTTTGACCTCCTCCTCTGTTGTCTCAACAGCATTAGGTTTAACAGACTCCTCCTTAGCCGGTTCAGGAGCCGGTGCTGCCGCAGACTCGGCCATCATTGCCTTTGGGACGCTAGCACATGCACCCATTCTTTTTTATTCTTCAAAAAAACACAAAAGAAAGAGAAAGTCTGTTTATTTCTCTTCCTCTTAGTAGGAGAGAGGCTGAAGAGAAACCAAAGAGAAAATGCAAATGATACTATGAGACTGACACACAATTTTCTTAACCCTATCAAGCCCTTTATATATCTAGTTTTTATGGTTATGTTTAGGTTTTTGCGGAGCCCAAATTTTTGGTATGGCCATGAAAGATTCAAAGGCGGGCGTTAATATGGGTTATGCGGTTGGACATGGAGTAACTAAAATTTTATTGATTATTCATTTGGCTAATTGACTCTAATTAGGGCAGCCAACAGCTGGCTCATTTGCAGTCACAGGTTGTCAAAAGGCATTTTCATCACTCATTTTACATGTTTTTTATTATTATTATTATCATTTAGTTTCATTTAGCAGCCACAAATGACAAATCTGCGTGTATAAAAATAGAAAACTGGCATCCATTCCTTTCCTGAAAAGCTGTACTCATCACCATTTTTGCGCTAGCTATAAATAACATTAGCAGTTAATGTTCTCCTATATTTGGAATATTGATCCCTGCTGCCTATTTTGTGTTCGCATTCATCTTTAATTTTAGGGATTCACTATCATACAAATACAATCAAGATTTATAAGTTTTGTATTAGAGCTCCATGGTACAATTTCAAATTTAATTTGCATTACATTATATACGTATATATTTTGAGTAATGTTGTACATTTAAATTGTATTAAAATATAATGTGTCAAACAATTATTGAATGGTAAAATTATTTAATGAGTGATTTTAAAATTTTTATTATTTTACCACTCAATTATTATTTAACACATCATTTTTTTGATACAATTTAAAATGTCTAACATTACTCAGATATTTTATGTAACAAATCCAGTGTTTGCACTTATATTGTTTCACTTGTTGTTTTGTAGTCAAGTCCTTAATTTTATTATTATTTCACTTAACTAGCTACCCTATGATCTAAAGTCAATAAAGCACAAATAATATATGAATATGTTATATATCTCAAGTTTGTATCTCTAATTGTATCCCAAACAATAATATGTTAAGTAATAATTTGGTGTAATGAATAATTTTAAAATTTATACTATTTCATTCTTCAATAATTGCTTGACATATCATTATTTTAGATACCATATGAGATGTGTAGCATTATTCATAATATATTGTTTAGGTTGATATAATTAAAGAAAAATCATATTATTCTTTAAATTTTTTTACATATACCACTTTGTTTTCTTAAAGTTTTAAAAATACTCATCGCTTCCTTTTTTTAAGAGTTAATTGGTCAATTTTTAGAGTATCATTTTTGTCCTTAAAACTTCTCAAAAGATAACCAGTGGTTTTAACAAATTTATGAGAGAAAATAATATGTATATAAGAAAAAAAAATAAAAAAGATATAATATGGTGTGTTTCATCCTTAGATCTTGGGCATACGCCCACAAAAACCAAAACAACATACACACATGAACACATACATACATATGAACACACACATACACACATATATATATATAAACATATATATATACATAAATACATGTATACATACATACGTTTATACATATTGAAAAAAAATTGAAGCTTGATCAATAAATTTTAAAGGTGGAGATTACATTGTAGATGCTTAATTGATTCACCTGGTGTATAAGCGTATTTGGTAAGCAGGTTTTTATATATTTAGTTTTGAAAATATTTATAAAATTATAAGAATCAGAATCTAAGAAAATATTCTATCTTTGATTTGTTTTGCATAAGAAAAAATAGTGTAATTAATTTGTTTCCAAATTAAAAAAATTGCCTGTGATAACATATGTTCTCCCAGATTTCGTATAGCATATCTAATCCTAAAAAAAAATCTAATTTTAAAAGAAATTTTAAAAATAGTCTTATTCTTACAATTTCAGAAGGAATTTTTTTTTTTTTTTGGATAGTTTATCTAATCTTAAAAGGAATTTTGATCTTAAAAGAAAAATGAATTCTACTCCTATAATTTAAGAATAAATTCTAATAAAAAAAGTGATGACATTTTAATTCTAAAAGAATTCTACAACTAAGTACATTAATACCTATAAAATAAAGTTAAATGATCTGAAAAAGAATCTTTTATTTTTTCTTCCACTCATTTTCTAATTTTAAAAAGGCAAAAAACCTAAATGCTCTATTATTAGAAGACACATTTATAATTGTTACGATTCTTTATACCCTTGTTATAAAAATATTATTTAATAATATTATATGAGCGATTTTATCAAACTCAATAAAATAGATGTAAATTCACATTGAATTGAATTATTATGATTTTGTTTTTTTGTCTATTTATATTTGTTTTAATTGATTTTAATTCAAGAGATTCAATTGTTGTTTTAAAAAAATAAACAAATTCAACACGTGGGCCTTGAAATCACCAAAAGTTTCGAGGTCAACACAATATTTAATAATATGAAAATAAAAAATAAATAAAGATACATTTAATAGAATTATGTGTAACACTATTTTGCAATAAATTATATAATGTAACATATATATTTCATATTCAATTCTTACATTTTATTTTTTGTTTGATTAGTTTAAATTTCCATTCACAAATAATATATAATAAAAATAAAGCAAATTATGTGGTGCTAATCGAGGATATTTTTAGAAAACAATTTTCTATTCTTTTCTTAGTTTTCTTCACAAAAAGTAGAAAACAATATATTCTTATTTTTCATATTTTCCGAGCCATTTTATTATTTTTCAGAGCACTATGAAATAACCTTTAGAAGACAGTACCAACAAAAAAGTTACCGGCCAGATAATATTTACGGCGCTACTGATTTAGAAGGTCTAAAAAAAGAAATGAAAAATATTTCTTTTTTAAAGAAAAGGGTGCTGTCTAGTCACTAATACGAACACAACAATAATTGAACATACAAGAATTGTTTTCACTTTGATACCGAAGGCCAATGTTTAGCATCATACGAGCAAATTCTTATATATAAAAAAAAAAAAAAGACAATAATAAGATGTCACAAGATTAAGGGATTGGGCTCAGGATTCAGAACCTGAGTTAGGGGTAGGAAAAATTTTAGTTTCAATTCTATCCCGAACAAAATTAAAATTAAATCGATTAGTTTTATATAAATAAAATTGATTAGTTAAAGTATAAAAAATCGAATTAAAATGAACCGGTTACGTTTGATTCTATTTTTGATTTTTTTTTAAATAATTAGTTTATTTTAAATATATTTTTTTCGGTTTGAAAAATTAATCAATCTTAAATAAATAGAATCGACTAATAACTAAATTTTAAACCGAACCAAAAATTTTTGATATGGTTCAATTTTAATTTTTAATTTTTAATTTAATCAAACTGATACCCACCCCTAACGTAAGCTAATTTTACATAAACCCTTTGCTTTCATAGTCTTCAATTCTATTTATTGCAAGGCGCAAATCACCCAGTCTTAAACTCCTATCTAAACTACTGCAGATTATTAATATTATTATTATTATCTCTTTGTTCAAGGTTTGGGATGGAGGTAGGGGTATCATAAATGATTCAAATAAAACATGCTGAACACAAATGAAAACACAGATTTATTAAGACGAGCAGTGAATGGAACACGCATCAGCTAAAACCTATAATTACAAACCCAAAAAAAGTATATCCCAGAACTTTGCCCCGGATGGCTACAGTACAACTAAGTGTTAATGCATTACTAAGCAGCCATAAGTATTAACCAAGGGAAACCATTCCTTACAAGCCATTTAATGTTTCTGCGTAAGCCATCATTGAAAGTCATCGATCTTGAGATGTCACACTATCGTCCTCAGCACAGTTAAGAGCCTGGAACATAAAAGTAGCAGTATAAGCATTCAAAATATTTCATGTCATTCTTCTCTCAACTAGACACGTCATTATTCTGCAGTTAGCTATGTAGCTCTTCTAAAACTGCACTGATCCTTTTTCATGCCACATTTTTCTCTTAGGCTGAAAGGCATTTGTAGAATGTCCGCTCATTCTGATATACCACATCGAATAGAAATAATAATGAGTGACCACAGTTCCAGTCAAATTAGAATATCTTCCACAGAAAGAAATAAATGAATAAAGAGGGCAAATATCAAACCTATGACTTTTTCCTTTCAAAATGTTGTATAACTAATTGCCATCACAAGCAGGATGCCTAATAGAACTCTCAGACAATTCGACAAAGTTGAGCTGCAATATGGACCAGAGGTTAACCAAATAAAATTTATATAAGTTTAGACTATTGACTTTACATAACAATGATACTGACATGAATGGATTTGATACCAAATAGATACAGGAAAGAGATCATTTCAACATTCTGTTTAATATAAGAATACCCAAAACAAAAAAGATAGAAATTAAAGACCCAATTGATTCTAAGATTACTCGTGAATTTTAGTATGTTAAATCTCATTGATCCTAAATACCAAGAAATAAGAAGAAGCTCCACTCAGTTTATTCTAATCAAAACAATTAAACAATAACAAGCAGAAATACCTAAAAATGTCCATAGTTATACCACCTATGACTTATGGCAACAAGAATAATTACTGAATAAGATAACAACTCACATAAGAGACTCCCAAATTAACAATCGCCTAGAAGAATTACCCAAGCAAGAAAACTCTGAGGAGGAAAAAAAGAATAACTAAAACAAAACTCTCCAATAAAAAAAAATTAAAATAAAACTTTCCTAAACTCTATAAATTTAATCCAGTGTTAAACAATTTACATAAGATATGAAGACAAACAAATGCTACAATCCAATATGGAAAAGCTGAAGATTTAAGTGGAGAAAGAGAATTAAAAAGAAAAAAATAAATGTCAATGTAAATATATACGAGTGTGTATATATAGATACCTAAACTGTTAAGTTGTAATCAGCTCTCATTTCCTTGTATTTAAGTTCCATCGCCATCCTTTCATTCTCAATTTTCAGACACTCATTTTCCAGTCTCATCCTGATCACCTCCCTGTCTTTCTTCCAGCAAATCCTCTGCCATTTAAACCGCTGGTTTTCTATCTTCAGCATTTGGGCCTTCACCTGTAATTTCTGCAGTTTTAGCCGACATGATCGAAATGCCATCCATTGTTTCCACAATGCATCTATATTGCTGTCCTCAGGCTGAACACTATCTAATTCAGTATGTCCATATTGTGGATGATCCTCAGTTATTCCAGTATGGCCCACAAATATCAAGTTGTTATCCTCAGTGTCATTATCTTGAGCATCAGCTCCAGCATCTTGATCTTGTTCATCAAAATCAACAGCCTTGAAAACTCTTGAATGAGGCATGTAATCATCTTTCCTTCTCAGAGCCAACTGCAAGTACCTTTGCAGATCTGGATCATGAGGAAGATACAGTTGATTGCCATTATGATAGGAGCTCATCTCTTCATAAAACAGTTGCTTTGAGCTAAGAATTTTCCTTGCATTCTCCTTTGTCTTCTCTGATATATTTATCTCATCCAAGAGCTTTGGGTTCTGCACAACCTTGCAAGAAGTGCCTCTCCCGAGAACATCATTGAGTCTCTTATAATTTTTGTTTAGATTATTAAACTTGTCCTCGCATTGCTGTGGTGATACATTGTAATCCCTCTCAATCATTACCTTTGAAACAAGCTTCCACTTTCCTATCTTCTGCAGTAGTGAGGACTCGTATCTCCCATTACCAACATCAGACAATGCATACTGGCGAATGTAAGAAACAGCAGAAATCAAAAGCTTCACCATTGCTTCAGTCCATTTAATACGCTGCCATGGTGTCCCTATCCCTTCATCTACTTCATTATGCCCATTAACTTCAGGAACGGCACAATTGATTACCAAGTTCTTCCCTCTCTCATCCATGTCATAATCAATAAAGGAAACTGGTTGCTCATGCATATATTGCACTCTTGAAGGAAAAACACTTTCAGTTTGTGGTTGAACCACAGAACTAGGTTGGTAGAAATGAGGGTCTTGCTGATGATGAAGCTGCATTGCTTCTTCCAAGTCTTCAAAACCATATAGTCCTTCCATAATCATACCACCAGCTAATGACGATTTGCCTTCTATTGTTGTCACAAAAGAGAGTTTGAAACCAAACCTTTTAAGGAAATTTTTCCCCAAATGCAATCCAACTGGGTTTCTCCTCCATAACAGAACCCCTTACATGCAATTCAAGGGAACGATAGACAAATCAACCAAACTTATGCGTTGTCTCAAATCACATAGCTAAAGAGCCAATGGCATATCCAGAATCTTTATAACTGTAGCTCCGTGGAAATTCAACCAACAAAGCTAAACCAATTGAAAAGACATCCAAGAAGCAGACTCAAGAAATAACGCAAGTTTAAACCAAACCCAGAAACTCATTTCCAAGTTTTGGACTTTAATCTAAATTTACAAAGTTAGGAAATGAACTACAGACATTAAATCTGGAACAAATCCTAACAAAACAGAATTTATCTAGCACTAAAAGCAAACAACCATTTCACCATGCACTGTAGCTCTCTTTGTCATACTGATACAACTCAGATGAGAGAGCCCTTAGCAAAGTTCAGGCCAGTTTCATAATTAGGACAATCCGACAAATAAAACAGAAACGCTCAAAAACATTACTTTATTTATGCAGGCATGTGTTCCTCTAGCTTTGTTTTTAGTGTAGACAGACAACAAACCTTGTCCCACTTGTCAATTTCTCTAATGTAAATAACTAAACTACAACTCATCCAGAATTAATCAGGGTTCGTCTACAAATGGGTGGTTTGCAGCAATCCGATTATGAAGCTGTTGGTCTGATGCATTCTTATAGGTTTTAAATAAGTTTACAGTTAAATCTTAATATTAACATCTGGAAATTCAATGATTAATCATTATTATGGGGAATCAACTTGATTTTACAATGGACAGTGTATCATTGTCTTTCTAATGTATAATACTTTTCTGGCATAGTTATTATTCATTTTTGTTAGTAAGTTAATGAATTAACTAAGTAATTTATGGCCACTGTTCTCACAGGAGTCAACATTAGAAAGGTTATCTATTTTTCCTCCAAATATTACTGGAGTAATGATAAATTTGAAAAACTACAAATAAAATATTTTAAGAAATTGAAAAAACATTTACTATCATATATAAAAGGAAAAAACAAGGAAAATCTCATGCCAAAGATGTTATTCTTATTCATTCACTTTGAAAACACTGTGCCCACATCAACTGATTCCTTTTAGGTTTAGGTTCAAGCATTTCCAGCCATACTTGACTTTATGAGTTTATGAGACTATATCTTTTCATAGATAATATTAAAATTAAAATGCCTACATTCTTCATAACTAATTCCATTAAAGTGGAAATCCTCAGAGCCATCAGTAATTTTACAAGCGATGATGCTATACAAGTATGTAATTTATTCCATAATACATTACCTATGCATAATAATTTATTCAAACTGCTAGAACTCTCTCTATATGAACTATTAAGCATATCCTCTGTTAGTATTCATTATGCATGATTGTGTGAGTTGATGCTATAGACAACTGTAGAGTACATTAGAAATGATTTTTTTTCCCATCCTTTCAAGGGTCTATCGCTGAAAATAGGTTCACACTTGGGGATATGATTCATCCCAAAACCCCATGACGCAGCAGTAAGTGTAAGGTTTTCGGTGGGCCATGATTTCAGTAACTAACGCCAGAGAAAAATATAAGTTTTCATGATTCATGATCACTGCCCAATAGTATCATGACTACATGCCATGGAATCTCAAAAATCATGAAGTTGGAGCATGAAGAATGCCTCTCCTTCAAAAGTTTTCATAAAGTTAAAAAGTAAACTGTGTCACGAGGTTTAACTAGCCATTGTGCAAAAAGATCCAAGTTCATAACCAAGGAGGCCCAACACATTGCATATAAATAAAAGAATGCCAAACAAAATAAAACAATATTAAACTAATCACACATATCGGAATTGGAATTCCTTAAAAATTCCATTTGCTTGGACTCTCTGTTCCTCTACAATATTTCAATGCTCTCAGTCCACCACACTTCTCAGTGTTTTCACATGGACCGCACCATAAATATGATAGGACCTAGACGGAAAGAGCCACTAAAGTCTAAAAATAAATGCTCTAAGACAAAGTTCAATGCATTCCAGAATAACCATTCCAACCTAAAAATAACACGTGTGAATTTAGATAGAAGCATTAGGGTTTTTTCAAAGCGAACAAGTGAGAGTATGTTTATCCTTCCTAAGAAAAAGAAAGATACAAAGCAATAAAAAGATAAGATTGTATTAGGTTATCAGTGACCAAAATTAGACAAGGATCCATAGCTTTGATGACATAGATAGAAATAATTATGACACAAGTGATAAGAGGACACATAACAAATGTAGCTAGGAACCATTAACTTGAAAGAGTATTGATCAACCGCATCTAGCTGGAGTAATTGGAATTTCTTGGAAACAAGAGTTTCGATATTTGTAAAATCTTGTAATTTAATTATGATGTAATTTCAGTGTAACTTACTTTTTACTAAGTTTAGAGCAGAGCTTCAGCACTTTAGTAATCTAGTTGTTATAGACTTAGTTGTGCCATGGTACGCTTAACTAATCTTTAACTTTGGTTGCCTTTTTCTTTAATCTTTTTTAGAAGTACAAATTAAAACTGAATCCTTTCCAAGAGCTTGATGTAAGCAAAATTCTAATCCAAAACCTTTCCACCACCCAAAGAGATCCTATCTGTTGTACTTTAATCATACGTTGTTGCTAAGAAGACTTAAAGTTTTATCATTGTGTTTATGAGTTTTAGGATGGTCGTGGAACATGTTTTAATTGACTAAAGGATTTATCATGGATCATTCCATGGATTTGAAGTGGGAATTTTTTGTACAGATAAAATTTATAGTCTTAATGAGATTTATGTAATCTGACCTGGTAAATAAATGAGCTAGTTATGATCTACAAGGTTCTTGTTTGGACTGCATAATTAGATTTGCATTACAAGAAAAAAATGATTAAAAAAGAAAAGTAGAAGAAAAAGGAAATTTGCATGCAAAGAGCCATATAAGTTCTTGGATTCTCATTAATGAACTTCAGCTATTCTGAAAGTATATCGATAGTTTTTAGACTTTAACTTACCTAATATGTAATACCTTCCCAAATGACAGAATAAGAAATCTTAATTAATAAACTTCACCTATATAAAATAAGACGAAAATGAGAGCTCTAATAATTAAGTTGGACTTAATATAAGAACCAATGGACTCTGGAAAGAAATTCCAGTAATAGACAACCAAAAGATTTATGGGCTAATAATCATGAATCACACTGGATGAATAACACATAAAGACCCTAATAGTCATAAATGACACTTTTTCATAAAGCAACTAGGGCCAAAAAATGTATTCGGTTCATATATTTGAAAAAAATGGAAATCACTATGACAAGAATGCACACTATATTAATAACTAAAGCTATTCTCTAAACCTGAAACAGCATCAGTAACCATAATTAGACACAATATTAATTCAAACAAATTCATTTGGCAAATGAAAAGAGATTCCCGCATGCACACGAGTACTTAATTCTCTGGTGCTTAAGATATATACATGTTGACTTGACTTGAAATGTGATATACTAATTCTCAAGCCTTAATACACTATTTACTAACCTCAACTTGCCATGTTCCCCGTCTTTCTTCCAGCTAATCATCTGCCACTTTAGCTGATTCAGCAACTCAAGTTCTGCACTTATATCTTTTGAGATCAAAATTATACTATCCCATTCTTCACTATATCCATCATTTCCAAACACTTCAGGTTCTTGACAACCTTGCATGAAGCAGCTTCCTGTAAAGTGTCACTAAGTGCCTTATATCATTGTTCAAAATATTAAGTACGTGACACGCTTACATTACATGATAACCCCATCAACCCTAAACTAAAAAACAAACTTTGTTTGAAAAACTTGTGCAAAATCTAAGATTATCTTCTGCCAATGGTTTCACCATTTTCTCTGTCCATTTCACACGCTAGCAAATCACAGCCCTTCTCTACAATTTGGGATTTTTCACACTTAGCATTCAAGAAGTGTCAGCATCTGGAGGCTGTACAAAAGGTATATACACTGGTATTACTGTGGTTTATTTTGATAATACACTGCACTGGTCGTTTTACCTTTTAAAAAAATCATAAGACCTGACAAAGCCATAATTCACCTGACATGGTTTATTTTGATTGTTCACAACACAAGAGAGTCTGAAGAAAACTCCTCTATTAAATCTCCATCAAAATTCCCTCCAACTATTGCACTTCCTCCATAACATACCCATCCCATTTGAGTTAGAATCACGATATCAGTAAGCTTAGTCTTAAGTACAAAATTATGGTCAATTGAAACTTCCATAGAAAAAATTGTATTTAGATATCAAATAAAGGCAAATCACGAACTTGGGCAGTGGAAATCAATGGTTTATCTGAAAAAAATCCAAAATATAAAGACACTTAAATGCATGCGACTGCAAGAAGCGACATCTAATCCAGAGGGATCAAGCTCAAAAGGGCCATTTCAGTTTCCGGTTACGAACTCATAAAATAAAGCCAAGTAGCGGAAAAAAAACTTATCTGGCAATAACACAAAGACCCATTTCGCCATAAAATACAACTCTCTTGCAGGGAGGCTGACGTGAGAGATCCTATTCATCACAACCACTTCTGATGCAATAAAACTTCCTATTAATCCGAGAATAATTTTTTTTCTTTTAAACACGAGCCAATTCCTTTTTAATACTCAATTCAACTCAATCGGGTAGAAATCCAATAGAATCCAATTCAATGATTTTACTAATTTTTGTTTTTAGGAATAGTTTAACTTTGGGGTGGCAACGGGGGCGGGGATTACATATTTGGGGTGGCAACGTGAGAGATATCTCATACTCAAATTATTTTTTATATCAATTTAATTTTATAAAATAATCTTTAATTTTATATAATTATAACATATGAAAAAAAATTTTGTAAACGTCACAAAATTAAAATATAAACTATATCAAATAGATATAAATTTTAATCCTTCAATTATTAATTTTAAATATTAATAACATAAATTAAATTTATAAAAATTAAAAAAAAATTAAATTTATAAAAATTAAAAAAAAATTAAATTTTGATACTGAAATTATTGTACACCATTTATAATCCAAACATCAATTATTAAAAAAAAATTAAATTTATAATACAAAAATTAAAACTTTCTTTTTATTTTTAAAATGGAGATTCAAGTCCAGTTGATGGAACCGACCTATCTCAAATCCCAATTCAAATTTGATTCAGGAATGGATTATTGTATCTAAATCCGGCCTATCTTCAAAAAATTATTAAAATTTTACCGGAATTACTCTCTATCGCATAAAATTTGATACCTTAATTCAACTTGCTTACAAGGGTAAAACTGCATTCATTATGCCAATATAACCCCAAAATTACATTATATATACCCTAAATTCTTAAATTATACCAATATCCTAAAAGAATAAGTAGAAAGAATAATTTACTCCATTTGTTGAAAAGACCAAAAAGTCATTATTATTTATTCTTTAATTTTCTTTTTCACAGTTTCTTTTTCTTCTTCAATTTCATTTTTCGGTGACTTTATCTCATCTCAATCAACGCTCATTCCAGCCTTCAACTTTCGTCAATAGCCAAAACCGGCCATGCATCTCTGATCGCTGGAGCTCCATCTCAGTGGCAAAAATCATGGCTCCTAGCCCTTGTAATTTTGAAAAGGTACCTTATGCTTATTAAATTCTCATTTCTTTATTGCACATTTTTATTCTTTTTTAATTTTTCATTTTGATTTGATCTTGTTTCTTGAATTTTTGTGGGTTGAATTTTTATTTGTAAAGTTCTAAGCTTTTTGGGATTTGTTATTTGCTTTATGCGAACAAGAAGTGATTTTTTTTAATTATTTTTGTTTGATACCCATTCCTGATCATTTTTTGAACTAGATTTGTTTTTTTTAATAGCTCTTGTTGAGGTTTTTTAGTTTAATTTATATATTTGAATTTGCAGTGTCAACATTATTTTTAGAAGTGAGTACGGTTATTTTTTTAAAAAATAAAAATAAAATTAATTTTTTTAATAAAAAAAATCGAACCTGATCGAATTGGTTTTTTTGGGTTTAATTTTTTTGATCTGGTCCGATTCGATTTTTTTAATTTTTTTAATTTTAAATTATGAATTATTTTAATTTTTAATCTGATTTTTTTTATTTTTTTTATTTTTTGGGTAAAAAAAATTGAACCGGAACCAAATCAGACCGGTCGATTTTTTTTAAAAAAAAATCAAATCAATTTTTTGTTTAAAAAAAAATGAACCAAATTAACCGATTCAATGTTTTGATTTTTAATTTTTTTTATCTACCCTCAATTATTTCTATAATATTTGACTCTGAATTAAAATCATAAAATGTGCATGCTGCAGTAATCTTCATATAAAGAAACTAAATCGATAACAAATAGGAAAAAAGAATTATAATGTTAGACTTTATATAATATTATTTTTATCTGAAGAAATTAAGAAAAAAATAATTATTTAATTGACATCAACTTGATTCTGTAAGGACCGGATATAATTAATTATCTCATCCAACATTACTGTCATTCTCATAGTCTGCAAATTTTCAATATAATTGAGAATGTAAGCAAGTTTTTTTTTTTTTATATTATCCAATAATCATATGAAATAATTGAGTATATATATTATACATTAACATTCAACTAGTTAATAATTAATTTTTTTTCCCAATTTGTAACTAACTTTATGATCAAATTGGCAGAATCAATAATCTAAAAAATGTAGCTTAATTTACAATGAAAGTACAAAATCCATAATATTTAGATGAAAGATAATTCATCTACAACAAATTAGAAACCATTTGCCTAATGATTTATAGATGTATCAAAAAATAACTAAATCGTATATTTTAGTTACAAATATATTTGCCTGAATAATTATTCCAAAAAAACAACTTATTAAAAAGTAGATAAGTAAATGTCTGCTATAAACTAAAATCGTGGTAAACCACTTGATTTAAAGGATTCTATTACAAAGAAAAGAAGAATACAAAGCCGAGATTCTAATATAAATAATACTTGAGCTATGGATGAAAACATTCTTAAATAGCTTAATGGTCTTGATATAATGAGAGACTGCTCAAGTATCAAAAGTTGTTCGAGCCTTAAAAGAGACTAAAAATAAAGAAATAATCATTGATGTTGTCTTTATACTTTACAATAGTTATTAAAATTATGAATGATGATTCTAAATCATTGTTTATTGATGAATGCAAATTAAGGTATGATTGACTAAAATAAAAAAAAATAATTAAATTATAATTGAGTTTTTTAGTTAAGTGCAAAGTATTTGGACTTATAGTTCAAACACCAAAGAGTGTCAAACCAATGGCTATAATTGGATTTTCGTTAGAAAACTAAATGAAAAAAAAATAAAATTGTGAGATATAAAACTAAACTTGTTGCTCAAGGTTTCTCACAAGGATTTAGTATTAATTTTAATGAAACTTATTCTTCTATAATGGATGACATTACATTTAGATTTTTGATCAATTTGACTATATCAAAAAAAAACTTGACATGTATCTCATGGATATAGTGACAGCCAATTTATATTATGGGTCATTTGATATTAATATTTATATAAAAAGTTTTAAAAGATCTAAAATGCCTGAAACATTCCAACTGCCGTATAATAACTTATATTCTTTAAAGTTATAGAAATGCATATATGGTGACACGTCCAGAATATAGGAATTTATTCCCAAGTGTTGGATTGTCGAAGTAATAAATAATCCGGTGAAAAGGAGGTCGATCCACAGGGAAGTAGAATTAAAATTACAAACTATAAATACTTTAAAGACAATTAATGCAATATAAGATATTTTCAAATATTAATTCAATTAACCAATTCAAATAAAAGTTAAGGCTATGGGGATTTACTCTTGGCATAAGAAGTAAGAATATATTTAACTCTTTTAATAACTCAATTGGAACCTTCATACAAAAGAGATTCCAACCAGAAAATATAACAATTAAAGTTCATCATTATTTATATATTAATTAGTATTTATTTCTTTTAATTATTATACATCAAATCTTATAAATGGGTTCAAATATTTATTGTGTCAATCTTTATATTTGTTTACAATAAATCAAGACTCCCACTTTACAAGAAATGGTATATATGCCAAATCTTGTAAATGGTTTCAAGAATTTATTGTGCCAAGTATAAAGTTTGTCAATAATAAATAAAGATACACCACTTAGAAGAAATGGTATTAATATTACAAACAAAATAAATACATCATATATAAATTTGCATAACTTAAGAATAAAATATTAAATTCATAAATATGAGTTAAGTATTACCTTATGAAGAGTTTCATCCTTTCACTTTAGCATAAAGAAAATTACTTTGATATAATAAAATTAAAGAAAAAGAAATAAAATGAAAGAAGAGATAACATAACTTTACAATAATAAACAAGAGAAACAATATTACAAAGAGATAATATAAAAGACAAGTATTTTGAACTAAAATCTAACTCTCTAATTACATGTTTTGGGCATAAATATGCTACCTATTATAAAAAAAATATGAATAAATCGAGACAAATAAAGAGGGAATCACTTGAATGATAAAAGTTAAGAATTGTGGCAAATAATTTACATTGATTATCATTAATACACCCACTTGCTTAGCCAATTTGAAATTGATGTGGTCTGAATTAGCTGTTACTGAAAACAAAAAAGTTATAGATAAGTTTTTTACCTTACAAATTGAGTTATCTCATACGTATTAGATATATATTTCTATAGTTATAGGCCAAATACTGATAACTGTTCATATTAGGCTTGTATTACAAATTAGTTCTGTTGTATGCTATTTTCACCCTCTAAACGCTCGAATTTTGAATGCCTTGTGAAATACAATATATTAGCCCATTGAGTCAGATCTTTGCAAGATTAAGAATTACTCCAATTGAATTCCTAGATAGAAAGTTATGCCCATTTTACCGAACCTACCACAAAAGAATTAAAAGCTAATTATGTACAATATTGTAAACATACTTAAGTTATGAGGGTTAAAAACACTAGAAATACAAAAAAAATGATATAAAACCCTTATTAAATGTGTAATTTCAAGTGTTCATCACACTCCCCAACCAGCTTATTGCTAGTTCTTAGCAATTTTAAGCATAAATAAAATTTGAACACTACCTAAGTATTTTAAACAAAACGTCAGTTCAAGATCACAATTACTATAAAGGTTATTTCAATCATAACTTTCAAAATTGTGTGTGTGTGAATTAAGCCTAAACCTAAGCCTTCTTAGCACAAATCACAATATATATACCAGTGAAAAAAAAATTCAAGTAAAAGCCTCAACTCCATATCCTCACAGGTGAATAACTTGTTAAATGGGTTAGGATTTCACTCATAGAGTTGGAAAACAGATAATCGCTCAAGAAAAGGTTACATTTAAGGACAGACTGACAAAATAACATTGATTCATATACTCGCTTCAAGACTTTAATTATTTTATACGAATCTTACGAATAAAAAGTCTGGTGATAAAATTGCTTCCTAATAACTTTTGTCTTCTAGAATTAAGTGAACATTTTATTGAATTGAATTGACTTCTTTTCTCTTTTTTTTTATATATATACTTTTTTTTGCTCTTTTTTTTTGTGTGTTTTTTTTAAAGACATAAAAAATTATTACAAAATAAGAACAATTTCTCACAATAATTTTTTTTTTATCTTTCAGCTAAGCAACCAAATCATTCCTCATCTAAAATAATGTTATTCCAAACAAAAATTAATTATTTCAAAAGATCAATAAAAGTTCGTAAGCTGTTATATCAAACTTTTCCATTCACTCACAAAAGATATGTGAGTTTAGAAAAGAATATATATACTTAAACATGAAAATTCTTTTGGCTATATATATTGAATCATCCATCTTACTACAAGGCTTAGTATTGTGCTCAAGAAATAATTTCGAAAGTTATTCTTTAGTAACCTAGATAGAAAAAGTGATTTAAACTAAATAATTTTGAAATCATACATCGATAATAAAGCAAACTTATTTATGCGAGAGTTACCAAAAACTTAAGCAACAAACAAATATACGTAAAATGCATTAAAAATAAATCAATTAGAATGTGTTTCAAAAGTTTAATAATGTACTCTTTACTCAGCCATTCTAGAACTAGAATGCGTCTCACGAATGCATAAATAAACCTTTTACTCACGCCATTCATGATGAATATTTTTTCGAGAACAAAATGATAACAAAACAATAAATAACACTAACATTATATATCAATTATTCTCCCCCCAACCAGATTGAGACATTGTCCTCAATGTCAAAATATAGAAAGAGTAAAGTATAGAAGATATCACCTCAAACATCTTTTATTGGAAATTAAACCTGCAACAAAATAAAACAAACCACACAAAATGCTTAAAAATATATAAAAGTAGATAGGCTACAGAAGAAGTGTCACATCTATCTTACGTTTCTTTTCATTGTCACCAGTATACCAATCTATTTGACTCATTGTTGGATCAGATAGAGATGTAAAAGCTTGTAGTTCATCGAGTAACTGATCAACAGTTGAAGCAAAAATAAGGATCTATCGTGCTACAGATGTGATGAACTATTTTTCCATCACATAGTCAAGAAAAGATAACAACTCATTATAAAAACCATCAATATTTAACAAACCAATAGGTTTTTTATGAATTTGTAATTGTGCCCATTAGACAATTTGAAAAATTTCCTCCAATGTTTTGAAACCTCCAGGTAGAGCTATGAAGGCATCAGTATTACGAAGCATAAAAGACATTCGTTCATGCATTGATGATACCTGTAACTCATTTCCAATTATTTTTCCTACAATATTTTCAACAGTTAGAGCTTTCGGTATGATACCCAAAACTCGACTACCTTTATTTTGTGCAACTATTGCTATACATCCCATTAATCCAAGACTACTTACTAAATGAATATTTCGCTCAGTTAACACCTTACCAAGGGTTTCTGCTACTTCTACAAACTCTCTAATTTTTTCAGTGCTGGATCTACAAAATACACATTTTTTTGTAAATTCATGAGTTGATGTTCCTTCCATCCATTACACTCACCCTCTCTCTTGAATGATTTTGAGTTTGTATAAAGATGCAGAAATAATGCAATGTATTTATAGAGCCAAAAGGTGTTGTAAAGTTAAGTCATATGGGCTGTTGGCTTAAAATGCAAAATTTTCAACACCTTTTTACCATTTTTCAAATTTTAGCTAGAAAAGTCTCATGGGTAGTTGGTTGTTGAAAAAGACGTTTAAGTTTGAAATGAAACACTTAAAAATAACAACTACAGTAAATATGTACAAGTAGTTGTGATTGTGGCTCACATCTTCCTCTGATTTTACGTCCAATAACGGTTTAAACGCCATCTATGGGTCGGGGATAGGCTTTCCATCTAATTTTCTTATAAATTGACAAACAGGATCTTTTAAAGTCAGATTTTCAAGACTGTACCGCTCATATTCTTTTAGGAATATGTCTCATAATTTATGAATTGTAATATGCATATATCCACTAGGATGTGTCTTAAAAGTCGAGAAGAGATCATCTAAAGACTCCTTACCCAGGTCATCCTTAATAAACCTAATTTTATCTTTGAAATTTATAAACACCATTCCTAAAGTGCGACAACGTGTGTTGCAAGTCATGCGTGCACACTTGTAACAAACGCTTAATCGTTTTGCTCTTCATTTTTTTGTAAAAAAGCTTTTACCTAAGCTAGGCATGTAGAAAATTAATGAATTTGAAAATTCACATGTTAATCAAGCTTTAGCTTCAATTAACTAAAGTAAATCAATAAGTATATTCATAATCATTAATAACTTTAATCTTTCACATCTTGCGTGGTAAATTTTCTTTAAGGAATTTTGAGGCAATAAGGAAAAACGCTTTTTCAAATTCTTTAGAATGTCATCCATATTTTTTAGAAAGGGGGAAGAAGAGAAGGCATTAGCAATTATGGGAAACTGACAAATCTGACTTAAAATATCACGGAATACCGTTATCCGTCACTTAATCGAGGTATAAAATAAAATTTAATAAAAATACTAAATTAATCTGCAAGTAAAAATAAAGTTAGAAGAAGAATAAATATATATATATGTGTAAATATGTAAAATAAAGATTAATTGGTCTCATAATAAAGGTCAGACAAAGACACAAATTCTTAATGAAAAGCTCAATTTTTTAGAAATGGTTTGAGTCTTTGGCCATTTACCTTAAACATATTCTTATTTTTAAGATTTTCAATGCCAATTATTTCATAAGAGTTCACATGTTTCACAATAAAATGGCCACTCCATCTTGATCTTAATTTTCCATGTAATATGTGAAGTCATGAATTATAAATCAAAACCTTCTCACCAGTATCAAATATTTTTCTTTGAATTGTTTGATCATGAAAAGTTTTGATTTTAGCTTTATGAATTTTTGAATTCTCATATGCATCATTTCTCGATTCTTCAAGTTTATTTATTTGTAATTTACATATGTGTCCAGTAGAATCAAGATTTGCATTGAAAGTTTTAATGGCCTGGTAGGCTTTATACTCAAGTTTCACAGGTAAGTGACAAGGTTTTTCATAAACTATCATATAAGGAGACATACCCAATAAAGTTTTAAAAGCAGTTCTATAAGTCCACAGTGCATTAGTAAGTCTTAAAGACAAATCTTTGCGATTTAGGTTTATAGTTTTCTCTAAAATTTGTTTTATCTCCCTATTTGCTAGTTCAACTTGTCTACTTGTCTGAGGATGATAAGAGTTGGCAACTTTATGAGTAATACCATATTTTTTCATTAATGTTTCAAATGGGCTATTACAAAAAAGCTTACCCCTATCACTTATAATGGCTCGAGGGATTCTAAATCGACTTAAAATATTTTCTTTCAAAAGTTTCATGATTATTTTATGGTCATTATTTCGACATGAAATAGCCTCAATCTATTTTAAGACATAATTTACTGTAAATAAGATATACGTAAATTCAAATGATAACGGAAATGATCTCATGAAATCTATTCCCTAACAATTAAAGATTTTAATAACAAGAATAGGGTTCAAAGGCATCATGTTTCGTTTTGAAATTGATTCCAACTTTTGACAATTTTCACACGTTATACAAAATGCATGTATAACTTTAAATAAAGTGGGCCAATAAAATTCACACTACAAGAATTTTGCAGCTATTTTCTTTGATGAGAAATGTCTCCCACATGCTTTAGAATGACAAAATTTAATAACTTTACTTACCTTATTATCGGGTATGCATCTTCGAAATATTTGGTCACGAAAATATTTGAAGAGATAAGGATCATCCCAATAAAACATTCTTACCTCAGTTAAAAATTTCTTTTTGTCTTTCCATTAAGGTGACATTTCTCCTGTTACAAGAAAATTAATAATATTAGCATACCAAGACATTGTAAAAGTAGAAAATAAAAATTTATGGGGAAAAGAATCATTAATAGGTGTTATTTCTGTTGATGAATCTAGTGCAAGTCTTGATAAGTGATCTGCAATAACATTCTCAGCTCCTTTCTTATCCTTGATAGTGATAATAAATTCTTGAAGCAATAGAATCCATCGAATTAGTCTTGATTTTGCATCCTGTTTTGATATCAAGTACCTTATAGCAACATAGTCAGTAAATACAACAGTTGATGAACTAATTAAGTAAGAACGAAATTTATCTAATACAAATATTACAGCAAGTAGTTCTTTTTCAGTTGTGTAATTCATTTGTGCACTGTTTAAAGTTTTACTTGCATAATAAATTACATAGGATTTACCTTCTTTTCATTGTCTCAATACAGCATCAACAATGTAGTCACTAGTATCACACATAATCTCAAAAGGAAAAGACTAGTCAGGAGATTGTATGATAGGAGCAGGTGTTAAAAAGCCAATTAATTTTTCAAACGAATTTTGACACTTTTGAGTTTACTCAAATGATACATCTTTTGTTAAGAGGTTACAAAGAGGTTTAGATATAGCACTAAAGTTTTTTATAACCCCCTCTAGAATCCAGTATGTCCTAAAAAGAATTGGACTTCTTTGACTTTTTTTGTGGAGGCAAATGTGTAATGAGTTCGACTTTTGCCTTATCCACTTCAATTCCTTTAGAAGACATTACATGTCCCAAAATAATTCTAGAAGTAACCATGTAATGACATTTTTTTCAATTCAACACAAGACTCCTTTCTTCACATCTTTTTAAGACCTTTTCTAAGTTTTCAAGACAATTATCCAAAGAATTTTCAAACACAGTTAAATCATCCATGAAAACTTATAAATAATGCTCAACCATATCACTAAAAATGCTTAACATACATCTCTGAAATGTTGCTAGGGCATTATAAAGCCCAAAGGGAATTCTTTTAAAAGCAAAGGTCCCAAAAGGGCATGTGAATGTAGCCTTTTTTCGGTCCTCTAGTGCTATAGAAATTTGATAATAGCCAGAATAACCGTCTAGAAAGCAATAGTAGGGATGTCTTGCTACTCTTTCTACAATTTGATTAAATAATGGTAAAGGAAAATGGTTTTTTTTAGTGACCGAGTTCAACTTCCTATAATCTATGCACATCCTCCAACTAGATGAGACTCGAGTTGGTATTAACTCAATTTTGTCATTTTTAATGACTATGATTTTAAATGTTTTTTGTACTTCCTGAGTAGAACTTACCCATTTACTATCTAAGATAGGATAGATGATTCCTACTTCAAGTAATTTGAGAACTTCAGCTCTCACTACCTTTTTCATATGTGAATTTAATTTTCTTTAAGGTTGTTGGGAAGTTTTGGTATTATCCTCTAAGTGTATTCTATGTATGCAAATCAAAGGATTTATGTCTTTTAAAGTCCACCCAATTGCATTTTTATACATTTTTAATAATTCAATCAACTTATCTTCTTGTTCGCTTGTGAGTGTAGAAGAGATTACCACTGAGTAAGTTTGTTTCTCTCCAAGAAATGCATATTTCAATCCTTCAAGTAGAGGTTTTAACTCTAACTTTGAAATTTTGTTCTGTTTATCCCCATTTTCTCGTAATTTTTCAAACTTTGGTTTCCATCTTTTATTTTCAATCACCTGTGCATAATCAAGTAAAGAACATATGTCAGAGATTTCAGGATCTAATTGTATATTTGACTCAAATGAATTTACTAAACACATTTTTAAGGGATCGGTAGAACTCCCTTTTTGAATATGATCCTCCACAATCGTTTCAATCATATCGGCTTCTTCACTTTCATCCTCTCCCTTATGTGGTTGCTTACACATATTGAAAACATTGAGCTTAAGTGTTATATTTCCAAATGAAAGCTTCATTACTCCATTCCTGCAATTAATCAAAGCGTTAAAAATTGCTAAAAATGGACGACCCAAAATAACAGGTATTAGATTACATCCTTTAACTGATTGTGTCCAAGACAATAAAATTCACAAGATATATAAATTTGTCAACTTGAACTAAAACATCTTTCACTGTCCCTTTAGTACTTTTATTAATCTATCGGCAAGCAAAAGAGTTACAGAAATTGATTTTAACTCACCGATATTGAGCTGCTAATAAACTGAACGGCAGTAAATTCACACTAGCACCAAGATCAAGTAAGGTTTCTTCAATTTTATGACTTCCAATAATACATAAAATTGTAGGACAATCAGAGTCTTTATATTTCAAAGCATTATTGTTTTGAAGAATGACATTTACTTGTTCAACTAAAAATGCTTTCTTTTTCACATTCAGCTTCTTTTTACTGTGCATAAATCCTTTAAAAAGTTTGCATAAGAGGGAGCTTGTTTAATAGCATCCAATAAAGAAATATTAATTTTTACCTGTTTGAAGATTTCAAAAATTTCAGGATTATGATTCATCTTCTTAGTATTACGTAATGCATGAGAAAATAGGGGTGGAGGTGAGGGTTTGGTATTTTCTTCATTAGGTGTAGGTTCCACTCTTTCCTTACCCTTAAAGATTGATTCATCGTTCTCATGAGGTTCAGGAATGTGCTTTTTAACAATTTTACCATTTCGAAGAGTGATAACCGCTTTAACTTGATCCATATATTGGCTTCTTGAACTACATGCATTTGAGTTATGTTATCCTTTAGGGTTTAATTGTGGTTGAGAAGGAAATTTTTTTTTTCTCATGAATGTTTAGTGCGGATGTAAATTTAGCAAGAGTATCTTTCAAATCAGCAAATGTTTGAACATTTTGAGAATTAATAGACTCTTGCTTTTTCAATGAATGTATGCAAAGTTTCTTCAATATTTTTCTTATGATGTGAGACATATGGTGTATAACCTTGATGGTTTTAAAAATTTTGGTGTAGTTGGAAAGATGGTTATGAAGCCTATGCTTGAGTGTCATTTTTCTAACTAAAATTCGGGTGATTTCTTCATTCAGGATTGTAGTTTTGTAAATATAGGTTATTGTTTGACCGCTTGAACGTGTTTAGACCATTGGCTTATTTATTGAGACATTTCCTAAATGCAGGTAAAGTTGGACAATCATTGGTAGAGTGATCATAAGTTTTACAAATGTGACACACAATTTCTTGAACAGATCTTATTTAACCACTTTTTTTCATTTCTAAGGTTTTGACTTTTCTAGTTAGGGATGTTAATTTGGCTTGAAGGTCATGGTCTTCCCTAAGATGATAAATACTCTCACTAGATGTAGTGGTTTAATTTTTACTAGGTGCCTCACAGGTACCAGCAATGTCTCAATTTTAAGCATTTTTTGCAAATAAGTCTAGATAGTTCATTGCCTCTTCTGGGTCTTTTTCCTCAAATGTTCCATTACACATCATTTTTACCATTTGCCTAACTTGAGGTGTTAAGCTCTCATAGAATTTTAAAACTAGTCTCCATGTTTTAAAGCCATGATGGGGACAAGTATTAAGTAATTCTTTATACCTTTCCCAATATTGGTAAATGGTCTCTTCTGATGTTTGGGCAAAAGTAGTAATTTGTCTTTTGAAAGAATTTGTTCTATGAGAATAATAAAATATTTTTAGGAATTGTTGTTGCATCTCATCCCATTAATAAATGGGTCCTAGCCTAAGGTTTTGTAGCCATGTTTTATCTTTATCTTTTAAAGAAAAAGGAAAAAGTTTAAGTCGAATTGTGTTTATGCTACAATTTTGATCATTATACGTGTTACACACTTCTTCAAATTCTCTTAGATGCAGACAAAGGGTCTCTGCATCTAAGTCATGAAAAGTGGATAAAAGTTGGATAATGCCTGGCTTAAAATTAAAATGTGTTGCATCCGGAGAAAAAATTAAGCAAGATGGTGCACCGGTTCGTGTAGGGTTCATGTATTCTCTAAGTGTCATAGGTTGGTTATGGTCATTATATTGGGATTAATTGTTCCCTAGGTCTATTAGTCCCTCAATTTAATTTTCGGTCATAGTGTTAATTGGTGAAGAATGAGAAGATGAAGGAGAATCCAACAAATTATCAAAAGAAGTTCCGAAATTACCTTTCACCAAACAATGAGAATTAGGATCTCGAAACCAATACAAAAAAATAAAATAAAATACAATAACAATAAATATTACAAATAAGAGAAAAAAAAAGAAATAGAATAAATATTACATAGAAACAAATAAAATAGGCAAAACTAATAATAAAATAAAAGTTAGATAAATAGTTAGAAGTTAGATTAATAATGTTAAATTAGTTAATGTTAGATTATATAATAAAAAGTTAATAATTAAAGAGTAGGAGGATTAGTCTTCCATGAAAATAAAAAGCGAATAATAAATAAAGTAAAGCAAGTTAGGAGGCTTAACCTTTCATGAAAATAAAATAAACAAACAAACAAACAACAACAAAAAATGTTAATCTTACTTCCCCAGCAACGGCGCCAAAAACTTGACACTTCCAGAATATAGGAGTTTATTCTCAAGTGCAGGATTGTCGAAGTAATAAATAACCCGGTGAGAATGGAGTCGATCCACAGGGAAGTATAATTAAAATTACAAACTATAAATACTTTAAAGACAATTAATATAGTATAAGATGTTTGCAAATATTAATTCAATTAACCAATTCAAATAAAAGTTAAGGTTAAGGGAATCCACTCTTGACATAAGAAGTAATAATATATTTAACTCTTTTTATAACTCAATTGGAATTCTCATACAAAAGAGATTCCAATCGAAAAATATAACAATTAAAGTTTATCATCATTTATATATTAATTAGTATTTATTTCTTTCAATCATTATACACCAAATCTTATAAATAGGTTCAAGTATTTATTATGCCAATTTTTATATTTGTCTACAATAAATTAAGACTCTCACTTTATAAGAAATGGTATATACGCTAAATCTTATAAATAGTTTCAATAAGTTATTGTGCCAAGTATAAAGTTTGTCAATAATAAATCAAGATACACCATTTAGAAGAAAGGGTATTAATATTACAAACAAAATAAATACATCATATATAAATTTGCATAACTTAAGAATAAAATATTAAATTCATAAATAAGAGTTAAGTATTATCTTGTCAAGAGTTTCACCCTTTCACCTTAGCATAAAGAAAATTATTTGAACATAATAAAATTAAAGAAAATAAAATAAAATGAAAGAAGAGATAACATGACTTTACAATAGTAAATAAGAGAAATAATATTACAAAGAGATAATACAAAAAACGAGTATTTTAAACTAAAATCTAACTCTCTAATTACATGTTTTGGGTATAAACATGCTACCTATTATAGAAAAATATGAATAAATCGAGACAAATGAAGAGGGAACCACTTGGATGATAAAAGTCAAGAATGGTGGCAAATAATTTACATTGATAATGCACCCACTTGCTTAGCCAATTTGGAATTGATGTGGTCCGAATTAGCTGTCACTAAAAACATAAAAATTGTAGATAAGTCTCTTACCTTCCAAATTGAGTTGTGTCATATGTATTAGATACATATTTCTATAGTTATAGGCCAAATACTGATGACTGTTCGAATTGGGCTTGTATTACATATCAATTCTGTTTTAGGCCATTTTGACCCTCTAAATGCTGAATTTTAAATGCCTTGTGAAATACAATATATTAGCTTATTGAGTCAGATCTTCACAGGATTAAGAATCACTTCAATTGAATTCATAAGTAGAAAGTTATGCCCATTTTACCGAATCTACCACAAAAGAATTAAAAGCTAATTAGGTACAATATTGTAAACATGCTTAAGTTAGGGGGGTTAAAGACATTAGTAATACGAAACAATGATATAAAATTCTTATTAAATATGTAATTTCAAGTGTTCATCATATTGGTTGAACAATCTAGATGCATTTAGTAAAAGTTTTCAATAAGTACTTAATGTAAGAAAGATATATTAATGATCATGTTTGTGTATTCATCAAGAAGTCATAATCTGGTTTGCCATTATAGTACTTTATTCAATAACATAAATTTAATTGGAACTCTTGAAAATCTTCCAAAAACAATATTAAGTATTTAAAGAGTAAATTTGAGAAGAAAGATTTTGAAAAACTAAATATTATCTCGGGGTGCAAGTTGAGCACAGTTCAAATGGAATCTTTATCCACCAAACAAATTATGTTTGAGAAATTTTGAAACATTTCATCATTGATAAAGCTTTTACATTAAGTACCTCACGTTTGATCTCTTGATCCTAAAGATGATTTTATTTTTTGTCCCAAAAAAGGGAGACACAAAGTACTTAGTCCAAAAGTACTTAATTTAAGTGTAATTGATGCTCTATTATATTTAGCACAATGTACTAAATCAAATATAGCATTTTCAGTAAATTTATTGGCTAAGTTCAATTTTGAACCAACTAGAAGACACTGAAATGGTGTTAAATAAATTTTTTTGTTGTCTTTGTGGATTAAAGGATTTTGGATTATACTATCTGGATGAGCTAACACAAAATGTAAATCTTTTTAGTTATATTGATACAAGTTATTTATCTGATCTCCATAAAAGCTAGCTCGCTGCCAAGATACTTTCCCACTTATAATGGCATTAAAATCTCTTAGAGATCCATGAAGTATAATATTATTGCCACCTCCTCAAATCATGTAAAAATTCTTGCATTACTTGAAGCAAACAAAAAGTTTGTAATAACTACAATCAATAATCAATCGTATTAATAAAAATATATGAATTATTTTCTAATATAGACACTTCAATAATTATATATAAAAATAATGTTGCTTGTATTGTTCAAGTAAAAAGGGAACACATTAAAAGGGACAAAACTAATTACATATCACTGAAGTTTTTGAAATTAATGTCAGACATATATGCTTCACTAATAATTTTGAAATTTATTCAATAAAATTTTGCCTACATGCACTTTTAAAAGGATGGTACATGGCATTAGTATACACTATCTCAATAAACTATCCAAACTAATACATGTTATTTTAAGAAAAAAATTTAATCAGAAACAGATAATTATTTTAAATCTATATGCACTGTACTCTTTTTTCTTTTAATTAAGTTTTATTCTATAAGATTTTACTAGTAAAGGTTTATAATAAAGCAGTTACACATCTATTACAAATCATACATGATTTATGTTTATGGCTTATGCCTATCTAGTTGCCAAATGCACCCCCCAGCTATAAATACGTTTGGCAACCTACACCGCGCCAAACCCCCTCAACTATAAATAAGACTTATGTGTTATGACTTATGTTTATAAAGGTAGTAAGACTTGATATCTTATCTCTTCATTTTTCTATTTCATTCAATTTCATAATATATTATAGTTTTAAGGTTGCTTCTTGATTTTTTTTTTTTTAAAAAATATTTAGCATAAGGCGTCTTCTAAATACTATTTGCTCCTTTATAAGATTTTAGCTTAAGCTCTAGTCCTTTAGAAGAGGAGAAAGCTCCAATAATGAACAAGAGAATGTCTTCGGATTTACTTATAGTTCTCGACATCAACAAGCATCTTTGGTACATAGCATTAATCGAATAAGCTCGAGACCAACCATGTAAGCCTTCCAAGAGATCAACTATAAGCAGCCTCTAAGAGGTTGACTACTCAAGACTCCTAAAGCCCAGGAAAGATACACATTAATCGAGGATTGAGGACTTGCTATCATCCCTGATAATTTTAAAGTTTCAAGATCTTCAATACAAATCCAACCTCTACAATCTCAAGATCAATGTTATCTTTAAGAATCTTAGCACGTCAAGATCTTTGATACAAATTTTACTTTTATAATCTTGAGATGAGTCTAAATTAGGGAGCATAAATATGCCTCAATTCTAATGGGATTCTGTGACATATGCCTTTGAAAAGAATGTTGAAGGGCTAGAAAAGGGATTCTTCTGAAGACTTGTAAGCCCCTAAATCCTTGACCAAATTAGCAAGTCTCTCAACCTACCCACTTAGAAAAATACAACCCTAAAAGCTGCATTTGCGAACAAACCCCCAAACCTCCTTTCAATTACTTTTCTACATTTCTAATTTTTTTTTTATAAGACCTCTTACTAACTTAAGTATTGGAGGGTTATTGCAAAAGAAAAAAAATCCAACGTGGCCTAACACTATTTATGGTTGTAAGAAACTCATATAGTCTAGCGTGCATCCAGAGTGGTCATCTTAGCTCAATTTCGACTTAGCCCACTGAAGATTCAATAACTATTTTTTAAAAATAAATAAATTCAACTCAATAATCTAGGAGTACCCAAATTCTAGGGTTAACACCACTATAGCCATCTTTTAATGACAACTTTATGCTTTCATATTATCAATTTAAAACTTTAAATATAATCTCGTAGTGATTCTCCTAATTTTATATGGATAGTAATAAATGGTTTGTCTATTTTCACATGTTAAAATACACTAAAATAATTTTTTTTTCATTCACTCATTTTTTTCACATGTTTTACAATTTTACAAAATTATTTAAAATTTATATACATGATCATTAAGAGTGTTGAGGTAGATGGTATTGTTATACAATAGACAATTAATTAAAAAGAGTATGGTATAAGCAAAGGCGGCAGCTTTATAGGTTGTAGCACATTAGGTTTCTAATTATTTTTACCTCTTTAATTTGGAAGAACAAGGGCCACCTTTAAAGGTGCAATGTTATAAGATTAACTTGATTAAACTTGAGGTTTAGACCGTCAAACAAGTTGTCCTTAATTTCTAAGTATCGTAGGAGTAAAATGGCCTAGCAAATGCATTTAGCTGCCTTGCTCGGATAACAAAGTATGTGCATCCTCTGACTTAAGGTCAAAGGTTCAAACCTTGATAGTAGTTTAGGCCGTTGTAAATATTTTTTTCCTCTTATAAGGATAGTTAATCATTTATTATAAAGGTATGAGTCTGAGCATGCGTAAGTGTTAAGTGATGTATAATCGCTCCTCTTGTAAAGGTAGTTTTAAATATTCTTCTTCGCTTGTCAGGGTAGTTGATCCTTTATTATGACAGTATGAGTCTGAGCATGTATAAGTGTTAAGTGATGTATAATCTCTCCTCTTATTATGGTAGTTGATCCTTTATTATGAAGGTATGAGTCTGAACATGCGTAAGTGTTAAGTAATGTATAATCTCGATAGATGTATAAGTTTAAGCATGCGTAAGTGTTCAATGATGTATAATCTCTCCTCTTGTGAGGGTAGTTGTACCTTTACTATATGTATGAATCTAAGCATCTGTAAGTGTTAAGTGATGTATAATCTCTCAATGTATAAGTCTGAGCATGCATGGGTGTTCAATGATGTAAAATCTCTCCTCTTGTGAGGGTAGTTGTAAATAGTTTTCTTCTTTTGTAAGGGTAATTGATCCTTTATTATGAAGGTATAAATCTGAGCATGCATAATTATTAAGTGACGTATAATCTCTCTTCTTATTAGGGTAATTGATCCTTTATAATAAAGGTATGAGTCTGAGCATGCATAAGTGTTAAGTAATATATAATCTCGATAGATATATATGTTGTATAATTGATATCTGATAGAATATTAGTGTTAAAAAAATGGCCTATTAAATAATGAAGAAATGCTATAAAAGGGTTTGATTTGAGTCAATATGTCAATTTTGAGTGTTGTTGTCTTCTATTCGTAAAGGTCAAGGATTTCTTATAGATAAGGGTGGTAATATGAGCTACAAATTTTTTTATTTTATTTGAGTTTAGCGAATATGGATCAAAAAAATAATTCTAATAGTAAACGAATTAAATATCATTTTACATTTGAACACCTCGATTCACCAATAGTTTGTTAAGGTTTACATTATTGAAGTAGAATGATTTTATTTAAAATTAATATAAGATTCAAATTTTTTTAGAATTCATATAAGATAGAATTTAAAAAATATACAATTTATTAATTTTATAACTAAAATATATAAAATAGTAAACAACTAATATTTACAAAACTTAAAAATAAAATAAAATACAAGAGCTTAATTTGCTGATGGATTTTTATTTTGTGATTGCTTAAATGAATTTTAAATGGATTGAGTAGTTATCAGTAAATTATTTTGTGATGGATTTATTGCATACTATTAAGGAGTTAATTTGTGGTTTTCTTCTTTCTTTTTTTGTAATCTACTTAAATTTATTTTACTTGGATTATGTATTTTTTTTTTAAATAGAATATGTATTATATATTGTTAATAATGATTTTTTTAATTTAAGTTATTTATTTAGAAAATGAATCAAACTTTTAGATGAAAGTTTGGTCGAATTTGAGTATTTTTATCAAATAAAAATTAGACGAATCAATTCTTCTAATTCATTTAAAAAATCAATCGAATACGAATTTGAGTTTCGATCTTGATTACAAACATAAATCAAATATGAATTTACTAAAATTTGGTTATATTTTATTTAAATTTAAGACGAATTCAATTCATTTATTCATTTTGCTACTCTTGTTAATAGGCTTGATTTCAACTAAGCAGTAGCATATACTCAATATCTTGAATGCGGGCTTGGGCTTTAAGTGTTGCAATTATGTGAGCATTGTTAGTTTTCTATATAATCTAATCATGCTTGACAATTTAATAAGCAATTAGATCAATACAAAATAAAATTAAAAATTAAAATTGACATACCTCCAGCTATTAGTAACTCTAAGAATTTGAAACTAAACTTGAACGTGTTTAGGAGTTTTTAAACTTTAATCAATCTCTATATAATGGTGTATAATACTAAAGGAGATTGAATGACTTAGGGACCTATATCACAATGTATGTGTTTATTTTCTATAGTGAGTATATTCTTCTATCAAAAATACGCTTTATTTATAGTGGGCATATTCTAAATTATAGTTAGATTAGGATTATCCTATTAAGAGATATATATAAACCACTTTTATTTCAATCAAAATATTTAAGTGATTGAATATATATAAAATTTATATTTTAGGTAATCAATCTAGAATAGAATTCTAACATAAACTAAATGTTTGTTGTTTAAGAATTCTAGAACACAACATTTAAGTGTAGCAAGGGAGATTTTACCCCAAAAAAAATTAAGATTTTCATGTTTTCTTTGTAGTTTTGGGCATTGGTATATAGATAATAGATGCCTAGGCTTGAACACAAGCGCTTACAATGAGAAGTGATGTCAAATAATAACAAAAATGTTGAGGCCCGTGATAGAGTTAATGTAACATCACTTATTTGATCCTGTTTTTAAGTGAAAATCATTTTTTTATTGTGTTTATTTAAATTTTTGAGATAAAAAATCAATTTTTATCTTAATTAAATATAAAAGTAATATAAAGTAAGGAAAAATCTTCTTTCAATAATATCTTGCAATGAGTTAATCGTTACCATTCACTATTGTTAGATTTTTTGTGATGTTATTATTGTATTGTCTTTATTTCGTTGAATGAATTTTTTTTAAAGTTCAAGTGTAATATCATTTATTAAATCAGTAATATTATAATGTGAAGCTTTTGATATAAAATTAAAAAATTGCTGAGATGTTATATAGGAATAAGATAGATCTATTATGACTCATCTAAACCTACTACTCTCCTATAAAGAGAGAACATATCTGTCACGCCCCAGACCCAAAAGATTCGACACACGACATAACTTACATTCATTTAATAATGTGCACTTATAAATAATATTACATAAACTTTTAAGTTTTAATTTAACATAGGAATCCTTAGCACACATACAATCTTAATGTTTCTAGTATATTCCTAAATTTTTATTTACGGGTTGATCTCATGTTTAAAATATAAACATAAACATTTATTGACAATATTTAAACATTCATTTCAATTTTTCAGAATTATAACAACTGAATTATGACTGGAGCAATTAGTAAACCGGAGATAAACAAAGTTTTCTCAGATATTAACACTCTACTATGTCACAAGTAGCAACTTTGTTACCGGAAGCCTAGAATATATTTAATGTAAATTCTTACTTAAAATCAACCCATAACCACACTTGGTGAAACTTAAACCAAATACAACCACACTCAATAAAATAATACATAAGTATTTATTCAATAGAGACAAATCAAATATCTTAACCCACGTGTCCCCAAATGAAACACTCAGCAACCTAACAACTTAGGGAACCCAAAGAACAGCAGAAGCCTTGCCAAATCCACTAAGCACACATGTATCTTATTTACCTGAAATCACCATAAACTATAATGAGTATAAAACTCAGTAAGCATACTAGTTTTTCATATATCAAATATATATACATATATGTACACAATGCATATGTATGATATGCTGTGATAAATCAAAATCATAATCTTATCAAATTACATGTTAGGTAAGCGTTTACACATTCTTTCAAAAGATATAATAGGAATACCTTCACTCAACTACTACTTAGTAGGACTTCTATATCACACATCACATAATGAGCTAAATGTCACTCGTAGGTGACATACCGTATGAGAAGAATAGTACAAGTGAGATTTTAAATTACACATATATAATGCTCATGCCCGAAGGTAAAAGCCAAACCCTCACCCTGATCATTGGTGAGTCCCCTCACATGCACCAATATACCACCACATGAATGTGATGACTCACTCTTCCTTTAGGTACTAATAAGATCCTCTATATATACGAAACACATAACATATACCAATCCCGAAGGAAATGTCACACATAAAGGCTCCACAAATCACATAAAATGCCTACTAAGTCAACAATGAGTTCAAACATCCTCAAAATATAAAATATTTCTCATTGACATATTACACTTCAAAAGCTCTCTTTATTAAACACATTTCATTTTGAAAGCTCGCTTTCAAAAACACATATATGTCCATGCTCACATTCATAAACACATGTCTTCACATTTCATATCAAAATATACTTTGATATAACATAAACATATTCCTAACCACATTTACAAAATCATATATAACAATTACTATGTTTATTATGATTTCAGTAAAAAGTCTAGTATACTTACCTTTTAGCATTTTCAGCTACAAGGCTTAAATCTCCTTAACCTATCAATGGAGATCAATCCTTTCATGAGCCTCAAAATTCATAAAAAATACTTTAAATAACTTACAAAATTACACATATTGCACTTATCACATCAAATTGGTCTAATTACTTGGTTTCTCAAAATCTGTCATTCTGACCACTTACACTTAACAAAATTTTCTTATACATCAAATGATGTCCAATTACTTCAAAATTAGAATATATCATTCTTGACTCATCTATCCTTCTTATGTATGAATATTATGTCATAATTTCTACACAATCCATTCCATAAACACCATAAAATCTAAACTATTATCCTGACAGGATCAAGATATTTATTGAACAGTATTCAATCATCCAATTTTATAAAATCATATACTAATTCAAAAATTATAAAAATACCACAAAATTACTCTTGACACATATCTCAATTCATGATAAATATTTCACTTCAAAATTGCTGCCAAAAATATTTTAAAATTATTTTATTCTATAGCTTTAAATATCTATTAATCAAATACTGCAATGAGCTGACACTCTTTAGAAAATCATAACAATTTAATCACATTGATTTAAATTCTCAATTCTGATTATATCATATTAGACATATAAACTTATCATATTTCATAAATTGGTAATTTTTAAAGATCATTCAACAGATCAAAAATAATTTGTCACTGTATCATACTGTTAACGCAAGAAATTTCCAGAATTTCAAGGTCATTTTGGTAAATTCATTACAAATTCAATTTTTAAAATTTTCAATCGATTCAAAGCCTCAAATGATTCTAGACATGTCTAATTTCATATAATAAAAATCCAAAACTAGAATCAAAGCACAACAATTTATAAATGTTTCGGATCAAGAGACTATCAAGTAGAAATTCTGCAACTCATCATGATTTATCAAGCTATCTACATAAATCATCATCAATTCTCACAATATCTTACAAAATTCACATCAAATCCTCAATTATACATATTTTAAAAAATCAAAACTTAAATTAATTAACTAAATTAACACCAAAAAACTAAGAAAGGGTTATAATATACCTCTTAAAGCTTAAATTTTAACTTTCTTCTTCGTTTTCTTCTTCTTCTTCTTCTCTTTCTCTCCCCTTTCTTTCTCTCTTTTCTCACTCTAAAAGAGGTGGCTCGACCAAAATGAGTGAATTAGGGTTTCAAATGTATATTTTTATACTAAGAGGCTAATTTTTAGTATTTACAAATTAGCCCCCAAAACTTTCAAAGTATTTTAATTTGATCCCTAAAATAAATCTAAAGTCTTAAAAATAAATTCAATACTAATAGTAGGTCTTTAATCTATACAAAAACTACTAATAACAATATATAAATCAAGTATCACCCACATACAAATAAAATATGTATATTTATATATATATATATAAATATTTATTATTACCAATTGTGGATAAGTGGTTACTACAATATCAATCCTTATAATCGGGACTATCATTAGAAGAGATTATTACGACTACTTCTGAATGAGGAGATTCACCCTCTCATAGGAGGAAAAACCTACCCTCACGCAAGTAGGAATAGTCTACCCTCACACGAGAGGGACTAAAATCTACTTCATGTAGGATGATTATTACACAAAAGTCTATCTTTACGTAGGTGAGAGATTATAAAAATATCCTTACACTAATATCCATTGTACACACCAAATCCTAGTTTAACTATTGACCACCAAGACACAATTCAATACAACCGTAAAAATTAATCCGGTAACGAGCCAATGGCGGAGGCTTGTTTCAATCAATATATAGACTTCTTCAGCTTGTATACCAAATGCTCACATTACCAGAGAAAAATCCATCTAGTTGTTTCATGTAAAACTTTTCCTCTAGTTCTCCATTGAGAAAAATTACTTTTACATCCATTTATTGCAGCTTTAAGTCAAATATGCAATTAATGTCATCAATATATGGAAAGAATCCTTTTTGGATACAATAGAGAAAGTCTCCTTGTAGTCAATTCCTTCATTTTGAATGAACCCTTTGAGCAACGAGTCTTATTTTATATCTTTCGATGTTACTTAATGAGTCTTTATTTGTTTTGAAGACCTATTTATATCTAATGGCCTTTGCACCATTAGGCAACTTGACAAGATTCCAGACTCTATTAGCCGCTATAGAATTAATCTTATCTTTTATGGCATCATACCATAAACTTGATTCTTTGTAATTCATGGCTTATGAAAATATTTCAGAGTCATTTTTTGCTCCAATGTTATAGTTTGATTCTTGTAGATATACAATATAATCACTAAGAACTGATGATTTCTTTTCTCTAGTAGATCTCCTTAATGTTGTATCAATATTTTCCAAAGGAATATATTGTTCAACTGATTGTTCAAGAGTTTTAGGTAAGTCTTGAACAACTTTATCTACTAGAATATTATCAGTAGCTTATGGTACTTCAATGATTGGTTCCACAACATCCATTTGGACTTGAGGAGTGTTGTGAATAACAATCAATTTATTACTTAAAGTGATATATTGAGCTTCAATATAATCTCTTTCAAGAATGATATCCTGGGATTGACCGCTCCCACTAATTAAGTCATTTTCAAGAAATTTTATATTTCCTGATTCCATAATTCTAAAGTTATGAGATGAACAATAGAATCTATACCCTTTAGACCTTTCGGCATATCTAATGAAATACCCACTAATGGTCCTTGGGTTTAGTTTTCTCTTTTATGGACTATAAACTCTTACTTTAGATGGGCATCCCCAAATGCGTATATATTGCAAACTAGATTTTTAACCTTTAAATAACTCAAATGACATCCTTAGGACTACCTTGGTTTGAACTCGGTTTAATATATACGTTGTCATTTTAAGAGTTTTAATCCACAAGCATTTAGGAAGCTTGGAGCTATTATACATACTCCTCATCACGGCTAATAATGTTTGATTTCTTTTTTTTGCTACACCATTCTAATTTGGAGAACTAGATATAGTGTATTGGGCAACAATCTCATACTCTTGAAGAAACTTAGTAAATGGACCAGATGCTTGTCCATCCTCAGTGTATGTACCATAATATTCTCCACCTCTATTAATTTTCACTATCTTAATTTACTCTCTGCATTGTTTCTCTATTTCAGTCTTAAATGCTTTAAAATCATCTAGTGCTTCATTGTTATTATAAAACAAGTAGAGATACATATATCGTGAGTAATCATCTATGAAAGAGATGAAGTATTTTGAACCATACGAGTCTATATCTGGACTACAAATATTTGAATGTATGATCTCTAATATGTTCGTACTCATTTTGGCACCTTTCTTAGACTTGTTGGTTTGCTTTCCCTTGATGCAATCCACACATAAGTATTAAAATCAGTCAAATTCAAAGTACTTAGTACTTTATCATTTACTAATATCTTTATTCTTTCTATGGAGATATTTTTCAATCTCCAATGCCACAACATAAAGGAATCTTTATTTATAACACTTCGTATAATACTAGTGTAAACATGCAAGCATTATAAGTAGTTTTATTTTGTAAATTAATGAAAAAAGACCATAAAAAAAATGTATCATTCCCAACAAGATCAAATTTATAAAATAAACTGAATGATGTATTTGAAAAGTTAAAAGAATATCCCAAAATTATAAGTCTTGAAACTGAAATTAAATTTCTAGAAATATTAGAATATAAAAGGTCTTTTTCAAATTTAAAATAAAATCACTACTTAGAACTAAACTGTATGTTCCTATAGCCTCCACATGTGAACGCAACTTATTTTCAGAGTAGATGCATTGTTCACTTCCCATTAGCTTCTTTAAGTTTTGCATATTCTGTAAGGATTTTAAAATATGGATTGTAGAACCAGAATCAATCCATCGTGTATTATAAATGTCATCAACCATATTATATTTATAATAAACAAATGAGATTATATTATCTTTCTTTTCAAGCTATTTCTAAA
The DNA here is from genome assembly GCA_946807835.1 of Ailanthus altissimus. Classification (NCBI taxonomy): domain Eukaryota; kingdom Viridiplantae; phylum Streptophyta; class Magnoliopsida; order Sapindales; family Simaroubaceae; genus Ailanthus; species Ailanthus altissimus. Next base: position 5,338,994 of record OX327707.1, on the reverse strand, counting down.
ATTTGGTGTAATTCTTCTTTATGTCCTTTCTTTTTGCAAAAAAAACACTTGGATTCTTTTTTAAGTTCACCTTAGGGTAATATTTTACCTTTTCCCTTTTGTTTGGCTTGTTTCTAGTTCTTTTCTTATGTTTTCACTAATGCATTTTCACCCAATTCTATTGCCAACCATTCTTCCTCTTGAAGACATATGGTCAATAATTCATTAATTGACCATTTATCCTTATGTGTGTTATAGGATATATTTTAAAATGTTCGTATTGTCATGGCAGAGTGTTCAATATATAGTGTATAGGGAAAGACTTAAATATCATAACCTAAAGTGTTTTCAATTGAGCCATAATATCCTTCATTTGCATGATGTGCTCACGTACACCTCTCACATTAGTAAGCCTTAAGGATGAAAAATTCGTAACTAAGGTGCTAGCAAATGCCTAATCTGAAGTCTCATGTTTTTCAATAATAGACTTTAATAATGCCCAGACATTGTTTGCTTATAGATCAACCCATGAATACTAGCAGAGATCTTAATCTATATAAACATCACATTAAGGTAATAAGATTACTTCCATTGTTCATAAAGAGCAATTTCTTTTGAAATGCTGATTATAATAATGAATGATTTATCTTTCTTAGTAGCATAATCAATGTCCATCCACCCTAAATGAAAGAGAATTCTTTCCTTCCATATTTTATCATCCTTTTATTTAGAAATTTCATATCTTATATCAGAGAATTTAGTAGGCTACATGACTGATGCGATATTTCTATATCATAAATTAAGTGCAAGTATACACTATCGTATGCAAGTAATAAAGAGACTAATTAGTCGGATGTCGAACCCACAAGGATAATTCTTTCTTTTTAACCAATTACTAAAATTATATCTTCCTAATAATTATTCAGAAAAATAAAAATCTAAGAATGAATGTAAGAAATATAAAAGCAAAAACACAATGCAATGAGATTTAAAGATAGCAACGTAGAGAGAACCTAGGATTAATACTATCCCTCAATATGCTTTTTAATGATTAATTCTCTAATATTTAACTTACTTAGTCTTTATTATTGATCAAGACACTAATGTATTCACAAGCCTCTTCCAAGGTCATGCAAGTATACCCTAATTTACCAAATACCTATATTCCTATGGTACTTGTAATAAACTAAGATTCATTAAGATTAGGTCTTATTGATCATACATGCCAATTAGGTATATTCCTATCCTAAATTGAAACTTGCATATGCAACATTGAATGTTACTCTACAATCATGCATCAAATTATCTAGGTCTAAATATATTGATTCCTCTTCCAAGTTTATCAACATATTACCAACTCATTCACCATATATTGGCCAGATATATTGAAACATTAAGCACAAGTAATTTAAATAATAAATGACTAAGTTTATTAAATACTAAAAGATATGGCAATTTAAGCACACATATTGAGTTCAAATATTAACCCTAGAAAATAAGTTAGCTCATGGCTACAAGAGAACAGCAGTAAAAATAATTATAAATCATGATACAATTATTAGCAAACCGATATAGACGTCGAATTGCTCTTAATTGCGCTGCCTAGGAACTCTTGATGCCGAAGAACGTCTTGTATCTCTCTCTAAAGTTGCTTCAATTAAGCTCCTATTGCTCTCCAAGACTTGTGCTCTATATTCTTGGTGCTCTTGGGTCGTCTTGGATTCCTCCTTGAAGGTTGGGAACGAGTGGCTTTATATAGGGATTGATATGAGCTTGAAAATCTCAATTCTCGTCGGACTAGGACTCGCACTACCGCTGGCGCGCTATGCATCTGTCGCTGGGGCGACGCGTGAAAAAGCTATTACCGCTGGAGCGGTGGGATCTTGGCGCTGGGGCGCTGCATGAAAACGGCTTCACCGTTGGCGCGGTATGTTGATAGCGCTGGGGCGATGGAGCGTCGCTGGCGCGGTGACTATTCAGAGCTGGGGCGCTAGACGCGACTTAAGCAGGTCATTTTTCTTATTTCGATCACTATTTCAGCGCTGGGGCAAACAATTATTGTGGCGCGGGGGCGCTGGACTCATAATTTGAAAACTTTGCATTTTAGTCCCTATTTTCGCTCCTTTTGCGTTCTTTCTTTAAATTTCGTTCAAGTCCCTATAAATAACAATAATGCACATAAATAGCCATCTATTCTCATAAAATCATAAAATATCAATAATAAAAACATGAGAAAATATATGACAAATTTGCCCTTATCAATGACTACAAAATATAAATGCTTACAATGAAGGTTTTGAGATTAATAACCTTATATCATGTTTTACCAATGTTAATCATGAATTAAAAGTTATGAATCAAGTGACGTAGAACTTGTTTGTAGGCTAAAGTTCTAGCTCAATAAGATTCACTTATAACTTTATGATATAATAATATCATGTTTTACCAATATAAATCATGATTCAAAATTATGAATCTAATGATATAGAACTTGCCCATGGGCTAAAGTTCTAATTTAATTAGATTCATTTATCACTTTATGATAAAATTAGATCATATTTTATCGATGTAAATCTTGATTCAAAATTACGAATCTAGTGACATAAAACTTGCCTGTGTGATAAAGTTTTAATTTAATTAGATTTGTTTATAACTTTATGATAAAACCATTAAATTATGTTCCTTTTCCTAATTCATGTTGGTAGATTAGAAAATATAATTTAATGTTTTATCTTAATTAATCATATAAATATAAAAAAAATCTGTGGGATAAAATTTATTATATTAAGTATGATTAATCACAAGGAATGTCATTTTCTTTATGTGATCCTAAAATTTTTAATATATAATTTTTCATAATTAAGGATGTTATGGCCAATCCCTAATTAATTAAAATTATATAAATCACTAAACATTTTATCTACAAAATTATTTATATGATTGTATGCAACAATAGCATCATTATAAATATGAACGTAATATAAATTTTTTGTACTAAATTATTCTACTTAAATTGTATGCATAAAATTGAATAAATAATAAATTATACATACAAGCATTAATATAATTTAAGCACATAAATATCAAAATAATAAGTCCTCTTTTAATTACCAAATTAGGATTTGTTTCCAAAAATTTTAAAGTTTTAGGCCAAACTGTATTTTCTCAAAGTATGAGAGGTTGCACACAAATATAAAGTATTGTAGGGCTTATTTCTTAAACTTTTAAAAATTTTAGACCAAATTGTAATTAACCAAAATTTAGGGTCTAATTATAATTAACCAAAATATAGGGTCCAAATTTGTAGTTATCTAAATCGTTTAGAGCTAAAGTATAATTATCCAAAATCTTGGACAAAACTGTAATTATCATAATGTTTGGAAACTAAACTGTAATTACATGAAAGTTGGGTCCACAATTTGATTTATCTATATTTTGGGGTTAAACAAAAATTACCTAACACGTTAGGGGTCTTTATGTAAATATTCAAACATTTTTGGTCCAGAACATAATTCACAGAAACATTGAAGGGCCAAGTGATAAAAACTTGTCTTCAACCTTCTCGAGTATTTATGACCCGAATTATAGACCCACGACACGATTTCGACCAGATTTGGAAAATCAGTCATATCTTAGTCATCAAGACTTCAAATTCGACGATTCACTTGTCAAAACGTTCAAAATTAAATTTCTTATTTATTTATAGCCTTATTTTGTATCAAAAACTCCTAAACAATACACTTGAAACTAAAAACCGAATTTGGCCATTAATGGAGTTTTCCAAATTTCTTACAACAAGGCAGAGGCTATACATGGCTCTAATACCACATGTTAGTTTTCTATATAATCTAATCATGCTTGAAAACTTAATAAATAATTAGATTAATGTGGAATTAAAATAAAAATTAAAACTAGCATACCTTCAGTCATTAGTAACTTTAAAAATCTAAAATTGAACTTGAATGTGTTTAGGAACTTCTAACCTTTAATTAATCTTTATATGATGGTGTATAATACTAAAGGATATTGAATAACTTAAGGACCTATACTATAATTTATGTGTTTATTTTCTGTAGCACGTATATTCTTCCATCAAGAATACGCTTTATTTTATAGTGGGCATATTCCATATCATAGTTAAATTAGAATTATCTGGATTATCCTATTAAGAGGTATATATGAATCACTTTTATTTCAATCAAAATACTTAAGTGATTGAATATGTATAGAATTTATATTTTAGGTGATCAGTCTAGTACAAAATTCTAACATGCACTGCTTGTTTTTGTTTAAGAATTCTTGAACACAACATTTAGGTGTAGCAAAGGAGATTTCACCCCAAAAAAAATTAAGATTTTTATGTTGTCTTTGTAGTCTTGGGTATTTATATACAGATAATGGATGCTTAGGCTTGAAACACAAAAGCTTACAATGAGAAGTAATATAAAAAAATAACAAAAATGCTGAGGCCCATAATGAAGTTAATGTAAAATCCTTTATTTGATCTTTTTCTTAAAGTGAAATTCATTATTTTATCGTATTTATTTAAATTTTTGAGATAAAAATTCAAATTTTAGAGATAAAAATTCAAATTTTATTTTAATTAAATATAAAATAATATAAAATAAGAAAAAATCTTCTTTCAATAACATCTACCATTCACTATTGTTAGATTTCTTATGGTGTTATTATTGTATTGTCTTTATTTTGTTGAATAATTTTTTTAAGAGTTTAAGTGTAATATCATTGATTAAATTAATAATATTATAATGTAAGACTTTTGATATAAAATCAAAAAATTATTAAGACGTTACATATAAATAAGATAAATCTATTAAAACTCGACCGGACCTACTACTCTTTTATAGAGAGAACATATCAATTTCTGTAATAGGAATTATCCATCCTTTGAAGAGATTATTACGACTACTTTTGAATGGGGAGATCCATCCTCTCGTAGGAGAAAAATTCTACCCTCATGCAGAAAGGAATAGTCTACCCTCACGCAGGAGAGACCAAAATCTATCTCACGTAAGAGAATTATTACACAAAAGCCTATTTTCACATAGGTGAGAGATTACAAAAATACCCTACACTAATATCCAATGTACACACCAAACCCTAATCTAACTATTGACCACCGATACACAATTCAATACAATCGCAAAAATTAATCCGATAACAAGTCAATGGCGGAGCTTGTGGTGGCCGAAAAAAAAGAGATAGCATCTGGTAAAAAAAATGGTAGGAGCAGGCATCGAACGACAGTAAGCACCAAATTTCGGTAAAGTTCGACACTAACAAAGCTTGGATTTGGCTTTCACAGTGGGTATCGGTGGGCTACATGGCTGCCAGAGGCAGAGGGTGAAAAGGCACTCGTGTTGGCCTCATCCAGCACTTGTCGGGAGAGAGAAAATACCACAGTAGACAAGGTAGACTCCAACTTCACACGGTAGTAGCTACAGCAACTCCATGGTAAAAACGATGATTTCATGGCTCAGAAGGATGACGATGAGGAGTTGCTCATATTGCTGCAATCAGGCGTTACTGGCAAAGAGAATCCATGCTTGAACTAGATTCATGTTTGACGATATATATAGAAACGAAAAAAAAATACAAAAAAGCTAAATCTATTAAAGCGTAAAAGGTGAAATGGGAAGCAGGAGAAAATGGGGCTGCCAAAAAGGGGGCTTTTAGAAAAGGTAGTGGCTCTTTTTGTTTTGAGAGAAAAGTATAGGGACTAGGATTTTTTTGGCAATGAAAAAATGTTTTTAAGAGGAAAAATATTTTTCGTACTTATTATTGTCATATTTTTACGTAAATTCGTTAGAGTAAAAAGTAATACCACATATTTTAAGTATTATTTTAATATTTATTATACTTCTTAAATATTATTTTAATATTTTTTTATTTTAAATAATGTATTAAAATATTTAATGAATAATTATTTTTTATAAGTGTGAAAATCATAATTTAATAGATATTGAATATACCCATTTCAAGGGGTTTGGGAATGACATTTTTGGTTCTCAACCCTAATTTGTGATGGGACTTAGGTGAAGCCCACCATTTCTATTCTCATTTCCAATTTCCAATTTCCAATTTCCTTTTAGCCAAATAAACAAATAATTCATTTAAATGAATTATTATGATTTTTTTGTGGGTTTTTATATTAGAAAAAGAGAGATTTGAATTTTTAAAATTTTAGAAATGACATGTATATTTTTAAAGTCTTAAAAATAAAAATTGATTGAAAAAAATATATAATTAATTTAAATACTAAAAAAAGATTAAAAATAATGTAAATGAAATTTTAAAACTTAAAAAGTTTGCATATCTCTTTTTTGAAGTTTAACATTTAAATTAATTTTGACATTTTTATAGTTAAAATCAGATAAATTTCTATTTTTACCATTATATTCTAAAACTTTAGGAATTTATTTCTTTCTTAAAATTTTAGAGGTTGAAATGTTCTCAATTCTATTTAAAAGGGTTATACGGTAATTTAGCATACCCAAAGGGTCCAAAATTGTATAGATTTGGAAGAGAGGACAGCGGAGATAAAATAAAAAATTTATAAAAAAAAAACCTATTTATAGAATTTGTCTCATCGAAACCCTAGTCCCTAGCTCTCTTCTTCCCCAATTCATATTGCCCTAAACTTCTAATTCAATTCCCAGTAACAATCAATCCATTGCAAGTGATCAAATCTGATTGATTTCATCTCGGAAATCTAATTTAATTGCTCATCATGGACTCCATTGACAACAACGTCAAGGAGGAAAAACAACAACCAGATACGCTCGAAATCAGTGCGCAACCGAAACCAAAGCCGAAGCCGAAACGTTTCGTGAAGAACCAGATTCCAGACTCAATCCTCAACGACGAATCCCTGAACGCCGCCATCTCCCTCCTCCCGCGAAACTACAATTTTGAAATCCACAAGTGCGTGTGGCGCATCCTGTCCACGCGAGCGAAGCGCGTTGCCCTCCAGCTCCCCGAGGGCTTACTCATGTACTCCCTCATCCTCTCCGACATCTTCACCTCCTTCTCTGACGTCACCCACTGTTTCATCCTTGGTGACGTCACCTACGGCGCCTGTTGCGTCGACGACCTCTCCGCCTCCGCTTTAGACGCCGACCTTTTGATCCACTATGGCCACAGCTGCTTGGTCCCTGTCGATTTTACCAAAATACCATGCCTCTACGTCTTCGTCGAGATCAAAATCGATGTCAACCGTCTGATCGAAACAATCAAACTTAACCTAACTGATTCTGACTCTACCAAAATTGTCCTGGCTGGCACTATACAGTTTGCATCAGCAATCAGAGCTGCAAAGCCAGAACTAGAAAAGCACGGATACACGGTTATGATTCCACAATCAAAGCCATTATCAGCGGGAGAAGTTCTTGGATGTACTGCACCAAAGATTTTAGGACGTGAATCGGATTTCAATTTAGTTTTTATTGCAGACGGGAGGTTTCATTTAGAGGCGCTTATGATAGCAAATCCAGGGATTAAAACATTTAGATACGATCCGTATTTAGGGAAATTGTTTTTGGAGGAGTATGATAATAAGGGGATGAGGCAGATGAGAAAACGAGCTATAGAGAAAGCAGCGAAGCAGGCGAGGAGTTGGGGAATTGTGTTGGGGACATTGGGGAGGCAAGGGAATCCAAGAATTTTGGAGAGGTTGATGAAAAGAATGGACGAGAAAGGATTTGATTATGTTGTGATTTTGATGTCGGAGATTAGTCCTGGGAGGGTGGCGCTGTTTGAAGATAGTGTGGATGCTTGGATTCAAATTGCTTGTCCGAGATTGTCCATTGATTGGGGAGATGCGTTTGCAAAGCCACTCTTGACTCCATTTGAGGCTGAGATTGCACTTGGATTTATACCCGGTTGGTGGGTGAGAGAGTCAATTAAGAGTGAATCGTGTTGTTGTGGGGATAAAAAGTGTGAGGGCGAGGGTAGTGTTTGTGGTGATTATCCGATGGATTATTATGCACAAGATGGCGGGGAATGGAATTCATCTCATGTGAAGAAGGTTTCTCGTCCTGTGCAGAGAAATGCTATTGCTTCTGCTGCAATTGATGCTGGTTCCTGACATTTTGCGACCAGAAGAGAAACTAGTGGAGTGTAGCACTCTATTCTGAGAGAGATATCCAAGTCACTTGACCAAGTGAGGTCTAACTCTCAGCTCATACTTTAATTCTGCTTTGCTAATTGTTCTCTCTAGTTGTTATTTGTTAACTGAGTGCCAAATTTATTATGTTGTAAGTTATGGATAGAAAATGGGTCTTTAGCTTTGTGTGGAAGTAAATAGTGAATCAACATTCTGGAAATTGAACTCCAATGGTGGTATGCTCTTGAATTAAAATTCAGGAACTTGAGGGACAATTTGTGAGAATTGTTGATAGCCCGAAAAGGATTGGTCCTAATTTGAGAGGGTGAGTTTCAGTTGTTCTATATGACACATGAATGATCTAAATATTTGCATAATCGATTTTGCATACAAAGTTGACATGTAAAACAAATTATAAAGATATGTAAAAGTCTGTGCTTATGTCAAATAAGAATATGCCCCATTTCACTGTTTAGGATATAATATAATGAATGTGGATAAACAGATGCAATTGTAATCCGAAACTTGCTTTCAAGTCTGCTATCATTCTTGTGGCATAACTTGTGCACTTTTTCACCAGAGAGGTCTGTATTTCCCAACTTGAGACAAATATTTATGGAATCCAGCTTAAACCGATGAAAATTCGAACCCCACTAAACCGCTTCTTAATGAAATGCTTCTTCGATCTCAAAATAGCTTTTTGCTTCAAATACTACCATATGCTGTAAAATAATTAAATAAGTGCAATAATATTGTTATTATATTTTCTATTTTTATTTATTACATTATTTATTTCTCTCATCTAATTTTATTTTAGCAAATCAATCTAATTATATTTTACCATATCAATTTATATGAATAATTTTGTATATATTTAATTGTTCTCAATTTTAAGATAAGTTCCGGATCAAATTTTACAGAACTTTTACATGAATGAAAGCAAAACAAGAAATAGGCAAATTGCCTGGTAATATAGATTGATGACTAATATTATTTCTCCGAGTGTCCAAATTTTTTAATCGAGGCATAAATCAATGAATAATGAAATTGGCGCAGACCACACACCAAATCTAGTGTATTTTTCATGTGCTATCATTTCGAATACCAGCTGGCTGAGTCAAAAACTTCACTTAAAAATGGCCCCAACAACTATTTGGAGGCCCCGTTTATAAAAGGGTGAGATGGATTCTATTCTAGCCTTCCCACATGTTTAAATTAAAAGGGCACTTGAGATTTGCTAAAATTAACAAGAAACAAAAGAATAACCAAAATCATTTGAATAAAAGTTCACAAACAGAACCATGGAGAATGTTCTGAGCAACATTACATGGAAAACAAGTTACTCTTACAATAAATATAGACCGACTAAAAAAAATGTGAAAAAACCTTAAACATTCCGTTCTAAAGCAAAATACTACATTCTTCGCCAAATAAAAAGAATGTAATAGACCAAAGCAAACAAAAGCACTAACAAATATTGATTCCAGCCACTCATTGCAAATAATAATTGGCTTCTAAACCCTAGTGAGATAGAAATAATATATATTCCATGCTTAAAATCCCATGCCCGTACCAAGATCTTTTTCTCCACCAATAAACCAGAGCTTCAAAAGTCAAACAAGCTGAACTCACATGCGACACAAGACTGAGTGATGAAGACCTTAACTCACCATCAATATTTTCACGCAACTTAAAAGCATTTCCTGTGTACAATAGCTGGACCAGACTAAACAAGACTGAGTGATGAAGACCTTAACTCACCATCAATATTTTCACGCAACTTAAAAGCATTTCCTGTGTACAATAGCTGGACCAGACTCATCGTATTCACCCTTGGATATCCACATCTGCAACAAGGAGGAAAGAAATCAGTGAAGAAACCCAACAACATTTGTTTAATTAACATCCATGTTCAACATTATGGAAAATCAAATTGTGGAATAAAATACAATATAAAAAAGGAGTGCAGAAGTAGTTACCTGCTGGAATGTGCTGAGAGAAGCTAGAATGGATCCTCCAATCCAGACACTGTACTTTCTCTCAGGAGGTGCAACCACCTTGATCTTCATGCTGCTAGGAGCAAGGGCGGTAATTTCCTTGCTCATCCTATCAGCAATTCCAGGGAACATAGTTGACCCACCACTAAGCACAATGTTTCCGTAGAGATCCTTCCTAATATCAACATCACACTTCATGATGGAATTGTAAGTAGTTTCATGTATACCAGCAGCTTCCATTCCAATCAAAGATGGCTGGAAAAGTACTTCAGGGCAGCGGAACCTCTCAGCTCCAATTGTAATTACCTGCCCATCAGGCAACTCATAACTTTTCTCAATTGCAGAGCTACTCTTGGCAGTCTCCAACTCTTGCTCATAGTCAAGGGCAACATATGCAAGTTTCTCCTTCATGTCACGGACAATTTCCCGCTCTGCAGTAGTGGTAAAAGAATATCCTCTCTCAGTGAGGATCTTCATCAAGGCATCTGTTAGGTCACGACCAGCAAGGTCCAGCCGAAGGATAGCATGAGGGAGGGCATAGCCTTCGTAAATTGGCACTGTGTGGCTCACACCATCACCAGAATCCAAAACAATACCTATTCATATAAAAAGAATCTGGTCAGCACATATTTTAAGAGACTACAATATAATGTGATCAAATCAGCAATTTGAGACCAGATAAGAAAAAAGTTCAATTATAGCCCAAAGTTATAACAGAAGAGATGTAAGTTAATAGACATTGTTCAACAACTCAACAGTAAGTCCTGTTGTGGCTCAGGAATTATATTGATAAGCAAATATATTCTTTCATAGTTCCTTAATAGGGGGTAAGCACCTCCCCTCTAAACACTTTCTTTTATTCTTTCCACAATATGTCTAGCTTTCCTACTTCCCCAAGATCGGGATTCAATGAGTTCATTAATGTTATCCTTGCATTACTGATCTCAGTATATTACTAAGACCAAAAATTACAATGATCAACACAAACCTGTTGTACGACCACTGGCATATAGGGAGAGAACAGCCTGGATAGCAACATACATAGCAGGCACATTGAAGGTTTCAAACATGATTTGGGTCATCTTCTCCCTGTTGGCCTTGGGGTTGAGTGGTGCTTCAGTAAGGAGTACAGGATGCTCCTCAGGGGCCACACGGAGCTCATTATAGAAAGTGTGATGCCAAATCTTCTCCATGTCATCCCAGTTACTGACTATACCATGCTCAATTGGATACTTCAAAGTGAGGATACCTCTTTTTGATTGTGCTTCATCACCTACGTAAGCATCCTTTTGACCCATCCCAACCATGACCCCTGTATGACGAGGTCTGCCGACAATACTGGGGAACACTGCCCTTGGAGCATCATCACCGGCAAAACCAGCCTGCAAATTTTTAGAAAGTCAAAGACATCAGCATTTTTCCAAGCAGAATTACTTATCAGACAAGCTTTCTTTTTCAGGTTTTTTTTTTCTTTTTTTGATAAGTTTTATCTGACAAGACTGAAATACAGCCATAGTTGATAAAACATTATTTGTGAGGTAAATTGTGTTTCTAAATATTGATTCATATCTAACGAGACCAATAAAAGATCCTGAACTACGTAGACTACTTTACTGACCTTGACCATTCCAGTTCCATTGTCACAGACAAGGGGTTGAATATCCTCAGCATCAGCCATCTTTTACAATTCTAGAAAAGGGAAATTAATGATCATTAGCAATGAGATGAAGAAAATAAACTAATAACAAAAAATTAAAACCACAAAAAGTAATCTAACTGAAATAAACAATTCTCTAGCACATCACGCTTGATACAAAAATGAGATTCACAAATAAATATGAAAAACACAAATGAATTAAAAAGAATAAACCATAGCCCATCAGATAAAATAAGGAAGTTAGCAAAATTCAGGTATGGATTATCACTGCTTCTGGGTATTAACCCAAATCTTACAACATGTAAACAAAACTATATGCAATATTGTGTATAGGCGTCTTCAAATCCATGTTATAATAAATGAGTGCATTTAAATGGACATTTTGATTTTCCAAGAGGAAAATGATGTTGACTTTTTTCTGATGGGGGCAATAGCACAATCGGATCAAGGACACCATAACAAGAATACTAAATATTTTTACCATAGTACTTAAGTTTCACAAATTATTATTAGCAAACAATTTTTACTACCAAGTAATTTAAAAACTGATCAAAGATCAAAACTTTTCAACAGATATTAGAAGATCAAGCAGATCATATAGGCGGAACAGAAAGCTGTAAAATCCCAAAAGAAAGAAAAGGAAAGAAACATGCAAGCAAATCAGATCTATAACAGTAAATAAACAAATGGTATCATTTCTATCTTTACTCAAAACACACTGAAACTAAGCAGAACCTTAAGATCAAAATAAATATGAAAATAAAAAACAAAGATCTATTAAAAGAAAAATACATATGTATATATATATATACACACACCTTTGATTAAGCGAAAGAAAACTATTAGTCTTCGCTGGGATGCTACTGCTGCTAGTGAAAATGGGAAGTGGGTTGGCAGAGAAGAAGCGGAAAATGAAGAGAGAATAGAGGGTAAGCACGTTTTTATATGGCAAGTCCAAATGATGATGAAAATGAAAATGAAAATGCAAATGTAAATGCAAATGCATATGAAATTTAAGTTTGTGCTGCGTTTGCCTGCTGGGGAAAAAGATAACTCGGGAAAGGAACCAGAATGTGGAATCTTTAACTTTCTTTTCTCCGTGAACCAAACAGAAAATTTAACTTTTTTTTGGTCATAGGGTTAATAATAATGAACAAGACCCAGAAAAGGAATGTTGTTTGATTTCTTCGAACACTACACGAAAAAAAAAATTGAAAAAAGTTGGCCGTCCATGTCGACAAATTAGATCTAGTTTATTTTGTTGTTACGTTACGTGTAATATGTAATAACTCCACGTCAGCAGGGCGGCTATCCGGGGGTAATAACATCTGGATCCTAATTTTGGTTTTAATTTCTCAGACGAGGGTGTAGGTTGTTCATTTGTGTGATTTAGGTACCCAACTCCTATTGAAATAACTAGCAACTCATTTTTGTCATTTTCTTTTTAAGTTTTTTTTTTTCTTTTAAGTTCTTTTGTAATTTCTCACCTAACTCCTATTGAACAACTAACTAGCAACTCATTATTATTATTATTATTTTCTTTTAGAATTTATTCTTTTACTTTTATTTAGTAGGCTTAATTATTACAAACTCAAAAAAAAAATTTATTAAATGAGTAAAAAAAATAGAACTGGTTTTATTTCAGTAAGACTCTTTTAGAAAAGTCGTAAACAAAAAAGAATACTACTATTCTTATTTTAAAAGGACTTTAATAAAAAATACTAATTAATAAAATAATATGATATTTTCATTTAACTCAAGTTACTTTCACATGGTTGCTACCTATAAAAAGAGAATTAAATCATGAAGAAAGGTAACAATCAATCAATTCTTATTCCAGAGAGAGAGTGCAACATACTTATTATTTTGGGTTATTTTTATTCTATAAAAGTATTATCTTCAAATATATCTTCTATTACAATAATATTATAGTTATTTAAGTAGGGTTATGAGGTTCGGTAAAAGTGGATATAAACTCACATTGAACTGAACTATCATAAATTTGATGTTTTTATTGTATTTTCTTTTACTTTTGTTAATCTTAATCAATAAATCGCAATAAGTAATAAATTTAATTCATTAACTGTAAGATAATCAAAGTTTGGGATTAATAACTTTTAACCCCACTCTACCAACCCCTTATCCGTGTACTGATATAAAATAAATAAATATTTTTTCTAAAACTAGTGTGAGAAAGAAATTGATCAATCCTTAAGTCACATTTGGCATGTGAGTATACAATTTAATTATAAAAAAATGGATGGACTAAAACAAAATAACATACAAAATTTGATGCATTTTTGTCAAAAGTATTAGAAGTAAAAAATGATAAATTAATATAATTTTATCAAAAGTTTCGGAAGAGACCAAATTGGCGGTTAAACAAAGTCAAAAGTTACGTAGTCATAGTCAAATTTTAATATTGTGAGAATATATTAGTTATTTGAAGGAGGATTAGGGAGCTGTTTGATATGAATAGATAAATTATGTGTTCTTCTGGAAAACAACTAAAGATGAGGACCTAAATGGTATTATGATGCAGCTATGGTGCATGTAGGGGTTGGGGGCGGTTGGTTAAAGTCATGAGCCATGCTGAGTGCCGCCGACCACGTCCAAGTCTAACTTGAATCTTGATTTTGGAGGCCGGCAATGGCCCTACCCTTTTTCTCCTCTTTACACCTGTATTCGGATTTTATTAATAATAAATATAATATAATATATATATATATATATGTATGCTCAATTCTTTATTTAGAGGTTATGAAAAGTAATTCTTATATTTATTTGTCAAAAAATATGTATATATATATATTATGATGGGGATTTGAACTTTTAAGGAGAAGCTTAGAATTGAAATGTTTAATTTAAAATTATAATTATTTTAGTAGAGTAATTTTTTTATTTATATACTTAAGTATCAATAATTTTATAATCAATATGTGAAAATCAACTCATTGAATAATTTTTTTTTGAACAAAATTTTTGTTAGTGAGATGACGACACCGACTTTTTATTCGAAATAAGTCAATTTACATTCTGATTATTATGATCAAACTCTAATATTAATTATTTGAGTAGAGTGACCTCCTACTTATAAATTTAAGTATAAGTTATTTTTTAATCAATATAAAAGAACCAATTCAACTAACATATTCCTACATCTATCTAGTTATTATTATTATTTTTTATTTTGTGCTAGTTTCTATAATCTTCCATGGTGGCAATTTTAACTTTTAAATTACTTTAGCAAAAAATTTAGATGAAGTTACAATATGAAATAGAATTTATTGTATTAAAAAAGATTTTCTTTGTTTATAGAGATATCGTGTTTATCATGTGAAAATTAATGAATAGAATTTTGATTTTAACAAATCTATATTTAAAATAACTTTGATTATAGATTTAATTCGTTCTCTATATATTGCTCTTTATTTGGGTAGGATATTTGGTTAATTACTTCAATCGATTTTGAAGAAACTAGATTCAAGTACATTTTACCTGATTAATGACTAGTATAAATAGTTCAATTTTGTCCAATAATATAATCAAGCCTTGGTTCCAAAGTTAACAAAATCACATGAGACCGTCTTCAAAATCTAATTGAGATGAATTCTCTTTCTCTTTCTTTGTTTTAGAAAAGAGATACTATGGAGTATTTTTTTTGTTACTCCCAAAAGCCTTAATTTATGCCCGCCCACTAAAAAGGAGGCCTAATTTTTAGAAAGTCCACCTCAAGACCTTAAATCTCAAGATTTGGTATTGGGAGTTAATCCTTGGGTCTAATTCTCCAAAGCTTATTTTACCTTTATGCCCAAGCTAAAAGTACTTATAAGGCTTTAGGGCATGAGGCCTAAAGAACTTAGGGTCAATATCAAAGAAAACTGTTTTCAATATCTTAAATTGGTTAACCTTAGCTTGATTGACCTCATTGCTCACTAAGGACTATTTCATAAATATGATAATACCATACCCTATAACCTTGGATGTATGTTATCCTTGGATATATCTCACTCCTAAGATCTCGAGCATATCTCTTCCATAAGATCTAAGAAATATGTTATTCATAGGATCTCAAGAATATTATACTCCTAAAATCTTGGAACATATCCTAATTCCTAAAAAACTTGGACATTAAAGCATCCTAAAAAACCTAAAAAAAAAAAAGAAGTATACTTCTTTAGAAAGAGAGGATTCTTTTAAGTATCGAGACCCTCTCTAAAAGGTGCAAAGCAGAGAGACGCATAAACTTATTCTAAAACCCATTAAGCATCAAAGAGTTGTTACTGAATATAATCATCAACTTAGCCTAATTAACTTTTTTAGTGCAGGGACTAATCTTGAGAGTCAAAAAGTTCTCAGGAGATCATATTATTTCCCGCCAACCGATGTGACTAGAACCACCCATCTATGCACCCACAAGGAGAAGAGGAATAGGGTGGCAAGAGAAGTGTCACACGAGGCACAGAAAAGCCGACTTCAGAGTATAAGGTTACACTGAGAACCTGATGATCGAGCCCTAATAGAATCATAGGTTGGAGATTCAAAAAGAATGAGGAGGAATACCAAGGATAGAAAGATGAGGATGAGCTAAATGAGCATAACACCCACGAATTTTGTAAGTAAGACAGAGGATTATAAAGGAGAATGCGATAGAAATGAACCAATGGGAATTACACCAAGAGAAGTAGCCCTAGAAGAAAATTTTAAATGCTTAAAATAGAGGATACAAGAGCTCATTGAGAGGAAGGGAGCGATAAGAACTATCTCTACCGAGGACGAAAAATAGGGAACGAAATCCCTACTTATAGACGAGCTCAAAGATATAGAGTTGACCACCATTTTCATAAAATTGAGCATCCTAATGTACAAAGGGGCAACTAATCCAAACCACTATGTGGGTTAGTAATCGATCTACTAACCATTGTCAAAACTAGATATACTAATTGTTGTATATGAATATGGAAAGAAAAGCTCTCATATGGTATAAAAGCTTGAAGTAAAGGAGGATAAACTCATATAACAAGTTGATGGACAAGTTTATGAAATACTTCTAAGGAGCGTGTGAGTTAGCAAAAGATCCTCGGTAATTGAAAAAGATAAAGCATAACCAAACAAAGGGCATGAGGGAATTCATGGACCAAGTTCATAATGAGGTAATCCAACTTAGAGCTTTTGACCTACTGATCGCTTTAAAAGCCTTAAAGAAGGAATTAAAATTGAATTGGTTTTAGAACTTTCTGACTGAGAATCATGTCCCAACCTATGTTACAGCCTATGATTAAGTAGCTGGCAACACCGGATTGAAGAAGAAGAAGTTATTAATGATAGAGCCTTAAAGGAGAGTTCCAGGTAGTGAGTTTAAGAGGTCCCTCGAGAATAATTTGTATAGAGAAAGAAGGGACCAAACACTACCTCAACTTGCAAAATAACTTAGAGGGAAAAAATTGTGTTAATAAAAGCGAGGTAAGAGGACAATTAGGTCACCTCTTATAGTGGCCAAACTCCTGTATGATATCATATGTTCCCTTTATTATTCCTCTAGACAATATCATTAAAGCCATCAAAGATAAAGATCTACTTAGGGAGTTGAGTGCTATCTAAGAAACCACAGCACCATAAAATAAAGACATAAGGTGTGAATTTCATTAGACCATAGGCACGCGACTAGGAAGTGCAATAAGTTAAAAAAATTAATAGACAAGCTAATTAAAAATAGGTATTTAAAGGAGTTCAAAGCAAATTAGGAATAAAAGAAGCCTCAACAAACTGAGAATGTAGGCACTAAGCCCTCAATCTAGTAATGAATTGTTGAAATTTGTACTTACATGCCATCCCATTAAGTATAAATATTTAATGATAGTATTTATACAATTATCATTTCTAATAAAATTGTTAATAATATTTATAATAAATGGTAAGATGCTTGTAACGTTTCAAACATTGTATGATTTGAAGGAGTTCATATATGGTCTAAAGGAGTTTAGATCAGTGCTAAGAGTTATTAATGCTAATAGTTAAAAGTACTAAGAGTTAGTAGTGCTAAGAGTTAACAGATTAATAGAGTTAGCGAAATCTAAATAGTTAAAGCCTTGTCTGAAATGGGATAATGACTTGAGAATATATTTAAAATGATATAGCTATAAAGAGTTACAAATGGTGCTAAGAAATGTCATTATACAAGTATATTCTCAAACATGATGTTCTTGATCTAATTTCATCAATGCGAGTCTATCAATGAAATTCATTAATATAGATTAGTGTATGTCTATATTTGGATGGTCCAGATGGTTAGTCTTAGCAAACTATAAGCTTAGTAGAAGCTCGTATAGACATACAGGTATTCAGTGAGGACTAGATATTGAACAGACTCATAAATACCTCCAATAGACATCTCATAAAGCCATCAATAGAAAGTCTTCCGAGTTGAGTAGTATTTGTGATCCTTTGACCTAAGCGTTACAGTGGGCTTGCGAGTGATCCATCATACTTTAGTTTCACACATGTCAGAGACCTTTCATGATCTGACCATTGTGTGTCATTGGGTATGGTCCGATGCTCATGGAATCCGGTGTACGTAGATATGGGATCTATTAGCTCATATGAGTGGGTTTGTATATTCTGATGCTTCAAGATTGTATTTCAGAAAGTTTTGTGGCCACAAGCATAAACCTTGTAAAATATATTCCGAAGGGATAAATAATATCACAAAAGTATTTGTGGATATTATTTAAGAAAATATAAATCTGAAGACAAGTTGATGGTTAAGCAAATAGAGATTTGATGGTGATGATCTATATCTTTGCTCTTCCAAGATATAAATGATGGATGGATTATACAAATATACAATAACCTCAGCTTGCATGGTCTAACGCGCTAATTTGTAATATTCGTAACGTATGTGGGGTATCGTTCACGGACGTATGGAGGAGCTCCATATGACAAATTAGGTGTGGACCTAGAGAGTCTCACAATATGAAGTGTACTCGTTGCACACTAGGGTAGCGAATTGGATTGAATAATTCGATCCAGTAAATTTCAGCAAAATAGAATAATTATTTCGGGATCCCTGAAGATGTGCATTTGTCAAAACTTAATTGTTAAGTACATCATTGAATTAGTTAATAAGAGTTGTTAATTAATAAAATGTTGACAAGTGACAAAATTTGTTCCATTATTTGATTTTACCTTAATTTTACCATTTAATCTTGGCAGTAAAAACTAGTAAAGTAGAAAGTAATTATTCAAAATTATTTTAAATAATTAAATTAGATATTATGATTATATTATTAGATAATATGATAATATATATTAATCATGGCCATTGTATTTTAATATAATGAGGGGCCTAGATGTTGGCCATTTATTTACCTAATATAATTAAAATAATTATATTTGTTAGGTAATGATTTATTTAAATGACTATTATTCTAGTGCTTAATATATTCATCCTAAGTGGGAGACCAATAATTAAATTGGTGAAGCACTTGTTTTTGCTTTATAAAAAATTGTTGAATAACAAAAATAAAATTAGGCTAACAATTGAATATATTATTGTAACAAATTGATACAAAACAATTGAATGAATTCATTCAATTTAGAAGTGCAAAAATCGGCCAAGGCATGGAGAGGTAGAGAGAAAATTTTGTTTTTGTTTTTTCAAGTGTTGGAAAACATGAAAAACCTTTCTTCATCTTCTTCTCTTATGAATGAATTAAAATGAATAAATGAAAATGGAGAAATAGATTAGTAATTGTAGACAAGAGTTGTGTTAAAATTAATTAATTTATGAAAATTGTTTCCATCATTTAAACAAAAGTTGTAGGCAAATATTTACCATTTCCATTTAAGAATCAAATAGTTTGTATTCAAAGAGTTTGAATACATGTGTTGAAAATTGTAAAATTAAGCTACCATTCTAGTTCCATAATCCCACCAAACCGTTATGGACTAGAATTGTTCAACAATTCACTTCAAGGTGAGCTCTTTAATTGGATTGTTGGAGGACTTAAAGATTTTGTATAGCTACCTTCATTAGGTAAGTATTCTTTATATTTTAATTTTATGTACACAATTGTTCATCATATATAAGTTGTTGTATAATAGTTATACTTGAGCATATATGTGATATATGTGGTTAAATTTGTTAAATTGGGTGTATATGTTCACATGCTTCTACTGTGCGTAGTAATTTTTGAAATTATATATACACTCATATGTCATACACTCAATTTTCAACATGAATGACCATGATAATTGCTAAAAGTCCTACATTAGCTAAGGACTCTAACAGATAAATGAAGAATTACTCTTAGTATTCCATGATGGGACATTAGGTAATGTGGAACATCATAAGTTGAGAAGGCTCGGGTGTAGACAATGTCTATCATATTTACCGATGAGGATGCCAAATGAATCATCTATCCATATGACAAAACATTAGTGTTCACGATATAAGTAGTATGAATCGATGTTAATAGGGTATTCATTGATCCTTAAAGCTCAGTGGATACATGATAAGGGCATATTTGTTATATATTTTCTCATGTTATTATTATTGATATTTTATGATTTTATGAGAATAGATGGCTATTTATGTGCATTATTGTTATTTATAGGGACTTGAACGAAATTTAAAGAAAGAATATAAAAGGAGCAAAAATAGGGACTAAAATGCAAAGTTTTCAAAATATGTGTCCAGCGCCCCCACGCCACAAGGAATATAGCCCCAGCGCCAGAATAGTGATCGAAATTAGAAAAACGACCTGTTGAAGTCGCATCTGGTGCTCCAGCGCCAAAGAGTCACCGCGCCAGCGACGCTCCATCGCCCCAGCGCTATAAATATACCGCTCCAGCGGTGAAGGCTTTTTCACGCGTCGCCCCAGCAACAACTTTATAACGCTCCAGCGGTAGTGCGAGTCCTAGTCCGACGAGAATTGAGATTTTCAAGCTCATATCAATCCCTATATAAAGCCACTCGTTCCCAACCTTTAAGGAGGAATCCAAGATGACCCAAGAGCACCACGAATACAGAGCACAAGTCTTGGAGAGTAATAGGAGCTTAATTGAAGCAACTTTAGAGAGAGATACAAGATGTTTTTCGGCATCAAGAGTTCTTAGGCAGCGCAATTAAGAGCAATTCGACGTCTATATCGGTTTGCTAATAATTGTATCATGATTTATAATTATTTTTACTGCTGTTCTCTTGTAGCCATGAGCTAAACTTGTTTTCTAGGGTTAATACTTGAACTCAATATGTGTGCTTAATTGCCATATCTTTCGAATATTTAATAAACTTAGTCATTTATTATTTAAATTACTTGTGTTTAATGCTTCAATATATCTGGCCAATATATGGTGAATGAGTTGGTAATATTATTGATAAACTCGGAAGAGGAATCATAATATTTAGACCTAGGTAATTTGATGCATGATTGTAGAGTAACATTCAATATTGCATATGCAAGTTTCAATTTAGGATAGGAATATACCTAATTGGCATGTATGATCAATAAGACCTAATCTTAATGAATCTTAATTTATTACAAGTACTATAGGAATATAGGTATTTGGTAAATTAAGGTATACTTGCATGACCTTGGAAGAGGCTTGTGAATACATTAGTGTCTTGATCAATGATAAAGACTAAGGGAGTTAAATATTATAAGGTTAATCATTAGAAAGCATATTAAGGGATAGTATTAATCCTGGGTTTTCTCTACGTGCTATCATTTAAATCTCATTACATTGTGTTTTTACTTTTATATTTTCTACATTCATTCTTAGATTTTTATTTATCTGAATAATTATTAGGAAGATATAATTTTAGTAATTGGTTAAAAAGAAAAAATTATCCCTGTGGGTTCGACATCCGACTTATTTAGTCTCTTTATTACTTGCATACGATAATGTATACTTGCACTTAATTTTATAATATAGAAATATCGCATCAATACAATATTAAAAAAAGTCTTGGATGGCCTCAACATTAAAGATTTGAAGGTAGAAAGGCAAAGATAACATTCTTTGGTTTTAGAGATAGGTGTGTAATGCTACTAGGGGTGGCCACCCTAACCATGTCCCTTATAGAAAATGTAACACCCTTCTCACTCACCTTTCATTGAGACACGAGATTAGGGGATGCTACGATAGCATCGAACACAAATAATAATAAAAATTTATTTAAACTTATCAAAAACACATTATAATTAATTTTTGTTTATAAACATTTACGGAGAAAAATTGACAGAGTCTTCCTTAAAAATTTGACTTTACACTACCTGTGACAAAGGAAAACACTCTAAAATTTCAATATCAATTCTCAACCAACTTTCATTTTTCTAACAATTATCCACGACTTATATTGCAATCTAAATACATCAAACCTTCACCAAACTATTTCAAATCTAACATATTATCAAAACAAATATCATATACCATCATAGTTTTAAAGAAAATATTTCTAAGGAAATACATACATACACGTCCATACAATTAATGTCTATAATATAATATACAACAGTTTACAGACAAATAAAATATCTACCAATATAATTATATGTATATAGAGGATGTGAGCGACTCTGAGTTGCTGCAGACGGATTCATTGTTCAGTCTTTACGGACGACAACTCTACTACCTGCGCATGATAAATTCAACACGCTAAGCACAACGGCTTAGTGGGTGTACACAAAAGTTGAAACAGTATAACAATGTTTTGTTATCCTTATTGCAAATAAACCGTATATATATATAATGAACATTTTAATAATAACCAATGTCGCTATATAACAAAAATAATTCAAAATTTATCAATTAATCAATTCATTAAACCAAAACATTATTTAATTTCTCATTTCAATTGATCAAAATATATATATATATATATATATATACACATATCATATTTATAATTTAATTAATTAATTTATTAACTATTTTAATAAATTATAATTAATCCAAGTAGGCACCCAAAATAAACACTAGCACGATACCATGGATTGACTAATGGACTAACAGATATCGGATAATGATTCGGCATCGGCCACTCAGTGACTACCCACCGGATCCAAAACAGATAACAGATCAGATACACAAAGCAGTGTCATTAGACAAGCAAATGGCACAGTACTGCTATAATACCCTATTGGCATGCCAACTACCAATCCTCCCCTACCAATGTTCAGATTTATTTAGAGCGTCTCAATAATATTATTAATACATTATTATTATTATTATACTGAATTATTATATAAATTCACATTTACTCAATTTTTCTGATTATTCATATTTAGACACAAATATTTTTCTATTATTACAAATAGGCCTAATTTGATTTACTATTCACCTTTATGCCCAAAATTTTCCAAAATTTTAAACATAAGTCCAAATATTCCAAAAGTTTCCATATAGGTTCAGAATATTTAAAAATACCCAAATAAGTTTCAAATTTTTCAGATTTAACAATTAAGTCCACAATATCTTCAAAAAGTCATATATAAGTTCTAATTCCATAAAAATTTACATAAAGACCTAAAATTTTCAAATATTTACAAATTAGTCCAGATTTTTCAAAATTCTCATATAAGTCTTATTTTTCTCAAAATTCATATTTATACCTAATTTTTCTTTTCTTTTCAATTTTGACCACCAATTAATATCCAATGCTCAAAACATATTTAATACATTTAGAAATAATATAATTATCAATTCAATGCCATAGTTCAACATACTCATCCATCATATTATTGAATCACATAAATATACACTAAATTTCCTAAAGTAAAAAAATTTAAATTTCAACTAAAGTGTACACCAACCTTATAAATTTAACTCCTCCAGTTGTTACTCACTTCTTCTCCGTCTCTTTCCTTTGGCTATCCTTGGCCAAGCTTACACCTTATATGTCAAAATACACAAATAATAAATAAAATTCTAATTACCAAATTAAATGCACAATTCACTAATTCTACATGACTATTTCACATATTAACCCTTAAAACCTCAAATCCATATTCAATAGAATTTTTATCAACAACGCACATTGAATAACACCTTATATCTTGAAATTGATCCTTGAAACTTGATTAAGAAGGGTTTAAGTAAGGGTTTGGGGGCTTAATTTACTAATGAAAGTATTGAGAATTGTAGAATTTAAAAGGGGGATAAAAGAAAATTGGAGAGAAAATGCAAAATGGGGGGGACGGCAAAGGGGTTAGAATTGTGAAAATTTTCAATACTATTCCTTCTTTTATAGCCTTCATTTTTCTTTCCAAAAATACCCTCAACTAAACCCAAAATTTCAAAAATGTCATTGATTAGAAATAGTGGCATTTGATTGGGCCAACAATTCCAAGAACTATTCACAACTAAACTAAATAAAAATCTAGTTAAAAACTAACTAATCCAATCACTTTCTAATTCATTTGGTGGCTAATTGCTATTGGTTCATGATTAAGTGTTGGAAAAGTGTAAATGGTCAAGGTTTTAATTCCATGAAACCATTTTTACCATACCAACACTTTTTCAACTAATTAAATTCTTCCATTTCCTATAACAAATAAATTTAATCCTAATAAAAAAATTAATTCTAATAATAAAAAAAATAATCTAACAAATAAATATTTTGGGGTGTGATAGAAAATCCTTGTATAAAGACTATGATGGTAAATTTTATAGTGGTCAAGCAACCATTCCACTAGAAAAATTCTAATAGGACAACTCTTCATAAGAAACTTTAATGCGACCTTGTCGATCCATTATTTGAATTTAATATTTCTAACTGAAAATGGAGTAATAGTAATCTTTAGGGATCAGAAGATGGCGAGAAGTTGTTACTTAACCTTAGCTAAAAGGACATTCTGTATCACTATGGTAGACTTAATAGAGATGAGAAGCTAAAGTCCCTAAAGTGGGTGGAGGAGTTGATCAATGTCAAGATAATATATGATTCCTTTAAGAAAATGGCAAAGATCGATTCAAACCTTGGGCTGTAGATGAGAGACGACTTGAGTTTTCTATTAAGAGAATTTTTGAATATATTCACATGATCACGCAAGAACATACCAGACATAAAACCTTCACTAATTGCGATTAGTTCATACTTTAAGCCCATCAAGTAGTAAAGGATGATCTTTAACCAAGAAAGGAATAAGCTATTAACATCAGGGTTCATAAAAAAAAGTCCATTACACTAAGTGGCTAGCAAATGTAATAATGGTAAAGAAGCCTAATGAAAATGGAGGATGGGTGTAGGCTTTACTGACCTAAGTAAAGCTTACCCAATGGATAACTTCCTATTAGTAAACATTGACTAGCTAATGACTCAATAATCAAGCTTTTTCTTTTCAGCTTCATGGATGCATTCTCGAGATGCAACCAAATCATGATGTTTTCCTTAATCAAGAGAAGATCTTGTTCATCACTCATTAGGGGACATACTGCTACAAAGTCATGTTGTTCGGATTGAAGAATGTTAACCTACTAAAGACTTGCTAACAAAATTTTCAAGACTTTGATTGGGAAAAGAATAGAAGTCTATATAAATGACATGATAACTAAGTTAATGATGCCTAAGAACCATATCGGGGATTTGAGAAAGACCTTCAAGATATGAAGGAGTATAATATAAAGTTGAACCTTGAAAAATGTGCGTTCGAGGTGGAGTCAAGTGAATGCTAAGGATTTATGGTGAACAAAAGAGAAATTAAGGGCAACTGATGATCATCAAGTTTAATAAAAGAGATTCAAAGGCTGACAAACAAAGTTGCTACCTTCAATAAATTTATCTCAAAAGCTACTGACAAGCGTTTTAAGTTTTTTCAGGCAATAAAGAGGAGAGAAAAGACAAGATAAAATCTACAGTATGAGGAGGCCTTTCAACAGCTCAAGGCTTATATAATAGACCAAAGTGACTCCCAACTAGTAGTCAACTAAGTTAAGAAGGATTTTGAAGTCAGAAGAGAGAATATAAGGGCCTACCTTTAGAAGGTGGAAGAGCTTATTCTATAGTTTTTTGAGGTTAAGGTTCAACAAATCCCTTAAAGTGAGAATCATAGGGTAGATGTGCTAGCACGACTAGCCTTAACTAAGGATGCTGGGATTCCTTAATTGATGCCTCTCGAACTTATCCTAAAGCATAGCATAAAAAATATAGTGAAGGAAGTCCTTTAAGTTAACTCTTATGAGTTGGATGGACCTTATTAGAAAATATATAGAGAATGAAGAGTTGCTTGAAGACATACTTGAAGCTCGCCAACTCAGGTATACCTTGGCTCAGTACGTTCTAATTGAAGGGACCCTATACTTTCGATGATATTTCTATTCATACTTAAGGTGTTAGAGCTTAATGAAGCCAACTGCATATTTAGGAGATTCACAAAAGGATATATGAAAATCACTCAAGTGTTGAGTCTTTAGCCTATAAATATTTTATATTACTAGCTCACAACACTCTATGATGCTAAAGAGCTCATTTAGAAGTATGATGCTTGCTAAAGGCACGCCGATAACTTCCATGCCCTTCTCAAAACTTGAAGACATGTCTAGCCATTCACCATTCGTTCAATAGAGGGTTTGGCTTAATTAGACTTTTGCCTTGAAGGAAAGGCTTGACGAAGTATGCAGTGGTCTCTGTAGACTATTTCACTAAGTGGGTGAAAGCAGAACTTCTAACCAAGATAATCGAGAATGAGGTTAAGGACTTTGTTTAGAGCAACTTTGTCTGTAGGTTTAGGGTCCCGCATACCATCATCATCAATGATGACAAATAATTTGACAATGAAAATTTCAAGAGCTTTTGTCAACAACCAACTATATGACTTTAGTTTGCCTCCCTAGCTTACCTAAAGACCAATTAGTAGGTAGAGTCACCTAATAAGCTCATTAAAAAGTTATTGAAAAATGGGGCTTGAGTGGGAAGCCTACCCAAAGTATTATGGGCAATCAAAATTATGAACAAATTGACAATGAGAGAAAATCCTTTATTGCTAGCCTTTGGGTGTAAAGTAGTAATTCATGCTGACGTTAGGATGCTAACTCACTGGGTCTTATACTTCAATGAGACAAAGAATGAATAATTGCTCCAAAAATGTCTAGAATTTGTTGAGCAAAGAAGGAACAAGCGAATTTTTGGATGGTAGCACACCAATAAAGAATACCTCAATATTATAACAAATAAATGTGAGTACATGAATTCATGAAAAGTGATATAGTCATGAGAAAAGTATTATTGAATACCAAGATTTTGTCGAAGGCATCTTCGGTCCTAAATGAAAAAGACACTATAAGATCCTTAGAAGGATAAGCCTTGGAACACATGAAATTGGATATGCAAACGGGCAACTAGTAATTCATGCTGAGGTCACCTTGGACTTTAGTGACTCTTTACACTTATCCTTTTACTTCCTAGAAATTGTAATAATAGACCCCCAAATTGTGTTCAGGTTCCTATAATTCAATAAAATATTCTTAGTATTCATATATGTGCAACTATACATATATATATATATATCAAGGCTCGTTCTAATTTGTTAACTCGAATTCTATTTTTGGCTATTCTCGAGAATGACTAACATTCCCCCTAGTAACTTGGTAAAAGTCGAGAAAACTTCAATAAGGAATAAGCAATAGCTCCCTCAGATACCTCATCCTCAGGGATAGAGGTTTGGTAAATTGATAAAAGGAATACTTACATGAAGCTCCCAAGTTCACGAGGTGAAAAGGCTTTACACTTGGAAAGTATGACTTTAAAAATGATAGCACTCCTCGAGCTTTCAATCTTCTATGAATCCCTAAAACTCAAGGACCTGTGTCTCTAAATGACCTTAAACCACACCCATGAGGATGATAATGAATTGATTACTTAAAAAATTCTTTGATAAAAGACAATGGGATGCTCTATACTGAATTCATCAACTAAGGACTCATTGCCCATAAATCCTCGAAATTGAGCTTTTCTTATATAAGGTAAGGTTGTAAACATCTTTAAACACTTGTAAAATTATAAATAAGCACCAAGAGAATTTAAAAAAAAAAAGGTTAAATTAGATTTATGGTTAACTTTATCATTTCAGCTTGGGTTTTATTATTGTTTCGATACTTAGACAAAGTCTTAGTTAAATAATCATTAATAAATATGCTCAACTTAGATGCCTTCAATAATGAATGATTATCCATGAAAAAGTCCTCATACTCAAGTAAAAAATAAAAACAAAACACAAGTTCAAAAAAGATAAATAAAAAAAAAAGCATTGAGGCATTAGTTCATTTCATTAAGCGAAAGTAGCTCATATACAAAGGAAGAGTAAACATAAGTTATAAGAAAAAAAACCAAGTATAAAAGAAAGAGGTTTTCATCTCTTAATAGTAGGTGTGGTCAATAACTAAATGATCTATAATCTTTACCTAGGTTAACAACCGAATGCATGCTTATTGTCTCATTCAGTCATGTTTTTCAATCCTACTCATCACCTTGTTCAGCCACCAAGTATGCTAAGTCTCACTCTAGAATTCAAGTATCAAGAGGTAACGCTTCATAGTCTCTCTTCAAAAGTCAAGTGTTAGGAAGAGAGGCTTCACTTGTGACCCATTACATAGTGGCTAGATAGACTTTAATTACTTCGACCTAAACAGTAGCAATGGAAGAGCTTGGTACAGAAAAGGAAGGACCTGAAAGATTAGGGTTAGTAGCAACTTTAGTGCTCGACCTCTACACTTGCATCTAAGTCTAGGACCTTGGCAGCTTCCTTATCGATCAACGGCTTGTATAACTCATCCTTAAGCAATTTGAGGTCGAGGTCGAGGTCTAGGCATGCTCCTTGAAAAGCTCCATGCATTTAATGAACCCTTCGCTTAACACCCTCTATCCACAATCCTTGAAGAACTCTTGCTCCTTGGCCCAAATATCCTTAGCCTTCTTTCCTTACTACTTCATCTTCAATCCCAATTTTGTTGCTCCAACATCAAGGTGGTAGTAGTAGTCTTAGCTTGAGCCACATTTGCCTCAAAGACTTTATTCATTCTCCAAAGCTTAGAATTTTGGCTTTCAGCTGCTATAGCATTTGCTTCTGCCTTTTTGGCCTTAGCAACAGAAATCCTTAGACTTCATAGCACATGCCTCAGCCATGTCCTTGTGAAGACGTTTTTCTTTGACCTTTACCTTATTATATTTATAGTTATCTTAGAGCCCGCGAAAGATAAACCCTTTATGCTAAAAGATGGTTTAAGCAACATGCGAAAATAATTAAAGGAATGCTACCCTGATCACTACTCCAAAAACTTAAAACAATAACAATAAAGAAAAATGGCTACCTCTATGGCATTATCGATGGCAAGGTGGGGGTGGCCTTAAACTCGTTTCACCTAGAGATTACATCGGCGCGCCCAGTCACATACTTGCTCCCCCTCTCCTATTAGAAGGACTAAATGCCCATACTTGGTCTTTTCTCTCGGTCGTAGAGGTAAGTGCCTTTGTTGTTATTGTTGCCATCAATCTTTTCGCCCCAGGACCCCACAGGCTGAGCTTGATGAAATCTAAGGCACACCCTGAGGGTGAGTTGGCATTTAAATTATAGTAGAGAGGCTTACTAGCCTCTTTCTCTCATCAGCCCTTAAGGGCCCCTCAGTAGTCTTCCTTAAGGGCCGATGTATGCTAAAATAGCCTAATGCAAGTGCACGCTATGGTATCTAGTAATATAGGGTTTAAGTCTAAATTATCGTTCCCTCAGAAACTATTGAACCTATTCCTTGAATCAATTACTAAAATTACTATACTTTACTTTTATCTAGAAAATTCTAATAATGGATTTTAATTAATTTAACTACTGTTAAAAATTAACCTAATTTAATAACAAAAGATCTCAAAGATTAAATTCACTAATTGAGAAGCAATCTAAGGTTTCGACTAATCCCCTAGTATTTCATTAAATCATTAATTCCTTAGTTACTCCATTAATACTAATTGATTGACTAGACACTAATCTCATCATAAGTCTCTGTCGATGGTCAAATGATTATATCACACCTTAACAATTACCTATATATCTATAGTAATTTGAATAAGAGGCAACTCATAAGAACAAGTTTAAATCAAACCATGCATTCCACACACGTATATGTCTATCCTAGATGAAACTTATAGTTGTTACCCTATGATCATGCATCAAACTATCCTAGGCTAAACACATGAATCCCTTTGTCAAGTTCATCATGGTTCCTCAAACATTCAAAATAGTGATTAGGTATAATGAAAGCATTAAAATCAAGATAAAATGAATCAATTATACTGTATTAAGTTTATAACCAAGTGTTTATAAAATTCAACTACATACTAGGTTCAAAACATCTAACCCTAGATTAAAAAAGTTTAGCTTATGATTAAAACAAAAGTACTAAAGCAAGAATTAAAAAATATCATGAACAAGGTCATCTAATTAGGAGAAGAAAGAAAATAACACAAGTGACATCTTAAGTTACTCTTTTTTCTCATGATTTGAATGCCAAAGAGCTTGTTCTTTAATCTTCAATAAATTGCCTTGATCTCTTAATTTGAATGTAAATTTGTTTGCTCTAGATTTGCCTTTGAAATTCTATGTTTATTTGCTCTAAAATGTATGCTTTTTATACGTGCTTTGAAATCCTAAGGATGAGAGCCTTTGAATCTCATTCGATTTAGGATAGAAAAATAGGGTTTTATCAATAATTATATGAGCGTTGCGATACTGAGACGTGGGGATGCGTACTTCTGGGTTTTTCGATTAAGCACCACGGTGCTAGAAATCCAGCTTTGTGGCACTGTAGGTTTTGCCCACGACTGTTGTAGCGCCCAACCTTAGAGCTGCAGCGCCTAATCTTAATTTTTGGCGGTTGCATATCTTGAGCGTATCTTGCTCATTTCTTATCCGATTCTCCTCTCACTTGTTCCTATTTGTCACATTTTCCCCCGTGCACCTATTCAAAATACAAAATACAAATAAATAGCCAAATATTTATAATTTATAGTAAAATACCCAAGTTGGGTACTAAATATATTATATAATTGCGCTCCTATCAATTACGCCCAAACTTAAGACTTTACTCATCCTCGAGCAAAAAAATTAAGCTAACTCTTAAATTACTCTTAAATAATCAATTGCATAGGTCAATAAAAAAATTGCATAGTTGTCTCAAAGGTTGAATTACACTTATGAACTTTTTAGAATAAAAAATTGCTCATGATCATCCCATACTATAATCATCATGCTTAAACTTACCCCTATAATTATTCACTTTATGTGTGTGTTGAGCTATTTATCAGTGCCTCAATTGTATTTAGAATAACTTATTCTTCAAGATAGAACAAGACCAAGATAATTATCCATAAGCTTATTTTTTATAGCAATCTCTACTAATGTAGGACAATTATATAACAAAAGATCAAATAGGGTTTTTCTTAGCTTGTAATGAAAGACTTAGGTTAAGGTGAGATGATGGGAAAAACTTTAAGTTCAAATTGCACCATAACTATAACCCTCTTGTCTCCGGATCAATCCATCATTTCTTTCTTAATTCATACCCCTAAACTTATTTTCTTTGAACCTAAAATGTCAACAACTCAATTATTCTCGACTGCATTTCTTTGGAGGTTTTTTTTTAATCCTCTAATTACTTGTACTTGAATGAGAAAAGTTCCAAAGCTGCCTCTTTTTTCATCTATAATCTTGAACTACTCCATGATCCTTATAACAAGATATTATATATCATAGTGTGAAGGGTATTTATGAAGGATACAAAAATTAATCAGCTATAGGCTTGAAATATGGTTCTTAGAAAGAAATATGGTCAATATTGTAGTAACCACTTATCCAACACCGAAAAGAATAAATATTTATATGTATGTATAATATTCATATTTTATTTGTTTATAGATGATACTTAATTTATGTATTGTTATTAGTATTGTTTGTATAGAGTAAGGACATACTATTAGTATTGGGTTTATTTGCAAGACTTTAAATTTATTTTATGGACCAAATTGTAATACTTTGAAAGTTTTTGGGGTTAATTTATAAATACTAAAAGTTAGCCTCTTAGTATAAAAATACACATTTTAAACCATAATTTACTCATTTTTGGGTCGAGCCACCCTTTTAGAGAGAGAAAAGAGAGAAATAGAGGGGAGAGAAAGAGAAGAAAAAGAAAAAGAAGAAGAAATTGGAATTCGGAGTTTTAAGAGGTATATTATAACTATTTCTCAATTTATTGGTGTTAATTAAGTTAATTTCTTTAAGTTTTTATTTCTAGACAAATGAAAAATTGGGTATTTGATGTGAATTTTGTAAGATATATTGAGAATTGATGATGATTAAGTAGATAGCTTGATAAATCATGATGAATTGCAAAATTTCTACTTGATAATCTCTTGATTTTGAAATTTTATAAATTGTTGTACTTCGATTCTGATTGTTTATTTTGAGACTATGAAACTAGATATGTATAGAATCATTTGAGACTTTGAATCGATTAAAAATTTAAGAAATTGAATTTGTAGTAAATTTATCAAAATGACCCTGAAATTCTAAATATTTCATGTGTTAATAGTATGAAACAGTGACAAACAATTTTTGATCTGCTGAATGATCTTTACAAATTTCTAGAATATGAAAAATTTATATGTCTAATATAATATACTCAAAATTGAGAATTTAGATCAATGTGATTAAATTGTTATGATTTTCTAAAATATATCAGCTCATTTCAGTATTTGATTAATAAATTTTTAAAGCTATGGAATACAATAGTTTTAAAATGAAATATTTATCATGGATTGAGATATATGTGAAGAGTAATTTTGTGATAGTTTTATAATTTTTGAGTTAATATATAATTTTATAAAATTGGGAGATTGAATACTGTTCAGTAAATATCTTGATCCTGTCAGGATAATAGTTTGGATTAGATGGTGTTTATGAAATGGATTGTGTAGGAATTATGATATAATATTCATATATAAGAAGGATATATGAGTAAAAAATGATATATTCTAATTTTGGAGTAATCAGACATCATTTGATGTATAAGAAAATTTTGTTAAGTGTAAGTGGTCAGAATGACAAGTGTTGAGAAACCAAGTAATTAGACTAATTCGTTGTGATAAGTGCAATATATGTAATTTTGTAAGCTATTTAAAGTATTTTTTGTGAATGTTGAGGCTTATAAAAGGATTACACTTAATTGATAGGTTAAGGAGAATTAATCATTGTACCCGAAAGTGCTAAGAGGTAAGTATACTAGACTTCTACTGAAATCACAATAAACATAGTAATTGTCTATGTATGATTTTGTAAATATACTTAGAAATATGTTTAGGTTGTGTCAAAGTATATTTGATATGAAATGTGAAAGACATATGTTTATAAATGTGAGCATTGACATTGAGCATGGACATACATGTGTTTATGAAAGTGAGCTTTCAAAATGAAATGTGTTTAACAAAGAAAGCTTTTGAAGTGGAAAATGTCTATAAGATACGTTTTGTGTTTTGAGGATGCTTGAACTCACCATTTACTTAGTAGGCACCTTATATGATTTGTGGAGGCTTTATGTATGGCATTTCCTTCGGGATTGGTATATGTTATATGTTTCGTATATAGGGAGGATCTTATTGGTACTAAAGGAAGACTAAGTCATCACATTCGTGTGATAGGGTATTAGTGCATGTGAGAGGACTCACCGATGATCAGCGTGAGGGTTTGGCTCTTACCTTCAAGCATGAACATTATTATATATGATTAATTTAAACCTCACTTGTACTATTTCTCTCATACGGTATGTCACCTACTAGTTACATTTGGCTCATTATGTGTTATGTGATATGAAAGTCCTATTAAATAATAGTTGAGTGATGGTATTACTATTATATGTTTTGAAAGAATGTGTAAGCGCTTACCTGATATGTGATTTGATAAGATTATGATTATGATTTATCACAACATATCATACACATGCATTGTGTACATATATGTATTTGTATTTTGATATATGAAAAACTAGTATGCTTACTGAGTTTCATACTCATTATAGTTTATGGTGATTTCAGGTAAATAAGGTACATGTGTGCTTAGCAAATTTGGCAAGGCTTTTGCTGTCCCTTGGGTTCGCTAAGTTGCTAGGTTGCTAAGTGTTTTATTTGTGGATACATAGTTTAAGATATTTGATTTGTCCCTATTGAAAAAATACTTATGTGTTATTTTATTTGATGTGGTTGTATTTGGTTTATGTTTCACCAAGTATGGTCATGAGTTAATTTTGTATTAAACCTATTAGCAACTTTGATAAGGATTCCTATGTTGAATTCAAGTTTGAAATTTTATGCAATATTAATTATGAGTGCACATTATTGAATGAGTGTAAGTTATGTCATGTTTCAGATCTTTTGGGTCTGGGGCGTGAAAAATATAGCTAAAAAATGTTGACTAGGAATTAAAAATAAATTAAGGTAGGCTAGAAAAGTTCGATTAGTCAAAACATGGCCTATAATCATATCGTTTGCTATATACGCCCTAAGAATTTGCCTCAAATGCTAATCAAACAAGTTCTAGATATTGGGAGACCCTAATAACTTTCTTCATATGAATAAATAAATTCTAAATTAACAACTAATGGACATTTAATAGCTTTAGTGTGGAAAGTGTTTAAAATGAACAATTATATGCTAAATATAAGTAAGTCCAATTACAATATAAATTGAGCCTAGTAATTAATCAGTCTCAAGAAACAAAAGCTGGAAAAAAAAATAAAGCAAAGGAAGGAAATAAAATAAAACTAAACTAATAAGTGTTTCCTTTGCCCTCAAACTTAAAATAATCCATGTTCTCGTGGCAACAGTAAAAGAATTAAAATTGGAACACTTCCCTATGTACGTGGGGAGAGAATCAGTCATCGACTTGGTCATCCTTCATCATCTTATCATCCTCCTCGTTGTCTTCCTCATCATTATTGCCATTGACATTTGCAGCTAGAGCGTCTTGAGGTGGTGAAGCGATATATCATAGGAAATGTGGTAACACGCTGTTGTCCATCCTAAAATAAGCTAGTGCTAGTTGCAATACTTGATCCTAATAAATCGCATGAGTCTTAAAATAAGTTAAGTGAGACTTAATGTGGTCAAGACACTCCTCAATAGAAGGTGGAGCTAGTGGGGTGGATGCCAGAGGTAACTGCTACTATAATCATTGTATAGGTTATGGGTCGTGTTGCCATTGTCCATATGTAATAGATGTAATCACTCTATAGTCCAGGATATGTGCTGGATGGAGTAGCTTTTTAGAAGATGCCCACTTAACTCTTGCTCGGGCATATAATATAGTGATCAAGGATAGGCAATAGAAACTCATTTTTATATTTTGGATGGCATGTAAGATATTGTCCTTGATTACTTTCCCAATGTTAATCGAATGGCCAATTAAAATAGCATAAAGAAAGACAGGTCAGGATGCTGTGATGGAACTCGGGTGATGTACCAACATAAGGCGAGCGGTTATAAAATAGTGCCATGCTTTGTATTCACGGTGCATATATCTATTGAAAATGCTTTAGAAATGTCCTTGGCATATTCAAAAACTGCACCTGGAGCAAGAAAATTAATTATTTCATTGTAGTTTGGCTCTTTCTCAAGCTATTCATAGTTACTATTATTTATAGGTTGAATGCCAAAAAATATACTGATAGCTGTGTTGGGAGAATTCCATGTAACGCCTTTATACAAATACTTGAAAATTTTGATGCTCTTAGGCATTAGCATAAAATTTTTGAACTATCAGGATAACTGCTGCATCAGGTTAAGGGCATAATTTTTCCCATTTTCTATCTGTAATTTTTTATTATATATAAGGGTAAACAATGGCCCGCAGTCGAAAACCCCTCTCCGGTATGGCTTTTCTTCTTGATGATAAATTCATTATGAATGTCGAAAGCCTTTTTGGAGATGAACCGGTTTGTGTCATATGTAGCGGATGAAGAAGTAGTGGACTTCTTGGATTTGCATGAAGCCATGGTGACTGTACCTAAAATAGAAAAATAAACACTCCTAATTGTGTAAACCACAATCGCATACTCCTCATTAAATCTCCAATCACCAAATATCATGTAATTAGAATGTAAACTAATTGGCAATAACAATTTGGTTAAACCAATATTGAATTGCAATATATGTGTAGAACACCATTCAACACCATATAATTTAACCATCGCAATGTTTTAACCCTTAAAAACTGTTTTCTATAGCAAAATACCAACATTAATCACCTAATAATCATTCCAAACTTCATGGCAATAAGAATTTTTCAACACTTTAAATTAACCATAATCTAGGCACTCACAATCAATGAAACCAAGCAACAACGTTTCATTAACAATCTATACAATGAACATGTGATTCAAGCATCAATAAACAAAATCTTAGCTAAATATAATGGCAAGTATAACCATAAGATTCAATAAATTAACTTATATATATGTATAGGCATTCTATGTATCAAGAGCAAATATGTAAAATATGCACCAATAATCACTAATTTATGAAATATAATGCATAAGTTAATGATGAATATTGTTATAATGCCTAAATATCAACCGCAAAGTAAGTGAAATTCTCACCTAAGAACAAATTCGAAGGATATGGGTTTGGAGAGATTCTACTCGTTGATGAGTGAAATTGTGTGAGTTTGAAGGTTTGATTATGTTATGGTTATGATTCTTGGTGAATTTTGGAAGTGGATAAGGTGTGAATTAAGGTATTTGGTGAGTGAATGATTTAGGGGAAATTTTAGGGTTTGTGTGTTGTAAGAGAGAGTAGTGTTTAAGGAAATTTGGTGAAAGAAAAAGAAAAAAAATGGGGTGTTTAAACACTTTTCTCGGTTGGCATCGCGACACAAGCAAACCAGTGCTGCGGTGCCAATACCTAGGTAAGTATTAAACTTGCCTAAGTCTCAGCATTGCGGTTTTAAAAATCTAGCACTGCGGCACTGTAACGTTGTCAAGCTAGTGCTGTGGCTTCAAGACCTGGGTATGGACCTTGTGTTCTATAGGGCAGCGCTGTAGCATTGTAGGTTCTGTTTTGTAGGGCCGTGGCACTGGTAAGCCAGTGCTGCGGTGACGAGTCTCTCCCATTTTTTTAAACTTAAACTTCTAATCCTAAAAATACATAATGAAAAATAATTATTAAAATAAAAGAAAATTAAAAACTTAAAAATTAAAATCAAAGGATATTAAGCTTGGGTTGCCTCCGAAGAAGCGCTTGGTTTAACGTCATTGGCTCGACGTGATGATCCCACGATTACTTGTGTTTAATCAGATCAATGCTAAATTTCTATCGATCTATGTATTCTCCATGATAATGCTTAAGGTGCTGGCCATTCATCGTAAATAAAGCTTAAGTGCCATGATAATTTAGAATGGTCGAGACTATCAGGACTTGAGTTTTCAAAATATAACTTCATACGTGAATTATAAAGCAACACTTGTTGTCTTTTTCAAATGATCGTTGAAGTATCTTCTTATCATGCCATAGTTCTTCTTTTCTTTGTAAAGCTTAGCATTCTCATATGCTTGTAGATGAAACTCGTCTATAGCGTTGAGTTGAAGTAAGCGCTTATCACCCACAGTTTGGAGATTGAAATTAAGGGCTTTAATGGTCCAATATACTTTATGTTCTAACTCTAAAGGTAAATGACAAGTTTTTTCAAAGATTAAATAAAATGGAGACATACTAATGGGAGTTTTATAGGCAATGAAATATGCCCATAAAGCATCATCCAAATGTAATGTCCAATCCTTACATTTGACTTAACCGTATTCTCCAAGATCTGCTTGATTTCTCAATTAGATACTTCAACTTATCTAATTGTTTGGGGATGATATACAATGGCTATTTTGTGTTTAACCCTGTATTTTTGTAAGAGGGTTAAAAAGTATTTGTTGTAGAAATACGAGCTCTCATCACTTATAATCTTTTTTGAGGTTTCATATCTTGTGAAAATATTCTTGTGAAAATATTCTTTTGAAAGAACTTAATCACTGCTCTAGCCTTATTTGTTGGTAGCGCTACTACCTCTACCTATTTGGAAATATAATCCACCGTTACAAGGATATACTTGTTGTTGTGAAATGATGGAAATGGTCCTATAAAATATATGCCTCATACATCAAATATCTCTACTTCTAAGATGTTCTATTGTGAAATTTATGTCTTTTAGAGATATTTCACATCCTTTAACATCAATTACAACCTGCAAGAAAAGAATATGCATCTTTAAATAGTATGGGCCAATAGAAACTGAATTGAAGTACCTTAGCTGCTGTTTTATCGCCCGTAAAATATCCACCATAAATAAATGCATGACAATGGTGTAGGATGTCGTTTATCTCTCTTTGTATTGGACACATCTTCAAAAGATTTGGTTGGCACATGATCTAAATAAGAAACATTTATCCCATAAGTAGAATCTTATGTCATGGAGGAACTTCTTCTTTTGCTGAAAAGTCAAATTAGGAGACGTTAGTCCAAAAACTAAATAATTGACAATATCAGCATACCAGGGAATTTCATGATGTTTTGCTACTAAGAGTTGTTCATCCGAAAAAGTCTTATTGATTTAGATCCTTTCTTGGTGTTGATTTAGCACTTCCAAATGAGAAAGATGATTAGCAACTTAATTTTTAACTCATTTTCTATCTTTAATCTCACTATCAAACTCTTGTAGCAGTAGAATCCATCGAATGAGTCTCGATTTTGTATCATTCTTTTTAATGAGGTACTTGATTGTTGAATGATCTGTAAAGACGGTGACCTTGACCCCTATGAGGTAAGCACAGAACGTATCGAAGGCAAAAACTATTATAAGAAGCTCTTTTTTGTGGTTGTGTAATTGGACTGCGTGTCATTGAGAGTCTTGCTTGTATAGTATATGGTGTGAAAAGCTTTCTCTCAGCATTGTCCTCGCACAGCACCCATAGGTAAATCACTTGCATCAAACATTACCTTAAATGGTAAGTTTCAATCTGGTGCTATAATGATAGGTGTGGTGGTTAGCTTCTTCTTCAAAGTTTCAAAAGCCTCAAAAGATATATCATCAAAATGAAATTACACCTCATTCTCTAGTAAGTGGCATAAAGGTTTAAAGATCTTGGGAAAATCTTTTATAAATCTTCTATAAAACCCAGTATGTCTAAGTAAACTACGCACTCTTTTCACATTAGTTGATAGTGGTAACTTCTTAATAGTTTTTATCTTTGCTCTATCTACTTCAATGCCATAAGTAGAAATTTTATGGCCTAAGACTATGCATTCTTTGACAATAAAATAACATTTTTCCTAGTAAGCACTAAATTTGTGTCTTTACTTCTCTTGAGCACAAATGCTAGTTTATCAAAGCATAAATCATATGAATTTCCAAAAACAAAAAAGTCATCCATAAATATCTCCATGAAGTTCTCTATAATATTTAAAAATATGACTATCATACAATGCTAAAAAATGGCTAAAGCGTTGCGTAGGCCGAGTGATATCCTCTGAAATGCAATGTACCAAATGGGCATATGAATATGGTTTTTTTTATTGATTTTTTGGAGCAATTGCAATCTGATTGTAGCCGAAGTATCCATCAAAGAAATAATAATACTTATGTCTAGCTAATCTATCCAATATTTGATCGATAAAAGGTAAGGAAAAATGGTCTTTGCGGGTGGCTTTATTCAACTTTCTGTAGTCCATGCATATCCTTCAACTAATGACAGTCCTAATAGAGATAAAATCATTGTTCTCATTCGCCACCACAATGATTCGTCCATTCTTTGGTACACATTACACCGGACTTACCCATGAGCTGTTAGAAATAGGGTAAATAATCCCAGTATCTAGCCACTTAATGATTTCCTTTTTTATAACATTTTTCACTATTGGATTTAACCGCCTTTGATGCTCAATTGTAGCCTTGTGCCTTTCCTCTAATAGAATTTTATGCATGCAAAATGAGGGACTAATTCCCTTAATGTCAGTAATTGTCTATACTATTGCTTTTTGTTGATCTTTTAAAACCTTTTACATTTTTTCTACTTGAGATTTATCAAGTTGTGTAGAAACTATAACTGACAAAGTAAACAATTCTCCAAAGAATGCATACCTTAAATGACTCAGTAAGGGTTTCAACTCTAGCTTATGAGGTTATTCAGTAAAAGGCTTAGTGTGAGTTTGCAAGCCCTCAGGTCTGTCTAGAAGTTCAACTCTCGTCTTGAATCTATCATATCTTAGAGAAAGACTTAATACTTGTAAATACTCTTGAGCTTCACTTCTCTCTACCTCATCTCTATTTACTATAGCATCTTTTAGAGAATCTTGAATGCTATTCTTATTGAAGACCTTTTGCACCTCTCTGTCAATAATATTAATGTTTATACATTCTTCTTCCTCATTTAGCCCTTTCTTGGCTTTAAAAATATTGAATGTTACTTACTCGTTCTGCACCCTCATTGTTAATTCTCCCTTTTGACCATCAATAAGGGTTCTTCTTGTGGCTAGGAATGGCCTTCCTAGTATATTGGGTACTTCACGATCCTCCTCCATATCCAACACTATAAAGTCCATCAGAAAGATAAACTTATCAACCTTTACCAAAACATCTTCAATAATGCCCATAAGATAAATGAGTGAATAATTGACAAGATGTCAGGTGACATTAGTAGGTTTGGCCTCTCTTAAATCTAATTTATTATAGATGGATAATGGCACTAAGTTGATGCTGACACCTAAATCACATAAAGCTCTCTCAAAGAAATTCTCCTTGATAGTGATGGAATAGTAAATTTACTTGGATTTTTCAACTTTGGTGGCAATTTCTTTTGTAAAATTGTGTTACATTCTTCGGTGACTGTTATAGTTTCATAATCTACTAGTCTCATTTTCTTGGATAAGATATCCTTTACAAACTTCATATAACTCAGCATTTGTTCTAAAGTATGTGCAAAAGGTATGTTAATGTAAAGTTTC
Organism: Ailanthus altissimus; assembly: GCA_946807835.1. NCBI lineage: Eukaryota > Viridiplantae > Streptophyta > Magnoliopsida > Sapindales > Simaroubaceae > Ailanthus > Ailanthus altissimus. Next base: position 5,298,219 of record OX327707.1, on the reverse strand, counting down.
TTGAAGATATCTAAGAATTTTGAAAACTGATTAACCAACTTCTATTTTTGCAGCCTCTGTAGGAATGGTAGAAGTGGATGAAGAAGCTGAATTGCATGTTTCTGTTGAGTTTTATTGGTTTGTGTTGTTGTATCTATATTTTTATGCTTTTTTACATTTTCTGCTGTTGCACATCATATTCTGCAGTATTCTTTGCATTTTCCTACTGTTCTGCACTATTTTCTTCATTATTTACTGCATTTTTCTCCTTTTCTGCACTATTAGACTGCAATTTTTAGATGGCTCAGACTTAGACTTAGTTAATGGAAATTCATCTCTTTTAAGGGCTGGTCGCCATGAGTTTGTGGCAGTCGTGCTTGATCCCTTTCTAACTATGTTTCTTCGCTTCAATTATTACTCAACTTTGATAACTTAATGCACTATATCCGTGAACTCCACATAATATTGCATCTTTACCATGTTCGCTATCTCTTAGTTTAAGCCATATAAGAACTTAGCTATAGTGGCTTCTCTGTCCTTCTCTACACTCGCTTGGATCTTAGAAACCTCAATCTCTTTGTAGTATTCATCAACGTTCTTAAATCCTTGAGTTAGAAGCTACAACTTGTTATACAACTCTCGATGGTAGTAGCTAGGAATAAAGCATTTTCTCGTAATAGCCTTCATCTTGTTCCATGTCTTAACAGGTCGTTCGTGATTTTTCATTATTTCCTTCAACAATGATCCCACCAAACAAATAGCATAGTTAGTAAGTTCAATTGTAGCTAATTTTACCTTTTTGGCCTCGAGGTAGTTATGACAATTGAAGATCATCTTTATCTTCATCAATTAGTCCAGATACTCTTCGGGGTCAATTTTACCTTAGAATGGTGAAATCTTCACCTTAATGCTTCCTAAGTTGTCATCCTGCCTAGGTTTTTCCCTCTTAGCGTCTCTATCTCCATATCCTTGTTTTGATGCTGCACCCTATTTTCCAACCTATCCATCATCTCATGAATTCCAAGCTATCCATCCTCTTATGAATTTCCAACCTATCCATCATCTCATGAACCACCAATAAACTAGGGTAGCACCAAATTTTCTATCATTTGATGAGGTGCTTTTATAGGAATTGGATGATGTCTTTACCGATGAGGTGCCTTCAGGCTTACCTCCAATTCGAGGAATTAAACATCAAATTGATTTCATACTCGGTATAACAATTCCAAACCAACCCATCTATAGAAGTAATTCTAATGAGACAGAGAAACTTCAACGATAAGTTAACGAGCTGATGGAAAAGGGGTATGTTAAACAAAGTATGAGTCCTTGTGCGGTTCTAGTGCTATTAGTGTCTAAGAATGATGAGACATGGAGGATGTGTGTTGATTATCAAGCCATCAATAACATTATGGTAAAGTATAACCATTCTATTCCTCAATTAAATGATATGTTATATGAATTGCATGGATCTTATATGTTTTCTAAAAGTGATCTCAAGAGTAGATACCATCATATTAGGATGAAAGAAGATAGTGAGTGAAAATCTGCATTTAAAACAAAGTATGGTTTTGATGGATTGAAAAAATGCTAGATCATTGGGCAAACTAATGCATATTAGAGCAAATTGCATTTGATATTGCCATGGTTCATTGGTGGATAAAACAAAAGTGCCTCCTTATACTTGAGTACTATAAAGAGCTGTTGTGAAAATAAAGCTCTCTTTTATCATCAAAATGATGGTTTCTAATTGATAAGCGAGTTACGTTCATGAACCACCAATGAACCAGGGTAGCATCAAATGTAATTTGCTTCAATGTGCATTAGTTTGCCCAAGATTTAGCATTTGTTCTATCCATCCTCTCATCAAAGAAATGTATGTTTGTAAAAAATACAAAAATAGAAAATGTAGAAATTTTAAGCTTTACAGTAGCAACTCAAGAGGAAATATTTTGTCTTGATTTTATTTTCACTTTAATTTTGTCAAACACAATCATAAACAATACAACTTAAATTTTAACAAACTGGTATCAGAACAGGTTTTAAAGATCAAAATCTGGGCGTTTCAATAACATAAAGCATCCAAGTGATGTCTTCCTCTATAACAGAAAATTTATCATTCTTATATTCTACTATTCTAGTTTTTGGAAGAGAGAATTATGAATTCTGAAAAGTTAAAATAATGACCTTACTCATGGCTGAAGGGCTATGGAGTATGGTTGATGAAGGATTTAAAAATCCTGAAAATGAAGATCAACTCTCTGTAGTACAAAAAGAAATTCTAGAAACAACAAGGAGGACTGATGCAAGATTCTTTTCAAAAATTTAGAATGCAGTTTTAGTTGTCATATTTCTAAGAATCATGAGAACTACTATAGTTAAGAAAGCTTAAAAAATTATTGAGCAAGAATTACAAAGAGAAAGCCAAGCAAGAACTGTTATATTTCAATCCCTATATAGGGAGTTTGAAAATCTTAGGATGAAAGACAATGAAGCTATTAGAAACTACTTATTAAGAGTGACTAAAGTAATAAATAAATTAAGATCTTTTGGTGAAGAACTCACATACCAAAAAATAATTGAAAAAAATTCTAAATAGCTTACCTAAAAAATTCGATCATATTGTTACTGTGATTGAAGAATTTAAAAATCTTAACACTTTGACAATTGAGAAAGTGATGGGATCTTTAGAGTCATATGAGCAAAAAAAGATTAAAATGCAATGAGTATTTGATGTCTGCTATAGTAGTTAAGCACAAGTGCACGATCTCGTATCAAGTAATATAGGATTTTAAGTTCAGATATTGATCCCACAGGGACTATGCAATCTAATTCTATAAATCAAGTACTAAATTTATACTTACCTAACTTTTATTCAAAAAATCATAATCTGAAATTTAATTAGCTAATCTAACTCTAACAATTAAACTAAACAAAAGTAAAGGGGTAGAATTCACAAATAAAGATAATTTAGGGTTTTGACTCGCCCTATAATATTCTATTGGACTCATTAACCACTTAGTTAATCCTTTAATACCAATTGATTGGCTTAGACATTAATCTCATCACAAGCATCTGTCGATGGTCAAGTGACTATATTACACATTCTAACAATCACATATATGTCTATAGTAATCAAATCATAATGTAATTCATTAAGATCAAGTCTAAATTATACCATATATACCACCTAGGTATATGTCTATTCTAGATGGAACTCATAGTTATTACCCCACGATCATGAGTCAAACTATTCTAGGCTAAACACATGAATCCCTCTATCGAGTTCATCATGGTTCCTCAATCATTCAAAATATTGCTCAAGTATAATGAAAGTAATAAACACAAGATAGAATGAATCGATTAAATGTATTTAGTTCATAAACTAAAAATTAACACAATCCAAATCTATATTAGGTTCACATTGTCTAACCCTAAATGAACAATTTAACCCATCACAAAATCAAAAGTATCAAACTAATTCATAAAGATCAACAAGAAAAAAAACATAATGATAAAGAAAGAGAAGAAAAACTAATCAAAGTGACTTCTTGATGTGCTTTTCCCTCAATCTTAACTTAAAACTTGAATCTTGATCTTGATTCTTCAATCTTTGGCTTTGATATTTAATTTTGTATTGTGAATTCTTTCTCTAAGTTTTTGCCTCTTTTTTCTCCTCCCATTCTTTTTCAATTAGGGTTTTTGACATTCTATTTATAGGTTTAAGTCTTCAAATCACTATTTATTCGATACTGTTCACCGCTGCAGGCGCCGCGGCGTGGGATCCTAGTCACTGAGACACTTTTTTGGTCACCACGGCGATGAGGGTACCGTAGCAGATCACTGTAGCTTAATACTGTAGCTCGTTACTATAGCAAATTACTGTATCAGGTATTGTAGCAATTTGATGTTTTTGGCTTATTTTCATCATAGTTTCGATCCTATTTGCTTCATCGACTCCAAACCTACAAAAATAATAATAATATACATCAAAAGTCAAATAATCTTAATTTCTATGAATAAATATTAAGGGAAAGATGAAAATATTAAACTTAATGAACTCTTATCAGTATTCCATTGAGAGCGCCTTTCAATCAAAGCTCTCTTTCAACTCCCAAAGATTTTCCAAGAATGAGAAGAAATGAAAAAAAAAAAGATTCAAGCAAGAGATCTGCCAAAGATGACGACAAATCATCTTGTAAAATTTGCAAGAAATCAAATTATGATACTTTAAGTTGTTGGTTTTGAGGAAAACCATAATGTTATGCTTGCAAAAAATATGGACATACCGAAAAGGTATGCAAGTTTAAAGTAACAATCAAGAAAATTTCTTTCAAAGAGAAGATGGAAACATGTTCTATGTTTCACATTTAGCCTTGGATGAGGATGGATGCAGTGTTGAAGACCAAAAACCAAAGAATGGGCAAAATTTATGCCCAATGCCACAACATCCAAATGAGACCGCCACAGCACCCACCGTAAAACATGCAAAATTTTCTTTAAGTGCAGATCTTTTCCCCTTAAATGCAGCCCTGGGTTTAGCTTCTATCCTTGAAAGCTTACGGTATCTTGATAGCGAATGTAGCAATCACATGTCAAGTAATGAAGAAATCTTTATTAATGTTGATTTTTCTGCCACACCTAAAGTAAGAATGGGAAATGAAGTTGTTGTACAATCAAAAGGAATTGGAAAAATTGTTATCAAAACAAGAAAAGAAGCTAAATATGTTAATAATTTACTATTGGTTCCTGAATTAAATCAAAACTTACTTAGTGTGGGACAACTTGTTAAAAATGGATATTGCCTCTATTTGGAAAATAATAGATGCATCATTTATAATAGAAAGAATAAAAGATAAGTGATTGCTCATGTCAAGATGGAGAGAAACAGAAAATTTGCACTTAACCTTTATTGCGACTCAATTGTTGCAATGAAATGAGAAGTCCTTGAAGACACTTAGCTATGACACAAAAAGTACTGTCATCTAAACTTTAACGGTTTAAAACGTTTAAAGCAAAAGGAGATTGTGAAAGGGTTGCCAAAAATTAAGAAGTCAGAGAACCATATAAAGGGTGTATTGTGGAAAAACAACAACGTTCTTTATTTCCAAGACAGAGTTCATGAAGAGCAAAAGCACCATTAGAACTTATGTACACTAACATCTACGGGCCAATGCAAACACCAACATTCAGTCAAAATAGGTATTTTCTCTTGTTCATTGATGATTTTACTCCAATGATTTAGGTGTATTTCTTGAAAGAAAAATCAGAAACCTTTACTGTTTTTAAAAAATTCAAAGTACTTGTGGAGAAATAAAGTGGTTGCAGTATTAAAACTATTCGGAGAAGGAGAATACACCTCTGAAAATTTTAAAAAATACTATCAAGATAAAGGTATTTGGAAGCAATTGATAGCAAGTTACAGCCTACAATAGAATGACATTGTAAAACACGAAAATAATCCGATCATGAAAATGGCGAGATCAATGCTAAACAAAAAGAACTAGCCAAACAATTTTAGGCAGAAGCTGTACACACTGCAATGTATATTCTCAACTGATGTCTAACCAAATCAGTAAGGAACATAACCCCATTAGAAGCTTAAAGTAGAGTGAAGCCTTCGATAAGGTATTTTAAAATTTTTGGATACATTTGTTATGTCTATATTCCCTCCATAAAAAGAACAAAATTTAAAAAAAAAAAGGTAAGAAATGTATTTTTGTAGGTTATAGTTGTAACACTAAAGGACATAGATTATTTGATGTTGAGACTAAAATATTAATTGTGAGCAGGGATGTAATTTTTAATGAAAAATCTTCATGGAATTCGAATAAACAAAAAGAACATATGCTACGACAAATTGTTGTTCATGAACAACAAAAAATTCAGGATGTGCAACAAAATGAACTTACTCAAAAAACGTTTTCAAGTTCTAATGAAGAATCAACATCAATAAATTCTCCTCTAAGAAGAACAAGGCTGCTAAGTTAGATATATAAATCTGGAAATTTTTTTATACTTGAACCAGAAACCTTTGAAGAAGCTTAAAAGAAAGAAGTGTGGGTGAAAGCCACGAAGAAAGAGATAAGCATGATCGAGAAGAATCAAACATGGGAGCTGGTAGATCCTCTAAAGGTTTGAAAAATCATTGGAGTCAAATGGATTTTTAAGACAAAACTCAATCAAGATGGGAGCATTCAAAATGACAAAGTAAGGCTTATAGCTAAAGGTTTCACTCAAAAGCAAGGTATTGATTTTTTTGAAACTTTTACTCCAGTTGCAAGGTTAGAAACCATAAGAACCTTAATTGCATATGTTGCCTAAAGAAGATGGAAATTGTATCAGCTAGATGTTAAATAAACATTTTTAAATTGTGTCTTAAAAGAAAAAGTCTATATTGAGTAGCCTCAAGGCTTTTTGATTAAAGGTGAAGAAGAAAAAGCCTACAAGCTGAGAAAGGCTCTTTATGGGCTAAAGCAAGCACCAAGAACATGGTATGCAGAAATTGATAAATATTTCTTAAAAAAAAATGGCTTTTAAAGAAGACAAAATGAACCAACACTTTATGTGATAAAAAAATATGTTGATGTTCTCATTGTTTCTTTATATATTGATGATTTAATTTTTACTAGCAACGATGAAATGTTGATTCAAGATTTTAAAAGAGACGTGATGAACACCTATAAGATAAGTGATTTGGGCTTACTCTATTATTTTTTGGGAATTGAAATATCTCAAACAAAAAATGGGATTTTCATTTCTCAAAAGAAATATGCCTAAAATGTATTGAAGAAATTCAACTTTCTGGGATGTAAACCTGTAGCATCTCTATAACTGAAAATTTGAAGAAAGAAGACAGCAAACAAAAGGTAGATACAATAAGGTATAGAAGTCTAATTGGCAATCTTTTATACCTCACAACTATGGTCAGATATTATGTTTACACTAAGTTTACTCTTCGGTTCATACATAAACCAAGTCAAATACATTATGGACCAGTAAATAGTGTGTTAAGATACTTGCAAGGTACTCTTGATTATGGCATCCTATATGAGAGAGTTGAAGACTCGAGATTAATGGGATATTCAGACAATGATTGGGCTAGATGTTTAGATGATATGAAGAGCACTTCAGGCTATATTTTTTTTTCTCGGTTTTGGAATATGTTCTTTGATTTCAAAGAAGCAAAAAACCGTGGTGCAATCATCTACGAAAGACAATGCAAGGCAACTTCTCAAGCCATTTGGCTTAGAAGAATTCTTGAAGATTTTGGAGAGAAGCAAGACAAAGCCACTATATTATTTTGTGACAACAAATCAGCCATCGTAATTGATAAAAATCCAGTCCATCATGATCGCACTAAGCATATTGCAATAAAATATCATTTCATCAGAGATGCAATTAAAAATGGTGACATTCAAATTAAATATTGCAAAACAGAGGATCAACTAGCTGATATCCTAACCAAGACACTTCCAAAAGAAAATTTCTATTACCTTAGAGAACTCATTAGAGTTATAAAGAAAGCTCATTAAAGGAGTAGTGTTAGAAAGCTAATGCACTTTCTCAAAATTTCAGCTAATAAATGTAGAATTAGTTGAGAAGTTTGCCGTTTCAATTAATTCTTGCTGTCTAAAATAGAAAAATAATGTTGTCCAATAAATTTGGTTTGAAAAATATGTTAATGTAGGTGATGGTTGGCAACCTAAATGTTTGTAAAATATCTATAAATAGATGTTCTAGCATTTAATGTAAGTATCCATCAATGAATTAAATGTATGTGTGTAGAAAACACAAAAACAGAAAATGCAAAAATTTTGAGCTCTACAATAGCAACTTAAAAGGAAAATTTCTATCTTGATTTTATTTTCATTTCAGTTTTGTCAAACACAATCATAAACACTACAACTTAAATTTTAACCAAGTGGTATCAGAGCAGGTTTTGAAAATAGAATTAAGTGTTAGAAATTTAATGCATTTTAAGTCGAAAAATGAGCAAGAAGATAAAAGAGATGACATGATACCTCTTGAAGACGACTATGAAGGGCAATATACGATTGAAGGAGAATCATTGGTGGTATGATGAGCTCTTAGCGCACAAGTTAAAGAAGAAGAAAATAATCAACGTGAGAACTTGTTCCATACTTGATGTTTTATGAACAACAAAATTTACAACATTATAATTGATGGTGAGAGTTACACCAATGTTGCCAGCACCGAATTAATGGAAAAATTGGCATTGTTTACCTTGAAACGTCTAAGACTGTACCGACTTTAATGGATGAATAATTGCAAAGAAATCAAGGTAATAAAACAGGTGTTGGTGGCATTTTTTATTAACAAATATGAGGATGAAGTTCTTAGTACCTATGCATATATGTCACATCCTATTAAGACGACCATGGCAGTTTAATAGGCGAGTCTTGCGTATAGTTACCCTCAATCCCAAAAGTCAATAAATATGACTAATACAATGCAATTGTAAAATTCAAACATAAATTTTACTAATTCAACAAACATATTCTTGAATTGAAAGAAGTCTTAAATTTCTACAAGTATGTCAAATTCTACTGCTGGTTGCATAAATTTACAAGAAATCAAAGATTTAGAATAGAAGTGCTGACTTCTCCATAAGTTTCTTATTTTGGGCTTCAAATCACATGGGCTAGTGCTGATAGGTTGGGCTGTACTTAGTGTCTCTCTTCAATGGCCAAAATGCAATTGAACTCTTAAAATTATGCCTTGTTTGCTCTTAAAAGAACTTGAATAATATTAACAAAGCATTCAATTTTTATTTTTATTTTTGTCTGTGGGCTTGAAAGGGCTCAAGTCTAGCAATCACATGATCCATTAAGTTTGTCAAATGAGCCAATCATAAGACTTAGAGCCAAGTAATTTAAAGAAGCATTAAATGGGCTGATTCAATAAGATTGTGAGATAGCAAACATATAAAAGCCTAGCAGAAGCTTAAATCCATTTCAAATATGTCTAAATCAGATTCAAGAAAACCTAATCACTTTGATTAAGGCAGAGTTTTTGGAGATATGGTTCTAAAAGGCTAGCAAATCACCTTTTCTTCAAATTCAAGAATTAAGAACATGTTGGCTGAATTAGTAGAGATTATATTTGAATTTTGCAATTGCAATTATTGTGTTAGTTATAATTGTAGACTTTTGAGTAAGATGATAGCTATAAGTTTAGACTTTGAGTGAAAGGGTAGTTGTAAGTTTGAAATTTATGTTTAAAAGTTGTAACTTGACATCCCATATAGTCTCTATAAATACCATGGGGATTGAGAGTGAGGATAGAGTTCAAAAAATAAAATTTGAGAGTTTTTATGTTCTTCTTTTATTCTTGAAAGAACTTGAACTTATCAAGATTATTCTTGTGGCGTTCAAACAACTAAACTTATCACTTTGATTCTTGAGTGTCCTTGGGATTCTTGGTGTAGTGTCTTCTATCCAGTCGTAGTCTTAGTTCTTGGTTTGCTAATTCAAGGGTCAGGACTCATTAAACTTACGTTTTGAAGATCTTAGGGTTCGATTCCATATTTTTGTGTTGGGTTTCATCACATCGTTGATTAGATTCGTATCAATTCATCCAACTCCTCTTCATCTTTAACATCTTCCCATTGTACCCTTGGTTGCACTCGTCTAGGTGGTTGCCTAATAGAAGTGTTTGATGCTGCTCCAATGCGATCCTCATTGTCTGTCTCATCTCATCCACCAACGCTTGCAGCTTTTGGTTAGAATTGGTTGGTTGTTATACCTCTTTGGTTGAGTTTTCTTCTTGATTGTATAACATGTTTAGAATCTGCCAAAACACAGTTAAGGGCCTTACAAGTACTCTCTCACATGTTTCACTTAAGAAAATTCACTCACTATTGTGTTTAGCACTCAAACGGCTTTTACCCTTTTATGTTCTCACTACTCTTGCCTCTTTTTACTCACGTGTCTTCTTTTCACCATTAATCAGACTAAAAAAATTGAGATTCAAGTGGCAATTTAATATGAGAAGCAACTATGACAAGTCACAAGATTCAAGTAGCAATCCTACAGAAACTTCTTGATAAGTTCAAGTTCGGTTGTTTGAACGCCACAAAAAAGTGCATCCTCTCAGAAATTTTAAGAAAGTAAACAACAAAGTGGTGTATTCTTCTCTCATTCTTGAAAGAACTTGAACTTATCAATATTATTCTTGTGGCGTTCAAACAACCGGACTTATCACCTTGATTCCTGAGTATCCTTGGGTTTCTTGTGTGGTGTCCTCTATCCAGCCATAGTCTTGATTCTTGGTTTGCTAATTCAAGGGCCAAGACTCATCAAACTTGCATCTTGAAGATCTTGGGGTTCGATTCCATATTTTAGTGTTGGGTTTTGTCACATCATTGGCGAGGTTCGTATTAGTTCTCGCATGAACTATAAAAATTAAAATTAAAAGTAATTAAATGATATTGAAAAATAAAATCTAAAGTAAAAGTATGATAGTATGGAATTAGTATCGATCTAAGAATGGATATAAATAGTCTGCCAAAAACTTAATGTATGCTAAAATAGCCTAACGCAAGTGCACACTATTGTATCAAGTAATATAGGGTTTAAGTCTAGATTATTGTTCCCTCAGAGATTATTGAACTTTTTCCTTGAATCAATTACTAAAATTACTATACATTTATCCAGAAAATTCTAATGATAGATTTTAACTAATTTAATTACTATTAAAAATTAACCTAATTTAATAATAAAAGAACTTAAAGATTGCATTCACTAATTGAGAAGCAATCTAAGGTTTTGACTAATCTCCTAGTATTTCATTGAATTCATTTATCGCTTAGTTACTCCATTAATACCAATTGATTGGCTAGACACTAATCTTATCATAAGCCTTTGTCGATGGTCGAATGACTATATCACCCCTTAAAAATTACCTATATGTCTATGATAATTCAAATAAGATATAAGTCATTAAGAACAAGTTTAAATCAAACTTGCACGCCACTTAGGTATATGTCTATTTTAGATGGAACTCATAGTTGTTACCCTATGACCATGGATCAAACTATCTTAGGCTAAACATATGAATTCCTTTGTCAAGTTTATCATGATTTTCAAACATTCAAAATAGTGATCATGTATAATGAAAGCATTAAAATTAAGATAGAATGAATCAATTGTGCTATATTAATTTTATAATTAAGAGTTTATAAAATTCAACTATATATTAAGCTTAAAACGGCTAACCCTATATAAAAAAATTTAGCTCATGATTAAAATAAAAGTACCAAAGCAAGAATTAAAAAAACATCATAAACAAGGTCATCTAAATAGGAAAAGAAAGAAAATAACACAAGTGACGTCCTGAGTTGCTCTTCTTTCTCTTAACTTGAATGCCCAAGAGCTTGTTCTTTAATCTTCAATAAATTGCTTTGATCTCTTTATTTGAATGTGAATTTGTTTGCTCTAGATTTGCCTATAAAATTCTATGTCTATTTCCTCTGAAAAGTATGCTTTTTATATGTCTTTGAAACCCTAAAGACAAGGGCCTTCGAATCCTACTTGAATTAGGACAAAAAAAATAGGGTTTTATCAATAATCATGTGAGCGCTGTTGTGCTGAGACTTGGGGACGTGCACTTCTGGGTTCTTTAATTGAGTGCCACGATGTTGAAATCTAGCTCTGAGGCACTGTAAGTTCTGCCCACGGCCACTGCAGCACCCAGGCCTAGTTTTTGACAATTGCATATTTTAAGCGTATCTTGCTCATTTCTCATTCGATTCGCCTCCCGCTTATTTTTACTTGTCACATTTTCCCCCGTGCACCTATTTAAGATATAAAAAAATATGAATAAATAGCAAAATACCCATAATTTAGAGTAAAATACCCAAGTCAAATATTAAATAGACTATATAATTATGCCCTTACCAAAGGATGGGCCGACTCGGCTTTTAACCTCAACAATTTCTTTTAGATCCTTGGATAGAGTCCCTAACCCTTGATCTTAGTGGGGCATCTAATTATTAAAGTCCCCTAGTTGAACTTTCATAAAGACAAAAAGTATGTATGAAACTAACATAAGGAATAAAAAGAAGAGAAAAGAAAAAGGCTTAAGTAAAAATTCTCTCTCTTCCTCTTCCTTTACATAATTTAAACTACTCTAGCAACTTTTGAGATCAGACTTGAGCTCTTCAAACTCTTTCCAGATAATAAATCATGCATCATACTAATGTGAACTAACCCTTGGTTCATCCTCTCCGCTCTTTTGTGGGGCGATTTGGTCGAGAATACCAAGTGACTACAAAACATGACATCAATTAATAGTTGTCCTCAACTCAAAGAAAAAAGAAGATAAGATGAGAAGTAAAAACAAAAATCACTAAAAAAATTGTTAGGGCACGAGTAGAAACCTAGCATTAGCCAGGATCTCTCGCCCTTACTCTTGCCGCAGCATAAAATTGAAGATGCTTCCACAATTTGTTACTTGAAACCATCTTCTGGATGGGGGTTGTTGTTGTGATTTCTAAGCGCAAGTACACGATATAGTAAACAAATAATATAAAGTGAGTAGATTATCGTTCTCACAAGAAATTGTTATTATTCTTAATTAATTATTAAAATTGTCTCTTCTTACCTTTATCTAAATAAATGGTAATTATATTTATTTATACTAAAAACTAAGCACTAACACTAGTAATTAATCTTAATTATAAAAGTAATAAAGTGTATAATCACTATATAAAGAGTATTTAGGACTATAGTTATCCCTCAATATGACTTTGTTATCCCAATTATTAATCCTTCAATTTGAATTATTGGTCACAACACGAAACTCATTGCAAGCCTCTTCCAATGGTTGAGGGACTATACCTCAATCTATTAATTAGGTATATTCCTATGATAATTAGAAGAAATCAAAATTTATTACGAACAAGTTGTATTGACCATGCATGCCATATAGGTATATTCTAATACTATATTGAAACTCACAACTACTACGTTGTGATCATGTATCAATTTTTTATAGGCTTAGCACTAAGATGTCTTTTTCAGGTTTATCCTAATGTTCCTTAATCATTCAATCACTAGTTCAGTAAATTGAAAGCATTAAGAACAAACAAATTGAATAATAAACTGAGTTTATAATAATGGGATCCAATAATTCAAGTACACATATTAAGTTCAAAACTATAATCCTAGATAATAAATTAAATCAATGTGATAAGAGTTTTATAGCTAAATACAATAAGAATCATGATATAATCCAATCAAACTAAATATTATGAAGATAATATGATCTCTACTCAATCGTTGATGTTAGTTGAATTCTCTAATGATTAGCATATACGCTCTAGATCTTGTGTAATCCCTCTCCAAATAGCTTTAAATGTTATTTTGACCCAATGTAGGATGATTTTTGGGTTAGAAGTGTGTTAAGGTTAAGAGAAATAGGTTAGGATTAGGTTAGTGGCCGACCAAGCCACCATCAAGCCACCACAAGAATTCAAAAAGTAAGCTTTTATTTGGTGCATTAAAAGTCCAACACTGTGGAGTTTTTCCATAAACGCTAAGGTGTTCACTCAAATGTTTCCCTAATGCTACGGTGTTCATCTTCTTCAATATTGGTGCTTTCTCAACGTCCCAACATTTTTCTAGATTGCTAAGGCATTGAGTGCTTTGGAATATTTATTGTAGCATTCATCTTCTTCAATGCTGAGGCGTTATTCAACACGTATGAATGTTGAAGCTTTGGTATTTGAATGCTAAAGCATTCATCAACATGCATGAATGTTGGGGCGATTGCTCTATTCTCCATCAAATTTGAATCTTCACTTTATTACTCCAATTGTGACTATTTTTACTTTAGTTCCTTCTTTTCCTTTCTTATCATGATAAAAACCTAAAATAGCAGCATTCAACATATAAGTGACTCTAAAATTACTCTAAAATGAACATTTCTTAAGGTAAATTAGGGCCTAAATATATATCTAATTCATGCTTATCAAATTCCCCTAAACTTAGACAATTGCTCATCCTCAAGCAATGAGAGATAATAACACTAAAATGAAAACTCAAACAAAAAAAAGCTAAAATTCAAACATATGAAAAATTAACAAATGGTTGGATTGAATTAATTATTATATAATTTTCTCAAAGACTGCCTCACTTAATTTCAACTTATCCAAAATTGATAACTAGCTCTCAATGATCCACAAGCACTACCATTAAGCACTTTCTTTCTCCCTTGTAAGTGATCAATTGTGTGTGTATGAAATAAGCAAGTATTAATCAAATTTCACCTGGATTAGCTCAAATACTCAAGATTGCACAAAAAACCTTTATCTCGACCTTCTTTTACTTACACAACACTACTATAAGTTAGTTTTCAACACCACTCTTTACTAATGTAGAAATACATTTGATTAAGGATCGATTAGGGTCAAGGTAGTTTATTTGGATAAATATTTGGTTCATTCACACCATGAATACTAAGCCCTCTTGGCTACTATTTGAACTTGCAACACTTGATTTAATTTTCCCCCTAAACTTAAACCTTTTTATCAGCATTGCTTTTATTCATTTATTTAATTTTTTAAAAATAATAAACTAAACACTACTCCTCGAAACTTAGAATAATTCCCTCAAACTTAATTAGTGCATATTCACCTAATTTTTATTGTTTTTTGCCTTGCACAACTATAATTTTACAAATTCATAGTATTTCTCAATGGGTTCAACATTTATGATGTTAAGGTTTATATTCATAGTTAAGGCTTGTAATGTGGTTATTCAAGAAAATGGGTAATTCAAATTTAAATGGGGTGATTAAGGTTAAATATAAATCAAAAGCAGACTAGAAATGCTCAAATGGTCCAAAGATGGCCAAATTTTATTTTTCGAGTAATGTGTTTCCTAGAATTTTTTCTTAAGCTGTAATCAAACGAGTTCTAGAGTGCCTGATTATCGAGACTGAGGCGTACTACTTGAACATGATCATCTTTAAGCAACAATTCGATTATACGATCTTAATTCAAGTGCTAAAAAATTGAGCATAAATTATTTTGAGTATCTATCATTTCCTAGGGAATTAAAAATAAGTCTTGCAATCATATTTCAATTTCTTATCATGGACTAGTAATCAACATCTCAACCTAACATAAGAAAAATATGACAAAGACAACACAATTTTTTTTTTAAAAGTGAATAATCCATATTATATTACTAATGCTTTTCTTTTAAAACTATAAAAGACTACGGCATAAATAACAAACATAAAAACAAAGACAGTAAAAATAAATATAAAGTAACATAAACAAGGATAAAATGCAAGTCGAGTAAAATATACGAAGTGCTCCTCCCCAGGTGCAAATATGGCATGGTCCTTATGGCAAAAGAAATATAAATGAAATTGAAACCCTTCCCTAATTGATGAAGCACTGGCTTAATTATGCAAATCCTCATTAGCTAAGCCAAGGTCTTCCTAAGTGTGAACTTGGAATGCTACAGTGTTGGGTTTCAACGATGAGGCATTGACTCTGCTGGAATTCATATGAGAGCCTTGCACTTTTAACGCCTTAACATTAACTAGTATCAGAGCCAAAGTTAATCATAGGTTGATCTAACTATAGTGACTTACAAGTATGAACTATAAAGAATTAGGAAAGACCAAAGCCTAATACTATAGCATTCTATATTGCAAGGGGAATGACTAAGAATAGAAATGTGAAGAACAATCGTTATAAATCAAAGTCAAAGGAAAAGTCAGGAAGTGTTATGGTTGTAAGAAAAAATGGCACTTTCATAAATGATTGACCATAGAGTAAGACCATGATGAATGAAAAAGAAAAGGAGGGTGATGTTGCATAGTCTATGAGGAAGACTATAATAATGTAAAAACATTAGTAGCTTATGATGTAAAAATGCTGATGAACTTAATTTTGACTGTACTTTTCATATGTGTCTGAATAGATCTTCATTTACCAATTATAAATCCAATAATGATGGCAAAGTATTGATGGATAATGATATGACTTGCAAAGTTATTGGGATTGGTAGTATAAAATTGAGATTGCATGATTGAAAAGTAAGAGTTACTAGGTGTAAGACATTTCTGATGTTAAGAGGAACTTAGTATCCATGGGTATTGTAGATCAAGTGAGATGTTCATTTAAAGCTGATAAAGGAATATTGTATATGTTTAAAAGGTCTATGGTGATAATGAATGGTGAAAAACACAATGGGTTGTATGTGCTGAATGTGAATGTTGTGTGTGGTTCAATGTTTGTTGTTGTTGATGTTAAGGTGATTCAAACTAAGAAGCAATATTGGAGATTAGCTTACTATAGTGAAAGAGGTCTAAAGAAATTATATTAGGGTGTTATTAGCAAGAATAAGTTTCAGCCACATGGGATTTGTGGTCATTGTTTACTTAGGAAAGCTCATGGAGTCAAGTATAACACGTGAGATCATAACACCAAACCTACCTTCGATGGTATGGTTTACAATCAAATCTTTAAAGACCTGAATCACTATGTTTAGTAGAGTTAAGTTTGTGCAAAGAATTAATTGGGATCACTGTTGTATTTTAAGTGTGAGAAATCACATTTGAGTATAGTTTTGAGTTGGTGACCAATGAGAAGGGAACACGAGGCTAAGAACGTGTCAGATGGATGAGATTTGAAGCAAAATGGATAATGGAAGCAAGGTGGGGCTCAAAACATAGCAGAGTTACATTTTTAAGCCTTTAGGTTGCAACCCTAACGGAGCCAAGCAAAATGGATAGTGGAAGCAAGGTGCGACATCAGTTTGGCAGAACTTGAGCGCCGCTGCTTAGCCATGGTGGTCGTGCAACGTCGGTTTTCTATTTTAGTGTCGTTTAAATGTCTTCAAGTTAGTTTTGAATGCCTATATAAATCTTTGTTATGCCTTAGGGTTAGGCATGCATTAGAATGCATCAAGAAGAATAAAAAAATCATCAACAAGATAGAGAATAAAAAAATCATCAACAAGATAGAGAATAAAAGAGCTTGAGTGTGTAAAAGAGTATTGTTATGAGAGCGCTTAAGTACTGAATGTGTAAGAGAGTGTTGTATAGATCATTAGAGAGCTTATTCTATTATGTGTTCTTTACAAATCTCTTGAGTGAACTTTGTGGTCATTGAGTGATCTTCTAATAATTGAGTGAGTGATATTTGTGATCATTAAGTGATTCATGATAATCAATGAATAAAAAAAGAAGCTAAAATTCTTTGATCCACCAAAGATATAAACAATTTATTGAACCACATAAATTCTTGTGTGACTTTTTGTAATTTTTAAATACTTGTAAGAAAATACTTCCGCGCAAAATCCCAACACACACAAATATGTATAGAGATGACATTATAATGTTTTTTTATAAAATATTAAATATTTTGTTCAAGGAATGAGAATGATGATGATGGTGGTCAATTGTGGCATTGAGATAAGGGTAGCAAAATGAATAAATGAATTTGATTTGTGCCAAACCCAAATAAGATATAACAAAAATTTGATGAATTGGTATTTGATTCATTTTATAAATAAATTAGATGAATCGATTTATCTAATTCATATTTTATGTGAATATCTAAATTCAACCTAAATTTAATTCAAATTATCTCAAATTCAATTCGTTTTCTATTTGATAAAATAATTAAATTATTAACAATACATAATACATATTTTATTTAAAAAATATATACTTCATATAAAATACATTTAAGTACATTACAAAAACAAAATCCACAAATTAACTCCATAGTACACAATAAATCTATTATAAAGTAATTAAACAAGAAAAATTCAATCCATTTGAATATTAATTGTTTGCTATATTTTATATTTTAATTGCCACAAATTAATAAATCGTATACTAGAAATAGAATTCATATCTTATTTAAATTTGTCCAATTCAATAATGTAAATAATAATGAATTGATAAATTAGGATGTTCAAATCCTAATTCGATTTGTTTAATAATTTGTATTTATATTCAATTTATTTAATTATTTGTAAATTCATATTTGATTAGTTTATTATTCGAATTTTTTTTATATTCACTAAATTTGAATCAAACAATAGAATAATCACCTATATTGGCATGATGAGTCAAAATAACAAGGAGAAATTTTTTACAAATTGCTCATATTTTTAGGCAATATTACTTTTTATTGTAGGAGTTAATTTTTTTATAACTAAGAAATGGATAGTTAGATAATTATACCTGAGTTATATTTTCTCTTTCTCTCAAATATTTAAACCATTGCCTCACAAGAAATTAAAAGTTTTTTATGTTTATTTTGTAAATGAACGAGCATCAAAGTGATGTAATGAAGTGTAGAAGAAATAGGGTGAGCATGAGAAAAATATAATGAATTAGAAAAAAAAAAGATAAATTGAAAAAAAAAAACTCAACTTTAAAAAATTAAAAATTGAGATTCCCAAGCCTCATTCGCACAATAAGGCGTGCCAAATGAGTCATTTCACTGTTTTTTGTTTTATAATTAATTTAATTTAATAATTATAAATTATTTATTATTTCATCATATGCATTTTTAAAATTGAATTTGAGACCTTCACTTTAGTGAAGAAATACATTGCGAACTCTTTACTAGTAGGTCATTTAAGCAAGTTAAAAAAAATATTTTTTAATTAATTAATTATATTTTATTTAAATTAAAAATTATGAAATTAAATAATTTAATAAATCAATAATAATTTTTATTTAATCACTAAATAAATAAATAATTATTTTACTGTTTATGTATTTAATAGTAAAAATAAAAAAAAATATTTTTTCGCATGCGATGTTCATGCATATGCCATTTGCCACGCGGCTCGAACATATGCTGCACATGAGAAAGCCTTGCCAAAATGACCATGTTTTTTTTTTCTTTTTTATTTTATTTTTTGCTTTTTTTAATCTTATTTATTTATTTAAGAAATTCTTAGAATACCTACATATTAAAAATATGATAATAAATATTCAAAATTAAATTTATTTACACTTTATTTATTTATTTAATAATTATAGTTACATTAAAAAAATAGTTACTATTTATTATTTAATTACTAATTAAAACAAAATAAAAAAATTGATAAATTAAAATAAATTAAAAAATTAAAAAAATAAATCGGCCCATTTCGCATGCCTTATTCGCAAGTGTGTGAATAAGACATGCGAATCTTATTTTCCATATTTTTTTGAGTCAAGTGTTTTTATAATTCGTTTTATTTCTCTCTAATCATCGCATTTATTTTAAATTCACTTTATTTTTTTTACACTTCATTACATTATATTTTGATAATTATTTATTTATAAAATAAATATAATTTTTTTTAAAATTTTAATTTAAAAAAAAATAATTTGAATATTTGAAAGAGAATGAAAATATAACTTAAAAGATATAATTGTTTCACTGTCCATTTCTTTAACTACAAAAGAATAATTAACAACTGTATTTAAGCTATTTGTGAAAAATATTGCCTAAAAAAGAATAATTAATTCTTACGATTATGGCTGAAAAAAAATATTATTTAAAAATATGGGCCAGTTGTAAGAAATTCCCCAATAACAGCTTATTTTGGGCCGCTCCCATAGATTTGAGGCCCAAAGGGACCGCCGAGAGACGAGGTTTCTGGTAATATCAAGTTAGGTCAGCAGCACAGCACACTCCACAGAGACCAAACTCATCAAAAGGAAAAGCTGTCTTTATAGTTTAGTTTCCGAGAGAAATCCTATTGTCGAGTCGCCAAGGTAAAGACTCAGACAAAGCCCTTGTTCTTCGTTATTTTTTTGGGTGATCTATGATACCAGATCTATATCTCCCTCTTATTATTTAATTTTGAAAACAATTTCATTAATCAACATCGATCTATTAGCTTCTAGTCTTTCTAGGGTTTCAGCTTTTTCATTTCAGTTCAGTTCGTATTTTAAAGAGTAATTTGGGCGTGTTCTAGTTCAATCTTTCAAAATCCTTTCGTTAATAAAGATGCTAAGTTGATATTTCGTTTCATTTTTTCGTATGGATTTAATATTTTTGACATTTATTATTATTATTTTAATTGCTTTCGCTTCTGTATTATTTATCAGGTGATCCATCGAGCTCCTCTGTGCTTAATTGTGTCGTATTCATTTGCGTTCATTTGCTATGTAAGCGCATATAACTATTTTTATACCTTTTGTTTTAGATTTCTGTCTTGTTTCTTGGTCATTTTTTCTATTTTATATTATGCTTAATCATAGATAATTCAACATTTAGCTTTTCTCCCAGTTTTGCTTTTATACTAAGGCTTGATATAATGTTGATACTTGTGTTTAGATATATATACACAAGCACAAACGCTAGTATATCTAAGCTCAGTTTGGTATTTTTGGTCTAGGTCACAGTAGAACAAGCAATATAAGATTCAGTGTGCTGCTATTAAAGCTCCTTTGGGATTTTAATGGGGTTATCTAACTCTCGAAAGGTTTCTTTGCTAGTTAGTGTCTAAATGTCAATTAAGCATCTTTTTTTTTTAAAAAAGAAATTTCTCTTTTAAAAGAAGATGTCAAAAAGTAATTATGTCTTGGGCAATGCCATACTACCAAGCTTCAAAGTTCTATTTTCTTCTATTGTTCATATGATTTATAAATTTGAAAACATGTACTATCAATTTTACAGGTTTTTAGGCCATTTTAAGGTGAATTAGAATGATATGAAAGGGTTTTTCGCAGCATGAAGCTACGTTCCAAATTTTTTTTTTGTGCTTATCCCTATAACACTAGTCAATAATTTGCACAATTTGAGGTTCTATCTTTTTCCATTATGCTGCTATATTCCATGGTTATTGTTATTCCCTCTTTTCCTTTTGTAAATGAGACATGGTTTGCCGATTCACTAAGTGGATCAAAAAAGAGATTTTCTTTCATGGAGTTCCCACTGTGGTGGTTGCAGATAGTTCTGTTATGAAATCTAGTTCTAGTAACAAATTCTATTTTAGTAAGCTCTGAATTTTGAATAAGTAGCATATCATGTCTTCAAGAAGACCTTGGGAGGATTAAGAAACAAAGGCTTTGTAACTGCTGACAGTCTGATAGAGTAACATGGAGGTTGTTTATAGTTAAAGCATGTATTACTAAGTGAATATTAATTGCCTAATTTAAGAAACATAGTTGGACATTTTGAAATGCAAATGCTGGGAAGATGCTGTTTCTTGTCTTTTAAGTCTTTGTTCATTCTCCTCCTTCCATCTTAATTAATATTTTATACCCATCTTGAATTGTGTAGTCATGTTAATTTCCTTCTTATGCCTTTCCTACCCACTTATTGTTTAACTTCTTTATTTATTTTATTAGGGCGGATGAGGAGCCTGTTGATCAGAAGAAGTATCTTGAAGATGCATGCAAACCAAAGTGTGTGAAACCGTTACTTGAATATCAGGTTTGTTAACAATTTGGACTATGATTTGGGTAAGGAGTACTAGTTACAGATTAACTTTATTTATGAAGGAATTTATGGATGGCGTAATTTATGGTTGGGCTTTTATCTTGTCAAAATAATGTGTATTTGGACCGTCCTTGTTTGTCTTTTTGAGTTCTGGAAGCTATTAGTGTAGTTCTATCACCTTATATGTAAGGTCCATCCTTTTATCTTGTCGTTTTCAGCACTCTTAAGAAATTTTAACCCTAGACCTAGGAACTTCAATTTCTAAGACATATTTGTATTTCCTTTCTTTCTTTTGTGATTTATTAAGCCACCATTGGACCTACCTATTCAACCATTTCAGCCATCATAGATATTTCTAACTCTCTCAAGTCTTATTTTTTTAGGATATACTCATGTCTAATGAAGAGTAAGATCTTTGTACATATGTGATGTGTTAAGAAGCATTAGGTCTATGAATATTTTTTTGTGTATTAGATCTATGAATATTTTTATGTGTATGTTATTGTGGTGTTCGCTTTTATACTCGTTAGTCCCTGTGGACTGATGTTGGACATTATTTATTGTCTATTACTCTGCTTTCAGTTCAAAGTCTGTTGGGCATATAATTAAACTTAGGGGTGGGCAAATCCTGTTCGGTTCGGTTTTTGGACCGGTTCGGTCGAAGTCTATAGGTTTGGTTCGGTTTTTGATTTTTCGGTTTGGCTCAAATAGACTTAATTTATGCTTATTTTCAGTTTGGTATTTAATTTTTTTTGGTTTTTTAATTATTCCAAACTGAATTTTGGTTTTTTGAATTAAAAACTGAGAATTGAACCGACCAAGGAAAAAACCGAACCAAACCGGCCATTCGGTTTGGTTCGGTTCTCTGGTTTTTTGTCCACCCCTAATTAAACTTTGAATTTCGAATAATTTTTAAAATTGCATATGTTAATTAGAAACTAATAAGGACAATTTTAAAGGTATGGAAGCTAAAAAATTAAGAAAAAGAAGACAACTGTGAACAAGATAATGAGGTCTTTTATAGAAATGATGGAGCTTGTAGTAACTATCTACTGGTAGTTTCATGAATGGTGAAACTAAAATTCAACCAATGTTTTAAGAAGAGAGTTTTCTATTTTCTTGGAAATTTGATTTCCTGCTAGCTTGTTTATTTATCTAGATGCCAGAACTAGCAAAACTATTCTTCTTTTGAGAATTTTACTGGTCTGAATATTAGACAACTGTATGTGGTGTTGAACATCTTGTTGCAGATAGTTGAATTTAGTTTGAGAAAAATGGTTTCATCATGATAACATGTAATGCTGCTGCAGGCATGTGTTAAGAGGATACAAGGTGATGAAACTGGGCACAAGCATTGCACTGGGCAATATTTTGATTATTGGTCCTGCATTGACAAATGTGTAAGTATTAGCTTTTTCAGCTGGCAAAAAAAAAAGGAAAAAGAACCAGAAAATAATACTTTTTCATTATTGTATCTTCTCCTGAGTTGATCTATGCTGGAATGCAGGTTGCTCCAAAGCTATTTGCAAAACTGAAGTAAAAGCAGAGAAATTTTGTGATTCACTTGTCTTTTTCATTTTGTTCTCAGATCTGAAAAACTATTTGGGGGCATTTCATTTGTACCCTGAATTAGTTCTTCCTTTGTGGTTATATCACTCTGAAAATGGTGCAGTTTTTATACTAGGGAAGCCTTCGGTTGTGATTAATAAAGGACCCTAGGTGTTATTGTCTGACCAATTGATTTTGGATTTCTAATAGAGTTTCTGGTTTCCTGAGAATTTGCAATATGATCAAATATAAAAGTTTGAGAATAATTATATAATCAAATTTGGTAGCATCATCAGTTTTCTATTCTACTGTCACACACACACACACACACACACACACACACACACACACACACACACACATATATATATATTAAAACATACAAGTATTTAATACTGTCTTATAGATTTCTGGTTATGGTAGATGTGCATCCAGGGGCTCAGGCCAAACATGAAAAAAATTTCTTCCAGTTATTTTATCGGAAACTGATAATCAGGTCATACATCCAATCTATTGTCCAACCTTCCATACACCCAAGCATGAGCCATAGATCTCAGGCCAACCATAGATTGGGTTTAGACTATTAACGTAATTCTATGTTGCTAAATTTTCTACAAGGTTGTTAATTTAGGGCCCATAATATATATAGTTCCATAATAATAGGATAAATAATACTAATCTTCCCTATAGGATAGTTACCTCAAATTTTATGGACTAAATTTAATAATTAAAAGAATATTAATAACTAATAAATAATAATGTTATAATGAATAATAGAGTTGCAACAAAATAATAATAATTAAAATTATTTGTTGATAGCAAATACGTTATTATCTAATTAATTAATAAAACTATCAATAAATACTTGACAATTAATTTATTAGATAATAATGAATCTTAATTAAAAACATTTAGACTACAATTTAAATGGATTTATGTATTATAACAATTAAAATTATTGATATAAATGCCTTTTAGGTGTAGGTCAAATGATTACGAGTGGGCTTTGTACTTACAACTATCCAAGCTCAAGAAATAATAAAGAGTATAATTTATTGTGAATAATAAGATGAAGAAGTAAAAATTTTAAATTAAAATGTAAAGTGTAAATATAAATATACACTTTTATAAATATATTAATATTTGTACTTATTTTTTATTTGTATATAAATGAAAACACTCACTTATATTTATAGAGTGAAAGAATGAGAAAGAAATGAAAATTTTTTAATATGGGATTTTAATAGAGGATATTGTTCATGATATTGTTCACTTATATAGTACTATTCATCTATACGATACTGTTTATTTGTATGGTATTGTTCACTATAATATTTATAACACTTCCCCTTTAATTCCACCATAATTTCAACTTTCTCTTTAAGCTATACTATTTTTAATTGTACTTTACATTGCCAAAGAAAAACCTAGTAGGATAAAAAACCTAAGCAAAATAAATATAACTCTATTTTGTACAACGGTGTCGAACGTGTTTAATATTGTCTCATTAAAAATCTTGCCAATAAAATTCAGTAGGATAAAACCTGATCGAAGGAAAAAAGAGTGCAGTACACGTTTGTAACTAACACTTTTCTTCTTCTGAAAGAATATGCCCCCCCGATGAAATGCTCCCCCTCAAAGTAACATCCTATCAGTTTGTCAACTTGTTGAGCCAACGTATGCCAATTTTGTAAACCAATTTCTCAAAAGTTGAAGTTGGTAGAGATTTAGTGAACAAATCTGCAAAGTTGTTAGTAGAACGTATTTGTTTCACATCATTTTTCTTGTTTTGTTGCAGTTCATGGGTGTAGAAGAATTTTGAAGAAATATGTTTGGTTTTATTTCCTTTGATATATCCGCCTCTAACTGAGCAATACAAGCTGCATTATCTTCATATATTGTTGTTAGAATATCGATTGCAGAAGGTAGGCTACATGTACTCTGAATATAATGAATAACAGATCGTAGTCATATGTATTCCCTACTTGCTTCGTGGAGTGCAAGAATCTTAGAGTGATTTGATGAGGTGGCAACAAAAGTTTACTTTGTGGATCGCCATAAGATTACTATATTGTTGTAGGTAAAAATATAACCTATTTGTGAGTGAGCCTTATGAGGATCAGATAAATACCCAGCATCTGCATATCCAACTAGACCTGAATTTTCTGTTAGTTCATTAGAATAAAATAGTCCCAAATTTATTGTTCCACATAGATAACGAAATATATGTTTGACACTATTTCAATGACGTTGAGTTTGTGCAGAGCTAAATCTTGCCAATAAATTTACTGTAAAATTTATGTTCGGTTTAGTACATTGGGCTAAATACAATAAAACATTAATTGCATTTAGATATGGTACTTCTGGACCAAGTATTTTCTCATCATCTTCTTTGAGACGGAATGGATCATTTTTAGGATCAAGGGATCGAACAACTATAGGGGTACTTAATGGATAGACTTTATCCATGTTGAATTTTTTTAAAATCTTTTCAATATAGATAGATTGATGGATAAAGATTCCATTTGATTTATACTCGATCTGCAAGCCGAGATAGTATTTGGTCTTTTCTAGGTCTTTCATTTCAAATTCCTTTTTTAGGATTAAGGGACCGAACAACCATAAGGGTACTTAATGAATGGACTTTATCCATGTTGAATCTTTTCAATATAGGTAGATTGATGGATAAAGATTTCATTTAATTTATACTCGATCTGCAAGTCAAGACAGTATTTGGTCTTCCCTAGGTCTGTTATTTCAAATTTCTTTTTAAGTATTCTGCAGTTTTCAAGAGCTCTTCAGGAGTCTCGATCAAATTTATGTCATCCACATATACAACTATAATAGCAAATTCAGTGTTTGACTTCTTTATAAATACACACGGACATATTGGATTGTTAATATAACCTTTTTTTATCAAATATTCACTTAGACGATTATACCACATGCGCCCAGGTTGTTTTAATCCATACAAAGATTTCTGTATCTTGATTGAGTACAAATTTTGATTACATGCTTTAGGCATTTTAAATCCTTCAGGGATTTTCATATAAATATCTGTGTCAAGTGATCCATATAGATATGCCGTTATTACATCCATAAGATACATACCAAGATTTTCTGAGATTGCTAAACTTATCAGAAATCTAAATGTATTGTGTCTATTACGGGGGAATAAGTTTCATCATAATCAATACCAAGTCTCTGCGAGAAACCTTGAGTAACAAGTCTTGCTTTGTATCTGATGACTTCATTATTTTCATTACGTTTTCGCACAAAAACCTAATTATGTCCTATGGGTTTGACATCTTCAGGTGTCTGGACTACAGGTTCAAATACTTCCTGTTTAGTTAGTGAAGTCAATTCTGTTTGTATTGCTTTTTTCCATTGAAACCAATCATGCCTTTCTCAACATTCATCAACAGATTGTGGCTAAAAGCCATCATTTATAATTTCAGTAGCTATTGCAAATAAGAACACATTATCAACGATTGTTTTATCTCGTTGTCACATTTCTTCTATATAAGCATAATTTATACTATTTTCTTCATTTTGAAATTCCTGTGTCTCTTGTGGGACTAATATTTCTTCTAAAACTTTTGTCTCTTCAGAGACATGTGTTACTTTAGGGATTTGTGTCTCTTCAGGGACTATTAATCCTTCTATTGTTTTAGAGAATGTGAATTTATTTGCTCGAGCATTATTTTCAATAGGATCCTGTGTTTTTATTTTTCTTTTTTGCGGAACAGTATCATTTGAACCAATTGGTCTACCACGTTTCTGGCGTGCTGCGAATGATTCATTGCAGCTATTTGATTAGATTGTTCTACAGAAATAATTACCGGGCTGGTGTATTAGCAGCTGGTATATATGATTTAATTACTTTTGATGCATCTGTAAATGCGTCTGGTAATTTATTTGCTATTCTTTGAAGAGGAACAATTATTTGCACCTCATTTTCACATTGAGTTGTGCAAAGGTCTAAATGAGACATAATGGTCGTTTTTCAAAAAAGTTCATACCTTACCTCAGGAGAAAAATCTCTTTCCCTTAATGATGAGAATATTGTCTCATCAAAATGGCAATCTACAAATCGTGTAGTAAACAGATCACCTGTCAAAGGTTCAAGATATCTTATAATTAATGGTGAGTCAAAACCAACATAAATCCTCAAGCGACGTTGAGGTCCCATCTTAGTGTGTTGAAGAGGTGCTATAGGTACGTATACACCACAACCAAATGTACGCAAATGGGATATATTAGGTTGATGACCAAGTACAAGTTGTAATAAAGAATATTGATGATAAGCAGTGAGTTTAAAACGAATTAATGTTGTAGCATGCAATATAGCATGTCCCCATGCAGAAGTTGGTAATTGTGTGCGCATCAATAAAGTACGTGTAATTAGCTGAAGTCGTTTAATTAAGGATTCTGTCAATCCATTTTGTGTGTGAACATGTGGTACGGGATATTCTACTTCAATTTTCACTGATGTACAGTAGTCATAAAATGTTTTGGATGTAAACTCACTAGCATTGTTTAAACGTATTGTCTTAATAGGGTATTTTAGAAATTGTGCCCTTAATTTAATAATTTGTGCCATTAATCTAGTAAATGCAACATTTTGTGTAGATAATAAACACACATGTGACTATCGCACCGATGCATCAATTAAAATCATAAAATACCAAAAAGGTCCATTTGGTGGATGAATTGGTCCACATATATCTCCTTGGACCATTTGTAAGAATGATGAAGATTCTAGACTAATCTTGAAAGGGATGGTCTGACTATGAGTTTGCCTTGTGAGCAAGCAATACAAATATTTACATTGGATAATAGAATCTTCACGGATGTCCATAAGAGTTTTCAACTATCCTACGCATCATTGTTGATCCTGGATGATCAAGGCAGTCATGCCATAATGTAAAAATTTTTGGATCACTAAACTTCTAGTTTATTACTGCGTAACTTTCAATTGAATTTATAACTGTATAATACAAACTTGATGATGAAGCATGAAGCATGAAGCTTTTCAAGTATGCCTTTCTTATTTAAGACATTAAAAGTAATGCATAGATATTCTACATTATTTTCATTTAAGGTCTCAATGTGATATCCATTTCGACGGATATCTTAAAAGCTCAACAGATTTCTTCTGGATCTACAAGCATATAAAGCCTTATTTATATATAAGTTTGTTTCATTTTTTTAACAAGATTGTTGCTTTCCAGAGCCTTCAATCAGATCTGCAAGACCTGATATGGTATTAGCTTTTCCTTCAATCATTGTTAGTTTTGAGAAATATTTTTTATTTTTTAAGATAGTGTGTGTAGTTGCACTATCAGCCAAACATACATCCCCATCTTTTCTCTCTAGAGTAGACAGTTCATTTTTGGAAGTCATATCCTTTAATAAAATATTTAATATTAAAAAATAAAATAAAAATTACAAAAAAAATGAAGAGAAAATAACACAATAAATATTAAAAATAAGAAAAGATACAATGTATTGACATAAAATAAAAGTTCAAATATGACATAATAGAGTTTTAAATAATTAATGCCCTATTTTTAATTTTCAAAGAAATTAGAGACTTTTAGATGAGTATGATCTGTAGGATCTGATTCATCAATAAGATTTGTTTCCATATTCTTCCTTTTTTCTTTGACAAATGTCTCATAAAACTTAATTTGATTTTTTGGTGCACGATATATACGTAACCAATGCTCTTTTTTACTACATCGATAATATACATTTTCATGATACTTAAAGGCATTTGGTTTCCATATCATTTTGTGTGTTTTGGTGCTTCTGTCATCCTTTAATATATCTCTGTCTTTGGTATTTATAACCACCCTAAGGGTAATAATCACACCCTCTTCCTCTTCCACGACCACGTCTAGCATTATTATGAAAATTTGCATTCACTTCAGGGAATGGTTGAGAACCTGTTTGATGTGATTCATAATTTTTCAATAACAGTTCATTATTCTGTTCAACAACCAGAAGACATGAGATTAAATCTGAATATTTTGTATACCGTCGTTCACGCTACTGTTGCTGTAGAACTACATTAGAAGCATGAAAGGTTGAGAATGTTTTTTTCAACATATTATGCTCTGTCACTTTCTCCCCACATAATTTCATCTGTGAGGTAATTCTGAATAGGGCAGAATTGTATTCAGCAATAGTTCTGTAATCTTGCAATCGCAGATTCATTTATTCATATTTTGCTTTTGGGAGGAACACATCCTTTTAATGGTCAAATCTTTCTTTTAAATTTTTTCAGAGGATTTGTGGGTCTTTTATGGTCAAATATTGAGCTTTTAAATCATTGATTTTGCCTTGTCCTGCAGAGACGTATCATTTTCTTTTTCAATAATCTTTTCTAAACCACTGGTTTGGAGGTGCATTTTAGCATTCAACACCTATAATAGGTAGGTTTTCCCAGAGACGTCAAGTACAGGAATTTGTAAGTTTGTCAAAGACATTTTATTCAAAGGGCTTGTAGTTATCGCGAATCGTGCTGTGACCACAACGAATTGTGCTGATAACGTGTTGTGAATAATAAGATGAAGAAGCAAAAATTTTGAACTAAAATGTAAAATGTAAATATAAATAAACACTTTAAAAAATATATTAATATTTGTACTTATTTTTCATTTGTACATAAATGAAAGCATTCACCTATATTTATAGAGTGAGGGAATGAGAAAGAAATAAAATCTTTCCAATGTAAAATTTTGGTGGAGACACTGTTTATTTATACAGTATTGTTCATCTATATGACACTGTTTACTTGTACGGTACTGTTCACTATTATATTTATAGCAGAATTGATGTTTTATAAGTGAGGTTTCTTATTTTTTATCTAAATTTTAAAAAACATTATTTAGATAAATAATTAATATATCTTTCATAATTTATCTTGTAAATAAAATACTTAATTAGATATCCAAGCATACTTAACAATTAATTTTATTTATTAATTGAATAAAAATAATTTTAATTTAAAATATTTAAAAAATTAAAAATAGATAATTTTTATAAATTCATTATTTTTCATACATATTTATATATACCATTCCAACCTTTTTTTTTTTACAAAGAAAGTGATTTCTATTTTAAAAAAAACTATTAAATTTTTTTATTATTATAATTATCATGTTATAGAAATAATTGCCCAAGACTTCATCTAAGAAAACAAAAAGTTAGTGATGTGAATAACTTGTAAATATTAAAAAAAAAAAAAAGACATCTCATAATATTATAAGACTGTATTATGATGTCTTCTAATTGATGCTATAAGAGACAAATATAAGATAATAAGATAAGTATTTATATCTCACAAACTCAAATGAGGTTTTATTATAAAACGATCAGGGACATGTAAATATGTATAGATTATAGAGTCATATTAAGGAGTAGTTTACAATTCAGGTGGGATTTGAAGATTTGGTGGAAGTTACTATTTACAACACTCCACTTTGGATTTCATTATTTTTAGTTATATTTATTTTGTTAAAAAAATTTAATGGAACAAAAACTTAGGTAAAATAAATATAATTTTATAATATACAATGGTATTAGATGTGTTGAATACTAGTTCATTAAAAAATTTACTAATAAAACCAACAGAGATAAAACCCATTCAAAAAAAAAAGAGTAATGTACACATTTGTATTTGATATAATTCTTTTCTTCAAGGAATATACTCCCCTTAAGTGATCTCCCTTAAAATAATATCCAACAGTTGATTATTTATTGAGCTGGTGATTAAATCTACAAAATTATAATTGGAGCATATTTCTCTAATATTAATATTTTATTTCAAATTTGTTTTTTAAGTACTTTGCAATTTTTAGAAGTTCTCTAAGAGTCTCAATCAAATTTATGTCATTTATATATATAGCCACAATGTCAAACTCAGAATCAAATTTCTTTATAAACACAAATTGACATATTTGGTCAATCGTTCATTTATCAAGTATTCATTTAAGTGCTTACACTACATGCACCTGATTGTTTTAGTAAGCGATCTCTTTAACTTGATCAAATACAAAACATAATTACATACTTTAGGCAATTTAAATTCTTCAAAATTTTTCATATATATATATATATAATATTTTGTGTTAAGTGACCTGTGTAGGTAAACTGTCACTATGCCCATAAGATGCATGCCAAATCTTATAGGACTATCAAGCTAATGTCTTTTCTAAAACTTTATGCTTCTTTAATGGCTAATGTCTCTTCTAGAATTTATATCTTTCCAAGAATGTCTTTTTAAAGACTATTAACTCTTCTAATATTAGTAATTTAGAAAATGCGAATTTATTAGATCGAGCATTATTTTTAACAGAATCTTGATTTTTTTGTTTTCTTCTTCCGATGAGCAAAATTATTTGATCCAAGTGGACTATCTCACTTTTAGCGCATAACAAATGATTCATTTACCACTTTTTAATTATTTGTTTTATAGGAATAATCCCCCAGTCTAGTGTATTAACAGCTAATATATATAATTTGATTACTTTTGATGTATTTATAAATGTGTCTAATAAATCACTAATGCAATAGTTATATCACGCTTTTACTTATCTCAAGTGAATTACTATCTTTCTATATTTAATGTTCATAATTACTTAGATTTTTAGGTTGTATTTTTAAATTTTTTTTAATAGGTTTTAATTTGAAGTAGTGAAATAATTTTAAAAAATAAAAAGATAAAATTAAATCAATTTCAAATTCATAAAAATAAACCAAATATCACCCTTAAATTCTAAAATCAATCATATTTTATATCTCAATTGATTTAAAATATGATTTTTACAATTTAAGAGTGTAAGTCTTATACTAGTACAAGAGCCTTTATTAACTGAACCATATGAAACCCACATTTTTTTTTCTTTTCAAAATTTTGTTGTAAGAATAATGTTATATATATATATATATATATATACACACACAAAGTTTAGAGATAAAAAATTATATCCGGTCAATATAATACCTATCATCGGCTATTGTGTGCTAAGTAATTGTTAGTTATGTTGTCCTATTATTAATATGGTACCTTTCTTGGATACAAATAGGTTCATGTACAATAATATAATGAAAATAAAGATGTCATCAAGTATAAAGTAAAAATTATTATCCAAGATTTTTTAAAAATTAAAAATGGTAAAAACAATTTGGATTTGAAAAAATTGAATCCTAAAAAAGCTGTTTTTTTATTTTCTTGGGATTTGGGCCAAATCTAAATTTTATAAGATTCAAACAAACCCGTGCCAAACTTGGGTTTCTTAATTCTGTTTTTTAAAAGTACTAAAATCCTAAGTTCTAAATCTAAATAGATAAATTTCAAAAATTTATTTAAAAATTTCTAATTTATGAATTATGGATTATGAAACTTTAGAACTTTAGTTGATATAGATTATGTATTTCTTTCGATTGAGATTGAAATGAATTATTTTAGTAGTGTGATTTTATTTTGAAAGTAGTAACAACTAACAAATAAGCACTGATTAATTATTTGTATTTTTTTATTATTTATAAACTATAGTAAGTATTAAGTTACTAATTACTAAGTAAATTTATTTTATAAGCTAGTGATAACAAAATATTATTTTTATTTTTATAATTACATAAAAGAATTTTAATTATTGAATTACTAATATTACAAATTTACAATCAAATGAATAAATTTGTATTTATTACATTATCATGTTTAAATTTTGCCTAAAAAATAAAAATAAATTTAAAAAAAGAGGGTCAAAATTTGTGTTGGATTTAGCTAGCTCAAACTATAACCTAAATCTGACCTCAACTTTAACCCGAACCCGGCCCGCACCCGAAAAACCCAAGTCTAACTTGGATTTTGGTACAGTACAAAAACCCATATTCGGTTTCAAAAATTGCCATCCCTATTTCTCATGGAGACTAGGTATTAATTATAATCAAACTTAATTTTTTATTTTAGTTTTAATAATTAATTTTTAATCTTTATAAGTTTGATAGCCTCAAAGAAGCTTGATATCATCTCATGGAAGTAGTATCAAATTACTTATATAGGTTATTTGACACATATCTTTATATGAAAATCTTTGAAGAATTCAAAATATATAAAAACATGTAATTGCAGCTTTTATGGCAATTAAGCTACAAAGATTTTTGTAGGAACTGAAATAATTTAGGCAAATGTGCTACAAACACTTAAGTGAATACTTAATAAAAGAAAGATATATTAATGATCCAATATGTTTAAGTGTGTTTTTAACAAAATCAAATTCTAGATTTGTCATTATAGTTGAAAAGCTTCTAAAATTTTTTAAGTACTTCAAATGAGAATTTTAAATGAAAAATTTAGAGAAGATAAATATCATATTGGCCTACAAATTAAGTACAAATCAAATAAAATTTTTATCCATCAATCTACCTATGTTAAAAAAACTTTGGAACGATTTAATAAGGATGACGCTCATCTGTTAAGTCATTATGGTTGTTCGAACTCTTAATTCTAAAAAAAAATTATTTCGTCCAAAAGAAAATGATGAGATTATACTCAATCTAAAAGTACCATATTTTAATGCAATTGATACTTTATTTTAGCAAAAATGATATTTTGCACTCTAAAGTTTTGATAAGGGATATACAAACCCAAATATTTTTGAAAATTCTATTTACACCCATGTTAGGTAATGTTTTTCATTAATTGTAATGGCAAAAAGTGTAAAAATAAAAATTCACCTCGTTTTTACTAAAAAAAATTAATTTTCTATTAAATGCTAGAAAGAGGGTTTGATCATTTGACCTTATAGATGAGGACCGTATTTTTAACTAACTAAGCTATTTTAACTTTAAGTTATGTATGAGCCTATAATTCTATTCACATATTTTTCTCTAAACTATATGTTAATAATTTTTAAAAATTTATTAATAGAGTTTGAATTCTAATAACTCATATGACAAGTAAGAGTATTTACTACAAAAGTACAATAAATTTTGTTGATATAATGTCAAAATAAAAAATACAAAAATATGAAATGTCAAGATCCTAGCCACCACATGTCGGTCATTGTCCACCATCATCGGTCACCACTAATCATCATCTAGTGGAGGTAGGTGGTGATTAGCAACAATGGACAATGGTTGGCAATAGATGGTGGCTAGTGTCTTGTCATTCATGTTTTTATATTTTTTGTTTTAACATTATATCAACACAATATATTGTAACACAATGATGAGTTTTTTTACTTGTCTTGTGAGTGATTAGGATTTAAACTCTATTAATGGTGTTTTTAAAATTTTTAAATGCAGTCCTGATGATAATATGTTAATAAATTTGCATACCTATACATAAATGTAAATTTAAAATAACTTAATTGGTTAAATTATTGGTCATTAACCATGAGGTCCAAGGTTCAATTTCTCTTTTCAACATTTAATTGAATTTTTACTTTTTTTAAAATTAAAAAAGGGCATAATCGTACTTTTATCATTTAATAGAAACCGTTACCTAACAGGACGTAAATGTAAATTTTAAAAATATTAGAGTCTATATATCCTTTTTTTTTAAAAAAACTTTAGGGATCTAAATATCTTTTTTTCTTTATTATATTTAGTCTAATGCATTAAATCAAAACATAATATTTTTGTGTACTTATTGGCAAGATTTCATTATGCTCTATTACACTGGAATCGTATTTAACATATATTTTAATACCTAAATAGAATGATAGCTTTGGAATTATTTTATTTTGATGAGTTGGCATAAAATTTAAGTCTAGTTTGTTAAACATATGCTAATTACTTATTTGATCCACATAAAGCTTATTTACAAATAAGATATATTTTACTTACAATACCACAAACTTATGGTGATCTGCAATATAGACTTGAGTTGCCACCTCTTTTAATCACAATGAAATTTTTATAAAATACAAAGCAAGTAGGGAATACATATAGTTGTAATATGTCATTTATCATACCCTGAGCACATACAACTTATCGCAGGCAACAAATATTTTAACAATAACAAACAAGATAAGGGTATTGTATTACACAAATTATAAGTGAATACATATAAAGATATAAAATTAAACATATTTTTTTATAATTCTTTTTATATCAACGAGCTACAGCAGAACAAAACTTTGATAAACAAATATGCTTCATTTATAATTTTACAGATTTATTCACTAAATTATTGTGCCAAACAATATTGGCTTGCTTTAACTTAACAAATTTTAAACTGATGGATGCTATCTTGATAATTAGTATATTCCTCAAAGAGAAGAGTTATATTAGTTGCAAATTACACTATATATATATATATTTGATTAAATTTTATTCTATTGAGTTTTATTGATAAAGTTTTTAATGAGAAAATATTTTACTTAAATTTTCTCTTATTGATGTTTTTTTAACAATATAAAATATGATTAAAAGTGATGGAATTGGAGAAGGATGCTGTGAGATTTGTGTTTCCACCAACAAGTCCAATATCCCACATCGAAATGGAATGTTCCCTTGACCCTTCGATCATGCTATAAATATGGTTAGTTGCTTACTTTTTATTTTTTATGCTGAAATAGACAAACATTTTATGATGTGCTTTTAATTCTAATTGCACTTGGTGTCTAAGCTCTAGATTTGTGTTTATTTACATATTATTCACTATATATTTAAAAATATATATTATTTACTATAGATAAATAATATTGATGATGTACTTCTGTGATAATTACCTTTTTTCTATTTAGTTAATTTTGCAATTAATATTGTAGAAAAAAAAATCTGACTTGGAAGATATCCAAGTTAAGCTAGTGAAAAAAATATCAAGTTGCCTAGAAAAAAAATGTAGACTTTCAGCAAGATAATTTTCAGTGCAAGTCAGAAAAATATTGTAGCAGTAGTGAACATTCTTGTCAAATGATTTCTTATTAAATAATCTCAGGTGTCATTTAGTTAATAATTCAGCCTAATAATTTGTAAACAAATTTGTTGGCATTTTCGTATCCTGAGTGTATAAGATCCGAATACAAACTTTACATCACAAGACAAAGTATGACTTCACAGCTTATATTATTAGGAGCTTCCTTCATCACTTGTTTAAACTCGGATATTCTAACCAATTGTTTTGCTTTCTAACATAATTCTTTTCTACAAAAAAAAAAAAATTACCATTTTACATAATAAAATGAAATGTTTATTTAATTATTATTTTTTTAAATTTAAGTCTAAAGTCCAATTCTTTCGAGGTTCAACTCGGATCATGAGTTTTGAGTTAAAGTATCTTGAGGTCCATGGTCGATCACAACTAGGTCCATCATAAAGAATATCACAGAGATTATTACCTATTACCAAAGTTTTAAAAGTATACAAGAAAATGAACTTGAGACATGATCACAACCTTCGGTCTTTAGAGATCCTCAGTATTATATAGGATATTTTTGATAACTAGTATTGATCAAATAGATTGTCTAAGCTCTCTTGATGATTTCGACCACTCATTCCACTTAAGTAGATGAAAAGACATTGATTTGTAATCAATCGAGAGCCATATTTAAGCCGACCATCTTGAATATTCAAGCTGCCCTTATTCTTGAGATCCTTAAAATTTTAAATTTTTTGAAGCAAATCCCCTTATAATCTTGAAATGTGACCCGGATAAGAAAGTAATAGTATACCCTAATCCTATAACAATTCAACCATCCAAACTCAACAACGCCTATAAATAAGAGGTTGGATAACAAATAAAGAGAATTATTTTTTTGAGATCTATTTTTTCTTCGTCCTTGAAGATTCTTTTCTCAAGATTTCTTGCAAGCAGGCTACACTTGGAAATAGTTCCTGTGTAGCCTTCACCTGGCTTTTATAGCCTTCAAGGCTTTATATTATGAGACAATTTATATTGTAATTCATTGTTTGTAGAGGCTATGCCTCATTATATTTTTGTAATAAAAATCATTATTAAATAGTACATCAAAAGTGAGTTTAGGCTCGATGATGTGAATGTAGTCTCTTATAGAATTGAACTATTATAGTTTATTGACAATGATTGTTCTTACTTATTTTTCTTATTGTTATTAATTTGAACACAAGTTACAAAGGGCCCAAAACACGATGTAATCCCTTTGAGTATTAATAAATGGTCATCTTGGCTAAAAAAAATATTTTGGTTCAAGATCGCTCAAAATTAAAGACCAACAATAGTTAATACATATTTGTATTTATAAACAATATATAACTTATATGCCTTTTATAATTAGGATTTAGAATTCAATTCATAAATTACATACTTTATAAATATAAATTAAATAATATATTCTTTAATATTATCTTTATGAATTAAATAAATTTATTAAATAAAAAAGATATTATTAAACATTAAGGTTATAAATGGGATGGGTTAGTTAGGGATGACAATCCCCATAGTTATACTTGAATGGGTTAAAAATTCTCATATCTATCTTATACTCGAATTAAATAGTTTAAATTTAAAAATAGGGATCCATTGAATGGGAATGGATTTCCGCGGGTACCTCATACTAGATTTATTTATTTTTTATATTTTAAAAATATATATATTTTAAAATTATAATTATATACTTTAATTATACAATTTAAGGCTTAAAGATAGGTTCGAAGATAATAATTCATTCCTATACCTATTATGAATATAATTCTAAGATGATAATTCATCTTTATACCTACATTTTGAAAAATCATAAAATCTCTTCAATTTATTCCCTGGTTGGAGGCCGTAGGGCCTGACCCATGGAGATTTTGCTAGGCCTACAACGCATCCTCTAATAGCACTATGAGAATATGAATCCAACACGGTTGTGCTTGTTGAATATTCTTCAATTTGTTTACATCAGATCCTCGCAATTTTCAATGAATTTGCAATTACCTCCAGACAAATGATAACATCGTTGATCGAGACCAAAAACTGGCTGACAAGAAGACAGCTCGAAATTTTTTTCTGTTGTCGTTAGTATTTGTTTCATTTTGACTTGTATTTTTACATTTACAAATGTGAACATGAATAATTGAATACTTAAATCAACCAATAATTCAATTATACCGGCATTAAATGGACCTTTTCATTAAACAAATATTCTATTTTTAAGTAAATTAACTTGATGCAATTTTCATGTATGTGTTTGTATGCTGGGGGAAATCTTGGAAATTTAATGCCCTGAAGCGCCGAATAGTAATAGAGGACTATTATTGTAAATATTTGTAATATATATATATATATATATATTAATGTAATTTTCAAACAGATATATCAATATATATTCATTAGTTCAAATTAAATTTTAAATATACATTAATTACATATTTTTAATTGTATTTAAATTATTAAATATGTATTAATTTAACGATCTTAATATTTTTTTTTTTAAAAGAAAAAAGAAATGCTATAGATACTGCCCGATATTTAAATATATAAACACACGTTAGAATTCTAGGAGGAGAAGGATTCTATGGGAAATTTGTATCTCCAAGAACTCTCTGTGTTTACATGAAAACGCCTATCAGATTCAACGAACCTGGACTCTCTGTCTCTTGCTCAGTTTGCTTTTATTAGTCAAATCCTGAGAATTCACAGAAACAAATGATGATCGCTAATGGTGGTACACGTGCATGGTAATTCATTCTTTGTTTTCTCTCTCTCTTTTTTTTTTTTTTTGGTTTTTTCTTTTAAATTAAAAAATATCTTATCAACTTCACTAGTGTTTCATAATTTTATGCACTTGACTTTGCTTCTTATTTTGATTCTCGATTACGTAAATGTGTTGCTGAATCACCATGGACGGTTGTCAATGAAATTGGAAGGTTGGTTATCACTTGAAAAGTGAATAAGACTATTGAGATGTCTAAAAGTCGTTATATATAGATAGTTATTGTTTCTTGACAAATTCTTTTATCTTTGTTTCGCTTTCAATTTTGGTTGATTAAAATTATAATTGATTTGTAGAATTAACGTGTGGCCTGGGAATAGGTGTTTGCTTTTTATAGAGTCAAAAGGATTCAACGAGTGCTTTTCAAGCATGTGATTGAACTTTTCGAAACACTTTCAAATTTTAATTGCTTTTACTAACTGGGTTTCTCTCGTGTTATATCATTGTTGACTTCGAATTATATGTGATTTTGATTCAACGAGTTAAATTTATAAATTTTTAAAAAATAATTATAAAATTACTTAATGAATTAAGCTGAAACAATTTGAATGGATCACTTTAAACGTTTTTTTTTGGATAATTACCTCTGAGAGCTTCATGCAACTATAATCAATATTAGGTTATATTATAATTTTTTACTTTATCCCCTATCATAAAGTACTTTAAGTAATTTTTTTTTTTATCTATTTGAATTTTCTATTAGAGTGGCCCTCTAACAATCACCATGGTCATTCTTTGTTCAGGTGAAGACTGCTAGTTGAGCCTTTAGGTCCCAATCGAGTCTAAACTCGTTAAAGTATCCATTTCAATAGAGTTGATCTACCTACTTTCTTAACTACTTGCATTTATTGGGAGTGTGCCTATAATTCTGATGAAACTCACACCTCTTGCTCTCTCATGACTAATTGTTGCTTTCATTACGACTAA
This sequence comes from Ailanthus altissimus, assembly GCA_946807835.1. NCBI lineage: Eukaryota > Viridiplantae > Streptophyta > Magnoliopsida > Sapindales > Simaroubaceae > Ailanthus > Ailanthus altissimus. Next base: position 5,258,628 of record OX327707.1, on the reverse strand, counting down.
TTCGTCAAGCAAACCCTTTGTTTTGATGGCTTGAAGTATGATTCTAGTGGGATTGTGGGATAGTGGGATATACCCTTCCTATTGGATCTTTGCCACTTTAGGGAAGGTCTTCTTATTTCCTCTCCTTATTTCTCCTTGCATGGTCTACACCTTTCCTAGTGTGGTGCAAGAAAGTGTCTTACCTTTTTCTTTTTTTCTTGTCTCTGAATAACCATTTTTAATGGATTTTCTTGACTTCCTAACTTTCAGAGGAATATCTGTCATGATCACCTTCTTCATTTCTTTGTCCTTTTCAATCTTCATATACCTAGGGGCTTGATCATAGGTGATCGCATAGGTAGTCATTGGATTCTTAAACAAATAGTACTAGAAGTGATACCCTTAGCCCTGCCTTTAATACTTCCAATGCTACTGGCAGGTCAAAAGCCCCGAGTTGCATCACTTCTCTATAGAACCTAGTAATAAAAGATTGCAAGCTATTTGTTTGTCCTGCTTGAGCTTCTTTAACTATCGTGGGTCTATTTCTTTCTTGCACGCTTCTTGGAAATGTTGCATGAAAATTTCAGTTAACTTATTATAAGAGGAGATTCTCTTCTACTTTAGACTTCATACTAAAAGAGAGCATGTCATTTCAAGTTCATATCTAACAAGTGACACATATGATTTTGCTTTAGTCTTGCAATAGATAATAAGTAAGAGTATGTTCCTCGGTCGCTAGGCTTTCGATGCAACCTTTCACTTGAAGAATGGCTTTCGTTCACTAACATTCACATTGTGCTTTATCTTCTATGAATGAGTAGGCTGAACTGGATGTCTACTATGCTCAATGGAAGAGGTTTTCTTGGATGGGTTTAGAAAACTTATCTGCTAGCAGCCTCGAGATTCAAGTTGCTCTTCTAACTTTTAATTCCTTTCCAGTCTTACTATTAAAAGTTCTCTCATTTATTTTCTCTTTATCTCACTTTTGTTAGCTCTTCCTGTAGGGAAACGTGCCAAGTAGGGACTTTCCCTACCTGGCATATTGCATTATTATTTTATATTTTTAATAATTGATTCAGATTATATTAGTTTAAAGACTCATTTAACTGTTGATTCTAGGACTGTTGATTTTGAGTATTCATGGATCAAGTGATCATTTGGCTAAATTTATTTGTTTATCCTTCATGGTTATCTTGCTATGCCTTTTTGTTCTATCTTTATAGACGGTGCCAAACTGTTAACCTCAAATTTTAGGGGATCCTAATCTAACAAGTTAAATTTATAAAATTTTATAGAACAACTATGAAATCGCCTGATAAATTGGGTTGAAAATAATCTCAATGGACCACTCTAAATATTTTCTAGATAGCTAAGCCTTGAGAGTTTTATGTAACCATAATCAATGTTAGGACATGCCGAAGTAATTTTTTTTTTTAAAAATACTTTAATGTTTAAGTCAGTGAAGGTGAAGGAAAAAATAAACAAGGCTAAAATAAATGTAGGAATATGTTTAACGGTGTTGTGGTGTGTTTAGCTTAGAAAAGGTTGTTGATTTCTTAAAAAAGAAATTTGCAGAAAGAACCTAGAAATAAAGTATACTTCTTTGTGTTTTTTTTTTATGCTTAACTCATCGTTTGGTCTTTCAATATTCTTTTGATTGATGTATGCTATGGAGTCTTATTAAGATTAAGCAAATCTATACTTTTCTAATCTTTTAATTTGTTTAAATTTTGATTAGGTCAAAAATCGTAGTCTTCGAGATTTGTGAAAATGTGGTTGATTAATGGGCTCCATGATTATAGAGATTAAATTAGTCAAAAGTCCAACTTTGTATATATCGAGAATTCTAATAAGTCTTTGGTCTTTAACGAAAGAGTTTTAAGAGAAATGGTAGGCTTGGCTAGTGTTAATTATTGAATACTAGGGAATCTTAAGGACTTTAGGGTTGACTAGAGTCTCTTCAGTGATGAGCTAAAGCCTTGGGTTCAATATGATAAATTCAACCGTGGGTTTATAGGTGAGAAGTTCTCGAGTCATTCATCCGTGGGCCTCATCTAGCCCTCTAAGAGATTAGGCCTAGGAGAACGTGTGTGTATATATATATATATATCATTTTAGTATTTTTTTTCCCTAAATTTTTACCACTTTAAATAAATATATCTGCAGAGAATAGTTTTGCTACTTACACGAATAGACAGTGAACTTCTGAATGCAAACCCAACTCATTTTATTTTCTATCAATTTTGTCTCATCAGTTTTTAGAAGTCAATGTTATAATAGAAAGGGTCAAAGTTGCCTAATAAAATCTAGGCTTTCAGGAATAAGCACCACTGAGTTAAAAATCAGCACTTTCCCACATGAATCCCAAGTGGACAATTTATGCCCAAAGTCAAACATAATGATGAAAAAATAGACAATCATCTTTAATTAAGTGTCATTAATTTAAGAGTTGTGATCAAAATGCTGTCCAGAATGTATAAGATACAGTCACAGCTCATCTACTTTACTGCACATCAGAAGTTAAAGCATTCCTTTACAGCTTATATAAGAGGGACGTCCTCTGCGGCTTTTTCAGTGCAGCCATTGTAAGCGCTCTTTTCAGCTTCTAAGCTAACTCTTGCTGCTGCCTCTTTCTAAGTTAGTCGTTTCTTTTTATTGAGAAGCATAACAAAAATATCTTAGAAATTAACTAGTGTCATAATATTATATGCTTCTTCAGCTTTTGTGTTGCTTTTGCAGGTTATTAGTGATCTCTATCTCAGGCAAGATAGAATGAGTAAGCGAGTTACGGGTGAGCTTGAAACAAAGGAAATGGACATCACCAGTGCACATTCTTCTCATAGACATTCTGAGAATTTGCCTTATTTTCACAAGGTGGGACTGCCTCCGAAGCGGAACCTTTTGACAGAATTTATGTCTACTGTGAAGGAAACTTTCTTTGCGGACGATCCTTTGCGTCCTTTTAAGGATCAGCCTAAATCAAGAAAGTTTGTTCTCGGCCTTCAAACACTTTTTCCCATTCTACAATGGGGGAGAGACTACAATCTTGCTAAATTCAAAGGCGACCTCATTGCAGGACTAACCATTGCTAGTCTTTGTATTCCTCAGGTAGTGAACTTCTTTCATGAAAAAAACTTTGGTTGTGGTTTCTGTCACAATTTCTTATACCTGTGCTAACGTTCAGATTTGCAAATCAGGATATCGGATATGCAAAGCTTGCCGATTTGGATCCCCAATACGGGTTATGTAAGCTTTCTCCTTCTTCTAAATACTGTAATTAACTTATTACCTAATCCATTTTAAGGTACCCATCTAAAAAATTTCCTCTTTTATCACAGATAGTAGCTTTGTTCCACCCTTGGTTTATGCATTCATGGGAAGCTCGAGAGATATTGCGATTGGACCAGTGGCTGTTGTGTCTCTCTTGCTTGGCACTTTGCTTCAGGACGAGATTGATTCATCCAAAAATCCTGTGGACTACCGACGCCTTGCATTCACAGCTACTTTCTTTGCGGGCATTACTCAATTCACACTTGGATTTTTTAGGTATCATCATTGCAATTTTATCTTTTTATTTTTTTCTTTATTTGATTAAGCATCATTTTCATTGTTCCAGAACATTTGATAGTAATAAGACACTTAATGGTGACCTTGCTTGCTTACAGACTTGGTTTCTTAGTTGACTTTCTTTCTCATGCTGCCATTGTTGGGTTTATGGCTGGAGCTTCCATTACTATTGCCCTTCAACAACTCAAAGGTCTTCTTGGCATCAAGCGCTTCACCAAGAAAACTGATATTGTCTCTGTCATGCGCTCAGTATGGACTACAATGGACAGTGAGGTAAGTGACTACTACCTTATTTCCGTATTTCTTTTTTCTTTTTTCTTTTTTTTGTTTCTAAACAGAATCAACTTATGTATGTTGTAATCACTGGCCATTATTTTGTGTTTTCAGTGGAATTGGGAGACTATAGTCATTGGAGTCTCATTCTTGATCTTTCTTCTGATAGCCAAGTACATTGTAAGAATCAGATTCCACCCATCTGCAAAAAAATGCAATCTACCTTGAATATTTTCTCAAATGTAATAAGATTTTTTAATGGTCAATAATTTCTTTTTATGTTAATCGAACAGGGAAAAAAGAACAAGAAATATTTTTGGGTGCCGGCAATTGCTCCTTTGATCTCCGTCATCCTATCCACCTTTTTGGTGTACATAACCCGTGCTGAAAAGCAAGGCGTCCAAATTGTAAGTATTATTATCATGCTTCTAAATAGCGTGCTTTTAATTCTTAGTTTCGCAACAAGATAATGGTAAGTCACTGTCATATCATTTATCTTAAGGTTAAAGAAATAAAAAAGGGTGTGAATCCAGCATCAGTCAATCAAATTTTCTTCAGTGGAGAATATCTTGGAAAAGGCTTTAAGATTGGTGTTGTAGCTGGCATCATCGCACTTACTGTAAGTTAATTAAATGCTATCCAATTCCCGAGATTAGCAGATAAGAATATTTCAATCAATTTAGCCCACCAATTAAATCCGATATTATTGAATTTCTAGGAAGCTATAGCAATTGGGAGAACATTTGCTGCCATGAAAGACTATCAGCTTGATGGAAACAAGGAAATGGTAGCATTAGGAACAATGAATATTGTTGGTTCAATGACATCTTGTTATGTGGCTACAGGTCTGAAACAAGAAGAACAATGTTGAATATATAATTTTTCCGGTCGTGTCTGATTGAATATTAATGTCATTTAGGTTTGATTTTATGCAGGATCTTTCTCTCGTTCTGCAGTAAATTATATGGCAGGTTGCAATACAGCAGTCTCCAATATCGTAATGTCTTGTGTCGTGTTACTAACATTGGAGCTAATCACACCATTGTTTAAGTATACTCCGAATGCTATATTAGCTTCTATCATAATATCTGCAGTGATAGGCCTAATCGACATTGAAGCAGTTGCTTTAATATGGAAAATTGACAAATTTGATTTTGTTGCTTGCATGGGAGCTTTGTTTGGTGTCGTGTTTTCTTCTGTTGAGATTGGTCTCTTAATTGCTGTAAGCAATTTAATGATTCATTGATATTTCAGGTTTTAATTTTCCATATGTATACTAACTTGGTGGGTACAACAGGTCTCGATTTCCTTTGCCAAAATACTCTTACAAGTAACAAGGCCGAGGACCGCCATTCTTGGAAAACTTCCAAGGACTACAGTTTACAGGAACATCATGCAATATCCTGAAGCAACAAAAGTCCCTGGCGTTCTGATTGTTAGAGTTGATTCTGCTATTTACTTTTCAAATTCCAATTATATCAAGGAGAGGTAATTACACTTGTTCGATTCATTGGTTTCATATCCTTAACATGTCCAAATTAATGACAAATTCAGTGCTAACATCCAAATTCTTTTTCTATTTCTTCTGATCAGGATTCTGAGATGGCTGACTGATGAAGAAGAAAATCTGAAACAAAATTCTCTACCAAAAATACAGTACCTGATTGTTGAAATGTCACGTACGTGGAGCTATATTTTCTTTTGTCACATATATAATCATCTTATTGGTTGTCAGACTCAACAGTGGGGCATTACTTGATAATAATTCATTCTCATCATTAATTTATATTATTATTGCACAGCTGTTACAGACATCGACACCAGTGGTATTCATGCACTTGAAGAGTTATATAGGAGTCTCCAGAAGAGAGATGTTCAGGTAACTAACTTATACGTGCACTTGTTTTTAAACCCTAATCCGGTTCATATTATTTCGTAATATGATTTTATTTGTTCTTGTGTGTGATTGCAGCTTGTTTTAGCAAACCCAGGGCCAAATGTGACTGACAAGCTTCATGCATCCAAATTCGCAGATTTGATAGGAGAGGACAAGATTTTTCTCACTGTTGCAGATGCTGTCTTAACTTGTACTTCCAAGACCCCATTAGATTTAGAACCATGACATTAAACGTGCGCCTTTATTACCAACTCCTCAACATATCACAAGTTTAGATTGTTATTGTATACGTAAATATAGATATATATTTTATTTTGTGCTCTTAAAATATTTATAATAAATATTTTATATATATATATGTATATATATATATTTGAGCATACAATGATAAATTCATTTAATTTTAAAGACAATAGAGGCATTGAAACGTTAAAATTAGTACACTTTGATGTGTGTAGGCTCATAAGTATACAAGTTATAAAAAAAGTTATGGATATTTCATTATTTTCATTGATGATTATTTTAAATTCAATTAATGCACCTAATGCGCTATAAGTTTGAGGCATTTAATAAATTTAAAAATTTTCATGCATAAGCGAAAAGATAATTAAAAAAACATATAAAAGCACTTTGATCTAATCTAGAAAGCGAGTACTTTTATAGTGAATTTATGACCTATTTATCAGATAATAAATTTATCCCAGTTAACTGCATCAGAATCACCCAAGTAAAATGGTGTAGTAGAAATGAAAAATATAATTCTTTTTAAAATAGTGAGGTCAAGATGGGTTATTCAACCCTACCCAACTTATTCTAACATTTTACCATAGAAATAACCACGTATCTTCTTAACTTAATTCTATCTAAGTCAATTCCTAAAACACATATAAAAATGTGTATCGATTATAAGTCTAGTTTGCATTATGTACATATATGAGGTTGTGTCAGCACACGTGCTAAAAAGGAAGATAGGTAAGTTGGAAGTTTGTCTATTATTTAGCTATTCTAAAGGAATAAGAGGAAATTTTTTTTATGATCCTTAAGCTAGGAAAATATTTTTGAGCAAAAATATAATTTTATCTAAGGAAGACTATATGAAAACTTTAAACCTATAAGTAAGATAGTTTTTAATGAGTTTATCTAGGAACTCCAACTTTGTACTTGAGAGAGTCAATGAGTTAGTTCCTAATTCGGATCATAATAACCAACTAGAGCAATAACCTCCGCTACATTGTCTTAGTGGGAGGACTATTAGATGTTTAGCTTAATGCATGTTAATTGGAGAGTCTTTTCAAAAAGTTGCTAATGCATATGAAGTAGATCCTATCAGCTATGATAAAATATTTCTTAATATTTCAAAATGTAAAGTAACAACCGCAAGTACTTTATTATAGTGGGAGGATTATCAAACGTTCAACTAAGTGCATATTAATTGGAGAGTATTTTCAGGCGATTTATAATAAATATTAACTAGATTCCACTAACTGTGATGAAGTAATTATTGATATATATGCAGATCATTGGCGCAAAGCTCTAAAATCAGAGGTGAATTCTATATATTCCAACAAAGTTTAAGAACTTGTAGAAAAACTTGAAGAGACAAAATCCATAGGGTGTAAATAGGTCTATAAGAGAAATAGAAGGGTAGACGAAAAATATAAAAACCTTTAAAGTTAGGCTTGTTACAAAGGGACTCGCTTAGAAAGAAGGTATTGATTATAAATAGGCATTTTCACTAGTAGCCATGCTTAAGTCTATTAAAATTCTCTTATCTATGGCAACAAATCTTGATTATAAGATGCGGTAAATATATGTTAAGATTGTCTTCTTTAATGTAATCTTAAAAAAAGTATCTACATAATAAAACTAGATGATTTTATAGCTATAGGCTAAGAGAATATGGTTGTACAAATTACAAAAGTCTGTATATAGGTTTAAACAAGCATAAAAATCTTGAAACATTAGATTTGATAAGGTAATCAAAGTGTTTGGTTGTGATCAAAATCTTAATGAACTTTCTATGTATAAGAAGATAGATGGTCGATTGGTGGTCTTTCTAGTCATGTATGTAGACAATGTACTACTCATTAGGAATGATGTAGGGGTATTATCATTAGTTAAAATTTGATATCTAACTAATTTGACATGAAGAACTTAGTTAAAGTTAGTTTCATCCTTGAGATTAAGCTATTACGAGATCGCAAGAATAAGATGTTAGCTTTATCTTAAATTACATATGTAGATAAATATTTTGGTTAAGCTTGCTATGCATAAATTCAAAAAGGGATTAATTTCTTTTAGATATAGGAAACCTATCCAATAATCAATGTTTTAAAACTACTGAAGTGATAGATCGCATGAGAGGAATTCTTTATCTATAGTAAAAAGTCTCATGTATGCAATACTTTTTATTATATTAAGAATTCATGTTAAAACCCATTGATCACTTTGAGGAAATAGTTAACCGTTTCATATAAATGTTGGAAATGGTGTTTATGTACCATTTAAATTATTGTATGTATGTTTATTTATTTAATATTTATACAATGAACATTTTTTTTATTCGTCAGTTATTATTATTATTATTTATATGGTAAGAAGTTTGTAACTTTACAAACATTATAGGTCTAAAAGACTTTAGATCTGATCGAAAAGAGTGTAGGTCAATGCTAAGAGTTAAAAATTCTAAAAAGTTAGAACATTTTTTGAAACAGGAACAAAGACTAGAGAATACTATAGTAATGACGCAGTTGCAAAGAGTTACAAATGCTGCTAAGAAATGTCATTAGAAAATGTGTTCTAAAAACTATCATTCCTAATTTATGATTACCGACACGGGTTGATTAGTATTCTTTCTGGATTAGTGTATGTTCATATTTAGATTGTTCAGATGGTTACTCTTAGTAGATCATGGGCTTAATGGAAGTCTGTATGGGTATGCAGGTATTTAGTAAGGACTGGATATTGAACATACTCATAATAACCTCCAATAGACATCCTATAAAGCTGTCTAAAATTCTAAAAGGACTTAAGAATGGCACTCCAAGAGGAGGAGAGGGGTAAATTGGGTATTTAAAAAAATAATGCTCTTACTAATAATATAAATAAATTAAAATACAAGTAAATATAGTAAATAAGATAGTAGGGAAAGAGAAAGCTAACACTGGATGTGTACGTGGTTCAACCTTTATCCCGGCTTATGTCCACGCTTCGAAGCTAACAGTGCTTGAGGATTAAATAGTTTGGTCTATCTCTTAAGACCCTTTGATTAACTTCTCAGGTGTTAATCAAACCTTTACAAATTGGCTTTCCCAGGTACCAATCACATCTTAATTAGTTTTCTAGGTTCTAATCAAACCCTGAATAGTTTCTTAAGTACTAATCAAACCCTCACAGTATGTTGGCTTTATTGGGTACCAACTAAACCTTTACAAAGATTGATTTTTAGTTTAATTAAACCCTTACAATTTAAACTCCCTTAAAGAGTAGATATAACAATTTTAACACAAATATAGATATTTTTTTCTTCTCAAATGATATAAAGATTATGTCAAGGATCTAATATACGTGGGTGTATGCATGTGCAATAGTATTTATTACATAAAATACGTATCTCATACATATTTAACACTGTGAAATAATTAAATCATGCGATAAACACAATAAATAATTTATTAATCATATTAATATATTTGAAGGGTTGAGAAATCACTATAATGTGTAACGTTATACATGTATATCCTAGGAGTCCGCTCAAAGACCAACTCGTTGGTAGTTATAGTCACAAACTCAGTGGGCTTGTTAAGCTAAAACAACACTGAGTTTAACACTTAAACCCTTTAAATTTATTTTAAAAAACAAAGCAACAATTGCTTTGTAAAACAAAACAACAACCGAAATGAAAATGGAAGAATAAAACAAATTTTCCTTCTCTTCTTTCTTCTCTCGAGGCACCAAAATGAGAAAATGAAACTATTTCATTTTGTTTTCCCACGGCACACACCAAAAAGGAAGCAATTCTTCAATTTCTCCCTTCTATTTTCAATCTCTCGATTTTTCACACATTCATGATATATATATATATATCATATTAATACAATAATGATATTATATATTATAGTATTAAATAAAGCCACATTGCAAATAAATAATAATATAAAATAAAATAATATGGGACAACTATAAACCATTATAATATAATAATATTACATAATAAAATAATATATTATAATGAGATATTTTGATTATTTAATAATTAAATAATTATTATGTGAAATGACCATTTTACTCGTGATGAATAGTTACCAAGTATACGTTTTAGTGGGTCTCACCAAATTCGCACTTAAGTAAATTCAATCAAGGGTTCACAATGCGCTACGTTGCATTATACAATTAGTAAATAATAATTATTAACTAATTGTTATATTTAACGCTTAAATACAAACACGTACGCATTTTCGTGGTAGTGCTGGATATTACTGGATTAAACAATTTAATTCGATATGCTACTCTAGTGCACAACGAGTACACTTCATATCGCAGGACTCCCTAGGTCCATGTCTGATTCATCAAATGGAACTATTCCATAAGTCCATGAATATTGCCCTACGCACACGTCATGAAAATACAAATCAGTGATCGACCATCCAAGCTGAGGTTATAACACATACGTATAGTCCTTCCGTCATGATATCCTGGATGTGTAGGGACATAGATTATCACCATCAAATCCCTATGTGCTCATCCATGTCATATCCCCAGACTTGTATCTCATTGAACAATATGTGCAAACTCTTTTACCATATTGTTCCACCTTGGCAGAAACTCTTTTCTAGGATTAATACTTGTGGCCACATGACTTTCTGAGATACAGTCTCAAAGCATCTGGATATCTAACTTCCTATGCGAGCTGACGAATCCCATATATGTACACACCAAACTCTATAAGCATCGGGCCATACTTAGTGACACCCAACGATCACACCATGAAAGGTCTGTGACATGCATAGAACCAAAGTATGGTGAATCACTTACAAGCCCACCGTGACATTTAGGTTAAAGGACCACGTATGCTACTCAACTCGACAAGACCCTCCGTTGATGGCTTACATAGGGTGTCTATCGGAGGCCCTCGTGAGTTAGTCATATATCCAGTTCTAACTGGATACCCATATGTCAATATGAGCTCTAAGCTCACAATCAGCTAGAAACGACCATCTATACCCTATAGGTACAACATATGCTGATATATATATAAAGCTATCTATCGATAGACCCGAATCGGCAAAAATAGATCAAGGATAATTATTCAAAAACATACTTGCGCAACTAGCATTTCCTAACACCCGATTGCAACCCTTGCAACTATGCAGTTATTAGTATATTCCCATGTTTATGTCTCATTATAGACAAGGCTCCAACTCTTGGATGTTTGCTGAGTATTATAACCATATAACACTTAACTGTGCTAATATTTAACATTTATATCTCTCAACGTGGCTAACTGTAGGCCTTTATCTAAACTCCTTTAGATCAGATCTGAACTCCTTCAAATCATACAATGTCTGTAATGTAACATTGTATAGTACTATTTAAATAAGTATTAACGATTTAATGAGAGTGTAAATATATATACTAATAAGTATATGTACATTCAGGGATAACAAGTAAGCACCAACTCTAACAATCTCCCACTTGTTCTAGTGTCATTCCTGATGATATCTCATACACATAGATTCCACGTGTTTCATAAATACTTTTAGAATCATGGCCTTAAAAAGTGGGTTCGCTAAATTATTTATAAAACACTTCTATAAATAATCACATCTCCTAAGCCAAGATCCCTCTAATTATGTGAGACTCCTCTCAACATAGTTAGAGTACTGATGTGCTCTTAGCACCTCGGCCTATATAACAGTTTAGTTTTGTCACAAAACTAAGGGATATGATTCATCTGTCTTGGAATTCTTCTAAGTCAAGTGATAAACCTATAAATCTATATTGCCCTTTTTTCGCTGCGCCCAAAATAAATTAGCAATGAATCCCAGTTTGGTGCAATTTCAACTCACCCAGTACCAATAAGAATGAACACATACTCATATGTAGACTCTATATCATCTAGGTCAAACTAAAAGTTTAACTCTGTGCATCTTCTCACTTATAAGTCACTTTCTCCATATTTGAGAAACTTATCATTTGTACCTTTAAGGCATCTCAGAATATGTTTGACTACCATCAAATGGTAGTCACCTGAATCAGACTAGTATTCACTCATAACTCTTACAGCCATACTAATAACAGGTCTCAAACACATCATAACATACATCAAGCTCTCAAGAGCTAATGTATCTAGTGTGTTAGATACTCTAACTCTCTCATTTTCCATCTGAAGAGGCACTCTATTTGAAAGATGAACATCAGGTCCAAAAGATACGTTAACTATTTCACAGTTAACTAAACTGTACCTTTCTAAGATGCTATTGATGTGAAATGATTTGGAAGAGTCCTATCTTCTTCCTCTCCTTATCTTTATAAAGCTTTATATCCAGTATAAATGAAGCCTCTTCTAAATCCTTCATGAAGAAATTCTTATGAATTACTTTTGACCGACTATAACATACTGACATTATTTTTAATGACTAGTATGTCATCGACAAAGAGCATCAAAAAGACTATCATTCTCCTACTGACCTTTCATGCACACAAGCTTCCTCCTTATTTTTGATGAAACCAGATAATCTAATTATCTCATCAAAATAATGATTTCAGCTTCAGGATGCTTATTTAAGCCTATAAATGAACTTCTTCAGCCTGCACACTAGACTAGACGTCTGGCTGGATGTAAGACCTTCAGGTTGTTCCATGAATATATCTTACTTGAGGTAGGCCTTCAAGAGTGCCATTTTTACATCCATCTGCTAAACCTCAAAGTCATAATATACTGCAAGAGCCAATAAAATTCTAATCGACGTTTAGCATCAATACTGGTCTAAAGGATTCATCTTAGTTGATCCCAGATTATTGAGGATTACTTTTTTAGAACCAATATAGGGCCTAAATGGTATCTACCTTCTATTTGGCTCTCACTACCTTTTGTAAACCCTTTTACAACCGATGATAACAATTCCCAATGATAGCTTAATTAAATCCCAAACTTGATTCTGATGCATGAAGTCAATTTATGTTTTCATGGCTTCTTGTCGTTTCCCAAATTAATGTTTAACATCGTCTCCTTATAAGTCAAATGATATATTTCTTCTACTAAAAAACTCTAAATTCACTTTCAAGCATAAAAAATACATAATAGGTGACCTAGACATCCTTTTCGACCTACTGGAAAGTGAGTTAAAAGGTCACTGCTTAATTGAGTATAAGTTCCCATCCTTGGTTCATTATTTTCTAGATTAACTTCACCAAGTACAATATTCTATGATTCTCACGATCCGTGAGAAACTATTCCTCTAGAATGGTGGTATATCGAGAAATAAACACACTTCGCTTCTCGAAATCATAGAACTAGTATCCTATTGAATTCATAGGGTATACAATGAACATATACTCGTACCCCTTAGGTGCTTGTTTATCCTATTAAGTAACTCTTACAAAACAAGATATCCTACTGCGTAACTCTTACGTAAGAGTTTTAACATAGTTAAGATATGAGTTCCTTCATTTTTTTATCTCATACGGAATGGAAGGAATAGCTTCTAATGGAACTCTGCTTAATAAGCAGTTGTATTTGGAGCAGATACTCACAGATATAGATTGGTAACACTCATTATCGATCAGACAATATCTAATAAAGTCCGATTCCTCCTCTCTAAAATATTATTATGTTGTGGGGTACCCAGAGGACTATAGTGAGTGAGAATCTCATTCTCTTTTAAACAAACGAAAAACTTGTTGTTAATGTACTCACTACCTCGATCTAATTAAAAGGATGTGATGTATATTCTGGTATATTTAGTCATCTCCATGAATACATTATTCATAATCTGATTAAGTCTTTATGGTCAGATAAGGTATCCAACCATTATTAACCAGGTTAGGTGTCTTACGCCTATATGACCTAATCTTACATGCCATAGTTTCGTATCATTTAAAGATTTTGATCTACTGACATTTTTAATTGTATATAATGTTTATTCATTAAATGACATTCAGCTAATAAAATATCATTAATATCACATAAATATAAGGAACTATTCTTAATATTCATATAATATCCTTCACCATCAAGTATAAGAAGGGACACAATATATCAATTGATGTTTTGGATATCATACCAATTATGCAATACAACCATTATATTGTGTATAAGAAGTAAGTCAAGTTGTCCAACAAATTAAACCTGCAAGAAATCACCATTTCTTTTTCTTAATATTACTTCTACAAGCTGTTGCATTCTAGTCTCTCTCAATCCTTGCAACATATTGCAGATATGAGAGGAATATACGGTATCTTATACCCAATATGAACTGATATCATATGCCCTAGAAATGTCTATATTTTTCAAACACAAACCTGTGAGAATCTTCTTAACAATTATAAGGCTTCTAGGGTAGTGGAATTTCCAATACCCAACCCTACTACAATGGAAACACTTTCCATCTACATTACTCTCTTGTTGATTTTTGGATAAATATTGCCTCTAAGGATTTATCCTAGTTATCTGCCTCATCTTCTTCTCCTCACACATCTGGTCTCACTAGATATACTTAGAGTAAAAGATGAAGCACCTTAAATAAAGAGGGTCACACCCATTCTATTTATATCCCTTAGAGAGGTGTTATCAGAAATGCCTTTCAACAAACTCTGATCAACAATAAATCTAAGATTTTCTGAATCTAGAACATTTCTGAGATTCAATTGCCAGTCAGAGTAATTTCTAGTATGCTTGAGTTGGACTGCATTAACTATGCACACCAATTAGTTCATAGTGGCCATTATACTTGATAGGCTAAAATAATAAGAGATGTAAGTGGAATGGTCATTAAATTGCTAATGAAACATTTTAAATTATGGATATAATAATTATACATTTTTTAATGTAAAAAGCCCTCCCACCACTTTATATGATCCCGATAATCTCTCGAACAGGAAGACGATAGTTTAAACTCTTTTAAACTATACAGTGGAAAGTAGACCCCATTAAAATTTACTCAGGCCTCACGCTGTAGCAATATTGACCTTTGTAAACCCAACAGGTAGACAACACTTATCAATTGCATCTCATGCAACTCTTACCACTTCATCCTGAATACACTTTATCCTCACACTGTAACAATATTGGGTAAGTGTATTCCAGATTAACTTGTCAATAATCAAATATATGTTACTGATACTACCCTCACGTTGTAGCAATATTGAGCAATATGTTTGTATATATTTGTCTTATCTCATGTTTAACTGGTATAATCTAACCCCAACCGACTAAGTCCCTCACACTATAACAATATTAGAAAAAGGTCGACATAACTCGTCTAACACCATATTGATAAGACGAATCAAAATAAAATATTATCTCATAATGTAATATTATTCAATTTGATTAAGAGAGATTTTTTTTATATATCCAAGGTCCCTATCTCATGGGAAAAGTGATTTTCAATTAATTAATTTTTTTATGCAAATACACCTAACCCCCACCAGTAGGGCTTCTATTGTGGTTATCAACACAAAAATTAATCCTGGTTTATAATGCAGACGATAACTCTTATCACTGCATCTCATAAACCTTGATTTATAATGTAGACTAACGACATTTATCACTACATCTCATAAACCTACACATGCAAATTAATTTTGAAACACTGTTCAAAAATACTGTGGCTGTGAATAGTAACAAATGAACATGAACAATACAAATGCTGTTCATTTGCTACTGTTTAAGTGAACAGTATCAACACCATGGCGCTCACCCTCCTGGGTTGTGGCGCGAGAGGCAGAACTTTCGGCATAGCGGCGCCAGCCTTTTGGCGCTGTAGCGCCCAGTGCATTCCCCTTGGCATACCCATTTTAACATTTGAAACGCGCGATTACACTGGGCCTTATACATCTATTCACTCAAACAATCCCCATATATTTCATATATGGCTCTGATACCAATTTTTGTCGGGGATCTATACGTAAGTGTATGCATGGGCAATAGTATTTATTGCATAAAAGATGTATGTTATATATATTTAACGCTGTGGAATAATTAAATCATACGATAAATATAATAATTAATAAATTAATCATATTAATATATTTAAAGGGTTGAGAAATCACCATAACGTGTAACGTTATACATGTGTATCTTAGGAGTCCGCTTAGAGACCAACTAGTTGGCAGTTCTAGTCACTAACTCGGTTAGCGTGGCAAGTTAAAATAGCAGCTCTATATCTAGCACTAGATTTAACACTTAAACCCTTTAAATTTATTTTGAAAAACAAAGTAACAATTACTTTGTAAAATAAAATAACAACAAAAATGAAAATGGAAGAATGAAGCAAATTTTCCTAAACTTTCCTTCTCTTCTTTTCTTCTCTTAGCACACCAGAAGAGAAAACTAAAACAGTTTCATTTTGTTTTCCCACGGCACACACCAAAAAGGAAGCAATTCTTCAATTTTTCTCTTCCATTTTCAATCTCTTAGTTTTTCACACAATCATATATATATATATATCTCATATTAATATAATAATAATATTATAATATTAAATAAAGCCACCTTGCAAATAAATAATAATATTATATAAAATAATATATAATATATTATAATGAGATATTTTGATTATTTAATAATTAAATAATTATATAAAATGACCATTTTACCCCTTATAAATAGTTACCAAGTATACCCCTTAGTAGGTCCTACCAAATCCGCACTTAAATAAACTCAACTGATGGTCCACAATGTGCCACGTGTCATTATACAATTAGTAAATAATAATTATTAACTAATTATTATGTTTAACGCTTAAATACAGATATGCACACATTCCTGTGGTAATGCTGGATATTACTGGATTAAACAATTTAATCTGGTACGCTATCCTAGTGCATAACAAGTACACTCCATACCGCATGACTCCCTAAGTCCACTCCTGATTTGTCAAATGAAACTATTCTATGAGTCCGTGAACATTGCCCTACGCACACGTCACGAAAATATAAATCAGCGTGTCGATCATCCAAGCTGAGGTTACAACGTATACGTATAGTCCTTCTGTCATGATATCTTAGATGTGCAAGGATAGAAATTATCACCGTCAAATCCTCATGTGCTCATCTATATCATATCCTCAGACTTGTATCTCACTGAACAATATGGCAAATGAGTATCCTAGCGGAAACTCTTTTTTGGGATTAACGCTTATGGCCATAAGACTTTTTGAGATACAGTCTCGAAGTATTTGGATATCTAACTCTCTATGCGACCTGATGAATCCTATATCTGTACACACCAGACTCTATAAGCATCGAACCATACCAAGCGACACCCAACAGTCACACCATGAAAGGTTTGTGATATGCGTGGAACACAAGTATGATGGATCAGTTACAAGCCCACTGTGGCACTTAGGTCAAAGGACAACGTATACTACTCAACTCGAGAGGACCCTCTATTGATGGCTTATATAAGGTGTCTATTAAAGGCCCTCGAGAGTTAATCCTATATTCAGTTCTAACTGGATACTTATATGTCAATTCGAGCTCCAAGCTCACAGTCGGCTAGGGACGACCAGCTATACCCTATAGGTACGACATATGCTAATCTATATAAAAGTATCCACTGACAAACCAACATCAGTAAAAATAAATCAGTGACAATATTCGAGAACATACTTGCGTAACTGACATTTCTTGGCACCTGATTACAACTCTTACAACTATGCAGTTACTAGTATATTCCCAGGTCTATATCCCATTACAGTGAAGGCTCTAACTCTTAGATCTTTGCCGAGTATTATAACTAGCTAACAATTAGTTGTGCTAACATTTAACATTTATATCTATCAACGTGGCTAACTGTAGACCCTTATCTAAACTAGATCAGATTTGAACTCATTCAGATCATACAATATCTGTAATGTTATATTGCATAGTACCATTTAAATGAGTATCAGCGATTTAATAAGAATGTACACATATATACTAATAAGTATATGTACATTTAGAGATGACACGTAAGCACCAAACCTAACAGATTATAGAATATTTCACTTGTTATTATTGAGCTTGAATGAGACTTGTATTTATAGAGATAGAGAAACTAGTCATTTTTCACCGTTGCTATAGTGTTTTAACCGTTGCTGCAGTTCATCTATAGTAATTTGACCATTACAATCGTTAACACAGTAACTAGTCGTTGCACGGTTATTCAACCATTGTGGAATAGTGTCGTTACTACAGGACTGTGCTACAGTATGTGCTATAGTACCAAAATTTTGAACATTTGCATTTTGGTCCATTTCCTATAACTTTTAAAACTTTGCGTTTTAGTCCATAAACATTATTTTTCTTTAATTGTCGAAGCCAACAATCTTGTCCTTTTTGATGATGACAAACATTGTAGGCAATATTTTCTATTTAAAAAGTATATCTCCTCCTTAATTTGTGCTCCCGTATAATTATATCTTTTTCTAATCCTTTTGATAAAAATCAAATGTATGTTATCACGGATTAGAAGTAAAAAGTTATGCACATATTTCTCCTCTTTTGGCATCATTATGATATAATCATAGTCATAAAAAGAATAAATCATCAAAATCCAAAAAATAAATTTAAATGTTGTAAAGATAATTTCTACAATGCTCCCCCTAAATGTATCACACACAAGAAATTTTCTTTTTAATACATGCATCAAGGTATGATATGATTAAAACAAATACAAAATCACAATATTTCATAAAGATTAATAACAATGCTAAATGTTGATACCTACAAAATAAATTCAAGTTATGTATTTTGATATCCAATATTTCTTGGGTCCTCCAATGTTAGCAATTTTTTCTTTTGGAACCCAAATTTTTTTTCCTCCAAATTTTTTAATAGAATAATTAAAAACTTTGTGTCCATTTTTATTATAATAATGCAAAAGTAAATAAGGATCATATTTGAAGGAGGATTTGACAAAGCAAGCAAATGTTTTTGGTTTTGGCTTATATCTCAAACTACCTATGTCAAAAACATATGTTTTAGCATAAAACATCTCATCAAAATTCTTTTGCTCATTTATAAATTTTAAAACAATTTTATTCAAGTCATGAGCATTTTTCATACGATCTTCTTTTTCATCATTTAAATTTTGATTATCTTTTCATAACACATCAATTTTTAGTTTTAGACATTTAATTTCTTCTTACAATAAATTCATTTCTTTATTCAATTTCTCTTTCAAAATTTAATTGTCTTTTGTAACTCGTCATTTTTACTTTTAGACTTTTAATTTATTCTTGCAATAAATTCTTTTCTTTATTCAATTTCTTTTTCATATGTTTGGTTTCTTTAATGAATTGTAAATAAAGCTCTTCAATAGAAGGTTCATCACCACTTACCTCACTATCGGATTTGTCATCATTGATTGCCATAAGTGCAAGGTTGGTTATTTCTCCTTCATCTTCGTCTGACGAATAATCATCCCGTGTTGAAGTTGATGCCATCATTGCTTTCTTCTTGAACTTTTTGCTATTTTAATTATTTTTGTTCTTGTAGGGGCAATCTTTCATAACATGTCATAGCTTCATGCATTGATAGCAAGTCACTTGTCATTTCTTGATCATCTTCATTTTGATTGCTCTTTTCATTTTTCTAGTCAATAAGGCAACTTTTTCATCTTTTTCTTCATCGTCACTTTCTTCCTCTTCCATGTTAGCATTAAAGGCAATAATTTTCTTATTGTCATTTAGATTTTCTCCCTTTAAGTCAAGCTCAATTTATTCAAGCTTGCTAGTGAATGACTCCTATTGATAATCTCAAAATCAATTGTGGCTTTGGTAGAGACTTTAACACTAGCCCATTTTGGCGGTAGAGCTCTTAGCACATTTTTAGCTTGTTCACTTTGTGAGGTGATCTTTCAAAGAGCTTGCAACTTGTTGATAAGCAATGTAAATCTTGAAATTATAGACTCAATAGATTCGTTAGTATTCATAGAAAATAATGCATATTCATTCATGAGTTCTATTTATCTTAGACTCTTTAGCATCACTAGTTCCTTCATATTTTGTGGCTAAGTTATTTAATAATTCTTGTGCATTTGTACTTACAAATATTACCAATTACTCTTCTATCTATGACATAATATAATTGATTTAAAGCTTTTGCATTTGCACAAAATTTCTTAATATCTTCATCATCTCATTCATCTTCTAATTTAAGGATGTCTTTATTTGTACTATTTTTCTTAATGAGGACATAATGACCTTTTTTAATAATTTTCCAAGATCAATAATCATTGGCTTATAAATATATGATCATTCTATCCTTCCAATAATTAAAATATGTTCTATCAAAGTATGACGGCCTAGTTATAGATTGTCCTTCAATATATGCCATTCTAGGATCTCTCTAAAGACAGTTAAGCTTTTAAATAGAGAATTCACTCTAATACCAAATGAAAGTCTAAAAGGGTTAAGAATGGCACTCCAAGAGGGAGGTGAATTGAGTATTTAAAAAAATAATACACTTACTAATAATATAAATAAATTAAAGTACAAGTAAATGCAGTCAATAAGAGAGTAAGAAAAAAGAAAGCCAACACTGGATGTTTAAATGGTTTGGCTATTATCCTGACTTACGTCCATGCCTTGAAGCTAATCGCACTTGAAAATCTTAATAGTTCGGTCTATCTTTGAAGACCCTTTGATTAACTTCACATATATTAATCAAGCATATTTATATTGACTTTCCCAGGTACCAATCACCCACTGATTAGTTATTCAGGTACCAATTATACCCTGATTAGTTTTTCAAGTACTAATCATACCTTAATTAGTTTTTCAAGTACTAATAAAACATTAATTACTTTCTCAGGTACTAATCAAACCCTCACAGTATAGTAACTTTACCGGGTATCAACTAGAACCTTATAGAGATTGGTTTTGGGTTCAATTAAACTCTTACAATCTGAACTCTATTAAAGAGTAGATTCAACAATTTTAACACAAATATAGATATTTATTTTCTTCTCAAATGATATGAAGATTATAGAATGCTTCACTTGTTGTTGTTGAGTTTGAATGAGGCTTGTATTTATAGAGATGGAGAAACTAGCTATTTTTTGCCGTTGCTACAGATAAGCTACACAATCGTTAACACAGTAACTAACTGTTGTACAGTGATTTAACTATTATAGAACAATGCCGTTACTATAAGACCGTGCAACAGTATGCGCTACAGTGATCAAAGTTTTGACCATTTGTATTTTGGTCCATTTTGCATAACTTTCAAAACTTTATGCTTTAGTCCTTAAAACTATTTTTCTCTATTATTTGAAATCATCAAAATCCTTAAAGACGTCTAGGCCAACACCGTCAATGAAGGATTTTCTCAAGTTGAGTAGTATTTGTGGTCCTTTGACTTGAGCACTACGGTGTGCTTGTGAGTAATCCACTATACCTTATTTCCACGCATGTCAAAGACCTTTTGTGGTCTGACTACTGGGTGTCGCTGGGTATGTTTCGATGCTTATGGATTCCGGTGTGAGTAAATATAAGATTTGTCAACTCATATAGGTGAGTTGTATATCTTGATATTTCGAGATTGTATTTCAGGAAGTCTTATAGCTATAAGTGTAAACCTCAAAAAAGAGTTTTCGTAGGTTTAAACAATATCGTAATATTGTTTAGGAAAATACAAATCTGAAGATAAGTTCACGATTGAACATATAAAGATTTGACGGTCATAATCTATATCTCTGCTCTTCTAGGATATAGATGACGAATGGATTATACAGATATATTTAACTTTAGCTTGTATGGTTCAATGCGTCGTTTTGTAATATTTGTAATGTGTATGTGGAGCATCATTCACGAACTTGCAAAAATATTTCGTAAGACAAACGAGTGTGAACTTAGAGAGTCTCACAATATAAAATGTACTCGTTCAGCATTGAGGTAGTAGGACTGGTTATACGGAATGATCCAGAAAGGTTTTAGAAAGCAAGATATAGCTTAAGACCTATCTAAAAAGTGAAAAATATAGTTTGCAAATATTACAAATAGGTCCATATTTCATGAAAAAGTAAACTACATATATTGCATCCATGTATGGTCATTTATGTGACAAATAGTAGCATGCATGGAGTTGCATGTGACAAATGTCACTTATGCAAAGTGTTTGCATGGATGAGTGACATTTGTCATTCATGTATGGCATTGCATGGCAAGACATGTTTTAATGGTGAACATGTAGCCATTTAAGTTGTCTTTGACTTCTTATAACAAATGAGATGGTTTTTATTTGTTGTAGAATTGATTGGTGAAATCAAAAATTCATGCAAAATTTGAGAGAGAAAAATATAACTTTAAAAATTTTCCATTTATGCCCCTAAAACAAATTTTTATGCATTTGATGTTTAAACCAATTTAAGAATTGAGTTGTTTGTTGATTGTTGTACGAAATTAAGATCAAAAGCTACTATTCTAGTTGCTCCAATACCATCAGCTGTTAGAGTCTAGAATTATTCAAGGATGAGTTTCATTATGAGCTCAAAAGGCTTCATAGTTCAACAATCTTCACCGAATCGTCTACAAGGGTATGTATACGATTCTTATACTATTTTTGTTCATTATTAGTATGTGTATATGTTGCATAATTACAAATTATTCCGCTGCGTAATGTATATTGGACATGTATTTAAAATTTTTTTAACATGTGTACAATCACATGCATGCACCTTAAAATATGTTTAACAATAAATTCAAAAAATAAATAGTTATATGTGAAAATTGGTTGATGGTTTTGAATAACTTGTTAATTGCTTGACACTGTCATGTTGTGTATACTAGAATGGTTTCATGTTTCATATATGCTTATATAATTTATCCATAACATATTATTAAAAAAAACTCTAAATTGACTTTCGTAAAATTCTTTCAAAACATAATATGATTTTTTAACATCAAACAGTATTCATTACCATTAAGATCAATAGCAAACCTATGCATACTCCAATTACAAAATGGACAAACTCTCGCAACCTTGACATAAGCATCAAGACTCTTTAAGAACAATAAATAAATAGCGAGGATGTTACACTCAAGTACTATTGGAAATCTCATATATACTATTATGTGTACAAGACTAGATATTAGTAATACTATAAGATTGGTAAGCGGATTTCAATCATATCCTAGATGTAAAATTAGCATGTTTGTTAAGAGAATATTCACAAACTCCCGAAATAATTAAAATTACTGTGTTATCAAAGAGGCAACTTTCACTTATATATAAATAAATGGCAATAGGAAGGGAATCTTCATGAGAAAAATGGACTTTAGGATATCCAATTTTGATTAATTGCAATACCATATCCTTGAGTAGGAAAAAGAAACATGCACATGCTACATTAAGAATGGAAGTTGAGTTTGTTTAACAGGGAAACAAAAGGATATTTAGTTTAAAAGCTTTTGAAAGGATCTTGATGTCATCAAAATCAATGCTTATGCATTTTGAATGCAAAATAATTTCAGCTTTTACAAAAGATATCAAATCACCATAGTAAATTGAAAGATATGGAGATAATGTACAATTTTTAGATGATATTATGGCACAAAAAATGGTGTTCAAATAATATATATCGATATGTCATATAATAAAGAACTCACTTACCAAAGTTTAGATAAAAAAAAATATTCACGTTAAACAGGTGCGATCTATGTGAGAAAATGTAAATTAAAATATTGGACTTGATAAGATATTTTTTGGACATTTCATTTTGATTTATATATATATATATATAGCTTAATTACATACATGATGATGAAAGATATGTCATCAAATTATGACCAACTTTCTTATATAAATTGTCACTTTAAATGTTAGAGAGGCAAGCTAAGATGAGAAGTAGAATAAGAGAGAATAATATAAATGATCTATTTTCATGGAGTTTATTTATATAATTTGTGTCGCCTTGATCAATCATAGCACGTGTTATGTGACCACACAAAGAAAATGAGCAAATGAATACTTGCTCTTCGTTGTATAAGTTCATTCGAGGTTAAAAGATGCAATCTTGATGAGTGACTTTTGTGACCATCAACTATGTTTTGAAGTGACTGAATAATGATAATGATAGCTACTTTAGTGTATTATCTTATAACTATAACATAATGTGACTTATAAAACTTGCTTGGAGAAGCAGTTAGTCTGAAACTGAAAGAGATGAGTGAGGTGAGAAAATTTGTTTCCTTATATATGACTTGTGTATTCACCCATGACAAGTTATATAATATGTGGAAGGATAGACAAATTTGTAAATGCATGAAGTGCAGAGAAGCGAGCATAGCTTCTGTTGAAAGATTGAGTTTGTTGGGACTAATGTAACAAAACTAAATATAGGATACAAAGATGAATAAATATTTAATAAATCTCTTATAAATGTTTATAATTGAAATTACTTATTTTTAAAACTCCAATCTATATTATATTTATTCATAGGTCACACTATATATTTACACATATGAATATTATATTAGGGTCTAGGGCCAAGACTCTTATTTATCGTATAATATTATCCTATCATGTGCAAGTAAAAAGTGTTGAATTTTTTAGACAATCCCTCCATAATTTTATGGGTTGATCCAACCTACTAAAATATGAATTCGGGTTTCTTAAGTGGTCAAAGCCTAATCATATATAATATTATAAAGGGAAATTTGCAAAATTAACCCTAATTTTTTATTAATAAATTATTTTAGCCAAAGTCAAAATTTCATTTCTTTATTAATCAAATTTGCGAAATATCCCTCATTTGCCTTTATTATTTGAAAACATCTCTCTCTCTTTGAAACACAAACACTGGACAAGCCATTTGTAAATTCTACAGGATCTATTCAAAAAATTTGTAGATTGACTTCAAAATCATCATATTTTGAAGATTATAAGTAAAATAATCTATTGTGGAGTTGAAAATATTAAAAATGTGTAAAATTTGGTGATTTTTTTTAATTGTAAATGTCATTTTGTTGTATTTTTGTGATATTTTTGCATTCTAGTAGTTCAAATGAGTAGATTTAGTGTTTAAAAGGTGAGAATATGGTTAAAAATGGGTGTAAAAATAAAAAATGATAAAAAAACAAATAGCTGAAAATAGTTAGAAATGACCGATCTAGCACCAGAACTGCGTCCAACTTGCGTTGCACAGGCCTAACACAGAGCCCCATGCACATGACGCATAGGGTCATGCACCATCCTCGTGCAACGAGCGTAGCGCTTAAGCGCAACATGCGTTGCGCTTAAGCACAACACGCATTGCGCTTAAGCGCAGCGCATTGTCATGTGGTAACTTAATTTTTTAAAATTTTATTTATGTTTATTAAATTTTATTTAAGGTAAAAGTTTTAATTTTATTTAATTAAATTATTTATCTTTGTCATTTTTTTATTAGTTTTGATTTTTTGTATTAAAATTTATTTTATTTCATATTTTATTATTTTTTTAATTTTAGTAATTATTTGAATTTGATTTTTGAAATTAATTTAATTTTTTATTTTTTAAATTTTATAAAATTGCTCATATACTAATAATTGGTTTTTTAGGAAGCAAAACATCTCCAAGGATTATATAATTCCAAAAAAAGAATTTTATCGAGCATCGATCAATAATTACTCTAGAATGTATGCTATCGAATCGATTAAGAAGAAGTTGACAGAAAGATAGATATAATTATTTAAGACCATATATTTTGGCCATTTTCTAGATGCGTACGGTATTTCTTTATCAAGTATATTAGTACATAAAATTTTATTAAGATAAGTGCATACCAAGAATTTATATGAAGAATTATAGTTTTATATAGGTAAGAGGTGAATTATGTTCTCCTGTCCAGAATTTATTTGATTACGGGTTTGAGGATAGTAGATTATCCCTCATTAAGAGGTTGAAAAAACTTGGATAATCAAATTATAGAATAAATATTTTAATGAAAGAAACGAGTTAACCTACAAGAATTTAGATCCGTTGTTCAATAAAGTTAGTATTAGTGCTAACGATGGCACAAATGTTGTGAAAATGTGTATATTTTATTTATTTCATAAATTGTTGATGCCATGTAATCGTAGTAGAGTTATTTAATATTTTGTGCTTCGCCTTGTGGATGATTTAAATGAGTTTAATGCCGACCTATAGGGCACAATTGCATGAAGTATGCTTTATAGTAGCTTAAGCATAGCACTAATTAAAAACTCAGTGAAGGTTAGAAAATGGTGCAGTGAGGAGAAGGAAGCATATAACATCTATGCTTTTGGTCAGATATTCTTGGTGAGTAATTTTTTTTCGATTCATTATTATATTGAAATGCGGAGAAAATAGTTTTTTTTACATTGCATTAAAGAAGATAAGACAAGAGTGTTATTTGAGATTGTTATTTTTTATTATCTTAGGTTCGGATCTTGGAGGCGATCGCAATATATGAATCAACGTTTGTGCGTAAAGAGTCTTCTAAATTGATCTAGTAGGGGCCTCCCATTATACGGAGACATTGAAAATATTCTCTTCAAAAGAGATAAATATTTTATATATTTTTACATAGAATGATATATTGTTTTTGTTGGAAATTATTTTTCTTGTTAATGGTTAATAAATATGAAATTTGGTGTAGGTTTTGTAAGTATATAAGAAGGGTGTGCCTCATAAACATGAGAAGAATAAGGACTGTCACAAGTGTGTATTCCATTGAGAGAATAAGGAAGGACTCTGAAACTCAAGCGTAATGTGAAGTCCAACATCCAATTCACTGATCCTATGGATGATATAGATGTTCAGTGTGACTATTAATTCAAAGCTTCGCAAATGTTTGGACCAACAGTACAATAATTTAATCTTTTTTTATTCACTATATGATGTTGATGAATATTCCATTGAGAATATTGATTATAATTACCTAGGTATAGTTTGAGTCATGCATGTCATCGCAGTATAATGTCCTAGAGAAAAAGATTGATAATCTGCTAGACGATATGCAATTTATGAAAACAAAGTTGACCACCAGGATGAAGAAGGGCAAAGCAGAGCTCTTGCATGAGATGAGTCTTATGATATAGTACTTGAAGTCATCCAGAACCTTCGAGGGGGTACATTAGACAATGATACATTTTGTACATAAAGTTGATTTGGTACAAAGTTAACAAGTCAATATATTGATTGGTGTTGTTATGTTTTAGGAAAAAAAATCTATGACTGATGACGTTTAAACACACATTCCTGCACATGAGTATTAACATTAGTCATAATCGGTTATGCAACATGTAATAAAGAGCCCTGCAAGTGTTCAAATTATACTCGATGCAGTTATACAAGGGGTGAGCAAGTATGGGCACCAGTACATGACTGTGCAAGCTAAACTCATTCTTTATACTAATCCTTTTTGGAATAAGGTCAAAAGAAAAATTGTCGAATTGAAAAAAGAAGTTACAGTTGACATACATGGGTGATTACGTCCTATAAATGAAGTAAAACTTAATGAATTTTAGGATTGGACAAATAATAATGACCCAGAGCAGCGTGTTCCGTTACATAGGCTCAATGCTAACAGGAATTGGTTTAACAACATCTTATATTCTTTTTATATGAGTTTTTTTTAATATTAACGACACTTATATATACATTATGTGGGGTTTTACAACATATGAACAAGTATTTAAAGGAGCTCCATACTTAATAGGATACATTTTGGCAAATGTACTCATAAGACTATATAGGTGCATATGCATATTTTTATGTGAGAATTTTTTTACTTCTTTATTGCGCATATTACATTATAATATTGTTGGTTAATTTTGATGAGTTTAATGTCATATATTTATTTTTTAAAAGAGTACCTTAGACAAATGTAACGAATAAGAAGTAGTTCAAATGTTGATCTTCAATAGATCGCAGAGGTATTTTCATATGCACAGAGAGAACAAAGAAAGATTTAATTGGTGCTAAAGTGTGGGTTGCAGTTAATAAGGTAGTGGATTTTTAAGTAATAACTTTTTATCGTTTAGAATATAATAAGTTCATAATAAAAGAATAATTATTTGTGTAGGTATACATTCTATTAAATTATAATAAAGAACATTGATTTGCGGCAGAGGTCAATTTTATTCATATGAGGATTACGTTGTATGATTTTAGTGTGAATGGAAACTCCGAGAAAGCCATTGAAAATTTTATCTCACCTTTGAGTATTTTCATGCTATGTTATCTTTGGAGATGTAGATTTTATCAATTAAGGGGAGAAGTGAATACAGATACGTTACCTTTTCCAATTATTCATTGAAGGATAATGTACCTCCACATATGGTTGAGATTGGGATTGCAATGTATTTACTTGTATGTTCATTGAATACCTTATATTGGGTCAACAATTTGAATTCTTTCTCGATATTGGTGCATATTTTAGACAAAAAAGGGCTTTAGATTTGTGGACCACTACTTGGCGAGATGTATAGATGTTCAAACTATTTTATATATGTGCATTTTTGTTATATAATTGTATTGAAGTCATATTATATTTAGTGGATGTGTGCAGAGATGATGTCTAATTATATATAAGTATTTTTTTCGAAGATGGGAGTTTAAGAACGTTCATAAAATAGGAGAAATTCTGTTGAAATTTTGTTAAAATGAATATAAGTATTGTGTGATTTAAAAATACAAGGGCATGTATAGAGGCATGTAATATGTCAAATGAAATTTCGAATCACAAGTACTATCCTGTGAACTTGATGCGATAAAAATATACTACAAACTTATGCAAGTTTACGTATGTTAACCCTATTATTTCCTCAAACAATAAGTATATTAGTTAGATATAATGAAAGTATTAAATATAAGATAGAATAAACAATCTCTTTTATTGAGGCGTGTGGTTTGGAGTCCAAGTTCTATTTGGAACAACCAAAGTTTCTTTTTTAATCAATAAACTCAATAAATAGCCAATAATTAATCAATTAACAGCTAAATATAAGCTTAAGAGGATAAAAATAATACTTTATATAAGTCCATATCAGAACATTTATAAACTCTCATTATAGTAAGAATTCTATAGAAATTTTGGCAGAGTCTCCCTTATTTTTCGAATATCCCAAACTTGCACCTTACAAATATTAACACTTTTATAAAATTCAACACATTCTGTTATACTTCTAAACTTTCCATAACTTATCCACAACACAAAATTATCAATATTAAATAAAAAATACATCAAATTTCCAAAATAGAATAATTGAAATTTAAGCATAAAAGTCTAATACAATAAATTACTATAGGTACCAATGACCAAAATGGTCTATAAGTCACGTACGAGAACCCTTTATCTCATGAAATCGACGTGCGAATTATGCCTCGAGTTCTAATTCGTGCCTTCTACCTCCTACGATCCCTAAAATAAAGAAAAATAATAAATTAGGCTATTAAAATAGTGAAATTGAATATTAAATAAAAAATTTAGTTTTGTAAACCAACATACATTAGCTGCTATGTAATGCAATAAGGTTTCGACATGTCAGTCAGTTATGTCCATATTATTTATAATGACTACAAACATTCTTTGATGGTTCTTCCTCTTGAGATGGAATTCGATTCATCCTACACCTGTTTGTTTGACAACGTACTATCAGAGATTGGATGTCAACATTTCTCAACTCCTTTAAGACTATTCAATCTGACGGATAGCCTATCAAAAGTACTAACTCGTTATAAGCATGGAATAAAGACTCGATCATGTAATAAGTTGAACAAAACTCTCCTGTGCTAATCTTATATGTCTACATACGGCAAATGCATGGGGACAAGCTAGTTGCTAAACGTTAAACTTTCAATAGCTACATATCTTCGCGGGAATGTCCACTATTCCATGTCTACTGCCATCATTTACTACAAATCATAAATGATCCACTAGGTGAACTATTATTCGACTATCTTTATCATTATGTTCTATCACCTTGCGATTTTCCCAAGTCGTAAACATAGGTGTAATACATTGTGCCACACCCCGTCTATGATAAAACTACTGCTGCATAAGCTCTCTTATCCACTCCACCAAAATGATCGCATGAAGCTTTCATGCTTCTTTTGCAATCACATTAATGCTCTCTATGATATTAGTGGTCATGATGTTATATATTCTTAAAGTATTAGCTGATCAAGTCTATTTTTTCCTACCAACATCTTTATCTAAATACTCAGTTACATCAGTTTTCATCTTCTACATCCTATTCATTTAGTGTTGAAAATTAGAGAGACAGTATGCCTTGGTAGCAAGAAAATAAGCAAGTAAGTATCCTTATTTTTTAGACTTATTTGTTGGTAACTTGTATTTTGTAAATAAATTACCCTTCAAGTGAAAGAAGAAAAATCCATGATATGCATTAGGAAACACATCCTGAATAGCCTACTCCCCGCAATTTAATCATAAACCATGTACAAGAAACATCATTTTCTGAGTTAGTAATCTCTAATGCCAATGGAAATATCTAATTATTTCCATCTATATATACTGCCAAAAATATTGTACTAAGATAAACACCTTTCAAAAATGCTCCATCAACTGCAATCATTGGTCGGATCAATGAATGGAAACCTTTAATATAGGACACCATAAAAAATATACTTAAAGTGATTATCAACATCAGTTTCTAAGTAAGAAATCGTACCCGGGTTCTGCTATTACAACACATAGCTATATACATAAAGCAATTTGAATGAATCCTCTGGAGCACCTCTTATTAATCTTAATGCATGCTTCTTAGCTCACAAAGCTGTAGTATACGTTATCTCAATACCAAATTCTTCACGTATATGTACTTGAATTTCCTTCAATCTATAATTCTACTAACAGATGCAAACTTATTTTTAATTACTTTACTAATAATGACTCTTAGCTTATCACCATCAATCCAAAACATAGTGTGCTCTGCATCTACTCCTCTTATTGTGAAAAAAATGTTACCATTCCATCGACATTGCACCTAATCTCCATTTACATCTGTCATCATTGTATTTCATCTCAAAATAATCTTTGGTAGACTTATGAACTTTGAAGCTCTAATTGCCCTTAAATATTAGTATGCTTATAGCCTCATGAATTTCATCTTTATTGTTATACAACTTTCATACAAACACATCTTTAATTCCAATACACAATATGTTTTTCAATAAGTTCTATTCAAACGGTGGTATTGGAGATATAAATTAAAATTGATTTTCTATCTTCTCTTGTATATGGGACATACTCATCATGCAGCCCATGACCAAAAGTTTCTAGAAACATAACATGGTCCCGCCCTCTGGTATGTCATCTAATCCATTAGCTTCTGTTCCATAATCATCATCAACATCATCATTATTACCAACATCATTACCACAATCATCATTCTCGTAATCATCTTCATTTTCATCATCATTATTAACATCATAACTAACATCATTACCAATATCATAACTAACATCAATGCTAACATCTTCATATATCTTACTATAATAATATGTGTAAGTTAGGTGTTCATTGAACATTGCGAGAGAATAATGATCATCATTTGGAGGGTTTGGCAGAAACATATGGGTTGAAATTGTTGGGACTATACTACTCACTTGGTTGCTATAACTTGCCGACATGAATTGATTATGGTATACTTGTTTTTACTCGATGGGTGCTTCTACATTATTTTAACAAACAAGAGCTCGAATATTCAGTGTTACACATAGAGGTGTAGTACATTTTTTGTAGACTCAACCAAAAGATCACATCGTTATCATTTTCAAATGGAATATGTCTCAATTTTATAGTATTTGAATAAACCTCGAATCTGAGAGTCACTTTATACTGCACCTGATCAACTCCAATGATACGAAAAACTCTTCTCAACAATGTTTCGTATTTTATATTTTTTTAAATTTACATGTGGATATTTTAAAATCTAATATATCTCTCAACATCATCACTAGAATTTTTTCACCTTCTCCCAAAGTATAAAACAGTCGAAACAAGTCCTATGATATCTAAAACAATATTAACAACACTTGAAAAAATAAAAAGAACAATTATTAGCATACAAGCAATTACATAAATTTCAAAAACTGCAAAATTTAATTAAAAACTTTCAATTAATTAAATTTTAAATAATTACTAAAATTTAAAAAGTAAAATATGAAATAAAATAAAATAAAATACATAAAATAAAAACTAATCAAAAAATCAATTGTTTCAAGACATTTTCAATTATTTTTTGCTGTTTTCAACTTTTACATACATTTTCAACCGCATTTTCATTTTCTAAACACTAAATTTACACATTTGAACTGCTAGAATGCAAAAATATAAAAAAAAATACAATAAAATAATATTTACAATAAAAACTTATTAATTTTCACCTATTTTCAATACTTCTAATTTCACAATCGATTATTTTACTTCTAATTCTTAAAATATGATGATTTTGAAATTGATTTACAAATGTTTTTAAATGGATCCAGTAGATTTTACAAATTGGCCGGTTGGGTGCTTGTATTTCAACGACAGAGAGAGACGTTTTCAAATGATAAGGGCAAAAGGGGGGATATTTCACAAATATGATTAATAAAGAAATGAAATTTTGACTTTGATCAAAATAATTTATTAATCAAAATTTGAGGTCAATTTCGTAAATTTCCCTGTTATAAATAGAGATTTACTCTCTATAGCTGTGAGTACGGAAAACTATGAAAAACATATATAAAAATAAGAGCATAGAGGAGGCACACTTTGAATTCTTGCACTATATAAATTGAGAGAGAATTTCTGTTGTAATTTTCTTCCGACCAAAAAGACAATTACATAATCCAATTAAATTTCTCTTCCACGGTAGGATAAGATATCATTTCATGTCAAGTCTTGTTATTACATATTAAATCATTACCAAACATTCTGCTTTTGTCTTTCATTTTAACTTTATTCGTTTTGGTGTGAAGATTCTGAAAGGTAGTTGGCTTTTGTAAGAACTAACAAAACAATAATAATGATAATAATATAAAGTTGTTTGATGGTATGAAAAGTCCCCATATATGATAATAATGATATATATCTCTTGAATCTTGATGAATAATCAATAAATCGCTTTCAATACTGCTTGGAGTCACATGATCAATTCTCACCAGTCACCATCCCTTTCCCTCTTTTATTTTGGTAGGGGCAGGCCAACTGAAACAGTTGCCCTAAACGAAGGTAAAGACATGCATTTAAGCTTTCTATTTCTCTAAGCATTTGGAGAATAACCCAATGGCCATGGCCTGTTCAAATTTCAACAAGGCCAAAACTCAGCCTTCTTCACCTTTGAAATGCTCTCAAGTACTCCAGTTGGCGAGACATGTCCCATCACAGTCACTCTCTTCGTCTCAAGATCTATGCTGAATGATGTAACACCTGTTATTCACAAATTTCAAAAAATTCATACATATTATTTCAACTCCATTGAACATGATTATGTAATTAGCCGAGGAGCTTAATCCTCCGTTACGGCCACCAGTCTCTTCCGTCAAAAATGTAGGCTTTCTTGACTTTATGAGAAAACAATAATGTAAAGACAAACTACAAAAGAAAAGACTCTCGAGGATCAAACTACACAAGACCATTGAATCAAAACATGATTCAAACGTCAAAATAAAGTTGCGGCTCCACTTAGAAGCATAAAATCTTGTACATGCGGCCCAATAATATGAGCTAAGCTTTTGTATAGACGTATTTCGAAGGGGTTAAACTTTATTTGTAACTGTGCTAGCTCTTTAAAGAATCTGGTTTTGCTTTCGATACCGATATCACAAGTAAATTTGTGAGCGATTACCAGAGCCAGTTTTACTATGTATGCTTTTAACAAAAGACTCTTTTGCCAATTGCCATGTAATGCTAGCTAAATGCAATTAATATTGGCTGCAAATTCCACAACATACCTTCCATTTTAGATAAATGTTTCTTCAATTTACCAGCGCAGCCTTGGCAATGAAGCGAGACCCTCATCACAACCACCTGTAATATTGAACGACATACATAACATTTTGCATACATAAATACATATGAAAATTATTAGAGAAAACAGTCTTTCATATTTCTCACTTCTCAAAACTCATATCGTTAATCTTACAACTTCTTTTTTATTGAAAATGATCCTATTCTTAGCAATATTACGATATCTAATAGACCAGCTTCGAAATCTAATGCTATAAAAAAATAACTAAAATGAACAGTACCAATTATATAAATAGAAGAACTTTCTTTCCTTTTATATTTCATGGGGTTTACGGATAAATTATATATATGCAAAAGAAATAAAAATAAAATGAACTTAAAATTTCTATTTACCTGGAAGACCTGATCTGACGAAGTAGCTGCTGGGGGTGGTTTACTGATGAGGGGCTTTGGGGGTTTTGGCTCTTGGAAATTAAGATCTTGTTCACTCTTGATAGAAGGTACAAACGTAGGGGTCCTGCTGCTCCTGCTATGAGAGTCATTTTGAATAAATCTAGAGTAGTAATTGGCATTATTATTGTTGATTAATCTAGTGTGATCGTCAATGAGATTAATGTTTCCATCAGCTGGAGTTGGCCTTGGCCTTCTGGGTAATATAACAGAGCGAGGATCATTTGCCATGCAAACTGCACTTGCTGCTGTTGAGTGGCACATGAAGCCTCTCATCTTCAATTCACCCAGAAGAGGAGCTTTCGGGGTAAAGGGAATATTATTTGTGAACTGAGTAAAGAGAAGATGGAGATGGATAATAATATTGTTACTTGAAAGTGGAAGTAAGGGTTTCACCTTACATATAAACTGCGTAGGAGAATTTTTTTTTTAAAAAGAAAATAGTAGTAAAAATAATAATGATAAATAACATTGGCACACACTACATTTATGACTTGGCTAACATGGGTAAGCTGGTACTGGCAGTTATCTCTGTAGTATGTACAATATTATTTACAGTAACATGTCTATCTTTTGATTAATGCTTTCACCTTCTGCCATGTCTCTGATTGATTAATGTTGAGGGAATACTTTCACCTAATTTCATAAATAATTAAATACAAATAAATGGGGTGCTTAATTAATAAGCTTAGATAGAAAACTGCAGAAAAGGAAGGAATTAATGGCACGAAGCATAAAATAAAAGCCAAAAAATAAATCAGTTAAAATGGCAGGGGCAGTGTAGTGCAGGGCAGTAGATTAATAAGTAATGAGAAGACTGTCATCACACAGCAGAGCTGGTACCGTTAACAACTAATGTTTCTGACTTTTTCTCCTCTCAACGGTTTAAATTCCTGGATCCGCCCATCAAAGAACTCCTGTAAATTACTCGATTCCAGTTGATTGTGTTTCTTTATTTTAGTAATAATATATATATATAATGAGATTTTTTTATATTCTAATACCACTTATTAATAATTTAGTATCTTAAAATTTTAGTATATAGATAAGACTTTGCTCACAAATAAAAAATAATAATAAAAAAAATCACACACAATAAATATAAATTATTACACATAAAATACAAAAATTACATATTTCAATAATTATCTATGTCCATAATAAATCATGAGATCTTTTATAAGAGATTAGCAAAAAATATAATAATAAATTAAATTTTAAAATATTTATTACCACTTTCTTGTACACACAATACTCAAGTGATCATTATATAACACTTTTTTTCTCACTCAACATTCAAGTACTTTTTATTTTCTAGTTCTTATTAATTCTTCAATGCTTGACTAATCTAATGACTTTATAAAGGTTATATAGACTCTAAAACGTCTTTAGAAATACT
The DNA here is from genome assembly GCA_946807835.1 of Ailanthus altissimus. Taxonomy (NCBI): domain Eukaryota; kingdom Viridiplantae; phylum Streptophyta; class Magnoliopsida; order Sapindales; family Simaroubaceae; genus Ailanthus; species Ailanthus altissimus. The sequence continues at coordinate 5,222,934 of OX327707.1, read as the reverse complement.
ATATCTTATTAGAATAAGAGTCCAAAACTGACTCAAACTAATCAAATCAACTTAAAACAATACTTTTTTGAAAGTTGGCGCCGTGATACTACTGCAATGTCAAGGTGGAGTCGCAGCCCCACCACACCTGGCCACAATGCCTAGGCTCTACCTAGGCCTGCTCCATGGTCTTGGTTCCTTGGGACTGCCGCCCCAAGGCTTAAAAATGGCTTCATTTATGGTTTCGAGCCATTCTTTACTTTTGCCTTTCTGTTTTCTTTCATTTCTCGGTCGTCCAACGTGTCCTCAATCTCATGTTCACTCCTTATTGATCTTTAACTCAAAATCATATTTAAGTATAATTTTGAATCACCAAATTCTAAAAAATCCCTTATCGATTCAAAATTTCTTATGAAACTTTTCAAGATCCATCAATACCAACACTCAATTATTTAGCATTAATCACAGTTAAATCTTTGTGTCGGCTTAACTTTATCAAGGCTCATGACTTCAATCTACAAAGATTTGAATGCATCTAGCCTCAAGTAGCTTTTGTATTGTGATCTCCAATGTCACTCTTGACTCTATCATAATATCTCGGTGGCCGAATCTTATCTTTGCCAACAATATCCTTATTATGCATTTTCTTTTGATCTTTTTCACTTCAATGAGCTAATCTCCAATGTTGCCTCTTGGTCTGCATTCCCTCAACAATACATGTTGAGCCATTCACGGCATTTTCGTCAAGCACATATAACCCGTTGTCTTGTTTTTACAATCACATTAGATCCTTCCATCACTTTCAATATTTTTTTTTCTACCTTGAATGAATATCCCTCTTGATTTAGAACTCTTAGAGATATCAAATTCCTCTTAACTCTAAGAACATGTCTTACATTAAGTAACTCCATATCTTTTCCATCATGCAATCTTATCCTTATATTACCAATCCTATAACCTGACAAGTCATATCATTATCCATTAGTACTTTAACACCCCTAATGGATCTATAATTGGCAAATAAAGTTCTATCAGGACTTGTGTAAAAACTACAACCAGAATTAAGAATCCATTCACTAGCATACTTCTCATCATAAGCTATTAAGGGTTTTGCAACTTCATAGTCATTCTCATAAACTGGTAACTTCTCATCCATTCCTTACTTTTCTTTCTATACAATCCCTAATCAAACGTCTTTCTTTCTTGCAATGATCACACTTTTTTAGATTTTTTCTTTAATTGATTATTTTTTTCCATCCCTCTACTCAGCCTTTCCTCTTATAGTTAAACCTATTGTACTATTAGGCTCTAATCGTTTTCCCAATTCCATTAAGTTCGACCAAACTTTAACATTAGTCATCGTTAAAGTCTCTCTGTCTTACATGAATATATCTACGAAGTGCTTATAATATTATCTTGTTTTTATCCTCTATCTTGATGTTAATTGTCTCAAGATCGAACATAATCTTTTTGAAAGCATCAATGTTGTCTTTAATTGAAGTTCCTTCAGCCAAGGACAATGTCTTTAATTGAAGTTCCTTCAGCCAAGGACAAATGGTACAATTGTTTCTTGATATACTAACAATTCACCAAGGACTTTGTCATGTAAAGGGCATTAAACTTCTTCTAAAGACCAATTACAGTCTTCTGTCTAGGTACTTCTTTCAGAGCTTCATCACTCAATGATGGAACAATAATACTATATGTTCTCTTCGAAATAGTTTCATAATCAAAGTCGGATTTAGATGTCCCAAGTTTCTTCTCTTTGCCGGTTGTTGCTTGAGCCTTTTCAAGGGCTGAATCTAACCATTGGCTCATCAATAGAGCCATAACCTTCACCTTCCATAGATTAAAATTTTCTGCCCATTGAACTTCTCAATTTCATTCTTGTGCATCGCCATCGTTGAACAATCTATGCTCTAATACCACTTGTTAGAATTTTTATGTGCCATAATACAACTTATTGATAATTTAGTACCCTAAAAATCTAGTACATATAGAAGACTTTACTCACAAGTAAACAAAAATAAAAAGATCACACACACATAATAGATATAAATAATCATACACAAGGCACAAAAATTACGTGGTTTGGCAACTACCTACGTCCATAATGAATCACGAGATCTTTAAGATGTGTGGATATATATTGTTTATCTAGAAGGCTTTGAAAATATTGATGATTTCAAGTAATAGAGAAAAATATTAATTACAAACCAAAATAAAAAATTTAGGCAAAAAGAATGAGATCACTCAAGGAAGATATTTCAACAAAAAAGAATGAAATTTTGAAAATTCATTGAATCTATATTCTAGGAATTATAAAAAGATTCCATTTCTATTGACAAGGTTAATGTCAATAGAAATATGCTTTTGCTAAATTTTCAAGGGACTTTCTAGAAATAAATTTAGAGTTTTTTATAATAAGTTATGGTCAAATCATTTAAGTATATGCAACATAAATAATGCAAAGTAGTTAATTTGTTTGGTCATAGTAATTTAGCAGTTTAAACCACCAAGACGGTTTTTCAACTGGTTTCAAAATTAGTTTAAGACAGTAGCTGACTTACTCAAAGTGGTTTGGCAGTTTAGGGGCTAAACCATATTGGACTTGGAAGCTCTATAACAACTATAAATGGTTTGTTTCTCTATTCCTTAATAAATATAAGCCTCATTTAAATTCAAGACATAAGATAAATACTTTATATCATTTTTAAAGAACAAAAATATTTGTATTTATATTGAAATTGTTATATCTACTCTTTGAGAGAGTTTTTATTATTTTTGTTTGAATACTTATAAGGGTCTAATTATATTAGTCCCGATAAACTAATTAATTGTAAATATTTAATTAATACTTGAGAAGTTAATCAAAAGATCTTGAGATATAAATCGAGCTAGTTCATCCTCAAGCACATATTGCTTTGAGGCATAGATGTAAGCCAGATTGAAGACTAAACCATATAAATATCATGTGTTAGCTTTCTCTATTTATACACACTTTAATTTATATATTTCTTTACTTTCTTGTAGTCTATTGTACTTATTTATCTTGAATATATTATATTTAGCTATAGTTTGAATATAGATTAATAAGTTGCATTAGAGTATAGAAATCCATTCACTCTTTTTAGATTGTGATTCTAATCCATTTTTTATGCTTTCATATACATACATATATATATATACATACATACATAGATATATATAGATATATAAAAAAATAATTTAGTGGGCAACGTATAATGAGCTCTTTGATACGCAATAAGATTTTGTACCACATTATAAATTATACAAATTTTTTAAAAAGTTATGAATTTATTAGATAGTAATATATAACAAACTATGATCATTTGAATATTATCATATTCATTAGACTATATATATACATTCCATTTTTTATGCACCTAAGTTAAGAATATGAATACCCTATATAACAACTTGAAACTCAATAGGTATGTATTTGTTAGATAAATCACATTTTTGTAACTGATAAAATGGTCAAGATTCATAAGCCACTTCCAAAAGGTATATTCAGTAATTGCTCGAAGTTACTAGCCGTCATTTAGAACATGTGCTTTTACTAACTTAACAAATATATTAGTTAAAATATACACCATGACAATCTTCCGTTTTATATTTTTCACCTTCATTTAAAACATGTGCTTTTACTAACTTAACAAGTATATCAGTTAAAATCTTTGGTAAACATACTTGCACTTTTAGTTTTAAACATTAAAAAATGGGTGTATTTACTTTTAAAATTATATTTATTATTTTGTTTTTTTTTTTTGAAGGGGGGATTACAACATATATTCTTTTTTTCGCACCACCTGGAGGGGGAATTCGAACTCAGGTGGGAATGTGAGACTTGGAGATGCTCAGCCAACTAGGCTGAGCCCTCATGCTCTTTAAAATTATATTTATTAAACACTCATTTATTCAAGGACGGAACCATAAATATATTTTTAATTGGACTATTTTTTTTGGGTTTATGACTTTTAGACCCCTAAATTTTAGTAAAATTAATTGAAAGATTCCTAGTTTTAAAATTTTAGTATTTCAGGCTATGTTGAAATTAAAAAAAAATCTTTCTATCAGTTTCGTAAAAATTTATGGGTCTCTACAAATCATAAATCTCTTTTTTTCAATATCATTAAAAATTTGACATTAAGAAAAAAATTTATTTACAAGAAAATGGAAAATCTATTTTATTTGTGGAGACATGATCACCTTAAAATATATATATATAGTCAAAATTAATAAATAAAAGAAGAAGAACAATAATAATTGAGATACAAAGAAATAATCCACCTCTTTAAAAAAAAATTAAAGATTTGGATGAGGACAATAAAACCTCATCTATAAAACACCAAGTATTATCTCTTTTTTTTTTTTATTGAAACTCAAGTGGCTACGAACGCAAAGTGCAATTACGATCATCCAAACCACATTCAAGAGACACATATAAGTAATACACTATTAAAATTGTACTTAAGATTAAGTACATAGTTCATCTATTACTGATTATAAATTATATACCAACATCAAATTCGCATTTAATGTAAACAATCATTAAATTTACAAGAAACACATCTTTTATTTTGTTATGAACTATTGCTTTAATAAGTTTCATAGCTAAAAATGTATGTTTTATTATTTGCGTGGAAAAAAGATGAGGGGGCCCAATGCAAATTGATTTGAATATCGATATAATAATTCGAATACTAAACTCGAAATTGAGCATAATTTTGTCCTCCCTTGCTATCTAATAATTCCATTTCACAATAATATAGCTTCAAGGCCTACAATGTCAAAATGTTTAAATGGAATTTAAACCATTTCTAGGAAAATACACTTGGAAACGAGGGCTACTCAAGCAAATTTAGGGCTCTTGGCAATTCTAGAATTTGGGGTCTAAACAAAATTTTGTAAAAAGGTCTTTTAAATAAAATATATATATATATTAATTTATCATAAAAATTATTTATTTAGAATTTACTTTCTAACTTTTTGAGATACAAATTTGTTAATTAAAATTGTGCAGGAGTTTTAGAAGGAATAAAATTAATTTATTCCAATGTTCAATTAAAAATTTAATGGTTAATTTTAGAAAGTAACGCAAAAAATAATTATAATATTCAATTGAAAACTTAACAGCTAATTTTGGAAAGTGACGTTAATTAAATAATTTATTTAGGATGAGACAATATTTAAAACGATTGATTTACTAGAATTAGGATTGGAATTGATTATTAAAATATATTGTAAAAGATAAAAGTATTAAATTTAGTAAAGTCATCTTTCTAAAAAAAGACTTTTATTAACTAGAATTGCTTATCTACTAAGATTTGAATTAATTATTAAAATCTTTTAAAAGAAATGTGTACAATTTAATAAAGCCATCTTCGAGGTCTTTTTATATAAGAAAAGGGAGTTTACTACCACCTAAGTTGACTAGGCAAAGAGCCATTACTACTAAAAAAATATAAAGAAACTATTTGCAGTCTGCCAAAGAATTTGTCTATGCATTATGTTTATTATATTTCAGTACCATTTTGTTTGACAATAGAAACAAGCATATTCCTATGTTAATTCCAAAAAATTCTTTATGATATGTAACCATTTGTGTGTTGTAACAAGTTGCAATTGCATATATAAATGAGAATGAGAATGGTAGATATGAAATACACTATTTGACTATATATACACATATGTTATCCCCGGAAGAAAGCAAGTAGACATTGTCACATTGATGGGTAAAGGGTCCATGTCCATGCAAGAGAAGAAGATTTTCTAAATTCTAATAATGATGAGAACATGAGTAGTACATACATTATCATTATTGTCATTTTGCCACGCCTATGAATTGATAAGTCAAACTCTCTCCTTTAAATTTGATATAATATATATATATATATATATAAAAATAATTTAATGGACTACGTATCTCATTACAAGATAAGTAATATTATCACGTGTTATTATTTAATTAATTTATAATTTTTATATAATTTATAATGTATTACAGAATTTTACTATATATCCAAATGCTCACTATATGATAAGTAAGGATAGAATTATAATTTAAAGTGATAGGAGACCAAACATTAAAGTTAAAAATTATATTAAATTAGAGTTTAATTTATTAAAATCCTGTGTCAAATTTGAAATCTTAAGGAACCAAATCATAAAAATATATATTTTAAAAAGTAAAAATTATTAAATTTTATTATTAAATTTTAAAAAAAAAATTAGGGCTTGAGAGCCATGGTCCCCTAGACCTCTAAAAATGTCTACTATATATGGTCCATTATATATAAGAAAAATGATCTAATGAATTACGTAACTTATTATATAATGAATAACATTGGCACGTGGTATTGTTTAATTAATCCATAACTTTTATATAATTTAGTATATACTACAAAATCTTAACACATATCCAAAACGTCTCTATATAATAAATTATATAATTTATTAAATAATATATATATATATATTCTTTCTAACCCAAACCACAGCCATAACGTCAGAAATGAGGACCACTCTAGTAATAGCTACATAAATCTATCTAATATCTATCTTCAATCTCAAGTCTCAACCATCCACCGTGTTTTTTCTTGTCCAAAACAAAATAAGAGAGAAAAAGAAAATGATAGTAAAGGGCACCATGGCAGATGAGAGCATAAATGGTAGCATGGCAGTGACAATATAATGCATAAATGCCGGGCCTTTTTGGTGGGTTGCCTCCATTAACTTTGAAAACTATGTATGAACCGTAACCCATAACCTATGTTTTTTTATTTCTTGCTTTTTTTTCCTTTTTAGATTTAAATTAAATCCCTCCCTAATTAAGGGCCCGCTGACTTGATGAACCCGATCAACCTAACCCAATTTATCTGAGCGAAATCGGTTTGGATAGGGTTGAATTTTTTTTTTTTTTTAACCCGAAATTATAACAAGTAAGGTTAGGTTGAGTTATTAAATTTCAATCCTACCAACCAAATATATAATAAAATATTTAAGTGCACATATGTTGTATAATTACATATTTAAAAATGTTACATCGTATAAATATATTGTTAGCTGTGGTAACTAATTAATGTATTTATTTAATTTTTATATATATTATAAGCGACTTATTTTTAAAAATTATTAGAAAAAAAATAGTTTGTTTGTGTTTTAAGTTTAGTGGATTTTATTGTTAGATATAACCATAAATGTGATTTATATTTAAATGAATATAATTCAAGATCTATCATGTTAAATTATTAAAATAGATGTTAAAAAAATATTTAAAGAATCTATAATAATTAGAACGCACAGATCAAAATCTTAAATAAAAACTAAGATTATAAAAGCCTTCTAAAATTAAATTTATGTAGTACTCAATGAGATCTTTCTCTGTGATGGAAAAGAGGAGAATAATTCCACATTTAATGATTTGACTTAAGAACTACAACTCAAAAGAGATCTTTATATACTATGTTAAACCATAATCTCATCAACTATAATTCAACTAATATTAAATTTTTACCCGTGACAAGTTCAAATTAAATTATATGTCTCTAGAGTCTAATAAAAGATAGTCCAAATAAATTATTTAAATCGGCTCTTATTTAAGATAATCTACAATGTATAATTATTATTATTATTATTATATGTGAGCTTATATAAAGAAAATAATAAAATTAAACAACCTCCCACTTTGGCTATATATGTGCAATAGTTAATTGATCAAATTGTATTTAAAGAGATATTTGAAGATAAGATAGCATTTATTGTACACACTAAGCTTTATAATGTATATTTATTTTTAGATGACTAAATAATTGTGTTGGTCACTATACCAACATAATCAATGACATATATCAAATATAGATATGTAGTATATAAATTATATAAAATATAATTTTAAATATGTCTATTTCTAACTGGTCCTGTTTTATAACTCCAACAAGTTAAAACTTTTTTAAACTTTATATAAAATCGCAACAGAAAGTATTAAACATTGTGTAAATCACAATAAAAAGTGCAACTTTATTTTAGAGTTTTAATAAATAATCCATCAAACTTCATACTATAGAAAATAAAACATAAATGTGTCATAACCAAATGAACATTAAATAACAAAATTTTACTATTCATGCACATCATAAAATAATATAACACTCATACGAGCAACATGCTTATGAAACATCTTGGATGGTAACCTTTTGGTGAGCAAATCTATAATCATGGAGTTTGTACCAATATATTCTATTGACACTTATTGACTCTAAACTTTTTCTTTAACAACTATAAACTTAATGTTTATGTACTTAGACTTTGAAGAACTTCTATTGTTATGAGAATATATCACTACGACTTTATTATCACAATAATCATTCAATACCATTGACAATCCACAGCACTTTGATAAAGTTCCACAATTATATCTTATAATTTGATACCTCAAAATAAGTTATAAAGTCGACCTCTATAGTGGAAGAAGTTATGAATATCTGCTTAGCACTCTTTTAGCAAATAGCTCTCGTAAGCAAAGTATATATATATATATATATATATATATCCGACATGGATCTCTAACTATTTAGGCATCTAGCAAAGTTAGAGTCAAAATACTCCATGATTTCCAATCTATTTGATCTCCTATATGTGAAAATATAATATTTTATTCTCTATAAATACCGCATAACTTGTTTGACTACTTTCTAATGATCAATCTCATAGTTACTCAAATATCTACCTAACATTCTCATAATGTACATAATATATGGATGTCACATTTTAGCATACATAAGACTCTCTACTACTAACGTATAAGAAAATTTCTGCGTTTCTTTCTATTCAATCTCATTCTTAGGGCATTGTTTGAGAATGAACTTATCACCCTTAGCAATTGGCAAATCTTCTGGAGCACAATCTTTCATGCATACCTATTAAGTACTATATCAATTTAGTTCTTTTGTGATAATCTAAGGATACCTAGAGTGTGACCTCGATATATCCAAATCTTTAATATAAAAGAAGTGTTCCCAAAATCTTTCATCTCAAAATTCTTTGATAGAAATCTTCTGGTTTTATGCAATAAGCCTATATCACTGTTTACTAGTGGTATGTTATTGACATACAGAAATAGAAAAATAAACTTACTCCTACTAAACATGTGACATATATATTCATCAAATACATTCTCTTCAAAGCCAAATAAGGTAATTGCTTGATGAAATTTGATATAGACGAGATACTTGCTTGATATTATAAATGGATTTCTTTAGATCTCTAGACACAAATTTTTTTATTGCACCGTATATATCGTTTCCTCAATATCACCATTGAGAAATACAGTCTTTATGTCTATGTGATGTAGCTTCAAATTAAAATAAGCTACAAGTGCCACAATGATTCTAAAAGAGTCTTTTGTTAATACTATAGAGAAAGTCTCTTTATAATTAATTCATTTCTTTTTAGTGAAACCCTTGACCACGAGACACACTTTATATCTTTTGATATTGCCTTTTGAATCCCTCTTGATCTTAAATATCCATTTGTAACTAATGGATTTTGCACCTTTAGGTAACTTAACAAGATCCCAAAACATCATTGTCTATAAAATGAGTCTACAAAATCAAGTACAACTTCAATTGTTTAATTGACCATTATAAAACTTGTCTCATAACTAAAGGGTTTACTCAGCGCAATGGTATTGACTACACTAAGAATTTTACTTCTGAGGCTAAGTTAACTACTTTTCGGTGTTGTTTGACTATTGCTTCCAATCGTCATTGGCATCTTAATCGGTTAGATGTTCAAAATACTTTCCTTCATGGAGATTTAACTAAAGAGGTCTACACAATTCCTCCTCCAAGTTTTCATCGACAGGGGGATAACACTTGATTTGTTGACTTATAAATCCTCTACGAATTAAAGCAAGCCTTATAGAGTTAATTTCACAAGTTTCTTGATGTCATTCATAAATTTGGTTTCAACAATCATAGGCAGACTATTCTTTATTCACCAAGGTTAATGGTAATTCTCTCATTATTATCATTCTTTAGGTTGACGACATGATCATCACCTTTAACAATAAGAAAATGATACATGAGATAAAGAATTTTCTAGCTAGTTATTTTTGAAATAAGGATCTCAGTCATTTAAAGTATTTTATTGGAATAGAAGTTGCTCGATCCAAAGTAAAAATTTCTATCAACTAACGGAAATACAAACTTGACATATTAGAGAAGGTTGGACTTCTAGGTGCTAAACCTACAAAGTTTCCCAGGGAATAAAATCTCAAACTTGTTTCTAATGAAGGAGAGTTACTTAATGATCTAAGTCACTATCGTAGATTGATAAGGAAGTTGATTTATCTTATCATCACTAAACTAAACATTACTTAATCAACACATTTAGTCAGTTTTTGCAACAACTCAAAAAATTACATATCGAAGCAGCACATCGGGTATTACGTTACTTGACAAATGCTCTGGGACGGGGTCTTTTATTTTCTTTACATGAAAAGCTATAGTTGGCAGGCTTTTGTAATGAAGATTGGGCTAGATGTCTAGATACACAACTGTTAGTTATTGGTTATTGTGTTTTTCTTCGTAATTCAATTATTTCTTGGAAAAATAAGAAATAAGTCATAATATCACAATCATCGGCAGAATCTGAATATAGGTCAATGCCATTGATTACTTGCGAATCAACTTGGTTACGGTACTTATTAAAAGATTTGTAAGTATCTTACTCAAAGCCAATACAATAACCAAGCGATAATCTACATTTTAGCCAACCCTATCTTTTATGAAATGACAAAACATATTGAGATAGATTGTCATATAGTCCGTGAAGGGATACAAAAATAGGATCTTAAGACTTCTTTCGTAGAAAGTAAAAAATAAGTTGTCAATCTTTTTACTAAGCCATTGGGTCAAGATGCTTTATTCTTTTTGCTTAGCAAATTAGGAGTCCTTGACATTCACTCTCCAACTTAAGGGGGGTGTTAAATGAGGAAACAAATCAAATAAATTGTTAAAGAGGAAACAAATTATTTGATTTGTTAAAAGAGTAAACAAATCAAATAATTTTCTCACTTAATTAATTTTTAAGTCAAATATTCTCAATTACCTTTAATGCGTATTTCTCTTTTATATGTAATTACCTAATTTAACTTTTTCTTTCTTTTTCAACATAAGAATATTCCTATAAATGTAAAGCTTATTCTTTGTACTTTAATGTACAACAATACACAATTTTTGTCTAAATTCTTTCTTTTCATTTTCTCAATTTTTCACCGTTCGATATAACTTTTTAAAGTTGTGGTGATATTTCCCTCATTTTTTTTCTAATTGCAACCTACTTGTTAACATATCTCTTAAAAAAATTTAGACTGTATATTTGGTAAATAAATCTCACTTTATCTCAAAACTACCCTCATAATTGTTTATTTTCTTAATATGTGATCCCATTTGTCTTGGACACATCAATACTTATAAAAAACAAAAAAACAAATCTGTCCATTTGCATCCCTAAATTTTAAATATTTCGAATGAAATTATTGTAATAAATAGTATCATTTTTTAATTGAGTTACATCACCGGTACAATAACGTATTCACCAAAAAGTTTAACCCAATTTTAGTGTCCCTTAACCTCTCCAAGTTTAGCTTGGAACAAAATTTACATATATATTTGTTTCAAAGACAATATCAAAATGATCTTAGGTGATATTCAATTAAATAAAAAATAAGACGGAGTAGAAAGTAATCCTCATTCTTATAAGAATTACTTTGTTTGATTTGCAACTTTAATCAAGAATGGGGATACTTTAGGAATCTCTTTACTTAAATATGAGGAATCATGATTTTTATTCAAATTAAATATTCTTATTCCAACTTAATCATTATACTAAATTCATAAAACATATTAATAATATATATAAAAAAAAAGAAAAATAATTAGTATAGTAAAATCAAATTTGGCTTGAATATAAAAGATGCATGCTAATAATATCATCCTAAAGCCAAATAGCCTTCTCCTCGTGAAGGTAGTGATGAATTTATATGACTCTAAGATACAATTCTATGTTTACAGCTATTCTCCTCGATGAACACAGTTGTTCTCCTCAATGAGTACAATCACTTAAAGATCATACAAAGTCTTCTTTGTTATGGCTGCTCATAACTCAATAAAAAGTATGTAATTTAAAATAATCTATAACATAATACATTTCTCTTTTTTTTTTTCCTTTTTTCTTCTTCACTCTTACACACGCTACCAAATTCACTTTTCTCTTCTCTTTTTTATTTTCAACACTTACTCTAAAGAATTATTAACACTTTTATATAGTGGTACATAACAGTTAAGATATTAATATCAATATTAATTTAAAATTATTATAATTTTACATATTTTGTAACTCTTAGAATTAATTCTAATATTTAATAAAAATAATTTAATATATTATAACTCTTACAATATTTTAAAATAAATAACTCCCAAATAATAATAATAATAAATATTTGTAACTCTCAAATATTTATTATAGATTTAATAGCTAATTTAAATATTATAATCACAATATAATAATGATATAATAAAGATAGTTTATAATATGTAACTTAAAATATTAATATTTACAACTTATTACTTATTTAAAAAGTTTTAAAAAGTTTTTCTCTAACAATTTGTTCCCTTTTAAACTTATTTAAAAAATAAATTACCAATTTCAAATAAATAAGCAAATTACTTTTTTTTTAAAATTAATTAATTAATATTAGATAAGTAAAAAATTTCATAATATTACTAATTCAATTTATAAAAAAATAGTTAATTAATTTAATAATATTATTTAATTATTATAAAAAAAATTAAAAATAGAAGAAAAGTCGTCGAACAACTACTAGCCCTCGTCGGTCCACTACCAAAATTTGATCTCTTAGACTTAAGAATTGATGCTAGGATTCAATACCCTAACATTGAGACCTAGGGGCCCTTGCCCACTTAAATCCTAACTTGACCTCAAGAACTTAGGACCTGACCTATTAGACCCCTTATCGGGACTCGAGAGGTCCTACCCCTAATATCTAGAAATAAACAAGTGTTGAGAAAAAATTTATATTATTTACTAATTGAAATAAAAATTAAAATATATATCTTTTAATATTTAAACACAAGTTTGAAATAATATTTTGTCCCTACATTTCTTATATATTTTCCTTGTATTTACAGGCTATAAATACAACTTATAATAATGAAAAGAAAAAAAAATGTTAAATAATTATGAAATCCTAAAATACAAGAAGAACAACTTCTTATTAGAACTAAAAATCCTATCTTTCTACAATATTTATTCAAACTTTTTAAAATAATTTTATAGTAGCAAAAATATTTTTTTCAATTATATAATCAAATAATCTAGAAAACATGAAAAGTACGAGCGATATTTATAGCCAAACATTAACTACTTTTTTCTGAACATCTCTAATAACCATAGCATTATAAGGTAAAAGCATATTGTCAGAAGTATTTCTAAATGTACGCCAAGCTAACTTATTTTTAGAAATAAATTGATTTTAATTTTAAAACCCTATTAAAATCAAATATAAAATTTAAAGCTAAAAGGTATTTTTGGTTTAAATGAAATATTATTCATTCCCTAGTTGATTCCATGCTCCAACTAAACAATAGAATCATTTTTATCTCTCTTTCCATTCATCTTTTCTTTTCCATTCTTCAAATCAATAACCAATTTTGAGATCTTTCCAAGATATCGAACAAAATGGATTGATCTCAATGTCATCCCTAGCATGATAGTCACCTACCTGATCATTTTCTTTATGATGATAAAGATAAACGAAGATGTGACCCCTTGGATAACATTTTACGTAGCAAGAAGAAGATTGCAGCAGAAGAAGAATGGAACTCAAAACACAAAGTTATATATATATATTGTCATCCTCAAGTCCTTCATATACAGGTTTTAGAAAAAATTTGTAAAATGTCAATTTTTTTATACGACTTTAGTTTTATGTTAGCAAAAATCATTTGTCACACCCCATTCCTTGTTGAGTTTAAGGGGTGATCTTTCTCAACTTTTAAACACAATGAATGACACAGAAACATCAAACTTAACAATTGATGTTTCATTAGTATCTAACAAGTTAAATTTAAACCTAAATATAAAAGAGACTCGAACCTTCACCTTCCTTAGCACAAGATTTTCAATCTCGCCTGTCTACCACGTACAAATCAAAATCATATCTTCTTACCGAGTTATAAAAATATACAACACTGAGGTCTTCCAGTGAAATTCACATGGAATATCCTTCAACTAATATCCTTATCCACATGGAATCATACTTATCTTGAGCGGAATCATAATGAGCATTAACCCACTAATCAAACAAGTTTTTGTTCTATTTAAAATCCTTTATAAAAAAAATTACAATTTCATACACACACCTACGTTTATATTGCAAATGCCATGAACATGTAAAATATTTTTATGTGTAAAACATCTTTCTTTAAAGTATTTCTTTCATTCATAAACTCTTTCTAGATTCTTTAAATTCTTTTGACTAGCCATTACTTACTTAGGGACTTCCAAAATAATGAGGAAACTCTGAACATCATAGCCAAAAGATATATATGATGAAAATCTAGCTTTGGTAGATCGGAACATATAAATGAAAATTCGATCTATTAAACAAATATCAAAGAACTAAATATAAAGTCCGTTAAGCCTTAAAAATCCTTTCAAAATGCTCTTGTCTCATCAAAATTTTCTTATTTTTATGCACACAAAAAAAATGCAATTCATGTCATATGTTGGTGCACATACACGCGGAAACTTAAATAAATCATATCAGAATTTTATGTTTTCCTTCTTTAATGAATCATATAAGTATCATAACCAATGACTTTTTGAAGAGAAATACATATCAAATACTTAAATTCATACATATATACTTGCATATATAAATACAATACATATGTTTATTATGATTCAAAAACAAAAGTCTTGTTTGCTTATCTTGTAGCGTACTCAAATAATAAAATTTTATTGATATCGTTTGACCTAAGATCACATCAATAAAACCTTTTATAGACACATTCAAATTACTTAACGAATTAATCTAAAATTTTATAAAGGCATTTTAACATATAGGGCTTTTTGTCATAAAATTTTCAAATAATGATCGTAACAAAAATTATTAAAATCCATTTTTATTTTAGACTTTGTCAAAACTATCAAATAGCTTTCAACTTTGCTTAATTTAGAAATTCATACCAATTTATCTATAACTCATAAAATCATGAGCCTTGTACCAAATTAAACTATACCAAAAAAATCCACACATTTGAATTTTATTTTTGAATAAGTATAGATATATCAAAACTTTTTTTTTATCTTGAAAACTTTTAATAATTAGAAATTTCTTGTGTATCTCAATCGACTTTAGAAAATCATTAAAAAGGGTGCTTGCATATCTCAATCAATTCGCAATATTCTTACTCTTTTTTAACAAAACAAATTCCATGGAACTCATTCAAATGTCTTGTTTAACATATGTAAAATTCATCTTCAAATGTTTTTTTATTGAGTTTAATATAATTTTTATAATAGCCATTGCAACATAACTTTTTGTGAAGTCTTATATTTCTAATATCTTTAACCTAATAATGTTTTTCTATATTAACATCATAAGAAAATAGGCAAAACTTATCTCTTTCGTCTCTTTCTCTTTGTTGAAATCTTTCTAGATCTTCTTCTTGTGTTAGGGGTGGGCAAAAAAGTACTTGAACTAAAAATTCAAAATCAAACTGGACCGAACCTAACGATTCAGTTCGGTATTAGAGTATAAAAATGTAATGATCAATTTTTTTATTTTAGTCCTTGAAAAATTTAGTTTAGTTTGATTTTTTTAATTTTGATCCTTGAAAATACCGAACCAAACCAAAAGATATAAAAAAAATTTAACACAATTATTTCATATAATTTCTTTAGTGGATTTTAATTTTAATAGTTTTCTAACTTATTTAATTTATAGACTTTAGCTAATTTGATGCTTAAAAAATAATAATCACTTTATTTATTTGGATAGACTTAAATTTTAATATATTTTTAATTTGTTTAGTTCATAGGCTTTCAATTAATTCAGTACTTAAAATGGACGGACACTTTATTTATTTAGATAAACTCTACTTTTTAATAAATTTTTTAACTTGTTTAGTTTATAAAATTTTAATAATTTTGTATTTAAAATTGACATACACTTTTTTGTATCAAATTTATCTCTTACATATATAGTTTTAGTCTTTTAGAAAATATATAAGAGATCAAATTGAAATGAACTAGACTGAATTAATTCGGTACGATTCAATTTTTATACATGATTCGGTATGGTTCGATTTTAAAAATAAAAATTTTAAATGTTTTTGGTATGATAGTTTTCTAAAATTATCATGTTACCACCAAAAATTAACTCTAATATTAATTTCATATATTTAATAACTATAAATCCTAATAATTTATCTCTTAGATTGGCATACTACATTATTAAAATTTGTACCATCATGTCTATCCTCCATCTCAATACCAAAAAGAAGATGGAGAAAGGAAAGACAAAAAGTTTTCCTTCTTTTTCTCGTACTTCATTTGATTTAATGAGCATTTAAGCTTCAACAATTTTTTCTTTCGGTGAAGCAATCCTAACAGCATACAAAACTAGCGAACTTAAGAGTCACCGAAATTGGGTTAAAGATTTTGGTCAATATCTCACTTTATTAGCGTTGGAATACTCCTTATTGCAAGGATTTCATTCAAATTAAAAGCTAAAATAGGCAAAGTTCTTTGTAAGTACTAATGTTTCTAGATAAATGCATGTGTTAAGAAAGAAGAATTGGAAAATAACATAGGGGTAATTTTGATATTTCATAAGTGAAGGTTATTTATAAAATGTGTCAAATTAAGAATTTCAATAAGGTGTATTAACAAGTAGGGTATGTTTACACAAAATTGGGGGGAATATCACCATACTTTTCAGCTAAAGCTTATGCTAATGAACTTTTTATATGTGCATCTAATCTTATTAAGTTCTCTTCATAGTTTTTTTTTTCATTCGAAAGCTATAAACAATATAATTAAAATAAAATAAAAAGTGAAAACAATAATATTATACACAAGTATATGCAATGCAAATTCATAAGAATTCAAATAAAACTAATACATAACAATCAATGAATAAAATAAATTATAATATTTGATACAAAAACTAAAATAAAATAAATAGTACTTACCCACAACAAAAGTGTTTTGGTACATAGAGTTTTTTAAAGATATGATAACTATAGAGATATGAATATGATAACTTTTAAGAAAATGTTGTTGGGAGAAGAAGGAATTGAGAAGAAGGTACCAACAATAACTAGTTTTATTGCAAGACAACTCATAATGTTTATATTGATCTATTACACGACTCTACATCTAGCATTAGGTAGACCTTATACAATAATTTATCCTAGCTCTACCATACCTTTTGTTTCATTTCTTTTGAAACAACACAAACATTTTTTTATTATGAATCTACTACCAAAAATTCAATACGTAATCTTATCATTCAAAGTGTATTCCTGAGATTGAATAATCTCATTTGTCAATTATTCAAAAGCCACTTTTAATTCTATAGTATTTTATTCATTAATTACTTTATATTCATTCATTTTCATGTAAAGATCAATTCTTTCACCAGTATGTTCACTAACTCCGCCAAATATGGATATATCTCTATAAGCTTTGACAATGTTGTTGATCAATTTCATAATAAATATTGTTTTACCTACCCCAACTCTTTTGAATAGTCTATTTTTCCTCCCCAGTGATAAAGAGTTAAAAGATCTACTACTTAATTCCTATTTCAAAAAAATGGATAATTTAGTATATAACCATATAAAGTAGGTGTCAGTTTATAAATAAAGGATGTTGTGTGGGTATCTACAGGAACTAATATATTAACAAGCTCCTTGAACTATTTGAATATGATTTATTTTTATTAAGATACAACAAAATTAAGAAAATATTATTCAGGTATATGTTACAATACACAAATAATACATAAAAAAAAAGTTTAAAAAACTTCACTCTCAAATGCTTAAATTTTGAGCTTTTACAAATAGATACAAAAAAAAGCTTTTTTTTAAAGGTAAAGGTCATACATACCTTAATATTATGGCCTAAAAGACACTTTTACCTATTAAATTTTAAATACCCAATTTCACCGTAATCCGTCACTTTTTACCGTCTATTTGAATGGAAAATATACTTTCAATAGCCATTTACTATTTTGCCTCTATTATTAATAGACTTTAAAAAAAATATGAGAATGGACACGTGTCACCATATAATTTGGACATATGTCACCATGTAATTTGTTAATTACTAATAAATTAATTAATTAAAAATTAAAAATTTTACCACTGTTGCTAAAAAATAGTAGTCGACTGGTCGTCGGCTGTCGTTTTCCAATGACGTTGGGGTAGTAAAAAAATTTAAATTTTACATTATTGGACCCTATTTTTTCTTATCTACTCAACGATGTGGTCCTCTCTATCAATTTTGGCCATTTTTTAGTCTTTTATTTTTAAAATGATCACACCATTGTGTAGATAAAAAAAAAAATGGAGTCTAATAATGTCAATTTAATCTTTTTTTATTATCAGAGTGTCGCTAGAAAATGACAGCCGATAACTTATCAGTGGCCGTTTTTCAATCACACTTCGACTCTTTTTTAATTTTTTTTAATTATTAATTTTATTTTTAAAAAAAATTAAATTATTTAATAAAAATATAAGTTAATTACATGCTGATACGTGTCCAAAGTAACTAATCATATTATGACACGTGTCCTTTTATTAAAGTTTATTTTTTAAAATTATATGAAATTAAATTAATGGATGAGATTATGTCATGCATTCAAAAAAATAATAAATGGGTAAGATTGTGTCACGTGTCCAAAGTGTAATTTATTTCTATAGTTATATTACTCTTTTACCCTTCAATCATTAAAACTAATAGTAAAAATTAACGGATCGGGACAAAATTGAGTATTTTAAATTTTATTAAGATAAAGTTTTCAATTAACCCAAACTATTAGAGTAAAAATGTCCTTTGCTCACGTGCTCACGTGCCATTCCAATATTGTATGAATATTAATTGTTAATATTTATACAATAAACATTTCGAATAAAGATTGTTAATATCATATTAATATGGTAAAATGCTTGTAACATTACAGACATTGTTTGATCTGAAATAGTTCAGATCTGGTTTAAAGGAGTTTAGACCAGAACTAATAGTTATCAAAGCTGAGAGTTATAAATACTAATAGTTAGCACTGTTAATAGTTATCAGTTTATAAGAGTCAGCGAGGTCTAAAGAGTTAGAACTTTGTCTATAATGGGATAAAGACGTGAGAGTATACTTATAATGATATAGTTGTAAAGAGTTGCAATAGGTGCTAAGAAATATCATTATGTAAGTATGTCTCAAATATAATGTTCCTGATCTATGATCATCAATGCGGGTCTATCGGTGATTTACTTTATATAGATTAGTGTATGTCTATATCTGACTGGTTCAGATGGTTGTTCTTAGCTGACCATGAGCTTAGAGCTTGTATAGGCATGCGGGTATCCAGTCAGGACTGGATACTGAACAGACTTATGAGGACCCCAATAGATATCCTATGACACCGTCAAAGGAAGGTCCTCCCGAGTTGAGTAGTATTCGTGGTCCTTTGACCTGAGCGCCACGGTGGTCTTGTGAGTGATCCATCATGCTTTGGTTCCACATATGTCAGAGACCTTTCAAGGTCTGACCGCTATGTGTCGCTGGGTATGGTCCGATGCTCATGGAGTCCGGTGTGCGTAGATACGGGATCCATCAGCTTACGTAGGTAAGTTGTATATCCGATGCTCCGAGATTGTATTTCATAAAGTCTTGTGGCCACAAGCATAAACCCGAGAAAAGAGTTTCCCACAGGGTTAAACAATATAGCAAAAATGTTTGCATATATTGTTTATCGAGATACGAATCTGGAGATAAGATTATTGGATGAGCAAATGGGGATTTGATGGTGCTGATCTATATCCCCGCACATCTAGGGTATAAATGATGGAAGGATTATACGTATACGTTATGACCTCAACTTGTATGGTCTGACACGCTGATTTGTAATATTCGTAACGTGTGCGTGGGGCATCGATTACGGATTAATGGAATAGTTCCATTTGACAAATCGGGTGTAGACCTAGAGAGTCCCAATATGAAATGTACTCTTTGAGCACTTGGGCAGTGTACCGTATTGAATTGTTCAATACAGTATAATTCAGCAATTACTAAGGTTACGTTAACTAAAGTATATGGTTAAAATGGTGGGACCCACTTTAGGTTAACTTGGTAACCGAGTAAGGATATAATAGTAATTTCACTTTATGATTATTTAATTGTTAAATAATTAAAATAAATATTTATTTGTTTAATTGTTAAATAAATGATTTAACTTAACTAAGGTTAAAAGTTAACCATAAGGTTAAGTTAGTTAACTTTACTTAATGGTTAAGTAAAGGTTAACCTAACCATGGTTAAGTTAGTTAACTATGGTTAAATTAATTAAATATTTATTAACTTAAAGGTTAAGTTAAAGTAATCTAACTATGGTTAAATGTTAACTAAGGTTAGGTTAAGCCAAATGAAATGCAAATGAAATTCAAATTAGTTTGGAATTAATGCATTTGTATATAAAGTGAAATGAAATTGAAAATCAAAGGGTTTTTAGTTTATATGTTTTGCATTTTTGGGAGCCAATTCAATTTGAGAAATTGAAATTGTTTGTTTTGTGTTTTAAGTGTTAGAACAACAAAACAAATTGAATTAATGGTTACTAAATGTAATAACTAAAAATAAGATTTGTTTTATTTATTCAAGAGTTGAATAAAAGGAAAAACAAATTTAATTAAGTTAAATGGTTTAACTTTGTAAAATGTTTAAGAGTTAAACATATATGCTGGATTAAGATGCTGCCATTCTAGACAATCAAACCCACCCTTGTTGATTGCTAGAATTGATCAAAGATTCATTTCATGGTGGACTTCAAAGAAAATTAATCCAAAGGCTTCATTGGTGATATTTCTCAATTTCGAATTTCAATTTAATCAAATGTTATTTTCTGTGTTCATTATATGTAATCTTCCGCTGTGCACATGTATGTATGAGATATGTATATTGTTTGTATGATGAACTCAACCCACATGCAAGAACCCTAAGTTTTATTTGTACCACCCTACACCACATAACCCAACAATTGGTATCAGAGCAATTTGTGTTGTTATGGGTGGTTTTTTAGTGTTAGCTAAGTGTTGGCTAAGTTGTATGACAAGTTCCGGAGCTGTTGGGATGCATTTTAAGTGTTAAAAATGCAAACCAGTGAAAAACAGCACCTGGAACGCTGCAGCGCTAAGGTCCAGCGCGGCAGCGTTCATATGAATGCTGGAGCGCGGGGTGTATGACGCCCCAGCGCTGGATAAGCGCAGGGGCGCTGGGTGCCTGGCGCCCTAGCGCGAGAAGCACTGCTTCCAGCGCCCTAGCGCTGATAAGACAGCGCCGCAGCGCTGAGACTTGTGAAGCCCTAGCGCGGCAGCGCTACAAGACCAGCGCCGCGGCGTTCTTACACTAAAAAAAAAAGAGTAAAATCTTTTTATTTTTCCACATGTGGGGGTTTATGAGATGTAATAATAAGGGTTATTAGTTTACATGATAAACCAAGAAAATAATATTTTTTATTTTATTTATTTTTGTAACCACAATGGGGGCCCCACTGGTGGGGGTTAGTTGTGCTTGTGCAAAAATGAATAATTGATTGAGAATAACCTCTCATGTGATGAGCGCATATAATATGAAAGCCTGTAATTAAAATCTCTCTTAATTAGATTGAAATTTATTATATTATGTGATAATATTTTAAATGGTCCGTCTTGTCAATACGGTGTGAGATGGGTCACTATGGTCTTTCCCAATATTGCTTTAGCGTGAGGGATTTGATCGGTGTGACTTGGTCTAATGCCGGTAAAACATGAGATGAATCAAATATATGCGAACATATTATCCAATATTGCTTTAGCGTGAGGATAGTGTCAGTAACATATATTTGAGCATTGATGAGTTAATCTGAAATACAGTTACCCAATATTGCTTTAGCGTGAGGGTAATGTGTATTTAGGATCAGTAGTAAGAGTTGTATGAGATACAATTGACAAGAGTTGTCTACCTGTTGGATTTATAAAGGCCAATATTGCTTTAGCGTGAGGCTGGAGTAAAACCCCAAGGGAATCCACTTCCCTCTGTATAGTTTAAAATGTTATACTATCTTATCCCGTGTGAGAGATTAAAGGGATTAAGTAAAGCAGTGGGAGGGCGTTTTTAGATTAAAAAATGTATAACAGTTATACCCATGATCTAAAGCGTAATTTATTAACAATAAGAAATGTACTGCTACGCATCTCCTATTTTGTCTTATAGAGATAAGATATTTGTCTTATAGAGATAAGATGAGTACGAGCAATCCGTTACTAATCTTGAACAAATACCAATAACTATAGGGTACTGAATAATATTTTTAAGACTTGCTTAAGGATCTAAGAATAGTTCTAGATTCAGTAATATTTGATATTACTAAACCACAGATAGAGAAAAGTCATAATGGAAAGTGTTTCCACCGTTATAAGGTTTGAAATAGTAAATGTTACTATTCATCGCACCTTGACTTAAGAAAGATTGACTCATTAGATATCTGTTTCACCAAACATTAACATTTCATTAGCATTTGATGTTAACTTAGCAAAGGTATGAGATACCGCTTGTTATTCTCATATTTGTAAGATGTTACATGATTTGAGAAATGCTTGATTGCTAAGAAATGAGAAGTTCAGCTTCACGTAGGTAATAGAGATTTCCTGAATGTGGTAGCCGTTAAGACTTCACAGTTACTTCTTATTTCTAGTAACAGCATTAATGTTGTATA
Source organism: Ailanthus altissimus (assembly GCA_946807835.1). NCBI lineage: Eukaryota > Viridiplantae > Streptophyta > Magnoliopsida > Sapindales > Simaroubaceae > Ailanthus > Ailanthus altissimus. The sequence goes on along the minus strand of OX327707.1, from coordinate 5,199,869 downwards.
ATTGCTATTTTGAGCCAAATATTATTAGGTAAATCATATCACTCCCTGTGGCTGACAGAGAGGGTTATCATAAAATAAGGAAATAGTTCCTTGTGATAAAGATAATGATTTACTAACTGAATGTCAGTTAATGAATGGCTGTTATATCTTATATACAACAAGAAATGTCATATGTGTAAAGGTGAACAGAATAAATAGTATTTCAGCAACTTAAATAATAATGAATAGTGGTATATATAAGATTAGGTCATGTAGTCGTGAGACGACTATCCTAGCTGGTTATGGATGGTCAGATTTTTGATTTGACTATAGTACATTGACTAGTTTATGAATTATGAATTCAAGAGAATATGGCTGAATCTTTATGTAGGTGTAAGACGCCAAGCCACTGGTTTATTGGATCTGGTACATATAGATGTATTTAGTCCAATAAATCTTACTGTTATAAATGATTTCGATACTTCATTGTCTTTATAGTGATTGTCGCTATATAGACATGTGTTTCTAGGAAACGCAGGTCAGAATAATTTCGAAGTGTTCAAAATGTTCTGACAATGAAAGTAAAGAAACAAACCCTTATGTATATTGAGTGCTTTCGATTAGATCGAAGCAGTTTATACATAATCAGTAAATTCACAAATTATTTAAAAGAGAATATGATTCTCTCTCAGCATAGTCCTCCAGATACTCCTCAACATAAAGATGTTTAGGAAATGAGGAATCGGACTATATTAGATACAGTCTGATTGATATTGAGAATCGCTGATCTTCTAAAAATATCTATGAGGTTATATTTTAACATCTGCTACTCACTTATTAAATAATTCCATAATCGTTCCTACTACTTTATATGAGATATAGACTAAATAGGAAACGAGTCTTAAGTATGTTAAGACTTGGTGTTATTCTGTTTACATAAGAGTTATGCAACAGAATAAACTTGTATCCAACGGTACAAGTATTGGTTCATTTAGTATCCCAAGTGTATAATGGGATACCAATTTTATAATTCAAATGAACGAAATATGTTCGTTTGTCATAATGTCACATTCCTAGAGAAAGAGTTTCTCATGAATTGTGGAGATTATAGAAAGATTGAACTTGATGAAGTCAATCTAAATATAGATGAACCATCGATGGAATTTTAATTTTAAATGAGTGAAATACCTTTAACACACTAAGTTCATAGGTCCAAAAAGATATCAAAGCCATCATTTAGGTATGTTTGATACTTGAAGGTGCCCTTGATATTTTCTTAGTTGAAGAAAAGGATCCTTTAACTTATGAAGAGACGATGTTTGACATCGATTCGGGAAAATGACAAGATACTATAAAATTCTGAAATTGACTCAACGCATGACAATTAAGTCTAGGACTTAGTTGTGCTTCCTGTAGAAACTGTTTCTATTTGCAGTAAATCAGTTTACGCAGCGGAAGCAGTGTGGGCCCTATCTGAAGGAATGTCCTTCATGGCCTGACTGATGTTGAAAGGTTACACTCAGAGATCTAGGATCAATAATGAGGAAACCTTTTTCATCAGTAATCATGCTAAAGTCAATTTGGATTTTGTTGATGATAAGATACCATAAAATTCTGAAATTGACTCAACACATGACAATTAAGTTTAGAACTTAGTTGTGCTTCCTGTAGAAACTGTTTCTATTTGCAGTAAATCAGTTTACCCAGCGGAAGCAGTGTGGGCCCTATCTGAAGGAATGTCCTTCATGGCCTGACTGATGTTGAAATGTTACACTCAGAGATCTAGGATCAATAATGAGGAAACCTTTTTCATCAGTAACTATGCTAAAGTCAATTTGGATTTTGTTGATGATAAGATACCATAAAATTTGAATTTGACTCTAAGTATGACAATTAAGTCTAGGACTTAGTTGTGCTTCCTGTAGAAACTGTTTCTATTTGCAGTAAATCAGTTTACGCAGCGGAAGCAGTGTGGGCCCTATCTGAAGGAATGTCCTTCATGGCCTGACTGATGTTGAAAGGTTACACTCAGAGATCTAGGATCAATAATGAGGAAACCTTTTTCATCAGTAACCATACCAAAGTCAATTTGAATTTTGTTGGCTATTGTTGTATATTATGATTATGGGACTGGCTAATGGATGTAAATAAGCTGTTCTGGGAAGTATATCTCGAGTAAGAGATATGCAGAGAATAACTTGATGTTTTTGCATCCAAGCCTAACTTCTAATATAATGTGCAAACTAAGAAAGTCCATTCATGGACTTAAGTAGTTTTTCCCAAAGCTGGAATCTTTGTTTATATGATGAAATCAGAAAGTCTGATTTTATCATGAATAAAGAGGAAGCGTGTGTGTTTAGAAAGGGCAGTGGGAGTATAATTATCTTTTTAGTTCTCTAAAGTGGAAAATATATACTCAACATTGGAAACGATGATTAGAGTATAGCAAATAAATCAGATAAGTGTTATCTGTGTAAAGAACTTCTTCATAAAAGATTTAAGAGAGACTTCCTATATACTAGGTATAAAGCTTTATGGAGATATAGCTAGGAAGCTAATAAGACTCTCTCAAACTTCGTATATAGAATAAGTCCAATAAAAGGTACAACTTCATTGACTGTGAGACAGTTAAAGTCCCTTTTAGAAGTGGCATTCATCTTTCTTAGAGGAAGTGTCCTCGGGAAGAAGATGAGAGAGTTAGAGTGTTTAACATCTCAGATGCATTAGCTAGAAATAAATTAATGCATACCGTCCAATGTACGAAATCTGGATTTAGATGGTTGTAAGTGTTACAAGCTGGTATCTAATTAATCCAGATCATGACCATTAAATGGTTGTGAAACATATCAATATATACTTGAGAAGTATATAGGATAAGTTTATAAAATATGAAGAAAGTTTCTTACAAAAGAAGGGATACACATGTTCAGACTTACGTCTGATCAGAATGGTAGAAAGTCTACATTTAGTTATGTGTTTCTCTATATTAGTACCGGAACTAGTTAAATGAGTATTAATAAATGTTCATAGCTAATTCTGCCTTGGAGGTAGAATGTGTTGCGGCTTGAGAAGCCAGCAAGAGACGTACTATGGATATTCAAGATAATTGCAGAGCTTTGAATAGTTCCAAGCTCAATGGATCCTATCCCACTATATTGCAAATTAACGGTGATTGCTTAAGCCAAGAAGCCCCCTAAGCCTAAACTCCTATAGTGTTTGAGAAACACGTGAAGTGTATTAGTATGAGATACCAGTACGTATGGCACTGAAGCAAGTGGGAGTTTGTTGGAGCTGGTGCTCACGTGCCATTCCAATATTGTATGAATATTAATTGTTAATATTTATACAATAAACATTTCGAATAAAGATTGTTAATATCATATTAATATGGTAAAATGCTTGTAACATTACAGACATTGTTTGATCTGAAATAGTTCAGATCTGGTTTAAAGGAGTTTAGACCAGAACTAATAGTTATCAAAGCTGAGAGTTATAAATACTAATAGTTAGCACTGTTAATAGTTATCAGTTTATAAGAGTCAGCGAGGTCTAAAGAGTTAGAACTTTGTCTATAATGGGATAAAGACGTGAGAGTATACTTATAATGATATAGTTGTAAAGAGTTGCAATAGGTGCTAAGAAATATCATTATGTAAGTATGTCTCAAATATAATGTTCCTGATCTATGATCATCAATGCGGGTCTATCGGTGATTTACTTTATATAGATTAGTGTATGTCTATATCTGACTGGTTCAGATGGTTGTTCTTAGCTGACCATGAGCTTAGAGCTTGTATAGGCATGCGGGTATCCAGTCAGGACTGGATACTGAACAGACTTATGAGGACCCCAATAGATATCCTATGACACCGTCAAAGGAAGGTCCTCCCGAGTTGAGTAGTATTCGTGGTCCTTTGACCTGAGCGCCACGGTGGTCTTGTGAGTGATCCATCATGCTTTGGTTCCACATATGTCAGAGACCTTTCAAGGTCTGACCGCTATGTGTCGCTGGGTATGGTCCGATGCTCATGGAGTCCGGTGTGCGTAGATACGGGATCCATCAGCTTACGTAGGTAAGTTGTATATCCGATGCTCCGAGATTGTATTTCATAAAGTCTTGTGGCCACAAGCATAAACCCGAGAAAAGAGTTTCCCACAGGGTTAAACAATATAGCAAAAATGTTTGCATATATTGTTTATCGAGATACGAATCTGGAGATAAGATTATTGGATGAGCAAATGGGGATTTGATGGTGCTGATCTATATCCCCGCACATCTAGGGTATAAATGATGGAAGGATTATACGTATACGTTATGACCTCAACTTGTATGGTCTGACACGCTGATTTGTAATATTCGTAACGTGTGCGTGGGGCATCGATTACGGATTAATGGAATAGTTCCATTTGACAAATCGGGTGTAGACCTAGAGAGTCCCAATATGAAATGTACTCTTTGAGCACTTGGGCAGTGTACCGTATTGAATTGTTCAATACAGTATAATTCAGCAATTACTAAGGTTACGTTAACTAAAGTATATGGTTAAAATGGTGGGACCCACTTTAGGTTAACTTGGTAACCGAGTAAGGATATAATAGTAATTTCACTTTATGATTATTTAATTGTTAAATAATTAAAATAAATATTTATTTGTTTAATTGTTAAATAAATGATTTAACTTAACTAAGGTTAAAAGTTAACCATAAGGTTAAGTTAGTTAACTTTACTTAATGGTTAAGTAAAGGTTAACCTAACCATGGTTAAGTTAGTTAACTATGGTTAAATTAATTAAATATTTATTAACTTAAAGGTTAAGTTAAAGTAATCTAACTATGGTTAAATGTTAACTAAGGTTAGGTTAAGCCAAATGAAATGCAAATGAAATTCAAATTAGTTTGGAATTAATGCATTTGTATATAAAGTGAAATGAAATTGAAAATCAAAGGGTTTTTAGTTTATATGTTTTGCATTTTTGGGAGCCAATTCAATTTGAGAAATTGAAATTGTTTGTTTTGTGTTTTAAGTGTTAGAACAACAAAACAAATTGAATTAATGGTTACTAAATGTAATAACTAAAAATAAGATTTGTTTTATTTATTCAAGAGTTGAATAAAAGGAAAAACAAATTTAATTAAGTTAAATGGTTTAACTTTGTAAAATGTTTAAGAGTTAAACATATATGCTGGATTAAGATGCTGCCATTCTAGACAATCAAACCCACCCTTGTTGATTGCTAGAATTGATCAAAGATTCATTTCATGGTGGACTTCAAAGAAAATTAATCCAAAGGCTTCATTGGTGATATTTCTCAATTTCGAATTTCAATTTAATCAAATGTTATTTTCTGTGTTCATTATATGTAATCTTCCGCTGTGCACATGTATGTATGAGATATGTATATTGTTTGTATGATGAACTCAACCCACATGCAAGAACCCTAAGTTTTATTTGTACCACCCTACACCACATAACCCAACACTATTAGTCACAAAGGTACATGGGTACCGTCGGGTTGGCTCATAGTCCTCCTCTTGCCAATCCTCAATCATCGAATATGCTCATCGACTTGACTTACCACCTTTGTTGCATATCAATCACATTGGTCGTGTTCAGATAGTTTAAAATGACTCAACCACCAAAAATTATAGATAAGATATTTCTTATAAATACAACTCCAATAATCTCGATACAAGTCCCACACAAACAAGAAAGTGCTAATCTTATTTAGGTACAACTTTAATATTTGAATCTAAGAAGGAAAATTCTCAAGAAACTTCCGACCCTATTAGAATTCTAATATTGCATATCAAAACTATATGACAACCCTATAAACAAGGTTCAATTTGGCCAAGAAAGGCACGATTATGATTATTGTGACTAAAAATATGAGACTGTCATTTTTAATAACAATAATTAAAGTAATAATTTTTTGAGGGCCTTTCTTTCTTAAAACCCTCAACCTAAGCTTCAACTCATCATTCACTATCCATCTTGCTTGCCCCATTTATATTTTATTTCCCTTATTTTTTTAGATCATTGCCTTAAATGTTAAAATGCTTTTGTTAAAAAAACTTTTGGTGCGACTTCATCTTTGTCTGTGATTATAGGATTCTCATTAGACCTAGTATCCTTAGAATGGAGTAGCTCAATTAATAGTCAATTCTTCCCAAATTTTAACTAAGCTTTATGAGAAAATTTAACTTAACTCATTAATTTGGAGATTGACAAAATTTTCGGATCAACAACATTAAAGAACTTTTATTCCTTCAGTACCACAATTGATTTTCTTACTTAAAAGTAATCTACTTTCCCTAACAATTATTCATTCCTTTATACAATTGCATATGTTTCCTATTGATGTACTAGCATATATTTCCATAGTCCAGGGGAATTTATAAAATGGGCCATGCCTTTTAAAACAAAAAAAAAGCCCAATTCCCCCGAAGCCCGTTAAAGCTTGTTTCTCTTTGTTAATTAGTCAAAATATGGCAAATGAATAAAAAAAAAAATAAGACAAAATTGTTTTTGGAGGTGTTGCTGCCGAGAGAGGGAAAAGGTAAGTTCCATGATTTTCCATTTAATTTTTCATTCCATTTTGTTAATTTAAATATGATTTTGAGATATTATGATATGGGTGTTTTAGAGATTATTTGAAATCTTAGATTGTTGGAATTTTTTCCAATTTAAAAGAAATGTTAGTAGTTGAGGTTTTAAAATTTTGGAAGCAAAATTATCACTATAATACAAAATTTTTACTGATATTGTGTGTGTTGGAGTAAGATTTGGATTTTGGAAAAATCTAACTCTTTATTTAGAGTTAATTTTGAGTTACACTATATAATGAGACTAATTTATTATTTTTCTTTATTTTGAGACCCGTATGACATGGATAGAATAATTTGAATTTGATATTGTAAAGTCTGCATCAATTCAACTAGTTGGTACATGTATAATTCGTTGTGTTACCATTTTGTTTAAAAAAAATTTGTTTAAAATTATCAATTTGAGTATAACTTTTATTCGGGTAAACAATTATGTATTTTGTTTTATTTTAAGAGAGTTATTATACGTGATGTGTTTGGATAATGCGTTTTCGTTTATTGTCGTCACCTTTTATGAGTGTGATTTATATATATACACACATATATAGTCTATTTAGTGTATTTAAGATTTAATTTATTATGCATCTTTTTATAAAATATATGAAAGCATGATGAATATATTTTTTAAGCATGATGTATATAGTCTTTAAAGTTAAGCAATGTGTTTTATTTATTAATTTAATTTATTTAGATTATGCCATATTTAAACTAAGTTTTTATTCTACATTATAGAAAAATCATATATATTATCATTTGATACTTCAAATATTTATAAGTAATATTATAAATATCAGTAATAATATGTTTTGATGATTTATGATATTAAAATATATAGTATGAGTTATATTTACAAAACAGAAGTGGTTTTCAAATCACAAAGCAGTATCCTCCACTCTTTAGATAGAAATATGAGATTCAGGTCTTCTAGCTCGTTTATACACACATGTAAGTTTTAGGCCATGGGTATGGGTGCTTTATTTTTTGGGAGCCAGTTTATTTTGCATATGCATAAGACGATGATATGATATGAGACAGAGATGTGTACGTCTAACGCTCTGCTCGATGAGTATTCCGAGTATGACGAAGTTTCCCCCTGAGTATTAATTTAGTGTAAGATTTTAAAAACATATTTAATTTTCATGACATAAATTTATACATGAACTGGTTTATGAAAAGCATTTATAAGATTGTTTTAGATTTTGTAATACTTTCATATTTAGCATGAACAAAATAAAATTTAATGTTTCTCATAAGATTTTAGAATATTTATATATTTTACGTTAAAAATAGTATCTACAATATTAAAGTTTATTTTTATTATAATTATTGTTGTTCTATTATCTCGATTATGTTACATATTTATTTAAACTATTTCATTCATTGTATTTGTGAAAAATCACCCCACTCACTTTTTTCCTTCTTAAGAGATTATAGACTTTCTTAACTCAATGACTAGTTGAGGTAGGTCACAATATGATACTCTATGTTGTTTTGTGAGCCATATAGGGCTTATGGACTTTTTTTTGTCATTTTAGCCTATAAAAATTTATTGTATTAGACTTTTTGATTTGAATTTGTATTATACTAGTTTGGACATTTGATATTATAATTTTGTTAATATTGTCTTGGATACTTAGAATATGTTAATAGATGATTTATAGATGTATTTTTTTATTAAATGATGTTGGTTGTGTATTGTGGATAAGGAAAGAGAAGTTTGGAAGTATAATAGTTTGTGTTGAATTTTATAGAAGTGTTTATATTTAAAAATTACAAGTTTGAAATGTCCAAAAAATAAGAGAAATTTTGTCAAAATTTCGATAGAAATTCTACTATAATGAGAGTTTATAAATATTCACAGAATAGCAATTAAGATCCGTCCTAAAGTTTATAAAAGACTATGAGACCGATCGTTTTAATTTAAAACTAGCACCTCTTATTCACATTTCTATTATAGTAATTTATTTTTTTAATTCTAGTCGAGTGAAAAATTTGTTGTTGTATTATGTTCATCTAATCTAATTAAGTTCTCTCCTCATGTTTTTTTTTTCTTTTTTATTTGAAAACTATAAATTACACAATTAAAACAAAGAAAAAATAAGTTAAAACAATAATATTATACACAAAATGTATGAAAAATTCAAGTAAAATTAATACATGACAATTAATTAATTAAATAAATTATTATATTTAACACAAAATTTAAAAATAAAATAAAAGAGTACCTACTATGTCAAACTTTTTTATTAAAAAGAATATTATAAAAATATAATAGTTACAAAAATATTGAAATATAATAATTTTCAAGAATATGTTAAAACATATTGGTTGATATTGGTTACGTTTATTAAGCTACACTACGAAATTAAAAAAATATTATTATAATATATATAAAAATAAATAAATATTAAAAAAAAAACTAATACAAAAAAAGTTGGAAGTGCTGGCACCAACGTCTAGAGTCATGAACTGGTTAGCAATGGGTACTCTTTTTTATTAATTAATAAATCTTTCAAGCATTAATTTATTTTCTTCATAAATGAATATTTATTGCATAGAAGAAGTTTGATTGGAACTCAAAATTCTCATAGTAAAGATAAAGGTGCATACCAACCCTCTACTACTAAGTTAAGGTAGGATAACTTGAAGTTAAATGGGTAATTTAAATAGTGTCAAGAGTAATAATACTCTATTTATTTATATTAAATTACTTTTTTTTTGGAAAGATTATATTAAATTGTTCTTAATAGTAAGATACATTTTGGTTATATTTTGTAATAAAAGATTTTATTATAAAAAAAAAATCTAAAATACATTTTAAAGTGTAAATAGCTCCACCCTTTATAACCAGAGGTCATTATTTTTTTTTCTATAAGTCTAACTAAAGTTGTCTTAAAAATGAAGTTAATTTTTATTAATATAATGACATGGTCATTATTGTCAAAGTACACGACATAAAAACTATTAAAATATGAAATTTTAAACAAATATATAAATTTTTCGTGAATTTCGTGGCAGGGTGACGTGGGCAGGGTGACGTGGTCAGGTAACGTGTGCAGTATGCCGGGGTATTAACACTATTACCCCCTAAGGTTTATACAAATTACAATTTTATGTATATTTTGGATTGTAGTTATACCATCACCCTTATATTTAATTTAAAAAACAAAAATAACTTTCTGTTTATAAAGTATTCTAAGAGCATTTTAGTCTTTTAAATTAAATAAAAAAGATAACCATCAAAATGTAATTTATGTAAACCTTAGGGGTGATAATGTTAATATCCCGCAGTTTGCCCGAACTGAAAAGCCTTAAATTAAAAACGATCATCGTCCTTGGTGTCTTCGTCCGTAGGCTATAGCAGTTACGCAAGCTATAGAATTTATTTCCTAGAAGGTAAAAGCATGTAAGTTTTCAAGTCTTTTATCTGCTAATTATATTTAATTTTGTATATTATTAGGGAGAAGTTGTGGTTCTTGTAATCCCTGATTTTTTTTTGGGTTTTGGTTCTTCTTTGGATTTGGTAGTGTTGCTGCTCGAATTGTTCAGTATTTTCATTATTACTTTTGTTTGGTTGGCTAGAAACTAAATTATACTTGAAGAACTGGAATTTTAGTTTTATCTTTACGTTCTTGTTATTGTGATTTTGAAATTGATAACTAGAAAATAAAGATAGAGATTGATAAAGAAAATTATCTTTGTTTTGTTTTATTTTTTATGGGTACTTCTAGTTCTGTATTGTTAAGTTATTGCAATTTCTCACTCTTTCACTCTAACCAGCTTTGATGCTTTTATGCACTTGTTTACTATTTGTTAGAGCTAACTTTTTCACTGGTTATTTTTGTAAGTTATTGTGAATGCATTTGTAAGCATTGCTTATTAAATTGAGAGATTGATACTCTTTCTCTCTCTCACTTTTTTTTTTTGGAATGTGGAGTGGAACTGCAATGGCTTCAAACAGATCAATGTAAAAAAGCTGGATTGCCTGTTTTGATTCCAACTTGTTGCTACTAGAAGGATTTTGATGGGTTCTATATTGAGCCTAAATAGTTCCAGGCATGGAGCAATTGAATCTTTCGAGGTTCCACAGAATGATAATTGCAAGAGGCAGAGGTTGTTGTCGTCGAGCTTTTCTGAGGAAAACCCACGATTGATTCCCAGTCTTCCTGATGAGATATCGCTTCAGATTCTTGCTAGACTGCCTAGAATTCAATACTTGAATGCGAAATTAGTCTCCCGGGCCTGGAAGGCTGCAGTTACTAGTTCTGACCTCTTCAATTTGAGAAAGGAACTTGGAACAACTGAAGAATGGCTCTACATATTAACAAAGGTTGAAGATGACAAGTTTTCTTGGTATGCTTTGGACCCCTTATCCAGAAGATGGCAAAGGTTGCCACCAATGCCCTGTGTTGTCTTTGAAGATGAATCAAGAAGAGGTTTGGCAGCAATCCGTATGTGGCATATGTTGGGCTCAAGCATCAAAATAGCTGATGCCATAAGGAGCTGGCTTGGGAGGAAGGATACTCTGGATCAAATCTCATTTTGTGGGTGTTCTATTGGGGCTGTTGATGGCTGCCTCTATGTGTTAGGGGGATTCTCAAGAGCTCTAGCCTTGAGAAATGTCTGGCGGTATGACCCTGTTCTAAATGCATGGAGTGAAGTGAGTTCAATGTCAATTCGTAGAGCATATTGTAAGACAGGCATCTTAAATAACAAGTTGTACGTTGTTGGAGGGGTTACCAGGGGTCCTGGTGGACTCACCCCACTTCAGTCTGCTGAAGTTTTTGATCCGCGTACAGGTATTTGGTCCGAAATACCAAGCATGCCTTTCTCAAAAGCTCAGGTTCTACCAACAGCCTTTTTGGCTGATTTACTTAAGCCCATTGCCACAGGAATGACTTCCTATAGGGGAAGGTTATTTGTACCTCAGAGTTTATACTTCTGGCCTTTTTTTGTTGATGTTGGAGGAGAGGTTTATGACCCAGAGGTAAATTCATGGGTTGAAATGCCAGTTGGGATGGGTGAAGGTTGGCCTGTGAGACAAGCCGGAACAAAATTGAGTGTCACAGTTGAAGGTGAGTTATATGCACTGGATCCTTCTGGTGCACTTGATACTGCTAGGATCAAGGTGTATGATCACCATGACGATGCTTGGAAAGTTATGGTTGAAGACGTACCCTTACCTGATTTTACTGATTCAGAATCTCCTTACCTACTTGCTGGTTTACTTGGGAAGCTTCATGTGATAACTAATGATGCTAATCACAACATAGCAGTGTTGCAGGCTGATGTGCAAAATCTTTTTGCTTCAACACCATCTGAATCATCATCTTCATCACAGGAATCCATAAAGGAACAAGCTGAATCAGCTGCAGAATCAGAAGCAGATATTTGGAAGATCGTTGCCATAAGGAGTGCTGGATCTTCTGAGCTGGTTAGTTGTCATACACTTGATATTTGATGCAACTAGGGGCCAGAAATTTGCACTTTCTTTTTTCTTCTAATTTTGTTTTCCTTTTTCCTTTCTATCAATACAAGAAGAGTTTGACTCATATCATAGTTTGTTCTGATTGCCTTCTGTGGTTGAATCTTCAATCTTGAAATTGGCTATAAACAAGTGATTTATGATGTGTAACTCTTTTCTGTAAGTTTTATAAGAATTGCAAATTAGAGCGCATGGACGTGATTGATTATGGTGTCATTAAATTCACTTTTTAATAGGTGAAAAATGTGTTTTTGCTATCATATACTTTATTGTGTTTCACTGAAATAGATAAAAGGTTTCTTTCGGGATATAGGAAAGGATATGCTGGGAGAGGCACTTGGCAAGTGATTTTTTTTATAGAGTGTTTTATAGATGATGAAAACCCTTTAAATGTTTTATAAAGCTGTAAAGGTTTGATAGGTGCTTTTTAAATGAAGCACTTTCATATGTTTCTTAGAAGGCTCTTGTAATTCTTTCCCTGAACTTTCTCAAATGTCCCTGCTCCTGGAGTCATCTTCACTTGTGACAATAGGAATTGTGTTCTTCAGTGGCTTCTCTAGGCTTAATGGGTCAGCATACTCCAGTTATCTAAGTTATCTTCAGTTAAGTGAAAGAAACGTGTAACTTTAAGCAGTGACTTGCTGTGCCAAACTTGTGTTTGGAGTGAAGGGGCACAAGGAGCTGAACAAGCATAAGTTTATGGATAATTTTCCGTCTCCATGTACACCAGAACTTCATTTGTCTGTTGTCATTTTCAATTGCTTAGTTACCCTTCACTTGCTTTAATTATAAATTAATTTGAGCTATGCACTACTGAACAGGGGCGGGGGATTTCAGTTCTTGGTCGGTTCCGACCAAGAACCGGTTCAGTTGGATTCTTAAATTTGGTTTGGACTTGGTGGATGGGCAAGTCACTGTTGGGCACTTGGGCTGACTTTGTACAGTGGGTCTTCTTTTTTATGAGTAATCTTCCCTCCACCTCTATATTAAATCGACAAACATTTTCATGTCTTTGAATTTTTAGAAAGTCTATATCACGTCCCAAATTTTTGAAAAGTCTATATCGTGCCCTATGTCGTTACATCTATCAATTGAAGTATGAAATTGACCAATATTGACCATTGAAAATACTAATTTGCCCTTGATATGATGTATATTAAAGTAAAAAAAAATATGAAATTAACCTTCTCCTCCTCTCACCTCGCCCTTCTTCCTGCAATCTCTCTCTTTTGGGATATTTTGCGAGTCTAGGTGGTTTTCAATCCCTTCTTACTCCATACAATCTCTTCTTGGGGGTCCTCTTAAATTCTCTATCTCGAACTCTCCCTTGGGCTCTACCACCAACGACTTCATTACTTCTTCCTCTTCCTCAATCATGATGTAATTAGGTGCTCGATCGTAGGCTGCAACATAGGTTGAGATGTGATACTCAACTAGGTAATACCAAAATTGATTGAATTATTATCCTTCCTTTAGGACTTTTAGAGCGATCGATAGGTCAAAAACTCTGAGTTGGATTACCTCTTTATAGAATTGGTCCATGAATTCCATCAGGCTTTCGATTTGGCCCTGGTTGATCTTCCTCAATTGTCAGGGATCTTTGGCCAACTTGCATGCTCCTTGAAAGTGGTGTACAAATTTGTTCGGTAACTCGCTATATGATGAAATGCTTCTTTATTTCAAACTTTGATATCACAAGAGGGCTTGCCCCTTCAAATTTATATGGAACAGCCGACATATCTGGTTCTGCCTTAATCTAGCAATGACCATTAGATTGGTTACCAAATCTACATAGTGGTTTGGATTAGAAATCCCTTTCTACACTAAGATGCTCGGTAGTCTGAAGGCCAGGTCCATATCTCTAAACTCTTCAATAAGTGGCGTTTTTTCATTACCCTCTCTATCATCCTTAGTAGAGGTAGTTCTCATCGCTTCCTACCCTCCACAAGCTCTTGTATCCTCTATTCCAACATTTAAACCTTTTCTTCTAAATCCATTTTTCTTAATGTCATTTTCCTTGGTCCATTTTTGCTCGCATTCTCCTTTCTAGTCCTTTGTCTTACCAACAAGTTTCGTCAAGTGTCATGCTTATCCAGCTCATCCTTGTCTCTCTTATCCATGGTATTCCTCCTCATTCTTCTCAAATCTCCAACTTGCAACTCGGTTATCAAGTTCTTAGTATGACCTTATACTCCGAGACCACCTTTCGTGCACTGCTTATAACGCTTCTCCTGCCACCCATTTCCTTTCTCTTTATAGGTGTCTCGGTGGGTGGCTTTAGTCACCGGCTGGTGGGAGAGGATTCCGAGGATTAGACAATGCCACCTAGCAATCGATTGCTCCCCAAGGTTCTTGGCGCCCCTCTAATCTCCAATGATTGTTCAACACTTCCACTAGTAGATTTCTCAACTCCTTTTCTTTCTTTGCTTCCTCCAATCCTTGCCTCCATAAGAGACCAGCTTGCATCTCCTTCAAATGTTTTATATTTTCCTCCCATATTGTCAATTGCCATTCTTTGTTTAAAGTTGCTTGTTCAGGGTTTCTTGTTGCAGCTTGGTTCACTTCATGGTCTTGGTTCGTCTTAGACCAAGTGATCTTCTTATCCAACTTAGAGGGATTAGCCTTCACCACTTTTTGCACTGTTCCCATAGACTGTTAAACTTTTGATCGTGGAAATCAAATGAATCCTCTAACATAAATAGTTTCTTTCTTTTTTTTGAAATAGTGGCTTGATCCTCCATGTTGAACCAATTTGATCTCTTGGGCACTCTTTAACCTACGAGACCGGTCCCTTCACTCATAAGTTGGTTAGGTATGCTTAGTGGTTATCTCTAGCAATTACCCTTTGTGCCTAAGTCAGCAATGGGGTCTTTAAAAAAAGACTTGGGCGAAAATAATGGGTTTAGAATAGGCTTAGTTTCTTTCCATTTTTGTCTCTTTAGAGAAGGCTTTCGTACTCAAGGAATTCTTTTTTCTGAAGAAGTATGTTGCCCCTTATATAAGCTTTCTTAGGCGTTTTTGTCGTTTGAGTCTTTTTGGGACTTAGATATGTTCCGAGATATTATGAATGGAATATTCCTGGGGATCCTATGAATGAAATATATATGAGATCTTTGAGAAGGGATATGCTTGAGATCTTAAGAATGAAATATATCTAGGATCTGCATATGAATTATCTTGTTTCTAAAATTAGTCCTCAATGGGCGGTATGGTCGATTAGACTGAGCCAAGCCGATCTTAGATACCAAGGACAACTTTCTTTAATTTTAACCCCGAGCTTTTCGGCCCTTATGGGCCTATGACCCTAAGGCTTTATATAAGAGTCTTTAAACTGGGGCTTCAAGTGTGTTGGATCTTGGGAGATTGGGCCTAAGTATTAGTCAACATTGAATCCTGAAATTGGATCCTTAGAGTGGGCTATCTAAAGGTTAGGCCTCCCTCGTAGTGGGATGGGCTTGGATTAAGGCCATTGGGGGCAATAATTATATTAATAATTAATTATTATTTAAATAATTTATAGTCAATTAACATTGTAAGATATCTTGTTACATCTCCCCACTAATAAACTTAGTGTAATTAAATTAAATGTATTCAACTAATTTTGTATTTACCTGAAATTTTTTTCATTTTTAGTGTTGTGAATTTGGAAATGATTTTTACACATGAATGTTATGGATCAATAAATCAATTCAATTGCTTTTGTTGAAAACAAAACTACTGATAGTTTGATGAAGTATTAAGATGATCAATTGGTACTTTTTTTAACCAATTCTAAGTATTTTCTATTTTCTATTTGTCAAATGAATGTCTATAATTGGAATGGGAGCTTTTTCGATTTCTTTTAAAAAAAATAACTTCATTTAATTGGAAGATTAAATAAAATGATTAATATTGAGCCTCTATAGTAACTAGTAATTATAATAACAAGAGGGAGAAAATTTTAGAAGAATTTATTATAGAAAGAGATTTAGATTGCATGTTTGTTTGGCTAAGTTTTTATACCGGTCAAAAGAGTTTTTTTTAACCTGAAATTTTTTTATTATTTTTTTTGTGATATTTGGTTGCAATTAAAAAAAAGACTTTTGAAGATTAAAAAGTTATTTTTATCTTTATTTACAAAATTTTGAATTTTGAATTTTTAAAAGTAAAATTTTTTAAGTTTTTTTTTTAATATTTATATAATGTCTCATATATCTTAATAACATTTTTTTTAATTTTATAGTGTATTTTTAATAAAAGTTCTACTTTTAAAAACTCTAATTTTAAAAATGCTACTTTTAAAAGTTATATTTCTAAAAATTTTATTTAAAAAATTTAACCAAACGAGTTTCAATTAAATTTAATCTTTTAACTTGTTAAACCTATTAGCTAATTGATATTTATTTTTGATAGATAATATAAATTCTTGCTAAAACAAATTACGTTGACAATTAGATAAAATCCAACCGTCCACATCAATTTAGATTGACATCGTGATTTTTATCACGGCCTCATAAAAGATATCTAAGTTACTAAGTATTTTCCAACCCTTATGAGAAAAAGCATTATGTCAACTACTAGAGGTGTAAAATTTTGCTAAATTCAAACCAAAAATTCAGCACAATCACAACCACATCTCTCGTTAAGAGAGACATTTATCTAAGTGGTAATTTTTTTTAGCTATATTTTGTGTAATAACACCTTATTGTTTTTTAAAAAAATTAATGGTTATAATTTTAACCTTAAAAAAAAGATAAATAAATACCTATTCAAGAATTATATTAATTTAGAGAATTTTTTATATAGCATAAACTTCTTCTTCTTTTTTTCTTATCCACTTTAAACCCCTTTAGTATAGACAAAAAAAAAAAAAACTCTTAAGAACTCATATGGAGAGTGTTAAAAAATTCAAAAGAAAAGCTGAACCAAGCTATTTCTCAAAAGATTTTTCAAAAGACCTTTTAAATTATAGGTTTGATGTCTTGAAAATCTCCACACAAAAAAAGTAGCATTTAGTATTTCTCAAACAAAACCTTTTAAAATAAATTATGAACTAAAAATAATTATGAAAGCAGTTATAAAATAGAGCAAAAATGTTTAAAAAAAATTAGAGTAATGCTAAGCAATTATAAAATAAAATAATACTACACTTTTAAATAATATCTAAAATTTTGTACCTTAAATTGAGTAATCAATAAATGATAAAATAATATAAATTTTAAAATTATTTATTATACAATTTTATCATTCGATGATTGTTTAATACATTATTTAAAATACAAAATTTTAAAATATTATTTGAGAAGTATAACGTTATTATATAAAATATTTAGTTAAAACAACTGTATTCTTAAATAAAAAATCTTAGTCCAACATTAGGATATTTTCCAATAGATTTTCATTTTTTTCAAAAATGTTTAAGAAAGACCCAGAGAAATTATAATTTTATTCTTGTGGATTAAACTTCGGCTAAAATTCAAGTATTATTCATTGAAAGATGACCCAAGTTTCATTACTCCTTAGAAGTATAAATTATCGAAGTCCTTACTCTATTTGACCGAGGAATGGATTTAAATAAATATTAAAAAAAATAACTCCTGATTTTAAAATTCCTAGTTTTAATTATTGGATTACCTTCAAGCCTTTTTATTTCGAAATAAACACTATAGTTATTATTGTTGGTAAATTTTTTTTAGTATTACAATAAATCTTCTAATATTTACATTTATATATCTAACAGAACATACAACAATAATTTCTATTAATATCTAACAGAACATATAGCAATAGTATCTATTGTGACACAATCATAAATCTAGACTCCATAAAGGTTAAATTTAAAGCATAGCCCATAAATTTAAACTTTAAAAAGTTAAATTTACTTTATTAAAAATTAAAAAAATATGAAAAAACTCGAATTTAGTCATCAAATTAAAAATTAAAGCTATCTATCGCTCGACTAAAAAGTAGTGGATTTGTTAGTAAAAAGTTATAACTACTAAAAAATTAACTTTAATACAAATAATAAGATACATGTAAATCTACGAAAGATGTACTACATTTAAATGTTTATAGGGCAAAAATAAAATTTACCCACAAAAATAAGTAAATTCATCAATTTTATGAGGAGTTTATTTTTCTATTTATGGTTTAATTTTAATCATTCAAACACTTTATGACATTTATTCTTTTTTCAAATATTAAAATTAAGTAATTTAGGTCTAAATAGATTAAACCGAAAAACTTTGTTAAGAGCGTCTAAACAGTTCGCACCCAATCCAGCATTTAAGTAAGTCAGTTCGCAAAATTCGTGATTTCAAGCCCAACGAGCAAATAACCCAACTCATCAACCTATAAATTTCTACAAACAGATAAGAGACTTCGTAGAAAATTGAATACCATTACAAGTTGTAATTTACAACAATTTTACTTATTTTTGCAAATACTTACCACACAAAATACCTTCTTTCTCTAATAAATATTGAATTGCTTTTATTATTTTAAAGAGAACACAAGAACAAAGAGATAATTTTTGTGAGTTTCATATTAAGGAACTTTAGTGACATCAACTACGAGGAAGTTTTGAATGAAAAGCAAATTCTCCAATACTATAAATAAATAAATAAATAAATAAATAAAAGAAGCTAAATGACAACACACGTACACACTCACCATCTTGAGCATTTGGTTCTATTCAATTGATATAACTCAGTATTACATAATTATCATAACTCTCCTACTTACCTCTACAATATTCTCTACACAGAACACCATCTTTCTTAAATAAACACTAACTTAAGCATTGAATTATTTTTTTTCTTATATAATGCATCCTTATAATTTCAAAGAATAAACAAAAACAAAAAAATAATTTTTATAAAATCTTATATTTGAAAAACTTTAATTGAGTCAATTACCTAAAGACCCAAATGGCTCACATTCAACCCCACATCTAATAAAATTAGCCCGCATCAAAGCAACATACAAAATCTATTATCTCAGGCTCAACAAATAAGTAATCTAACCCAACAACTCGTGAATTTTTAAATTAAACAAATAGATAATCCAACCCAAAAACTCGTGAATTTTCAAATTGAGTAAAAAGACTTCTTAGAGTTGAGTATTGATCGGATTATGATTTCTACTTTCATATTAATTATTATTTTAAAGTTTTAGTAGAATAATGATTTCAATCCATCTTAAACTCTTCACCAAAGAAAAAAAGAAGAAAAAAAACCACTGAAATGTACGAATTTATGTACACATACTTTAAACAAGATTTAAGTTTATGCTCTATAAATATGAACACTTATTCATAAATTATTCATTCAACATTTAATATTCAGTATTTAATAACCATTATTACAACCATGCTTATCTTTGCAAATACTCCTCATACACAAAGCACCTTTTTTTTTATATAAACACTAACTTAAATATTAGTGTCTTTTTTTGTGAAGGACGGTGCGCTCTCATTTCAAAGACTATGCAACGTAAAGATAAAGTGGTAATTTTCGTTCAGAGAAATTTGACACTTAAATGTGATCGTCAAACTTTGCTCATGACATGATAATTCTATTTTGATTATTATTTTTATATGAGAAGGGATTTCAACTCAAGACTTCTATTAAAATAAAGATAGATATAATACCAACCCTTGAGACTTCTACTAAAGTAGAGGTAGATATAATACCAACCCTTTACCACTTGGTTGTTAACACAAGTACTATTTTAATTGCTATTTAGAATGTGTTTTTGCTAATATCAAAACATTTTTCCAGTTTAACGAAGAAAAAACCAACCTTTTCCTGCGACCTGACGCCCTTCGAGATATTTTATCTTTTTAAGAAGTTAATTTCAACAAGGATATACCATGTTTAATTGAACCAGTAATAAGCACTCAGAGTCGGAGACAGAATCAACTGATCACAACATGGAGCATTATAGATCTCAAACAAAGGGAAAAGGTTTCGAGTACAAACCGGTACGTAGTAAATAACACCAGAAGCATGCTGCGGACAGAAACTTCAAGGTTGCTATAGTCAGGCCATAACACTTGGCTTCATTCATTATTGACAGATGCTAAAGAACCCATTCAGCTTATTTAGCGGATGAGAAAAGGATTTCCAGCCTCTTTGAGGCTTCTAGGATATCTTCTCTATGCCCAAACCCACTAATTCTTATATACTCTTCACCACCCGGACCAAATCCAGAACCTGGAACCGTTGTTATATGAGTCTTCTCAAGAATCTCCGTGAATACATCCCAAGATTTCTTACCCGGAAAATGTACCCATACATAAGGGGCATTTATGCCACCATATACCTTCATACCGACAGAAGAAAAAGTATCAACCAGTATCTTTGTGTTCTCCTTATAGTAATCGACCTTTGAACGCACAGCCTGAGAATTTTGGAACAATTAGTTCATAATAGTATTTCTTTACAAAAAGTCTAGTAAATCAACAATAGAAAAGGAGAAAGTTTACAACACCTCCTTTGTAGTATAACCATCCAATGATATTACCCAATGTATATATTTAATTATTGTAACTATCAACTTGTCTAGCAATCTTCAATACATGGCAAGATTTTATTGGATTGTTGCATGAATTCTGTGGTGCAATGGAGTTATTCTAGACTTCCCACAAAGAAGTTATTAAGTGGGATAAGTGGGACTCCACATGACAAAATTCTATGCAAGAGACTTTTATGTTTTCCGTCAAAGGCTTGGCAGCCATTGAAAGTTCCTTTGCTTCAAACAACTATAATGTTGTTTGAAGTAGCTTATCACAAAAAAAATAAATAAATAAATAACAAGCTTGTTATATATTCATAACTCGTGTCATGAAGCGAAATGAAGAGAGTTTTCTTTTCTGTTTTCATTAATTTATATCAGCAGAATTCTATACACAGTTTCCTATTAAAATGAGCATGGATGCATCCATATGCATATGCAGACATGTGATCACAAAGAGTACAGCTCAATACATTGTATATTCTTCCTTGAGGTTGTTTCTTAAATTTAAACTTACCTCAAAACCTTCCGAGGAAAGGCAAGCCAAACCACCAGCCTGTGCTATATTTGACGCTCCATTAAAGCAAGTGCACATTATGCGATCAAAGTCTTTTATGATAGGGAACCCACTTGAAAATAAGAGTTCCTCAGGGACCACTGTCCAACCAAGACGCACACCAGTAAACCCAGAAAATTTGGAGAAAGATGAAATTTCAATTGCAACCTGAATGAGAACAGAAAAATGATCAGAACATCTTAAAGCTACAAGGGAGAAGAAGATGATATGTTATATACTTTCTAAGTGGCAAGTTAAACAAATTATTCTGTGTGACTATTGACTGGCCAATTCATCGCAGATGTATTTACTAGTAATAAAATATCAATCAGACTCCATAGTCTGCATGTTTCAAGCTGACAAAGCCATATGCAGATTAGCCATCTGTTAAACTTGACTTAAAGCTTATTTTCAGCCTTTACCTAATAGCTAAGCTTTAGGGTTAAATAGTTTAACAAATATGGCGTTAGAGCTAAGGTCTTCTATTTGAACTCCCATGTCTCTGTTTTAATAAATAAATTTCAAAACAATTTCTGAGACTTGGTGTTGTTGGATGCACATCTATTGCAATTCTGCCCGTACTCATTGAATTCATGATCAACATGAAGATGCCTATTAGACTTGACTTAATATTGGCCCTTACATAATAGCTTTTGGATCAAATGGTTTGACTAAAAAAACTTAGGAGGAAGCTCGACAATTTAGAGGCCATAATACTGTAGACTAAATTCCTTTAGTATAACGTTCCGAAATAGTTCCATCCGCCACCTTCACGGGTCTCCGTAAGCATGGTGGGTGATTAATTTGAATACATATGCATCATATATATGTTGAGTGTTCACGTGCCCAAGATCTTTGTCATAGCCAAAGGTTAGAATAGATGAATTGTATTAAGAAAGGCAAACAAGTTGCTTTTCAAATCAATAACATAAACATAATCCTACCCATGCATGCCTAACGCAGAAGTTAGAAGGCTATCCTACTTGGCCAAATGACATGGAAGTGATTTACCTCCCTGGCACCAGGAATTTCAAAGATTGATCTCGGACTATCATCTGTCATGTATGCAGCATATGCAGAATCAAAAATAATAATTGATCCATTGGCCCTTGCAAAGTCCACAAGTTGCTCTAATTGATGTCGTGTTGCGGCATGACCAGTTGGATTATTTGGAGAGCACAAAAAGATTATGTCTGTTCTTCTAGTGCTTTTCAGGTCAGGAAAGAAATTATTTTCAGGTCCACATTCCAAGTATTCAATATTATGGTACTTCCCAATTTCATCTTCAAAATCACCAGCCAGACCGACTATGACACTTGAGTCGACATAAGCCTGTCAGAAAGCAAATTTCCATCATTAACTCCAAAATGCCATGTCCATGGTTTCCATAGAAACTGGTGAAATAATTTAAACAATAACAGTTGTGTGGTTTAGGGAATCATCTATAACTAACACAAGATGTTAAGTTTATGCCTACTGGATGCAAATATAGCATGTCAAAAATCTAGCCAAAATTATGTCAAAAAGGATTTAGGAGCTAAGGAAATATTTGAAGAAACCAGATCTAAATATATCTAAGATGTAAGCTAAAAATTGGTGTCCTATTCTTTTATGCGCTGAAAGTGTTCCCAGACTGTTCCAAGAAAGAAAATCATCTGGAAGTGTTTCCCAGACTGTTCAAAGGTTTCTTTATAGGCTACCAATAAAGTAGAAATAGGTTCACTTAAGGAAGTGGGAAAAGAGAGAGAGAGTATCTAATTAACTTCTGGTAATTTCATTCATTTGATTCTTCAGATTTGTGAGAATATTTTAAAACCAGTTCACTTTGAGGGAAAATGGTTATTAAAACTGTTTGTCCTGAAGAATGAGGCATAAACATGTACTAAACTTTTTGATGAAATAGAACATCCAGAGCATGATCTCAAGTTTGATTCTTCAGAACACAGTTTTCTTGGTTCTCATAATCCAGTACATGAAATAAAATATTCAGTGCATGATCTCAAGTTTGATTGTAGATGACTCTGTTTACTTGGTTCTAATATTCCAGTAAATCATATATTACTCGTCATTTGGAATTTTCAGATGTCTTAAACTTTAGGGTAGTTTGTTTTGCTACTCTCCTGTAACCCTCCCATCTATAGAATTTTGTTGGCCTTGCCTTGCGTAATAAATGTATTAGTTACCAAAAAGAAACTAGATAATAAGGGGCATAACATGTCCAAGTTGCACCAATGAATGATGTATAATTCAACTCTGTGCCATAAACTAGATTGTTATTGATTCTGGAGTAATGAATTTGCTTGAATTTGCTTTCAAAAGATATCTACTTCCTCTTGCTTCAAGATCAATGGAAATAATATAGACCCTTAAAAACCAGAAAAGGAATATCAAAGTGTTGGAAAAATTAAGGTGACGTATCTCTAATCAAATAATCTGGAAGATTAGAGATTGGGTGTCCTTTAATATGTAGACTACTAGCACACAAAATACTTGAAGAATTTAAATATACATATGCAGATGAATAGCCACAGACATATGTAAGAATAAAAGTGGAAAAGTGTATAATAATATCACCGGAAAGGATGGATCTTGCACAGCTATTGTTACATTGGAACCCAGAAGCAACTGCACAGTTGAAAAGTAGTCAACATTCAATCTGGGCAAATCTGGGCAGTAAACTAGCTTAATGAGAATCTAATGCCTTTGTCTAGTTTGTTGCAAAATATAAGCCAAAGGATGTAAAGCAAAAGAAAGGAAAATAAGAATACAAAAATATGATTAAACTTGAATAATTGATCACCAGCTTCTCAAAAGTATAAATAGATAAATAAAATATTGATACCAGAATGCGAGCAATATCACATTGCGAGCCATCTGATACAAAAACTTCTTTTTCCTTAACTGGTACATCTCTGTAGAACACTTCTGCTATCGCTTTCCTCAGTTCCTGCTTTACATAATCAGAAGTTAACATACCAGAAAATTATCTGATACAGTGGTTATACAACATTGTCTTGAAGTACGATCCATCTGGGAGCTGGCTAACAAAAATGAATGAAGAAGCTAGCAAACACAACATCTACTCTAATTAAGTAGAAATTTTCAGGACAAAGATTGTAAATACAAGCACGAAATAGTGCAGAATAATGTATACAACCTTACAACAGAAGCCAATTAATGAGTCAACAAATCTACCGAATTCATCTGGCTGACAAATATACTTGAATAAAAGAAAGAGCGCAAATTATGGTTAAGAAGGTAGAGAAGAAATACCAAGGGGAGAGGGGAAATATAGAGAACTAGGGCTTTGAGAGATCAGAGACGGTTGGAGAGAAAACTTAATTTTCAGTAGTCAAGCTTCTTTGAAAGACAATATAAAAGCTCTATTTTTTATGGCCAAGTCATAAACGGAAGTTAAGAGACACCTCTTCTTAATAAATCAACCCTAACCAACCCCATAATCTAACCCATCTATAACTCAGACAAATAATTCTAGAAAGTACTAAACGCGATTAACTCCTTAAGAAAATAACTCCTAAAATATATCTTAATTAAACTCTATATCATTATGATTTGAAGAAATGTCCCAGCAACATAGGTAACCTGTGAAAAAGTTCATCACAACTCACAAACAGCATGAAGCTGCCAACACAATCTTTCTAAATACCTTGTTGCCTTGTTCAGGACCATATCCTCTATAACCTTCAGCTGTTGAAAGGGCACTTGCAAACTGCAAAACACCACACTAGAAAATAATTATCTTTCAACAAAATTCAAGCAATATTTTCCCCCAATGACATACAAGTGGATCACATACAAAAGCTCATTGCCACCCAAACCCGTCATCTGAGGAACAGAAACATTTTAGAAAAGGAAAAGAGAATAAAGAGATGAATTTTCATTGCATTATTTTTGCATTATACACTCTTGCATGAACTTGCACATCAATGATTATATATTAATTCTTCTTTATTTTACATATAGACAGTATTATTCTTTTTTGCAACTTTACCATCTTTATATGGATTGTTAATGGACATGAAAAGGTAAGATGCCAACTTTATAGAAAAAAAGATGTACCTATGTATGTTATTATGTTATGTACTACATAAAATGGTTTTTGCTCGATGTGGTGAATAATTCATGGATAGTTATTTGCTCGATATGAGGCGAATAATTTATCGATGTTTATTTACTCGAAATGAGGTGAATAATTTATTGATGTTTATTTGCTAGATATGAGGTGAATAATTCATGGAAAACTACCATGTTCATTAGCCCCCAATCATTAGGTAATTTTCTTCCTCTCAAATTGAGAGTTACTATGCAACAGAATCCCAAATATTAGTACCATTTCCTGTATTTATATTATCTTCATTCTCGATATAGCCTTAGAGCTTGGCTCAATTACAGTGATGTGGTGATATAAAATTGGAAAATACAGTGAATAAAAATAGATAAGCACATTTTTTGCCTCATTCTAAAGATCACCTTGAATATCCTCATCTAGCAATGGAACTCAATCATAATGGCTTAATGGTGTAAGAAGTTAAAAAGGGGACAACTATCCAACCTAGAAGTTTACATTTTTCATCAAAGGCTCTATTTTGTTAATGTAATTGCCAAAAACTACATCTGAGCCTGAGCAATTCCTTCCCATATGAATTTTTCATACTTGGTAAAATGGTCAAAAAGGTTCTTAAACATGGGATGCTAGCAACCCTCCCAAAAAAATGATTCACAATCCTTCAATATGTTGACATAAACATTTGAATTTACTATGGAATTCTTATTTGCATTTCCCCCCTGATATATTGTAGTATGTGATATGACATTATTATATATTTATAAAGCTTTTCATGCTATCACAGAAATCTAAGCCAATATATAGAGCGATTTTGTTGTATTTGAAGTTGAAGGCTCTTGCAATGTTAAAAGGTATCAACATAAGCTTGCATGTCTTTTTTTCTGTTCCTTTTTTTTTTTTTTGGTATAGTTGGAGGGTGCAGTGCAGCCTGAAAAAGGAAATAGTTATTTATGGACTCTAGCATAAAAAAGGCAGATCTTGTTGTGCTTATATGATCTTTCCAATAAAGTGGATTTATAGTAAAATAAGAAAATATTTCATCAGAATTTGACTTTAAAATATAACCTCAGACTTTTATCTTAGGCAGATTTGGGCAGTTAATGAGCTCTATGTTGAATATTTCCCTGCTATGAACTTAAAATAAAAAGAGTGGTAAAACATTAAGACAAAAGGAAGTTATGCATGCAAAACTTACTTTAGCCATGCTCAATGTAATGTTGTCTGGTATAGGCTCTGTGGTATCACCTATCCCAAGGCTTATCACTTTTGCTTTTGGGTACTTCTCAAGGTGTTGAAGTTCATGCATTGCAATCTGATTCAAGCTCATAATTTCCAGTAACAGAAAATACTTAAACCAAGACATAATAAATAATGAAAAGGAAAAAGAGGTATAAGATCAATTGACCAATAAATAGATAGCTCAGACAGTCCAAAGAAAAGTTCCAGCCAAGGAGAACAGAAAATTCAGTGCTTTAATAGTTAACATGACCAAACATGTTTCAATCAACCAAAACTATGCATTTTGAGACTAAGAGTTACAATTGTCTACTCCTGTCACATTAAGCACCAGTAGAAAATATTAAGGATTTAGAAAAAGCTTTGAAGATCATATTGTGCTTGAGGAAGGAGAAAAGGAAATCTTCAAAATGAATTAAACGTGAAATCAAAGCAAAAAAGTAAGTATGATAGATTTATGGACAGCACCTCAGGAAACAGATAGCCACTACGCAGCTTCTCCAAGTTGACATTTCGAGGAACCTGTGTACAACGACCTGGCATTGCAGAAGGAAACTACTGATGAAAAACTTTGTAGCTAAGAAACCAGATTGTTGAAAAAGAGTATCAAAATGGCTTGAACCAGAAATGACATATGCACATACCAAAGTCTTTCTCGACTATCAAACTGTGTAAAAAGCAGTAAACAAAAACAAAAGTAAATGAGTAGAATCTAGGCGATAAATAATTTTTGCAGGAAATTAAAGAGGGAAGTAAGAACACTTAATTGACATTTAAGATAATAGCAGTACCTGGATTGGACAACCCTGGTCTGCAAGGAAGTTCTATAGGACAGAGTATCAAAAGTTGATAACTTGTACATTTTGGTATGAATATTTTGCTCAACAACAAACTTCTGTAAGGTTTTCTTATTGATGTGAGATGATATTAGTAAGAATACTACATATCCACAATGACGAATATATAGACTTTTACCACAGTCGACTAACACTCCAGTAAGCATCGACTTCAAACTACAAGTCACCATCAATTTGGATTTATTTAGATGTCAAGGAAATGACCCATGCAGAATTTTCTGCAGCAGTTAGTTCTCGGAAGCAAACACATGTCAAATTGGCCAATTCACACCATGTGTTGATACCCAGTTCATTTTTAGATAGTAGTTGTTAGACTAATGCATCCATTTAATCCTTTAATTGTAAATTAACACAAAGAGACGAGTGAATTTTCCACATCCACCTAATTGCTTCCCTATGTGATGCTCTTGACTTCTAAAATGCTTGGAAGGTTGATCAAATGTTTGTTTGATACTACCACACGTCTTTTTAAGTTCAAAAGTCCATTGAAAAAGAGAAGGAAAGCACCGAATCAAACATATACTGACATAAGTTACATTTTCTTGTCTATCAAACAAGAATTCTCCTTTCACCAGTTGCATCTAATTTTTACCATTCTATAACCTAGACCATCTTTTCTACATTATGCACATATAATAGCCAATGGACAAAATCACTGCCAATATAAAGAAAGTTTACAATGTCATAATTCAATTTAATGTCCCCTTAAGAGTAGCAAAATACCAAACACCAAGATCAAGTTGCTTGTAGAAGCCTCCGTCTCTTGAATTTCAAAGAATGAAAAGCCAGCACGAGGCCAGTAGGCCCAATATAACAAGGTGGATGCTATTAAAACGTATTAAGAAATAAATTTTTGGATTTGTCAAGTTATATGTCCTCAATCAGTTCCTTCGTCGAACAAATGCACTTCAACAAAGAAGACTACTTACTGGGAAAGTGCATGATCAGGAGATTAAAAGCAAATACCTGCTTCCACTATTACATAAGATAAAAAATATCCTAACCAGGCTCCACTTGCACAAACATTCACTCATTTTAAAAATTGTTGCATCAAAATATTATTATCTTATATTCACCAAATAAATATCAAAATGTCCTAAAATCAACCTTCTCATTTTCCAAAGTGCCAGGAACCTTCAAAACAATTGACCATAATCTGCCAAAAATGTCCAATATTGACTAAAACCAAAGTCAGTGTGACTAAAAACGTGTCACTATGTTTATTCAGACTCTTAAAGTACCAAAGTTATGCTGTGGAAAAAGAAAAAAAAATGATCTATTTTAATGTCGACCAACATAGAATTGATAAAAAAAAAATGCTGGAAAGAAAGAAGCTGCATCGAAAATGGCTTTCCTAGTATGAATGGACTGAAGAAAACAAATTATCACAAAATTCGTATCCATTAGACAAATACAAGAGTAAACACGTAACTTCATAAGAAACAATGTCAACCCAATAAACAAGTTACTACCAAAATTTGACAAACTAATATATTGAGCTTAAAGGACAAGCACTGAAAATAAATATTATTATTTAACAGAAACCCGGAATATCAAAGATTTGAAGTTTTGATGAAATAAATAATATATTCATTTGGGCAAAAAAAAAAATGAATGAACGTTCAATGAACAATGAACGAGTCTAAGGTCAAAATAAATATAACAAAAGAACACCTAACTCATAAGCTAGTCCATGAAGAATAAGAAAGCAACAAGAACAGAACAGACAAGGAAATTTAAGCGGTCGTTTCTCCAATCTTGATAAATGAAGTCACTAGGCCTTTAATTTTCTCCAAACCCTAAAAAAAAAAAAAGATGAACCAAACTTTTACACGATAGCTCATGGATTAATAATAATAATAACAATAATTCAATCGTCAACGGTAGAATCAAGTAGTACCTCTGGCTCGTGCTTGCTCTCTGTTTGTTCCAAAATTCCAATTCCAACGCCATGCTTGCTGATTCAACTACTCTCCAATGGAGGGAAATAACCAAGAATACAAAAGTCATTAACTCAACCGAACTCAGTCAAAACTTCGTGCAAAATTTTTTATGATTCACACACACAGTTTTTGGGTGGGAATTGGGATGTCAATTTCACACTCGGTTGCGGTGCCCCTCGTCCAACGTCTATATTTTCCATCAATTTAACACCTAATAGAGTATAATTAGCAGCACTCATCAAATTAACGTAGCCAAGATTTGACTAAATTAAATATTTTCTAAAAAAAACTCAAATAAAATATATCTTTAAGGAGTTAAATAATATATACGATAAATTTATTTTATGTTTTAATATGAAAAAAAAAACAAAATCTCCATGTCAGTGAGTAAGTAATTACATTAAAAGTATTTAACCCTCTAAAATATACTGCAAAATCTTTTATTACTAATTATTTAAGTACGTGCTTATCTTTTTTTGAAAAAAAAAAGTGCTATATAATAAATTTATTTTATAACAAATAAAATACATAAATTTTATATGTGGGATATCCCTCTTTAAATGTATGACAAGTAAATATCATTAAATTTGTGCTTTTAATACTTTAAAAAAATATTTATATTAAGGTTCAAATTTTGGTCTAACAAGCCCATCGATACTAATTAGTTCAATGTAAAAAAAAAATGTTAATAAGTTCGAGTTTTTAAGCTTTCTTTTATCAAGAGCTAATTTGAAGGTCTTTTCGGTAGTGGAGAGTCAAAATTCGAGTTAAGAGTAAGTTGAATACCAAGTTAGAGTTGGGCAGCTTAAGGGGACTTGAGAAACACAAAGCATGCGAGGTTAGTGATAGACCCCGACCTCGACCCTTCGACTCTTAAGTCAGGTGAATATATTATGGAGAAAGTTCCATAAGGTTTACTTGCCTTAGAGAGAGTGCAAAAATTCTAGAGAGAATAAGGTTAGTTTGCTCATTAGAGAGAAAATGTTCAAAATTCGAATTGTTCCCTTTTTTCTTTACCACCTCTCAATTTTGGAGATTTAACTTGAATTTAAAAAGTGTAAGCCTTGATATTTCCCCTTAAGGGAGACATATAACGAACTACCAATAGAAAACAATCTCTATCATGAGAGATATTTTGAAGAACTTTAATTGGAGGGGCAAGAATGTCTTTTTATCTCTCTTAATGTTTGTAGTACTAGGAATATTAGTGATTGATTACTTTCTGAGCTATCAAGTCGAGTTGGTGAAACCTAGGAGCTCAACGAGTTTTTTTAACTCTATCCCACTGAGATCGATGGGTCTTTAGTTGAACTGTCTATCTACTCCAAATACTTTCTATCCATTGTGTCAACAGTATCATCAAAGGAAAAAAATATATATAGGCATATTGACGTGGCGTCTATTCATTGATTCTTTTGAGATTTTCTATCGCATCTTATTTTTAGGTCTAATAGCTCAAATGACATGGTATCCAAATGCTTCTCCAATGGATCATGCTACTGACATAGTGTGACATAAAGTGTGTTGATGTATATATTTATTGGTGGGCCTATATTGATGTGATAAGCACATAAACTTTAATAATGTATCCTTTGACACTACTATTAAGTAGCGACACTTGTCCTTACTTTGGTCTCGCTAGATGGGCTTCATGGATTGATTTATGGAAGTCCAAGCATTTGGGCCTGAGCTCAACTCCTCTAAAATAACTTGCTCTAGGCTGGATTAAGTGTCACCAATCTTTTTCTCATCCCAACAATTTATTATAATCTAAATTGTTAGCATGTTTGATAATTTTTTTTTATTAAATCAATTAAGTTGATGATCTACAATATAATTCATCTTTATAAGGTAATCTAAATTCTACGTGCTCGATTGTTTATAATATATGAACGCTCAAAATTTTACAAAATTAATTGAAAAATTCTTTTAATTTTCTTTTTTAAAAGCTCAAATCATTCTTGTCCATTAATGTTATTTGTTAGTATTAATCGGTTGTTTTAATATAATTTTTATTAATAAATATACAATTGTTATTTTGCCTATTTTTCACTAAATGAAATTTGTAAAGAAATTAATCAATTAGCAATCTTTTAGTTTTTTAAAATTTCTTTTATTATTTTTCTTCATTTTTTCACTTATTAAACACCACCCGAGTTCGATAGATTTAATCTATAATTAAGAGGCAAAGGTCAATCAAGTCCATTCAAAGACCAACCCTCTAAGATAGGTTTGGTATTATTAATTAAGCTCTAATTTAGTATGATATTATCAATTAAGTTTTGGCTCATCACACACACAAACTAGGCATTAATTAATCATGATTACTAAACCAAGAAGCTTCCCTATATCTTGAAAAAATAAAGCAACTTTTTAGTAAAATTATTAGATTATGTTCCCTCTTAAAAATCTCCCTAAAAGCCCAGTTCCTTGGGGTTTAAAAGACTAATTTTCCAAGATAGTTCTTTATGAGCTAACCTCGAAGGCCCAAACCCAAGGCAGTTAAGGTCTCTAGAGCATTACAAAACCAAACCTTAGGATGAACTTCAAGTATGAAACCTATTCAGTCGCTTGGACCGGGTTTGGTCTAAGTTGCTTGTACATTAGCCATGCATACTCACAACTGAGCTGGCCAAAGTCATAAACTTTTATACAACCAAGATGAATTGAACATAAAGAAAATCAGCTCAGTAATGGATCCACCCAAAACCGAGTAGCTTATATTCCAATTAAGGATTACTGCAAGAATAGATACATAGCCATTTGCTCGGTCCACAGAAGTAAGACTCAGCCAGCTATAATCTAGCACGATATAAGAAGGACCAGCTCAGTAATAAATACCAAGCCAGTGTTACAATAGAAATAGTCGAGCCCGATAGAAACGATTAGTCTTAATATAGAAAAGACAAAATAGGAAACTAGTGTTATAAAGGGAGCAGAATTATAGGAGAAGAAGAATTATGGTGCTTTTATGAAAGAATCCTGTAAACTACGCCACAAGATCAGAAGATAACTCAAAATAGTCAAAATTTACCCAAAACAACCACAACACCGACGAAGATAAGCATAAGAAGACTGATGCTATAAATAGGTGAGAAAATTACACAGAATGGGAGATAACTTTTGGTATCCGAGGTTTTGCTATTTTTTCTAATTTGTTCCTTTTTGGCCTCTAAAACCTCACCGAAACAGTCATATCTGACTTA
Source organism: Ailanthus altissimus (assembly GCA_946807835.1). Taxonomy (NCBI): domain Eukaryota; kingdom Viridiplantae; phylum Streptophyta; class Magnoliopsida; order Sapindales; family Simaroubaceae; genus Ailanthus; species Ailanthus altissimus. The sequence continues at coordinate 5,167,421 of OX327707.1, read as the reverse complement.
AGTATCGAGAGTCTTCACCGGAACTCACCCCAACGAGGTCTTAACGATACTTTTAGTGTTTTGTATGTGTTTTATCCTCACAGCGAAATTTTAGAGTTTCATGCCTAGTTAGATGAAGCCCAATGTACTGATTCTTGCAACAAAATAAATTTAAAGCTCGTTGGCTTGAGAAACTATTTTTTTCGGTCAACAATTTTTGGTAGCGTTTATGGGAATCAAGACGAAAAGCTTGTCAAAGGTATACCATCGAAAGTAGATGGCAGAACATTCATCCACCAGTCAGAATCCTCCTGCAGGACAACAAGCGTTAAATACATGTAGGAATGAAGCCCGTATGACTCGTCTACCAAATTCGCTGGAGAGTACATTACCGATGGAGATACATGAGGAGTTACCAACGTTAAGGGAGGAAAGAGAAGAGCTAAGACAGCTTATGGTTGAACTGATCAAAAATAAGGGGGGAAGAGAAAAAGAAAAAGAAGCAAAAAACGGCGGTCGAAAAGAGTCACAAGCTATAAAAGTCTAAATTCAAAATTGGCTGGAATGAAGAGATAAATTAAAAATCCCATGCAACCTAGTTAAGATAGCAAGACACCATCAGACGACTCTTGAGAGAGAGGCATCACAAGTTGGAGATTTTGACCCGATAGTAAAAAAGAAGCTGCAGAGCTAATAGCTCAAGAATACCGAGCCACCATTAAAAGATAAAGTTCACAATCTAGAAGAAAAGCTAAAAAAATCTTCTAGAGGAGAATGAGAAGAAAGAGCTGCCTCCTCCCAAAGAAGACTAAAAGGGAAATGAGATCTCCATTGACAGATGAGTTGGGGGACATAAAGCTCAAAAAAGGGTCCAGACTACCGAGCCTCCCAATTTACCAGAGAGTTACTAACCCCAATCATTATATAAACCAGGTTACAGATCTGCTCTCAATTGCAGTACTAAGACAGAACTATATGTGTAGGCTTTTTCACATGAACCTAGAGGGACCAACTTTTCTTAGGTACAGGGGGTTAAAGCAGCAAAGTATCTCATCTTACCACGAGTTGACCGAGAAATTCTTTTAGCACTTTTAGAGTTCCTATGAGGTAATCAATGACACGAGGTAACTGAAACAAGTTAAACATGGTCAGAATTAAAGTCTAAAGGATTTTGTTTGGAGATTTCACAAAGAGGTGATATCACTGGGAACCTTTAACCAGCCCGTTGCCTTAGAGGCTCTTAAGTTGGGACTAAAGTTAAACGGGTTTTGGTATTACCTATCCGAGAGCAACGTTTCTAACTATGTAGCAGCATATAACTGAACACCAAAATACATTGCTATAGAAGAAGATGAGGAGGTGAAAAGATCCATCACCGACCCCTCTGAGGATAAATCCGATCGAGGGAGAATGAAAGATACAGTAAGAATGAGAGACCTTTGTCTCTTTCTCAGAAATATCAAAAGGTGAATAATGGCTACCAGCCCCAATGGAAAGGAAATTTCATGAACCTGTGTAATACGCCTAATACTTGGAGAAATAATAAGCAAGAGAGGTCTTATCCCTACATTACCCTAAGCGGCCTGTGGTGTTAAGAATCCTAAAAAGCACTCGGTAGAAGAGAGAAGGTTAGCTTAGGTAGAAAATTTCCTTCCTTTTACCGTATTGCTAGAGAATGTTTATAAGGTAATCAAGAATAGAGGTTTGCTTAATAGAAAACTCAAAGGTAAAAAAGTAGAGCAATGGACGAATCCGAAGAGCTGGTGTGACTTTCACCAAAATGTAGGGCATTTCATAGAAGAATGCTTGGAATTAAAGAAACAAGTAGATGCCTTAATGAGGAACGGCTATTTAAGAGAATGTCAACCACAAAAACAGCGTGAATCAGCCATTGATTGCCCTAGTGGGTCAAACCTTAATCTTGCCATGATTATATCTGAAGGGCTTACGCTAACAAGAGATTCTAACAGACAAACAAAAAATTATTCCAAGTATTCAATGGTAACACATCAGGTCATGTGCAACATGCCATTAACTAAAAAAATGAGATGATAATAAGAAATGTTGATCATATTCATGGAAGAAGATGCTCAAACGGTAAGCTATCCTCGTGATAATGCACTGATAATAGAAGTGCGAGTAGCTAGCGAAAAAATAGACCAAGTGTTTCTTAATCTAGGCAATTCAGTCGACATCATTTTTAAAGATATCGTGAATAAGCTAAAAATTAAAAACTTGCACATAGAAAGAACTCAAACTTCATTGCATGGGTTCGAAGAATGATGTGTAGTATTGATTGGGGTAGTAGCCCTTCCTCTAACCATAAAAAGAAGTTGTACGAGAAAATAATGATGACCAAGTTTGTGGTGGTCGATCAGCCCTTCTTATATAGAATCCTCATCAGGTGACTTTTTATAGGGAATACAAATGCGGCTCTGTCCATCAATTATTTAAAGCTCAAGTTCCTAGCCAGAGAAGGGATAAGAATGGTATTTGGAGATCAAAAAATAGCCAAGAGCAGCTATGCAGTATCAGCAAAGAAAGCCTTTTGCATATCCACTATTGATCTAAGGGAAGAAGGAATTGGGTCACCTAAACCAGTAGAAGAACTGTAACCAGTACAAGTAAAAATAGGGGATCCAGAAAAGACAGATAAAATTGGGTCCCAGTTGGAGCCTAATGTTAGAGAATTGATTAAACTAGTTTGAGAATTTTCAGATATCTTCGTTTAGTCCTTTAATGATATGCCTAGAATAGATCCCGCCCTCGCCTCTCATAGGGGTGCCATAAACCCAACCTTTCGCCCAATCAAACAGAAAAAAAGAATATTCAATTAGAGGCGGAACGAGGCTGTAGCAGCTAAAGTTGAAAAGTTATTAACAACAAATTTTATCAGAGAAGTCTATTATCCCGACTGGGTAGCAAATGTGGTAATGATGAAAAAAACCAATGGAAAATAGAGAATGTGTGTGGATTTTACTGACTTGAACAAGGCATGCCCGACTAATAGCTTCTCGCTTTCTAAGATCGACTAGCTTATTAACGCTATACCCAGGCATAGGTTAATCAACTTCATAAATGCTTTCTCTGGTTATAATCAGATTCTAATGTTTCCTCCAGACTAGGTGAAAACATATTTCATTACTCATTAGGGGTCATACTGCTACAAAGTAATGCCATTCAGACTAAAGAATACAAGGGCTACCTACCAAAAGTTGGTGAATAGACTTTTTAAAAACCTGATCAGCAGAAATATAGAGGTGTATATTGATGACATGATAGCAAAATCCATGAGAGCTAAAGACTATGGGTAAGACTTAAAAGGGGTCTTTGAAATATTAAGGAAAAACCAGAATGAAGTTGAACCTAGAGGAATGTGCCTTTAGGGTAAAGTCAAGGAAATGTTTGGGTTTCATGGTCACTAAGAGGGGAATAGAAGCCAATTCAGATAAAGTTCAAGCCATTCTAGAGATAAAATATCATAGCAAAGTCAAAGAAATTCAACGACTTACGAAGAGAGTTATAACTCTGAACAAGTTTATCTCTCGAGCCATAGATAAGTGCTTCGAGTCTTCCAAGCAATAAAAAGATAAGATAAGAATCGATGGACCACAGAATGCGAACAAGCCTTTCAGCAACTTAAGGCTTATCTCTTCGAGCCAGTTAATTTTGCTGTTCTAACCCAAGGTGATGAATTTATGCTTTATTTGGGAGTTTCAGACAGAGCATTAAGCTTTGTATTGGTCAAAGAAGAGGGAGAAGCTCAGTGACTAGTATACTATGTCAGCAAGGCCTTTATCGACTCGGAGGACAAGTATCCCCCTTCTGATAAATGGGCTTTAGCCTTAATAGTATCAGGGAAGAAGTTACGACCTTACTTCCAGACCTACACAATCTTTGTTCTTACCAATCAACTGTTAAGGTAAATCTTACATAAGCCAGATTTATCTAGTCGATTGGTAAAGTAGGCCATAGAACTCAGCGAGTTTGACATACAGTTCAGGCTTCAAACAACAATTAAGGGATAGGCTTTAATCGATTTCATAGCTGAATGCACACATAGTGATACCGAAATTGAAGAATCAAAACCACAAGCTCCAGATCAACAAACTTCAGATAAAAATACAGCATAGTTACTCTATATAGATAGGGCATCTAACTCATAAGAGTGTGGTGCAGGAATTGTTCTAATTAGCCCAAAAAGAGATAAGGTTAGTTACACTATACGCTTCGAGTTTAAAGCTTCTAACAACGAAGCAAAATACGAAGCTTTTCTGGTTGAATTGAAGGTGGCTCGGGCACTAGCAGTAAAGGAAGTATTGGTAAGAAGCGACTCTTAGCTGATAGTAAATCAGGTGAATGGAAACTTCGAAGCTCGAAAGTTAAAGCAAGGAAATTCAGGGAATGAGACTTGGTACTAAGAAGAGTCATGCTTAACACAAAGAATTCTTCAAATAGAGTTCTCTGGCCAACCTGGGAAGGCCCATATAAAGTTATCAAATCCATTAAGGGAGCCTAGGAACTAGAAGGGCAGATAAACGAGTTGTGAGAAAATCGTGGAATGTTGAGCTACTGAAGAAATATTACTCTTAGTTTCTATTTTTATGCATTACCTACTTAATATGTAAGGATTTTATTTTCTAATAAAATAGTTACTTCCTTGTATGTACCTCTATATGAATGGCTGGTGGGAATTTGGGCTAAACGATTATTAATAACCGTATATTAAATATTGAAGAATAGCGCCTTTAAACACACCATAGGAGGGCGACACTCATTAGATTACCCACAGACTATCAGATAGTGTAATGCTCTCAGAAGAGAACACTATAAAGATACAGCTATAAAGATATTGAAAAATAATACGCTATAGAGGGCGACACTCATGAAGTTACCCACAAACTACCGGATAGGGTAACGCTCTACGCTCTAAGAGAAGAACCCTATAACGTACAACGTATACTTTGTAGAGGGGCGGCACTCATAAGATTACCCACATACCACCAGACAGGGTAATACTTTCAGAAGAGAACCCTATGAAGATACAACTATGAAGACATTGAAGAATAACACACCATAGAGGGCGACACTCATGAGGTTACCAATAGACTATCGGACAGAGTAACACTTTCAGAAAAGAACCCTATGAATGTGTAGTGTATACTTTATAGGGGGCGGCACTCATGAGGTTACCCACATACCAACATACAGAGTAATGCTCTCAAAGGAGAACCCTACAAAGATACTGAAAATGTGCTAATTTTCTAGGGCGTGTGCATGTGGTGCGTGTTCATTACATTAAAATTTATGCATTTTATACATAAAATAACACAACGGAATTAGAAATCTCTATTTCCTAGTGCAACAAATACATTTAAAATTTAAGTTTTATTATTGTAATGAAATTAAGGGTTGAGAATCACTTGTTAAGCCTTTGAAAATTATCGAACCGGAGTTGACACGTCCATAATATAGAAGTTATTCCCAAGTGCAGGATTGTCGAAGTAATAAATAACCCGATGAGAACGGGGTCGATCCACAGGAAAGTAGAATTAAAATTACAAATTATAAACACTTTAAAGATAATTAATGCAGTATAAAGATGTTTGCAAATATTATTTCAATTAACCAATTCAAATAAAAAGCTAAGGTTACGGGGATTCACTATTGGCATAAGAAGTAAGAATATATTTAACTTTTTATTTTTTTATAACTCAATTGGAATCCTCACACAAAGGAGGTTCCAACCGAAAAATATAGCAATTAAAGTTCATTATCATTTATATATTGATTAGTATTTATTTCTTTCAATTATTATACACCAAATCTTATAAATGGGTTCAAGTATTTATTATGCCAATCTTTATATTTGTCTACAATAAATCAAGACTCCCACTTTACAAGAAAGGTTTTATAAACCAAATCTTGTAAATGGTTTCAAGAATTTATTGTGCCAAGTATTAAGTTTGTCAATAATAAATCAAGAATTACCACTTTAGAAGAAAGGGTATTAATTCTACAAACAAAATAAATACATCATATATAAATTTGCATAACTTAAAAATGAAGCATTAAATTCATGAATAAATATTAAACATATCTTATTACCTTGCCAAGAGCTTCACCCTTTCACCTTAACTTAAACAAAATTATTTGGACATAATAAAACTAAATGAAAAGAAAAGAAATGGAAGAAGAAATAACATTACTTAATAGTAAACAAGAGAAATAATAGTACAAAGAAATGGATATAAAAGAAAAGTATTTTGAACTAAATTCTAACTTTCTAATTACATTCTTTAGGCATAAACAAGCCACCTATTTATAGAAAAACATGGATAAATCGAGACAAATTTGGAGGGAACCACTTGGTTGATGAAAGTCAAGAATGGTGGCAAAATAATTTGCATTCATTATCACTTAGGCACCCACTTGATTATCCAATTTAGAATTGATGTGATCCGAATTAGCTGTCACTCAAAACATAAAATTTGTAGACAAGTCTCTTATATTTCCAAATTGAGTGATCTCATACGTATTAGATACGTATTTCTATAGTTATGGGCCAAATACTGATAACTGTTCAAACTTGGCCTGTACTGCAGATCAATTCTGTTCTAGGCCAATTTTCACCCTCTAAACACTCAAATTTCTAATACTTTGTGAAATATAATATATTAGCCCATTGAGTCAGTTCTGCACAGGATTAAGAATCACCTCAATTGGATCTTTGGGTAGAAAGTTATGCCCATTTTACCGAACCTGCCACAAAACAGTTATAAGATAATTAAGTACAATATTGTAAACATACTTAAGTTAAGAAAATTAAATACACTAGTAATACAAAACAATCATGTAAAACTCTTATTAAATGTGTAATTTCAAGTGTTCATCACACCCCCAACTAACTTATTGTTAGTCCCTAGCAATTCGAGCATAAATAAAATTTGAACACTACCTAAGTATTTCAAACAAAACGTCAGTTTAAAATCACAATCGCTATAAAGGTTATTTCAATCATAACTTCCAAAAATATTTTTGTGTGTATGTGAATTAAGCCAAAGCCTTCTTACCACAAACCACAACATATATAGCCTTAAAAATTTTTCAAGTAAAAGCCTCAACTCCATATCCTTACAGGTGAATAACTTGTTTAATGACTTAGGATTTCACTCATAGAGTTGAAAAACAAATAATCGCTCAAGAAAAAGTTACATTTAAAGACAGACAGACAAACTAACATTGATCCAAAGATAGGAAAATTAAATATTTAGAGTCAAACCATTATTGCCAAATTCCAGTTTCAAGACTTTATTATTTAATGCGAATCTTACGAATATAGAATTCGGTGATAAGATTGCTTCCTAATGACTTTAGTCTTCTAAAATTGAATGAAGACTTTATTGAACTGAATTGACTTCTTTTCTTTCTTTTTTTTTTTTTAAATTTTTTTTTTTTACTCATTTTTTTTTCTTTTTTGAAAGACATAAGGAATCATTACAAAATAAGAGCAATTTATCACTATAATACTTTTCCAATTTTTTTTTTCAACTAAGCAACCAAATCATTCATCATCCCAAATAATGTCATTCCAAATAAAAATTAACCATTTCAAAAAATCAATGAAAGTTCGTAAGCTGTTATCTCAAACCTCTCCACTCACTCACAAAAGATATGTGAGTTTAGAAAATAATATGTATACTTAAACATGGAAATTCTCTTGGCTATATATATTGAATCATCCATCTTACCACAAGGCTTAGTATTGTTCTCAAGAAATAATTTCAGAAGTTATTCTTTAGTAACCTAAATAGAGAAAGTGATTTAAACTAAACAATTTTGAAATCATACATCGATAGTAAAGCAAATTTATTTACGCAAGAGTTACCAAAAACTTAAGCAACAAACAATTATACATAAAATGCATTAAAAATAAACCAATTAGAATGTGTTTCAAAAGTTTATAATGTACTCTTTACTCTGCCATTCTAGAACTAGAATGCGTCTCAAGAATACATAAATGAACATTTTACTCACGCCATTCATGATAATTTTTTTTTTTACATAACAAAGTGATAACAACAACAAAATAAAATAATTAACACTAACATTATATATCAACTATCCTCCCCCCAACCAGATTGAGACATTGTCCTCAATGTCAAAATATAGAAAGAGTAAAATATAGAAGATATCACCTGAAACATCTTTTATTGAAAATTAAACCTGCAACAAAATAAAACAAGTCACACAAAAAAAATAAAACAAGCCACACAAAAAAGCTTAAAAATACATAGAAATAGATAGACTACAGACGAAGCGTCAAATCTATCCTGCGTTTCTTTTCACTGTTATCAGTATACCAATCTATCTGACTCATTGTTGGATCAGATAGAGGTGTAAAAGCTTGTAGTTCATCGAGTAACTGATCAATAGTTGAAGCAGAAATGAGGATTTGTCGTGCTGCAGATGAGACGAATTGTTTTTCCACCGCATAGTTAAGAAAAGATAACAACCCATTATAAAACCCATCAACATTTAACAAACCAATGGATCTTTTATGGATTTGCAATTGTGCCCATGAGACAATTTGAAAAATTTTCTCCAATGTTTCAAAACCTCCAGGTAGAGCTATGAAGGCATCAGCATTACGAAGCATAAAAGAAATTCGTTCATGCATTGATGATACCTGTAACTCATCCCTAATTATTTTTCCTACAATGTCTCCAACAGCTAGAGCTTTTGGTATGATACCCAAAACTCGACTGCCATTATTTTGTGCAGCGGTTGCCACACGTCCCATTAATCCAAGACTACCTCCCCCATATACTAAATGAATATTGCGCTCAGCTAACATCTTACCAAGGGTTTCTGCTGCTTCTATAAACTCACTAGTTTTTCCAGGGCTGGATCCACAAAAGACACAAATTTTTGTGAATTTACGAGTTGATGATCCTTCTATGATTACACTCACCCTCTCTCTTGAATGATTTTGAGTTTGTACAAAGATGCAGAAATAATGCAATGTATTTATAGAGCCAAAAGATATTGCAAAGTTAAATCACATGGCTATTGGCTTGAAATACAAGATTCAACACCTTTTACCAATTTTCAATTTGTTAGCTGAAAAAGTCATATGGGTTGTCGGCTTAAAATGCAAAATTTTCAAAAAGGATTATAGGTGGTTGATTATTGAAAAGACGTTTGAGTTTGAAATGAAACATTTAAAAATAACAGCTATAGTAAATATATACAAGTAGTTGTGATTGTGGCTCACATCTTCCTCTGATTTTACGTCCAGTAACGGCTTAAATGCCCTCTATGGGTCGGGGATAGGCTTCCCATCCAATTTTCTTATAAATTGGCAAACAGGGTCTTTTAAAGTCAGATTTCTGAGACTGTACCGCTCATGTTCTTTTAGGAATATGTCTCATAATTCATGAATTGCAATATACACATATCCACTAGGATGCGTCTCAAGAGTCGATAAGATATTATCTAAAGACTCCTTACTCAGGCCATCCTTAATGAACCTAATTTTATCTTCACGATTTACAGACACCATTCCTAAAGTGCGGCAACGTGTGTTGCAAGTCGTGCGTGCATACTTGTAACAAACATTTAATCGTTTTGCTCTTCGTTTTTTTGAAAAAGAGCTTTTACCTAAGCCAGGCATGTAGGAAATTAATGAGTCTGAAAATTCACCTGTCAATCTAACTTTGGCTTCAATTAACCAACGTAAATCAACAGGTATATTCATAATCATTAATAACCTTAATCTTTCACATCTTGCTTGGTAAATTTTCTTCAAGGAATTTTGAGGCAATGAGGGAAAACGCTTTTTCAAATTTTTTAGAATGTCATCCAATTTTTTTTTTTTTTTAAGAAAAGGGGGAAGAAGAGAAGATATCAGTAATTATGGGAAACTGACAAAACCGATTTGAAATATCACGGAGTACCGTTATCCGCCGCTTAACCGGGGTGCAAAACAAAACTTTAATAAAACTACTAAATTAACCTGCAAGTAAAAAAAAAATGTTAGAAGAAGAATAAATATATATAAATATGTAAATATTTAAAACAAAGATTAATTGGTCTCGTAACAAGGATCCGACAGGAACGTAAATTCTTCATGAAAAGCTTGATTTTCTAGAAACGGCTTGAGTCTTTGCTCATTTACCTTAAACACATTCTCATTTCTAAGATTTTCAATGTCAATTGTTCCATAAAGGTACACATGTTTCACAATAAAAGGGCCACTCCATCTTGATCTTAATTTTCCAGGGAATATGTGAAGTCGAGAATTATAAAGAAAAACCTTCTGACCAGTGTCAAATGTTTTTCTCTGAATTTTTTTATCATGAAAGGCTTTAATTTTAGCTTTATGAATTTTTGAATTCTCATATGCATCATTTCTCAATTCTTCAAGTTCATTTATTTGTAATTTACGTATGTATCCAGTAGAATCAAGATTTTCATTGAAAGTTTTAATAGCCCAGTAGGCTTTATGCTCAAGTTCCACAGGTAAGTGACAAGGTTTTCCATAAACTATCCTATAGGGAGACATACCCAATGAAGTTTTAAAAGTAGTTCTATAAGCCCACAGTGCATCATTTAGTTTTAAAGACCAATCTTTGCGATTTGGGTTTACAGTTTTTTCTAAAATTTGTTTTATCTCCCTATTTGCTAATTCAACTTGTCCACTTGTCTGAGGATGATAAGGGGTGGCAACTTTATGAGTAATACCATATTTTTTCACTAATGTTTCAAATGGTCTATTACAAAAATGCTTACCTCCATCACTTATAATGGCTCGAGGGATTCCAAATCGACTTAAGATATTTTCTTTCAAAAATTTCATGACTGTTTTATGGTCATTATGTCGACATGGAATAGCCTCAATCCATTTTGAGACATAATCTACTGCAACTAAGATATACGTAAATCCAAATGATAACGAAAATGGTCCCATAAAATCTATCCCCCAACAATCAAAGATTTCAATAACAAGAATAGGGTTCAAAGGCATCATGTTTCGTTTTGAAATTGATCCCAACTTTTGACAATTTTCATAAGTTATATAAAATGCATGTGTATCTTTAAATAAAGTGGGCCAATAAAATCCACGCTGCAAGATTTTTGCAGCTGTTTTCTTTGATGAAAAATGTCCCCCACATGCTTCAGAATGACAAAACTCAATAACTTTATTTACCTCATTGTCGGGTATGCATCTTCGAAATATTTGATCATGACAATATTTAAAGAGATAAAGATCATCCCAATAAAACTTTCTCACCTCCGTTAAAAATTTTCTTTTGTCTTGAGCATTCCATTGAGGTGGCATTTCTCCTGTTACAAGAAAATTAACAATATTAGCATACCAGGGCATTGTAACAGTAGAAAATAAAAATTCATCGGGAAAAGAATCATTAATAGGTGTTATTTCTGTTGATGAATCTGGTGTGAGTCTTGATAAGTGATATGCAACAACATTTTCAGCTCCCTTCTTATCCTGGATAGTGATAATAAATTCTTGAAGCAATAGAATCCATCGAATTAGTCTTGGTTTTGCATCCTGTTTTGACATTAAGTACCTTACAGCAGCATGGTCAGTAAATACAATAGTTGAAGAACCAATTAAGTAAGAACGAAATTTGTCTAATGCAAATATTACAGCAAGTAGTTCTTTTTCAGTTGTTGTGTAATTCATTTGTGCACTGTTTAAAGTTCTACTTGCGTAATAAATTACATAGGATTTACCTTTCTTTCTTTGTCCTAATACAGCACCAACAGCGTAGTCACTAGCATCACACATGAGCTCAAAAGGTAAAGACCAGTCAGGAGATTGTATGATAGGAGCAGATGTTAAGAGGCCAATTAATTTTTCAAATGAATTTTGACACTCTTGAATCTACTTAAATGATACATCTTTTGCTAAGAGGTTACAAAGAGGTTTAGATATAACACTAAAAATTTTTATGAACCTCCTATAGAATCCAGCATGTCCTAAAAAGGATCGGACTTCTCTGACTGTTTTTTGTGGAGGCAAATGTGTAATGAGTTAGACTTTTGCCTTATCTACTTCAATTCCTTTAGAAGATACTATATGTCCCAAAACAATTCCAGAAGTAACCATGTAGTGACATTTTTTTCAGTTCAATACAAGACTCTTTTCTTCACATCTTTTTAAGACCTTTTCTAAGTTTTCAAGACAATTATCAAAAGAATTTCCAAACACAGTTAAATCATCCATGAAAACTTCTAAATAATGCTCAATCATGTCACTAAAAATGCTTAACATACATCTTTGAAATGTTACTGGGGCATTACAAAGTCCAAAGGGCATTCTTCTAAAAGCAAAGGTTCGAAAAGGACATGTGAATGTAGTCTTTTCTTGGTCCTCTAGTGCTATAGGAATTTGATAATAGCCAGAGTAACCATCTAGAAAGCAATAGTAGGGGTGTCCTGCTACTCTTTCTATAATCTGATCAAGGAATGGTAAAGGAAAATGGTCTTTTCTAGTGGCCAAGTTCAATTTTCTATAATCTATGCACATCTTCCAACTAGATGAGACTCGAGTTGGTATTAACTCACCTTTTTCATTTTCAATGACTGTGATTCTAGATTTTTTTTGTACTACCTGAGTAGGACTTACCCACTTACTATCTGAGATCGGATAGATAATTCCTACTTCAAGTAATTTGAGAACTTCAGCTCTCACTACCTCTTTTATATATGGATTTAATCTCCTTTGAGGTTGTTGGGAGGTTTTGGCATTATCCTCTAGGTGTATTCTATGTGTGCAAATCAAATGATTAATACCATTTATGTCTTTTAAAGTCCACCCAATTGCATTTTTATGCATTTTCAATAATTCAATCAACTTATCTTCTTGTTCACTTGTGAGTGTAGAAGTGATTACCACCGGGTAAGTTTGTTTCTCTCCAAGAAATGCATATTTCAGTCCTTCAGGCAGAGGTTTTAACTCTAACTTTGAAATTTCGTTCTTTTTATCCTCATTTTCTCCCAATTCTTCAAACTTTAGTTTCCATCTTTTATTTTTAATCACCTGTGCACAGTTAAGTAAAGAACATATGTCAGAGATTTCAGGATCTAATTGTATATTTGACTCAAATGAATTTATTAAACACATTTCTAAGGGATCGGTAAAAGTCCCTTTTTAAATATGATCTTCCACAATCGTTTCAATCATGTCACCTTCTTCACTTTCATCATCCTCTTCATATGGTTGCTTACACATATTAAAAACATTGAGTTTAAGTGTCATGTTTTCAAATGAAAGCTTCATTACTCCATTCCTGCAATTAATCAAAGCGTTAGAAGTTGCTAAAAATGGACGACCTAAAATAACAGGTATCGGATTACATCCTTTGACAGGTTCTGTGTCTAAGACAATAAAATCCACAGGATATATGAATTTATTAACTTGAACTAAGACATCCTCCACTGTCCCTCTTGATACTTTTATTGATCTATCGGCAAGTAAAAGAGTTACAGATGTTGATTTTAACTCCCCGAGATTGAGCTGCTGATAAACTGAATACGGCAATAAATTCACACTAGCACCAAGATCAAGTAAGCTTGTTCAATTTTATGACTTCCAATAATACATGAAATTGTAGGACAACCAGGGTCTTTATATTTCAAAGAATTATTGTTCTGAAGAATGGCACTTACTTGTTCAGCTAAAAATGCTTTCTTTTTCACATTCAGTTTTCTTTTTACTGTGCATAAGTCTTTCAAAAATTTTGTATAAGATGGAACCTGTTTAATAGCATCTAGTAAATGAATATTAACTTTTACCTGTTTGAAGATTTCAAAAATTTCAGGATTGTGATTCATCTTCTTAGTATTACATAATGCAGGAGGAAATGGGGGTGGAGGTGAGGGTTTAGTGCTTTCTTCATTAAGTGTAGGTTCAACACTTTCCTTACCCTTAGAGATTGATTCATCGTTCTCATGAGGTTCAAGAATTTCTTTTTCAACAATTTTACCACTCCGAAGAGTGATAACTGCTTTAACTTGATCCATGTGTTGGTTTCCTGAACTACATGCATTTGTGTTATGTTGTCCTTTGGGGTTTAGCTGTGGTTGAGAAGGAAATTTTCCTTTCTCATGAATGTTCAGTGCAGATGCAAATTTAGCAAGAGTATCTTTCAAATCAGCAAATGTTTGAGCATTTTGAGAATTAACAGACTCTTACTTTTCAATGAACGTATACAAAGTTTCTTCAAGATTTTTCCTAGGAGGTGGAACATATGGTGCATAACCTTGATGGTTTTGAAAATTTTGGTGTGATTGGAAATGTGGTTGCGAGGCCTGTGCTTAAGTGTCATTCCTCCAACTAAAATTTGGGTGATTTCGCCATCCAGGATTATAGTTTTGTGAATATGGGTTATTGTTTGACCGTTTGAACGTGTTTAAAACATTGGCTTGTTCATGAAGACATTCCCTAAATGCAGGCAAAGTTGGGCAATCATTGGTAGGGTGATCATGGGTTTCACAAATGTAACACACAATTTCTTGAACAGATTTTATTTGACCACTCTTTTTCATTTCTAAGGTTTCGACTTTTCTAGCAAGGGATGCTAATTTGGCTTGAAGGTCATGGTCTTCCTTAAGATGATAAATACCCCAACTAGATGTAGTGGTTTGATTTTTGCTAGGTGCCTCACAGGTACCAGCAGTGTCCCAATTTTGAGCATTTTCTGCTAGTAAGTCAAGATAATTCATTGCCTCTTCTGAGTCTTTTTCCTCAAATGTTCCATTACACATCATTTCTACCATTTGCCTAACTTGAGGTGTTAAGCCCTCATAGAAATTTAAGACTACTCTCCATGTTTCAAAACCATGATGGAGACAGGTATTAAGTAATTCTTTATACCTTTCCCAACATTGGTAAAGGGTCTCTCCTGGTTTTTGGGCAAAAGTGGTGATTTGTCTTTTGAAAGAATTTGTTCTATGGGAGGGAAAAAACTTTTTCAGGAATTGTTGTTGCATCTCATCCCATAAAGAAATAGATCCTGGCCTAAGGTTTTGTAGCCATGTTTTAGCTTTATCTTTTAAAGAAAAAGGGAAAAGCTTAAGTCGAATTGTGTTCATGCTACAATTTTGATCATTATACGTGTTACACACTTCTTCAAATTCTCTTAGATGTAGATAAGGGTTCTCTGCATCTAAGCCATGAAAAGTGGGTAAAAGTTGGATAATGCCTGGCTTAAAATTAAAATACGTTGCATTCGGTGGAAAAATTAAGCAAGATGGTGCACCGGTTCGTGTAAGGTTCATATAGTCTCTAAGTGTCCTAGGTCGGTTATGGTCATTATGTTGGGACTGATTGTCCCCTGAGTCTATGAGTCCCTTAATTTGATTTTCGCTCATGGTGTTACTTGGTGAAGAATGAGAAGATGAAGGAGAATCTAACAAATTATCAAAGGAAGTTTCGAAATTACCTTTTACTAAACGATGAGAATTAGGATCTCGAAACCAACCGCTCATAAAAAGAAACAAAACAAAACAAAATACAATAACAATAAATAATACAAATAAAATATTAAACACAGGTAAATAAAATAAATATTACACACAAGTAAATAAAATATGCAAAACTAAAAGCAAAATAAAGATAAATAATTAGAAGTTAGATTAGTGATGTTAGATTATATAATAAAAAGTTAATAAATAAATAGTATGAGGCTTAGCCTTCCATTAAAATAAAAAGCGAAAATAAAAGGCGAATAATAAATAAAGTAAAGTACGTTAGGAGGCTCGGCCTTCCATGAAAATAAAAAAAAAACGAAAATAAAAAGTAAAAAAATAATAAATAAACGAAATAAAGAGTAGGAGGCTTAGCCTTCCACGAAAATAAAAACAGAATAATAATAAAGTACGTTAGGAGGCTCGACCTTCCATGAAAATAAAAAAAACAAACAAACAATAACAAAACAAAATATTAACGTTACCTCCCCGGCAACGGCGCCAAAAACTTGACACGTCCAGAATATAGAAGTTATTCCCAAGTGCAAGATTGTCGAAGTAATAAATATCCCGATGAGAACGGGGTCGATCCACAGGAAAGTAGAATTAAAATTACAAATTATAAACACTTTAAAGATAATTAATGCAGTATAAAGATGTTTGCAAATATTATTTCAATTAACCAATTCAAATAAAAAGCTAAGGTTACGGGGATTCACTCTTGGCATAAGAAGTAAGAATATATTTAATTTTTTATTTTTTTATAACTCAATTGGAATCCTCACACAAAGGAGGTTCCAACCGAAAAATATAGCAATTAAAGTTCATTATCATTTATATATTGATTAGTATTTATTTCTTTCAATTATTATACACCAAATCTTATAAATGGGTTCAAGTATTTATTATGCCAATCTTTATATTTATCTACAATAAATCAAGATTCCCACTTTACAAGAAAGGTTATATAAACCAAATCTTGTAAATGGTTTCAAGAATTTATTGTGCCAAGTATTAAGTTTGTCAATAATAAATCAAGAATCACCACTTTAGAAGAAAGGGTATTAATTCTACAAACAAAATAAATACATCATATATAAATTTGCATAACTTAAAAATGAAGCATTAAATTCATGAATAAATATTAAACATATCTTATTACCTTGCCAAGAGCTTCACCCTTTCACCTTAGCTTAAACAAAATTATTTGGACATAATAAAACTAAATGAAAAGAAAAGAAATGGAAGAAGAAATAACATTACTTAATAGTAAACAAGAGAAATAATAGTACAAAGAAATGGATACAAAGGAAAATTATTTTGAATTAAATTTTAACTTTCTAATTACATTCTTTAGGCATAAACAAGCCACCTATTTATAGAAAAACATGGATAAATCGAGACAAATTTGGAGGGAACCACTTGGTTGATGAAAGTCAAGAATGGTGGCAAAATAATTTGCATTCATTATCACTTGGGCACCCATTTGATTATCCAATTTAGAATTGATGTGATCCGAATTAGCTGTCACTCAAAACATAAAAGTTGTAGACAAGTCTCTTATATTTCCAAATTGAGTGATCTCATACGTATTAGATACGTATTTCTATAGTTATGGGCCAAATACTGATAACTGTTCAAACTTGGCCTGTACTGCAGATCAATTCTGTTCTAGGCCAATTTTCACCCTCTAAACACTCAAATTTCTAATACTTTGTGAAATATAATATATTAGCCCATTGAGTCAGTTCTGCACAGGATTAAGAATCACCTCAATTGGATCTTTGGGTAGAAAGTTATGCCCATTTTATCGAACCTGCCACAAAACAGTTATAAGATAATTAAGTACAATATTGTAAACATACTTAAGTTAAGAAAATTAAATACACTAGTAATACAAAACAATCATGTAAAACTCTTATTAAATGTGTAATTTCAAGTGTTCATCAGGAGTCCATCATGAAACACACTCATTGGTAATTCTAGGATCCAACTGAGGTGGGCTTTGATCGCTAAATAACAGCTCCAATTTTTAGTAATGTGTTTAACTCTTAAACATAAATAATGATTAACTCTTAATCACCTTGGTTAGCTATTAATCATTTTTTAAACTCTTTAAGCTTTGGATGATTAGTTAAACTCTTTAACTAATTTGTGCTTATTTTAAAGCAATGAGATTGTTGTTATTTATTCAACTCTTGAACAAATATAACAATCTCACCATTGCTCTAGTGGTTAGCCATTGATAAAAGAAGAATACAATTTTTTTCAACCATTGAAACAAAACCTTACCTTTTATTTCTCTAATGGCTTAACATGACCAAGAAGATGAAAAAAAAAAAGCTTAAGACAACACTTGTAAAAACTTCTCTTCCCTTTTACCTCTTTGGTCGAACACACCTGGTCAAAAAATGAAGAACAACTTTTTTATGTTTTATATCTTGTTCATTTGTTTCATTCCCTTTTGATTTCAAAAAGACAAGCAATGGCCTACCATCTATGACTACACATTCCTTGCCCGTTTATAGTAACCAGTATCCATAATCGATAAGAATAAGTATTTATATATATTTTATTTGTATGTGGGTGATACTTGATTTATGTATTATTATTAGTAGTGTTTGTATAGGTTAAGGACATACTATTGGTATTGGGTTTATTTGCAAGATTTTAGATTTATTTTAGAGACTAAATTGTGATACTTTGAAAGTTTTGAGGGCAAATTTGTAAATATTAAAAATTTGCCTCTTAGTATAAAAATACACTTTTGAAACCCTAATTTACTCATTTTTGGGTCGAACTACCCCTTTAGAGAGAGAAAAGAGAGAAATAGAGGGGAGAGAAAGAGAAGAAGAAGAAGAAAAAGAAGAAGAAATTGGAATTTTGAATTTTAAGAGGTATATCACAACTATTTCTCAATTTATTGGTGTTAATTAAGTTGATTCCTTTAAGTTTTGATTACTGAAAATATGTATAATTGAGGATTTGATGTGTATTTCATAATACATTGTGAGAATTAATGATGATCTATGTAGATAGCTTGATAAATCATGATGAATAACAGAATTTTTACTTGATAGTCTCCTAATCCAGGAATTTTATAAATTGTTGTGATTCGATTCTGATTTTAAATTTTGGGTATATGAAATTAGACATGTTTAGAATTATCTGAGACTTTGAATCGATTGAAAATTCTAGAAATGAAATTTATAGTGAATTTACAAATATAACCCTAAAATTCTGAAAATTTCCTATATGAACAGTATGATACAGTGACAAAAAATTTTTGATCCGCTTAATGATCTTAAAAAATTACAAATTTATAGAATATAATAATTCTATATGTCTAATATGATATACTCAGAATTGAGAATTTAGATCAATGTGGTTAAATTGTTATGATTTTTTAAAGAGTGTCAGCTCATTGCAGTATTTGATTAACAGATTTTTAAAGCTATAGAATAAAATAGTTTTAAAATACTTTTGGCAATAATTTTGAAGTGAAATATTTATCATGGATTGAGATATGTGTCAAGAGTATTTTTGTGATATTTTTATAATTTTTGAGTTAGTATATGATTTTATAAAATTAGGATATTGAATACTGTTCAGTAAGTATCTTGATCCTGTCAGGTTAGTAGTTTGGATTCGATGGTGTTTATGGAATAGATTGTGTAGGAATTATGATATAATATTCATATATAAGAAGGATATATGAGTTAAGAATTATATATTCTGATTTTGGAGTAGTTGGACATCATTTGATATATAAAATATTTTTGTTAAGTGTAAGTGGTCAGAATGACAGGTTTTGAGAAACCAAGTAATTAGACCAATTTGATGTGATAAGTGCAATATGTATAATTTTGTAAGCTATTTAAAGTATTTTGTGTGAATGTTGAGGCTTATGAAAGGATTAATCTCTATTGATAGGTTAAGAAGAATTAAACCTTGTAGCCGAAAGTGCTAAGAGGTAAGTATACTAGACTTTTACTAAAATCACAATAAGTATAGTAATTGTCTATATATGATTTTGTAAATGTGCTTAAAAATATATTTATGTTATGCCAAAGTATATATGATATGAAATGTGAAAGAAATATGTTTATGAATGTGAGCATGGACATACATGTGTTTATGAAAGTGAGATTTCAAAATGAAATGTGTTTAACAAAGAAAGCTTTTGAAGTGAAAAATGTCCATAAGATACGTTTTGTATTTTGAGGATGCTTGAACTCACTATTTACTTAGTAGGCACCTTATGTGATTTGTGGAGCCTTTATGTGTGGCATTTTCTTCAAGTTTGGTATATGTTATGTGTTCCATATGTAGTGAGGATCCTATTGGTACCTAAAGGAAGATTGAGTCATCACATTCGTGTGGTGATATATTGGTGCATGTGAGAGGACTTGCCGATGATCAGGGTGAGGGTTTGGCTCTTACCTTCGGGCATGAGCATTATATATGTGTAATTTAAACCTCACTTATACTATTTCTCTCATACGGTATGTCACCTACGATTGACATTTGGCTCATTATGTGATATGAAAGTCCTACTAAGTAGTAGTTGAGTCATGGTATTCCTATTATATGTTTTGAAAGAATGTGTAAGCGCTTACATGACATGTGATTTGATAAGATTATGATTTTGATTTATCACAGCATATCATACAGATGCATTGTGTACATATATGTATTTGTATTTGATATATGAAAGACTAGTATGCTTACTGAGTTTTATACTCATTATAGTTTATGGTGATTTCAGGTAAATAAGGTATATGTGTGCTTAGTAGATTTGGCAAGACTTCTGTTGTTCCTTAGGTTCCTTAAGTTGCTAGGTTGTTGAGTGTTTCATTTGGGGACATGTGAGATAAGATATTTGATTTGTCCCTATTGAATAAATACTTATGTATTATTTTATTGTGTGTGGTTGGATTTGGTTTAAGTTTCACTAAGCGTGGTTATTGGTTGATTTTAAGTAAAAATTTGCAATGAATATATTCTAGGCTTCCGGTAATAAAGTTACTACTGGTGACGTAGTAGAGTGTTAATCTCTGAGAAAATTCTGCGTATCTCTGGTTTACTAATTATCCCAGTCATAATTTAATTGTTATAATTCTATAAAATAAAATAAAATGTAAGTGATGTCGTGTGTCGGATCTTTTGGGTTTGAGGCGTGACACCATTACTTTATATTTTATTTGTTTAATCATATTAAACTAAAATAAAACACATGTCATTTTGTTTCCATGCAGTATTCGAATCTAGGAATTGGCAAGAATTTGAAACACTTTCAATTTAACTCATTTCCATCTCTTATCAAAGTTGGCTAGCCCTACCCCGTAACAATTTGTCTTTTCTTTGTTTTGTTGACTTACACAAATAATGCAAAAATAATTCTTAGATTATTTACAAGTCACTTGTCTAACAAGTGTGGGTGGCCACTTATGTTCAAAATGAAAAATAATTTTTTTATTTTATAATACAAAATCAACTCTTAATTTTTCAAAGTGATTGGCACACAAAGCATGGCATATAATCTTAAGCCATTACTACATATTTTATTTTATTTTAATCACATTAATAAAAATAAAAATATATGATTTGTGATTTAATAATTAAATCAATTGTTTGACTTTAAATAATATAATATTAATAACAATTATTAATATGTTTATTTATTCAAAATATTTTTAAATAAATAAATGACTTTACTTGTCTCACAAGTAAGGTCATTTTGGTAATTATAAAGTCAAGTAATAAATGGCTTACAATGTGCCATGTTTGATCATTCTATTTGTCAACAACTATTGTAAACTAATTAATGTACTTAACTCTTAAGTTTTGACACGTACACATTCTGAGGGAACTTAAAAAAAAATATCTTGGTTGTTGAAATTTACTGGATTAAATAATTCAATCCAATACTCTGCCTTAGTGCACAACGAGTACACTTCATATTATGGGATTCCTCGGTCCATGCTCGATTTATCAAATGGAACTGTTTCATGAGTCCGTGATCGATGCCCTACACACATGTCACGAATATTACAAATTAATGCATTAGATCATACAAATTGAGGTCATAACATATTCGTATAATCATTTTGTCACCTATATCCTAGATTAGCGGAGATACAGATCACCACCATCAAATTTTCACGTGCTCATTCGTGAACTCATCTCCAAATTTATATCTTGATAAACAATAATGTAAACACCTTTACGATATTATTCAACCCTATGAAAAATTCTTTTTTCAGGTTTATGTTTGTGGCCATGAGACTTTTTAAAATATAATTTTGGAGCATCGGGATATACAACTCACCTATGTGAGCTAACGGATCTCATATCTACACACACTGGACTCTATGAGTATTGGACCACACCCAACGACACGTAGCGGTTAGACCATGAAAGGTCTCTAACTCACAAGTCCACTATGGCGTTCAGGTCAAAGGATCACGAATACTACTCAACTCGAGAGGATTCACCATTAACGATTTCATAGGATGTCTATTGGGGTCCTCGTGAGTCTGTTCAGTATTCAGTCTTTATTGAATACCTGTACGCTTATATAAGCTTCTACTAAGCTCACTGTTAACTAAGAACAACTATATATACCATACAGATATGGTATACACTGATATATATATATATATATATATATATATATATATAT
Organism: Ailanthus altissimus; assembly: GCA_946807835.1. Lineage (NCBI taxonomy): Eukaryota > Viridiplantae > Streptophyta > Magnoliopsida > Sapindales > Simaroubaceae > Ailanthus > Ailanthus altissimus. Next base: position 5,145,259 of record OX327707.1, on the reverse strand, counting down.
ATATATATAAGGATTCACTAATAGACTCGCATCGATGAAGATAGATTAGGAACATTGTATTTAAGAACATACTTGCATAATGACATTTCCTAACACCTATTGTAACTCTTTACAACTATGTCATTACTAGTATGCCTCAGGTCTTTGTCTCGTTACAGATAAGGCTCTAACTCCTTAGATATCGCTGACTCTCATAACCTGCTAACTCTTAGTATTTATAACTCTCAACGTTGCTAATTTTTAACCCTGGTCTAAACTCTTTTAGGCCAGATCTAACTCCTTCAAATCATACAATGTTTATAGCGTAACAAGCATAATACCATTTATTATAATATTAATGATTATTTTGAAATGTATATTGTATAAATATTAATGATAAGAGTTCATTAAGTATAATATTTCCATCTTCCAAACTTAATATTTGTTCGTAGAAATTAAGATTATTTGGCTTTTGATATATTTTATTATTATTATTGTACGTTTGAAGTCAATGGAGTAAATAGGGTCGAAACTCTAATGAAAATAAGCTAAAAATATCAAATTGCTACAATGAATTTCTACATTGATTTGCTACAGTAATATGCTACAATACCCAGTGCATAGGATTTAGCACTGTGGCTCCCAAAATAGTATTTCAGCGCTGCGACGAGCAAACGGTAGCGGTGAACAGTATTTTAAAGACATAAACCTATAAATCAAAAATCAAAAATCCTAATAGAGAGGAGGAGAGGAAAGGAGAAAGAGGCAAAAACTTAGAGAAACAATTCCCAACACAAAATCAAATATCAAAGTCAAAGATTGAAGAACTAAGATCAAGATTCAAGTTTCAAGTCAAGATTGAGCGAGAAGCATATCAATGAGTCACTTTGATTAATTTTTCTTCTCTTTCTTTATCATTATATTCTTATTCTTGTTGATCTTTGTGAATTGGTTATATACTTTTGGTTTTGTGATGGGCTAAATTGTTCATCTAAGATTAGACTATATAAACCTAGTATGGATTTGGATTGTGTTAATTTTTAGTTTATGAACTTGATGCATTCAACTGATTCATGTTATCTTGTGTTTAATACTTTCATTATACTTTATCAATATTTTGAATAATTGAGGAACCATGATGAACTCGACGGAGGGATTCATGTGTTTAGCCTATGATAGTTTGATACATGATCATAGGGTAACAACTATGAGTTCCATCTAAGATAAACATATACCTAGGTGGCATGTATGGTCTAATTTAGACTTGATCTTAATGAATTACATTTTGATTTGATTACCATAGACATATAGGTGATTGTTAGAATATATAATATAGTCACTTGACCATTGACAGAGGCTTGTGATGAGATTAGTGTTTAAGCCAACAATTGATATTAAGAGATTAACTAAGAGATTAATAAATCCAATGAAATATTAGGGGATAAGTCAAAACCCTATATTATCTTTATTTGTGAATTCTACCATTTGTTTTTGTTTAGTTTAATTTATAAAGTTAAATTAGTTAATTAAATTTCAGATTGAGATTTTCTGAATAAAAGTTAAGTAGGAATAATTTTAATACTTGATTTATAAAATTAGATCGCATAGTCCCTATGGGATTGATACTTGGGCTTAAAATCCTATATTATTTGATACGATGGCGTGCGCTTACGCTTAGCTACTATAGCATCAATTAATTAACAATTAATATTCATACAATATTGGAATGGCATGTAAGCACCAACTCCAACAGATACAACTATGAAGCCATTAAAGAATAACACGCTATAGAGGGACGGCACTCATGAGATTACCCACAGATCACGGGATAGGGTAACGCTCTCAAAGAAGAACCCTACGAAGATATAGCTATGAAGACATTGAAGAATAATACGCCATAAGAGGGATGACACTCATAAGCTTACCTACAAACCACCGGACAGGGTAATGGTTTTAGAGGAGAACTCTATAAACATGTAGCATATACTTCATAAGGGGCGACAATCATGAGATTACCCAAAAACCACCAGACAGGGTAACACTCGCAGAGGAGAACCCTATAGATATACAGCTATGAAGACATCAAAGAAAAACACACATTAAGGGGGCAACACTTATGAGGTTACCCACAGACCACGGATAGGGTAACGCTTTTAGAGGAGAACCCTACGGAAAGAGGCTAACTAGAGTTACTATAAAATAACTAGGTATCTTCACTAGATATGATTAAAAAAATAATCAAGTGTTGAAAAATATATTTGCTGGTTGGCTTAATAATAATCTCATCGGTACTGTTTTGTGTTATTATTTACTCGAGCCATATTGACTCATATCTTGATAATTTCATTACTTATATATCGCACTGCTTTGTTCAACTTTGATAAATTAGTACAACATATAAATATTATTATCTTATTTGACTAACACAATTCACTCTAAGCGTTAGAGAAACTATTGTAAAGACTGCTCGTCTATACTTCATTAAACCCCGAATGGGATCACGTTTCTACATTATAGACAAATGCAGATCAAGTATAGGTCTGTACTAACATTCATCAAGGCATATATAAAAAGAGCGAGTTTACAAAGACATCATGTGGCCGCCTTCTCTCCTAGTAGACTTCCTTCCTGGCCTGCATAGCCTTCTGCCTTGCTTGTACTAGGTCTTCATCAGCTTGGTGAGACCAAACCACCATCTCTAAAATATTGACCCAACATTGAGAGAAAAGGTACACAGATTGGAGAATAAAAAATATTAGAAATCAGAAAATATGGGTACTGCACAATAATATAGGGAGAGAGAAAACTTAAATTTATAGCAGATCCCATAGCAACATGGAACCCCGTGATGGGGTCCAGAGAAGAGGCATGACCCACCCAGGTTAGGTTCAAGTATCTCTCAATCTTTCTCATTACAGGCAGCAAGAAGCCCATATAATCCCTCATCTCTATGACCAGAATAGATGGAGAGATTAGTAGATGAGATCTTTCTCCTGATAGAGGCTCTTCCCTGCCTCCTAAACTCGATGCTCTTATAAGCCAGACAAGTGAGGGTATTTGCAATGAAGAACGAGCCAAGAAACCTCGCCCTCTACCGTGCACTTGAGAGGGTTGACCCTACGTTTGAGGAAGATGTGAAGAGGCTGCTCGTCTTATCCCTTGGGAACCATCCAAGACCTGCCCTACTGACCTGAGCAAAGAGGCCTGAGACAACTCTTTCTTAGAGGCTCGATCAGTTCTTGTTTGCTTGGCCAACTGGCCTAGGTTCACGAGAAGGTACCACCCCGCGACCCCTCCCTTTAGGGTTAAACAGAATCCCCATTATATTATCAGGGTTGAGGTTACCTTAGCCTCCGAAAGACGTATCAGAGTTATCTGTGCGGCTCTTTTTCCTCATCTTACCAATTCTTTATTCAGACATTCATGTACGGAATACAAAAGATTAGTGAAAAAATAAATAATAACAAGAGAAACTCCAAAGAAAGTGTCACTCACTGTGAACATAAGTTTCAGTGGCCCAAGTTACTGCAATACACCAAGTAATTAGAAGAATAGAAAAGAAAAATAGAGTAAAGTACAAAGATGAGAACAAAATAAAAACCTGCACTTAAAGAAAAGTTTATGGAAACCACCCAGTTTCCCTTTCTTCTCTTGGGGGCTACTTGACCCAACTCTCCCCCAATAAAGAACCATTGCCCATTCCAATTCTTAATTGAAGAGGGGCGACCAGAGTTAGAGTTTTGAAGGCTATGGAAAGAGAGATAGTAGAAGCCCATCTGACTCCTAGCATTACTCCTAAAGTGGTACAGATGTCACAACTCCTAGAATATAGGGGAGACAACCCTGCCCTTACCCAAAGAATGAATAGACCAGGTAAAACTCTCCAAGAGTTAGTACCTAGCTGGGAAAAAGCTACACCTAAACAAGCCAACATCCTAACAAAGTATTGTTACATAGGAAGTCTGAGGCCTAACTTAAAAAATTCTACATGGTTTGCAACTTCACCATTTATCTCAAAAAGTCATCTAGGGAAAGCAACCTAAGGGTGATTGACTTAAGGATATTGTAAGTAGACCTAATGGATTCTAGGTCGGCTTTATTTAAGCTAGACATTCAATATCTAACATCTAGCTCAAACTCTATGGGTTTTATATATTGACTTGGGTCCTCAGGGTCATCTTTTGGGTCCTCTATAATATTAGAGACCAGCTCAACCTCAGTAACTATATCAAGTGGGGTAAAAGGCATGTAACCCATTGAGGTGGACACTTATCCACTACCACTGCCACTAGTTCTTCTGACAAGTGGGACTTTAGGGCTGACATCTCATTCTTCCTCAGCCATGTTAATGACAGAAAGTCCTAAATTTAAGTCTCTTCTAAGAGAAGCAATTAGAAACGATGTTTTTCTAAAAACTACAGATGACACGCGATGGCAAGGATAAAATAATCATACTTGGAAAAAGAAAAAACAAAAACATAGAAATACTATAAACATGCTAGAAAAGAAAAGAAAAAAAACAGCAATAAGAATATAGAAATAGCAACATCATCACTACGCATATGCAAATAAAGTACACACAATGACAAGCATAAAATCAATCTAAAAAGAAGGAATGAAAAGAGGACTTACTAGATGAAAGCGCAGAAATCATAAAAGAAACATTGAATGACAATCATCGAAGGATGATTAAATGACACTCGTACAAAAAGACTAGAACCAGAAGAAATAAAATGCAAAGGTAAATAAAGAAGAAAATGAATAAAAAAAAGACAGCTTTTTATAGCCATCGGGGTGAAGAGCCATAACCATTCACATAGAATAGATGGACGAGATTATCAGGGAAAACCAAAGGACATCATCTTAACAGAATAACGCGACGTCTCGGGTTCTCAGGTCATTTAATGCACGTCTCTTCAAAGGTTTTAATATGGCTCATTTAAATTCAAAATTTCAACGAACTAGATCATTTCAGTCTCCCAGACGTTACTCAGAAATGGAAAAGACATAACTTTTGGTTTCAATTACCTTTAGCTATATGATCAAAGGTGAGATCGGCGGCTACGATCAGTTCCTACACCTAAGATATCCTTTCATATAGATTGAGAATGACATTTTGAAATCCTAATCATTATTACCTGATAAAATCAAAATGCTAAGAAATATCTCTAATAGTACAAACCCTAGACGTAATCACCAACTCGAAATTATAATCCAAACAGCTACAATAGTAGAACAAACCAAGCAGCTCAGTATAGTATCATTATCAAAATTAGAGTAGTTATGAGAAGAAGACCTGTTCGGTTCTTCTTGCTCAACATATTATGATATATCAAAAGTGCTTTCAAATATACAAACCCGAACAAGACTAAGGAAGCTCTCAAACAATATTCTAAGCAGGTATGTGAATGAAGATTCCAAACAAGCATAACACAAAAATAGAGTTTTCAATTTGAATATAATTAAAATTACAAATTGTTAGACCCATGTTCCCTTTATAAAAATATCCCTAAAGGCCTAGCTCTTTGGGGCCTAAGAGACCAACCCTCTAATATAGTTTTTTATGGGCCAGCCTTGAAAGCCCAAACCTAAAGTAGTTGAGATCTCCGGGGTATGACAAAACCAGGCCTCTGACTAAACTTTAAGCATAAAACCTGCTTGGTCTCTTGGATCGGATTTAGTTTGAGCCACTTGTACATCAACCCTGCATACTCACCTTTGAGCCGACTAGAATTATAAACTCTTATATGACCAAAATGAACAACATATAAAGAAAACTGGCTCAGTAACATATTTACCCAGAACTAAGCAACTTAAATCAAATTAAAAATTTTGGATTAACTTTTTTGCAACTCAAACTAACCCAAATAAAATTCGATTCAAATTAACCAAAATTAGGGAAAAAAAATTCAATTGGCCAAAATTTTAAATTTTAAATATTCTTTAACTACAGTTAATAATTTTATACTTTAATAACTAAACACGTAATTTTCAACAAGAAAAAAGTAAACACATACTTTTTTCACTTTTACTCTTATTTGTATAATTTACATATAAAATATTTTTATCTTTTAATTTTTTAAATTTAAGTTTTTCAATTAATCAAATAACTTTTATTTTATTTTATTTTTTAAAGTGACAGCACTGGAGTGCATTATGCGTTAAGTGCACTGCACTTAGCGCATACTATTCACATAATTTAATATTTTATTTTTTAACTTTTATATTTATTAAATTTTATTAGTAATTTATTATTTAATTTTATAATATTATTTTTAAGAAACAAAAAAAAGTGACACACTTCTAAATTTTTTTTAATTAATTAAATAAAAATAAAAATTAAAAATCATAAACAAAATAAAATAAAATTTATTGATTATTTAAAAAAATAAATTTTAAAAAACATAAATAATTTAAAATTTTTTAAAATAAAAAAATTTCATTTAAATAATCATAAATTAATTATTTAAAAACTATACTTTAATTTTTTATCCAAAATTTATATTTTACATTCTAGTAAGGAAATTGGAACTCAATTTCTTCTTTAATATAAAAATACACTACAAACTATTTAAGCAAGAGTATTTTTTTTTTCTTTTAAGGGATTAATCTTTTATAAATTTTTTTTTATTTTACAACTTTAAAAAATAAATAAGTAATCATAATCCTAGAATGATATAATATTATTTTCAAAAAAAATAAAAAATAAAATTAAAAATTAAATAAATTAAAATTTTTAAAAATTATCACATGATGCAACTATAATGCGCAACACACAACACTTCACTTGAATTACACTTGCTTAAATAAAAAAATTGAGTTTGAATCGTTTTTGTTAGAATGTAAAAAATTAAAATTTAAATAAAATATCAAATTAATTAAATAAATTTAAAAATATTTTTTTATCTAATTAAAAAAATATAAAATTAAATAGTAAATTACTAATAAAATTAAAAAATTAAATATTAAGGTGAACAGTGCACATTACAGTGCACTACAGTGCTGTCATTTTTTTAATGAAAATAAAATTTAAATAAAAAATTAAAAGAGAAAAAAGTGAAAAAAACTATATGTGTTTAGTCATTAAAATATAAAAAGTTTGACTGCATAATTTTTTTTTTTATATTTAGAATTTTGATCGATTGGAAAATTTTCCCATTAATTTATAGTTCAATTTGAATTGTTAAGTCTGAGTTATTCAACTTTTGAAGATGTTTTGGAATCCGAGGCTGCTACACAGAAAATAATGCATAATTTATTGATGGTTGAATGAATCATGTGAATTTTCCCATAATGTGAAATATATATATATATATATATATATATTTGTAGTATAAGAATTTGTATTAGGGTTAAACTTGTCTTTTACCCCTATCGCTTCTAAAATTCTACTTTTTTTTGCTGACTTATAACTTGGATTTTTAATAAAAACAATTTTGATTATTTATAATGAAAAGAAGCAATTTAATCCTTATTTTATTTTGAATAAAATTATGTGAGACTTTATCAAGTCTTTTAATTTAAAAGGACTTATCAAAGTAAAAAAAAAATTACTTATGAAATTCTATTTCTCTATTGTTTAGTCATATATAAGCTTATCCTTTTATTAAATTAAATTTTTTCTCAAGTGAATTTTAACTTAGGGGTCTTTATGCTTTAGGTTTTAATTGGTTGATGTAAAGCGTATCGTGTTATGATTTTTTGATAAGTGGGATCGTATAATTTAATTAAAATTTTTATTTTGTTTTTTTTATGAGTTGAAGTCTTATTTAAAGGTTTTATTTTAAAAAAATAGATTTTTTTAATAAAATTTATTTTCTTAGATTAATAAGTAATTTAGCTACATTAATATTTGAGTAATACAAATAATTATATTTTGTAGCCTTCGAAGGCAAATTTGTAATTTGATAAATTAAATTAACTCTTTGTTTATGTTATTTTTTAGTATTTTTTTAAAATCAATGAATTTTAACTATTAAAATTCACAAGTATTCTCATTCTCATAATCAACTTAAGTTTAATTTAATTTTTTATTTTAATATTATTAGACTAAACAGAATATTGAATTTATCTCTTCACTTATCCATCAACTGTATTATTAATGCAACCCTAAACTTATCAAACCCTAATTCAAAATTAAGTTTTAAAAAGTGGCGTGAACGCTCATATTATACTTGTTAAACACACCTTATTATATGCATTGGCTTAAGCTTAAGTTTAGGGCTACTGATAATTTTTATTCATCATCATTTACCCACTTAACTAGGGATGTTTTTTTTTATTTTTTAGTATCCTAATTTTTCTTACTTAGTCAAACTAACTGCTCATTTGTCATTTTTTTTTTTAAAAGAAGGGTAAATAACGAGTAATAAAATTGAATGGCGTAACCATGCTAGGGCTTTCAACTATTTTTTTTTTTTCACTTTTGCCCTTTGTAGCCTTTTACTCGTAACTTCTTCTTGCCTTCTCCTTTTTGTTTTTCTTGCTTTACTTTTCATCTTTTGCCCACCATCACTTTTATTGAATCTTTTTCTGATTATTTTGCACTTGCCTGGTCAATATCAAATGTTAGTAACCTTCTCACGCCTTTGTAAACTCACTTGAAAAACCCCTTCATGTTGTGAGAATTTTGTAGTCATAGCTTTGTTACATCTAACATGGATGTAAGCATGGTTTTTGTGCACCTACACCAGCTATTGTTAAAATCTACCATTTTTCTTCATAATTTGTAATGTTTAATTCAAAAATATATATATTTATAATTAAGAAAAAAAATAATTACCTAATGAAGTATATAATGAAATGTGTTTGAAATTATAAAATTATAAAAGTTTCACTGCAATACAAAGTTTTATATCAATGTTAAAAATTTTAATTACTTAAACATGAAATACAACAATATAACAACTTAAATGTTCTATCTTTAATTTGGGAATAAAATTAATTTTATATGTTGAAGAGAAATTTGGTTTATATTTTATGTAATTAAATTAATTTTTTTAAGAAAAATTATAATATGTGAAAACTCATCAAGACAACAATATGATAATAGTAATAGCAGGTTTGAAAAAGAGCAAGGACAGTAATGCAATTGAAAATTGTGTTGGACAGTTTTTTGCTTGGTAGGTATTATTGATATAGAGGGAGAGTTTGAACTTAGAATTTTCATATTTCAAGTAAAGGTGTACGATAAGTTTTGCCATTGGGCAATAATGACTTGTATAAGTACTATTGACATATTATAATGTTTTGGGCAAAATATAGTTGAGCTTGTCAGGCCACCTTGAACACAATGTGTTAAGTGAAAGAAAAATTAAGCTGATAGGTTTTAGAGTTAGACTTGGACTAAGTGTTAGAGAGATATGAGAACGAGGATTAAGTAGGAAATTTATTAGAGGGTTAGTTAAATTTAGAATTGAGCAGTAAAGCTTTGTAAAACACACCAAAAAAAAAAAAAAAAAGCTTAGAGAGAGGCAAGCAACAATAGGGTAGCCGATAATGTTCCTCCTACGTTTAAGTAAGACAACAACTTAGTGATAAAATGTTTTTTAAAATTTTTGTCATAGAGAGAATTTAGAGTAGACAGAAAAAGTAATTTTTTATTTGATTTAATTTTTTGAATTTATAATTTCTCTTACTTAAATTCAAAACAGAAGATAAGTCTCGTACATAAAGTGAGCTAATCTAACAAATTCTCTTTAAAGGTGACATATAGCAGCATAGATTGGAGAGTCCATCTTCTATAGGGATATTTTAAAGAAATAACACGGTTGATGACTTTTGGATAATTATATTCTCTTGAGACTTGAAGTACAAAATATCATAGGATTGATTATTATTTAGAAGAATTGGCATTAGGTTAGGTGGATTGTAGGTATTATCTCTTAAGTTCCAATGAGTACATTGTGATTCACCTCATCAATTTTAGACAAACCTTATTATTTTGCCAATAAGAGAACATATATCTGTCATGTTCTGACGTGAAGACTTGGCAATGATTTCTTGAGATTTCTTCCCTCAAGACTTTATCATTCTGTCTAGTGGTTATGTCTTATAGCCTCTAACTAGGCATTTGGTAGGTTAGACAATGAATTACAAAATGACTAAATGCATGAGTGATGTGGAACGATGTATGAGTCTTATCTGATAAACCTTACAAATTAGATGATAAAGGTTAATGAGTATAAATTGAACTGGATAACCCTTTAGAGACGCTGGACCTAAGGACTTTAATATATCCTAAGAAACAGTTCAAATGTGATTATTTTTCTCCTAATAAATAATATAAAAATTGGGACGGTGTTAAAGGCTTAAAAAAAATAATGACACAAAATCAAAATGTTGAAGTGGATTTACTAATTCAAAATTGAAGATAACAAGGCCAAATTAATTTTTTTTTCCGGAACAGTCAAAAGAAGAATGACGATGGTTCATTATTGCAAGACCAAGTTTTCACTTTTCTCGACAATACAAAGAAGAGAGAGATGGCTATTATTTAGTTTCAAGGAAAAATGATACATTAATGCTTGACTTCAAGTGTTTATAAGTCTTTGTTATCTTATCTTTTTTTTTACTAACAATACGATTTTTTTTTTAAAAAAAAAATTAAGAAGATCTTTCAATTAATTTTGCGAAATCTTAGAAGTTTAAGTAATATCTTAAACCCATATCTGATTAACAAGTATGTAGTATATCTGTAGGTGTAACTTAGTGAAATGATTGTTTCGATAAAACATATTTCTCACTTACATTAAATCTAAAGGAATTTGATTTATTTAATGTAATAAAAAAAATTAGAAAATAAAAAAAGTTACACAAAAAGTTTATTATTAAGTAAAATATACATTACAAAAAGAGAAGTTAACAATCAAAATGTTAGATATAAATCACTTAATTTTGTGATGTTTATTTAACTTTTATTTTTTGCTAAAATTAAGTGATTTGGCCTAAATAAGGGTGGACATCAGATGATTTGTGTTAAGTTAGGGCTAACTTAAACCAAATAAAAAAAATTTGGGTTGAGTTTTTTGCAACCCAAATCCATCCAAATAAAATTCTATTCAAATTAATCAAAATTAATTTATAGTTCAATTTGAGTTGTTCAGCTTGAGTTATTCAACTTAAGCTTGTTGAGGTGGAATTTTGAGGTTGATACATGACAAAATATTATTAATTTCGATATGATGTGCCCCAACGTCTTCACCTAAGAAAAAGACATAATGTACTTTTGAAGATCTCTTGAAATCTGAGGCTGCTACACAGAAAATAATGCATAATTTGTTGATGGTTGAATGAATCATGTGAAGTTTCCTTAATGTGAAAAAAAAAAATTTTATTAAAAAATATATATTTATAATATAAGAATTTGTTTTTGGGTTAAACTTTCACTTTTACCCTTGTTCATTCTAAAATTCTTTTTTTTCTTTTTCTTTTTTTTGCTGACTTATAACTTGGATTTTTAATAAAAACAATTTTAATTATTTATATCGAAAAGACACAATTTAATCTTGTTTTATTTTAAATAAAATTATGTTAGACTTAACTACTTAGCTAGTAAGATAAGTAATTAAGTTTTTTAATTTAAAAAGACTTATAAACACGAAGAGATACTTATGGGATTTTATTTTTTTATTAGTTTAGTCACATAGACTTTTCTTTTTATTAAACAAATTTTTTTCTTCAAATAGCTCTTAATCTAAGGGTTTTAATATTTTACATTTTATTTGGCTGATGTAGAGCGAATCGCTTTAAGATTTTTTTATAAGTGAGATCACATAAGTTAATTTAGATTTTGATTTTTTTATATATTTGAGTTGGAGTCTTATTTAGAATTTTATTTAGGAAGAAATTTTTTTTATTTAATTTATTTTTCTTAGATTAATAAGTAATTTAGCTACTTTAGTATTTGAGTAATATAAATAAGTATATTTTGTAGCCTTCAAAGGTAGATTTGTAATTTGATAAATTAAGTTAACTCTTTGTTTATATTATTTTTAGTATTCTTTTCAAATTAATGAGTTCTAACAATTTAAAATTCACAAGTATTCTCATAATCAACTTGAGTTTAATTTAATTTTTTATTTTAATATTATTAAACTAAACATAAAATTTATCTGCACCTACCCATCAATTATATTATTAGCGCAACACTAAACTTATCAAACTATAATTCACAAATTAAGTCTTAAAAGGTGGCATGAATCCTCGTATTATATCTGTTAAACATGTCTAATTATGTGCATTGGCTTAAGCCTAATGTTACGTCCCACATCGAATAAAAATTGGGTGGATCTTGGGTATATAAGGGTGGGTATGCAGCATTACCTAACAGGCTAGTCTTTTGGGTCAATGGCAAGTGCCCAGCCCGTGACAGTGGTATCAGAGCAGACCCAAATTCTCATTCGTATGTGGGCCCCCAAAATTACCCTAATAGAGATTGTCACATGGGATGTGGGTCCCCTATGCAGACAGGGGATGGGCAATATGGGCCAAGTGGGCCCTAAAAATCCTGTGTCTTGAGCCCCAATGGAGATTGTCACGTGGGTAGTGAGTCCCCTAGTCCCGGGGGGATGGGCAATACGGGCCAGGTTGGTTCTTGAGTTTGGGCCGTACCGTGACAAGGGTGTCACGTGATTGGGTGGGTGAGAATGTCACGTCCCACACCGAATAAAAATTGGGTGGATCTTGGGTATATAAGGGTGGGTATGCAGCATTACCTAACAGGCTAATCTTTTGAGTCAATGACAAACACCCAACCCGTGACACTAAGCTTAAGCCTACCAATAATTTTTATTCATCATCGTTTACCCCCATAACTAAGGATGTTTTTTTATTTTTTAGTATCCTAATTTTTTTTACTAAGTCAAACCAACTGGTCGTTGTCATTTTAAAAAAAGAAGGGTAAATAACGAGTAATAAAATTGAATGGCCTAACCATGCTAGGGCTTTCAACTTTTTTTTCACTTTTTCTCTTCGTAGCCTTTTACTCGTAACTTCTTCATGCCTTCTTCCTTTTGCTTTTTCATCTTTTGCCCACCATCACTTCTATTGATTTTGACTTTCTTTTTTTGTTTTTATATAGAGGAAGAGTTTGAACTTAGGATTTTCATATTTTAGGTAAAGGTGTACGATAATTTTTGCCACTAGGCAATAATGATTTGTATAAGTACTATTGACATATTATAATGTTTTGGGCAAAATATAGTCGAGCTTGTCGAGATCACCCTGAACACAATGTATAAGGTGAAAAGAAAATCGAGCTAATAGGTCTCGTGATATCAAGAGTTAGACTTAAACTAAGTGTTGGGAGATATGAGAACAAGGATTGAATAAGGAATTTGTTAAAGGGTTGGTTAAATTTAGGATTGAACTAAGCGTTGAGAGATATGAGAACGAGGATTGAATAGAGAATTTGTTAAAGGGTTGGTTAAATTTAGGATTGAGCAGTAGAATTCTGTAAAACATACTAAAAAAAAAAAATTAGGTTAGAGATAGGCAACAATAGGGTAGTCAATGACATTCTTCCGACATTTAAGTAAGACGATAATTTAATAATGAAATATTTTTTAAGATTTTTGCCATAAAGAGAATTTAGAGTAGACGGAAAAAATGATTTCTTACTTGATCTAGTGTTCTGAATTTACAATTTCTCTTATTTAAATTCAAATGAAAGATAAGTCTTGTACATAAAGTGAGCTAGTCTAATGAATTCTCTTTAAGAATGTATTTATTCGTAATAATTTTTCATTTACTTTAAAAAATTAATTTGTTAGGTAATAATTTATATTTATTCATATATACTAAAAATTCACTTAATTTTTATTAAATATAAATCGTGATGTTTTCTTGCACTTAATTATGTAACGCTCTTGTTATAATTTAGTCTAAATTCAAAGATCAATCTAGTATATATTGTCTATGTCTATTAATTATGAAAATTTATTATTTATGTGATAATTTTTATTAAAACTTAAAACACAATTTTTAAAATTCACTGACTCATAATATTCATCCTTATTACTGTTGAGAAAACTTATTATTTATATAATAATCTCTATTAAAACACTTTTAAGGTCTATATGCAAATAAAAATTCGTATGATACAACTTATTATAAACTTAACGCTTACCATTAATTCAAAAAAACTAACCTGCATAAACTTAACGCTTACCATTAATTCAAAAAAACTAACCTGCATACCCGCCAATTATCTAAGACATAACACAAAAATATTGAGTTAAAAATTATGCCTTTTTATAATGACTATAACCGCCAATTGTGCTCAAGAATTTCCACCCAATATTGTGGAAAGAGATTTAAATTTTTATGAACTTTAATCTGGGTCCTCTGAGAATTTTTTTTTTATATTTATTCTGGGTTGATCCCATCAGGTTTACAAAATCAATAAATTTTCGCAAAAAACGTAAATATTCCAACAAAAAAAAAAAACACTCAAAAGAGTTTCTTCTCACCTTCAAATTCAATGGTTGCAAGAGACCTGTATTCAACAAGACATCGAAGAATCAAATATGAGAAGGCACAATCCACTGGGTTTGGAAAGAAGACAACTAACAACGAGATAAAAGAGCTGTAAAAAGGGAGCACAGGCCTTTATTCGTGTAACAATCTTTACTAATAATATTTGAATACACAAAGATGACACTGATGCCGGCTCGTTTACTAACAATCTTTCTCAATGCCAGTTGACGAGTGGCAACCCTATAAATAGACAGTTACAATATTGGCAAACTGAGCACAATTTGTGATATGAACTGGACATTAAAAATGACAAAAAAAGAAAAGAATAAAAGAGAAAGCTATATGCACAAATGTGATCAGGATCACTTTCACGTACAAAATGCGCTTCCAGAAGACTGATATATCATCTAGGACCGGACAATTCATCTGGCTGGATGTGGGAAGTGGAGTCAACTATCCAATTAGTATTCAGGTTGTGAGTATGATTAAACTCTTGGCGGAACATCTCCTCTTTCTGCCATTCCTCCCATCTTTCAGCCAAGCCATCGCCTTCCAGCATTCTGACCACCTCTGACATCTTTGGGCGCTCCATTGGGGAGCCTTGTGTGCATAGAAGAGCAACCTGGATCAGCTGCTCCACCTCCTCTGCCGTGTAGTTACCCTCCAGATCGCCATCAACCAACTGTTCCAACTTCTTCTCTTTCAGTAGTCCTTTTACCTGAAATTTCAAAATAACATCAGAAAAAGAAAACTGAAAAAAGATCAATCCTTTTATTGACGATGACATGAAAATGTATGACTAGTCCTGTAATCCATTAATTACACAAATGCAGAAACAGAAATCCTTTTCTGATGCTTATAAAATTCCATCAGAATAGCTCTTATTCCAAAACTAGCTTTCCAGGCATGCATCATCACAGGGTTACAGTGACCTGCCCAATCCGTGGACCCCCAAGCAGCAAAATGTGAATGTTCAGCATAGTTTTACACAAATTAAAACACAATCCAGAAGATGCCGAAAAGGCTAAGGTTCATTCAAGCCTGAATATCCATCATCAAAATCACTCAATCAGTTGTAAACAAATTGAAGAACATATTTAAGTTTACCCATAACCATTTTAGTTGGGAAATACAGGAGGAAAAGCTTTCTGAATCACCATAAGGATACTGTCCCTTTAGATGGGATTTTTGCTCGGCCAAAAGACCATAGATATCCATTCTTTTGAAGTACGGTTTCTCCACCTCTAGGAGTATATGGGAATCCATTCAAGGATATTCCTGCTGAAAGTAATCTCTCTATTGATCATCTATTCTCTGGCCAGAGCTCCTATGGAGTTAACTTGGAAACCAAGTATGAATAAAAAATTTGGGAAAGAAAAAAAGGCAACTTCATTTTGAAGATAGTTTTGATACCTGTCAGTAAATTAGGAATGTTTAGGATTTGATTGTTAAAAGATTTAAATAAATTAGAAAAATCATATTCTATAATTAATGTTGGTAAATTAGGAATGTTTAGCATTTGATTTTTAGAAATTTGAACAAATTAAGAAAGTCATATCCTAGAATTAAGGGAAAGAATAAATCCTTGATTGTATGGGATTCTAGGGTTAGTCTTTCCCTATCTTCTACTATTTAACCTGTATGTTTTCTATAATTCATGATCAGAGCTCTAGGGCTCGATCATGAATTTTAAAGCCGCCATGGTAGGCTTCGATTCAACCTCTTTCAACGTTAGCAGCGGCGCAACTTCATCAAAGGGAGTTCCCCAGCCATTTTCGGCTATTTCTCTTACCAAGAATTCTCTTCAAATTACCATTTATAAACTGAATGGCAAGAATTAGCTTGAGTGGTCTCAATCCGTGCGTTTGGTGATCGACGGTAAAGGGAAACTCGGGTACTTGAATGGCGAAGTTAAATCGCCAGCCACCAACGATCCAAAACACAGGCAGTGGCGTTCAGAGAATTCAATGGTTACTGCTTGGCTAATCAACTCTATGGATCTAGTTGTTGGAAAACCCTTCATGTTTTTGCCAACGGCTCAAGATGTTCAGGAAACCTATTCAGATTTGGAAAATCATTCTCAATTGTTCGAATTAAACACCCAGATGTGGAGGATCCAGCAAGGAGATCGTAAGGTAACGGCCTACTATAACGAGATGATGACAGTTTGGCAGGAATTAGATATGTTCAAAGATGAAGAATGGGAAAGTAGAAATGATAGTGTTTGGTACAAGAAGAAGATAGAGAGAGGTTGAGTATTTGGTTTTTTGGTTGATTTGAATAAAGATCTGGATGAAGTTAGAGGTCGTATACTAGGGCAAAAACCTTTGCCAACTATTAGAGAAGTTTTCTTAGAGGTGCGTAAAGAATAAGCATGGCGGCAAGTGATGTTGAAGAAAGTCAAGGAACCAAAAGTAGACGTTGAGGGATCCGCTCTTGTGGCTCGAGGTACTGACTCGAAACGAGATAAGCGAGGAGGAAAGCAAAGGCCTTGGTGTGACCATTGCCAAAGGTCATGGCATACGCCAGAAACCTGCTGGAAACTTCACGGGAAACCGATGAATAGGAAGAAAAAAAGGGGCAGCGACACCAGGTCAAAGGGAGATGTTCGGGCATTTCAAGCTAGCAGCACGGATCCAGGGCAACAATCATTCTCAGAATCTATTCCTTTCACCAAGGAACTAATAGACCACCTATATAAATTGTTTCAATCCCAACTTTAGGAAATTCTAATTCATCTTATTCTTTAGCACAATCAACTAATTTTTTCACTGCAGCTATTGCTTGTACCAAATCTAATGGCTCCTAGATATTAGATTCAGGTGCTACTGATCATATGACCAGTACTTTGCAAATTCTTTTCCTCATATATATCTTTTGCAGGGAATCAAAAAGTTAAAATCGCAAATGGTTCTTTTGCTACTGTTGCTGGGAAAGAGACAATTACTATTTCCCCATTTATAATTCTTAAAGATGTTCTGCAAGTTCCTCATTTGTCCTATAATCTCTTGTCTATTAGTAAATTAACCCTTGATCATAATTGTCAAGTTAATTTTTGGTCTTTTCATTGTGAATTTTAGGATTTAGCCTCGGGGAAGATGATTGGGGGTGCTAAACAGAATGTTGACCTTTATCTCTTTAATAAAGGATCAACCTTTGGAAAGCAAGATCGACAGACTTGTTTCAATTCTGTTTCTAGTGACAATGAGATTATGTTATGGCATTATTGATTAGGACATCCAAATTTTCAATATTTAAAGCATTTATTACCAAGTTTTTCATGAATAAAAATCCTTCTGTTTTTCACTATGAATCTTGTGAATTAGCTAAACATCATAGTGCTTTTTTTTCCATCTCAACCATATAAAAAATCAAACCATTTACTATGATTCATAGTGGTGTTTGGGGTCCTTCTAGAGTGACAACCTTTTCTGGAAAACGTTGCTTCATTACTTTTGTTGATGATCATACTAGAGTACTTGGGTTTTCCTTTTAAAAGATAAATTTGATGCTGAAAATGTGTTCAAAATTTTTTATAATATCATTCAAACACAATTCCAGACTCAGATTAAAATTTTTCAAAGTGATAATGGAAAGGAGTTTTTTGATAATGTGTTAGGGAATTTTTTTGCTGAGAAAGGGATTCTACATCAAAGTTCTTGTAATAATACACCTCAACAAAATGGGGTGGCTGAAAGAAAAAACAAACATCTTGAAGTTGCTAGAGCTCTAAGTTTTAAAACTAAGGTTCTAAAGTATCTTTGGGGAGAAGCAGTTTTAACGGCAATTTATTTGATTAATAGACTGCCTACAAGAATTTTGGACTTTAAAACACCAATAAAGGTTTTCATTGAATGTTTTCCCACCTCTCGGCTAACAACAGACATTTCCTTAAAAAAATTTGGAAGTTTGGCCTTCGTTCATAATCATGACCCTAGACGTCCAAAACTTGATCCAAAGACACATAAATGTATTTTTGTAGGCTATCCCTCAAATTAAGGAGGTTACATGTTTTGATCCAGTTTTTAAAAAAACACTTGTGTCTATGGATGTCACTTTTTTTTAAGGACAATCGTACTACAACAATTCCCATCTTCAGGGGGAGAGCATTAGTGAAGATGATTTTTTAAATGGTTCTGATTTAATCTTTGAGTTTGTTCATGATAATGTTTCTCATGAACAATCACTTAAAGAAAATGAGGCAGAAAAGAAGAGGTACTATCCTGCAACACCACCAAGAATCTAATCAAGGGTTGGATCATAAGATTCATAATGATTCTTCAAAGATTCCTGACAATAACTCTCCAGTAATTCTGAATCAAATTCTTCTAGTTAGCTTGATCTTCCCATTGCTCTTAGGAAAGGTGTTAGGTCTTGTACAAAACATCCTTGGTCAAATTTTGTATCCTATAAAAATATGTCATCTTCTTATTGTGCTTTTATTTCACAAATGTATAGTGTGGTCATTCCAAATAGTGTCCAGGAAGCTCTAAATGTTCCTGAGTGGAAAGAAGCTATTTTTGAGGAGATGAGAGCTTTGGAAAAGAATGGTACTTGAGAGATGGCGGATCTGCCAGATGGTAAGGTAGTTGTTGGTTGTAAGTGAGTATTTGCTGTGAAGTACAACTCAGATGGATCATTGGAGACCTACAAGGCTTGTTTGGTAACTAAAGGCTTCACTCAAATGTATGGAGTTGACTACTCTTGAGACCTTTTCTCCGGTGGCAAAGCTAAATACAGTTCGAGTACTCGTCTGTTGCAGCTAACCTTGATTGGCCACTAAATCAGCTAGATATGAAGAATGCTTTTTTGAATAGAGACTTAGAAGAGGAAGTCTATATTGAGTCTCCACTTGGTTTTACTAAGAAGTTTGGATCCAAGGTATGCAAGCTAAAAAAATCTCTATATGGTCTTAAACAGTCTCCTAGAGCTTGGTTCAAAAGATTCACAAAGTTTGTTAAGAGCCAGGGATATAGCCAAGGATAATCTGATCACACTCTTTTCACAAAGAGGTCTAGTAAAGACAAGATGTCTGTTTTGATTGTCTATGTAGATGATATATTCTTGACTGGAGATGTTATAGAAGAGATGGGCAGACTTAAGCAGAGCTTAGCCAAGGAATTTGAGATTAAAGATTTAGGCCAGCTAAAGTATTTTCTTGGAATGGAAGTGGCGTGATCAAAGAAAGGTATTGTAGTACCACAATGGAAGTATATTCTAGATCTCTTGAAAGAAATTGGAATTAGTAGATGCAAACCTTTTGACACTCCAATAGAAGTTAATGCTAAGCTTGGAGAGGTTAAAGATGGTGTTCCAGTAGACAAAGGTAGGTACCAACGACTGGTTGGAAGACTGATTTACTTGTCACACACACGACTGGACATTGCTTTCACTGTGAGCATGGTGAGTCAATTTATGCATTCCCCGTATGAAAAGCATCTTGAAGCTGTATATCGAATTCTTTGCTATCTGAAGGGCACACTAGGAAAAGGACTCTTCTTCAAGAAAAATGAGAAGAGAGGGATTGAGGTGTATACAGATGCTGATTGGGCAGGTTTGATCATTCTAACATCGGGATATTGTACATTTCTATGGAGGTAATTTAGTCACTTGGAGGAGCAAGAAGCAGAGTGTTGTTGCTAGGAGTAGTTCTGAGGCTGAATTCAGGTCAATGGCTCAAGGAGTGTGTGAGATTCTTTGGCTAAAAAGGGTTCTAAAAGAACTTAAGAGGTCAGTGAGTCTTCCTATAAAGTTGTATTGTGATAACAAGGCAGCTATCAGCATTGCTCATAATTTGGTTCTACATGATAGGACGAAACATGTTGTGATTGACACACTTTATAAAAGAAAAGCTTGAAGAAGGAATGATTTGTACTCCATTTGTTCCAACCACACAGCAGGTTACAAATGTGTTAACTAAGGGCTTGTTGAGATAGCCATTTGAGCTTTAGGTTAGCAAGTTAGACATGACAAATATCTTCGCACCAACTTGAGGGGGAGTGTTGGTAAATTGTTAGGATTTGATTGTTAGAAGATTTAAATAAATTATGAAAATCATATTCTATAATTAATGTTGATAAATTAGGAATGTTTAGGATTTGATTGTTAGAGATTTGAACAAATTAAGAAAGTCATATCCTAGAATTAAGGGAAAGAATAAATCCTTGATTGTATGGGATTCTAGGGTTAGCCTTTCCCTATCTTCTCTTATTTAAGTTGTATGTTTTCTGTAATTCATGATTAATAAAGAGAAATTTATTCTTCCTTCTCTCTGTAAATCACTATAATATCTAGACATCTACCATCTACAAAATAACAAATGAGAACAATAGGTACAAATAAACTCACACTATTTTTGAATCACTAAACGAGTTAATATAACCCTAAAATGCCATCAACTTATTATATTTTCCTGATAACAAACTAAATGCCGTCAACTTATTTTTTTTTTTTTGTTTTTACTTTCTCTTATTTCTTCTGCAGAGTATTTTTAAAGGGAGAAAAAGAGTGAATAGGGCGGGGGGGAGGGGGGTGGGGAATGAACAGGAGCAACTTCACTTTTACAGGCTAATTTAAACTCTCTCAACCAAGCTATTGTACTAATATACCCCAAAACAAAATCACAGATCAATATTTTTTTTCCCAAATGCATTATCATCAGTTATAACAAATGATATGCAAAAAGAGGGCAGGGAATGGGTCAAGCACGGAATAGATGGTTCATACCCAATCAAGCAGCATGACATCATCATCATTAGCAAGCCGAGCAAGATCAAAAGCTCTCTGCCCTGTGATGAGTTCAAGAAGCATGACTCCATACCCAAAAACATCAGTCTTCTCTGATGACTTTCCAGTTGAGAGGTACTCTGGAGCTATATGGCCAATTGTTCCACGTACAGCAGTGGTGACATGTGTGTCTTTGTAGTCCATGAGTTTAGCCAACCCAAAGTCTCCAACAACAGCTTCATATTCCTCATCCAACAATATATTGGCAGCTTTGACATCACGGTGAATAATCTTAGGGTCGCAATGATCATGCAAATAAGCAAGCCCCCTTGCAGATCCCAGTGCAATTTGCTTCCGTATTGGCCAACTAAGTGGTGGTTGTGATGATGGACGCTCTAGATAATGCACAAATCAAATGAGAAAATAATTTCACATCATAAGCACTAGCATCAACAAATTTGACTCTCAGATTTATAACATTTCTCAACATTTTAGTAGACAAATAATTTTCAATCTTTAAACTCTAAATTTAATTCAGATGTCATACATTGTTTTGCAAAGAAAAAATCTATCAAGACATCAGCACTACAAGTTTCTTCTCAAATTGTACCAGGATAACACAGGTGTTCTAAATAGAAGCTCAAACTTGTAACTGAAATTAAACTTGGCATTCAGATGAAATTGGCAAAGTAAACATTTATACAAGGGACTGCATTAAAACAACAGTAAAATAAACAATCAAATATACAGAGGAAAAAAAAAAGGCTGATGGAAGTACCTCTTAGACATGATGCCACACTTCCATTAACCATATAGGGATATACAAGCAATCTCTCTGTTGGTGTCATGCAAAAGCCACGTAGTCGAAGCAGATTTCGATGAACAGCCATGCTGATCATTTCTACTTCTGTCTGGAATTGTAGCTCTCCACCCTGGGTACGCTCCTCTTTTAATCTTTTCACTGCCACTAGAGAACCATCAGCTAAACGTCCTTTATAAACCTTTCCAAATCCACCTCTACCTAGAATGTTTTTGTTGCTAAAATTATCAGTTGCAACTTGTAGTTCACGAAGAGAAAACCTTTTCAGCTGTCCCAGATGAACTTCCGGGTCTTCTTCAGCTGTAAAGATAGTAGAGAGAGTCAAAATTCATCCAATAGAGCAACTTAATGAACAATTGATACTGCTTTCTGTATTTCACTAACCAGGTACATCGAAGAAATGATCCTGTGGTTTCCTTCGTCTCCACAAAGCAAGTGCAATTGCAGGGGCAGCAAACAGCAGAGCAGCACCAGCAGCCACCCCACCAGCAATAGCTCCAGTGGCACTACCTAGCAGCACACAGTAGAGACATATGGATACAGTAAGTTTACCCTGATGTTAATAGATTGAGAGATTAAATTTTCAAATGGACACGACCCAGTTGGAATGAGCAGCTAACTGAAATTGAAACTATATTGTCACATGATTTAGGTGTAAGAATACTTAAGTGGAGAACATTCTCAAGATCATAGCATATTTCCACTTTGGTTCCAACACAAACAAAACCGATTATGCAATTAGAAATAAGAAGCCAATAAACTTCCATAGACAAGAGTTACAAAGTCCAACTGTGTTTACATAACAGAAAGCAAATGAGAACAAAGAAAACCATGGTGGTAGGATGAGGTGGTAGTTGTGCATTTACTCACAGCAAATCAAGTTTTCCCAAGACACAATTGCTCATGACATTTTTTAAATGGCTATAAGAATATAATTCAAGAAGATGTACATGCCAAAAAGGTTTATAAATTGTCAAGACAGGCCAATGTTATCAATGTTGCCTTCTTAGGACAATATGTCAAAAAATAAAAGGAAGAGCATTGGATATAAAATCAATATCAGAGATAAGCTAAAGCCCTGGGAAAGAGTGATAAACCTACTTTCAGTCCTTAAAAAAATAACAGCAATGATTAGTAGAATTTGAAGGAGAGCAAACCTGAAGATGAAGCTGGTGGTGTTGGTACGATAGGAGGAGGAGGAGAAACTGGAAGACTTTTAAGCTGATTATTAGCAAAACTGCAACAAGTAAATGCAGGAGTTAGCAAATCAGCCCAGTGGGGTTGATGGGTAGTTCAATTGATTTTCCAAGACCACTTAACCAGAGAAACAAAGAAGAAAGACAACACTTGTAACAAACCTTATAGGAGTAAATAGTGAAAAGGAACCATTGGTTGGAATATCTCCAGTTAGGTTATTGTTTGAAAGATCCCTGCAATTTACATGGCAATGTAAAAGTCACATCCTTGCAATTTATAATACATGGGGAAAAATTGGCGCTTGGGGGACTATTCAGTGTGGTGAATAGTTAAGATGTCAACTCACAGGACTTGCAGTGACATAACAGCAGTTAATGATCTAGGAATTTCTCCAGACAGGCTGTTGTTGTTGAGACGACTGTTGCACAGAACAGAAATTCATCATTTCCAGATAATCAAAAACATAATGCGGCAATAAAATCAACTGGACACATAATTAAACAAACAGCAAAAAGATGAACATAATAATAACAAACACAACTGGAGATGGCAAGCCCATTGCACAGTGCCAATAATTTCTGTAAGGCCTAAGTTGTTATTACCAGAAACACAGACAGCTGATTACTGAACTAGCTGGCTATTAACAATGGGATAAGAAATCAGAGTCATGCTTTTTCTTTACTTATTTATTTTTGGAATAAGAAGCATGATTGAGGTTGGAAGAGAAAAAGCCAATCAGTAGAGTTGCTAATTACAACACCAAGGATTTCGGGGAAGGGGGCACTAATCTTCAACTCAAGCTTACAATGAGCCTAAATGATCATAAATGCATCTTCAACGTATAACTGTATCAACCTATATACAAACTGGCAGAACATGTCATGAGCTTTCGCGAGAGTTGAAGATCAGCCAGTTTGACTTTACACTGTGAATGTAACAAGTTTTAGGATAAACTAATCACAATAACATCAGTCCATATTAACCATCAAATGGCAGTGCATGGCCAGAAAACAAACAGACAACAACATTAAAAACATTTAGGATTAGCAGGCGATTACTTGTCATTCGTCCACCAAAGCAGGATTTTGGATGATATTTACATGGTATTCTAAACCTTTCTAGAAGGAGTGACCACGAACATGAATCAAGCTTGTAAAATTGAACTTGGCAATCAAAAGTGTTACAGTTGCACAAGACTTGGGTAAAAGTAAAGCAAGGAGATTTATAGATGATTCTTACAATTAGAGTTCACACTAAATCCTTTATAGTAGTATTTACTTTGTTGCCCAATTAATTAAACAAATATTCACAACACAAAACCACCCAGCTCTCCTCCATCTACAACAGTGATTTTGAAAGCAACAACTCCACAACTAACTGGCTGTGAACTATTATATTTAGGCTACCCCAATAGAAACATGTCCACTTTAGCTTGAGTATTGTCCCCAGCAACCAAATTCTAAATGAAAACAAAATTTTCAGTCTGAGGATTGGAACTTCAAGCCTCAATTTATTCTCCTCTTTGCATGAATTCACTGGAATAAATCCAAACAATAAACAATACTAATGGAATCAACAATATTTGGACAACATGCTCAAAATTTCTTTAAGAATCAAAACTTCACATTAGCAATGTTCAAGACTACAAAACTTCACATTAGCAATGTTCAAGACTACAAAACTTGCAACCTAAAACACAAGCACATGTATATGCCCTCACCTAGTAGTAAACTTATATAGTGCATTGTTTGACAATTTTAGTATACTCATCAATTATACTGTTGCTCTCATAGTTCTTGTTCTTATTTTTATTTTGTTCTCAATAAATCATTCCACAATTTTGATATACTAATGCTAATTTGAAACCTGCATGGGAAAAGGATTTTGTCCCAAACTTCTTCCCAATTTTGACTATTTTATTTATTAGGCCCCCATATGACATGCAATGGATATGGATGTGATATTTCCATGATTTTGAAGATCTAGACACCATATTCTATGTTTAAATCAACTCTAATTTGAAGATTCAATTAGGAGTTAACAATATTCATGTATGTGGGGACTTAAATACAAATATTCCATTTTTTGAATGTTAGAAGTAACTTTATAATGTAATGGAGTCTAAGTTGTGTGCAATTATTTATTTATTTAGCTTTTAGTTGATTTTCGTTAAGTAAATAAACAAGAGAGCAACTGGAAAGAAATAATAAAGTAACAATTAGTAAAGTTTACATCTAAAAGTTCCAAAAAAGAAACATAGAAGAGGACCAAAAAAGGAGTTTCCTACCCACAGACTTGACACCATTCTTGACATGGTCCACAAAGTCAAAAGATCTTCTAATTCTTTTCCCCCACAGACTCCATAATAAACAAGAAGACATCATTCTCAACCATTGAGAATTTAATAAGCTACCCCTACCAATAATCTTTGCCGAAACCACAAATATTTTGTTGAATCCGACTTCGGCATAATTCTTTTAACTTTGAAAATGAAAACATATCCAAATCTTATCAAGCAGAAACCAATGCAGGATGGATATTTCAACAGCCAGGACTCTTGCGCATATAGCACTAAGTCATTGATTTTGTCTCCTTAGACTATTTTCATTGGTAAAAATTCTTGAAAAGGAAATTATCCACACAAAGATATGAGTTTGTAGGAATTGCAGCCTGCACCAGAGTACTCCAGCAAAGCTGCCAGGGGAAGACATAAAATAAGCTGTTAAAAAAAAAAAATTAACCCATGCTAATTTCTATCTAGCTTCCAACAATTTATTTCCACTCTTGAGCATCAGCTGGTATTTCATTTACACAAAAATAAAGAAAGACTCGAGCGAGTTCCCAACCATTCAGAGCTCCAACTTAGAAAACAAATAAAAAATAGAATCTCAATGCAGAATTCCGCCCACCCAACTGATATACCTAGCAACAGCTGCCTCCAGAAATTCTTTTGGGCCCTATACATATGTCCAACTTTTTAACCACTTCTTGTTATTTGTTAATTCCAACCAATAAGTCTGAAATATATATACAGCATTAATAAAAGAAAAAGGAAGGAAAGAGAACATTGTCTGTTCTTTCACCTCAGCTACTTTCTGCTCCGTGGTTGTTAGATAGTTTCACTAAGGAAACAAATACTCGATCATAATTCATTATACAATTATGATTTTAAAATTCAGGGACACTAATGGAGGATTGTATCCCATATCTAGATTACAGGAGTTGCTACCTCAAACACCCCGTCCACGTCAAAGCAGAGTAGTTTTTACTGTTCTCTAATCAAAGCTTTCTATCACTGAAATTGATAGATATTTTTTTTAGTTTATCATTTCTTTGACATTAAATCTACTCTTGAAGATCCGTCCTACTCTACCTATACATCTACGCTTGTCATCTTTCCTTCCTAGCATACACAATCTTACTTGTTAAAGAGTCTTTTGATCAAGTAAACAAGGATATGTTGTACTGCCTGCCCAATAGATTGGGTATGAATTGGGCATTTACTAACTTGGAAGAGCGAAATTCTGAATGAAGAATTTTGTGTATTGTCTCTCATAATACAATGCTTTACATGGAGTCCTTTTATAGAGGAAATTACAACTCAAAGAATTAGAAAAATCCTCCAACAATAGGTAGCTAATAATTAACTTCCCTAATTTATATATAATTAGCTTTCCTATTCACTTTCCTATTTTACATATAATTAACTTTCCTATTTTATATTATTGACTAAATCACACTATTTACAACTAACCAAATCTCCTAAGATTCGGTGGTATCATAACCAAATCCCTACTTCCTTACTTTCCAACACTCCTCCTCAAGTTGGTTTGAAGATATCTTTCATAGCCAGCTTGCCAATTAAGTCATCAAACTGCTTTTTCGGTAATCCTTTAGTGAGCACATCTACAATTTGTTCTATTGTAGGAACCTACGGCATGCAAATCAGTCCAAAGTTAAGTTTCTCCTTGATAAAATGCTTATCCACTTCTACATGTTTTGTTCTGTCGTGAAGAACAGAATTATGGGCAATAGAGATCGCTGCTTTGTTATCACAATAGGTCTTCATTGGCAAAGAATTCAAGACTTTCAGATCATCTAATAATCTCTTAATCCATAAAACTTCACAAATTCCATGAGTAGCTACTCTGAATTCCGCTTAAGCACTGCTCCTAGCAACAATATTTTGTTTCTTGCTTCGCCAAGTGACAAGGCTGCCTCTGACAAATGGACAGTAATCAAAAGTTGATCGTCTGTCAATAACACTTCCTACCTAATCTGCATCAGTGTATGCTTTAACTTGTAGATTGCCATGTTTCTTAAATATCAAGCCCTTTTACAGAGTTCCTTTTAGGTATTTTAGAATCCTATAGACTACATCAAAGTGTTTTGGTCCGAGTGAATGCATAAACTAACTACCTTTGCTAACAATTAGAACTATATCGTCACATAAACAATTAGATTTGCAACCTTGCCTTCTTTGCTATGCTTGTAAAACATCATATGGTCAGCCTGACTTTGACAGTAGCCACATTTTTTTACAGCCTTCCCAAAACGTTCAAACCAAGCTCTAGGAGATTGTTTAAAGGCATATAGGAACTTTCTCAATCTACAGACCTTATTAGGTCCAAGTCTCTTCTCAAATCCAGGTGGTAGACTCATGAAAACTTCATCTTCTAGATCTCTGTTTAGGAAGGCATTCTTCACGTCCAACTGGTATAAGGGCCAGTTAAAAGTCATAGCTAAAGACAACAAAACTCGAATTTAGTTTATTTTAGCAACAAGCGCAAAAGTTTTTCGATAATCAATCCCATATGTCTAAGTAAAACTCTTAGCAACTAGTCTCGCCCTGTATCTCTCTATGTTACCATTAGCTTTGCATTTCACGATGAAAACCCATTTATAACTTACTATCTTTTTTCCTTTAAGTAAGCCCACTATCTCCCAAGTACCACTTCTTCTCAGAGCATTCATCTCTTCCAAAGCTGCTAATCTCCAATTTGGATCGTTCAAGGCTTCCTGAATATTTCTAGGAACAAACAGGTGCAAGATGTTTTTAGGAAAAAGCCCTATGATGATGAGAAAGCTTTTCATAAGATAGGTATTTAGCAATGAGATACTTTGTGCAGGTTTGAGTTCCTTTTCTAAGGACTATAGGAATATCTAGGTCTAATGGGATATTAGAAACAAAATTAAATTTAAGTTAGAAGTAGGAATACTTGTAATATCTTGAGTAGCAGTTCTCGAAGTTGGAGATTAATCCTGTTCTAAAATCATAGACGGGTCTTGACTCTTTTGATGGGGTCTCCTCCTAGTATAAACCAGAAGCTTAGTATTTTGATTTCTTTGATCTGTTTGTAGCATTTCTCCCCCTGTTGAAGATACATCAATGTTTGGCAATTGTTTACTAGGATTTCTAATGGTTTCATCAAAACTTCCCTCACTTTGTTTTTCGAAAACAATAGTAGGATTTGGAAAAGAAGAATAGTATTCAAGATAGTTTTTGGTAATGGAATAGTAGATAGATTCCAAAAATTGTCTTCCACTCCTTTCTCCCCCTGAAGAGAATTTTTGTGAATTTCCAAGAAAGAGACATCCATACTAACATGAAATTTTTTGGTTTAGGGATTATAACACTTATATCCTTTTTTGTTTGGAGCATACCCAATGAAAATACACTTCTCAGCCCGTGGATCAAATTTAGACCGAGAATAGCTGGGAATATAGGCAAAAACAATACAGCCAAAAAAATTTAGTAGTAAATCCGAGTAAATTCGGGACTTGGGAAATTTTTTTTTGAAACACTCTAAAGGTGTGCTATATTTCAAAATACGTGTAGGCATCCTATTTATCAAATATAAACTTGTTAAAACATCTTCTCCCCAAAGATATTTTGGGACATTCATTGAAAACATTATTGCACGAGCCACTTCAAGCAAGTATTTATTTTTGCCTTTCAACAATACCATTTTGTTGAGGGATATTCACACATGTAAACTAATGATGAATACCATTTTCCTTTAAAAAAAATCCCCAAGTATTCATTAAAATACTCAGTTCCATTATCAGTATAAAGAATATTCATTTTAGTTTGAAACTGAGTTTTAATTATTTTATAAAAATCCTTAAACAGTTTTCCTACCTTAAATTTCTCACTCATCAAATATATCCAGCATAATCAAGTACGATCGTCAATAAATGTAACAAACCATTTTTTTTACATATAGTAGTGATTTTTAAAAGTCCCTAAACATCACTATGAATTAAATAAAATTGTTTTGAAAGAACATAAGGTTTTGGAAAATAAGTTGTACGATGACTCTTAGACAAATAACAACTTTCACATTGAAAAGTAAAACAATCCAAACCCTTAAACAAAGTAGTAAACAAGTATTTAAGATATTAAAAACTAGGATGTCCTAGACTAGAATGCCAAAGCATTATTTGTTCATACACAGGGATAGAACTGACACTACTAAAGCCTTGAACTTTTTTATTACTAGAGGAGCTACCATCAAAATAGTAGAGTACATCTATCACTATAGCACTGCCAATCTTCTTCCCCGAGCTCTAGTACTGGAATTCACAGTAAGAATCCAAGAAGATAACACGACAATTAGACTCCTTTGAAAGTTTACTCACTGATAAAAGATTATAAGCTAGTTTAGGAACATGGAGAATAGATTTAAGATCAATATTCTCAGAGATTTTTATCAAACCTTTTCTCGCAATGGGTGAGAAACTACCGTCTGCAACTCGTAACGTTTTCTATACCAGAACAAAGTGAGGAGGTACTGAATAATTTGGAAAGACTAGTCATATGATTAAAAGCTCCAGAATCAATAATCCATGGAGTAATGTTTGAACAAGAAGAAAGGGCATTAGATGCACTACCTGTTTGAGCAAAAGAGTTCCTAGGAATACCAGATAATGAATTGAATTTTAGCCGTTTAAGAAGATGATCCATCTGCTCCTTGCTAAAGGGACTTGCTTCGACTTCATTGGCAGTGGGTATTACACGGATTGCCCTGTCACCAGTCTTGCTACTTTTCCAATCTGCAGGTTTGCCATGGATTTGCCAACAGATCTCACAGGTGTGGTGAAGACAATTACAGTAATCATACCAAACCCGTGGCTTTTTTGCAGCTTTCTTCGGATAATTTGTTACCTTGTTAGAAACAGTTTCAGAAGCAATTAAGGCTGAAGTATCTATACCCCACTAGTGGTCTTTTCTTTCGACAACACTTTGGAGGGATTATTGAAAGAATAGGGTGACTCAGATGATATTGCAGACATGGTAAGTAATTGAGTTGTGCAAAATAGAATTTCAGTGAAATTTCACGTCGTGAACAGTGACAGACTGCGATGAACAGTGGCTAACACAATACTGTAGGGAGATGAACAGTGACCGAAAATACTGTTCCGGCAAAAATTCAGCAGAAGAATGAGAGGAAGGCCAAGTATTTTATGGCTCTAATACCATATTAACTCGGGAGACAAATTCTGAATGAAGAATTTTGTGTATTGTCTCTCATAATACAATGCTTTACATGGGGTCCTTTTATAAAGGAAATTACAACTCAAAGAATTAGAAATATCCTCTTACAATAGGTAGCTAATAATTAACTTCCCTATTTTATATATAATTAGCTTTCTTATTCACTTTTCTATTTTACACATAATTAACTTTCCTATTTTATATTATTAACTAAATCACACTATTTACAACTAATCAAATCTCCTAAGATTCAGCTGTATCATAACCAAATCCTTACTTCCTTACTTTCCAACAATATTTTATCTTGATGAAGTAAATTCAACGATATCATCTTTTTGCAGTGGTTTCAAGTAACTCAAATATATATCTTTCAAAAAATTTACACACTTAATCATGTCTTGAATTCAAAAAATACAATCCAATGATTTCTTAAGGACTTCTGATAGGCGTTTAGACAACCTAGAAGGGAGAAAATTATACAAGAACCAAAGATCAGTATATTTGACTCTATGAACCAACCCATTGCATCTCTATCAATGTATTAGACAGCAAAATGTCTTAATCCTTATTGTTGAACGCCAGATCTCACAAAACTCAATGCATGTATAGGGATATTAAATCCTTTATTTGTAAAATTTATCAAGCTTTCAAATTTCAAGAATTATGTCCAAGAAAACAATCAATTGCCCACCAAATATTCATTTTCCTTAAAACGAAATCAACTCCAACACTCAAAGGTTCCAGCCTCAAAATATCATTGAAATTATGTTTATGGAAATAATAAGCTTTGGCTTTGGCAAGAATTATTAAATTACATTTTTTGGTTTGAAATGCTACACAAACAACAAGTTTCCAGTCCATTGGCAACAAATTGGCGCATAAACTAGTGATAATCCAAGCCATCAAGCATAAATTAGATATTCTGACAAAAGAATGAAAGGTGAAAGATGCAAGCTCATACAGGAATCTAAGTTTTGAAAGCTTGCCCAGTGTTGATGGAATGGGACCACTTAATCTGTTCAAGTACAGATCCAAGCTCACCAAGTTTGTCAAATTTCCAAGCTCCTCAGGAATTCTCCCACTCATGTTATTACTATAAAGTTCCCTGCAAATAAAAACTTGATTTAATGATTCAGATCAAACAGAAGAGATTTGGGGCAAGTTTGGGGTTTGTTTTGTTGTCAAAGAACTTTAATGGATGGTTAATGCAACTACTGTTATGAAAATATATAACATTAAGAACTGCTTTTACAGGATATGCAACACAATATATACAGAACCTGGCAACCATCTTCGAGAGCTAGATGTGTTAAGAACCTTCCACATACGAACACGAGGAAGAAAGAACAGAAATTTACACATAAATTTATAAACTAAAGGCCTTTGTGTTTTTCCTTTCTTGTTTTATATATTAATAAGACTTTGCATTTTTCCCTTTTCCCTTTTTTTTAAATTATTTTTTATTAAGATACAAGAGTAAACTAATTATCATAAGAATGCCAGTTGGTCAAAATAATAGTAATTAATGCAAACGGTTTAAATACAATAAAAGCATATGAAGGCCTACAGCATATTTCTTCTACCTACATACCGCTCACAATGCATGACAGTGTAACAATATCAAGACTACTTAAAAGAATGTTCCTTAAATAATGGTTATGTGGCATCTTGACATAGTTCTCCCCATTGCACTACAATACACTAATCTGCTGAAATGTTTTAAAAGTGCAACTTTGAGAATTGTTGAAGTCCAGCCCATATTAGATAGAAACAAGCCTTGATATCAACAAATAACAAGAAACTTGTTCAAATGTCAATACCAGCACTAGTGATGAAAAGCACCAACAGGAGAGAAACCATTAGAACGGAAAGGGTACAAAAACATGCATAGTCAGATGCATCATGATAAAATGTATTCACTTACAAATACTGCAAATTTGGGAGCTGACCAAGCTGTGAAACCAGTTGACCCGATAGATTTGCATTGCCAAGATCACTAAGAAAATAAACATAGAGAATGTAGTCATCAAACTTGTATGAAACACATAATAATGGAATATCAACTCCAAACACAAAGTCAAGTAAATAAACTTACACACGTGTAACGCTATTTTCACTATTGCATGTAACATGAAACCATGTGCAGGGGTTGACAAGGGTTGGATCCCAACTTTGTAGAACATTGTTAGGATCGGCTAAATTGGTCTTGAGAGCATTCAAAGCATCACCTGTCTTGCACAAATGAAAAAGAATATATTAAAAAGATCAACCAATAAGACGCACAATATCCTTTCTTTGGCAACAGCTATTTTATGAGATGCTGCCAGTTGTTGATGTTTCTCAACTAAACTAATGCACTTCTGATTGTACTTTATATAATTAGCCATCAGAATAGACAGATAGTCAAGGCCATTAATCATTTTTATCTTAAAATGGGGCGATCTTTAAGGCATCTTGAGATTGATAATACTTGGAAAAAATAGGCAAAGATCTTCATGCAATAATCATGGCATTTCATATGGTTTTAAGTCAACACATTAACTGAAACTTCAAATCTTCAAATGTAGCAGCTGTCTCATAAGGCGAGTTTTTCATTTTGTTTTTCTACTTCGAGAAGCAACTTATTCTATTATTACCAATCTCTGAATTTGATTCGGCAACAATAAAAGTGAAATAACTTTAGGGAAACCAAAAAAAAAGGCGATTCGAAAAGCACATATACTCGAAAGTCAACACAAATCAAATCACCAAAACTAACAAAATCATTACAAACAACCAAAAAAAATAATACAAAAACGAAAATTCAGTATATACCTTCGGCATTGGAAGCGACTCTCAAGAGCAAATCGAAAAACAGAATTGACCCAACGAAAGCCCAGAACGCTCCTTCGAATTTGGCCATTTCTAATCGAGTCCAGGCTACAATTCAAAATCCCCCATCTAATAACATGCCTGAAACAGACAAATTCAAACACATAAACCGATGAAGACGAAATTAAAATTCGATACCCGGAACCCCCTTTGACCGACCGAATCAGTAATTTGCAAGAACGAAAAAAGATTCTCCCAACCCAGAAACAAAAAAGAAAAAGAGAGTAACTTTTGTGGGTTTTCGGATTGGAAAATCAGAAACAGAGATGAAATGACTGCGAGTCGTGAGTTGGGTTTGGTAAAAACGGTGAGAGGAAGAAAGGTCAGGAGGCAGCAGGCATAAAGTTAAATGAAGATGAAGAATTTTTTTTTTTTTTTTCCTTTGAGGGAGTAGCTGTAGCTGTAGCTGTTTAAGTTAAGTCAAAGGGGGGCAGGGGCAAGTCTCCGTTCTGCAACATGTGTAAGAAAAAAAAAAAAAACAAAAGAAAAGGACATTTCTATTTGTATATTGCTTTTTGTTTTTGTTATTATATAAATATGTAGGATTATTGGTAGAAAACAATAATTGTACAACCAAACCAAACCAAGTCCTAACATTACATTATTGCAAATTGCAAAGTAAAAAGAAAAAAAAAAGTAGTACCGGTTCCGGGTCAAACACAATCACGCACGCACTTCCTGACTTCTCCTGCCTGCATTACTCAGAACTTTCTCTGAGACTTTGGACGCGGATTGCAAAATGAACGGGATTTGTGGGCCCGTTTTAATTGAAATAGAGTATTAGAAAATATATATATATTTTAAATTATTAATGAAATAAAGATGAGATTAAATTATTTATTTATTTATTTATTTTTGTTTCATTTTTTATGAATATATTAAATATATTTTGTTAATATATATTTATATAATTAAATAATTTTTTATTTTTTATTTTATAATTTATATTTAATTAGGATATGCTTTAGTAATATTTTTTTGTTGAAATAAAAACAAATATATATATATGACAAAAATTGTCTAAGATCTACTTTTTAATTGTAAATTATAAAAAGAATTTTATTTTTTAATTGAGTAGTCATTAATTTTAATAAAAATATGAAGTAGTTAATAAGAAAATTAATGATGTTAGTCACTTAATATAATTTAAATTAATATTTTTCTATTTTTATTTTATTTGTTATTTTTTTAATCATAATAAAAGTAAAAATTTTATGTTGTTAAAATTTATAAATATAAATTAATATTTAATATTAATAAATATAAAATTAAGAAATAAAGTGGGATGGGAAAGGTATTTCTAGTTAGGGATGACACTGGAACGAATTTGAGATGGATATCCATAAATTTATATCCGCATCCGCATCCACATCCACATGCATTTTAAAAATAAAATACTAAATTCTTTTCGAATCTATTACGAGTTTGGAGTTTCAATACCAAACTTGTTTTAGTGGGTATGTACTTATTACTAAACTCGTAATAAATTATCCGTAAATTTTAACACGAGTGTTAAGAGCGAATGCTAAAAGCGCACAATGTTGTTAGCCTAATATGCTTATTACGCGTGCTAGGAACACATACAAAACACGCAACACTTAGCATGAGTGCTAAGAGTCAATGTTAAGCATGTAACATTGCGTGCCTAACGCTTAATATACCTGCTAGAAGTCTATACTAAGCACGCAATGTTATGTGTCTGACGCTTATCATACGTGCTAGGGAGCTTATACTAAGCACGCAACGTGTGCTCTTAGCATACATGCTAAGTGCTCTAGGTATGTAATGCACAGAATATTGCCTTTTCTTTTTCTCTAAAAAAATTACAAAATTTTATCGAACCTGTATACATCTTAAATTTGCTACAAGTTTTAAATATATATATTAAATCCATACTAAACCCATCTCAAAAACTTATTAAATCTTTTTTAATATAAGCGAATTTTAACGAATTTATGTATTTGCGAGTAATTTTACCCCCCATATTCTTACATAGAAATTCTCCATTTCTATTTCATTAAAGTTTTTAAAAAATTAAACTACAAATAAAAAATAAGTGGGATACAGTAAAAACCTCTCCACTCCATTGCTAATTACTATCCTTACTTTAGAGAAATGCTACCTATATAAATTAATATGACATTCAAATTATCGTTAAATAATAGGAGTTTATTAGTTTATATTAATATTAAGATAATAATAATTTAATTATGACTTAATATAATATATGTCAGTTATTAATTAATAGCACATAAATTTTGTATCTTAGCTTTATAAATATAATTTTATCATTCTTTTATGATTGTACCTACTTAGGTTCACAAACTAATTAGATGATTCAATTTGCATTCTCTTCCGTCTCTACCTTTAGTACTAACCCCATTATATCTTTAAATTAAATTAATAAAAAAGAGAAACTAAAATCATTTAACATAAACACCTCACCCTACCACATTTTATCCGAGTGAGGGGTAGCCTTGGTTCTCAATTTAGAGGTCAAGTTCAAGTTTCTTTTTATAAATGGGTAAGTATAAATATTTTTTATTTATAATGGAGTAAATTTGATGTTTTCTAAGTATATTGTTGCAATATAATTAAAAAAAACATAAACACCCCATTATCTCTTTAAAATAAATTAATAACAAAGGAACTAAATTCGTTCAACACAAACTTTGCATTATAAAGTTGGGTCATGCATATCTTGCATGGTCTCTTGATCTTTAGGTTTCGGTTTGTGCCTCTCTAAACCCAATTACATTAGACAATCATTCTTTGGACTAAAGCCTTCAAATAGGCTAGGTCGGAAAATCTATTACAATTAAACATTAACAAAGTTTGTTCGAACCTTTACTATCGGAGCCCACAATTCAAATTATATTAGCGTGGCTTAGGTCCAATTCTTTATACTAAACCTTCGGGTGCTAGAATCATAGTTCATAAGTTGTACTTAAGGTTGATCTTTGTACAAACAAGCAAATTGTATCATCCACATCCAACCAATTTTTAATATGAACTTAGCCTACAATTAAAATTATATTATTGTATGTTGCTTTAATTATGGAAACTCTTGAAAGTATGTTTCTATCTAGATAACTTAATACTCTCATTAACTTATCTTAATTAACTCTCCTTTTAAATTAAAAATGGTGAGTACTCAAATTAAGGGAAAAGTGGTGAGCAAGGTAAAGGTTGGGATAACAGTAGTAAAGTTTACTTTTCTTTAAAAAAAATCAAAACTATTGACTTAAAAATTTCTTCAATCTTAAATCAACGAGTTGAATTTGTTTCTCTTAAAAATAATAACCGAACATTGAGAGAAATTGGACTAGATTAGTCCACTCTAATGGTGCTGGGACTTGGTTAGGTCACACCGAAATTTTTTTTGACAATGACACTTTGATGCTTAAATCAACAATGACTAGAAAAAAAGTAAAAAGAATAGAAAGGCAATGAAAAAGGTTGACAAAGAATAAGGATAGAGTTTGTTGTGTGTTTTAAGAGCAAAAGAAGCTTAGAACTTGCTAAAAAGGTCTAAAGTTTAAACTCTACAATGTATCCCTTAGCTCAACAATTTAAACCCTATTTATAGGGTTATAACATGAGTTTAATATGTAGTCGTAGAATCTTATTAGAATTAGAAAGTATCAAGACTTTCCTTTTTTGGATTCATCTATTAGAGTTTTACCTAAATAAGGCCAAACCTTGTTTGTCCATGTAAGACTCATGTTGAGATTATTGGAGTAATATTTGTAAAAGGAATCTCGAATCCATAATTTTCAATGGCAAGTCCATTTTAAGATATTTGTATACGACTAGGGTGGTTGATTAAACTGAAGAGTGTGTTGATGCCAAGGGCATTTTTAGTAAGATGAGTACTGCAAGCCAGCTTGAGGACATCTATATACCTTTGCAGCATTTAGGCCCGTACTTATAAGCTGAACTATGATAAGGCTATATAGGGTACATAAGATGGACTAGGCTTTAGAGCAATTACGCTTTTGGGCTCGAATCTAAGGAAGAGCATAGGTCCCTCAGTTTTTAGTATTGACTAGTCAATATTATAAAGTTTGTAATTATAGTTATTTGGATAAGTAGTCTTCAGAATGTCTTTTGATATAAATGACCAAAGTCTTTGATTTGACATTCTAATAAGGTGTTTGGGGTCATGTATCATGTCTTCATAGGTGCATTGATGCACTAATAAGTGATATATCCTTTGCTGATGATCATAGGGACTACATGACATAAACTATCATTATAGTGATTATGGACTGATTGTTTAAAGCTAGCACCAAAAGGTACATTTAATGTTAGCGACTTTTCAAAAAATGTACCCTGATATGTGGCTAAACGAACAGTTAACCTTTTTTGAATTTATGATGACATGGCCTTATGTTGGAGCATTAATGCTAATTAAATGGTTGAGGAGTACCATTTGAAAAGATATGCTAGCTTAAAGAGATGTTTCTCCTTTGGAGGTATTCCAATCTTTAGATCTTGAGTTAACGGTTATGACTGTTTCTGAAAACCATATATATAAAAATGGTATTCTTACTTAATTACTTCGATTTTATTTGACGATTTTCAAGAGAGAGAAGCTTTAGCAAATTTTTGAGAGAATTCTTGCATATTTTTAAAGCATATTTCTTTGACATTTTGTTTATTCTATTTTGCAATCCATGCATAAAACATTTTGGTGTTACTTTTATTATCTTCTCGTGGTTATTATTCTTATTGTTTTGGTGTACTTTTTTGTGCTTAGTATGTTTCTAGATTTGTCATTTAATTTTTAAGTATTCGTCTTAAGTTCTTGATTTTAAGTGCTTGTCTCATCGGTGCAAAATTTTGATATGTTGCATTCTTTATTTATTTAGGTGTAAAAAAACTATGTTTTCAATGGATGACTCCTGGAACTTTAAATGCCTTAGAGTATTCATGATACTTAAGGTAAAAAGAGTCCTTATAATTATTTGGTCTACCACATTTGCTTCATTTACTTTTGCTATCTAATCCTTTAATCTTTCCTCAAGCCTCCAATTCACCTCAGGTATCACTACTTCTTTTATGGATTCTTCTCTAAAGAAAAATCTTCTAGTGGTATGTTATCAACTCACATTTGCTATTTCAGAGCCACATTGAAAATGAGGTACTCAACTTTTAGTTTGTTGACTTCCAGAGTTATTATACTCATGATCTCTAACTAGACTTCTGTTTGATCTAACTCTATCTACCTTATTCTTTTAACTTTCCAAGCAATAATGTGCGCTTAAAGTTTTCATTCTCTTTCTTACTATATTTTAACTATTTCAAAATTTTCTACAACAAATCATACACCTAAGGTGTGTTATTGCATGAAGATTATGTGTTTCTTCTCCTACTTGATCTTCATGTTCTCCATGATAATCATCTTCTTCTCTTTTATATAAATCATCTTTTTTTTCGTATTGTAAAATTACTCTTAATAATTGAAGCTATGGCTAAGTTGTTCTTCTAAGAAAATTCTTTGAATTTTTTTCTTGAAAAAAATGAGTTTATTAGGTGTCTACTCTCAATAAGAGAAATAATGTAAGCTAGTTAAGGTATTTTAGTCAAGTATTAGTTACCTACATCTAAAAAAGTTGAGAAATACGAAAAAAAAAGTATTTGGTTGGGAGAAAAATGAGTTATATTTATTATTTTCTCACAAAATTAAGTACAAATTAGATAAAATTTTAAAGATAAACGTATATCTTTTGAATGAAATGAAAAAGGTCTATGAAAGAGAGAGAAAATGGTCTATTTTAGGTTAAAAGGTTGAAATATGTCAAGAAATAACAAACTTTTTATAATTTATATATCATTATTAGATAGATCATATGTTTCATGAGTCTTTACTCGACTAAAACTCATTTCGTATTATTTCTTTTAGTTAAGATTCGTATGAGCCATATGATTTGGTTGTTTCTTTGGATATATTAGAGAATTTAAAGGAAGTAATTGTTCTTGGAATCTCTAAAGATCCTTGAAGTATGATGAGTCTAAAGATTCAATGTGTCCTTGAAGTCTTTTTGTCCTGAGAGATTTATGAGAGTTTTGTGTGAAGTTGAGAGAATATTAATATCTTTAGAGATTTTTATGATCACATAACCTAGTTTTTACCTTTTTTTTTACTGTGCCATTTAAACAAGTATAGTTTCTAACGCTTTTAGTCACTTGATTTTCCCTTTAAATGTTCTACCTTATGCTTTTTCACATGTTTCTCATAGTTTCTTGCCATGAATCTTCATATTAGCAATATGTGCCATATGTCATAATTTTGTTTGTTAACGAACTTATTTATTTTTTATTGGTGTCCACGCCTCACTTTTTGCCATAAGTCATCTCCTCGTTGGTGATAGGAAATTCTAGCTATTACAATAGTAATTAGGAGTTGAGTATGGGTCTCATTAGCCTTTAATCATGTTAACTTTACTCTTAGGTTTATTTATCCTAGCTTATATGATAAAAACTAGTTTCCTTTGATAAAATGTAAAATTCAAATAAAAACAAGATAATAACTTATTTTAGCCTAAACAAATCACCTAAGAATGAGTTTTAAGTAAAAAGAAGAAGAAAAAGAATCAAAGCTACTTAAAGACTAAGTTACCTAAAGTTTTGTTTGAGCATAGACTTTTAAAAGTCTAAGAGGTTGTATGAGCTTTGTGTTTCTCAAATAGCCTACTTAAGTCTTCCATTTTTGAATTAAGTTTTCCCCTAAGTGGGCCTTAGCCTAAAGCTCTCTATACAATGGATCTTATCGAGACAAATTTATACTTTCCAAACCATGACTTAATAATTAAATGAAAATATATGCAAATAGCTCTTATTTTAAAAGTCATAACCTTTTATAGTTAAAAACTATTTGGCTAATCTTTATTAGCCAAAAAGATAATAAATAGATAGAATTACTCTTATTAATAACATAACTCAAAAATTAATTATTTTATAATGTATTTTGATTTTTTGTGTGTTTAATTTGTAAAATATAAGTACAAAAATATAATTTTGTACAAATATAAGTACGGAAGTATAATGATAGTGTATTGTGATAAAATGGAGAAGAAATAAAGTATGTCAATAAGAAAATATGGTAAATCAAAGGAAAGAATTTCTCGCACCTTGCATGCAAGGTATGAGAAAGGACTACGTGGCTTCTTCTCATAGCATGACACATGTGATGCGAGGTGTGAGCTCTGGTCTTTGCTATTCTTAGCCATCTTTTTTGATAATTTTTGTTGAATTTTGCTCATTTTTCATCAATTTTCGACCATTTTTAACCAAATTCTACATTTTTAAACCTATATTACTATAAATATACTCATTTTCAATCATTTCTAAAACAAATGAATATATACATCATGCATATATTGTTAAGGAGATTTCTTTACAGTTTTTGTCATTTCCTCTCATTTTTTCTAATTAACTTATTTTTTTTAACTACTAAGGGGGGGAGTCCTTAGGGAATATTGTTAAAGAGATTACTAAATAATATGAAAAAGAAGATGATGATGATGGCCAAAATGGTGATGAGGGTGTAGTTGAAGGTCAATGAGACTTTGAGCTCCTGGCTTGTGCTACTGCCACTTCTCCAACTCTATCTAAGTTTATTATTAAGGCTTCCGCTTAAAGAAGTATTAAATTGCTAAAGAGGAAACCATAACTCTTATTGGAAGGGTGGAAGCTAATAGAAGTTTAAGAGCCTAAATGAAGGCTTCTTTTGGTGAAGGGAGTGATGAAAAGCTTGGCAAGTAGATTGTGTTCTGTTTTGGCCTTTTTTTTTTCTTCTTTCCCTTGTTGTTTTTCTTATTTGTTATTGGAATAGTTCTTTACTATTTGTAGAGGACTCTCTTTCTGCCATCCTTTTTCTTGAGGGTAAAAGTGTTCCTTCACCTATTATAGATAATAATGTTAGTGTGCTTACTAAGTGCATGTATGTGAATGTATATTCATTGAATCAAATTAATGCATGTAATACATTTATTACGCATCATAGTAAAATCTAATTTTCTATTCAACAAATACACATTGAATTAAAGTCTTGTTATATTAACAAGTTTAAAAACTTACCCTTAAAGACGATTCGGTGTAGAATTAGCTTTTGGGTCTTACACAGAAGTGTAATTGCTAACAATTCTAGTCCTCAACGCGGTGGGATTGCAAGAGCTAGAATAATAGCTTTTTCAATTTCCAATAGCTTGTTTGCTCAACACTTGAGTTGGTTCTTTCTCTCAATTTTGGCCAAAATGAAAACTAGGACTCAAGTGCAACAATTGTATTTTATTCCTTATATATGGTTAAATCATGCAATGACCAAAATGTAAGTTTTTCAAATTATTTTCAATACTTTATTTCATCTTGAAACTTATCTAATATACATCTCATACATCAAACTAAGTGTTAAGTTGCATTTGCCATTTGTCATGCATTCAAGATAGCTTTTTCCATACAAAGTGTCATTTGTCTCACAAATGGCCAAGCATAAGCCATGTGTCA
The DNA here is from genome assembly GCA_946807835.1 of Ailanthus altissimus. NCBI lineage: Eukaryota > Viridiplantae > Streptophyta > Magnoliopsida > Sapindales > Simaroubaceae > Ailanthus > Ailanthus altissimus. The sequence continues at coordinate 5,103,179 of OX327707.1, read as the reverse complement.
TTTTTCAATTGGTTAACAATAATTATTAACTAATTAAATAATAGGTTCAACATTTAAACCCTGACACATGTGTTTTTTGAGAGATCCTGAAATAAATTTTGCTTTTTGAAATTTTTTTGGATTAAACTGTTTGACTTAATCCGTTACCTCAGTGCTCAATAAGTACACTTCATATTATGAGACTTTTTAAGTTCACATCCATTTGTTTTATGGAACTCTTTCATAAATCTATGAAAATACCCCATACAAACATTACAAATATTATAAAATGACTTGTTGAGCCATACAAGTTGAAATCAACCATATACATGTAATCATTCTGTCACCTAATCTTGGAAGAACAAAGATACAGATTATCACTGTCAAATCTCTATATACTCGACCGTGAACTTTTATTTAAATTTGTATTTTCGTAAACAATATCTGTAAACTCTTTTACTATATTATATAACCATACAAAAAATACTTCTTTAGGGTTTTTACTTATAGACCTAAGATTACCTGAAATATAATCTTAGAGCATCAGAATATACAACTCACCCATATGAGCTGACAGATACGATATCTACTTACACTAAACTTCATGAGCATTGAACCATACATAACGACACCTAGAGGTCAGATCATGAAAGGTCTCTGATATGCATAGAATCAAAGTATGTAAATCACTTACAAGCCTACCATGGCACTCAAGTCAAAAGACCATAAATACAACTTAACTTGAGAACACTCTCTATTGATGACTCTATGGCTTATCCATTTTAGGTCCTCGTGCATTTGTTTCATACCCATTCTTTGTTGAATACTTGCATGTCTATACGAGCTTCCACTAAGTTAACAGACTAACCGTTTGAATAATCCAAATATAGAGACACATTGATCCGGAAGGTATATTAATCAACCGTGTCTGCAATCATAGATAAGGAATGTTGTCTTTGAGAACATACTACATAATGACATTTTTTAGTTCTATTTGTAACTTCTTGTTGATGAGGGATCTAATACATGTGGGTGTATACATGTGCTAATGTGTCTATTGCCTAAAATATATATCTTATACATATTCTGTTGGGATTTGTGTTCATGTACCATCCTATTGTTGTATGAATATTTTATTTTATAATATTTATCCAGTTTATTATTTAAATCGCTAATTACTATTATTAAATGGTTCAATACTTGTGACGCTACAGACATTATATGATCTGAAAGAGTTTAGATTTAGTTTAAAGAAGTTTAGATCAATGCTAAGAGTTAGCATCATTGAAAATTATAAATGTTAAAGAGTTAGCATGTTATATTAATCGGTGAAGTCTAAAAGTTATAATCTTGTCTATGACGGTACAAAGACCTGAGAATACATTAGTAATAACATAGTTGCAAAAGTTGCAATAGGTGCTAAGAAATATTATTATGCAAGTCTATTCTCAAATTATATGTTCCTGGTCTTAATTCACCGATGTAAGTCTGATGGTGGAATCCTTTTTAATAGACTAGTGTATATTATACCTAGATGGTCTAGATGGTTATTATTAGCTGATCATAGGCTTACTGAAAGTTCGTATAGCATACAGGTGTTCAGTGAGGACTGAATACTGAACAGACTCAATAAGGGCCTCAATAGACATCCATGAAGCCGTCAATGGAAGGTCCCTCGAGTTGAGTAGTATACGTGGTCATTTGACTTGAGTACTACGGTGGACTTGTAAGTGATCCATCATACTTTGGTTCCACGCATATCACAGATCTTTTATGGTGTGACCGTTGGGTGTTGTTGGGTATGGTTCGATGCTTATGGAGTCCGGTGTGTACAGATATCGAATTCGTCAGCTTACATGGATGAGTTATATATATCTAAATCCTCAAAGACTGTATCTTAGAAAGTTTTATAGCCATAAGCAATAAACCTAAGAAAAAAGTTTCTTACAGGATTAAACAATATTATAAAATTATTTACATATATTGTTTAATAAGATACGTGTCTGGAGATAAGTTCACGGATGAGCACATAGGAATTTAACGGTAGTGATCTATATCCCTGCTCTTTTAGGATATAATTGGTGGAAGGATTATACGTATGCGCTGTGACCTCAACTTGTATGGTTTATTGCACTGATTTATAATATCTGTGACGTGTGCATGGGGCATTGATCTCAAACTCATAGAATAGTTCTGTTTGACAAATCAGGAGTGAACCTAAAGAGTCTCGCAATATGAAGTGTACTCATTGTGTACTTGGGCAGCGTATTAAATTGAACAGTTCGATCTAGAAAATTTTAACGGACCGGGCATTTACTTCGGTTTCCCTCCGATCGTGCACGTGTCAAGACTTAAGAGTTAAGTATATCAATTAGTTAACAATTAGTTATTGACTAATGGGATGTTGACACATGGCACATATGGGCCAATTATTGTTTGATTTGAAATTACCACAATGACCTTATTTGTTGGACAAATAATACCATTATTTTATTCATTAAAATGTTTATTGAATAAAATAATAATAATAATAATAATAATAATATATGATATTATTATTTAAATTGAAATCAAACAATTAATTTTTTATTTAAATTGGCATATGTTTCTACCATGATTTAATATGATTAAATTATTTATTTAATATTTATTAAATAATAAGATAAGTATAAATGGGTGACATTTGTTAATGGTAGGCCTTAAGATGTTTTTTAATGATGAGAAAGTGTTTTCTCATTTGGCTTAGATTAAGACTAAGTTCATTTAAATGATATTCCATTTTGTTTTGTTTTAATTTAGTTTATTGTAAGATAATAATAAACAAAAACTAATGGCAAACATAATGGATGCCATTAGATGAGAAAATGAAATATAATAATAAATAAAATATTAATGACAAACATAATAGTTACCATTAGGTGAGAAAATGAAAGATAATAATAAACAATTAAAAGAGCAATTAGTTGCTCAATTAATCATCATAATTTCGTGCAATGGGTTAAAGGATGAGTAAGAGAAATGAATTTTGCTAAGTATTGGAGAAATTCTCTCAAGTGTTGAGAGAACAAAAAACTCAACTCTTCCATTTTGGTTACCCATATAACAAGGTAGAAATAAGGATTCAAAAGTTGAATCATTTGTTGGAAAAGTTGATATTCTAACTTCCTCAAGCCCATTGTATTGAGGAACTAGAATTGTGAATGGATTACTTCAAAGGCGGGTACTTCAGTTCGACCAAATACCAAAGGCTTGATAAGGTACTATTACTCAATCTTGATGTACTTTACATTTATGAGATAACATGTAATATTTACTTGTGTTTATCATTCAGTAATTTGTATTCTGCTCATCCGTTGTGCATGTATGTGTGAGATATGTATGATATATTTGAATAATAGACACAAACTCACATGCATGCACCATAGGTTTAAAATCACTCGCATATTCTATGCGGCAGAAGAGTATAAATTACAATAAACACAATAAATGAATATATTAATTACATTAATATATTAATATATTAATAAAGGTTGAGAACTCACCTCAATGTGTAACGTTATACACGTATATCCCTGGAGTCCACATAGAAACCAACTAGTATGCAGTTCTAGTCACCAACACGGTGAGCTTGGTGAGTTAGAACAGCAGCCCGATATCTAACACGGGATTAAATCTTAATCCCCAAAATGGTCGGGTATGTGTTTATATCATTTTCTTCAAAAAGATAAGAAATTGAGAGTTTGAAGCAATCCATCATTGCTTTAATTGGATCCATAGAGAAAAATGAAACAATTTTATTTTTTCTTATTTTTTTTACTTCTTTTCTTTCTCCATTTCTTCTCCACCTCTCGGCCAACACATCTACACCCACTCTTAAAACTTTTTGTCTCTTTATATATATATATATAAAATAAGAAATTAATATATTATATAATATAAATAATAATATAATAATATATTATATAATATAAAAATAGAAATATTTTGATTATTTAACCATTAAATAATTAAAGTATGAAATGACCATTTTGCCTTGCATAAATAGTTACCAAGCATACCCCTAATAGGTCCTATCAAATCTTACACTTTGGTAAACTCAACTAAGAGTCCATAATACACTACGTGTCATAATACAATTAGTAAATAAAAATTATTAACTAATTATTGTATTTAATACTTAAATACAAACACGCACGCATTCTTGTGGTAGTGCTGAATATTGCTGGATTAAACATTTTAATCCGACACGCTGCCCCAGTGCACAACGAGTACACTCCATATCGCGGGACTCTCTAGGTTTTACCCTTGATTCGTCAAATGGAACTATTCTATGAGTCCGTGAGCAATGCCTTACACACGCGTCACAGATATACAAATTAGTGTGTTGAACCATGCAAGTTGAGGTTACAACGCATACGTATAGTCCTTCCATCATGATATCCTGGATATGCGGGGATATAGATTATCACCATCAAATCCTCTAGTACTCATTCATGTCTTATCTCTAGACTTGTATCTCACTAAACAATATGTGCAAACTTCTTTGTCATATTGTTCTGCTTTGACAGAACTCTTTCCCGGGATTAATGTTTGTGGCCACAAGACTTTCTGAGATATAATCTCGAAGCATCTGGATATCGAACTCCCTATACGATCTGACGGATCCCATATATGTACACACTGGACTTCATAAGCGTCGGACCATACCAACGACACCTAGCGGTCATACTATGAAAGGTCTGTACCATGCGTGGAACCAAAGTATGGGGGATCACTTACAAGCCCACCGTGGCACTCAGGTCAAAGGACCACGTATACTACTCAACTTGGGACCCTCTGTTGACGGATTATATAGAATGTCTATCGGAGGCCCTCATGAGTCTGTCCCATACCTAATCCTAACTAGATACCCATATGTCAATACAAGCTCCAAGCTTACAGTCGGTTAGGAACGACCATCTATACCCTATAGGTACGACATATGTTGATCTATATTAAAAGTATCCACTGACAGACTCGCATCGATAGAAATAAATCAGGGACAATTATTCGAGAACATGCTTGCGCAACTAGCATTTTCTGTCACCTGATTGCAACTCTTGCAACTAGGTAGTTACTAGTATATTCCCAGGTCTATGCCTTATTACAGACAAGGCTCTAACTCTTGAATATGATTAGTATTATAACCAGTTAACTCTTAGCTGTGCTAACATTTAGCATTTATATTTCTTAGCATGGCTAACTATGAACCATTATCTAAACTTCTTTAGATATGATCTGAACTCCTTCAAATCTACAATATCTGTAACGTTACATTGCATAATACCATATAAATGGGTATTAGCGATTAAATAAAATTCCCTTTTTATTTTTAAATACTTACGTTAGAAAAAGTCTATAATCATGAGATAGCTAGTGCTTTTAAAAAATAAAAAAGAGCCATGCGAAAAATAAGTGTATAAAAAAAAGAGATTCTTTTTCATTCAATCTTAGAAAATATTTACAAGTATAAATAGGAATTACAAAATTATCAAGAAGGATGAACTTGATTGTCAGGAGCATTCAAAGCATCACTGTTCTCAAAGTTATTTTTATCATCATTTGAGACATACAAGGCATTATCCAGCCACTAGAGATCTATGTCAGGATAACGTTATTTAAAAAGATCAACATTATTCTTGAATCCCTTAATGACCCCAAAGGCAATAGAGCACTCCTTAATAATAGCAATCTAGTTTTTAACAATTTGATCAGTATGTGCGTTAGCCTTTTCAGCTCGAGTACTCATCAATCCATATTCTTCTTTAAGAGCCTCCATAAGCTTTTTCAAAGATTTCACTCAGTCTCTAGGGAGTTTATTTTGCCTCTCCATTTTAGAGACCTTACTCTTAGTAGATGCAACATGTCCAACGGTCTTATGCTGATAAACCTTGCTCAGCCTCTCGAGCTTAATGACACGACTCTCAACAATGGCCATTTTGGTGGACATCTCTTTGAGCTTCTTTTCCAAAGACTTCTCCAATATTTCTTTTTGCTGACATTATTTCTTAAATTTGGTTAGCTCTTTCTCAAGATCAAAAACTTTACGCCAATATAAATTCCCCTCGAGGACAACTTTGCAGCAAAGTGATAAGCAATACACTACTTGAAAATAAGAAAAGTATCCTAAACAAATCGAAAAAGGTTACAAGGGAAATACCTTTATCGTACTCATGAGCCATATGTGTGGAAGGCAGTAAAAATATCTTAATCTCGCATATAACGAGTATGAGAATGGCCAGCAGCACGCTTTGCTTATCTAAAAAATGAATCAAGTGCTCATACTTGCTCCGAGAAGTAGTATAAAAGCAATTTGTGATTAAGGTCGAAAGATTTCAAGTGATCAACTCATGCACAACATCCTACTCAACAGGTTCCTCATTGAAAAGAGTTAGACTATTGCTTGAAGGGTTGTGGTCAACTACCCATTTTTCCTTTTCACTTGCAGTAGGGAGTATTTGCGTAGAAGTCCTTTGAGTGCCCACACTCTTACCACAAGCACTGGTTTAATCTCTTATACCATAATTGAGAATATTTCTAACAGACTCTTAATCAAAAGGATAGACTCTAATCTCCTTCTAATGGGCCCTCTTTTTGCTACCATCACCATCATTTATATTTGTAAAAATATATACAAAATATCAATTCATAAGGCCAAAGAAATAAGAAAACACCTACACTTTCTAGATAAATGTGACTTACCTTAAAGAGGAACACTCTTATTGTTTTTCTTCATTAAAAGGACTTCCTTACCATCACTCAACTCAATTTTAATGGTTACATTTCCTTAACCACCTAAGCCATAAGGATTGGACTGATTCGAGATAGACATAATTCTTAATAAAGAAAAAAAAATCAATCACATAAATTATTCTAATCAAAGATCAAAATGGCCACAAGAATGCCAAAGGTTATTATTGTTCAACAAAAAGTTCAAAAGGTAAATCACTAAGACCCCAAGATGACTCTTTTAAAAAGAAGAAATAACATTAAAAAATTTTTAGCGAAAAACATTACATACACTAGAAGTCACGTCAAAACAAAGAGAATTTAAAAAAAAAACAAGATAGAAATGACACATTCTCTCTTAAGAACAAGGCAAAGGAAAAGGCGGACTGTGAATAATTTAATTGCTAAATTCAACAAAATAAGATCTCCAGGCTTTTAAAGCCCAACCATAGATCAAATCTAATGGTCACTCAAAAATGTTTTACTATATTAAAATGGAAACCTATTTAATAACTATCAAAAACTCCAAAAATTTTACAAGAGCCACCTTTGAAAGATATAATTGATAAAAAAAAGGCCCAAAATATAAAATAGGGCGCTTTAAATGCAAATTGAACCAATGTAGAATTCAAGGGACCCATTGTAAGGGCTAGACTTCTCAACCACACAAGGCTCTCAAAGACAAAGCCTTTTAAAAAAAGAGAAGTATAAGAGATGAGGAAAGCCATCAACCTCATTATAACAAACACTCAGTTCTAAAGACATTTATTATTCTAAGTACCCTATTAAAAAAAAATCTAATGGTTGTACTCAAGGCTAGTACCCTACAATCTTTAAAGCTAAGGCAACATTTCAAGACTTAAATACATTCATCATACTCAAGCACGATAGCAAACAATAAAGATCACTCAGAATGCTTGACGAACAATAAAACGTTGAAAATAAATTGAAAGAGCGAGACAAGAGAGAACAAGTCTTTTATTAATTCTAAAAAGTTTGTTATAAGGCAAAAAAAAAACAAATTCCCAAGATAAGTAGTAAGGGATCATCAGCATCAACAGTAGTAGTAATAATAAAACAGTCATTAGCAATGAGCATTCTGAGGAGCTAAAGTAGGCACCTCAAGATTCTAGGAGGGAATGTCTTCGGCCGCTTAAGGAATAGTGGTCTCATCGCAAAGAACCTCGACCTCCTCATTTGCACTCCATGGATCAACAAAAAGCTCGTCTACCCAGGAGAAATCAACTTTATACATTAACTTAGGAAGCTTTACTAGCAAGACTTTCTCAGAAAGGTCCGTGCCTCAACCTTTGAAACACATAAATCAATCAGACATATATATTCAAACAATAGGCTATATGGATAACTAGCATCAAAAGGAAAAAACATCTTAAAAATATAAGGATGACTTAATTGAACAATCATCATGTATTATAAGCACAACAATAAAGCACTCAATGACATCTCATGAGATGGATAGTTAGGAGAATACCTACTCTTTGAACTCTCTCCTCAACTTGAGTTTGCACTAGTCATCCTTTCACTTCATCTCTTTGGTTTCGCTCCAAGTAGAGGGTAGAATCATTCAAATTAATTTTCTTAACAGGATCTTTGACAAAAGCAAAACCTACAAGATTCAGTCCTTGACAAAACCAGGCAAATATCATTTACATTATCTAGTCACTTAACTTTTTTTTAATCTATTCTTATGGACTTATCTTACAAATAAAACTTACTTATTTTACAAAAAGCATCCATATAAATGCTTCCTTATGAGGGTTAAATACTAAAAGGCTACCCTCTTTTGGAAACACAAGCAAGTGTTTTAAATTGTTACTAAGTAAAGTCAACACACAATAATTTAAAGCACAGAATACACTTTTTTTAGTCAAGTAATTTCATGTCTTAGAACAAGTATAAGATGGCCCTACTTTAAGGTTAGGTTAATTAAGAAAATTTTTGTGTCATATTGCCTGAAGTGGAAAACAAAGAAAATACTCTTTTTTTTTTTTTGCAAACTTCAAACACTTTATTGGAAGGATTATATATGTAGCGACCACCATCCATCGGAAGTAAAATATTAAAGACGTCTTTGGAATAGTTCAATGCTTTACCTTTAAAGCAAGCATATTAAAGGCTTCCCAAAAAAAGAATGTATCATATCAACTTTTCTAAAAATACAAGTAAAAGACTTCCTTCACAATAGGCACGATATTACTTTGACGATTGAAGGCATGACACTTTTCACAAGAAATACCAGGATTAAAAAATCATCTTCTAAAGCCATGAGGTACCCAACAAAGAACTTCTACAAAAACATCCAACAAAAGAGGTCAACACAAAAAGTGTTTAGCAGGTATTATTTACCTTATCTGATTTATTCAATTACCACATCCAAACTATCACTTTTTGAAAAGTGACACTTGGAAAAATTTCTATCACATATTTATTAGTATACTACAAGAAGTAATACAGTGGAAGCAATATATCTATAACATGGAATTTATGCTTAAGCCAAATTCTTTCTAACACCTTTCATATGCATGTTAAAAATGACTTAATATATTTTGCATGACCACATAATTATTATATCACATGCATAGAAGCTTTCTTTCACCTGATATTGTCTAGGGACTAAATTATAAGCGAAAGTGAATATTATAGAGCAATTAGACAAAAGTAGAAGGACTATAATGTTAATATCCCAAGAAAAACTAGAAGCTTCAAAATGATTCAATACATATCCATCATTTATGTCAAAAAAAGACCTAATTATTAGAACTAATGATTTCATAAAAAGTAACGAGGAATAGGAAAAACTTGAACAAAAGTACTTGGTGGTAAAAGAGTGAAGAAGTGCTTTCAGAATGCTTCAATTCCTTCATTTTTGGGGGGTAGGGAGCTCGAGGGTGGAGGATATTTATAGGCCTAACTAGCTCGTATATAGCCCAATCTACAAACCTAATTTTTGAGTTCATCTTGTTAGGTAATCGGGCCTACTAACTCATGGATCAAACAAACAAGTCATAGGCTACACAAGGAGGTAGGAACAGATTAAAATTTGGGTCCTATTTAGATTTTAATTGTTTAATTTCTACATGAAGAATGATTATTTACAAGTGGAAGAATTCCACTTAATCCTTCTTCCTTTGTTGAAACAAATTATAATTCTCAATTAACTATAGTATAATTAAAATATAAAAGTTTGGAAATTCATAAATATTTGCTGCCTTTATTAGGTCAATTTCTCAAGAACTATGGTACATTATATTACATTTTAAAGGGAAGACTTAATGTGCCTACAAGTTTAGCACCTAGAATTATTAGTGCCCATCATTGTTGTAATGAACATATTGGCGATGAGAGTGTTGGTGGATGGAGATAGTAGTGAAAAAAAATACTATGTTAAGGTGTGTTTCATCGAATGAAATTGGAAGAATGTGATCTTAGAGAGTATAACACTAAGTTAATTGCTTTCAAAAGATGAAGGGTTATAGTGAAAGTAATTATATGATTGCCTATGAAGGTAACGAGGAAGGAGTTAAAAGTTGACTTGTTGGTAGTAAATGGACCTTCTGCTTACAATGCAGTAGTGGGAAGATATTTGTTACACTATATGGAAATAGTCCTTTCCACATTGCATTAGGCTGTGAAATGCATGTCAACATATAAAGAGTGTATAACATATATTAAAGGAGAGTAAGTTTAGGACAAGTAATGTTGGTGGCCTCATTTAAACATATAAAACTCAAAAAGTCACGATAAGGAAAAAAGTTGATAAAAAAATGTGAATCAATGGAAGGAGGGAAGGAAAAAGATAAGAAAGCAAAAGATGAAGGTGCACTGCCATTGCCTTTTTTAGAGGCAGGAAGTGTGTGCCCCCACTTACCCTCTTAAATGTCAGAAACAAGTCACCACCTCTTCTTCTAGAGGCAAGAAATTAAAAAACATAGCAACTAAAGGATTGTTGGCCAAAATAACTCTCGTGAGCATGGAAAGAAAATTTTATGTAGCTCCAAGCATAAATGGAACAATGGAAGTGGAATTATACCCTAGCCAGATGAAGGTTGTTGAAAATTGATGATTCAACAATCTTGTATGGACAAGAATTAAGATGAATACTAAGCGCAGAGTTATTATGAAGTCAAGTACGCATTGGGTGTACAAGGAGGAGCAAAATGAAAAGGCAAAGAATGGGTATTGTTCATATGATGATACTGTTCACGGTGAGCACTGTGCGCGCAACGACGGGTAATGTTTACTAGGGTACTATTCATGCAATTACTATTCACGCGACAACTTTAGGGTATTTCCTGTTTTGGCTCAATTGACTTCTTTAAGTGGGATTAAGACTCCTATAAGTAAAGACTCTTATTCCAACTAGGTTTAGGGTTTCTAAGGGTATTTTATTCACTAGATAAACCCTTCTAAACGTAAGAAAAAATTAAGCATCTAAAGTTTCAAGATGTAACCATAAGAGAGAATAGAAGAGCTAGGTAGGCACTAAGTGCGTGGTGTATTAGAGTGTAACATTTAGGGAGTATTTTATTTTGGTTCTTAAGTGAACAAAAGAAACACCATAGATCCTTTTGGCTTAGATGCTCGGGCTATTCTTATATTCTTTGTAAAAATCTCTTATGAAGAGATACTAAGAGGTCTTAGGGAGTCATGGTGATCAAGGGTAGATACTTAGAGGTTTCTATGGGAGATATTAAAGGATTTTGTGAGATCATTGATGATATAAGAAGATACTTAGTGATTTATATCAATAATAAGAAGCTGGATCATGGATCCTTTATGGACGTAGGCAATTTTAGACTGAACCACGTATATCTTGTGTCTTGTTGATTAGTTTATTTTCTTTATCTTTATTAGTGTGTTGATTTTATATACTCTTACTTATGATGTCAGTTATGATTTTTTCGCTGCGCATAGAATAAAATGGGTATCAATGTTGTAGCTTAATTAATACCATAAGAATATCAAACTGAAGAATATGACTTGATATCTACAACAAATGTAATATTAAACACAAGCATAAATGAGAAGGATAAGTTTAAAATGATAGAATTATTGTGAAATAGCCAAGATATCTTCGTCTGGTCTCAAAAAGATACGGTGTAGCTTAAGTTGTTTGTTAAATAATATTTGTCAAAATTTCCTCCAATAAAAGAATTTGATTATTTATATTTATTTATTTAAACAAAACAAGTCTTATTGATCTAGAAGTAATCTACCATAGCTAAGCATTAATAAACAATTCCCACCTGTGAAAAAAAGACAAAGGCATTTTGCATTAAGGCAAAACAAATCATCAATGATGACGTGGAGGTTAACAGAAGTAGTTATTCGAGAGGTGTAGTACCTGGATTATCTTTTCAACACGGTGGTAGTTATGAAGAAGAATAGAATATGCAGAGTCTGTATCAACTACATAAATACAAAAAAAAAAAAAGCTACTTAAAAGGATTCATTTTCATTACCGAAGATTGACCAGATGATAGATGCAACGATAGTTTTTTAAAGTTGTCCTTCCTGGATACATACAACAATTAGATCAAGAAGAAACTAGAGGATAAAGAGATGACAACCTTTATTAGGAACGCGTCATTTATTATTATAACTAATGTCATTTGGAATAAAGAATACAAGAGCTACCTTCTAGTAACTAGTTAATAAATTCTTTAAGAAGATGATAAGAAGAACATTGGAAGCTTACATTGATTATGTAATAGTCAAGAGTAAGAAAGCAAAAGAACATATTAGGAAATTACAAGAGGTATTTGATGTATTCAGGAAGTTCAAAATGCATTTAAATTTAATCAAGTGCATCTTTGGCGTTTTGTTTAGGAACTTTTTGAGGCATGTGGTCTATACACAAGGGATCAGAGCCAATCCCACTTAAGTGTTGGCTATAAGACAGTCAACGATTCCTAAAAGCCTAAAGGAAATACATATACTAGCCAATTAGAAGGATAGTTGCACTCAACTAATTCATTTCTAGGATATGTGACAAACGCAGGCTATAAGAGTCAAGAACAGTCAATATAAGGTCTAGAGCAAGCAAAAACCCTTAAAGAATTTAAAAGATCACTTGCAAAATCCCATGATCTATCTTCTACACTTTCTAACAGGACATTGTTTTTGTATCTTTCAATTTCATGTATCGCTATTAGTACAGTGTTGTTATAGAAAGACGGAGGTCAGCAGAAGCCAGTGTTTTGTACCAAAAAAGTCTTAGTAGATGCTGAAATAAGATACTCAATAATTGAAAAGCTTGTGCTGGCCCAAACCCAGGCGAAAGATAAGTCATGACTTTATTTTAAAGCTTATAAGATAGTGGTGTACACTTTCTACCCACTTAATGCATTATGTCTAGATTGGATACTATAAGAAGAGTTTTTAAAATGGTGATGAGGCTGACTAACATGAATATCAAGTATCATTCCAAAACTGAGATGAAATAAAAAGTGATGATAGGTTTTTTACTTAAGTGTGAACCAATAACGCTACTTTAAGAAAGCCAGGAAGATGAGTAAAGCTAGAAAGCACATATTGACAGGTTCCCTAATCAGAATAGTTTAGTATTAGGCATCAAAATAGAAATTTCATAGGGATTGATATTTAATTGTGCAGTAAATATCCTTTACTTAACATATAATAACAAAGAAGAATATGAAGATTTAATCGAAGGCTTAAATAGCAAAGCAATTGATGATCAAGAAATTGAAAGTATACAAAGACTACCTTAATCTCCCCGCAATAGAAAGATGATTATACCACAAAGGAAAAAGGATAAATAGCAATCTCAATAAGGCAAAAGAGATAGCTGGGAATCTGTAAGAAGTGATGATCAATCTGATACCGAGAAGTAGAAACATCAAAGTAGACAAACTAGTCAAGGAAGCATCAGTAGCCAAATCTCTTTCAGAAGGTTAGTTCTTCTAAACACTTAATAAAAGAACGTGATGAAAGATGAATTTGAATGAAGAGAGGAATATATGATTATTATTATAAGTCCTTAGGGTTTGATGAAATGATACTTTTGATTTTTTTATTTATAGAATAGACATCTTTTAGGAGATATGAAGGAAGCTTGGAAACATAGAAGCTAGGTTGGAATATTTGCACTCATAGAAGGGCAGTTGTATAGACGCTCGTTAGCAAGTTCTTACATGCAGTGGATCGAAGAAAGCCAAAAAATGAAGATTCTGGAAGAAATGCATGACTGGGTCTATGGCAATTATTCCAACAAAAGAATTTTGGCACATAAAGTCCTTCTTTAGGGATATTACCGGCCAACGCTACAGTAAGAAGCAAAAGAGTATATAAAGAAATGTATGAAGTATCAGAAGCATGTTGCATTTATCTACCTCCCAATTGGAGATTCAAAGGCAGTAATTAGTCTTTAGTTGTTTCTTTAATGAAGGATAGACATGGTTAGACATTTTCTTACTATAATAGTAAGGTAAAAGATTCATCTTGGTGGCAACAAATTACTTCACTAAATTGGTAGAAGCAAAAGCTTATAATAAAATAAGTGGTAACAGAAAGAGTTTGAGTTTCTTGAACTCTAAGAGTCTTTTCCGAGAAAATGAATAGAAACAGAAAGAAAGCTTTAACTAAACAGAGAAAAACCAGAATCCTCTGAATTATATTTCACATAATTCCTTGATCAAATTCTGAGAGTACACATGTGTCTTTTTATAGTAGTGTAGCTATGCTAGATGACAAAATCAGTTATGAATGATTAACGGAGAAAAAGCTCTGTAACAAACTAAACTTATTCCTAACAAACTCTATTAAGTTACTGCTCCACGTCAGCATGCGTTCTGGATTCTTTGGCTTGATGCTGCAACTGATTTCTGCTTCCTTACTGAGTCTTCACATGTTAGTGCTGCATTGGATGATTGTTGCTGCTTCTTACGTGTCTACATTCTACTGAAAATCTGTTGTTGCTTCAGTAGAGCTGAATGGAGCTGTCATCGTTCTGGACGAGCTGCCATCATTCTGGGCTCTTCTTCTCAGTAACAAGGTGAAAAAGTTATTTGGAACAACAACGTTACTAGGTATAGCATGCACATGTGATTGTTATAGATAAAGGGAAGTAGTTCATTAACAAAACTATAATAAATTTCTATAAGAATTATATACTCCAATAAATTTTTCTTCTAAGAGTTACCAATAAGATAATGGGCAAGCAGAGATCATAAATAGAACCATCTTCACAATTCTAAAAAAGATATTAAAGTGGAAGAAAGGAAGATAGTTGGAAGAATTACTGCATGTAGTATAAATTTATAGACTGACTGAGGGAAGATTAACTGATAATATATTCGTTAATTTACAAGACGGAAAGAGTACAACCTATGGAGTTGTTCATTCCAAGCTTCTAAGGCTTGAATTAAATGATGAAACTTTGTTGACAACAAAAGATCTTGCAGATAAAGCTAGATATAGCTACTATATGTGAGATTGTTTATATAAGAAGAATGAAAAGGTAGTATGATCGTAAAGTATAAGGAAAAGTGTTGAAGGAAGGTGATCTGGTGGTACAACAAGCATCAAACATCAACAAAGAAATCAATGCTGAGAAGATGGCAAAAGCGTGAGAAAGACCCTGTAAAATTCTCAAGAGTTAGAAATGACACCTTTATCTTGTAAACAATGGATGGAAAGACAATCCCTATACCATAGAACTTCTTAAAGCTCAAAAAGCTCAACGTGTAAGACAATCTATTCTCTATATACATAAATTTCTCATTTCAATAAAGATGACTTTTAAAAAAAAGAAAAAAATTGTTGCACAAAGTCAAAAGCTTTTCTTCCTTGGAAGAATCGTGTATTGTAAAGTCATTCTTCCGTGAAAGAGTTGTGAGCTCAAAATCTCAAAAGTTGCTCTTCCTTGAAAGAATTATGTGTTGTAAAACCATTCTACCTTGGAAGAGTTGAGGCTTAAAAATCTCAAAAGCCGCTCTTTATTGAAAGAATTGTTTGTTGTTAAATTATTTTTCTTTAGAAGAATCGTGGGCTTAGAATCTCAAATGTCGCTCTTCCTTGGAAGAATTGCATTCTTTAAAGTAATTCTTCCTTGGAAAAGCCTTGTGCTCAAAATCGTGTATTATAAAGCTATCCTTTCATGAAAGAGTGGTAGGCTAAGAATCTCAAATGTCACTTTTCCGTAGAAGAATCGTGTAATGAAAAGCCATTCTTTTTTAAAGGAGTCGTGGGCTTAAAATATCAAACATCACTTCTTCCATGGAAGAATTATGTGCTGAAAAGCTATTCTTGCTTAAAAGAGTCATGGTCTCATAACCTTAAATGCCGCTCTTCTTTGAAAGAATCATTGCTAAAAATTCTTTCTTTCTTAGAAAAGTTATGTATTCAGAATATCAAATGATACTTTTCTTTGGAATGATCATTTCTAAAAGCCATCATTTCTTGGTAGAATTGTATGCTCAAAACGTTAAAAGAAGCTATTCCTTGAAAAAATCATGTGTAGTACAACTATCATTCTTTGGAAGAATCAGGTGCTCAAAACATCAAAAAACGTTCTTCCTTAAAAGAATCATAAGTTGTAAAACCATTCTTCCTTTAAAGAATCATATGATTCAAAACATCACGAGACGTTCTTCCTTGGAAAAATCACATGCCCATAAATTCATTCTTCGTCAGACAAATTACGCACCTAAACATCAAAGGCTATGCTTCCAAAAAGCTCATATACTTGAAGTATTCAAGTTATGGGAAATCTAAATTATAAAACGAAGAAGGCAAAATTTAAATTATTTGAAGACTTAGCTTCCCACAGATTCGAAACAAGAAGTATAGAGATGTCACCAAACATACTTCACAGAAATCTCAAAGGACAAACAATGTTCCAAACGTATAATACAAACAAGTAAGAACACACAACTACTTAAACAAGTAAGAGTTAACATTCATATTTTTGTGCTAGTTTGGAGATCGGATGGCTTGGAATGAGGGAAGTCAATCCAATGGTTGATAGAGAATTAAAAGGAAGAATTCATTTTTGTTTTTCCTCCAAATCCTATTTACAAATGGGAAGTTCTTTCTCATTTACTGGATTAAAAAAAAACAGATATTTGCCAAAACACACATTTTCTCTTAAAATCCAATCTGAATTATAATATTTTTTAAAAATCTTTTTTTGAAATTTAACCTTTCAATATTTTGCCAACACTAATTTGAACATCAAAGAGTCTTTTGAAGATGCACAAAAAAGAGTTCTTGGTTGGAAGTTGAAGATTAAGAAAAAAGAAGACAATTAATCTTGAAAGTTCATATTGATAACTTTAACACTAAAACCCTTAAAAAATAATTAGTACTATATGTTCTTTTCTGTATATTCAAATATGTTATTTTTAAGGATGTATTCAAATTTTTTAGTTAAATCTTATAAAATCAAACATTTAATTTATTAAATTTCTAACATATCTAGCAATAAAACAAACTTAAAATTTTAATCAAATATAAAAAAAATAAAACTAAACTCTTATTATTTGAAGATATACATACTCTCACATATACCTAAATTTTAACTAAATTCAAATTTTTTAAATTTCAACAAAAAAAAACAATACATTATATTTATTTATAGACAACTCCAAAATGAGAATGTTTGCCAACAAAAATAAAAACAATAAAAACTCACAAAGTGTAAGTGTAGTAAAACACGAGGCACAAAAATGTGAAACAATGAACTTGAAAGTGTAAACTTGATTGATTACAACCAAAATTTAAAATTTAAATATATTTATAATTAAAAGTTTATCGGGATATATAACAATAATATTAGTTGAGGCGCAACTTACAAATTTAAACTTAAAAAAATGCTAAATCTATTTCATTAAAAATTAAAAAAATTTATCTCTACTTATATATAGGAGGGAACTCGAACCTTAACTCCCAAATTATGAGCTAAGTGCATATTTCAAGTATTTTCTCAAACACTTGGTGCACGATAAAGCCTCATAGAGGCTACATGGGCTGCTGGAGCGGTTTACGGGCCAAAGTTTCTAAAAGACCCATGAACATGGGTAACGATCTGGGCCAAACCCATGATTTATATGGGTTGTTAACCCTTATTTAGAAGAGGAATATTTTATAGCATATGTGAGGGCATTTAGGAATATTCTGTAGCATATTATTCCATCTTGTATGTACACTATTAGATTATTTAGATCTCACCGCTGTTAGTATATAAGATGGAGCACCTCAATTGTACAAAGAATAATCTCATAACTTGTATTTTCTTCAGTAATATAGAGAAATTTTTCTCAAATACCTTGTGTGCGTGTTTTCTCATCTCTTTGTGGTGTTTTCTAAGTTGCTTAACGTGCAACGTATCTAAGGTCACACGGTTCTCAAAAGATCTGTGACATTTGGTATTAGAGAAGGTTTAAAGAAGATAGGGAAAGATGCTCTAACATCATCGGAGTTAACTGAAGAGAAGGGTAGGGACCTTAACGTTAAGAGGCATGACAGTATACCTCGCGACAAGTCCATTGATCCAGGCCATAATCTGGGGAACATGATGAAAATGCTCAATGGCATTGTAAGGAAAGGTGACGGATCATTTTAGGGAGTTAGAGCAGCAAATGGAGAGGCTCGAAGTGGGACTCGACACTCAAGAGGACAAGTTGCGCTCTTTTATCGACACATCCATCGAGAGTTACGTTGATCGGCAACGTGACTGGGATAAGGCTTTTCAAGAGAAGGTATATACCACCATGGACAAAGTTCAAGCCCAAGTGGAGGAGTTGCGTAGAGGGTTTGACGCTGTCAATGAGGATGTGGTGCTGTGCAAGCGAGCGGTAGTGAATGGAGCTGTTCTGGCTCAAGAGGCACCAAGATTGAGGCTCCTAAACCAAAGGAGTTCAATGCCAAACGGAACACTAAGAAGCTCGACAATTACTTTTGGCAAATAAAAAGATACTTCGACACTATAGGCATACAAGACAAAGACAAGGTAAATACTACGACCTTATATCTTTTTTCTGATTATGCAATTTTGTGGTGGCGTAGAAAAATCAAGGAGATACGCAAGGGTACTTGCACCATCAACACCTATGCAAAATTGTAACGAGAGCTAAAACGTCAATTCTATCTGGAGAATGTAGCGCATGATGCTCGAAGACGGTTAAAGGAATTGAAGCAGACCAAATCTATCAGTGAGTACATGGAGGAGTACTCCCTGTTAATGCTCTAAATCTCCAACATGAGTGAGGAGGACTTGTTAAATTTCTTAGACAGGTTCCAAACATGGGCGTTCAATACATTAAAGTGGTATGGGGTGATGAGAATATCTGACGCTCTTACATTGGCGAAAACGCTCATGGATTATCACAAGAGTGACTCGAAAAAGTCTTAGAATTTGAGACCCAATCATAGCAAAGGTGGGGGCGCCAATGAGTTTTACCCTCCGAATGATGAGGAGGAAAAAAGTAAGCTGCTCAAGTTGGAAAAGCAGAAGCACAACGACTATAGAGGTAACGGACGAAGACGAACTACTTCCTTTGCGATAGGGATCACTAGGTCAAGGACTGTCCGAAGAAGAAGGCTTTCATCACACGAGGCTTGCGAATAAGGTCAAATAAGGTATTTGCAACTACTCAACACAATGAAAGCCAAGTGGAGTGCCAGCGCGCCAACGGGAAAGGCGCTCATGTATGTTAAAGCTTACATTAACTACATAAAGACTCAAGTGTTGATAAATACAGGTGTAACGCACAACTTCATTAAGCTTGCGGTGGCAAAGCGCTTGGGACTTTACGTAGAGAAAGAGGAGGGATTCCTCAAATTGGTAAACGCTGCGACCAAACCACTAGATGGGGTAGTTCAAGGGGTCGATATCCACCTAAGGAATTAGTGCGGCAAGGTAAATTTTTTGTAGCATCTATTGATGATTTTGATGTAGTGTTAGGTATAGAGTTCTTGAGGTAATACGACGCCATATCATTTCCTCGACACTATTACGTGTGCGTCATAAAAAAAGGACCTTACATGATACCGACGGTAGACAACCCCAAGGGTGGACAATCTCCATCGAAAGCCAACACTAAGATCCTTTTCGCCATTCAACTAACGGGAGTGGTTGAATGCAAATGAGAAACACATCCAACCACAGTTGAGGAAATGGATGATAAGGCGACAAGGGACGAGGATATGCTACCAACGGGGGTTGCGGAAGTGCTAGGGTAGCATAAGGGGATCGTGCCAACTGTCATACCACAGAAGCAAGCACAAAGGTGTAAAATTGTGCATGGAAAAAATTTGGAGCTCGCGTTTACACTTTCAACTACAGTGTAAACCCCTCAACCAGAAATAGGTGAGTTACAGGGACAGCTCCAAGAGTTATCGGGTGCAGATATCATTCAACAACTCAAGACATTACATAATGTACAATATCAACACAAGAAGTGGAGTAGAGATAAGCAACAACATGTCAAACATCTTACGAAAGACTTGGTGATGGAGACGGTACTTCCACCACGGCATAAGACAGCACGCCTACTTCACAAGGGTCTTGAACGTAAGGACGAGGAACCAGTTCTATTGTCAAAGGGGTTGGCAAAGTCTCGCATAAGGTGGGGATACCTTTGAGACAGCAGCTGCATCCGGTGTTTTTCGAGAGCTGTTTGAAGCTATATGGAGGACACAGTAAAAATGGGGACCTTTGCGAATTTTTACATGGGATGACAAAAAGGCAAAACTTATCAATAACAGATGGACGGTACAAAAGTAAAAACCACCTCAAAGGCGTGAGTACTTTATCAAGTGGGAAGGGTTGCTCGATATTGGAGCACGTTGGGAATACGAGAGCGCACAGTGGCAGATTGAAAAATGAGTTGCGCAAGTTTCAGTAAAGATGCGACGAGGGAGTTGCGTGAATTTGGTAGGGGAGAATGTCATACCCCAAGTTTTTTCAAGCATTTCCTCGAACACTTGGTGCGCGACAAAACCTCCTAGAAAAACCGCGAACATGGATAAAGATCCAAGTCAAGCCTGCGACTTATTAGAGTTTTCAACCCCTATTTAGAAGAGAAATATTCTATAGCATATGTGATGACATCTAAAAATATTCTATGACATATTATTCTATCTTATATGTATACTATTAGATTGTTAAAATCTCAACTTTTAATTATATAAAATTATTAATATATAAAAAAAATACCTCAATTATACAAAGAATAATCTCATAACATATATATTCTTCAACAATATAAAAAAGTTTTTCTTAAATATATTGTGTGCGTATATTTTTATCTTTTTGTGATATTTTTTTTAATTTATTTAACGCACAATCCATTTAAAACCGTATAATTCTAAAATAATTTATGACATAAGAATACCCATTACTCGTGCAAATGGTGATGAGCCATAGAGGTGTGGTTTTAAAATCACAATTGTTATGAAATAGAAACATTAATCGGGTGTGAAAGTTATATAATTAATGAACGCTTACGGTTGTTTGCAAATATTTTTTAAGGGATCAAAAGGTTTGCTAAAGACCTTTGTCTGCTTATGCAAATATTTGGCAGACAAAGGGAAAAAAAATGCAAAAACAAAACATTGCAATCTAAAAGCACTACTAATGGCTTCAAAACAAAGCACATGATAAAATAGTTTTCTCATAGAGATTCTCATAAAGCAGATCTACTATTCCATCAAATAGGATATAAAAATTATAGATAATATTTTTTAATTTTTAAAATCCTTCAAAATTTCTTAGATCATTTG